>CM062817.1:1091563084-1093049146 GCA_031772625.1 Pinus tabuliformis | reverse complement strand
TTGACATTTTCTAGCAGCCTCCAAATAATGAAGTGACATCACAGGTTGATGAACTTTGAGTATTGGCCTAGAAAATCTAGAAGATGGAGAATGTAGCAAAAAGGCTGAGAAATGATATCCACCACCATTCAACGCAACAAAGAAAAACTCTTGTCACTCTAATAGCTCAGTCAATGACTTGGTCAGTGGCATAATACGCAACAAATTTATGTGACAAAGCATACTAGACAATTATTCAAGTTTGTTAAGAAACGTTGTAAGAAAGCTAAGTCATTCCCAAAAGATACATTCTGGAACAAATGTTGATCAAGTTTTGTTATTTGCATGAGGACATGCAAAGATCTCAATGTGGGGAATGAAGAAGAAGAAGAAGAAGAAGAAGAAGAAGAAGAAGAAGAAGAAGAAGAAGAAGAAGAAGAAGAAGAAGAAGAAGAAGAAGAAGAAGAAGAAGAAGAAGAAGAAGAAGAAGAAGAAGAAGAAGAAGAAGGAAGAAGAAGAAGAAGAAAGAAGAAGAAGAAGAAGAAGAAGAAGAAGAAGAAGAAGAAGAAGAAGAAGAAGAAGAAGAAGAAGAAGAAGAAGAAGAAGAAGAAGAAGAAGAAGAAGAAGAAGAAGAAGAAGAAGAAGAAGAAGAAGAAAAGAAGAAGAAGAAGAAGAAAGAAGAAGAAGAAGAAGAAGAAGAAGAAGAAGAAGAAGAAAAGAAGAAGAAGAAGAAGAAGAAGAAGAAGAAGAAGAAGAAGAAGAAGAAGAAGAAGAAGAAGAAGAAGAAGAAGAAGAAGAAGCAAATCAAATCAAATCAAATCCACATATAAACCATTATAATACTCATAAAAAATAAAAGGATAAATAACCTCATATTGATTATGTAAAATCCAAACCCGATATGGGACTTCCACGTTCCACCTGACCGTAGAATGGTTGAGCCAAATCTCTCTTCAGAAATTCACCCCTGTGTCATATTCCAAGCATGAATGTGGGATCTCATAGACATCAATCTAAAACCATCCAGGGCTTCCAGAGGCCATCCACCTCAAACCATCAAACAATGATTCCACCTCACGGTCGAACATCACAAAACCATCATCATATTGGTCTCTATCCAAGCCTTTCAGGGCTTCCAGACCATTTGTTCCAACCAAGGCTTCCAGGACTAGTAATTCAACCCACAGCTGTCGTCGGGCTTTGAGAGCATTTTTCCAACCAAGGCATCCAAGACTAGTAACTCAACCCACCAAGGGCTTCCAGAGCATTTTTCCAACCAAGGCTTCCAGAGCATTTGTCCAACTAGGGCTTCCATGAACTAATAAATCAACCCAAGCTAAGGAAACATGAGAACCAACCAAAACAAAACAAGGAAATAAACCCACAATCTCCATGGCTATCCAGGAAATGGCAAGGCTAGGCAATCCACTGTAAATCTAGGAAATTCTCCATGCTAATGACAGATCATGACCAAATAACCACATGCATACCAAAACTAGTGAGGAAAACATACATGAAACTCGGTACTTGCAAGCAAATCTCGGTGCAGTTGTTGATCCCAATGTCCTCTTGTGCTTTCGAGCTCTTCCTTTTCCTTCTTTCTCCAAAAATCCAAAGTATTCCGCACCCTCCAAGAGTGCTCCAAGAAAACTCTAAGTATCCAAGAGTAGAGGGAGAGAGAGAGAGAGAGAGAGAGAGAGGAGAGAGAGAGAATAATGAGAGAGTTCCAACACTGGACTGAAAAAAGGTTACCAACTGATCCTCAGACTCCTTTTTATGAATGAGGCCTCTATTTTCTTCATTTTCCTTCATTTCCTCCTCACATGCAACCTGTGACCTTTCACCTCCCTTTTCTCATAATTGCCATTGTTTTCATAAATAAATGTGCCAAAAATTCCATTTTGCCTTTCCAAATTCTTAGCCATTGCCTTTGCCAATTTCCTTAGCCATTAATCAATCACAAGCAATCCCCACCACTAGGATTTTGCCCAAAATTCAGATTGTAATAAGTGTCCCATCAACCGTGGTTATTATTTTTCCTTTATTAACTTTTATTACATGGAATTTTTACCAGGCTTGTTACAGTTTTGACAAAGTATTAACACTGATGATGTAGGCCATGCATGTGGACAGCTTCCTTATGCATGGTAACAAGCTCCACATAGATATTTTGCATGGTCCCTCCAAGTGTGATACTTCATTAAGTATCGTTGCCTTCATTTCCTCCAGATGGAACGTGCGGAAGTTGCGTTCTGAGCTGTTGCATGGAGCTATTCAACCTCTTCCTTGGAAACCTGCAATTTCTTTACCAATTGCTTGTTCTTGGCTATCAAATACTGAGTGTTTGACTTTGCGAGACCTGTGAAGGCAAAGTTGGTTGAGGAAATGGCTTCGAGATTCCTCTTGGTGTCAGCCACAGGCACCCTTTCTCCCATAAAATAAGGAGATGTGAGATCATCTGGAAAATTCTTCTTATGCACTTGTACAATATTCTTCTGAATTTCATCATATGACATATTGTACGTGTCCATAACCAGATCATCATCAAGAGGAACAACTTCCCCTTCCTAGCCTAGAGGTGACTCTCCTGCTGGAGGTAGTGTACACTGAACGGTGACCTGTTTTGTGATAGGTATCAGGTCTGCATCTTGATTATGCGACTCTGATTCATCCTCCATGTATATGATTTCTATCAATTGTTCATCTTGTTGAGAAAGCTTCTTGTCCTACACTTTTCTGCTCTCCTCCTTTGTTGGTTGTTGGTTTTTTTCTTTCTCTTAAACTTGTTTCCACATTATTTCTTCTGCTATTGTGCTCCACCTTTCTTCTTCTTCCTTCTTATGCTTCTCTTCTTGTTCTTTCTTCTGCTTTTCTTCCTCCAATCTCCTCTGCTCTTCCCTCTTCCTCTATTCTTCTCTTTGCATCCTTTGTTTCCTCTTTGCCTTTGTTGCTAAAGCCTCTTTCATCTTGTGGCTTCGTTCTCCCCCTCGACTGTAAGCAACCTTTCTCTTTCCATTATCCTACACGGGGTTTATCCCTTCTGCTAGCACTACTTCCAAAGTATATTCCTTCTGTGGAGTCACCTGTGAAGTTCCTACAAAGCTGACCGACTCACAGGACTTGGTGCCATTATATTAATTCTTCCATGGATCCTCCTCCTGCCAGTGAAATGTCTTGCTGAGCCACTAGAAGTGAATTCTCACACAATGGTCTTTGCAAATACCACATGGATCATACAGATTAAAGTCCTGAGCACCGAATGCAAAATTCTCTATCACATTTCCTTCAGTATCTGTGACTTTCAGGTTCTTGATCTTGTACAATCCAATTTTCATAGGAAGACTTGGCCAAGGTTCTTTCTTCTTCCTAAGCAAAGTTGCTCACAACCCTGTGGATAGATGATATTCCACTTCTTACATGACAAGCTAGACGATGTCATACCTTGGCAAAGATGCAACGACTTCTAACCGCCGAACACACGAAGGAAGGTGTCATCCGGTGAGGCAAACCAATATGCGATCTCCGATAATGCTTCCATTGCCCCACGTGACATGAAAGGTGGTTCTTCCTCAAAGATCATCTTGTAAAGCAAAATGAATAAGTGGTCAGTTCACTTCTCCATTACTCCTCGATGGCTACAATCTGAGAGAAGTTTGTAATGAATGTGCATGGAAGGATCTTGAGGTGTCCAAGCCTAGTTCATGCCAGGGAATGCATTATGTGCACAAATTGCATCTAATAAATATGCAGACATATAAAATCTCGCTTTCCTGCCCTTGGGAGGATTCAGGGCGTTACCTACATGGATATTTAATTGTCGAGCCAACAAGTCTGACTAGTTGAACGACTTCCCCTCGTTCACAACCTGGTTCAATAAGATTGCCCACCCTTCAGGAAAGGTCTTTGTGCTCTGTTGACCGTAGATTCTGCAAGCTAAGATGATCAACAGCTGATAGGCCCTCCTGAGAGACCTTGTCTTATATGTGTTGGTGGGTGTCTGTCGAAACTTTGATGGCTCTTTCACCTAGCTTTTAACAACATCTTTCATGCCCACATAGTTGTTGGTGGCATAAAAATATGAATCCATGAGTGTTTCTAGCTCGGGAAGATGGTACATATGCCAGTGATCTGCTACCAGAAAAGTAGAAATCTTTAATCCGCTGGCATTGCTCAAATTCATGGTCTTCACATCAATATGTGAAACAATCCAACTGATGACATCTGCACATGGGAAGGTTGGATATCTGCATGCAACCCTGTGTAGCCTTGATTTCTAGACATTAATGTATACCTTTCGGTCCTCTAGATCTACTTCAAAGTTCTTTGATATGATTCCTTTTCCACATACAGTTGAGTGTCTGAATATACTAGAAAGTTTACTAGTGTGCTCTCAACAGCTTCCATGGTATTGCTTTCTATGGTATCTTTTGAAGCAGCTCTCTTAGGTGCCATGGTAATAGTGACTGTTGGAGAGAAGTGCTCAACAACTGTGGTAATTGATAGGAAGGAAAAGGCACTCATGGTAAGAATAAATTGCAAATCCACTTTCAAAGCAACATCATGCTGCAAACCAATGAACTTATGAGCAAGATTGCACAATTCTCTTGAGTAAGGGAGGGACACTCGTTGAGGGAATTGTGCATTCCGCAGTCTCAGCAGCCAGTGATGCAGCTTGAGGCTTGAGACTGTGTAATGCGTAGTTCAACGTGGGCAGTGAATCGTGATAGGGAGATATTGCGCATTGCGTAGTCTCAGTGGCCAAGGTGGCAGGACTAAGCTCTGGCACTGCGCCATGTGTAGTTGGGCTAGCCTATACTATGCATTGCACATTTTTAGAGGCCAAGATCTCAGCTTGAGCCTTGGACTTACACAATGCCCAGTTGGGCAAGGCAATGCATGGCCAAATGAAGTGCATATTTTCCTAATGAGGGTGTGGGAAACAAGAAGATCTAAGTGATAATGTAATTTAAAGTATGCTTATGACTAAGTATATATACATCGATTTGAATCAAGTGTAGAAGCTCAACAAATGGAGGAAAATAAAATATGTAAAGAGAGTCGTTGAAATGACGATCACTGGTGCATAAAAACAAGAAAATTGATGTGATACTTAATAATGAAAGGCAAACGAAAAATTAAGTCAACACTTCTATAAGCTAATATAAGTTAAAACGCCATCAACCATGAAGAGAAACAAGCAAAAAAACCCTCATAGAAGCGAAATGACAAAAAGCAATAGTAAAAGCAGCAAAAGATGAAAAAAGCAAAACTCACCTGGAAAAGCAACACGAAATCCACTGAAGGCTCCTTGATCTCCTTGGGAATGATATAGATCCAATATCAAATGTACAAATGAGCTCTAGAGGCATCAATTAAATAGATTTAGGTGGATTGGGGTTATGACGTGCATGCCTAAAATCAAGGAAAAAGCGACACTTGGAAAAAACTTCTAAAAATAGTGATTGTGCCACCTTTAGGAAACTAATCATGAATCCCTATTTTATAGGGATTTATTTTTCTCTTTTTACTTCTTCTTCTTTTTCGGGAAACTTGCCATGCACATTTCCAAGAAAGATTGGGCAATTCTAGGGAATTGGGCAACTTCCCGCTCAATGCATTGTGCAGTTTCTACGCTAAAGAGATGGATTGCATAGTTTCTGAGCTTAATGCTAGGATGTCATCCATGACTGTGCAGTTCTCAAACTCAAGGTTGTCCTACCAGTCTAGATTGCATATTTCTTGTCATCAAGGTTGGCTTGCCTCCAAAGATTGCGCAGTTTCTGGAGGCAAGCCCAGGACTACTACAAGGTCAAGTTGGAATGTTAGCTTGCGGCTTAAAGGATCAGACAAGTATGAAAACAAGAAAACACAAGCACAGATGAAAATAATAAGTCTTGATAAAATCATGAATACTTGACGACATTACAAGATAAGATCCTGTAGACATAAGGGAAGGTTCAAAAATCAAAGCATAGGTAAAATTTTGGAGGATGGTTGTAGTAGTTCAACAGGTTCTTGCATTTGATGTGGGGATTGATTGCTACTTTGAGGTAATGGAAGTGGTTTCCGTTGAGGTAATTGTGGTAATGATAATGAGGGTTGTTGTGGTGTAGGAAAGGGTGGATTATGTCCTTGTAGAATCTAGAAACATTAGGTGTGTAAGGTGGATAAGTTGGGTATTGTGGGTGATATTAGGAATATGATGGTGTTGGGAATTGAAGTTGTTAGGTATTTCCATTGGAATTTCCTTCCAACCTTAAATACATGGTATATTTTGAGGTGATTGAGTTGACCATTGAGAATAGGGCATTTGAGGATTCCATGATTGATATTGGGGATAAGATTGCACATTAGGATCTTGATACAAGTTTTGAGTTGGTGCCCTACATGGTTGTCTTTTAGAAGGATAGGAAGGTTCAATTATTTCATATCCTCCCTTATAAATAGCTTGTAATCCTGGTAAGGAAGGGCATTTCTCAGTTGGGTGATCATTAGTGTAGATCCCACAAACTTCTACTACATTCATAGGACATTCTCTTTCAACATGTATTTTTCTGCATCTAGGACAAAAGATGGACAAAATAACCTTTTCTTCTTCCTACTTTTTCTTAATCTTAAGAGTGTCCAGTTGATCACTAATGGTATTCAAGATGTATTTTTTGAAGTATTCTAGGAGATTCCCTAATTGTGTACAAGTAACCCCTCCCTAAACAGGTTTGGAAGTTTTTGTTGCAGAATCCCTCGTATAGTCTCGAATTATTTTTCTTACTTTAGCTTGACTCCTAGAATATGTTCTACAAAGCTTAGATATATCAACAAAGGATTTTTTATAAATATATCTTGAGCTTAAAAGGTTCAACACCTCTATGCAATCTTCTCTTAACCCTTTCAGGAAGACATTCCTAATAGTTCTCTCATCAAGGTTACTTATTCGAGACTTATGGAAGTTGTAAAGGAATCTCTCAAGATACTCTTCTAATCTCTCATCCTCCATTTGTTCCATCCTAAAAATGTCATTAATTTATCTGCTTTTACAGTAATCTTGATACTTTTTAAGAAAAGCAGATTTCATTTCATCCCAAGAGAAGATAGTATGTTCCCCTAAACTCATAAACCACCTAAGGGCCGAATCTTTTAAAGTGGCAGGAAATAGTTTAAGTTTATGAGCATCATCATGATAATTGTAACTCCTGCAAAGAATTTCAAATTCAAACAAGAAAGAATCAGGGTCCTCTGAAGACATACCATGAAAGAGTGGAAGAGATGCCAAAGGTATTTTTTTCATAGTAACATTCCTTGAGATGTCCAAAATAGGGAACCTGAATGTGGTCTTTGTTTCTTCTTCATGTTCATTTTCATCAGGTCCACCCCTCGGTTCTTCTCTTCTGCCACTAGTCCCATTAGTATGGTCATTTTTCCTATCCTCTCTTTCTTCCATGTTAGCCATTCCTCCAAAGTATTTGAAAGTAGTAGAATTAGGTGTAGTGTCCTAGTTGGAAGAGGACTCAGTTGAATTAGCTCTTATATGCACAGGTCCTAAATCTCTCTGAGGTGCTCCCATTGCAGACTCTACTTGTGAAATCACTACTTCTTGCAGTATTGGTACTTTTTCTGTCTCCACAACTACTTCAAGTACAGGTTGTTCTTGTTGTGATATACCTCCAAATTGTACAGTTTCTTTTGTATACAATTCTTTCCCTTTTGAAGTCACTGTTGCAATTGAACTTTCTCTTCTCACCACATTTCCTGCATAATGATTAATAGGGTTAATTAGGGGGGTCTTTGTAGGACCAAAAAAATTTGAAAGGAACTTCTCAACTTGAATAAATCTACCTTTATTGTCTCTAAGGCTACCTTTAATTCTATGTATATTAAAAAGAAACTAGAAAATCAATTAGAGACAACTAGCTTTGGAGCAACCCCACCATAGTGGATGTGTGGTTCTTCACTCATGTCTTATCGTACTTTCTCTGCCCTCTAGTTGCCTTGCAAATTTTTTATGACAAACATTAATCTACTGAAACTCTTACCAAAACAAAATGTTACCTGGACCATTTACAACTCCCCGACAACGATACCAAAAATGTTAGGGGTTTTATTTGTCTAATTAATCACCATTCATTAAAATATTAATCTGGGATCATAAACTTTGAGTTACAAAATAACATTGGTCTAGGCACACCTCTACAAACCCATTTGTTATGGAAATATTCTAACTTTAAATTATAACCTAGCTATAGAATTCGAAATCTGCAAACAACATATGTTCAGTACTTGGATTTAGTAACAATCTAGGTATAGAACCTAGGTAAGAGATGATATTAAGAACTCATTTTTGAATTTTTAGTTTAATTCCTAATTCTGAAGGAACTAATTCAATTACTCTATTGGAAAACGAGATAACGAAATGCTATGAAATGTAAATATGGGAAAGGCTACATTGAAACATCTAACAAATCCTAAAGATTACAATTAGCTAAAAAGATTTAACTCAATCCAAAATTCTTAATTGAAGATTCTTAATGAAGCATCTACAAAACAGAGTCTATTTTTAAATTCACCCTACAACAATCAATCATTCAATTGATCCTATTTCATAAACTTCAATTCAGAACTAACTTCGATGCATGAATATCTAACTTCAACCATTAACTCATAATGACACAATCACGCAATAAGTACCATAATCAATATCTTCAATGCTCAAAGATAAGAAATGATAAATATTGACAAGTGAAAAGATACAGTTACTTTGTGCTAAACAAAACTTAACTATGCATGCCAAATCTAACTAAAGCTAACTTTACAAGGCTTGGTTGAGATCGATGGTGGGCCCTTGCCAACGATCTTAGGAAAGTTGGACTAGCTACAATAAACTAAATTATTGACTAACACATCAATAATTAAGAAATAGTTGCCAAGATATTATATTAAAAGGGTCTTCAATAAAATATACACAACATGGTTCCAAGTTGTTCAAATTAAAACAAAGTTCAGAGATGTTTTGACAAGAGTGTTATCATTATTCCTCACTTCCTTCTCTTCTCTTTCTAACCCTGACACTACTAGTGATTCCCAATTTTAAGAGTCATTTTCCAAAGATATTTTTAAATTGAATGAAGAATAAATAATACAAAATAAGGTTCTAACTCAATTAAGACAAAGGCAGATTTTGTGGATCATCATTCCAGTCCGTATGAGATAGCATTCAAGCAGATTGGTCCTCGCCTGCAACTATATTCAAGTGATTTCCATCCAAGGTCCAATGTATCCACAAAGATATGTCGTGGTCCTAATCTCGGAGAAGAGTGTTATAATTGTTACCAAGAAATGTGTGAAAATATAGCATTGTCGCAGGTTAATACTGAACTCCTAGAAAGTATCAAATTGTTGACTAGTACCAAATTTCTGGGGAAAAGGTACATGATCGAGTGCAAAACAAGGTATTGAATATTTTCCTAGTGATGAATTATTAATCCAAGTGTTGAACTATTAAGTTAACATGTCAAACGCTGACCAATACTCATTTTCACATCAAGAACCCTAGTAAAGATGCAACCATACTTTGATGTTAGCAACAAGATATAAATTTCACTTAAACATTTGTCTAAATCAACCAAAGAAGCATGAAAAATGAATCTAATCCATGACTTTTACCTCCATTCATGATTTGGACCATTTGACAGGTATAAGGACAATTTTGAGTGTCAAAGGATAAAAATAAAGGAGGATGGCTATGGAAAATGGTGAAGTAAGGTATCAAAAAGAGGCAAAAATGGATCTCAACAGTTGTCATATTGATTCCCCGATATAGTTATGATATCTCTTGCTCATATCATGTCATGTTGTATGGATATTAAAAGTGAGCATATTATCCTTCCTAAAACCAAGTCTCTTATGTAAGAGATATGCAATAATTTGCCAACATTACAAGAATTTGTGTATTAATGCTCAGTCTACATGGAAGTTGGAGGGTTGAATAATCAATGCTACATGGTAGTTGGTATTTAAACACTCTTAACAACTATTTTTGAAAAGCTAATGCCTTGAAGGATTGGTTACAATATTATTTTAGGGACAATAATGGTTGAATCCAACTTCAAAGCAATGCACAACAACCGTGTATGCTTTAACCTATTAAATCTTATTTCTAAGATATTTAAAATTCAAATTGCTTGAAGATTTTCATTTATTTTAAAATTAACCAAGTTTGAAATAAATATATAGACAATGGGTGTTCATAAGGAAGGAAAATAATTATATTGAAATGTGAGCAACATTTTTTCTCTAAAAAATCATGTATTATTTCCATTATTAATGGAGATTCTATTTTTCTATCATTATGTGTTTTGCATTGTAGGGTGATTTAATGGTATGCTAAATCCCTTGTCATTTTAATATGTCAACCCAGGGTTTTCGTAAACTTAGAAGCAAACCAAAATATATGGGACCTCAAACAAAACTATTGTAGAAAGTTTTTTTAGGACGGAAAGAGAGAAAGGAAATACATATTACAAATATAACTAAAGAAAACTACAAAAGAAATCTCATGCAAGAAAACTAAATTAAATTCTAAAGCTGGAATGAAAGAATTAACGTCGTGGCCTTTCTAAACTATTCAAAAGCAAACTAATCTATGAACAACTATAAGAAGCAAACTATGATAATCTAGAAAGCAGTAAATTAATCCAGAAAGCAGTAAATAGAAACTAGTGATTTAGTTGTCAAGCAAGCAAACTAAGATAGCTAGTAAGCAAGCAGTTTAATGACAATCAAATCAAATGTAAGAAAGTAAATCAAACTTGAAGAAAGCAAATCACACTTATAGAAAGTAAAGCACACTTGCATGAAAGGAAATAACATAAATCAAACTATGTTATAGTTGTATGCAGATTGTGGTTGATGGGGATCCTTCCATTCCTCAATGAGCACACAAGAACAACTATCACATCTTAAGAATCAAACAACACTCATAACTCATGATTTGGATAAAATGATATTATTCATGTTGAATGAACAATCATAAATCTGATGCTAATGAATAAATGACAACTATTAGCTTCCTTTGAAGGATGCCCCTCCTATTTATACATGAATTATGGATATCTACACAATAAATGTAGATCCCTTAAATATCTACTACATCCATACTTGTCTCAACTTATCCCTAAATGCTAGCTACAAATCCTATGACACATCAATATCTTCAAGATCCTTCTCCTTGGAATATGGTCCACCTCATGAGTTGAAATTCGAATTTGATCTTGGGAGGCCAAGTAAGATCCTTCTAGAACCTCCAAATAAGCCTACACATGTCACAAAACTCATAACACATATATAGATATATGAAACCATGTTAATTCCCTAGTTTTGAATCATAAATTCATTTTAAATACATGAAATAAATAACTTTGGAAAACAAGGATCCTAACCCATATAATCATGAAGATGGTTACTTGATGAAGGGTTTTAGGCTAGATAGTTATTAAATGAGGGCTAATTGGTTTAGGCTCTGTGTTTTAGAATTCATATGCAGGTAATTTATGTACGAGGTTAAAACCTACATCTGGTATTAGATTTGTTTTTGGCTTCAAGGGGATGCCTTTGTTTCTAAGGAGTTTTGCTCAGGCCTGTGGTAGACCCTGTTCAGTTGGAGATCTATGGGATCGATTTGGTGGTGAAAGAAGATGGTAAGCAGTGGAAAGATAGAGATCGAGAAATTTAATGGTCAGAGTTTTGAGTTATGGAAACTCAAGATGGAGGATTTGTTGGTAGGTAAAGATCAGTGGATCGTGGTAGATCCAGATACTAAACCAACAGGAGTGCCCAATGAAAGTTAGAAGAAGTTGGATTGGAAGGCAAAGAGCACAATACTATTATGTGTCTCAAATTTAATATTGTTGAACGTATCATGGGAAGCTACAGTGAATTCTTTGTGGGACAAGTTAGGGCCTTTGTACCAATCTAAGTCTCTCATCAATAAATTTTTCCTACGGAAAATGCTATATAACTTGAGGATGAAATATGGAGACCCGGTGATGGAGCATCTGAACGAATTTAATACTGTGGTAAGTCAATTATTATCTGTTGATATTAAAATTTCAGATGAATATAAGTGCATCAATTTGTTGTGTTCTCTACCAGATTCGTGGGATAGTCTAGTTATGGCAATAGGTAGCAATGCAACTACCCTGCAATTTGACGAAATAGTCTCATCCTTGCTAATGGAGGAGATGAGACGGAAAAATATGGAGAGCTAGAATGGTGATTCCTTGTCTGTACGAGGACGGTCCTAGAATAGAAACAAAAATAAGTCATCGAGTGGGAGATCTAGATCTAGAGGGATATCTAAATCTCCAAGAAAACCTGTAAAGGTGGTGTGCTGGAAATGCGGAAAGGAAGGGCACTACAAAAGGGACTATAAATCTAAAGCTTCCAAGAAAGAAAAGGGATTTGATGATGCTCCTTCTGCAGAGGCGAAAACCACCTCAGATGAAGGTGGGGATGTGTACTTGGCTTCTTCAAGTACACATGTAGATCATGAGGCATGATTGATTGACTCAGGTGCATCCTTTCACTTCACTCCCCATAGAGAGTGGTTCTGTGAGTATGAGAAATATGATGGTGGTGATGTCTTCTTAGGGGATGATAGGAAGGCTAGAATCGTTGGTTGTGGAAAAGTAAAGTTGAAGTTGCAAGGTGGAAGGGTTAGAACACTTCCAGGTGTTCTACATATTCCTGCATTGGCCAGAAATCTGATTTTTTGTAAGCAAGTTGGATGATGTAGGTGTAAAAACAGTGTTCGAGAAAGATACCTGCACGATGGTTCGGGGAGCACTGGTATTGATGCGGGGAGTTCAAATTGGAACTCTATACAAGATGCAAGGTAGCATTGTTGTTGATGGGTGCAACATTTCTGTGGTTCCTGAAAGTGAAGCAGAAAATCTAGTGGTCTATGGAGAAAAGGCCATGCTATGGCATCAAATGCTTGGACATATTAGAGAGAAGGTCCTTTGAATACTTCATGGAAAAGGTATGGTAGAAGGTATGCCTAATAGCTCTCTGGATTTTGATTTCTATGAAAATTGTGTATATGGGAAGCAGAATCGGGTGAGTTTCCCTTCTTGTGGTAAGAGGGCGAAACAGATATTAGAGCTTATGCGTAGTGATGTGTTTGGACTTGTGAAGGTTCCATCACTCAGTAAGTCTGTGTACTATGTATCATTTATATATGACTTCTCAAGGAATACATGGATATATTTCCTCATCAATAAATTTGAAGTCTTCGATAGGTTTAAAGAATTTAAGGCTCTGGTGGAAAACCAGATAGAGAAGAAGATAAAGGTGCCAAGGACAAATAATGGTGGAGATTTTTGCAGCAAGGAATTTGAAGAATTCTGTAAGAAGTGTGGTATAGCACGACAAAAGACTACTCCACACACACCTGAGCAAAATGGAGTTGCAGAAAGAATGAACAAGATGTTGATGGATAGGGCAAGAAGCATGCTCAGTGGTGCTAGGTTAGGATAGGAATTCTGGGCAGAGGCGATGGAGACAGCATGTTACCTGGTCAACATATCACCTTCATCAGCGTTGGAGGATAAGACTCCACAAGAGGTATGGACTGGTAAGAAACCCTCTATTTCAAATCTATGGGTATTTGGATGTGATGCATATGTACATGTTCCAAAGGAGAAAAGAACCAAGTTGGATAGTAAATCTGAAAAGTGCATCTTTATTGGGTATAAAGATGGTTTAAAGGGTTATAAGCTTTGGAACCTAGTAACAAGGAAGGTTGTGTATAGCCAAGATGTGGTGTTCAGAGAGGTGAAAGATGTTATTAAACATGAAGTCCCATCAAAGGAACCTGAGAAGATAGAGTTTGAGCTAAAGGAGGAAGAAGCAGACTCTACAGTAGAAGAGGAATCAGAAGATAAAGAGCCACAAACTCTGGTTGTGAGAAGATCAATTCGAGAAAGAAGGCAGCCAGAAAGGTATATTCCATCTGCTTTCTATTCAAATTTTGTTTTATCTATTACTAATGACGATCCTAGAACTGTGAAGGAAGCAATAGATTCAGAGGATGGCAAACCCTGGAAAGAGGCCATTATTGATGAAATGGCATCTTTGCACAAAAATGAGGCTTGGGATCTAGTGGAGTTGTCGGCTGGAAGGAAACCCATTGGCAGAAAATGGGTGTTCAAGAAGAAGACAAATGCAGAAGGAAAGGTGGAGAAATACAAAGCTCGGTTGATAGCAAAAGGTTATTCCCAAGTACCAGGAATTGATTTTGGTGATATTTTTTTCTCCTGTTGCCAAGGTAGCTTCTATTATATTACTTTTATCTATTGTTGTTGCTTTTGATTTTGAGGTAGAACAGATGGATCTGAAGACAGTATTTCTTCACAGGGATCTGGAAGAAGAGATCTACATGAAGCAACCTAAAGGATTTGCGGTGAAGGGTAAGAAAGAACTGGTATGCAAGTTAAAAAAGTCTTTGTATGGGCTACAACGATCACCAAGGATGTGGTATCAAAAATTTGATACATTTATGCGGGGACTTGGCTTCACCAGAAACGAAGCAAATCATTGTGTTTATTTTAAATTAATTGGTGACCGTGTTATTTATCTGGTCTTATATGTGTTACACTAAAAAATGTCACCATGACTACTTACAGTTAGTATGGCTCAAATCAACAGTCATACTACCCTCTTAGGCAAGTCTTATGCCTCTGCTATCCATCTCAAACTCAAAGAAGAGAGAAAGTCTTGTAAAAATGTGTTTATCTATGGGGTCGCAGGTTCTCTCTAGCCTTACCTGCAGGGACGCTCACCATGTTCACAAAAGTCGCGTCCATGGACGCTCTGTATTTAAGGGACAGGTGCGTCCTTCTGTAAAAGGCAAAATGCGCGAGTTTCATCTTAAAAAAGTTACTTGTGGTTACTTCTAGAACCTTCTAGAGGTCGGTTTGATGAAATGGATGCGCCTCCAGTTGGTTCATGTATCTCTATTAAGGGGGAACTTATCCCATCAATAAGGGAGCTATCCCACCCAAAGAGGGGGATTATCCCATTGATGGTGGACCTGAATAACCTCTTTACAGCACTATAAATAAAGACATTGAGCCAGAGGGAGGGGAGGTCGGAGCTATACATTTTCTTTGGGTAAACGCTGCAGGAATTAGGACTCCCATTTAGGACCTTGTGAGGAGAGATTGTCTTTGCTTGATTCTACTTGGAAGTGGGTGAGCTTTGTCAAAGTAGAGGAAAACCCTTGATGGACCCTGGGAGGAACTTGCACAACACCAAGGCCAGGTTGTAAGAGTTTCTTTGTTTCGTTATTAATACAAACTGGTTTATTTTTCTCAATAGCTTGTGTTGACGAGTTATTTCATGTGTTCCTTGGTCTGCATGTTGAATATATGTTTTATTATATGAAATACAAGTGCTTGGTAATTGTTTGATTGTTGGTGGTTGCAGGAATTGACATGAAGGAGGAGCTCATCCGGATCGGCAAGAACGGACTACAACAACAGCGTTTTGGAATAAGGTAAGCCTAAACACTTGTAGTTTTCATGTTTTAAAAGGTATATTTAGAGAAAGATCACTCCATTTTTTCTTGTTTGTTGCTAGAGAGTCTAGACTCCTAGGGAGGTCAGTTGTGTCCGCACAAACGACTTTTTCCGCCACGACAAATTGGCGACTCCGCTGGGGAATCCATTAATGAGAGAGTCTTTTCCTTTATGTGAACTTTGCTCTGAGAAAATCATTTTTATTTTCTGGTTTTTGACTATGAGAATTAGTATTTGGGTGTCTTAGCTTCAGATTTAGTTAGATTTGGTTTTTCTTAACTTTTCCAGAAGGACGCACCCTCTGAGTACTGCACAGTGCGTCTTTGGATGCGATGTTGCCGTTTGCACAGAGCGGGCCCGCACCTGTTATAACGGGTTGCCTGCGTCTTCCTGTAAAATTTAGGAAAATTCCATTTTTTGCTTTAATTACTTTTAGATTTTGATTTTTCTTAGTGTTCTCTGCCCAGATCCTTTAGTACCCTGTCAAAAATTTTCACCTGAACTTGTTTTGTGAGCTTTGAGTGTTTTAGTGGATTTCAACGAAGTTTAGACCTAGGGTTTGATTTTTGGATAGGTCCTGTAGTGACTTTGACGCTAGAAAGTTGTCCAGCCTTAGATCTCTCTGGTTAGTCAGCCTTCTTCGAAGTCGGGCCTGTTGTAAAGTCTCCCTGTGTGAGCAGCTTGCCATTTAAGTTGTTTTGGGACAAATTTCGAATTACTTGTTTATAAAGTGTTGATTTCCATTTTACAAAAGAACAAAAAGATTAGAGTTTTGTTTTGGCTAGTTTTTGGTTCTGCAATAAGCTAGTCCTTGATTTGATTGTGATCAAGTAAAACACCTTAGAATAATCATTGTTAGTTTTGGCCTCGTTAAGATTGCTTAGAGTAAATTTACCTTTTAGTTTGCTTATGAGTGAATTTTCGTAGATTTTAATAGTTGTTAAGATTGATTTTTGGTTATATTAGATTTATTTGCTTTATTAAAAGAAAAATACAAAAACATCTTCTTTAAAAGTCTTGTTTCAATTAGCTTTTTGTTTTTGAAAGAGGAAAAGAGTTTTTTCGTGCATGTAAAGAGCGGCCATGTTTTTATGCTTGGAAAAGACAAACGAATTGTTTCTTTGATTGTCTTCAATTAAGAAGTTGCTTTTATAAAGATTGCATTCTCTCAACTTTTTAGTTAAGCAATTCATCGAAAAAGTAAAGTAGTGGGTAAATCATCTTAGGTGCATTTTGTAGCGGTTTCGAGTCGAGTCAACACACCACTGGTTTCACTTCCATCACCTTTTGACTTAAGAAACAACCTTAAAAGTAACGCTTAAATTAAAATCAATCTAGTAATTTTTATTTTTCTAGGGCTCTGAAACACCAACATAGCTTAGGCTAGGGTCTTGGAGTAGGTGAGTACTTAACTCTCCAAGACTACAAAACCAAACAGATAGTTTATCTTGAGTAGATTAAATCCAATTGTTTCAGTTACACTCTGGGAAAGCTCCTCTTAAAGGAGAAGCACGAGCTCGTGTCCGAACCAGTGAGGGGATCATTCCTCCCTCGTTGGGAACGACGCCAGACAGTACGTATTACAAACGGTAAACCTCGGATTAACCATTGTCGAGGAGCCAGGGGTCACTTATCGGTAAACCTTGGATTATTGTCAAGGAGCCGGTAAGGGGATTGAGCTTGTTACTCTGCCCTTGCGTGCTGTCGGAGTTTAGACTGTTCCCCCAGGTGTAATTGTTGTGATTGGTAACCTTAGTGACCATAATCTCTAGGATTCTACCCAAGGTGACGGTGGAGGGAAGGTCCCACTATACCTGGAGCAGACGTCGGCTATACTCACTTGGATTTTCTGGGGGGTTCACTTCACTTCGAGACGGTTAAAGTGGAGGAACTTGGTCCAGTCTATTCATTAAGCAGGTTGTCGGCGTAACTGTTCCACCCGCCATTTCTGTACTGAATCCTGCGAGGTTGGACCTAATCACCAACTAGCGCTTTTGGTCCGGAAGATACTGTTTGTGTTTGGTTTGACGCTCTAGATTCTTTAGGCGTGTGCTTCAAATTTGTTTGCTTCTTTAGAAGACTTTAGGTGGTTTGATTTGAAATTTTTACTTTGTTTTCGTGTGTTGTAGTTAAAAATCTTTAATTGTGGCGGAATTACCGAGACAGTCCCGTCGACTTCGGGGCAAGTCTCCTGAGATTGTTACCGGAATAGATTTGTTAAGAAAACTCCGTAAATCGCGGGGTGAATCTCCTGAAGACCTTCCGGGTCAGTACGAAGGGTTAAAGGTCCTTGTAACTCCTCCTAGTGACAGTAGAGTAGGTTCACCTAAAGAAGGAGAATCTTCCTTGGTAGTCCATCCAGATTACCAAAGTTTAGAAACAGGTTACAATCCCGAAACTGTTACAGTTTCTGAGCTTGCTGGTAGTTTTTCATCTGCCAGTGAAACAGGCGAAGAACCTGAAATTTCCGAACCTGTTACTCCAACTCCTAGTGTTCCTGATTCACCAAGAATAGAAAGAATTATCACCGAAAATCTTCCTGTTGGTTTAATTGCTATAGAAGAACTTGTTCCAGAGGAAGAAATAGGCGTCTCTGATCCTGAAGATCAAATTACCCTTGATCTAAGGGAGCGTGAATCCATCTTTTACAGCCCTCCTAGAAGTACTTCTTGGTACCTTGCGTTAACCAATTTTTTAGACAACTCAGTAGGTTTTTCCACACCTCGAACTCCTTTTCCACCTAGAGGAATTCATACTCCTGTAAATATGTCTGGTCAGTCATCTGTGTTTACACAAAGTCCTGAATATTTTTTACATGGCGGTCCTTCTGTTCCTACTGGGTATCAATCTCTTTCTGGTACCTTTGCGGGAGCATCTCCTCAACCCATTGATCATGGGTTATTAGTTGGAAACAGTGGTAATGTACCATTGAGTATAGGTGACATTTACATGATGTCAGGTTCAGTTCCCGTTACCCAACCTCAAGGTGGCCAATTACCGCCTAGGGGGCAACCTTCGTTAATGCCTGGGGGGCAACCTCAAGGTCAGTACGCTCCTATGGGGCAATACATACCTCAAGGTCAACCCCAGCCTCAATATGTACCCCAAAGTCAACCTCAGTATCAATATCAACCTCAAGGATGGCAACCTCAAGGATGGCAACCCCAAGGGTATCAACCCCAAGGGTATCAACCTCAAGGATACCAACCTCAAGGTCAAGGTCAACCCCAGTACCTGTATTTACCTCAAGGTTATCAACCTACGGGTCAATACTCTGGTCAAAGTTATCAACCACCTCAAGGGCAATCATATGGGACTGCACCTTACAATTATCAACCCTATCCTCAATCCGGCTATGGATCTCAGTATCCTCAACCTGTTACGGGTCAGTACCCTGGAATGTTAGTGTGGGATCCGTCACAGGGTCAACAGATGTCGCAACCAAGTATACAGTCGGTACCTCAAGCAGGACAACCTGTAGTTCCTGGTCCACCCCAGCAACCGCAACCTGTCCAGTCAAGTGTTCAGACCCCTGTAACTTCGGTAGTTACTCAGCCGCCAGTTGCACCTGGTACTCCATCTCAAACGGCTGCAGCAACTACCGCCACATCTACCATACTTACTTCTGGAGTATCGGCAGCTCCGGTTTCTACTGTCCCTGTAACCACTCCTCAGACATCTGTACCGTTGTCTGGATCTACGATTCAAACCACAGTCCAGATGCCTGTAGGCCAACCTGGTACAAGTACGGTTGTTACTACTCAACCTCAATTTGTTCAACCTCTGTACCAGGGACAGTATCAACCTGGGCAAGCTGCCCAACAACCGGTTTACCAGTATCAACCGTATCCTGGGTACACTTATCAACAACCTCAGCAACCCCAGTACGGTCCGGTTAATCCTGGTTTTCCAGGAGGATATAATATCCCAAATGCGACTCCTGTTCCTAGTTATCCTGGATATCCTCCTCCTGGGGCTGGTATTGTGACCCAGAGTTTTAGAGATCCTAACCGGCAGTTACCGTTTATCGCGACTTTGGATTTACCAGACTTGACGCGCCTAACGAACGATCCAATTCAATATCTTCCGTTCTGGCCGTCAATGCCAAATAAGTTGCCCAGCGATATACCCAAGTTCGAAGGTAAGTCTGGAGAGGATCCATCCAATCACGTGATGACTTACCACCTCTGGTGTGCTTCAAATTCCATCTCGGATGATTCGATCCGTTTACGTCTTTTTCAGCGTACGCTCATTGGTCTCGCGGCCAAGTGGTACATTGAGTTACCACGGGCCTCTTTTTACGATTTTAGCCAGTTAGCTACCTCGTTCTTAACTCATTTTCAGTTACCAGTCAGATACGATAACGGTACAGAGTTATTAACTTCACTAAAACAATCGACCTCCACGTATATTTCAGATCACATCCATGAGTGGAGACGTCGAAGAAGACTAGTGAAAGTTTTTATCCCGGACCAAATCTTAGCTGAATGGTTTGTTAAATCACTATTACCAAGAATTACTGAAGATGTAGCTAAGGCCGGAGTAGTTACTGAGGAGCAAGTCATTGCTCAGGCACAATACCTTGACTTAGTTTACACGCAGTCGGGTACATTACACGAGAAGATCCCGGATCTTCCAAAATCAAACCAAATCGATGCTGCTCCTTCGGGATCTCATGCCGCTGATGGTATGATTGGTATCGTGACTACAAAGAGCAAGAAGAAGTCTTCCAAGGCTTCAACTACTCCTATTATCACTTTGCCCGATTCCCCGACAGGAGAGTCTTCTCCTGAACTTACCGCCGATATTCACGCTGTAGAGTCATCTACGGCCAAACCAAAAAATGGTGGAAAGAAGAAAGGAAAGAAGAAGGCTAAAGCAGACAAGGCTCCAAAGGAGAAAAATGAAAAATCGGAAACCAATGACGAAAAGCGCAAACCTCGATATCCTTGTCTCATTTGTGAAGAGGATCATTTTACGAGAGACTGCCCTCATCGGGCCGAGGTAGTGAAAATAGTCAAAGGTTCTCCCACTCCTGCTGTGTTAAAGAATCCATTTCCGAGCAGGAAAATAAGATGATAGGTTCTTCCTCGAATGCCAGTGAAGAACCCATTTTGATGATGTCTCATGTGAGGATTGCGACTCGATCGCAAGATTATGGTAGTAAGGCTCCTGTTGATGGCAAGGAAGCAGAATCTTCTCACTCTAACCCATCAACCTCAGCTCCTGGTTCCGATCCACTACAGATCGAAAAACCTAACCCAGACTTAGTGATTAAGCCGCCCGCCAAGGGTGTACTTCGAAGGTCTGCTTTCAATCCACATGCGAGAGCAGCCCAGAATTACAACATTGTTGAGGACTTAGTTGTTTCGCCTTCAGCAATGTCGGCACTCGAAGTGCTGCAATCATGCCCAGCACAACGGAAATTGCTTTTGTCGGCTATCGGAGCTGTCGATATTCAGGACCCGAACCTAATGATCTTTGATCTAGAAAATAGTACGCCACGTCTCCCCCATCAAATGGCTTTCCAAATTCCAGTGATAGTCAAAAACAGGCCTATTCATCGGACTGTGATTGATGAGGGAGCTTCTACGTGTATTATGTCGATTCAATGTTGGAGATCGCTTGGTTCTCCTTCGTTGAACCAATCCCCCACCATCCTTAAGGCCTTTGATGGCTGTGGGTTCCGTCCGTTTGGTATTCTACAAGAATTGCCTATAGGGGTTGAAGGTAAAACCGTTAGTCTGGATGTGGAAGTGGTTGATGCCCCTCTAGACTACAACCTTCTTTTGGGTCGAAGTTGGTCATATGCTATGACAGCGGTCGTTTCATCGGTCTTCAGAGTAATTAAGTTTCCACATAACGGTAAGATCGTGACTATTGATCAGCTGACATACTTTTCATCCGACCCAGCCTCTTCAGAGAGTATCCAGCATGTCGGTAAGACGACAATCCCTTATAAGGACGTTGGTGTAGGTTTAGTTAAGGATTCCGGTTTACTGGGAACTTTTCCTCTCCCTCCACTCAGCGTAGAACCTTCGTTTGCAACAATTCATATGATCACGTCAGAAAACATTATTTATGATGATCCTTGGTATGTTCCATCTGACTCTGAGATAGACTCATTCGGTGATGTTATGCCGTTGAGTCCGTATGAAATTGCTTATGAAGCTCTTATGTCTTTTACCGATTTTCATTCAACCGAAGTCGACCAAATGAATGTGGTCAGTGAAGAATCACTTTTCACCTCACCCTTAGAACGGATAACGTTTCCCGAAGTCGTGTCATCTGACGAACAACTTCGCGAAATCCTAAGTGTAGATGATCTACCATGGGAAGATCTCCATCACAGATCTTCGTTTTTACCTAAGGATGATGCATTTGAAAATGATTTTTCATCTATCTTTACCGCTGAATATGTCAAAGACGCTCAGGATCCAACGAAACATTCTGATTCAGAGTTGAATTTAGGGAATATTTCTCGTACTATTCCCATTGATATTTCAGTGAAACCCGGAATCAAGGAAAACATTCATATAGGTGCCTCATGTACAGAAGAAGAAATCCAAACTTACAAGGCCCTATTCCAAGAATTCCGCGATGTGTTTGCATGGTCTTACGAGGAAATTCCGGGAATCGATCCTGCCATTGTTGTTCATGAAATCAAAACCTACCCGGATGCTAAACCCATTCGGCAACGGTTGCGTCAGATTCACCCTCGAAAAGCGGCTGCGATTAAAGCAGAAGTCGAAAAGCTGTTGAAAGCAGGTTTCATTTATCCGATCCCGTTAACGGATTGGGTATCGAATATTGTTCCTGTCAATAAAAAACAAGGAACAATAAGAATCTGTATCGACTATAGGGATATCAATCGAGCTTGTCCAAAAGACAACTATCCTACACCTTATATCGATCAAATTATTGATGATTGTGCCGGAAGTGAAATGTTTTCCTTCATGGATGGTTTCTCGGGCTATAATCAAATCAATATTCTACCTGCCGACCAACCAAAAACGGCATTCATTTGTCCGTGGGGAACGTTTGCTTATTGCAAATTACCTTTTGGGCTCAAGAATGCCGGGGCCACTTTTCAACGGGCGATGTCTTATGCATTTCATGACATCAAGCACATTGTGCAACCCTATCTCGATGATTTTCCTGCTCATTCTTTACATCGAGCTGATCACCTTGTCCACCTACGAGCAATCTTTATGAGGTGTAGGCATTATCGAATTCGGTTGAATCCCCACAAGTGTGTTTTCTGTATAGAAACAGGTCGATTGCTGGGATTTGTTGTTTCAAAAGCCGGCATTCGCGTCGATCCCTCGAAAGTCGAGGCTATCATCAAATTGCCTCCTCCTTCGAGTTTGCGCCAACTCCAAAGTTTGCAAGGGAAAGCGAACTTTTTACGCCGATTCATCCCAAACTACGCCGAGGTCACTAAAGGTTTTACACGGTTGTTGAAACAGAACACACAATTCTTTTGGGACGAGATTGCCCAACAATCTTTTGATGCACTTAAACACGCGTTGACCCATGCACCGTTGTTGCATCCTCCCAACTACAACCAGGACTACTTCTTATACCTCGCAGCTTCGCATTCCACCATTGGAATGGTGTTAGTTCAAGAAGATGAATTCGGAGCGGAGCATGTGATATATTATCTTAGTAGGACCTTGAATCCCACTGAGCTAAAATATTCGCATGTGGAGAAATTGGCCCTGGCAGCCGTTCAAGCTGTCCAGCGTTTCCGTCACTACATTCTTCTCCGCAAAACTACAGTTATTTCGGATTGCAACCCTATGATTTATATTTTGACAAAACAACTGCTAGGGGGCAAGTACTCTAAATGGATTGTCATCCTGCAAGAGTTCGACTTGGAGTTCGAGAAGTCCAAGTCTAAGAAATCCTTAGTTTTTGCGGAATTGATGTGTGATTTCCCGAGTGCTGACACAGAGACTGTGGCAGAAGAGTCCATTGCGGACGAATCTTTGTTTCTTATCAGTACTGTAGATCCGTGGTACGGGGATATAATCATTTATCTCCAAACCCAAACCTTTCGGCCTGAAGCTTCCAAAGCGGAACGTCGAAAAATTCGGTTTCAATCCCAGCCATACAAAATTATTGGAGATACACTTTATCGCCGGGGGCAGACTTAGTTTTTCGACGTTGTTTAACTCACGAAGAGGCTGAGAGGGTTTTGAATGATTGTCACTCTGGAGCATGTGGCGGTCATATGTCTGGGTATGCCACAGCTCAGAAGGTGTTGCGCGCTGGCTATTTCTGGCCGTCTATGTTTAAGGATTGTATCATTGCAGTCAGGAAGTGCCACAACTGTCAAGTGTTTGATCGCAAGATGCGCGCTCCACCTGCTCCTCTCCACCCTATAATTGTCGTTGGTCCATTCGCCAAATGGGGTATCGACTTTATTACTTGTAACCCTCACTCGGCCGGGGGCATGCGTATATCATCCTTGCGGTTGATTATTTTACTAAGTGGGCCGAGGCGATGCCTACATTCGACGCAAGCGGCAAAACAGCTGCATTTTCGTATTCAATCATATCATAACTAGGTTTGGTGTCCCACAAGCAATCATTACTGACCATGGGAGCCATTTTCGAAACGTCATGATGACTGAGCTTACAAGCCAGCTTGGTTTGCGCCACGATAGCTCTACTCCTTATTATCCGCAAGCCAACGGTTTGGTTGAGTCTATCAACAAAGTTCTAGTTATCATGATCCGACGAACCATTGGTGTTCATCGGTCGAATTGGCACAACATGTTATTTTCAGCGCTATGGGCATACCGAACCTCAGTGAAAAATTCAACAGGGTTCACTCCTTTCCAGCTAGTTTATGGCTTAGAAGCTGTGTTACCCATTGAATGCGAAATCCCATCACT
Source organism: Pinus tabuliformis (assembly GCA_031772625.1). Classification (NCBI taxonomy): domain Eukaryota; kingdom Viridiplantae; phylum Streptophyta; class Pinopsida; order Pinales; family Pinaceae; genus Pinus; species Pinus tabuliformis. The sequence goes on along the minus strand of CM062817.1, from coordinate 1,093,024,693 downwards.
TCAAATGGCTGTCGAATTACTTCCAGCTACTTCCGAAGAGGAGAAACGTTTATTATACTTGGCTAAATTAGATGAGACTCGACGTGACGCTACATTGGCAATCGAGACTCACGCGAAACGAATGAAAGCTCAGTATGATAGAAATGTAACCCCTCGAAGTTTTTCGGAAGGAGACCTAGTACTATTATATGATCAAGCTAACGATAAGCTAGGTGCCGGAAAATTCGTTCCCATGTGGCATGGGCCCTACATTGTAAAGCGAAAGCTAGCAAAAGGGGCTTATGAGCTAGTTGACTTTGATGGGGACTCTTTGGGTAAACCCAGAAATGGACTTTACCTAAAGAGGTATTATGCTTAAAATGATGGGTATGGAGAAATTTTTAGATAGGTTAGATTTTCTTTCTAGCTAGCAAGTGTGTTAGTTTAGTCAGTGTGCTTAGCTTAGAGAGTGTGGTTTTTCGTCGTTATTCTGGCTTATCTTGGTTTTACTCTTGATATTGTAGATGTCGACGCCTCTCCAAACATACATTGGATTTGCTGATGGTGCTTGTCGTAGTACACGGAATATCTCTTCCGCAGCTTGGGTTATCTATTCGCCCTCTGACGAGTTAGTTTCTATGCATGGGGTAAGCCTCGGTCAAACAACGAATAACATTGCAGAATACAGTGCAGTGGTTGAATTATTATCCGAATCTATTTCATTTGGAATTCGACGTTTGATAGTGAGGTTAGATTCTGAACTTGTTGTATTACAGCTTAATAGAGTTTATGCCATTAGAAATCCTGTGTTATTAAGGTTGTTTTTGAGAGTGCGTCTCTTGGAACGTGAATTTGATTACATTGAATATCAGCATATTCCAAGGTCCTTGAATACATTAGCAGATGCAATTGCTTCTCGAATGTTGGACAAACATTTACAATAATCATGCAAGTAAATTTAAAAAAACATTTCATCACATATGTTAAACAGGATAAGCCGGTAATAGTGATATATATATAGATAGAAGTGTGTCAAAAATATATACATCGTCTTCGATCATAGGTTGAAAACACCTTATGATCGGCAAAATGATAGTACAAAAAGTCAAAATGTCACATGTGACTACAAAAGTGACTAGTCAATCACTGGTGGTGCTCTCTATATGACACCACTGCGCGGGCTACCTTACGCAAAAATCTCCTAAACGGTCCAGGGACCGCGACTACGAAACGCTGAAGCCTGATAGGAATGTCGTCCATAGTAGTCTCAGGTATATCTGCCGTGAGACGCTCTAGATCATGCTCCAACTCAGCTAGTACTTCTGCTGCCGCGTCCTGTGGGGCCGGTACCGGTGCAGCTGGATGTAGTCTATCAAAAGGCCGGAGGTTGGCTGGACGCTGTGAACCAACATCTGCATTTTGAAAATTTTACTGTTAGTTTTGAGACGATATATATGAAAAATAAAAAATACATAATTAGAAAACTTGTGAAAATAAAAGTACCTCTGTCGTCCCATTGTTCCCCCTGTGGAAGAACTATGTCCGGATCACCTCTAAAATCCATTCCGACATACGGAAAGTCCTGTATCGAAAAAACCTGGTCCTCTAACCAGTGAAAGTAACTATCTGAGAATCGAACCACTGTCGCACCCTCGTCAGGATGCCGGGCCATCACCGCAACCCATCGTATCAGCTTTGGCTCCCGAGGACCCAAGATATCAACAGTGAGTTGCTGAGGGATCAGCATTGGAACTCTCTCCAAGGCAAAGCTCACGACTATAGGCCCATATCCAAAGGTCTTTAGTCGTCCGTTCTTTGCCTTGGTCAGTTGGCTCTTCATATGAGCCGACACGGCTTCACACCAGTTGAAAATGGTGCCTTGGTAACAGTCAATTGCCATCCGCATTTGGGATCCGGAAGCAATGTGTAAAGCGGCCGCGCCGCAAATTCTGGTAACCGTGAACGCTATGACTTTGAGTTCAGGCAGAGTGATGTGTTTTATCTCTATGCCTTTCGAATGGTGAGCCCCAGGTGTGCACCACTCGTCGCGGAGACTATCAAGGGATTGGCCACCCGGCCTAGTCCCCGCAAGACTGAGTTGCTCGCCTCTGTTCGGCAAGCCAGTGAGAAAGTATACATCCGAGGGCTCTATCTCGAGCTGGTGCCCTCCTATGTAAAAGCATTGTTCTTGAACGTTCCATCGCTCAACCAGCCATTCCAAGAATCTTACCTGGCCCCTCATGCCCGGTATGGTCCAATATTTGTATAATCCGCATGCTCTTAGGGCATCCAGGGAAGGTTGATGATTTATTGCAGCTTCATCTTCCTCTACATGCTCTCTTTCTCTCCAATCTAACATGATTAATGCCCTGCATATCAAAAATAGCAATTAGAAATTGATTTGGGGATTTTTGGTAGTTTTTTGAGGGAGTTGGGGTTTTGAAATGCGCACTTCTCGGAAGACGCACCCTGGCTTTGTAGCACAGGGCGCCCGGACGCGGCTGGCCTGAAGGCGGGCCGCGTCTTCCAACCATTTTCCCGTATGAGAAAAAGTCGGGGGACGCGGGTCGCCCGAAGGGCACCTGCGTCCGCCGAGAAGCGCATTCCAAAACCAAAACCCCCCCTAAAAATGAAACTAAGACCTAAAAATTAATTCTAAACGGATAGAAATGCAGAGTAGGATGTGTAAAATACCTGGATAAGACGGCGTTCGATTCCGACGGTCGGATTTTCCGCAGCAACCACGGGAAGTTTCTTGTCAAAAGCTCCTTTTTCAACCTCAAAAGTCAAACGGTAAAAATGACATGGTAAAAGGTCTTTTTATAGGTTTTTTGGATGAATTAGTTCATTTTTTACCATGAAAAGATGTTTTTCGACGTATTTTTGCCTATTTTAAACAGGTATGAGTAATGTGTTGCTTTTGTGCAGGACAAAGGGATTTCGAGGGAAATTGTAATTTTTCACAAACAAAATATTAGAGTCATCTTTTAAGCCCTTTTCTGACTCCTAAAACATGAAAAGATCGCCGAGCGTTTCTTTTACACTCGTTAAAACGGAATTAAAAGACGGTCCCCTTTTAGCTCTTTTCTGACTGCAAAATCAGGAAAAGGTTGCCGGGTTTTTGTCGTTTCAAATTCGATAAGGAAATAAAACGACGTGTCCTTGATCGCTTTTTACTTTTCAGGTCAATGACACTATTATGAAAGTACTCCTTGGTCGCAAGATCAAGCGGTTCCCCCAAGTATTATTTTATACTTTTTCGGGCTTGAGGGACACAAATTTATGAAAAAGTTCAACTTGGAGTTTCCTTAAGTTTTTCAGACTCTCTAAAATTGAAAAACGCCGAGTTTCTCCTATACTGGGCTCGTTAAACTTTTACAGTAAAGGACCTGTTCAATTACAAACAGGAACGAACCACTCCTTCCTAGGGTTCGAATTTAAACTAGGTTGGACTCGTCCGAAGGATGAGCTTATAATCAAGCATATGTTATCCTCCTCAAGCTTGTTAAAAATAAAGAGGTACTTGCCAGAAATGGTGGGGGAAAAGAGAGAAGAATGGGCCTATTTGTTACCTTTTGTCTCAAAAGAAACTTTATTACCGCTCTTGAACACGACACTTTTCATTCACCTGGGTTGGGAAATCTTTTACCTCACAGTTGACCAAACCACTTTGAAAGTCTTTAACCGGGTTCCGGGGATTAACTTTGAGTTATTCGTCACCAAGCCATCTGTCGTGTCGTTATGTGTTCAAGAGGTCTGCAAGCAAAACTTTCATCTGCAAAATACTTGTCATCCATTTGACCATCCCTGAGTCAGTCCTTACAGCAACATTTCTTCAACTTGAACAATGATTTCGTGTTTCAGGCTTGCCTGCAACGGGTTGCTTTCTATCGACATCGACACATTATCTAGAAAGATGACTTAGGAATCGACAGTACCTTGAAGTCTGCATGCATTAATGGCAGGTTTCTCGCCTTTGACGTCAGTTTACATCATTGACTTTCGATCAAAGGATTCCGTGAAGTGTTCGACATCAAAACATCTATTCACATTTCACGGGTTGTGCTTGGTACTTTGAGAACCATTGACATTACTGGTGGTCTCTCTCACGCTTGTTAACAGTTTACATCATCGACTGGTAATCAAGTGGTTTCTAACATGTTCGACATCAAATCATTTAATCACATGGCTAGAATCGTACCAATTCGGGAAGTAGAAGTGAAGACCCTGGATCTAGTTTCTACCATCCAGGCTGCGAGGAGTTTTGTATTCATTATCTATGTAGACTAATCATAAACAGATGGCTGCGTCCATACTGTGTCTACAAAAGTCTATAAAAAATGATATACTGCAAGATCATTCCTGTATCAGAATAGTTAGTCCATTAGTTAAAGTTTTGAATCTGAGTATGGGAATGCCTACCTCAATGATGATATAATCTTATACATGTATTTTGTGTTGAAAATTGCAGGTTCCAACCAGGTCATCCACAAGACAATCCTTGAAATGATAAAGCGCTTCACCCTTCCTAGAATTACAAAACCCTAATCTATTCCAGGCTTTGCACTTTAGGGGGCAATCTGTTACACTAAAAAATGTCACCATGACTACTTACAGTTAGTATGGCTCAAATCAACAGTCATACTACCCTCTTAGGCAAGTCTTATGCCTCTGCTATCCATCTCAAACTCAAAGAAGAGAGAAAGTCTTGTAAAAAATATGTTTATCTCTGGGGTCGCAGGTTCTCTCTAGCCTTACCTGCAGGGACGCTCACCATGTTCACAAAAGTCGCGTCCATGGACGCTCTGTATGTTAAGGGACAGGTGCGTCCTTCTGTAAAAGGCAAAATGCGCGAGTTTCATCTTAAAAAAGTTACTTGTGGTTACTTCTAGAACCTTCTAGAGGTCGGTTTGATGAAATGGATGCGCCTCCAGTTGGTTCATGTATCTCTATTAAGGGGGAACTTATCCCATTAATAAGGGAGCTATCCCACCCAAAGAGGGGGATTATCCCATTGATGGTGGACCTGAATAACCTCTTTACAGCACTATAAATAAAGACATTGAGCCAGAGGGAGGGGAGGTCGGAGCTATACATTTTCTTTGGGTAAACGCTGCAGGAATTAGGACTCCCATTTAGGACCTTGTGAGGAGAGATTGTCTTTGCTTGATTCTACTTGGAAGTGGGTGAGATTTGTCAAAGTAGAGGAAAACCCTTGATGGACCCTGGGAGGAACTTGCACAACACCAAGGCCAGGTTGTAAGAGTTTCTTTGTTTCGTTATTAATACAAACTGGTTTATTTTTCTCAATAGCTTGTGTTGACGAGTTATTTCATGTGTTCCTTGGTCTGCATGTTGAATATATGTTTTATTATATGAAATACAAGTGCTTGGTAATTGTTTGATTGTTGGTGGTTGCAGGAATTGACATGAAGGAGGAGCTCATCTGGATCGGCAAGAACGGACTACAACAACAGCGTTTTGGAATAAGGTAAGCCTAAACACTTGTAGTTTTCATGTTTTAAAAGGTATATTTAGAGAAAGATCACTCCATTTTGTCTTGTTTGTCGCTAGAGAGTCTAGACTCCTAGGGAGGTCAGTTGTGTCCGCACAAACGACTTTTTCCGCCACGACAATATGTTGATGATATGTTGCTAGTTGGAAATGACAAAAAAATTATCCAAGATTTGAAAACCCAATTGTCCTCCAAATTCGACATGAAATATCTTGGTGCTGCAAACTATATTTTGGGCATGGAAATTACAAGAGATCGGGTAAAGAGGAAGCTCTAGTTAAACCAGAGGAAGTATGTCGAGAAAATATTGCAAAGGTTTAAGATGCAGGATAGTAAACCAGTGAAGGTTCCTATTCCTGTAGGCGTAAAGTTATCTGCTGAACAATGTCCCAAGACATAAGAAGAGGAAGAGGACATGTCCCGTGTTCCATATGCAAGTGCAGTCGGTATCCTGATGTATGCAATGGTTTGTACTAGACCAAACATTGCACATGCAGTGGGAGTATTGAGCAGGTTTATGTCAAAACCAGGGAAGAAGCATTGGACGGCAGTGAAGCGAGTTTTCAGGTATTTGCGTGGCACTAGTGATTATGGTTTATGCTACCAAGGAATACCAAGATTGGACAGAGTGTTGGATATTCATGGCTTTGTTGATGTAGACTGAGCTGGAGTTCTAGACCAGAGAAGATCTACAAGTTGGTATGTGTTTAACCTATTTGAAGATGCAGTCACTTGGATGAGTAAGAAACAATCTGTAGTGGCATTATCAACTACAGAGGCAGAACACATGGTAGCCACTCATGCAATCAAGGTAGTAGTTTGGTTGCATAGATTGTGTTCAAGTATGGGGTTAGTACATGGAGCTATAAGGGTAGATTGTGATAGCCAAAGAGTAATTTTCTTGGCAAAGAACCCTGCTTACCATTCAAAGACAAAGCACATTGATGTTCAATATCACTTTGTGAGGGATATGATAGAAGACAAAAAGGTGTTGTTGTTAAAGGTGGAAACTTTGAAGAATACTGCAGATGCATTGACAAAATTTGTGAGCTCTGAGAAGTTCTCCTGGTGTAGAGAATCAATGGGCGTTGCAGGGCTAGATAAATGACTAAGCTCTTTTGTGGCCCCCCTATGGAAATAAAACAACAAGTGGGAGAATGTTGGGTTGTGATATATTCTTCCCACGACTAGCCCCCCTAGTTAACCGGGGGGTTAGAGTGGGGGAAGAGCCCCCCTTCGTTGCGTCGATTGCGCAGCGGGGTGGTCACAGGGGGTTTGAAGGGGGCGGGTAGCCACCCTCTACGAGGTCCGGGGCAACACCCCGTGGAAATTTTTTTGTTGGACCCTATATTAGGTTGGGCAGACCTACCTATGGTTTTGTGTATGGTTTCACACATGGTTTTGGGCGCGATGGTTTTCGGTCCATGGTATTGGATGTTTCGGCATGTATATATATGTATTGTAACATTGAAAGGAAAATAATGAAAAATCAAGATGGTAGTCCCGGTTTTGGGATCGAAAATCTCTGTGTATATGTGTTTTATGTGTTATGCTCTCGCATTGTTTATTTTTTGTGTTTTAGAATTCATATGCAAGTAATTTATGTACGGGGTTAAAACCTACAAATCACACTTATAGAAAGTAAAGCACACTTGCATAAAGGAAATAACATAAATCAAACTATGTTACAGTTGTAAGCAGATTGTGGTTGATAGGGATCCTTCCATTCCTCAATGAGCACACAAGAATAGCTATCACATCTTAAGAATCAGACAACACTCATAACTCATGATTTGAAGAAAATGATATTATTCATGTTGAATGAACAATCATAAATCTGATGCTAATGAATAAATGATAACTATTAGCTTCCTTTGAAGGATGCTCCTCCTATTTATACATGAATTAGGTATATCTACTCAATAAATGTAGATCCCTTAAATATCTACTAGATCTATATGTGTCTCAACTTATCCCTAAATGCTAGATACAAATCCTATGACACATCAATATCTTCAAGATCCTTCTCCTTGGAATATGGTCCACCTCTCGACTTGAAATTCGAATTTGATCTTGGGAGGCCAAATAAGATCCTTCTAAAACCTCCAAATAAGCCTACACATGTCACAAAACTCATAACACATATATAGATATATGAAACCATGTTAATTTCCTAGTTTTTAATCATAAATTCATTTTAAATACATAAAAGAAATAACTTTGGAAAACAAGGATCCTAACCCATATTACCATGAAGATGGTTGCTTGATGTAGGGTTTTAGGCTAGATAGTTATGAAATGAGGGCTAATTAGTTTATGAAAGGATGGAAATATGGACGAATATGGAAGACAATTTTGAGACTCAACGTACCCCCCAACTGAAGTTGTTGCATGTCCTCATGCAACTATTGCATTGATTCATTTATCCAAAAGTTGATTTTTTTTTAAAATGCTTTGCTTCTTTATGAACTTTTGCTTGTATGGATTCTCTGCAAACTTTGCGTCATCATTTTTTTCTTTTGCAAAGTGTAATACATTTGATTGCAACATATATTTTTTATGGTTGGTTCTTGTGTGAAAAACGAATTTTGAGCATTGGTTCTTTTGTAACAATTCTTTTTATTTTTTTGTGGCATCAAAGTTCATGAAAACATTGAGAATTTTCTTTTCAAGTCCTATAATAACTATCAATGAATTGATAATTTGCAAAGCATATAATCTTTTAGAATCATACTGCAACAATAGTTGATTGGAAAGAATATGCGAGTTGGAATGAAATGAAAATGTGTGGTGGTGTATGAAATGTGAGTATGAATTGATGTCCCTTCCCCCCAACTAAAGGTGTTTTTCAGTTCATGACAATATGAGAAAGGGAGTATAAATGAGGAATTTTCCAAAATTACAATTTTAGCATTTTAAGGAATTGCATGACTAAAAATTAGAAAACCACATACCTTCACTTACCCTCAATGCACATGAGTTGTGGATGTTGAAGAGTGTGGCTGTTGATGCTGTCAGATCATGGAGTATGTAAACAAAGGAATTTGGATATGCTTATGTGTTCTCTTTTTCGATGACAAGGTTTGAATCTTTATTGCTGTTATGACAAATTGATCTGCTGCAAACTCCTGAAATGATATAGTCTTCAATCGTTACAAAACCGATAGTACAATTCTAGTCATGCAAATAAATGTGTTGATGTTGAGCATGAAGAGAAGTCATTGGATTACCGACCATTGATGAATGGCGTTAACCAATGCAAGGCAAACTCACCATTAATGTCAATGAGTTCCATGGTACCTAAGTAAATCTTGCAAAGGGCGAATAGATGAGTTGATGTCCAGCCACTTGCAAGATCCAACAATCAAGGTACATTGGCATATTCCCATGATTGCTGGTGAGAGAGCCTGACATTAAGGCATACAAGCCCCAAGGTACTACTAAGGACTCTAGCCTTGAGTCTAGATAATGTGCTGATGTTGATAGGCCAAGACTTGTTAAAAGGGAGGCCTTAATGAATCCTCCATCATCTAGTGTGAGCATAAAACAATAATTTTGGAGGATTATGGATGAGAAATTTTGCAGTGGATCAAGGTATATTTGGAAAAATGAAAAGGAAATGGCATGAATCAGCTTTGTAGAGGAGATGAATGTTTTTATTGGTGGGTTACAATTTAGTGAAAGAAAGGCAGGAAATTATAAAGACGGTGAAGGAAAATCAATAGTGGGTCAAGGTTTTACTTGAAAACATGAAAAGGGAAATGAAATGAAAATTCTATTGACTAAAGAAGTGGGAATGCAATGAAGGTTTTATTTACTGAAAAAGGAGGAATGCAATGGTGACACTAGCATCTGAAATATTTCAAGTGATGAATTTGATCTAACATCATGTGCTCATGCATTGATGTTTCATCTTTGTTGTTGCTTTGATCATTTTCTTTTGAAAGAAATGTGGTCCTTGAGAGACACTGTTTGTTTGTGTCCATCTGTTTATCTTCCCAAAACCTGCAAAAACTTAGTACTTTTTCTGCAATGAAATGTAAGATTATCAAAAAAGAGAGGTGATCAATCTCTCTATTAATGACATTTACACCAAAAAACTGAGAATCGATACTAATAAAATAAATTCACGAAAGAAAACCCAATGAATTTTTACATGTATTTAAACTAGTGTCTTAGGTTACCTGTTGTGTCTTGTCAGCAATTTATTCATTCTATTTCTATTTCAAACTCTGATGATAGCTTTCTCATTATGTAGATCTCATTGAGATCTTTCCAACGATATTTGAATCATCGAAATCCAATGTCGTATGAGAAAGTTAGGCTGATTTGAAATTTGGGTGAGACAGTGAAGATTGTCATGAGGTTTCTCGGCTATAGGATTGCACCCTTCTTGCATCTAAAAATCTTGTCAATCTTCTTCGACTGAGTCATGACATAAAATTTTCTACTTTGTAATGATGTTGGCTTCTATACCTGCAAGACTCAAAGAAACATGATCATATAAAAATACTTTATGAAATGAAAACGCATGCCTACAGGATTCAATCTTCCATCTATAGGATTCTCTTCAAGGCATTTTGCAAAACAATAATCCTGTAGATGAAGCACCCTTGCCATTCTTCTCCTTGATCCATTTTCAGTGGTGAAAAATGAGCTGGTAGATGGAAGGTGACTGTGTAATAGTGATGTGGCAGTGGGTGACATGGCAAATGGATGTTGTGCCATGTTGATTGTTTGAATGATGATGTGGCGATGAATGTGCAATATTGGCCAATGTTGTGCTACCATGTGGTGGCAAAATTGTTGTTTAATTAATGTTGTGTTAAAATTGTAGAATAATTAAAAAATTCCAATCCCCACAAGATTTGAACTTATGATCTCCATTATGCCATTTGAATGACTTACTAATATAACACAAATCACATTTATGAATTTTAATGGAATTTTGAAAATTTTAATTATTCTAAAAATGGAAATTGAAACAACAACTTGACAAGTGGCCAATCTAAATCCAAGATTTATAGGAAAATATGATTCCAAAATATTTACCAAATCATTTTTCATATCTTTTGAATCCATCATTTCCAAGATTTTTAGGAAAATGGGATTCCAAAATATTTGCCAAACTATTTTTCATATCTTTTGAACTCATCCTTTTTGCGCATAAAGTGGATTTTTTAAGGAATTTTTATTCTATAAAAGCTTAGGAAATGTTTATGATTATATATATATTGTTGCAGGTTGTAAGCAGGGAGAAAATATCATTTCTGAAAATTTGTGGAGTAAGAATTTTATTTTTTTTTTAATAATATTTTTTTGTTATTTAATTATTAAATTTTTTATTTTTAACAATTTTTTTAATTTATTGATTGATATTTGTGGAGTAAGAATTTTATTTTTTTTTAATTAATATTTTTTTGTTATTTAATTATTAAAAAAAATATTTTTAACAATTTTTTTAATTTATTGATTGATTTTTTTTTCTCTGCAGCTTGGTGCTGTGTGGCTGACCATGGCTCTGTGGCTGGGCTGTTGGATGGTCGTGGCCTTGGCCTTCGCTTTGGCTGCATTTAATTGAAAACCATTTTTTTTCACACAACGTGGCAAATAAGGCTGCAGAGAACCCTGAAGCCCACCTGGCTAAACATAATTCACCCTGTTATGAGAAAAAACCCATGTTTTAGATTTTTGAGATGCGTTTTCATTTATCACAAAATGTGTTTTAAAAAAGACATTTTTAACCTCTACGTATTTGGCCTCTGCTCAAGTAACTACCCGGTGAAATTCAAATCAGGAGAATGCACAACTATCTTTCATTTTTTCCAAAGTCATGCATAACATTTACAGCAATTCATTTAGTTGGCTTCCATGAATTTATTTATTTATTTGTTTAGATTTGCTTTATTCTCATTTTAGTTTTTGTGTTTTTATTTATTTTTATTATTTCTTTGTTTTTTTTAATGTTGTTTTGGTTTTGTGTTTTAAATTAATTTTTTTTTATTTCAAATTTGTTTAAATAAGCAAATCTCTTTTGTTTGTTTTTTTAATTTACATGTGTTCCATTCACTTTTAATATATATATATATATATATATATATATATATATATATATAAAAAGAAACATTAAAAAAAATTTATGTTACATTTAAAAAAAAAATTGTGTTCCATTTTAAAGTTTAATATATATATATATATATATATATATATATATATATATATATATAAAAAGAAATAAATAATAAAAGAGAAGACATTATTTTATTTTTTAACAAAAGGTATACTAACATGAAATTTTTTTCTAATCCTCTAGGTCACACAAAGCTTAGGAGGAGAGCATACTCAAACTTTTATTAGTTGATTCCTCTCTTTTAAAATTTAGATATAAAACATAAAATGAAAATAATCGATCTCTTACCTGAAACTATCATTCTTCCACCTTTGCTTGTGCTCCTCGTTCACAATCGTTTGTTTTATTGCAATTTTCCTGCCAAGGGTTAATAAATTGGTGGCTCTTACTACACCACAAAATTGTAAATCTATCCTAAAAATCGCAAAAACTTGTTTTTATTTGTTAGTCCTATTCTACTGAAAATGAAATAAAACATTCTCTTTAAGTATAAGAGAATTTCCAATTCATCCAACAAAATCATCAGTAAACTCATATTCATGTTTAAAATATACTATTTGATATGTATCGGTATATGAGAGACCGGCTTCCTTGATTTGAATAATGTCAAAAGATACTGAAAAATGGAATCCTGAGATCCGATAACTCTCTTAAACCAAGATTCAATGCAATCTTATCTTCCTTGGTTTTCTTGCCATGCAAGTCTTTAGAGATGTGATCTTCATTCATAGAATTGAGTGATAGACTTGCATGACACTCATGTTTCAACAACTTCTCTTATTTAACATGCACCCATGATTCTTGGAAGTTACATGAGTATTTTTCCTCATCTGATTGTTGTTTTTCAATGGCAATTGGTGCTTTATTTTGCAGTACCTCAACGTTATGAGTGGATTGAGGTGTTTTATTGTTGGGGCTTCCAAATGGTTATGCAGGTAGTGGAGTGGAAATGGATATTTGGGGTACTTGTGCAGATGGTAATGGTTGAATTGAGGTCAATTGAGTGTGAAATGGATGTTGTGGTGGAGGTGAATAGTATGAATAGCATTGAGCTTGGCATTGAGAATAGTGAGGAAAAGATTGAGGATACGGTGGATTTCTTCTGTGAGGCCCTTGCCAACCTTGTTTCCAAGATTGATTTTGAGGTTGGGATTGAGATGGCCAAGGTTGCCAAGGCAAGGGTGTTTGCCAATTACTTTGAGATTGTTGTGCATAACCTTGAAATTGAGAAGTAAGATCTTGCATCATACCAGGTTGATGAGGTTTCCATGATCTTTTTGGAGCCCCATAACAAGATTGTTCCAACGTTTGATTTGCTCCTTGGTAAACTGCCTTTAACCCTGGTAATGATGGACAATATTTAGTAGGATGTGATCCTGCACAAATTTCATACATTTTAATGTTATCAAGTGGACATTCATGCAAAGCATGTTTCTTTTTTAGTGAATGGGGTTTTGTTTTATGAATGTTTTATCTTTTCTAATTTTCGTCTAAATGAAAATAACCCTAATGAAAATGCTTTCTAAACAATCTTCCTAACTAGTTACATCTAAGTATGCTTCCCCAGCAACGACGCCAAAAATGTAGGGTGATTTAATGGTATGTTAAATCCCTTGTCATTTTAATATGTCAACCCAGGGGTTTTGTAAACTTAGAAGCAAACCAAAATATATGGGACCTCAAATGAAATTGTTGTAGAAAGTTTGTTTAGGATGGAAAGAGAGAAAGGAAATACATATTACAAATATAACTAAAGAAAACTGCAAAAGAAATCTCATGCAAGAAAACTAAATTAAATTCTAAAGCTAGAATGAAAGAATTAACGCCATGGCCTTTCTAAACTATTCAAAAGCAAACTAATCTATGAACAACTATAAGAAGCAAACTATGATAATCTAGAAAGCAGTAAATTAATAGAGAAAGCAGTAAATAGAAACTAGTGATTTAGTTGTCAAGCAAGCAAACTAAGATAGCTAGTAAGCAAGCAGTTTAATGACAATCAAATCAAATGTAAAAAAGTAAATCAAACTTGTAGAAAACAAATCACACTTATAGAAAGTAAAGCACACTTTCGTGAAAGGAAATAACATAAGTCAAACTATGTTACAGTTGTATACAGATTGTGGTTGATGGGGATCCTTCCATTCCTCAATGAGCACACAAGAACAACTATCACATCTTAGAATCAAACAACACTCATAACTCATGATTTGAAGAAAATGATATTATTCATGTTGAATGAACAATCATAAATCTGATTCTAATGAATAAATGACAACTATTAGCTTCCTTTGAAGGATTCTCCTCCTATTTATACATGAATTAGGGATATCTACTCAATAAATCTAGATCCCTTAAATATCTACTACATCCATACTTGTCTCAACTTATCCCTAAATGCTATATACAAATCCTATGACACATCAATATTTTCAAGATCCTTCTCCTTGGAATATGGTCCACCTCTTGAGTTGAAATTCGAATTTGATCTTGGGAGGCTAAGTAAGATCCTTCTAGAACCTCAAAATAAGCCTACACATGTCACAAAACTCATAACACATATATAGATATATGAAACCATATTAATTTCCTAGTTTTTAATCATAAATTCACTTTAAATACAGAAAATAAATAACTTTGGAAAACAAAGATCCTAACGCATATAATCATGAAGATAGTTACTTGATATAGGGTTTTAGGTTAGCTAGTTATGAAATGAGGGCTAATTGGTTTATGAAAGGATGGAAATATGGATGAATATGGAAGACAATTTTGAGACTCAACATGCATGCAATTACATCTCTTGTATATTGGAGAGGTTTAAACTTAGAAACTTTCATCTTGGTAATGTATTTAAAAATATTAAAAGATTAAATATGATTAAGTAATAGTTTTATATTTTATTAAATTGGAACAGGTTTCAAATAAATTAATTGGGTAATTGTTATCTTGATAGATATATATTTTTTTAGAATAGAGTTTTTAAAATTTTAATTTAATTATCAATAATTATTCGATGGATGGTAGGGTTTACTCTTACAAAATATTTTTAGTAATATTCATAGATTAAAGTTTGATATTTTACAAAGTAGTTATCATCTTTTTGCTTTTTGAATTAAATTGATTAATTAAAATATTGTCGTATGAACAAGTATCATATGAAATGAATTATGGTTTTTTGGGCACTTGGTATTCATAAGCCATAGTATTCGCTCATGGTATTGTAACAAAGTCAATTTATAGATTAAGAATATCCATGGTAGAGTGGTTGTGAATCTCCATGGTCAAAAATAATATTACATGTTTTTAAAATGTATATATGTTTAACTTATATATTCATTCTTGTTATAATTAGTGCGGCCATATAAATTAATGGTGTTCTCTTTAAGTGTGAATTTTTGGAGTTTCTCATAGATTTCTATCTAGCTAGAAACGGGGAGAAAAATTTGTGGTGAAATCTATTTTTTCCACATATATAGATTCAACACCCTCAAAAACCCTGGGGCACTTCCATTGGGCAGAGTTCACCCATCAAACTTGTGATTTTCATGAATCCCTACTGAATTCTAGACAAATTAAATCAAAAAATAAACCAAAAAACTTTTCGAAAAGTTGCACTTAAAACAACTCTTAAATGAAATCATTTAGGCATCCATCCATGATAAGCATCAAAATATGACCTCAAAATATAATTAAATTATAAATAAAAATATTAATGTAAAACAAACCTTTTAACTCAGTAAAAATAAAATAATCTAGGCTAAATTAACATATATACATTTAAAAAAAACATGTAACAAGATTTTTAACCATGGAGATTCATCCCCATTTTACCATGGTCATTCACCTCTGTAGATAGCTTTGTTACAATACTATGGGCCAATATCATGGCTTATCAATATCACATGTCCAAAAAATCATAACTCAATTCATATGATACTTGTTCATATGACATTTTTTTTAATTGATCAATTTAATTAAAGAAAAATGACATAACTACTTTGATTTGTGAATACAATTAAAAAAATATTTCATGGAAATTAATCCTTTACCATCCACCTAATAATTATTGTTAATTAAATTAAAATTTTGGAATCCTTATTTTAAAATAAGCATACAAAAAATTATGTACTAATATTCAATTTAAATAAAAAATAAAATAATCAAAAATGGTACTTGGTATTTGAACTCTACAAATAATTATTTGCTAAATGTCAATGTCTGGGAAAAAAAATATGTTAGTTGTCAATATGCTTTGAAGGACAATAGTGGTTGAATCAATTTCAACACAATGCACAACAACCTTTGCTTTAACCTATTAAATCTTATTTACAAAATATTTTAAGTTATAATTGCGTGAAGGTTTCTATTTTTAGGCTTGAAAAAATAACGAGTCCAAAACATATAGACAATGTGTGTTTATAATGAAGAAATATATAACTCAGCAATATCGAAATTGTGAACAACCATTCTTATATGAAAAATTATGTATTCATTAATAATGTGCATGGTCTCTCTCTAACATTATTTGTTTTGCATGTCATTACATTTTTAGCATATTGGGGAGGTTTGATATTAGACATTTCAATGGTTCATTAAAAGTAAACATGATTGGGCAATAGTTCTATTGAATTAGAACATGCTTCAAAATAGTTGACAAAATAAATGAACTACTTAGGTAATTGTTATATCAATTGATATAAGTTATTTGTTTTAGGTGTGTTTATTTTGGAATAAAGTATTGATAATTTTAATTTAATTATAAATAATTATTTGGTGGATGGTATGGTTTTAACTTCCAATAAATATTTTAAAATATTTATAGTAGTATACACAAATTAATGGTGTCTTCAAAGTAGTTATGTTCATTTTTCTCTTTTAATTAAATGACTAATTAAAAAAATGTCATATGAACAAGTGTCATATGAAGTGAGTTATGGTTTTCTAGGCATGTGGTATTCATAAGCCATGGTATTGGTCCATGGTATTATAACAAAGCCTATGTACAAGTTAATAATCTCCATGGTAAAATAGGTGTAAATTCATGTTTTTTTAAATGTATATATCTTTAATTTATATATTAAATATTTTTATAAGTAATGATAATTTAAAATAATGTTCTAATTTAGTTATTTTTTATAATTTCTTTAATTTTAGTTATTTATTATGATTGTTGACTATGAATTGATGTATATGGATGTTTTTCAACCATTTAATTTATATGGTTGTGCTAAGTCTTAGAAGTATTCACAAATCAAAGTCTGAGATTTATTTGCAAAGTAGTTATGCCTTTTAATTAAATTGATTAATTAAAAAAATGTCATATGAACAAGTGCCATGTGACATGAGTTATGGTTTTTTGGGCATGTGATATTCATAAGTCATTGTATTGTAACAATGCCTATTTATATATTAAGAATGTACATCGTAAAGTGGGAATGAATCTCCATGGTGTATATATATATATAACTAGTGCAACTATATAACTTAAATCATTGGTAATTGTCAAAATGCATGAATTCATGGTAAGCATCAAAACACTTACTAAAAAATTAACTAAATTATAATTTTATTTTAAATTATTATTATTTTTTATTAGAAAAATGATTTAAACACACAAAAAAAAAAAAACCGTGACAAGATTCTTAACTATGGAGGTTCACCCCCACTTTATCATGAAGATTCTTCATCTATAAATAGGTTTTCTTACCATGGCTTATCAATACCACATGCCCAAAAAATCATAACTCATTTCATATGACAATTGTTCACATGACATTTTTTAATTAATCAATTTAATTAAAAGGGAAAAAAGGGCAGCAAGGAGGAGTAATCCTCTTCTCACCATTCATTCCTCTTAGACACAAGTCCTAGTTTACTGAGCTAAATGGGTCCCTATTATGCAACCAACTCACAAAAAGATAGATCAACGATTTAAAAATTATCCTCTTCGAGGGGGAAACCTCCTTTACATTATTACATAAATGAACAATTCTTAGATGATACAAATGACAATACCTACTTTGTATATATAGGAGTCTAAGGGGTCACAATATAATCAAAGCCTACATAAAAATAGTAATATAAGGAAACAACAATAACAATAGTGGGCTTCTATGGGGCACAACAATAACAATATGGGGCTACATGGGCACAACAATAACAATAACGAGGATACATTGGTATTATAGGGACCTAACATGCCCCTCTCCTTCAAAAAAGTGTTGTCCTCAACGCTTGAATAGTTATGGATGCTTTGTATAAAATTCTCATCCTCCCATGTGGAGTCTTCAGCGGGTAACTTTTTCCACTTAATGATATACTCTGAAATTGATCGATTTCGTAGTTATCGGGTTCTTGTTTTTGTGATTACTTCAGGCTCAAATATGATTTTTCCTTCTTAATCAAGTTCTAGAAACACTTTTTGAACTGGAAGCTTGCCATTGATAACCTTATTTAAGCATGAAACATGGAAAACTGGGTGTACTTGGAAAGATGCAGGCAGCTCCAATTTGTATGCCACAGTACCAATCTTTTGCAACACCTTGTAAGGACCGTAGTACTTGGGTGATAATTTATTATCCTTCTTAACTTTCTTGAAAGACATTTGTTTGTATGGTTGTAGCCATAAAAATACCCGGTCACCTACATCAAAACTTTTTTCACTACGATGTTGATATGCATCATGTTTCATTCGATTATGCGCTAGAGTGAGGTTACCCTTTAAGAATTGGAGAACTTATTGTTGATGCTCGATGTGATCTTCCATTGCTTGAACCTTAGAATTCTCTTAAATATGATGTGATGGATGGTGGATGATATCCATAAAATGCCATAAATGGGGTAATTTTTATTGTTGGATGGAAGGAAGTGGTATACCACCATTCAGCTAGAGGTAACCACTTGACTCATTTTGTTTGTTTATCAGATACAAAGCAACGGAGATATCCTTCCAAACATTTGTTCACTGTCTCAGTTTTCTTATCAGATTGAGGATGATAAGATGAGCTATGAGCTAATTGAGTACCAAGGCAATAAAATAATTTCATCCAAAAATTTCCAGTGAAAATGGGATCTCTGTCACTTACTATAATCTTTGGATTTCCGTGAAGCTTTTGAATTGTTTCCATAAATGAAGTAGCAATTGTAATGCTTTAAAAGGATGAGATAATGCACAAAAGTGTGCATACTTGGTAATTCTATCAATTACCACTATGATGACACTCTTTCCTTCAAACTTGGGTAAACCTGTGATAAAATCCATGGAGACCTCCTCCCAACGTTGACTTGCAATGGCTAAAGGTTATAACAGTCTCGGGGTCTTAATTGTCTCAACTTTATTTTGTTGGCAAACCAAACATTCTACCACAAACTTCTGAATATCAAATTTAAGGCCATCCCAAAAAAAATCCTTCTTGACCATATGGTAAGTTTTTAAAAATCCTAAGTTCCCTCCTAAGGGAGAGTTGTGCAATTCCAAAAGAATATTTTGCTTGAGTTGGGAATTCTTACAAATATATAAGCGATATTTGTACAAAAATGAATCATTTTTCCAGCTAAATGTATCATATGTATTGGGATCTTGCTGCAACTTTTGAATGAGTGACCACACCTCTTCATCATTCTTCCATTCATCCCTTGCTTCGGTTATCCACTCAGGTTGGATAATAGAAATGGCACAAAGAAATGCTTCCACATCCTCATCCTTTCTTGAGAGTGCATTTGCAACAACATTTTTCTTCCATTTTTTGTAGATGATTTCAAATTCATAACCCAAAAAGTATTTAAGACTATCATGATTTTTTTTTACCTTGAAGTGTCTTCCCATTAGGTAAGGTTGTCATTGTTTTAGTGCATGTAGTATTGCCAACATTTCCTTCTCATAAATAGGTTTGTGTAAATACTTTCCTTTGATTGGATGACTTTCAAAAGAAATGGGTCTTCCTTCTTACATTAAAACAACACTAATTCCATTTCTTGAAGCATCACATTCCACAATAAAAAAAATTGTGAAGTCTGGCGTAGCTAAGACCGGTGCTTGGCACATTGCCTCTTTAAGATGTTCAAAGGCCTTTGTTGCTTCTAGAGTCCAAGAAAATTCATTTTTCTTCAGTAATGATGTTAGAGGTGCCGTTATTATCCCATAATTCTTAACAAACTTGCGATAATACCGTGTCAGCCCGAGAATTCCTCAAAGATTCCTTATGGTTGTGGGGTTTTTCCATTCTTAATGGCTTTAATTTTGTTAGGGGCTACCTTAACACCCTCATGTGATACAATATGACCCAAATATTCCACCTCTTGTACTCCAAAGAAAAATTTGGATGTTTTTGCATATAATTGTTTCTCCTCCAGTAGTTTGAGCACCCTGTGAACATGTTGAACATGATCCTTCTAAGACTTGTTGTAAATTAATATATCATCAAAAAATACTAACACAAATTTTCTAAGGAAGGGTTTGAAAATGGAATTCATCAAACCTTGAAATGTGGAAGGTGCATTAGTAAGACCAAAAGGCATGACCAAAAATTCATAATGACCCTCGTGAGTTTTGAATGTCTTTTTGGAATGTATTCAGTCTTCATTCTAATTTGATGATATCCTGAACGAAGATCCAACTTGGTGAAGTAAATTGCTCCATGTAATTCATCCAACAATTCATCAATGACAGGAATGGGAAATTTAACTTTAATAGTGAGCTTGTTGAGCTCCTTATAATCCAAACACATATGCCATGATCCATCCTTCTTGTGCACCAATATTACTAGAGAAGAGAAAGAACTTTGACTAGGTTGAATTATACCAGCCTCTAGCATTTCTGCAACCATATGTTCAATTTCACTCTTTTGGGAATAAGGATATCTGTAAGGCCTGATGTTTGGAGGAACACTTTCTGGAATCAAGTGTATAGCATGATCATGATCATGAATAGGTGGTAGGCCTTTGGGAGTCTCAAACAACTTGGAATGACTGTCGAAGGCTTTTTGGAGATCTAGAGAAATAGACGATTTCTATGTTTGAACCTCTAGTGATCATAATTGTGTAATTACGCCCCGTTGTTATTTATTTAGAAGTTTTGTCATGCCATTAGAGTTGATTACCTTTCTTATTTTCCCTGCAATACACCTCAATTCAATTTCCTTTCCTTCCCAAATTTTTTGAAAATTAAAAGCTATCATCCCCAAATATTGTAACCATTGGACTCCCAGTACAACATCAGCACCACCCATTGGAATGGAAAGCATTGGACTATTCAATACATATTCCCCCATGGTTAACTTGATATTATGGCACCGAGAAATTTATAGTTCCTCCATTTGCAATCATCACTTGACACTTTGGTGTTGGATATACGAAGCATTTCAATTCCTTGGTTATCTTACAATGAATAAGATTATGCGTACTACCCAAATCAATCAGCACTAATACATTTTTCTTCTTGATATATCCTTCTATCTTGAGAGTTTCAGGAGTGGTAATTCCTGCCAATGCATTACAAGATATGGTCAGAATCATTTCTTCTTTCTTTGGTGTTGGTTCCTGGTGTATATCCTCCTCTTTTTATGTTTCTTGTTCCTTTTCTTCCTCCTCTTCACAATCTATGTAGAATAATTTCTTCTCAACACACTTTCACCTTTAGTGTATTTTCTATCACAAATGTAACAAATCTCTTTTGCTCTTTTTTCCTCCAATTGTTGTGGTGTCAACCTTGTAGGTTGTGGAAGACTAGGAGCAGCGATACTTCCATTTTTATTGTTGTGAGTGGTAGACTTCCTTGTTGCCATAATTTTGTTTTCAACTTTTCTTTCCACCCTGAATGGATTCTCTAATGAATCAAGTTCCCAAAGGCGAACTTCATGTTGGATGTTATCTTTTAAATTCCCTATGAAAACATCAATCATATGCTCCTCTAGAATATCAGTTACCCTAATATTCAATTTTTGGAAGTCTTCAATGAGCTCCATCATTGAACCCTTTTGTTTGAGATTTATCAATTGGCTAAAGAAGGTTTTGCTCTTTGTATCTTCATAATGTGCTATCATTTCCTCCTTAAAAATTGACTAGGTGACAAGTGGTTTACAAGAACATATCCATCTATACCATACAAAGTGATTGAGTTCTAAATATAATGATGCAATACATACCTTTTGTGAGGGTTGCACATCCTGTAGATTAAAATATTGCTCCATATGTAGTATCCATGTTACCGGATCCTTTCCATCAAAATTGCTCATATCTATCTTTGGAATGTGGTGGTTCTTAAACTCCACATTGGAGTCTCTAAAATCATAATTCATATTCCTTTTGTCCTTGTCGTGATTTTCATGGATTACCTTATCACCACCGGGAAGCCTTTCTTGCAACAACCTTGTCAAACCTTCCATGCCTACTTTTAAACCATTCATGTCACCTTTTAAACCATCCATGTCGCCTTTTAAACCATCCATGTCACCTTTTAGTTCACCTTTGGTTTCTCTTTATGAGAGAGAAATTTGTTGCACTTGGTCACATAATTTTGATATATCATGTTGCAATTCTTCCTCTTCATGCATCATAGTAGAGCTTTCTGAGGGCTTAATGGGTGTAGAATTATTTTTCTTGGGAGGCATTTTAGAACCCAATACTGATATCTATGCTTCAATATGCCCTTGGAATCACTTCAAACTTATTTTTCAAACAAAAGTTATGCAATTTTTTAAAAAAATACACACATTTTTCTTGCTTTTAGGAGCTCGATCTTGAAATGGTTGTAACTCTGTAATTTTGGATCTCCAAGTTCTGAAATTTATTTTTGTGGTATCCCTCTGAGTCTTCTTTTCAACCCATAAGTCTGACCGAGATTGGATTCTTCAACAAAACGTTATGCCAAATCTCCCACGATGACCTAATTATGGACTAATTCAATAGAGAAAACTTGTACAGGATGCCACGTGTCATTGTTTCAACCTTTGGCCTTGAAATTGATATAGGAAAAGCCAAATTCCGTGCATTTTTAGTCACTTCTTACAAAATTGAAATTTGATGCCTAAAACAAAAGTTATGACTATTTTCCCTGGGTCACTTATTTGAGATAGAATTCTGGAGCCTTCAAAAACCCTAACTTCCCCGGATTAAAACTCAAAAGATATAGCGAACCAAGATCTGAAATTTGTTATACACGAAGTTCACCGAGATTTCAGATCCACTTAGTCGAAATTTCAACTTCTAAATCCTCATTGAAAAAAAGTTATAGCGAAAATTTCAAGCTAACTTGTTTGAAGAAGTGAAACCCTAGAATCCAAAGCTCTCATTCCAAATGTTATGCAACTAGCTCACAAAAAGATAGATCAAAGACTTAAAAATTATCCTCTTCAAGGGGGAAACCTCTTTTACATTACATAAATGAATAATCCTTAGATGATACAAATGACAAGGCCTCCTTTGTATATATAGGAGTCTAAGGGGTCATATAAGCAAAGCCTACATAACAATAATAATGTAAGCGCACAACAATTACAATAGTGGGATTCTATGGGACACAAAAATAACAATAAATAATTTATAACCTGGATACCTGATCTCTGGCTGCGCGCACACGCCCGTGACCTAGCCTCGGCCTCTGCCTCTTGCATTGCCTCCTGCAGCTGCCTGGCCTGGCAGCCTGTTGCTACTGGGCTCCCTCCCCTCCTTCTGGCTTTTCCAGTGGCTAGTTCTTATCAGGTTAATCTCTTCTCTTTGTCATCAAGCTTGGCAACCTCTTATTGTTGAGCTTCCCTCTGCCAAATGCCTCTCATGTCTGAGGATGGCTCACCTTCTGTGAATGAAGATTCCAATCATGAAGCTGCTTTTGCCTCCCTAATAGTTGATCATGGAGCTCCAAAAGCCAGGCCAACGGCAAGCAAATTCGTCAAAAAGTTAGATGACATCCCTAAGATATCCTTACCCCCAACTCTCCCTCGAAAAGCAGCCATTTCGCTGGCTGAAAGGGGACTGGTTGGGCAGTTTACTGGTTTGTGGCCCTCCCCCAAAGCAGTTCAAAAATGGGTGGAGAGAAACTAGAGCGCCAACATACAAGGGAAAACCGCCATCAGGTTCTGTGGAATGGGATACTATACATTTTTATTCGAATCTAAAGAAGACAGGAACCTCATTTTCAGGAATGGACCATACTTCATGGACTCGTGAGGCCTGTATCTAAATAGATGGTCTCTGGACTTTGACCCTGAGATGAACATCCCAAACGCAGTGCCGGTCTAGGTCAGGCTGCCGCATCTTCCTCTCCATTGCTGGGGTGATGAGTCAATAAAAGCCATAGGGAATGCGGTAGGAAAGTATATTGATAGATGTGAACCAAAAGACATCATGCATGCTTGTGCCAGGATCTACATGGAAGTAGATCTGGGAAAAGGGCTTCCAAAGGCAATAAAACGCAAGGCGGATCAACGGACGCACATCCAGTAGCTGGACTACGAGAAAATTCCCTTCAAATGCAAGGTATGTCATGAGTGTGGTCATTTTGCAAATAGGTGTAGCAAACTAAAGGATGTAGAGACGGTCAAGAATACAAAAGCCCAAGAAAACAATTGGGAACAAGTGAAAAGGAAGAAAACTAGTAATAAAAAAACTACCCAGAATCCCACTCAAGCGCATGGAAATACTACTACTTCCTCTAACCCCCCCATAAACTCAGCTCCTCCGGTTGAACCGTCAACTAATCCCTTCAAACTCCTGGATGAAGATCCCCCATCCCCTCGTTCCCCTCCCCAACCTAATGCTATTGTCAGTATCTCATCCCCTCCCCTTAGTTTCTCGCCTCCCCCCCTCCATTGATAGAATCCTCACTAGAAATAAAGTCAAAGAAACAAACAATGCTCTAGAACAGCCAAAAAAATCCGGGAGGAAATCCAACAAGGAACTTATAGATGAGGCCATAGCAAAGGATATGGCTATTGGCACCCAACAGCCAATGGACACCTTCCTCGGAAAACAGAAAGGAAGCGGGGAGAAACCGCAGCAAAAGGACAAGGTTGGGAACCATCACAAACCAAGTAAATAATGATCTTGGTCTCTTGGAACAACAAGGGGTCGGGTTCTGCTTTAAAAGTCAACGCAAGAAGAGATCTAATAAAGCAAGAACAACTGGATATATTAATGATCCAAGAGACCAAAATCAGCAACCAAGAGTTTCAAAATTTGATAGCAACTCAAAAAAATTATGAAGGAATAGCCATAGACTCCAACGGGGCCTCAGGAGGCATTGGTACGTTGTGGAATAAATAGAACTGGAAAATTATCAGCCAAAAACTCAACAGCAATTGGGTCAAGACAGATTTGACAAAGAAGAACACAAACGTCAAATACATTGTTATAAACATCTACTCACCAAATCACTACAGAGACAAAGCTTTATGCTGGGAGTCACTAAAAGAAGAGGTACAAGATGTTCAGATAGATAATTTAGTCATGGGAGGGGATCTAAATCTGATACGGAATATAGAGGAAAAGTTGGGAGGCAGATACTTTGGCGACCCGTCAAGAGCAGCCTTGGAGGATATTATTGATGAGCATAAGTTTCTAGACATCCCTCCTAGCAACGGGAAATTCACATGGTGCAACAAAAGAACGGGTGTTCACAACATAAAGGAAAGGCTTGAAAAAATCATGATCTAGGAGGATATAGCAGCAAGTTTTTCATCCATCAAGAGCAAAATCGTGCATGCTTCGGCATCAGATCATAAGCTGGTTGTGCTTATCATGGACAAGTGGGAAAATCAAGGCCTGATTCCATTCAAATATAGTAAAATTTGGGACAGCAAGGAAAGCTTTAGGAACATAATAAAAGAAAGTTGGGATGCAGAGGTGTTGGGCTCCCCACATTATGTTTGGGAAACCAAACTTAAAAATGTGAGAGAAAAAATAAAAATGTGGGCTAGAGAAGAAGCTCTCAGGGACAAGAAAAAACAAAACTGCGCTGCAAGAAAAGCTGGAAAAGAGGAGCAAAGAAAAATAAAGTCAGCAAGCTACTGAGCAAGACAAAGCCCATGAAACATAAATGTTTTTGGCCCTCTACAAGCAAAATTGACATGAAAAGGAGGACCTCCGCAAAAGTCCATATGTCTCTGGATCCATGCAGGGAACAAGAAAACTGCTTTTTTCCACAATAACCTCAAGATTCGACGAGTGGGTAATCAAATTAACAAAATACAAATCAAAGGTCACGAAATAAAGGGAAGAGAAGAAATAAAAGAGGCAATGTATGGATGATGAGTTCCTGGAGATGGCGACCGGGCGCGCTAGGTCACGGGAAGGCTTCGGTTAGGGTTTTGACAGTCTGCAGTAACTGCTCGATGCCCTCCGTTACGCGCCCGCTTTACACTGTCACCGGCTCACACTAACCGCGGAGAACCTGCCGTTTACTCGCTGGTAGCTTTCACGGGGAGCAGAGCACTGAACCGCGACATCCGGCGATTTACTGTGACGGATTTTGAACAGCTTGCACGGTCCGTTACTGAACTGCAAACTGTCGTTTTCCCCGGTTTTCTCTCCGTTCCGAGGTGTTCGCAGATCCGAGAAGCAGCTGGCAATGGAGGACATTGAGGCCGTCGATTATTCCGCTGACCCATTGGAAGGGGTCTCCATCTGGCGCACCCCTTTTGACACATCCGGAGGTATGTACAGCACGGGTTTCTCCGATCAATTTGCTCCGATTCTGTTTGGTGACCAGCATCCGCCAAACCCTGTGGTCCTCCCGGACGATCCACCGACTTGGCCTGCTCTTTCCACCCCCCCTCATTCTCCGGCAACCCTAGGGTTTGTCTCAGGTTGCATTAACCCTAACCCTGGTTCCTTTCCCCCGGCAGCGGGCTCCTTACCCCTCCCTCAACAAAACCCCTCTTTCCCCTGCCCCTCCGCCGGCATCCCGGGTTCCTTCGGTCATACTTCTGGCTGCTTCACTTCCGTACCTCCGCTCTCAGGCCACCCCTCCGTTTCTGGCATTTGCGGACCCTCCTCTTCACCCCGATTCCCGGCACCGCTGCAAGCTAACACCCCTCCCTCTGGTCGCCCCCAAAGCAATCCCCCTCCACGGGGCCCTAAACGGAAATACAAGTGCTTCAAATCAAAAGAGGACGACGTCTTTCTCAGATTGGAAGAGGACATTCGCTGGGGTGAGGCCATGGATTTTGCTGATCGTGTTTTGGTCGGGCGCATCAGGGGCCGAAGTTACTCGGCAGCACGCTTGAAGACATGGGCAGCTGAAGTTTGGGGCCACCATTTGGTGGATATCCCCTTTGTGCAGACCTTCGTGCGGGGCTGGTTCGCACTGAGATTCGCTCGTGCTGATCATACCAACTGGGTTCTGTCCTCCTACTGGCACTTTGACCATGCCCCGGTGCTACTGAAGAGATGGTCTCCTTTATTTGACCCTGAGACAGAGCAGATAGGCATCAGACCGGTATGGATTAGGCTTCCAGGGCTTCCACTCCAGTACTGGTCAGAAGACATATTCAAGAGGATAGGCAATGCCATCGGTACATACATGGGCTACGATAAATCCTATCAGCAGACGGGTATGATGGCCTATGCCAGGATACTCATCAACCTGGACACAAGAGGAGGACTGCTGGAATATATTACCATTCAGTGGAGGGATACAGAGCGCAAGCAGATCATAGATTATGAAGGCGTCCCATATCGCTGCCGCAGGTGCCATAAAGTGGGCCACTTATATAGAGATTGCCCACTCCTCAAGAGAGCGATGTCGAATGACAAGGAAGAAGCAGTCTCTCAGCCCCAGGACAATCCCCCTGAGATGCAACCTACCCAGCCCAATGGGGATCAGGATCGCACTCAGAACGTGGAGGAACCTCGGAGCAACACTGAGACAGCAGACATTGCTATGGATCCCTCTGATCCACTTCCTGCATCGCCAGCACCTGTGCAGCCATCGACTGATCAAGCAGGCTTGGAGCATACGGGTAAGTTTTCTATCCCTTCTCCGTCATCTCCTCCTTCATGCATGTCATTGGGCATCTCATCTCATAATTATATTGGCTCTGCATCTATCCCTGCTAATTTATCCTCTGCATCACCTCCCCTGAGTTTCCACACACACACTTCTCTCATCTGCTCCCTTCCATTCCCTTCACCTGTGGCCCCTCCATCGCGAATCACTTCGACTCTGGCTACCCTATCCTTTCTTTCGTCTCAGTCCTCCCCCCGCTACTCCCTCCGACCCCGCCCGAAGGACAGAGGACCGGATGCTGTTGGCCTCGACCTGGCTAGCATGCCCATGTCCCTCAAGAACTCCCGTGGTAGACCCTCTCGCATTACCAAGGCAAGGCACACTGCTGATGAAGAAGTTGCCCTCGGGCGACAGCAGACTATTTTCAGGGCCCTTAGAGCGAAGGATGGCCCATCCCCCTTCCCCTCATGAAGTTTCTCTCCTTCAATTGCCGGGGGTTTGCTAGTTTAGCCAAAAAACTAGCGCTTAAGAGATTACTCTTATCATCTCAGATGGATTTTATATTTCTACAAGAAACTCTCTGTCAAGCCGAACCCCTCATCCATACTCTCTCTGCCTGGCTACCTTCCTGGACCTTCCATGCACTGGATGCGTCCGGACGATCAGGGGGCTTGGCCATTGGGGTCAATAACAGAGTTGCGGAGGTCAAGAACATATTTGGAGGAAGAGGTTTCATTGGACTTGACATTAGTGCACATTCTGCTGTAAGAGACATTAGAATTATCAATGTCTATGGCCCTTGTGCTGACCGTGCCAACTATTGGCGGTCCTTACTTGAATCCGAACTCTTCCAAGCAGACAACATTATTCTTGGAGGGGATCTCAACTTCTCACTCGGATTCAGTGAGTCATGGGGGCACTTTGCCCAGGTCGATACCCTAACAGATACTATGTCCAGCCTACTAGAGGATCATCACTGGGTGGATATACCGTCTGCTAGACTTCAATATACATGGTCAAATAACAGAAGTGGAGATCAAAGCCTTGCAAGGAGACTCGATAGATTTCTTATCAAGGAATCTTTGTTTAATAACCTCCCCAGAGTTCGTCAATGGGTTGGAACGGGAGGCATCTCAGATCATCGGCCTATTTTCTTAGAAGCTGAAGACTATTCCCACAAAATCAAGAGCCCTTTCAAATTTAATGCCTCTTGGCTTCAAGATCCCTCTTACATCCAATTGGTCCATAATTACTGGCAATCCAATGTCATCAGAGAAGGAGAGGACATCTCAGTGGGTTTTGTCAGGAAACTTACAGAACTCAAACAGATCACCAAGAACTGGGCACATCAAAAGCGCATTCAAGATAATCAGACATTAAAAGAGGCTGAAAGGGTCATTGCCGAATTTGAAGAATCGTCAAATGGGACTTTCCTCTCCCCTGAAAGCAAGGAGAATTACACCTCTCTTATTACAAAACGCTCCCAAATACTGAGAGAAAGGGAAGAAAGCTGGAGACTTAGAAGCAGAGCTATTTGGCTCACCGAAGGGGATGCTAATACTAAATTTTATCACAAGTTTGCAAATGGCCGGAAAGTTATCAATACTATCTGGGAGTTAAAGAACGATCAAGGGAATCCTGTTACCTCACAGAGGAACCTGGCCAGGCTGGCCACTGAGCACTTTAGAGGCATTTATAAAGCTCCTGTAGAAGCTAATATCTTGGAAATCATGAGAGTGGCCGAGCTCTTCCCTAGATACATTGAACAGGAAGAAGCTGAGGAACTACAGAAGGAAGTGACCATGGCAGAATTGGAGGCTACACTGAAATGGTTCAAAAAAGATAAAAGCCCTGGACCTGATGGATGGACCATTGAATTTTACCTCGCGTTCTTTGAACTCCTGGGTAATGACCTTCTGGAGATAGTAGAAGACAGCAGAAGAAGAGGCAGAATATCCTCTGCCATTAAATCCACCTTCATTGCTCTCATCCCCAAATCAAATGCCCCGAGCACCTTTGATGACTTCCGTCCCATATCCCTCTGCAACTGCCTCTACAAGATTATAGCCAAGACCATTGCTAATCGCCTCAAGCCTATTCTATCGCATCACATATCCGCGGAGCAATTTGCTTTCCTTCACCACAGACAGATCCACGAGGCCATTGCCACTGCCCAAGAACTCATGCACACCCTGCAGATCAAAAAACAAAAAGGAATGATCCTTAAAGTGGATTTGTCCAAGGCTTTTGACAGAACTAACTGGTTATACTTAAGGCTGCTGCTCACTCATCTGGGATTCCCCTATGACTTCATCAAATGGACTATGAGCTGCATCACTGATGTATCCTACAGTGTATTACTTAATGGGGAAGCTACCTCGTTCTTCACTTCAGAGAGAGGACTCAGACAGGGTTGTCCGCTCTCTCCTCTGCTGTTTTTACTTATTATGGAAGGTTTGAGTAGAGTTATCTCAACTGCTCGTGACAGACAACACTTATCTGGCATTAAACTTGCGGATAATTTCTACCTCACCCATCTATTATTTGTTGATGATATCCTGATTTTTTTGAATGGCAGTATTGGGGATTCCACTACCCTCCATAACTCCATTCTTCTCTTTCAGCAAGCTACAGGTATGAAGATTAATGATAATAAATCCACCATCACTACTATTGGTTGCTCTATACATGAAACAGCTTATGCTATTCAGCGATTCCCTTTTATCAACTTGACCCTGTCGGATGGTATAAAGTATCTTGGTTTCAGACTGAAACCTAATGGCTACAGAATTGTTGACTGGTTATGGCTCATAGCTAAGGTGGAAAAGAGACTCCAAGTATGGTATCACCGATACCTCTCCCGTGCTGGCAGACTGATTCTCATTAAAGCAGTGATTGAAGCCACGCCAGTCTACTGGATGGCTCTCACCTGGATACCTAAGGGCATACTGAACAGGTTACAACATATTTGCAGCAGATTTCTATGGAAGGGACATCAGCCAGGCAGACTATTTGCTTGGGTTAAATGGGACACCATTGCTAAACCCAAGCGCTGGGGGGGATGGGGTATCAAAAGGCTCGACCTATTCTCCAGGGCACTGGCTGCCAAACTTGGGTGGCAGCTCCTTACCACTGATGGACTTTGGACTCGGGTAGCATATACTAAATATATCAAACCCCTGAATGTGTTGGATTGGATTTGCGCTCATCATGGAACAAATCATCACATATCCATCATTTGGAAAGCTGTCATTGGTACCTTACCTCTGTTACGAGAAGGATTAACTTGGCGCATTAAGGCAGGCAATGCGGTCCGCATAGGTCAGGACCCATGGGTCGGATGTGGAAACACTCATAGACTATCAGCCGGACTCATCGGGCATCTTAACGACAGAGGTATCATCAATATCATGCATATCGGCGACCAAGCAAACTCCTCCTTCCTCCATCAGGCCTGGACCAGCGCGCAAGCATTAGATATTCCGGCTCAGTGGCATAATGAATGGACAGAGTACACGGACGCGCTCACACAAGCTCATATCAGGCTCACTGAAGGACCTGATGAAATCATATGGGCCTTTGCTAAGCATGGAGCATATGTCCCGAAGCTTGGCTATCTAAAACTCATGGAGCCACACAAACCTCAGAATATCCACCCCTCATGGAAAGCATTATGGAAGCTCAAGTCAGCCCCTCGCACACGATTGCTTATGTGGAACATTCTGTTTGATAAAGTACCAACGGGCACTAATCTTATGAAGAGATCCTTTCACGGACCGTTCCGCTGCCATCTTTGTCATGAGGAGGAAGAAAGCACTGAACACCTATTCTTGAACTGTAGCATTACATTACAGTTTTGGCATGCCCTCATCACTCACCTCCCGCACTTGAAAAATTGGCAAGGCAACAACATAATGGATGCATGGGAGAACTGGAATCATGACCACTCGGGGAAATCCATCAATATCCCGCTGCTTGCATGCTGGGCAGTTTGGATTGCCCGGAATCAGGCTATCTTTAATCTTAGAGCCCCTCATTGGCCCACAATCCTTCACCATACTATTGCTGATTATAACATGATACCAGATGATGAAACTTCAGGCCCTGTTCGCATCATTAGACAGGTGGATATTGACAAATCGAAACCATGGGCTTTTTTTGATGGCTCGGCACAAGAAGTGGGTTGTGGAGGAGGAGCAATTCTTTATCTCAACGAATCACACTGCTATAAAATTCAAATTAATTTAGGCAGAGGCACAAATAACTATGTTGAACTATGCACTGCCAAGCACATCATATACTATGCCATTCAAAAACAATGCAGACATCTCCAGCTGTTTGGAGATTCTAAAATAGTATGCAATTGGCTGACTGATGCATCTCATTGTCATGCATTTACGTTGAGACACATATTAGATGAGGCAAAGAGACTGACTACTTCCTTTGAATCATTTGTTTGTCGTCACATCTACAGGGAACAAAACACCATCGCTGATCAACTCTCCAAAGAGGCAGCGCACAGACAAGGAGATAACTGGCTGATACAGGAGGAAATCGAGGGGTCCTACTATCAGCATTACCACAGACCTTTTGATGATCATATGGATGATGGGCTATAAAAGCCCACTACAGACTTTTTCTTGTTTTTTGTTGTCAATAGCCTGTATATATTTCACTATGTCTAGTTCAGTACAGCACTATACTTTTGTTTTAACAGCATATATATGGCTCTCTGCGTAGAGCAATGGCTTCATTTTTGAACACTGCTAGTGTATAGTTTTGGACTGCTCCCTGCGTGGAGACAACTTGCTTTATTTTTTATTATCTGATTTAGCAGACTATGAACTTGACAGGCACAGCTGCCTCTATATGAATGCTTCGGCATATACAAAATGTAATTTCTTAACTCTAATAGAAATTACGACTTTTTCCCAGGGGAAAAAAAAAGAGGCAATGCATAACTATTTTAAAAACCTCCTCACAACTAGGGAGAAGCAAATGGACAACGCTGATTTTCTTCAGCAAATTAGCAGCAAAGTTAGCAAATAGCGAAACAATGAGCTTAAATAGGAGGTAACAGCAGAAGAAATAAGGGAGGAAATTTGGAGCATGCATCCGAAAAAATCTCCAAGCCCCGATGGATTCACCATTTCTTTCTACAAGAGCCATTGGGAGACAATTAAAAAAGATCTGGTCCGAATGATTACGAATGTCTTCAAGAAGCACAAAGTGGGGGAAAACACCAAAACTTCCCACCTGGCCCTCATCCCCAAAGAGCCTAACCCTATCTCTTTTGATAGATTCAGGCCAATTTCTCTATGCAACTCCTCATATAAAATCATCACTAAGATTTTGGCAAACCAATTAAAAAAAATCCTGCCTTGTATCATTTCGGAAAACCAAGGGGGCTTCATCCCAAAAAGGCAAATAAATGAAAATGTGATCCTCA
Organism: Pinus tabuliformis; assembly: GCA_031772625.1. Taxonomy (NCBI): domain Eukaryota; kingdom Viridiplantae; phylum Streptophyta; class Pinopsida; order Pinales; family Pinaceae; genus Pinus; species Pinus tabuliformis. The sequence goes on along the minus strand of CM062817.1, from coordinate 1,092,991,677 downwards.
TACAAGAAGCCATTCATAGTAGCATCCAAAACAATGAAAAAGGTATGGTGATAAAGTTGGACATGGCTAACGCTTTTGATCGTGTTTGCCATCGTTTTCTTGTCGCAGCTCTTCAAAAGTTTGGTATCTCCCCAAAGTTTATTAGGATCATTGAAGCGTGCATCTCCAATCCATGGATTGCAACTTTAATTAATGGAAGGCCTAGTAGATAATTTCGCAACACTAGAGGTTTAAGACAAGGATGCCCGCTCTCCCCCTTTCTTGACATCATTATGGTAGAAATTCTTAGTATACAACTGGAGAATCAGAGAATCAAAAGGGAAATTACTGGTTTCAGAATTGCTCAAAGGGGTTAAAGAAATTAACCACTCTCTATTCGTTGATGACACTCTCTTGATTGGGGGTGCCTCTAGTATTGTTGCTAGAAGGTTCAAAAAGGTGTTAGATGACTTCTTCGCTGCCTCTGGAGGCCTTTTGAACAATAAAAAAATGTAAAATATACACCTGGAATGTGCCAAACAATATCATGCAAAGGATCTCCCAAATCTTAGAAATCCTAGTTCAGCCAAAATGGAGCCATTTCATATATTTGGGGTTACCGTTGGCCAAAGAAGGGATAAGACAGAGACTTGGAACAAACACATCGAGAAAGTGAGAGGGAAAATCCAAAGTTGGGGAATGATGTGGTTAAAATTGGCTGGTAGAACCATCTTAATCAAATCTCCCCTTTTGGCTTTGCCAATTTATCAGTTTGCCTTAACTTTGGCTCTAGCTAGCATTCACAAGCAAATGGAGCTTATAATCAGAGGCTTCCTTTGGCGTGGTGGGAGGCAGGACTCCAAAAAGTTCAGTTTGGTTCGGTGGGATCAAGTGACTCTTCCCTTTGAATATGGAGGCATTTCCATCTACCTCCCAAGCTTAACAAGCAAGGCTCTTGGCATTAAGCTAGTCTAGCGCATGCTAAACAGGCAAGAACAGTGGTTGGGAGATGCCTTAGCCAGAAAATATCTCAACGAGCAGAGGTCCTCATTGATAAATGAGTTGATTTCGAAGTGTCCTTGTACCCAAATCCGGAGACTTATTAAAAAACCATCCCTTACATTAAAGATCAATTCTCAAGAAATCTTAGAAACGTAGAAAACACTTCTATTTGGAATGACAAAATTATGGGGACATCTCCTTTAAAAGGAAATCACAATTTGAGAGATCTCCAAGTCTAGCTGGAGGAGAAGGGTATATCTTCCTTATTCTCCATCTCGGAGTAGGATGAAAATAGATGGATTTCTTGGAAAAAGCCCCCTCTTTCAAATTACCTTTCTGATCAGTGGGAAGAGTTAAAGGCTCTGCTCTATGGCTCAGGTCCGATAAATAAAAAGAGTAGGGATAGTTATATTTTGGATCCTAGTGGAGGATTTTACTCTGTCAAATCTGGATACAAATTCCTCTGAAACCATAGCAATTATGATAATTGGAGCCTTTGGCCAGCAGTGTGGAAGAATGCTTGCCTTCCTAAAATCAAGTTTTTCGTTTGGACCCTGCTGAAAGGGAGGATTCTTACAGCCGAGAATTTGAGGAAAAAAGGAATCCATGGGCCTTCTATGTGTGTTCTCTGCCAAGAAGAAGAAGAGAGCACCCAGCATATCTTTTTGAACTGCGCTATAACTAGACAATGCTGGAAGCAAATTATCAACCCCCTTGATTTGAATATTGACTCAATCGAGCAGCTGTCTCCTTTACACAAGAACTTGACCCATAGCTACCCTTATGCCAAGAAAAATAAGGCTGCCATCATGAGTGTCTGGAAGTGTCTCCCCTCCACTCTTTGCTGGCACCTCTGGTTGGCAAGAAACAAGTGCATCTTCAAGGGCAAAAAACCTAGCTCAGGTTCTATTCTAGCTAAAACTTGGGCCCAAATTGCGGAAATGATCAACTCCAAAGGTGTGCCACCCACGGATCAAACCAGCTGGAACCAAGTTGAAAAGGATTGGTACAACAAAATTCCCATGGATGGTCCAGTCAGGAATAATATACCAAAGACGGTTGGAAACAAACATAAAAATTGGAAGCTTCAGGGCAATGAAAGGGAAATAGAGGGATGGATCAAAAATCAAAGAAGCTACATCCTCTTCTTTGATGGAGCCTCAAAGAACAACCCTGGAAGAGCTAGGGCAGGTGGACTTATCCTGGATCAGCAAGGTGAAACAGTTTCCATGTTTGAATGGGGGCTGGGGACTCTATCAAATAACAGGGCTGAGGCGTATGGTTTACTTATGGGCACCAGCATCCTCACAAAGCTTCAGGCGAAGGATCCAATCATTATTGGAGATTATGCTATCATAATAGCTGCCTTGGAAGCTGGAAGAGATTTCAAAAATCAAGCCTTGAACAAAATTAAGCAAAGAATTAATGATAATGTTAACCTCCTTGGAAAAGTTGTCTACAAACATGTGTTAAGAGCTCATAATCAAGCTACAGATGTCTTTGCCAACAAGGCGGTGGACAGAGAGGCAGGGACAGCCAGAGAAAATCACGATGTCTATGAAAAACCAATACCATAAGCAGCCCCCAAGGGTGATCTGGCCCATCATACAAGACCTGGGAAATTACAACACCCATTTTAAAAAAGGGGATATCAGTACAACATAGATTTAGAAGGTGATCCTCCCTCATAAGTCTGACATGAAAAACACAGAAAATCTGCCTAGAGCTGAGCGGAATATCTTCTCTGTTCAGGAATGTAGGCATTGTATCTTACTGCTGAATAATTCTCACCCTCAAGACAAGACAACAGTTGGTAAATGTCTCTTCAAGTCCAGGGGTTCTCATTTTGTCACGAATTGTCATGATATCACTGCCAGGATGGTTCACGAGGAGCTTCACATCAAGGACTATAAGAACCAGCTTGGGATAAGGCTTCCACACAAGAAGATTCATCTTAGCAGCGATAGTAGAAAATTTCCAGGTCGCAGTGTTGGCTTAAGGTGGTCCGGGGAGTAACAACAGCCCCCTCCCTTCTCTGAGCGCGGGTAGAGGTAATTTGGTATTGTTTTTCTTATGGTTCTGCAAATTTTCGACTAACCTCTCGTCTGCCTCTGTGGTTCCAATTAGAGTTGTGGACAGGGTGTCTCTAGTCTCTCCAGCTGTGCTCAGTTCCGCTAACCGCCCCCATAATTTCTCTTAGCCTCCCCGACGCTTCTCTTCCACTACTCTCATCGGTTTTGTGGGCTTTAGACATAGTGCTCACTCCCTTTGGCTGGCTCCTCTTTGTTGTCTCATCCCTTCTCCCATAAGCTCATACACCCACAAGCATCAGCTTCAATGCATCTCTAGTGACGGCCTGAGCTCCAAGAATCTCTCAGGCAAATACAGGCTCTTGAAATAGAGATAAATTCCTGCCACGATCCTGAGAAGTGTTGCCTCCCACCCAATCACATATAGAGATCTTCAGCAACAGAACACCAATAAGGATAAGGAGAGCATCTCCTCTGCCACCAATATGTCGGGCAATCCCTTGGAATAGATCGAGAATAATAATAGTTGTGTGCTCTGTCGGGCTAACTGCTTCATGATTGGGTGTTTCATCAAAACTCTTAATGAGCTCACAGCTGAAATGGAAAATGAAAACAAATCCAAGAAGAAAAAGTTTGAGAAGCAGAAAGTTGAGATCGAAGGGCTTAAGGAGAATTGTCAGCATCTTGAAGAAGCTATGAGCTTCATCAGGACTCTGAATCAAAGTGAGCAAGGCGAAGCCTCGACCAAGCTCAACAACAAGAAGGATAAGCCCCCTGAGGATTTGGTCAATCAGTTTTGGTGACCTCTTTGTCAATGTCTCTATGCTCTGTAAATTTTGTTTACTGTTAGGACAGTTCATCCGTCAATATGGCTACTATGTATTTCAATTTCTAAGAAGCAAGACCAGTGATTTGGAGGATGGGACTACGCTCCCCTTTTGCACCTCCCTCACCGATCTTCCCCTCTATATATGTACTGGGACCTTGTCCCTCCATTGTGGTTTTATAATATAATAGTACCCGACCTTGTTAAAAATAAATAACAATATGGGGGCTACATGGGCACAACAATAACAATAAGGGGGGTACACTAGTATTGTAGGGACCTAACAGTGTCGGACACTGGCCACACGAGAGGGAGATACAATCAACATATGTAGATAATCGATCTATATTGGCAAATAACAATTTTGATGGATCGGAGCACCTTGGATTGCCACGAGTCTTTTGGACATTCTCCACTCTCTGGAACACCTACACAAGCATCTCATCGCTCTCGACGGAAGAATGAAGTGGCTTGAGTGCCATCTTGGTATTCCCCACATAGCAAGTCAAACTTCACCAGCCCTGACAACTTTCATTTCGCTAATAGTATTTGATTCAAACCCCTTAACATGAGGCATCACTATTTTGAAGCATGTTCAAATAGTTGTTGTTTCTTTTGTAACTGGTAAATCAAGCCCACATATTTTATATAGTCTACTTGTTTTTGTAACTTTCAAGTTTTAGCTAACTTTCACTTCCTTATGGAGAGTCTATATTTGGCTCTTGTCCGGTCACCCTTGCTAGAGATTGACTTAAATTTAGAAAACTGCCATGTAGCTCCTAGATTTTCCAGTTACTGGAATTTACCCCACAAAAAAAAGGAAAAAAAGGCATAAGAACTTGGGAGATAAATCTCAACCTTCGATTTGTGAATACTATTGAGAATATTCCATGGAGGTGAAACCCTTACCATCTAACAAATAAATATTGATAATTAAATTAAAATTCTAGAAGCCATATTCCAAAACAGACACACCTACTAGTGTGATAAATGATAATAATAATTTAAGATAAAGTTATATTTTAGCTAATTTTTATGATTTTTTATTTTTTTATTTTATTTTAGCAATGTGAGATGTATCATGAAGTGTTTTTATACTTATTATGAATTGATGTCTATCACTATAACTAATAATAATTTCAAATAAAGTTATACTTTTACCATAGGCATGTTTATTTTAGAATAGGGCATCCATAATTTTAATTTAACTATCAATCATTATTAGGTGGATAGTAGGGATTTAATCTCCACATAATATTTGAGAATATTCTTATCAGTATTTACAAATCAAAGGTTGAGATTTATCTTAAAAGTAGTTATGTCCTTTCTACCCTTTTAATTATTTTAGTTAATTAAAAAATACCATATGGACAGGTATCATATGAAATGAATTATGATTTTTTTAGACATGTGGTATTGATATATCGTGGTACTGGCTCATTGTATTATTACAAAGCGGATTTACAAATTAAGAATCTCCATGATAAATTGGAGGATGTATATATGTTTAACCTATATATTAATGCATTTCATAATTAATAATAATTTAAAGTAAAGTCATAATTATGCAGTGTTTATTTTTGAAAAAGAACTTCCATATTTTTAATTTAATTATTAATAATTATTAGGCGAATGGTGGGGATTTAATCTTAATAGAATATTTTTAATAGTATAATCTTAATAAAATATTTTAGAATATTTTTAATAGCATTCACATGTCGAAGGTTGAGATTTATCTCAAAAGTAGTTATGTTAATATTCTAGAATATTTTTAATAGTATTCACATGTCAAAGGTTGAGATTTATCTCAAAAGTAGTAAAGTTATTTGTGAGCTTTTAATGAATTGATTAATTAAAAAAATATCATATGTTATGGTTTTTTTGAACATGTGACATTAATAAGGCATAGTATTGGTGCATTCCTATGCTTAAGAATCTTATTACATGTTTTTAAAAATGCATATACGTTTAATTCATAGATTATTATTTTTTATTATAATTATTAATAATAATAATTTAAAATAAAGTTATAATTAAGTTAATTTTTACTTTTTGTTTTTAATCTTGGCAATGTGAGATGTATTATGAAGTCTTTTAATGCTTGTCATGGATTGATGTCTATTTGTATTTAACCCATTCAATTTTTATGGCTATGGATATGTTAGTTAATTAATTATTTTAATTAAATGGGTAGAAAGGGCATAACCACTTTTGAGATAAATCTCAACTTTTGATTTGTGAACACTACTAATAATATTCTAGAATAGTTCTTGGAAGTTAAATTCCTACAATCAGTTAATAATTATTGATAATTAGCGAGGATTGTTTATTTTGGAATAATCCTTCCATAAATATAATTTAACGAACGCAACCATATAAATTAAATGACTAGTAAATGTTGATAGATATAAATCAATAGTAAGCATCAAAATACTTATTTCATAATACATCTCGCATTGCTAAAATTTAAAATATATATATATATATATTAACTAAGTTATAACTTTATTACCAGCCTAGATCAATCTTAACTGTGGATCTATCAAGCATCATGAAGGATCAAATCTCTCAAGGTGAAAACCTCTTTTTTTAGTGCGAAACTTGAGTTAAGGTTTGCACCTTGAGAGATATGATCCCTTTCGGCATTGATAAATCCAAACTTAAGATGGATCTAGGTTGGTTTGGATAATTCATGGCCCAAAGGAAAATTACAAAGGAGCCTTCACACCTTTCAGTAGGCTATATTACATAAGAATACCATTGGCAAAACCATGGGCTGTCAAAATTTGGAGCCAAAAACCGCTAGCAGTAACTTGACATTATGACTTCAATTTTACTTGAACTACTACAAAATATTTATAAACACTCCAATTTTATTTTTTAATCTTATTTTTTTAAACAGGAAGGAGTAAATATAGATTATATTTAAAATTTGCACGTGGATGTGGTAAGTACATCAGGAGTTACATTGCTTTCGCCTCATAAAATTCTAAAAAGGCTAAAAACCATCCTCCTCCTAATGTGAACAGGGGGTAAAAGGTCTAAAACTAAATCTTCGAGTATTTATTCTGCTTCCTTGGAGCAAGAGAAAATTTAACAAATTACTTGCACAAGAAAATGCAAAACCAAAACATTTCTATAAATTGCCAAGAGGTGGCCTGTCGCTTGACCTACGGGAGGCAAGATGGGTCTTAGGACTAGAGTTATTTCTACTATGATCTTTCATGCTTCTTGTTACTAGTGGGGAGGAACATCAATTTTTAAGCACCTCTGAATAAGAAGGGGAACAAGATGAGGACTTCTTCTTAGCCACCTTACTAGATTATTCATCTTTCAATGCAGGAAAAATGTTTGTAGAATTTTCTGCAAGAGTTTTATTTGGAGATTCCTAATATGGGTTTTCTTCATCTTTAGAATTGGGAGAGGTTTTTGGAACATGATTATTGTTTATTGGCTAATCCGCTTGGTCCTCGAGATTCTCGCCTTCTTTATCCGGAACAATCAGGACTTCAAGTCTACTTTTAAAAGGGTTGGGTTGATGCTTAGATTCAACATTCCATGATTGTTGCTTTTTATTTCCATGCTTCCTATATTTCCTTTGAACAAGATCGAACCCTTACATAGTTTATACTTTCTCTTCTTTAGGAGGAGGAAATGTATTTGGAGAGCTTCAAGAAGTTGAAACTTTTGGACAAATTTTCACAAAGCGTCCATACTCATGACACAAATTACACTTGAAACGAACCTATTCATAATTTAGAGCCTGAAGATGAGACCAACTATCCCGATTTAGCTAAATCTCCTCAAGGATTCCTTTTGAGAATTCGATTTCAACACAAATTTTGGCACACGAAAAATTGTGCCCGTGTTCCATATCACTCGAAATAAATCGACCTATTTTATCTCTTATAGCCTTAAAAATGCCTTCACCCCAACAAAGGAGAGGGATAAATGGAAGTCTAATCCACACAGGTCGTTTTGAAATTTACATCATGGGATTAAATTCTAGAGACAAATAAGTGTGACGATCGACAATTGAGCCACAGCAAGGGGGAGGGGTACTATGAGGAGCCCCGGGAGAAGAGTCTGAAACCCACTTCCCCTGGCCAGTTGCAGGCTCTGGGCTACCTTAACACTCAGGCAGAGAATTATGGAAGAGTGACACTGTATGAATGGCAAAGATGGGATGTTGAGCAAGGTTTGATGAACCTAACTTTGTTTGGATGTCAACAGGGCTACACTACACAGGTTATGGCTCAAGCAGCGAGAGGATGAGGGCGTGGTAGGAGAGGTCTGGCCCCCCGGACAGACAAGGGGTCGAGCACGTCGGAAGCTCATAGGGGTCGTAAACCTATCGAGCACCTCATAGCAAAGGTTGTAGCGGCATACCGAGATGGGACAGACGCAGGAATTCAGAAGCTAATCGAAGATTGGGAAGCGGAGATTAAGCAGGAAAGTGAATCAGAGGAAGAACTCGACAATTGGAGGTCGTTGGTCCCAGACCCAGGGAATACCCGTGGGAGAATCACTTAGTTTAAACACACCCTTTATCTGTATTTCTTAATGAAGATGGAACAAATCTCTGTGGGGATGGCGATTATAGTGCAGGGCCTGCCAAACTATAAAAAAGATATGGAGAAAATTCTCTTCCAGTTTCACAAATAGGACATCAGGATGGATCGAATCGACCACCACATCCCTTGCATTCTGGAGTTGTATGGAATGCCAGGGGTGATTGTCGAAGATCCTGCTCCTGTTGCTTCTGTCTCAGATGAGCAGAAAGACTAGACTCCCCATGCATAGTTTTTGTTTATGCGGTTAGCTTTTAATTTTCCTGTTGCATATGCTAGTTTTTACAGTTATGTAGTATCTGGACATGAGATTGAGACTTATCTAGCTTGGCTAGAAAGACTGAAACAATTCTATTTTTGGATGGCTTATAATGCTGACCAGTGGCCAACAGACTTGGTTTCCCCTCGGGGCAAGTTGAGGCCACCCGGTCAACCTATGTGGTGTAAATTTGCCTAATATATAATAGAAAATGGATGGATCTGCCAAGCTTAACAAAAAAAAAATACCATGGGAAAAACCATGGTAAATTGACTCCATGATTTCAATTTTACCCTAAGTCAGCGAGTTTGTGTTCATGTTCGAGTTCAACGACTTTAAAGTTCGACAAAAAATTGACAGTTAAAATTTTGAAAATAAATTTTGGTATTTAATTCGACATACTAAAAAATCTAAATATATATATATATATATATATATATATGACAACACATTTAAAAATTAAAATATTTTTTAACATCCATAGGTTAGTTTTATATATTTAACTTGTTTATATATTTAACTTTTGAAATATTATACTTCTATTATAACTATTTATAAATATATCATTTAAATATGTATGGTATAAATAAAAAATTAAGATACATATATAATTAAAAATAATAAATAAAAACAGAATTTAAAGATTAAAATATTTTTTAACATATATATATTTTGTTATATATTTAAATTTTATATTTTACTCAAATATTACACTTCTACTACTTTTTTCCCAAGGAAAACTTGTAATTTTATTCAATAAGGAACAAAATTACATTTATGTAGATGCTAAAAAGCATTCAATCATATCATTCAATCATATCATTGTATTGGTTTATGCCCAAAAAAGCATTCAATCATATCAGTGTATTGGTTTATGCCCAAAAAAACAACTAAAAAAAAAATTACATTTTTGGGGCTAAGTGTGACGACACTTAACTACCCTTTTATGTCTTTCTTTTTCTCAAATTTTCGCCAAACTCCTTGACTGGGAGTGGCAGTTACAATTGCCAATTGATTCTCCCCCACCTTCAAGGAGACTTCTTTATCTAAGTCCGAACTCTCAGATGCATGGGATCTTTTAATGTTTCTAGTTTCCTTTTCAATGGGAGTTTTATCGTTCTACTGTGTTGGAACTTATGGCTTTGAACCATTGTTCCCGGTTGGTCGACCCCTCCATCCACTAATATTCTTTATCGATTCTGAACATCCTTGTTTGTAGAATTCTCCAATGTTTCTTTGTCCTCTTCTTTTGAGAGATGTTTCTCTGGAAATTACCAACCCTTTGGCTTTTGGGGTTGTTTCTTTTTTCTTTTTGGATATTTCTTTGCCCATGGACATGTATTTTGTAAGTGTCTTGTTTGAAGATATATATGACATTTGAATGCTTTGATTTCAAAATATAAAGGTTGGGTCCACTGAAAAATACTATGAATCAGGTGAACGCGATCAGGTAAACCTTTATTAAGATCTATGTCTACACAGATCGTGGCAAAGATAAAAAAATCATTTTGTAGGTCCATCCAGATCCACCTTTATGAACTTCCCCATTGTATTTCTAATTCCTTATAATACTTTGTAATGCAAAAAATAAAGGGGGAGGTTATGTAATATAACCCAAACCGACATTTTGGAAACCACCATTATATTGGCATCAAAACCGAGAAACCATGGGGTCATAAAAAGACCTGCATTAGGCCAAAACCATGGACCCTCTTTTAAGGAGAAATCCATATCCTTCAGTGCATCAAATTGTATAATTAAAAAAACCCTAGAGCATAAGTGAACATCACAGTTTGAGGTCTAATTGGATAATACCCACTAATGTAGATCCTTCGATTTGGGCTAGTATTCGTTCATCCACAAATAATTGGTCAAGATTGGAGGGTGTTGAAATGTTTTTTAACCTTTAGAAGGTTAACTTCCATATATAGGACCTAATCCATCTATTCAATGATGTAAGGTCTAGGGATATTGAGTATTGGATCAAATTTATTTTGTGTCTCAACCTTTCTTTTCATGGCATCTTTAAATGAAGTTGGTCCCTTGGCGTTACTAGTTCTAGGAATGCCTCCCCATAGCCATAGTTATGATGATGGGGGAATTTCATTTAATGATGTAGTAATGCAACTAAATGGAATATTTTAATGATTTACCCACATAATTCAAACTTTTAACTTCATCAGTATTCCTAGCTTATCTTTGACCTTCTACTTCAGATCTGGAATTAGATCCACAACCCAAACCCCTATAAGAATTTATTTTACATCTAGAGTTTTCACAAAAATTTGAAAAGGTACCTCCATATCCATATTTGTTTGATGACTCTCGCAACCAATCGATTTTGGGTTTGGATCCCCCAACTTTAGTGCTTCCAGCCCCAGATCGATTCCATGGGGCGTATTCTTCATAGCAACCCATGCCTACAAGTCTACCCCAACCACTTGATGAATACCTTTCCACTATCAACATCGAAGGGATAATACAGTTTCTTTGAGCTACATAAATGACTATTGGAAATGAAAAGCACAAAACTACCCTACCCATATGGCCGCCATGTAAAGACAACTTCATCATCATGTGGATCTATGTCCATCTCGCATATCCAATCGAACGTATAACCCTTGATTGTTTTAATCTCGACGTTACGTGAAAGTCGAGAAGCTAAGACATATTTCCATCGTAAATACCTTCGAGTTTTTTGACTCAAATACAACCACGACTCCCCAAATAGAAACTTAGCCAACCCATCTCCTTTTGCCATCAGACTTGCGATTACGAGGGGCTAGATCTAGACTGCCTCCCCACCTTTTGTAGAGTTCTCCAAGGTCCCTATCATCAGTAGTGTGCAACTTGGAAACCATGGAGTTCAAAACCCTAACACCGCTCCACATCGTCATCGCTCTCCCAAAGTAGATAGTAAATTGTTATCTCCTTGCCCACTTCTACTAATACTATAATTGATTAAATGCGTGATATAAATAAATAAATTATATATATATATATATAATTTAATAAACAAAAAATTAATATATAGTCAAAATTTTAAAAAGCAAATTGTGTATTGGATTAACCCTGTCTATGGTTTTGGGTGGACACTCCACCCATCATTAGGGACCAGAAAGTTGAAATATGATGAGAGTGAGTACTCATCAGTCTTTAAATAGGCCAAGAGATTATAATATCATCAAGAGTATAATAAATTATTACATTAATAAACAATAATAATAAAAAGTTAAGTTGATGGATAATCAGCTTCCCCAGGAGCTAAGTTTATGTTTATTTTAATGTTATGTCCTTAAATAGGCTACATTAGAGAAGAATACCATGGGAAAAACCATGGGTTGTCAAAACTTTAATGATAAATAAAATTAATATATACGTTAAACATATATACATTTAAATTTATATTTGTTTAACTTATATATTAATTCTATTTATCATTAATAATTATCATATCATTTTATCTTTACAATAATATATATATATATATGCTTCACGATGAACTCAGAACATCTTAATGTCCTCTTGTTACCAAGTTTGTGGTACAATTGTCCTATTTTGCTTTGCACTCAATATCAAAGACAAATCCATGTAACCATAAACTCCATCTCAGAATGAAATTATTCCCCTATTCTAAATAACCTTTTATTTGAAAGCATCCTTTTCATATGTTTAAAGATATGTTCTTAATGAAAAATGAATTGGTTTCAAAAATAGTCTAAATCTTTTAATATCATTCGTTACAACAAGTATTTCTTTATGTGAAGAGGGAAATCTAGTCTTTGGATATTTAAATCTTACTGAAGTATACATGCATATTTCTTCCCTTTTGAAATGTTTTTTTTAATAGCACTCCTGCCCACATTGTATCTAATGCATGAGTCTCAAAAATGAAAGGAAATTATGAATTTAGCAATGTCAAAGTTGGAAAGTGTTGTATCGTTTGTTTGATTATTTGGATAGTCCCTGCCATTGCATCAATCCATTTGACATCATTGCATAGTCTTTTCTGCAATCAACATACATCTATAGCCCTATTTTCATAGAATTTCCAAACATAATTCAACCTCCCAAAAAATCGTTGCACATGCTTTCTATGTGTTATTTCATATGGGAATTCTTGTAAAGCCTTTAACAAGCGATCTCGCAGTTCCACTTTTCCTTTTATTAAAATTAACCCAATATATTCAATTCAGGTTTTTGCAAATTCCCTTTTCCTTTCCTTTTGGAGCAAACCAGACCATTTTTGTTAATCATTTGATAGACAACTTATAAATGTTGTTTATGATGCATTAAGTCCTTTCAACAAAATAGCCCCAAGAGTTAGCTCAATCGGTCAAATCAAGTGCCTTGCCAATGGGAGGTCACAGCGTCGAATCCCGAAAGCTCTTGGGGTTAGGTCAGTAAATAGGCCGAGGGGTGTTGATGCCTTCGGGTGCGTCCACTCAATGTTGAACAACCCTGGATGTAACGGCTACCCATTGACCCGGGTATCCGTGAACCAGAAAGTGAAAAGAAAAAGAAAAAAAGTCATTTCAACAAACTAATAAATCATCAGTATATCTAATATAAAAATCGTAATCTAAAAATATGTCTTCCATGCATTTCTGAAATGTTGAGGGCGCATTTTTTAATCCAAATGGCATAACACACCATTGGTATTGTCCTTGTGGCACAACGAAACTTGTCTTGAATTTTTCTTTTTGAATTATCCCAATTTGCGTCACAGATCTTTCCTTCCTGTTGTACCAAGAAACAGCTATGGATCCAAAAAATTCCACCTGATGTACTATTTTGGTCGAATGGACTCCCTTCCCAATCTGCATCTATGAAGCCACACAACTTCACTCCCTCTATCCATCTGTACCATAATCCATACTAGGTAGTGTCTTTGAGGTACCATAAAACATGCTTAGCTTCCTTTAAAAATAATTTGGTTGGCCTAACCATAGCTTGGCACATTTGGTTGACTGCATAGCACATATTTGGTCATGTGTTCACAAGATACATCAATGAACCCACTAGCTACTGATAAATGGTAGCATCCACTTCTTCCCCTGAAGTTCCATCCTCCTTCCTCCAATTGGTCGCTAGAGGGGTATCCATGGGTTTACAACTCTCCATTTAGAATCTCTGCAGTATCTCATTTGCATACTTCCTTGAGACAAAAATATTTCCCCATTGCCTTGCCATACTTCCAACCCGAGGAGGTAGTGCATGAGACCCATTTCCTTCATTTCAAATTCCCTTGCAAAGGTCCTCCTTGCAAGATATGATCAGTTGCTCATCACTAGTTAATATTAAATCATCAACATATAAGACAATAATATGCAATTTTCCTTCCACCAAAGTATCATAGAGGTATGCATTCACTTCATTTTTTGTGAATCCCAAACTAGTGAGATAACTATCAATCTTGGTGTACCAAGCATGGGGTACTTTTTTGAGACCGTACAACACTCACTTGAGTCTGCACACATCAAACTCTCGATCAAATTTCTCAAATCCTTCTGGTTACTAGATGTACACATCCTCCTCAATAACCCCATTGAGAAATGTTGTTTTTACATCCATCTGGTGGATATTCCACCCCATCTACGCAACCAGTGCAATAATTCATCTAATGGATGAACACCTTAGTACATGAGAAAATGTTTCCTCATAGTCAATTCCCTCAACATGAGAGAGTCATTTGGCCACAAATATGGCGTTATACTTCTCTATGATTCAATTTACTACATGCTTAACCTTGAAGATCCATCTCAAACCCACAACTGGTTTATCTGTTGGTCTTGGGGCCACTTCCCAAACATTGTTATTTATAATGGATTCATATTCCTCCACAATTGCATCAACCCAAATAGGTTTCTCTACTGCTTCCTTGAAAGAGGATGGCTAAGTCTCTACAAGCTTGGTCATTAGAGCCATGTATCCAGTGTACCTCTCATGTGACCTCCTTTTCCTACGCAAATTTGAAGGAGCTCCCACATTCTCGCTCGCATCCTTCAAAAGTCTATCAGCTTCCCTAGTTATTTTTCTACCTTCTCTGAATGGTTCTACTTGAGTGTATGTCTCCACTCTCTTCTACAGTAACCTTACACTAGTTCCTCTAACAATTAGAACTAGTTTAATTAAAAATAACTTGAAATAATTGACCTTGATTTCTACAAATTATAAATCACGCATGCTTAACTAAACTCCAACTCCTCTAACTTGAATTTATTAAGCTAACTGAGTGACAAAAGTCATGTCACACAATTTAACTACATCCAATTTGTGTGTTGATGTGGAAATTCAAATTTTCTTAATTTGGCCAAAGCAAAATCATTTTATATGAATTTTAACCAGTTATTAATGTATAAGTTATTATATTGTTAACCATTATTCTAATTTTTTGGCTTATTTAAGGACTAATCAACACTTGTTCTCATCATATTTCAACCTTTTGTTCTCTAATGATGGGTGGAGTGTTCACGCGAAATGTCGGACAAGGTTGGTCCACTAAACAGTTTGATTCTGGAATTTTTGACAATATGAATGTGTAAATCTCTACTCATATTATATATATGATAAATTAAAATATTAAAATATTGTTATATGGTGATAAGAAAATTTATTATAATTCTTACATGCCTTTGAATATTGTTGTATTAACCCTGAGTCCCATCCTCCCATCCAGATGGAAAATACTTTCCTTGAAATTTTATATATATTCAAAATAATAAATAACAAAAAAAATACATATATTTCTTGTATATATTTAACAATTATATTTTTATTAGAATATTACATTCTATTATAAGTATTTATAAATATATAAGTTTTTATAATTTAAGTGTGTATACATATCTATGAAAATAAAATTTATTTAAAGATTAAAATATAGGTATGTTTCCTTTATATATTTGATTTTTATGTTTTATTGAAATATTGCACTTCTATTATAATTATTTATAAATATATAAATGTATACAATTTAAGTATTTATGATATAAATAAAAAAATTAATACACATATATTCAAAAATAATAAAAGATAACAAAATTTAAAAATTAAAATATTTTTTAATATGCATATGTTTCTTTTAAATATTTAATTTCTTTTTTTTAATTGAAATATTACACTTCTATATCTTTTATAAATATATAAATTTATACAATTTAAGTGCTTATGATATAAATAAAAAATTAACACACATATATATTCAAAAATAATTAAATACAACAAAATTTAAAATATATATATGTGTGTGTGTTTCTTTTGTATATTGAACTTTTATATTTTATTGAAATATTATACTTCTATTATAATGGTTTATGAATATATAAATTTATATAATTTAATATATGTGTGTGATGATATATTAAAATCAATTTGGTCTATTGGAATTTAAGAAAGTAAGAGATTAAATGAAGTTCTTTGATATTTTATTTATGTGATCGAAAAAAAGAGGAAGAAGGGTTTCTAGATAATAATAAAAATAATAAAAACAACAAAATTAAAATATTAAAATATTTTTTAATCTACATATGTTTATTTTATACATTTAATTATCATATATTATTGAAATATTACATTTAAATTATAACTATTTATAAATATATAAATTTATATAACTTAAGTGTTTATGATATAAAACAAAAAAATTAAGACAGAGAAACTTATATAATTTCAAAATTACAATTATGATTCTTTTATATATTTAACTTTAATACCTTATTAAATATATATATATATATATAAACAAACTTTAAATATTTTTTAATTTAAATATATTTCCTTTACATATTTAATTTTTCTATTTTATTGAAATATTACACTTTTATTATAAATATTTATAAATTAAATAAATAATAAATAAAAATATATTACATTTCTTGTATGGAATAAATATAAAAAAAAATAAAAATATCAAAATTATGAAAATAAAGATAAAAAATAGAAATGAAAATTATTATTCAAAATATATATGTGTGTGTGTATAGAAAAAGCATGACTTTTAACATTCTTTCAAATCTAGTTTAATCTACATTGGTCTCTCCTTAGTTGTCAAGTTTGACATTAAAAGACAATATTCCATTGGTGCATGCTATTTGAATTTTTTTATTTTTCTTAAAGCAAGTAAGTTTTAGTCTTCTTTGAATTCCTATTAAAATATTATAATTCTATTATAACTATTTATAAATATATAAATTTATTTTATATATATATATGAATGAGAATTAAATTTAAAAATTAAAATATATGTATGTTTCCTTTATATATTTAACTTTTTTATTTATTCAAATATTACATTTCTATTATACTTTTTTATTTATTCAAATATTACATTTCTATTATAGTCATTTATAAATATATAAATTTATACAATTTAAGTGCCTGTGATATAAATAAAAAAATCAACACACATATTAAAAAATAATAAAATACAACAAAATTTAAAAAACTAAATTATTTTTTAATATACATAGGTGTCTTTATATATTGAACTTTTATATTTTATTGAAATATTACTGGTTTATGAATATATATATATATATATATATATATATATATATATATATATATATATATATATATATATAATTTAATATTTGTGTTAGATTATGATGATTCACGTTCACTAAGATCAATTTAGTCTACTGGAGTTTAAGAAGGTAAGAGAATTATATAATTTAATATGTGTGTGAGATCATGATGATTAACATCCACTAAGATCAATTTGGTCTACTCAAGTTTAAGAAGGTAAGAGATTAGATGAGATTGTTTGATATTTTATTTATATGATCGAAAATAAGAGAGAGACACAGTTCTAGATTAAAAAAAACTATAAAAACAACCAAATTTAAAAATTAAAATATTTTTTAATTTACATATATTTCTTTTATACATTTAATTATCACATATTATCATATATTATTGAAATATTACATTTATATTATAACTATTTATAAATATATAAATTTATATAGTTTAAGTGTTTGTAATAGAAATAAAAAATTAAGACAGAGACGCACATATAATTTGAAAATTATATTCAACTTTAATACTTTATTGGAATATTATATTCCTATTATAACTATATATGAATGATAGAAAAAAATATTTATTTTTTAATTTAAATATATTTCTTTTAAATATTTAATTTTTCTATTTTATTGAAATATTAAACTTCTATTATATAGTGTGTGTATGGTATAAATAAATAATCAAAATAACAAATTTGAAAAAGAAAATAAATAAATAAATAAACAAATTTATGTAAATTAAAAACATGACTTCTAACATTCTCCAAAAACTAACGTAATCTTGGTCTCTCCTTAGTTCTCAAGTTTGACATTAAGAGACAATATTGACAGCGTTCCATTAGTGCAAGCAACGATTTTTTTTTTTTTTTAAAGCAAATAGATTTTAGTCTTCTTTTTTTTACCTCTTTGAATTCCTATGTTTTCTTTTCCTCAATTTGAATTCCTATGTTTTCATAACAAACTTGAAACAAATTTCAATACAATTTTAGACGTGAAATTATTCATGTTCCTGTTTCGCTAGAGATTTGCTTACCTCATGGAATGAATGAAATTCGGCAAACTTCAAATTTAATCAATTTTATTAGCCAAACCTAGTGACTTGGATTTTACATGAACTACCCTAACAATATTTATAAGTACTCCAATTATATATATATATATATATATATATATATATATATATATATATATTAATATATATATATATATTTCGAGAAAAAAATATCTTAATTTTCATTATGGAAAAGAAAATTACATTTTGTATATGCATTGATGTGCATTAAAAATTGGCTTAAACAGATGTCCAAAATGTCAAAAGGGGGCATGTAACATGCCCATATCATGTCCAAAAAATAGTCCATCAACAAAAAGATACATGGAAAATAAAAGCAACATTATATACATATCCTCCTAGACACTTACGAAGTTTACCAGAGAGATAAGATATAAGTAGTTTATATAGCCAGTCCTATTAGTACTCTTGCTGCAGACCCTCTGTAAAAGGCATGTGATAGTATTTTGAAACATTTTCGCCTATATTCTCAAAGATTTTCTAAGTGCCCAGAACTTGCAAATCACCTGCTTTAGATAATGGGTTTGTAGTGGGGTTTCTTTTTATGTAAATATGGCAACATGAAATCCGATAAAAAGCAATTTTAATTGTAAAATGTCTTCAAGGATTGGATACAATGTGTGCATGTGACATTTCGAAATCTCATTAAACCAATTTATAACAATTATGGAGTCACCAAAGATCTATAAATGACAATGTCCCTTCTCAATAGCGAATAAAAGAAGAAGCTTGAGGCAAAGTAACTCAGAATAATTATTTGAGCCTCTACCCAAACCAATTTGAAGCTCGAAAATGTGATTTTCTTGTAGGTATAATGCAACCCCACCCCCCTGTCCACATCCACCCCCAGCTAGAGAAACCCCGCCAAAGAATTCGCAAGGGTAAGAGAGGTCTACTTCTTCAATGATAATATTACGAGGAGTATGTGTGGGATTTGTAGCAGGTAGAAGAGAGAAAGTTGCAATGATTTACGTTGATACTCTGACAGGAGTAGTATATTTGTCTTTAAATATTTCATTGTTCCTTGAGATCCAAATTCCCCAATTGATGAGTGAAGGTAAACTCGTGTTCCTTTTTAGATTTTATTGATCCCACCACTGCTTCAAAGAAGCATTGATAGATGCACCCTATGAATTTGAGACAATACCCAAACAATTTCTTACTGTGTTCCATACTCCCAAAGTGAAAGGGCAAGTAAGGAAAATGTGATCCATGGTCTCCTCAACATTTTTACATAAAACACTCCAACTGGACCCGCCCATGCATATTTTTTTAAATTGTCCCCTGTAGGGACTTTATTTTCCACGATGCACCACTGAAAAAAGTGTGCTTTAGCTAGCCAGTAAATTTTCCATAATTTCCTTCACTTACAAGCCAACTCCCATGGTCTCCTATCAACTATAATAAACATATAACTCAATTTTGGTGAATATTCCCCAAAAGGTGAATGACCCCTTCATAAATAATCGTCCTTGTCTATGAGACGAACATGGGAGGTATTTAGAGTAGTGATGTGACTACCATTGTTGAAGGTAGTTACTTGGTAGGTTAAGTTGGTGGGCATTAGCCCAACTGTGGGCTCAGATAGATGAACGAGCATTATTGACCACTTGGTTCAAAGAAATCCTTCCATTAGTGTTTAAAATATTTAACAGCTCATGAGTCAAGCGAAATTTTTCACCACATCCCACCCAAGGATCAATATTTATCCTCACCTTTTTGTCATTCCTGAATTTCCAAACCATGCCTTATTCAATCACTAAGAATGAGGATAAGATAGCTTTCCATATAATTGAAACCTTTGGCCTCTTCTTGTCTAGGGAGAAAATCCATTATTAAAGTGTGCAAGGGTGGATATGCTTCTCTGATACAATGGTTTTCCATAGACTATCATTAGATATCAGTCTCCATCCAACTTTCACGGCCAACACCTTTGCAAAGAGGTGGAGGTGTTTTAGACCTCACCCACCCCACATCTTTGGATAAGAAATTTTGTGCCATTTAACCCATGGGAAGACTTAACTGTCTTTTGACCCCAACCATAAAAATCGACAGCATGTCTCACAAAAAAAATCTAGAACTCCTTTTGGGATCTAGAATAAAGACATCTAAAATAATGGAATAACTTCCAAGGAAAATTTTATAAGGACCAACATGTCGGTTGTAGAGAACCATTTGAAACTCCATACCTTTAATCTTTTTTCAATCTTTACAGTTATCCAATTACAATCGGTTTTTCTATAGTCACTGGGTTTCAAGTGGAACCCCAAATACTTTCAACCATCATCAAAATTGTTAGAGTGAAAAGGAAAAAGATTATAAGCATTCATGAACTAATCCCTTGATAGGCTAAGAGGGGAGAGAGTAGATTTGTGAAAATTTACCTAATGTCGATAGCCTTCTCAAAAGGGGATAGGGCCTCTTTGATGGTTTCTAGATCACATCTAAATAATAGATGGGCGATGGTGAGATCATCAGCTACAACAACAACCCTTAAGTCCCCCATCCTTTTTGCTTCAGATAAGAACCTACTAAGGCCCTCATTAACCAGCAGAAATAATAGAGGGGATAGAGGATAACCCTGACATAGTCCTTGCTGAGCATGAAATAAAGAAGAAGTCGACCCATTGATTAGTATTGCAAATGAAACTCTGGTTATGCAACTCACAACCCAGTGTATAAAAGGAACTTCAAAGCCCAAATGGGTCAGTAGAAATCTGATATAAATCCAACTCACTCTATCATATGCTTTAGAAAGGTCAATTTTATCACCAATCCTTTGATTTTCCTGGATTTTAAACTATGAAGCCCTTCCTGAGCAACCCCAATTGCTTCGTGTATTTTTCGACCTTCCAGAAAGGCAAATTGTTCCTTAGATACATTTTTCGATAGAATTGGTTTTAGCCTATTGGCTATGATTTTTTCTATGACTTTGTATATGCAGTTGCATAGTGATATAGGCCTAAAGTCATTAAAGGACTAAAGAGTGTATGATTTTGGAATGAGGGCAATAAAGGTAGAGATAAAAGCATCAAGCATCCTACTATATTTTCAAGAGTCTTTAACCACCCTTAAAAGATATCCCCCCAAAATATCATAAAGCCCTATAAAAAATTCCACTGACCAACCATCAAGACCAGACCTTTTATCCTTCCAAAATATATGGATAACCTTTTGTAGTTATACTTCAGTCATCAATTCCATTAAACATTGGTTATCTTCAACAACTGAGAACCTGGGGAAAGATCGAGCCAATAAGATTACTTCAACAATGGTCACCTCTAGGGAAGTCTTATACAAGTTACTGAAGTGGCTTTTCCCAACTTTATGAGATATACCAATGACGAAGATTTTCCCTCATATAAATCATGTAGATCCTAAATAGTGTTGTGTGCTCTACACCCCTTAGAAAAATGCTAAAAAAAAATTGCATTTGCCTTACCCATCCTCAACCATATACCTCTGGTTTTTTTCCTCTATGTCTCTTCCTTTTCTTCCAGAATTATCCTTTTAGCAGCCTCTAGGTGAATGATCCTTTGTTTAGATTCCTTAAACAAATAACCCCCTTGCCCCATTAAGAACTTCCAAACACTCCAACTCTTCCTCAATGTTTATAAGATATTTCTCCTCCCTCTTTCTTTTGAGCGTAGACCATTGAATCATAGCCTTTTTCACCCTTTTAAGGTTTTCAGCGAAGTGAACCACAATAGGGCATCCCCAACAGGGTTGTAAGGAATCGAGTTTTTAGCAACCAAATTGTGAAAAGATTCATTCATTAACCATGATACAATGGATTTGAAGGGGCTTCCTCGTTTTTTAAAATCCCCATTCATTTCAAGAAAAAAGGGATGATGATCATATTCAACCCCCACCCCAATCTGTTGATGAAACAAAGTCCTTTCCAACAAATAATTTTCCATAAGGAACCAATCTATTTGCCTGACACCCATCGCTTCCTCAATTCTCCTATTTCTACAAGTAGGCTTGTACTTAATTAGGTCCACATCACACATTTTATGTTCCTCCAGAAGGTGATTGAAATAGTCTAAAAGGGAGTCCACATGAGCGTGAGGACCACAAATTTCAGAAGCTCCAAGAGAAAAATTCAAATCCCCCCCATGACTAAATTTTCAGCTTTCATAAAATATCTAGACATCAAAAAATCCAAGAAAACAATCCTTTCTTCATTGTTGAATTTTCCTTACACCCTATGTCTACTCTATGGCTAGAATTACCACAAAAACGCACTAGAAGTGCCTAACCATTTGCAACTTTGCACAACCATAATATAATAGTAGTGAAACAATATTGTACACAGATTTTGTAGGCCCAAAAAATGTTTTTATTAGTCCATCAATATAACAAACATAGGGTTCCCGTACCAGGGATCAGGGCCCTTTATGAAACCTGATACGAGGCTAGTATACAACAATATGCAACTAGGGATTGGGGTAAAGTCCCTTTGACCTTCAATCTGCCCAAAGAACAAATGCTTTGTAGAAATCCCTCGCTTCTTTCCCGTTCTATCTTATTTCCCTTGATGTACTTAGATGTCCATTGCCTCTAAATACCACAAAGAAAAACTCCTTTAACTTCTCTACATACCCAGTTGATCATAGTGAATTTATTCCTTCAAATCACTAGATACATCAACCTTCTAAGCATTCTCCTCATGCCTTCATTAGTGAACAAACTTCACCATTACAACTCAGCAACCCATATTCATCAAAACATCAACCCTTTGATCCCTAGGGTGGCCTCTTCTTAGGGCTAAGGTACAGTGACCTTGTTCCATAGGCCCTTAAGGCCTCTCATCCCCCTTTCCTCCATACGACCTAGCTTAAAAAAATTTGCCCTCCTTTATATTATTAGTTGAGGTATTTTTATCCCTTTTGTAATCACTTGAGGCCTTTCCTTCGGCCTCCATAGAAATCTAAGGCTTTTTCCCTCTCTCCAGGCACCAATCAGAACCAACAGTCCTCGTTCTACTCGTCTAGGACCTCAGATAGAAATCGATAGCCTCAAGAACCCTTAACTTCAACCCACTTTACACCTTCCAACAGGCCAGACTTTAGAGGAGTAACTCAACCTCCTTCACTAGGGCATATTCACTTCCAAAACAGGAAAAAAAACCTCTAAATTGTCTTCCACTTGTTGATATTTGACTCCTTCTTGGTTTGATGTTCTTACAAGATGAGTTGTTATGTGGTGAGACCTCTCCATTGGTCTCTCAAATATATAGGTTCTCTAATATTTCCTTAGGATCCCCTTTTGTCCATCTAAGGTGTCCTCCATAACAAATAGAATAAATAAATAATAAGCTTGGGTTCTAAGTCCACGACTTTGGATTCAAAACCAACCTACTTGGGTACTTAGCCCAGAAATTGGGTCAAATCCTCTCAGGTCAAGTACTCATGACTTGTGTGAGCACCTCCCAAGCTACATGATTTTCAACGCTCCCTTTTTGTGAGGGAGGTACTTCCATTCCTCGAAAGAAACTCGTCAAGAACACAATCCGAATATCTAGTGTCCATCATTGTAGCATACCCTGTAGAATGAACAACAATTTCATCATAAGAGTCCTTGCCACCATAATCCTCTCACTTATTCTTCTCCTAATAGACCTCTAGGTTATTCCAAGGTTCCTTCTTGCAATCTGTAGAAGTCTCCTTACTTCCTACTGACCATGCTCTCTTCTTGGGTTGCAAATTCTCCCTCTAAACCTGAAAACTCACACTCTCACTTGAAACTCTTTGAGTCTTAGGAACTTTCTTCTTCCCTTGATCTATATGCTTTCCCTTAGACTTGTATTGACTACTCTCCCTAACTCCAATAATTTCTCTTGTGGAGCTATACCCTTCTTCCTTCATCATCACCTTTCCATCCTAGAACAATACTTCAAACCCCTTAGCCTCAATCACTAAGACAGACACCATGTTGCACTTGATCTTCAGTACCCATAATACATCTTTGACTTGTAGTATCCCCCTTGTCTCCACCCTGAATGGCACCATACCTAACCCTCTTACAATATTCTAACTCTTATCGCCAACCTCAATGTGCAATTTAAAGTTCCATTCAATTAGAGTCTCGAATACTTCTCACGATCATTTCATGTGCATCAACACTGTTATAAATGAACCACTTACCTTCATCAATGGTGCCCTCGGAGAAATGAGAGACTAGATAAAAATCCTCTTCGAACCTTCTTACAAATTTATCTTACTCAGCTGAAGATGTGGTAGCCATTGCAATCTATTTCTTCTTCTCATTATCTCCTTTCTTCCAACACGAACACTTATTCGCATAATGACCATGCTCGCCACATGAGAAACACTTCACCTTGCTCAATTCCTTCTTCTTAGATTGGCCCGTCATCTTATCTTCGAGGGCCATGATCTCTCCATCAAATTTCTTCTTATGAAAATCCTCATCTCGTAGTTCCTCTTAGATGAAGTCATACAATAACCTGTTCCAACTTGGGAACATGTATCGAGTGGTTATGCCTTTGATAAATTTCTTCCATTCCTGAGTGAAGCCCTTCAAGGCAGCCCTTACTAATTCACATTTTGGAAGGTTATCAATAATAACATCAAGCTAATCACGAACTTGAGATACCCTTGTTAGATACAAAGGCACGTTCTCGCAATCCATCATCTTGGTGTTCTTGATATTCAATACCATCAACCGGTTCTTGTTCTTGTTCTTGTTCTTGTTCTTGTTCTTGTTCTTGTTCTTTTTCCGGAACAAATCCTAAAGAGCCTTCCACATATCATGTGCAAAGTTATTCTTAGTAATATGAGGGATCACTAAGTTATCAAGTGATCCTTTACTCCATCTAGTATTATTATCTTAGCCTTCACATCCAACTCTTTAGGAGTTGTTAGCTTAACAATCTCCTTATCAACAAACTCCCATATCTTGTTCACCAATAAGACCAACCTGATCCTTTTTTTCTAAGGACTATAGTTGGACAACCCATCCAACATGTCCTCATACGTCAAACTAGCAATCAACAATTCCATGTTGTTATTCTTTGAACAACAAATCAGCTAGCTCCCACATAGGTTGCTTCTTGTGCACACTCTAATTCAATTGTCCCTTCAAAGTACCTCTAATACCATATTGAATTTTCCTTACACCCTAGGTCTGGTGTATGGCTAGACCTAACACACAAAGACACTAGAAGTGCTCAACCATGAACAAATTTGCATAGCAAAAATATAACAATAGTGAAATAATAAAGTACACAGATTTTGTAGGCCCAAAACTTGTTATTATTAGTCAATCAATAAAAAAATCATAGGGCTCCCATACTAGGGAGCATGGCCCTTTATGAAACCACATACAAGACTAGTCTACAATAATATACAACCGGGGCTTGTGGTAAGCCTCCTTTGACCTATAATCTACCCAAAACAACAAAGAATAAATACATAACTTACTTGTTGTAGCAATCCCTCACTTCCATCCCTTTTTGTCCTCTTTCCCTTGATGTACCTGACTATCCTTTGCCTCCAAAGACCACAAAGAAATATCTCCTTTAACTTCTCTGCATACCCAATTTCTCATAGTGAATTTAGTCCTTCAAATCACTAGATACATTAGCCTTCTAAGCATGATGTTCACACCTCCATTAGTGAACAAACTTCACCATTACAACTTAGCAACCCATATTCCTCATAACAACAACCCTTTCATCCCTACGCTGGCCTCTTCTTAGGCTTGAGGTACCTCAGTCATGTTCCATAGGCCCTTAAGCCCTCTCAACCCCCTTTCCTCCCTACATCCTAATTTAGAACAAATGTGACTCTCCTCTGTCTTATCAACTAAGGATTTTCGGCTTGCCTCCATAGAAATTTAGGGCTTCAACCCTCTCTCAAGACACAAATTAGAACCAGCAATCCTCATTTTACTCATCTAGGACCTTAGATAGAACTCGGCAACCTCAATAACCCTTAATGTCAGCCTCCTTTCCACCTTCAAGCAAACTAGACTTTGGAGGAGTAACTCAACCTCCTTCATTAGGTAATATTAACTTCCAAAACAGAGGAAAAAAGGACCTCTAAATCATCCCCCACTTGTTGATCTGTGGTTTCTTTTTGGCCTGATGTTCTTACAAGATGAGTTGCTATGTGATGAGACCTCTCCGTTGGTCTCTCAAATAGACAGGTTCTCTAATGTTTCCTTAGAATCCCCTTTTGTACATCAAAGGTGTCCTCCACAACAAATAGAATAAACAAATAATAAGTTTGGGTTCTAATCCCATGAATTTGGGTTCAAAACCCACCAGCTTGGGTAATTATCCCACAAAGTGGGTCAAATCCTCACAAGTAAAGTACCCATTACTTGTGGGAGTACCTCCCAAGCTACACAATTTTCAACATTCACAAGACCTGTCAATGTTGACCACCTTTAGCTCCTTCCCTAATTTAGAATAGAATATATCATCTCCAAAAACTATATCAGATTCCCAAGTGCCTATAATATTGATTGATTTTTGGTTAAAACCAACCACCAGCTCCCCATCTCTACCTTTTGCATCAGATGCCACAAAACTCCATCCCTAAAGTAGAGATTCCATAGCCCTAACTATAAATTCACCATTCCCCAATGTTTCTTGTAAGAAAATAATTTCTAAATGTTCAGAATTGACCAACCTCCACAAAGCTATTTTTTTGGAAGGACTAGCTAGGCTCCAGTAATTGAAATAGAGAAAAATAATTTTGGAGTTAGGACAGGGGCTCGGATTGCTCCAAGTGTCGCAACAATAGACCTTTGTCGACCAGCCACAACGTCTAGACTAGCCTTAATTTTTTCCCTTAAGATATTATATTTTATTCCCCTCATGCACTCTCCAAGCTTGATTGGGGAAGAAGGGCCTAGGCCTCCCATACCTAAGGTGAGATCCCCCTTTTTATTGTTGGACGAAATATTATATCATGAGATAGATTTAGAGGATGTTGCCATAACCCTATATGGGGAATATATAGGTGATGGGAAAAAAGTTGGGGTGGGGGAATAAGGGAGGAGACAGGATCTAATTTGAGCAAAGAATGGGCAAAAAAAGTTAACAATGATGACTGTGGGAAATGGTCTGACCCAATATCAAGTGAGCAAAAGGAGGTAATTAAATTTGAAATAGTGAGAAGAGGAGATCAATTACCCGAAGGGGATATTCTTGAGGAGTGTCATCACTCAGGTTGTTCCCCAGGAAAATTTTAAGGAGGGAATACGGCCGCGGTAACCACTAACCAGTCTTTTAGCTGCAGATTCTAGCCAATCTGCAACCAGAAAGGGCTCTCTCTTTATGATTTAGATTTGTTTTGTTATATGTTAGGCTAGTTATGAAGCACAAGTGTTTGTTTGGTGTTTGGAAGGTGACATTCAATAAAACAGAGCTGCAAAATATGAGAAGTTCAGACCATTGGGTTAATGGAGTCAGTGAGAATGAATTTCTGGATATGGTTTCTTAGGCAATAGGAGGAACTACAGAGCAAGATAATTAAACATAGAACAATTTTCAAGCTGTAATGAGATGAAATGAAGTCAGGGAATGAAAGGCAATCAAGAAACTTTCATTATGCTAACAGAGGGAAAATGAATAAATATTACCAAGGAGCAGTTAAGAATTCCTTAATTATATTTAGAGTGTAAGAACCGGGGAGACATGAGCAGTCAAGAATTCCTGCCTATGCTAGTCCTGAAGAAAACACAAAAATTGACAGGAATTGAACACAGAATACAGCAAAGTAAATTCTGGGCTATTCTTTTTTCCTGTAATTCAGAATATGATATATAAAACATAGGAATAGTAAACAAGAGTTAAAAGACTTATTGATCCATGATGTAACACGAGAATTCTGCAACATATTCTTTTTCCATTAATCCCACAACCAACAAGTTCATCAGCAAATCATTCCAACAATCTTTATTCTGAAGAGTTCTCAAAATGTACAGCGCAGATCCAGAATGATATTCACCAACCAACCCCCAATAAATCTCTAGGGGAGGTATTTATACAAAAAGAGTTACAAAATATCTCATAGGGAAAATATCAAGTAATAAATTTATCCATCTACTTCTTCAAAGGCAATAAATGACATTGAAAATAGAGCGCAAATGAATGCAGGAGTAACTTCCATTGTACTAGCTGCCTTAGGTGGTCTGCTATACTTGACTTTTTGACTTAAAAAGTTGGCTGGTAGCTGTCTCTTTGATTTGCGTTCCTGAGTTGCTGTCACGGCCCTGCCATCTGTGCCTGATTCTGCTTTAACGCATTTTAGCGTGAATTCCTTCCTTTGTTATTTTCATTTTCTGATAGGTGGCTTGTACATTTGAATTTGCTTTAGTGCAGATGATCAAAAGAGAATAAAACTACCTTGGTAAAACCTCCAACATGCTCTGCCGCCATTGGTCTGTTGGTAACTGGTGTCTCTGTAGTTTTATCAATATTTCATCAGCTTCAGTATACCTGTAGAAATTGGGTGGGACTTCAAAAAGATGTGTTATTTCATCTTCAATATAGAACAGATTCTCCAACTTGTCATATAAGCTTTGTCCAGAGGGAGGCACTATGTCTTCTGAAGTGCTTGATGATGTTGTAATCTGATTTGCAACATATGTGTTACCCTGTGAGCATATTGTTCATGTGTCAACAATCTCTAGTTGTTGGTTAAAAAACTGGGTAGACCCCTCTGCTGTAAGGCTATAAACTTTTTCTGTAAATGCATTTATTTCTACCTGCATTTCTTGACATTTTCTCTCCAGGTTTTGCACAAAATTCTTCATAGTTAGCACCTTTTTAATTGTAAAAATTGTACCTGTTCTGTCTCCAATATCTAGAGCTGCTAGTTGCTCTCTGGTATGAGTATTCAAAAAATGAATTAATCTATTGGCCTGTTCTGGCATGTTTCTTAATAATGCTTTGGCCTTTTGAATCTCCACTCGGGCTATTTCTATCAACTCAATTTGCTCATGGATGGTTTGTATTGATCTCCATTGATCAGTGATGGACTGGCCAATTTTAGTCCACAAAATTGTTTTGATTTCTGACAGAGTTTTATGAAGAGTAAGGTCTTTCTCCAAGGATTTTACCTTATTTTCCAAGGCCTTTACTTCTCTTTTTTTTTAGCTACAGTTATTTTTTATTTATCATAGCTTACCTCCAACTTGGCCAGTTTTTCTTTGGCTTCCTTTAGCTCTGCCATTTGGAGTTCTAAGGCCTTTATTTCCTCCATCATCCTTTCCATGATCATGCTGGTATCTGGCACTGTTGTTGTTGTTGCTACTGAAGTATCTGTGGCTGAGGTACCTGTTGTTAATGCTGGGGCAGTGGGAGGGACTGATGTTGTTGTTGTAGGAGGAGCAGTTGTAGCTATTGGGGCTATTTGAGCTGGCTGAGAGGCCAACTCTCCCTGTTTTTCCTGCAATGCTTTCTCCAAAGCCTTCTCTGTTTCTGCCAGTCTTTCATTCATTTTTATTAACAGCTCCATCATATCTTCTTCTTCTTTTTCTTTCACCATCTCTGTGGTCTGCGGATGCATAGTAATCGGCAGTTTTAATTGTTTTTTGAGAGCAGCTATGTCATCCTCCTTTTTCTTTATCAGTGCTTTTATTGCCTTGGGATCCTTGGGATTATGTCCCAGCTCAATGATGATTTCTTCTAAGGACTTTATTCTATTGTCCTTAGCCAGAGAGGATACCCTTAGATGTATTGTTTAGTGAATTCTGCAATTGTTGAGCTAGTATGGCTTTATCTGCTAGAGTGGAATAGACCATTTCACCGGTTTGTTTGTGAAGCTCAACCTGGTCCAAAGGGTGAATGTCTTTGGCCAGAGCCTCTAGATTTGTTCTAATATAATCGGCAGCTGACTGTGGCTGCTACACTGTGGGCTTGAAATGACTCAAGATCAATTTCCCTTCCTTGATATCATAGGCAGACATCAATCTCTGTTGTTTGGCAGGAGTCATTTTGAGGAACTGATCGTAAAGCTGCATTCTTATTGGCTCATTTTGTGCCTTGATCTCCATGAATGGCCTCTTAATATCTGAACTTTGTTTGCTTTGTGGTCGTGCTGATGAAATTTCCATAATAGGTTGCTTTCCAAATTGCTGTCCATGAGAACTGGTAGGTGATTCTGTCCCTAGGGAAATTAATGGGTTGGCTGCCCTTTCACTTCTTGGACTTTCAATAATCTCCTCAATAACTTCCTCTTCAGGTAGAGGATCCACTCTCTGCCTTTTTTCTTCTTGCTGTTTTGCTGGTCCACATATTGGTGTGTCCTCTTCCCGGTCCCTTTTTCTGCCCTTCTCCTCATTGAGAGGAGTCTGCAATGCTGGAATCTCTGGTGCATGGGTTTGGGAAAAAGGAATTTTCCCTTGGCCTTGTTGCTGTGATGATGTAGGTTGATATTTGACTTCTTGTTGTTTTGAATGCATCACTTCTTTGCCTTTGGATGTGCCTGCAGGAGGAGTATCTTCTTGGGCAGTTTGTTGTGAAGTTGTAGCAGTTGATGTGCCCGCTCCAATGTGTTGAGGCAATTTGAATGAGACCTATCCAAAAGAGTCCAAGTCAAGAGTTTTTTCAAGGTTTTTCATTGCCTGCTCCATTTTCTCTTCCTCAGTAATCTGTTCTACCAATGTGCCCTCTATCCATTCATCTTGATTAGCATACTATTCTATATCAGGGATTCTACAATGTTCATAGCCTGATAGCCTATATTTTGTCTTTCTATCATTGATAAATCCTTTTGGGTCATAGGGTACCCACCAAAAACTCCTTTTTAGCTTGAGCTGCTCACTTAATATCTGTTCAGCATCTTTCCACCCTTCCTTTTTGTTAATAATGAGGGGGCCTAGTTGGTTTCTTAGCTTGAGCTGAGCCTTTTTCTTGGCCTCATAAAAATGAGTCAAATCTGAGCTAATAAATTGCCTAAAGTACTCAAGGGAAAACAATCTCATAGGCACATATCTTGGCAGCTTGTAGGGGCACAATTCACAGCCATAAATCCTGATTTCTGTGTGATTTTGGTAAAAGTACCAATCACCTATTTTGTAGCTTTTGGACAGCTGCAAGATTTTTTGCATTTCAGCTGTGAGTCTGGGAGGGGGACTTCTCATCAGCAGAGATGAGACTGGATATATGAATAGATCAATGAACTCACAATAAGTATAAGGAGATTTATGGACTACATGGAAGACTGGGGTCCAAAATATGACAGATCTCCTTTCTCCTTTTGCATCCAATTTCTTGACAGGGAACTGAAAACTATCTGTTTGATAGTATAAGAACAGATGATATATATAGGTTGTATACTTGAAAACTCCTTCTCTATTTAGGCTCATGAATTGTTCATGGATTTTGTTGCTAATGAAGGTAGCAAAATCAAACTTGATGGCAGGAGGGTGTCCTGGAATGAATATAGACATCAGGGCAAGAATGGTCTCATCAACATGCTCACTTCTTCTAAAACCCAAGACATAGGATATCATGTCAATGACAGTTCTCCCAACTTCATTGAAATAGACCTAGTGAAAAGGAGGTGAGTCTCTGGGCTGGGAGTCTGGGCTCATGAATAAATTGGCAATTCGGACTATTTTTGCAGAGGATAGTTTGGAGCCTTGGTCCAAAAAATGTTTCATAGACAGAGGATTCAGAGGATGATTAGGCTTGAAATGCAACATCTCATTGATTGAGTCAGGAGTGATATAGAACAGGACAGTGCCATTTGGGGACATGACTGCCCTTTGAGTAGGCTCATAGTTAGCACAACACAGACAGATTATATCTGGAAATACATTGACTGATGGAAGATAATATATGGGCAGATTGGACTCCCAGATGCCATAGAGATCAGTCTTGTTTAGGTAGTTGTTCCTAATTTCAAAAAATGTTTGCAGATGGTCTTTGATACCCCTTAGGTCTTGTATTTGGAAGTCCCTATTAGCTAAGGGCAACCATTCCAACTCCTTGTGTGGTGCATTCAAGGGGGCAACATTAAGGGCAACTGGAGTCTCCATTTTTCAACCCTCTGTGATTGTTTAATTTAAAATTTGGAGCTTTCACAGCAACAGTAGGTAAAATATCAGTTTCTGGAGCTTTCTGTGGAAATTGCAGGTGGAAATAAGCTTAATTTCAGCTCAATGGGTGATTTTGCAGAGGGAACACAGTCCACAGGTTTTCTTTGGGAAAAATGGGCCGAACAGAGGTTAAATTGCAGAGGTTAGGGGCAGCACTATGTTTTTAATTTAAAATTTGGTTCTGTGGGAAATTTTTGGAGAAAAACTTGGAAAAACACGGTTTGGGAGAAGAATTTGGGTAAATACTTGTTTTATGGACGCCTGGTGCATAATGTGGGTGGCAGGCCGAGCTGAGGGACCGAGCAATGGAGTTGAATTGCCTGGTTGGTGGACTGTGCAGTAACAATGGCGTTTTGGTCATTGAAAACCATGCAAATAACGCGCAGAACAAACAAAGTGAAATGGGCAAAAACGACGTTTTAACGGCTTTTTGACAAAAATTGGATTTTGGCGGGTTTTTGGCGTGCTTTGGTTAGGTGACGTCATGATTTTATCGTATAGCGGGGGTACGGAGGCTGACTTGGCAGTGACGTGACGGACACGGCGGATGATACGGAGGCGGGGTGGTGGGTGACGTGTTTGATGACGTGAGGGTGGCGGGAGGGTGACGTCAGTGGGGCAGGGGCATAGGCGGTAAGCGGTTTGGCCCCTGCACCGCCTTTGGGCCAAAATGGTATTGTCAGAGGGGGCAGCGATCACGCCGAGCGCCTGACGCGTGTCTTGTGTACGGCGGAAATACCGCCCATCCCCCGGACGCTATCGTTCGGCATATGGGGGCTCGCGATATGTATGTGGGCCGTCCGATCTGGGGGATCGGATCCGATGGCTAGTAGCACATTAAATAGGCAGAGGTGTAATACACGGGGCCCACCATAATATTTCATTGTGTTTTAAGGTTTTTGCGAAGAATTGCAGTGTAATGTGATTTTGGGTTTTGCGGGTTGGTTATTTAATTAACCAAATGTTAATTAAATCCCAAGGTTTGTATGCGCGGGGAGGGTTATTATAAGGTTCCAAGTGAACCTATAATTCCCGAAACATTATAGTATATGGCTATATTAAGCCGGGGGTTGGGATATTATAAAGTTTGGGATTTTTATGGGTTTTATGTATAATAGGGGCGGGGAAAACTTTAAATAGGAGCTATGTAATAGAGTTAAAGTGTTAATATGGTTTTATGGATAGACAACGCTAAGTTTATAAGGTAATAACTTAGGTTTTTAGGGAAATGAAAGGAAAATGGAATGATTATTTTTACACAAGAAATGTGGCTTGTTTTAGCTAAGTAAACACAGAGTTTCACTTAGTATTTCTCATAAAATGAAATGAACTAGGACCATTGAGCAGATCCCAATGTCCTTGAGGGGATGTTAGTAAGTGTTCTTGGGGAAATGAGAGGGGAAATTAGTCATGCTCCACCTGAACTATAATCACCTTGCCATGGTATTTGTGATATTCATGAGATAGATCATATTCAACAAGACAAAACTGATCACCAACCTGCTTCTGCAACATCCAACTGCCTACCCAGCCTAATACACCTAACATTTTTTCTTCCTTTTGATTGGGTGCATTTGAACTAGCAAACCCTTTCTCTTTTGTTTTCTTTCAGCTGTCCTCCTATCTAAGTCTGCCCTTATCTCTTCCAGGGGCTCAGATTTAGCTGTTGAGCACCCTTGCTTCTCTACCTAACTAATGATCTGCCAAGCTTGAACTGTTGGAACAGATCTTATTCTCTAGCTCTACAACAAGAAATTTAAGCATGGACATGCCAAGATTGAATTGTTTGGCCATCCGTCAAGTGTGACAGAAGTTAGTGATTGCACATTCTGAACTTATTTGCAAAAAATAGGATAGTAATGGCATTTTGACTAGGCCACTTTCCTGGTCTTTTCTTTGGGGTTCATTTTCTTTGTTTTCTTGACCAATTCATTCTTTTTGCCCTTTGATTTTTCTTTTAGGGCATACCCTCTTTACTTTTTTTAAATTTTTTGGTTTTCTCGAAATATGGAACCTTTGCAGCATGGAAATCATATTTGTCATTTCCACGGTCAATCATGAAATATGACACCTATTGGTATAGGAACCTAACAAGGAGGATGGATCGCCTTAGAGAGTGTCGATCCGCAAATATTTTTCTCGTGCTTCGCCCACAATATTTACACCCCCTTTCATCGGCATATGACCTAGGGTATCTTTTTTTTGTACCTAGGGAAGGATCTCCTTCGAAAAACATCCATTATCTTTATTCTTCCATCTTCTATTATCTCCCACATGTGAACCCTTCATTCCTTTCTTGCCCGAGAAAGGTAGAGGGAAGTATTTCGTGATGTGACCATA
The DNA here is from genome assembly GCA_031772625.1 of Pinus tabuliformis. NCBI lineage: Eukaryota > Viridiplantae > Streptophyta > Pinopsida > Pinales > Pinaceae > Pinus > Pinus tabuliformis. The sequence goes on along the minus strand of CM062817.1, from coordinate 1,092,956,988 downwards.
TTTGTGACATCCACAACACTTGAAGGGTATTCCTTCCTAGTCCAAAACCTATTAATGAGTAAACCCTTGATAGCTTAGACTCAATTATTCAAAAATCCCTTCAGGTGAGTCCAAATTTACTATTATCATTGTCATAGCCATCTTCCCACTGGTTTCATAAGAACTATCAGCCTCCAAAAAAGTCCCTAATTTATTCTCGATAACCCTAAAAAAATCCATGGACCAAAGCTCGACAACAGGCCAAGGAAACTTACCCACATAGGGGCATTTTCCAATTTCTCACAACTTGCATCGAATAATGGATTCCATTGTTTCATCGTTACCAAAGAAAAATCTTTGCACCATGTCTTACGAAGGACCCAACTAGCCGCTTCCGTTGAATTGAATTTGAACATAAACCAACTACAAGTAAGTGTGCTTGCCTTAAAAGATTCATTCAACTCTTCCGCCCATTCATTTTTTGTCCACTCACGCAAGAGCTCAACAAAGAACAATCTTCCTTTGGCCTATCCATTGTTGATTTTTCTTAGGGCTACATTGTTCGTTGTTCTAGATAATTGCATTTACAAAATTCTTCATTATATACATATTGAATCGCCCCATAATTTCATAACATCATAACATCATTAGAAATTATGTATAAACAACATAATCATCAATATAGCAATGGAGCAATAAAGGAACAACAAAAGAAAAGCATTCACAATAAAGACACCATGATTTGGGTCAAAGACCGGGGGCAAAACCCCACAAGAGGGAAAACCCATCCAATTTCTTCTTCTAATATATATTCATCAATTGTTCAGTTGAGATACAAAGTACATCCATAATGGAAAGAATCAATCACATCGACCCACCAAGGGCCAACTCAAGTCAGTTCACAACTTCGATCGTGAACTGTACAATCTGACTTCTAGAGAGTTGTTGCCATATCATTGTCTCTAGAAACATTATCAATCTCAAGAGCAAGGTCACTATCATCATAAGATCATGGTCACTGTCATAATATATAGCAAGGTCATTGTCGCAATTGTCAACATATATCATAAGACATATTGCCATCATAAGATCACGGCCATTATGCATCATGTTGTAAGTGCAAGGTTCCTACCATGTAAATGGTTACTGTCAAATTAAAAGTTCATTGTTTTGTCTATCAAAGTTAGATTCTTCCCAAGAATCATTATCAACAAATATATTCCAATTTTTTTCCAGGTCAATGTCCTGTAAATTCTAGTCATTGTTCAAGTCTATGTCTCACTGTCCAAGTCAATGTATAGTCTCATCGAAATACAAAGCTAGTGTGTATACAGTATGAATACGATGATACGAACCAAATGTTATGCCACATATACAAAGATAAAGAAATGAAATTCACAACCATAGCGAGTTACTGTAAGAGTAGATCATAAAAATAAAGACTATAGATACAAATAAGGTCATTGTATCTCAAAGTATATATATAAGCATAGCGAGCTATTACACCATAGTTTTAGTCACATAATGTGGAGAATTGTTGAGTGAGCCACTAGAGATCTAAATTACAAGCGTTAATGTTGGGTTGTGTTATATTATTTCCACAACTAGGTTACCTATTTAACCGGGGGGTTAGAGTGGGGGCGGAGACCCCCCTTCATTGCACCGATTGCGTAGAGGGGGGATCACAGGGGTTTTGAGGGGGGTGGGTAGCCCCCCTCTATGGGGTTTGAGGTAGCGCCCCAGGGAAAAAAAAATTGGACCCTATATTAGGTTGGGCGGACCTACCTATGGTTTTGTGCATGGTTTTCGCACATGGTTTTGGACGCGATGGTTTTCGGTCCGTGATATTGGATGCTTTGACATGTATAAATATGTATTGTAACATTGAAAGGAATGTAATGAAAAATCAATCTGGTAGTCTCGGTTTTGGGATCCAGGGGAAAATATCTGTGTATATGTGTTTTATGTGTTACGCTCTCGCATTGCTTATTTTTTATGTTTTAGAATTCATATGCAGGTAATTTATGTACGGGGTTAAAACTACATTTGGTATCAGAGTTGTTTTGGCTTCAAGGGGATGCCTTTGTTGCTGAGGGATTTCACCTAGGCCTGTGGTAGACCCTTTTCAGTGGGAGATCTGCGGGATCGATTCTGGTGGTGAAAGAAGATGGTGAGCAGTGGAAGGATAGAGATCGAGAAATTTAATGGTTAGAGTTTTGAGTTGTGGAAACTCAAGATGGAGAATCTATTGGTGGATAAAGATCAATGGATTGCGGTAGATCTAGGTACTAAACCAATGGCAGTGTTCTATGAATATTGAAGAAATTGGATCGGAAGGAAAAGAGCACAATATGATTGTGTCTCAGATTCAGTATTGTTGAATGTATCAGGGGAAGCTACGATGAAGGCTTTGTGGGACAAATTATGGACTTTGCACCAACCTAAGTCTCCAGTGAATAAACTGTTCCTACGGAAAAAGCTGTATAACTTGAGGATGAAAGATGGAGACTCGGTGAAAGAGCATTTGAACACATTTAATACTGTGGTAAGTTAGTTATTATCTGTTGATATTAAATTTCAGATGAAGATAAGAGCATCAGTTTGTTGTGTTCTCTACCAGATTCGTTGGATAGTCTGGTTATTGCAATAGGTAGCAATGCAACTACCTTGCAGTTTGATGAAATCATCTCATCCTTACTGACGGAGGAGATGAGACGGAAAAATATGGAGAGCCAGAATGGCGATGCCTTGTCTGTATGAGGACGATCCCAGAACCGAAACAAAAATAAGTCATCAAGTGGGAGATCTAAATCTCCAGGAAAACATGTAAAGGTGGTGCGCTGGAAATGCGGAAAGGAAGGGCACTACGAAAGGGAGTGTAAATCTAAATCTCCTGACAAAGGAAAGGGATCTGATGATGTTCCTTCTGCAGAGGTGAAAACCACCTCAGATGAAGGTGGGGATGTGTACTTGGCTTCTTCAAGTACACATGTAGATCATGAGGCATGGTTGATTGACTCAGGTGCGTCCTTTCACTTCACTCCCTATAGAGAGTGGTTCTGCAAGTATGAGAAATATGATGGTGGTGATGTCTTCTTGGGGGATGACACGAAGGAAAGAATCGTTGGTCGCGGAAAAGTAAAGTTGAAGTTGCAAGGTGGAAGGATTAGAACACTTCTAGGTGTTCTGCATATTCTTGCATTAGCCAGAAATCTGATTTCTGTAAGCAAGCTGGATGATGTAGGTGTAAAAAAAGTGATCGGGAAAGAAACATGAAAGATGGTTTGGGGAGCACTGGTATTGATGCGGGGAGTTCGGATTGGAACTCTGTACAAACTACAAGGTAGCACGGTTATTGATGGGTGCAATTGTTTTGTGGTTCCTGAAAGTGGAGCAGAAAATCTAATGGTCTCTGGAGAGAAGAACATGTTGTGGCATCAAAGGCTTGGACATATTGGAGAGAAGGGCCTTCGAATACTTCATGGTAAAGGTATGGTAGAAGGTATGACTAATAGCTCTCTGGATTTTGATTTCTGTGAAAACTATGTATATGGGAGGCAGAATCGGGTGAGTTTCCCCTCTGGTGGTAAGAGGGTGAAACAAATATTAGAGCTTGTGCACAGTGATGTGTTTGGACCTGTGAAGGTTCCATCACTCGATAAGTTTGTGTACTATGTATCATTTATAGATGACTTCTCAAGGAATACATGGATATATTTCCTCAAGAAGAAATTTGAAGTCTTTGACAGGTTTAAAGAAATTAAGGTTCTGGTGGAAAACCAGACAGACAAAAAGATAAAGGTGTTGAGGACAGATAACAGTGGAGAATCTTGCAAGGAATTTGAAGAATTCTGTATGAAGTGTGGTATAGCACGGTAGAAGACCACTCCATACACACCTGAGAAAAATGGAGTTGTAGAAAGAATGAACAAGACATTGATGGAAAGGGCAAGAAGCATGCTCGGTGGTGTCAGGTTAGGACAGGAATTCTAGGCAGAGGCGGTGGAGACAGCATGTTACCTAGTCAACATATCACCTTCATCAGTGTTGGAGGATAAGACTCCACAAGAGGTATGGACTGGTAAGGAACCCTCTCTTTCACATCTGAGGGTATTTAGATGTGATGCATATGTACATGTTCCAAAGGAGAAAATAACCAAGTTGGATAGTAAATCTGAAAATTGTATCTTTATTGGGTATAAGGATGTTTTAAAGGGTTATAAGCTTTGGAACCGACTAACAAGGAAGGAACCTGAGAAGATAGAGTTTGAGTTTAAGGAGGAAGAATCAGACTATACAACAGAAGAGGAATCAAAATATGAAGAGCCACAAACTCTGGGTGTGAGAAGATTAGTTCGAGAAAGAAGGCATCCAAAAAGGTATAGTCCATCTTCTTTCTGTTCAAATTTTACTTTATCTATTACTGATGATGATCCCAGAACTGTGAAGGAAGCAGTAGATTCAGAGGATGGAAAAATCTGGAAAGAGGCCATGGTTGATGAAATGGCATCTTTGCACAAAAATGAGGCTTGGGATCTGGTGGAGTTGTCGGCTGGAAGGAAACCCATTCACAGTAAATGGGTGTTCAAGAAGAAGACAAATGCAAAAGGAAATATGGAGAAATACAAATCTTGATTTGTAGCAAAAGGTTATTCCCAAGTACCGAGAATTGATTTTGGTGATATTTTTTCTCCTATTCCCAAGGTAGGTTCTACTATATTACTGTAATCTGTTGTTGTTTCTTTTGATTTTGAGGTAGAAAAGATAGATGTGAAGACAACATTTCTTCACGAGGATCTAGAAGAAGAGATCTACATGAATCAACCTAAAGGTTTTGCGGTGAAGGGTAAGAAGGAACTGGTATGCAAGTTAAAAAAGTCTTTGTATGGGTTAAAACAGTCACCAAGGATGTGGTATCAGAAATTTGATACATTTATACGAGGACTTGGCTTCACCAAAAGAAAATCATGTCACTGTGTGTGTTTTAAATTAATTGGTGACCATGTTATTTATCTGGTCTTGTATGTGGATGATATGTTGTTGGTTGGAAATGACAAAGAAATTATCCAAGATTTGAAGACCCAATTGTCCTCCAAATTTGACATGAAAGACCTTAGTGTTGCAAACTATATTTTGGGCATGGAAATTAAAAGAGATCAGGAAAAGAGAAAGCTCTAGTTAAACCAGAGGAAGTATGTCGATACAATACTGCAAAGGTTTAATATGCAAGATAGTAAACTGATGAAGGTTCATATTCCTGTTGGTGTAAATTTATTTGTTGAACAGTGTCCCAAGACACAAGAAGAGGAAGAGGACATGTCCCGTGTTCCATATGCAAGTGCAGTCAGTAGCCTGATGTATGCGATGGTCTGTACTAGACCAGACATTGCACATGCAGTGGGAGTATTGAGCCAGTTTATGTCAAAACCAGGAAAGGAGCATTGGACAGCAATGAAGCGGATTTTCAAGTGTTTGCGTGACACTAGTGATTATTGTTTGTGCTACCAAGGAAGACCAAGATTAGATAGAGTTTTGGATATCCGTGGCTTTGTTGATGTAGACTGGGCTGGAGATCTAGATCAGAGAAGATCTACAAGTGGGTATGTGTTTAACCTATTTGGAGGTGCAGTCAGTTGGATGAGTAAGAAACAATTTGTAGTGGCATTATCAACTATAAAGGAAAAATATGTGGCAGCCACTCATGTAAGCAAGGAAGCAGTTTAGTTGCAGAGATTGTGTTCAAGTAAGGGGTTAGTGCAGGGAGCTATAAGGTTAAACTGTCATAGCCAAAGTGCAATTTTCTTGGCAAAGAACCCCGCTTACCATTCAAAGGCAAAGCACATTGATGTTGAGTATCACTTTGTGAGGGATATGATATAAGACAAAAAGGTGTTGCTGGTAAAGGTGGACACTTTGAAGAATATTGTAGATGCATTGACAAAATCTGTGAGGTCTGAGAAGTTCTTTTGGTGCAAAGAAACAATGGGTGTTGTAAGGCTGGATAAATGACTAAGCTCTCCTGTGGCCCCCTATGGAAAGAAAACAACAAGTGGGAGAATGTTGGGTTGTGTTATATTCTTTCCATGATAGCCCACCTAGTTAACCGGGGGGTTAGAGGGGGGGCGGAGCCCCCCCTTTGTTGCGCTGATTCCGCAGCGGGGGGGGGTCACAGAGGGGGGCGAGTAGCCCCCCTATACAGGGTCCAAGGCAGTGCCCCAGGGAAAAAAAAAATTGGACCCTATATTAGGTTGGGCAGACCTACCTATGGTTTTGTGCATGGTTTTCAATGAGATGGTTTTCGGTCCATGGTATTGGATGCTTCGGCATGTATAAATATATATTGTAACACTGAAAGGAATATATGAAAAATCAATCTGGTAGTCCCAGTTTTGGGATCCAGGGGAAAATCTCTGTGTATATGTGTTTTATGTGTTATGCTCTCGCATTGTTTATTTTCTATGTTTTAGAATTCGTATGCAGGTAATTTCTGTACGGGGTTAAAACCTACACTCAACATGGAGATCTAAATTATGAGTGGAGGAGCAAACCATTGTTATAGCAAATTATAAAGTCAAATAGCGAGCCACCAAATCATGGTAAGGAAGTGAACCATGGAGAATATAAGTCATTGGAAAGAATCTAATACCACTGGAAGGAATGTGATAAACTATGTAATGTATAACATATCCTAGAAAAGATGTGATCCATATTTGAAGAAGTGAATCAATATAGAATGTGAGTCCACTGAAGTCTTATGCGAGTTACTTCATACAAATCATTTCCATAAACTACCTTATGAATTACATCCACGTCTATATGAATACGATCGACAAAATCGAGCAATAGAAACTAATAAAGTCTTAGAGTAACAACGGACCTCAGATACATAAAACGAGATCATCATAGAAGGTCACAATCAAGTAAAGCTCGTCTATCCACAGAAATAAAGTGTGAAATCTACTACTAATGATCCACATGAGGCTCTAATATATAGACAACCGAAAGGGTGAAAGGTTGCCTCCATTAGAGGAACCAACTTATCATATTTGGAGGGAATCGTTAAATTCGAATTTGATTTAATTTTAATACCTTTATCAAATTCTTTGTGGACCCTTTTAATAATAATTTGCCCAATTAATTTTTGTCACATAAAATTATATTAATAACAATATTTATTTATGCAATTTGATTTGGGGGCAAGATGCACCTTGAGGGTTCTATTGGGATAGATGGGTTTCCCTTTGAGGAAATTCAACCCGAAGTTCCCTAAATTTCAACACCCGCCACCACCTTTTCTGATATCTCCATAACTTCTCCTAACCGAATATCTTCCCCAACCACCAAATTTTGGTCATCACTTTTTATTTTAGCAAACTTTCATTTTTTCCATTTTTTTCCAGGGCAATGTTGGCCTTCTAGGCTCACCTGAGCTTCTAAGGTTTCCAATTGTTGTTCGAGCCCATAGTCTACCTCAAAAGGCTTCTTAATATCCCTTGCAGAAGTAGTCAAGCAATTATTTGGTCCCCCAAGAAAATTTGCCACAACCATTAAGGAAGAACTTGCATATAGATCTATCTCTGCCCTTTGCTCTCAACCATAATCAAACCCTTATCTAAAATCCCCTTCAAAAGAAACTCTTGTCTGAGAAAACCCAATGCCATTTATAGTCGTCCCATTTTATGTCTGCTTAAAACCAAGGAATTCCCCATAGAAAATACCAAGAATCTAGTCATCCTAGGGAGTGTTGATGTATTTTTCACCAAATATAGCCAAGGTTGAGGTGCTAACCCCCAAAAAAAATTGGGACCCTAACACCGATGGTGAACCTTGACCTTGCTCAAAAGGGCAATCAAGAGAGGTGGCGAGAGAGGCACTAACATTGTCGTCTCCTAAAGATAAAATGTTGCATTTATTCCTAGATCCATAGAGTCAATTATACCCCATACCTCCACCTCATGCGTCTAAGGTGGCATCTCCATCCAAATAGGGGATTAATCCCTGGGATTGAACAAATAGTCCATTGTTTCCTCCATCCTACCAACACCCTTAAACACAAGCTTATCTTATTAACCGTTAGCATAAAAAATTATAAATGGCCTACAAACAAAAAATAGTCCTTGCCTACCTAATTTTAATTATTAAGCTAACATTAATAATTAATATTTTTTTAATTTTATTTTATTCTTGAGCCGAGAGGCACTCTCCAACCTAGTATGGAAGAGATGTTGTATGTTGTATCTTATGTAAACATTTTGTCTTGATCAAATTACATAAAAATAAATTAAATTAGTGATTATTACTAATTAAAGCAGCCTAGATCCATCGTAACTTTGGATCTATCAAGCGTTAAGAGATATCAAATCTCTTGAGGTACAAACCTTTACTTAAGTTTTGTACTCAAACAAGAGGTTTGCACATTGAGAGATTTGATGCCTCTTGACAATTAATAGATTTGAAGTTAAAATGGATCTAAGCTAGTTATTTTTTTTATGTTTACATAACATTACATTACAACTTCTCTTCCATACTAGGCTAGGGAACACCTCTTATTTTTTATTTTTATTTATTTATTTTTTGCAGCATTTTTGTATTTTATTTATTTTTTTATATATATATATTTTAATATTATGCCTTTAAATAGGCTACATTAAAGGAGAATACTATGAGAAAAACCATGGTAAATTGACTCTATGACCTCAATTTTACGTGAACTATTGTAACAATATTTATAAGCACTCCAATTTTATTTTAATTATTGGGAGACATTAAAAATTATTAACTATAATTATTTATTTTATTTTATTTTTATTTTTATTTTTATTTTTATGTTTACATAACATCGCAATATCTTTATTAATTTGGGCTATCCTTGGTGGCTAGGAGGAAGGAATGGAATCTTCCACAACTAAGTTCAATTCTCGGAAGTGAAATGATAGATGTTGACAATTTAACAATATATGTATATTTGTATGCAATATACAATGTTGTACCCATGAAAAAACATTAAAACGTTACAACATCTCTTCCATCTTGGGTTGGAGAGCGTCTCTTATTTATTTTATTATTATTATTATGTTTATTTTAATGTTATGCCCTTAAATAGACTACATTAGAGAAGAATACCATGGGAAAAGCATGGGTTGTCAAAACTTTAATCATAAATCAAATTAATATATAAGTTAAACATATATACATTTAAATGTATATGTGTTTAACTTATATATTAATTCTATTTATCATTAATAATTATCATATGATTTTGATGGTTTTTCGATGAGCTGCTCCGCGCGCGCCTCCCCCTGGCCATGACGGCCCTCTGACCTCCCCGCCGCCCCGCGCCTTGCAGCAGGGCTGCAAGGCTCTGCGCCCCTGTCTGGCCTCCTGCCCTCGGGCCCGCTCTCCTCCCCCTCCCGTTCTCCTTGATCCCTTCCCGTTTCTTTCTGCCTCTTCTGACCTAACCCCGGTTCAGCTCCGCTCCTGCGCCTAGCAGCGCAGCTGCTAGGTCGCCCAGACTCCTTCAGTCCCCCGTTCATGGCGGCCATGGGCCCTTCTGGACCGGATCAGGATGATCTCATGAAATCCTTTGCCTCCCTAACACAGGAGAACTCTTCGGAGAGAATCAGGCCTGTCACTTCTCGTTTTGTCAAAAAAATGGATGAGGTTCCAGAAATCCCGCTTCACCCCGCCCTTCCAAGGAGAGCGGCGGTGGCTCTTGCAGACAGAGGCCTGGTTGGCCAGTTCACGGGCTTATGGCCCTCCCCTCGCACTGTCCAGCGATGGGTGGAAAGAAACTGGAATTCGATGGTTCAAGGCAAGATAGCGATTCGATTCTGCGGAAGAGGGTTCTTCACCTTCCTCTTCGAATCCGTGGAAGACCGAAACTTAATCTTCAGGAATGGCCCATACTTCATGGACACGAGAGGCCTTTACCTGAACAAGTGGACTCCCGACTTCGACCCGGAGATGGACGTACCTAATGCTGTTCCTGTTTGGGTCCGGCTCCCGCATCTGCCCCTCCACTGCTGGGGGGACGAGTCAGTGAAAGCAATAGGAAACGGAATAGGGAAGTATATCGACAGATCGGAGCCTAAGGAGAACATGCATGCATGCGCAAGAATTTGTGTCGAAGTGGACCTGGGAAAAGGACTGCCAGAAGCCATCAAGATTAGAGTCGATCAATGGACGCACCTTCAGCAAGTCGACTATGAACAGCTCCCCTTCAAATGCAAGGTATGTCATGAGTACGGTCATTTCGCTAACAGATGTAGTAAAGCAAAGGCAAATCTCTCTGATTCTAACATTGAAACAGCAGAAGAAGTCTGGGAAACTGTAAAGAAAAAGAGGCCCAACCCCCCACAAGGAAACAACAAGAACCCCCCAGTAGCCCCCATCCCCTCCACCCAATCAGGCCCGGCCTTCCCTTTATCCTCTAACCAATTCGAAACCCTATCTGACGCTGACCCAATTTCCCCTCCCCCATCCCCTAGAGCCCCCCCCGTGATTCCCTCTTCTCCCCCGCCATCTTCCCCCCCTCCCTCTTCCCCTCCTCATACAATAGAGAGAATTCTAACCAGGAACAAGTCCAAAGAAAGCAACACATCAGCAGATCCCCCAAGAAAAGTGGGAAGGAAATCAAACAAGGAGCTAAGGGATGAGACGGCAGCAAAAAAAATGACCACAGGGATTCAACAACCAATGGATACCTATCTGGACAAGACGAGAGGAAACGGGGAAAAAGGGAAAGAGAAGGGAGGTACCCACGCCAAGACTATTAAATGATGAATTTGGTCTCTTGGAACTGTAGGGGGATGGGCTCCTCCCTCAAAATTAATGCAGTCCGCGATCTCCTTAAATCCGAACACCCAGACATCCTCCTCATCCAGGAGACCAAAATAAGTGAGCAAGATTTCGAAAATTTCCTAAAAAATAGCAGAACTCATGAAGGAATTGCAGTTAGCGCATCTGGCGCCTCAGGTGGCATAGGGACCATCTGGAACAAACAAAAATGGAACCTTTTAAATCAAAGACAAAGCAGCTGGTGGATTCGTTCAGACTTACATAATACGGCAAAGACAGAAGAATACACAATCTACAATGTTTACGCTCCCCCTCACTTCAGGGACAAGGATGCTTGCTGGAAGTCAATTGCGGCAGACCTTCTGGAGACCCAAGGCAGAAGCATTATCCTAGGAGGGGACCTGAACTTAATAAGAAATGCCGAAGAAAAAATGGGGGGCAACTTTTTGGCGGATCCCTCAAGGGAAGCTCTAGAAGAAATCACACTAAACCACAACTTGATGGACTTCCCTCCTCAGAATGGGCGCTTTACCTGGTCCAACAAGAGAGCAGGCCGAAACAACATAAAGGAAAGATTGGATCGTATCTTGATCCAGGACAGAATAGTTGCTAATTTTGCATGCATCAAAAGCCTCATCATCCAAGGTTACCTTTCAGACCATAAGCCTGTTGCACTAAAATTGGACAAAGGAGCCAATTTGGGCCCGCTTCCATTCAGATATAACAGAGCATGGGACAACCAGGAGGAATTCCGAGATCTGATAAAAGAACAGTGGGCAATAGAGATAAAAGGATCTCCGCACTATGTTTGGGAAACCAAAATAAAAGTCTTGCGCTCAGCCATAAAACATTGGGCCAAATCCAAATCAATAGAAGAAAAAAGAGCTAAATCAGCGCTCCAAGATAGGCTCACGCAGTGGGAAGAAGAGAAAGACAGCAGACAAGATACGGAAGAGGAGCTAGCCAAAGAGATGGAACTTCAAAAGGAAATCTACAAGCTGAACAGAAGAGAAGAAGAAGAACAAAGGCAAAAATCAAGGTGTCTATGGCTAAAGTCGGGAGATAAGAACACTACCTTCTTCCACAACAATCTGAAAATGAGGAGAGCTGGCAATAATATCGACAAAATTATTGTGGAGGGCGTAGAATTAAAAGAACACAAGGACATAATGGAGGCCGCGACCGCGCACTTCCAAGATCTCCTTACCGCGGACCAGCAAGACAGTGACGGTTTGGAAATACTGAACACCATGGAAAGTAAAATCTCAGAGGAGCAAAATTCTGAGCTGGACAAAGAGATCACTGTCGAAGAGATAGAGCATACAATACGCAACATGGCCTCAGACAAAGCCCCGGGGCCAGATGGCTTCACTGTGGATTTCTATAAAAATCATTGGGACATCATCAAAAAGGACTACATCAGAAGAGTTAGAAACTTCTTCCATAAATGCAAGATGGGAGGCGGAATGAAATCATCCTACCTAGCCCTCATTCCCAAAGAGCTCAACCCTCTCTCTTTCAACCGCTTTCGCCCTATCTCTCTCTGCAATGTCTCCTACAAAATCATAACTAAGATCCTGGCCAACAGACTTAAACCTATTCTACCCTCCCTCATTTCTGAGAACCAAGGTGGTTTTGTTCCTAAGAGGCAAATCGCCGACAATGTAATCCTCATCCAAGAAGCTATCCAAAGCAGCATCTATAGGAAAGAAAAGGGCATGATACTGAAGTTGGACATGGCCAATGCTTTCGATCGAGTCAATCATTCCTTTCTCCAAGCCGTCCTCAAAAAGCTTGGCATATCTGAGCTGTTCATAAGCAGGGTGAGGGAGTGCATATCAGGCAATTGGACTGCTCCCCTCATAAATGGAAGACCAAGCCCAGCCTTCAAAAGCTCAAGGGGTCTAAGACAAGGGTGCCCGCTCTCTCCCTTCCTTTTTATTCTCATGGCGGAAGCCCTCAGCTCGAAGTTGGAAAACTTGAGGAGGAAAAAAGAAATAACGGGGATTGAAATTGTCAGAGGGCTGAAAGGAATAAATCACTCCCTGTTCGCGGACGACACCCTCCTCATAGGAGGTGCCTCTTGCATTATGGCGAGGAGATTTAAAAAAGTCTTGGATCTTTTCCTTCTTGCCTCGGGAGGCAAGCTAAACAATAATAAATGTATGTTATACGCCTGGAATGTCCCTAACCACATCATCCAACGCATATCTCTTATCTTGGAAATTCCGGCTCAGCTGAATTGGTCCCACTTCATGTATCTGGGGCTTCCTTTGGCCAAAGAGACCATCAAATCAGGGATTTGGGTCAAAATCATTGAAAAGCTCAGAGGCAAATTACAGTTGTGGGGAGTGCACTGGTTAAACTTAGTTGGCAGATCGACCCTAATCAAGTCCATCCTCACCTCTCTCCCCATCTATCAGTTCGCCATAGCTCTTGCCCCTGCCAGTGTTCACAAACACATGGAACTAATAATCCGCAGCTTCCTGTGGCAAGGAGGCAAGCAGAATACCAAGAAGTTCAGCTTGGTTAAGTGGGACAAAGTTATCCTCCCTGTGGAAAAAGGAGGGTTGGGAATAAGGGTCCCAAGGCTGGCTAACCTAGCATTGGGCTTCAAGCTCATATGGAGGATCCTAAATGAAAAAGGGGCATGGTGGACTACTATAGTAAAGAAGAAATACCTGAATGGCCAAAACAGTAACATCCTCACTGAAAACATTATAGAAAGACATGGTACCCCAACCTGGAATCTGATCAAGAAAACGCTCCCCCTCTTCAAACCTTTCATCTCATGCGCTCCAGGGAATGGCAGGGAGGTTAATATTTGGAATGACAGAATCATGGGGTCCCAGGCGAGGGGCACAATCCGCCATCTGCATCCTCTCCATCGGTGGATGGATGAAGCGAATTACACTTCTCTCTTTGACATTTCTCTATGGGATCAGGACTGCTGGGCAGGCTGGACCCCCCTCAATCTCCCCATGGACTTAGCAAAGCTTTGGAATGAGCTCAAGAGCTCACTAAGTGGCTCAGCCCCCATCAACAAAAGGAAGGAGGACAAGTTCGTTTGGGATCCTAATGGAGGAAATTATTCAGTTAAAGAAGGTTACAAAGCCCTCCAGGATATCTCAGAAGCTAACAATTGGCCTTTGTTCAAGGCTGTCTGGCGCCCTGAATGCCTTCCCAAGATTAAATTTTTCAATTGGACTCTCCTGCATGGCAAAATTTTAACAGCTGAGAACCTCAGAAAGCGAGGTATACAGGGTCCTTCCATGTGTTGTTTGTGCAGACTAGCTGAAGAAACCATCAACCACCTCTTCCTTGAATGCTCGATTTCTAAATCCTGTTGGCATCTCCTCTCGGGCGCAATCTCCTCCGAAATCCTCCCCACCCAGATCTCGACTCTTCACAAAAACTGGGCTAGAAGAATACATCAACCTAAAAAAGGAAATCTGATAGGGCACAGGATCTGGAACAGCATCCCTGCAAACCTGAGTTGGCAAATTTGGATTGCTCGTAACAAGTGCATCTTCAATAACGAAAAACCATCCATAACAGGTATTGTAGCTAAAACTATAGCCTTCACGGCTGAGTATTTCGAAGCAACAGGGATCAACCAGAAAGACATGGAGGTTGCGGATGATAGGCTTAAGGAATTGCTGAGCAAATTCAACCTCAATTCAAGTCCTTATGTTTATATCCGAAAAAGAAATGACAGCCAGAATTGGAAGCTGCGTGGCACTGAAGAGGAAATCAACAACTGGTTAAAAAGCCAAAGGAGGCCTATCCTGTACTTCGATGGGGCTTCAAAAAAGAATCCGGGACAAGCCGGGGCAGGCGAGATCATAAAGGATCCGCAGGGGAATACTATGGTTTCTTTCGAATGGGGTTTAGGCCATTTGACTAACAACAAAGCAGAGGCCTATGGCCTTCTTCTGGGCACGTCTATCTTAAAGAACCTCGGCCTCCACAACCCCCTCATCCTAGGTGACTCAGCCATTACAATCGCTGCCATGTCCACAGGGAGAGATTTTAATCAACAGGCCCTTAACAACATCAAAATCCGAGTTATGGAGAATATCAGAGATTTAGGTGAGGTGACATTCAAACATATCCTCAGGAACTTCAACAAAGATGCAGACCAGCAAGCGAACCAGGCGGTTAGAAGGGAACTGGGTCAAGTCAGGGAGAATAGTTTCATCTATGTCAGGGATATTCCGTAGCATCAAGCCTCTCGCAGTCCCGAGTCACTTCAGGCAGCAAGGAAATCTGATCGTATCTCCTCCAAGATCACAAAGTAGCACTATCGGGAACCTGAGCGGATCTCTTCCTCCTCGGGCCTCCAATTCAATCACCTTTCTCAGAAAATGTGTGACTTCTCATCCTTCCGAGGCAGACACTCTCTGCGTCATCAGTAGAACCCATACCTCCCCCATGAGTTTTGACAGCAGGGTAATCATCGCCCTTGACCGTTTCCTCCTCACCCTTGGGCACATTCAGCTTTCCTCCATCAGCGCCATCGACCTTCTTCCCTCTTTAAATATTGGGCATGCCCTCGACTCCTCGCCAGACGGTGATCAAGTCTTAAGAGCTCTCTTAATCTCTTGGTGCATCGCAGATGATTTTCCTCCGCGGCCCTTTTGAGACCTCAGGGTAAGACTTTCTCATCTGTTTCTGTTGCCTACTAACAGTGGTCCTTGTTTTTTTAGCAGTAACTGGAAGCAGGTAAGGATAGCCCGCTCTCTATTAAAGCTTCAGCTCTTCAGAAGCCTTGTCCCTTACAGCACGACCTCTGGTTTTATCCTGAGAGCTCCGCCCCTCTGTCTAAAGCCACAGCACTCCCGCAGTCAAGCTCCTCTCACAGCAGTACCTGTCTCTTTAATCAACAGCAAATCCTCTGACTTCATTCATCAGGCCAAAACGATGGAGGACAAGCAAGGCCAGCCTTCCAAACAGGGCCCAAACAAAGACCCTATGGCGAATCTCTTCAACAGCAAAGAATGCAATATGTGCATTGCACATACTGTTATGATCAACAGCATTAAAAAACAGCTAAAAGAATTAACAGAGGACTACCATGCAGATAGAGAATCCAAAAGAAAGAAGCTGGGGAAACGAAAAAAGGAGATTGAAGATCTGAAGGACCGCTGCATTCACATGGAGGCGGTAATTGATCATCTCCGCACTCTCACTGAAAGCAACCAGGCAGAAGCATCGACTAGAGCCAGCGCCCAGAAGGATGATTCGGTCACTCCACACTTTCCGTGATTTATGCATTGCAAATTTGTTTTGTTAGTAGGATCCTATGTAAGGCAGTATAGCCGTTTACTTTCAACTTTGTTTACAATCACGAGAAGCAACGAGGATTGCGGGTCTGTGTACCCGATTTTGTGCCTCTGCTCTCATACTCTTCCTCATTATGTAATAGCACTTCTTTCAGAAAGTTTTTTTTAATATATGAGTAGCCGACATTGTAAAAAAAAAAAAAAAATAATTATCATATGATTTTATCTTTATAATCATTCATATATATATATATATATATATATATATATGCTTGCTTCAAGATGAACTGAGAACATCTTAATGTTCTCTTGTTTGCAAGTTTGTGGCACAATTGTCTTTTTTTGCTTTGCACTCAATATCAAAGTCAAATCCATGTAACCATAAACTCCATCTCAAAATGCAATTATTCCCCTACTCTAAAACCCTTTTATTTGAAAGCATCATTTTCATATGTTTAAGATATGTTCTTAATGTAAAATGAATTGATTTCAAAAATAGTCTAAATCTTTTAATATCATTCCTTACGACATGTATTTCTTTCTATGAAGAGGGAAATCTAGTCTCTGGATCTTTAAAGCTTCCTAAAGTATACATGCATATTTCTTCTATTTTGAAATGTTTTTGTAATAGCACTCTTGCCCACACTGTATCTAATGCATGAGTCTCCAAAATGAAAGGAAATTATGAATTTGGAAATGTCAAAGTTGGAAAGTGTTGTATCATTTGTTTGGTTATTTGGTAGCCCCTGTCATTGCATCAATCCATTTTACATCATTGCATAGTCTTTTCTACAAGCAACATACATCTCTAGCCCGATTTTCATATAACTGCCAAACATAATTCAAACTTCCAAAAAATCGTTGCAGATGATTTCTATGTGTTATTTCATATGCGAATTCTTGTAAAGACTTTAACAAAGGATCTCACAGTTCCACTTTTCCCTTTGTTAAAATTAACCTAATATATTCAATTCGGGTTTTTGCAAATTCCATTTTCCTCTTGGAGCAAACCAGGCCATGTTTATTAATCCTTTTATAGACAACTTCTAAATGTTGATTATGATCCCTTAAGTCCTTTGAACATACTAATAAATCATCAGTTTATATAATATAAAAATTGTAATTTCAAAAGATGTCTTCCATGCATTTCTGAGATGTTGAGGGTGCATTTTTTAATCCAAATGACATAACATGCTATTGAAATTGTCCTTGTGGAACAACGAAACTTGTCTTGAATTTTTCTTTTGGAATTATCCCAATTTGTGTCACATATTTTTGCTTCCTGTTGTACCAGGAAACACCTGTGGACCCAAAAAATTCCACCTGATGTACTATTTTGGTCGGATGGACTCCGTTCCCAATCTGCATTTGTGAAGCCACACAACTTCACTCCCTCTGTTCATCTGTAACATAATCCATACTAGAGAGTGCCTCTGAGATACCATAAAACATGCTTCTCTTCCTTCCAAAATAATTTTGTTGGCCTAACCATAGCTTGGCTCAATTGGTTGACTTCATAGCACATATTTGGTCATGTGTTCACAAGATACATCAGTGAACCCACTAGCTACAAATAAATGGTAGCATCCACTTCTTCCCCTCAAGTGCCATCCTCCTTCCTCCAGTTGTTCGCTAGAGGTGTCTCCATGGGTTTATAACTGTCTATTTGGAATCTCTGCAATATCTCATTTGCATACTTGCCTTGAGACACAAATAGTTCCCCATCACCTTGCCATACTTCCAACCCAAGGAAGTAGTGCATGAGACCCATTTCCTTCATTTCAAATTCCCTTTCAAGGTCCTCCTTGCAAGATCTGATCAGTTTCTCATCTCCAGTTAATATTAAATCATCAACATATAAGACAATAATAACCAATTTACCTTCCACCAAAATATGATAGAGGTTCACATTCGCTTCAGTTTTTGTGAATCCCGAACCAGTTAGATAACTATCAATCCTGGTGTACCAAGCATGGGGTGCTTGTTTGATATCATACAACACTTACTTGAGTCTGCACACATGAGACTCTCAATCAAATGTCTCAAAGCCTTCTGGTTACTCGATGTACACATCCTCCTCAATAACCCCACTGAGAAATGTTGTGTTTATATCCATCTGGTGGATATTCCACCCCATCTGCGCAGCCAGTGCAAGAATTCATCTGATGGATGAATAACTTAATACAGGAGCAAATGTTTCCTCATAATCAATTCCCTCAACTTGAGAGAATCCTTTGGCCACAAATATGGCCTTATACTTCTCTATGCTTCCATTTGTTGCATGCTTAACTTTTTCTGGTGAACGAACCAGACAGAGAAGTTGCACTTCCAGTACCAAGTTCATATTCTAATCGCATGATCTATAAACGAGACTGAAAGTCGAAGTTAGATCCATCTCGAACCCACAACTAATTTATCTGTTGGTCTTGGGACCAGTTCCCAAACATTGTTCTTTATAATGGATTCGTATTCCTCCACAATTGTATCAACCCAAATAGGTTTCTCTACTACTTCCTTGAAAGAGGATGGCTCAGTTTCTACAAGCTCGATCTTAGAGCCATGTAGTCAGTGTAACTCTCAGGTGACCTCCTTTTCCTGCACATATTTGAAGGAGCTCCCACATTCTCCCTCTCATCCATGAAAAGTCTATCATCTTCCCTGGTTCTTTTTCTACCTTCTCTGGATGGTTCTGCTTGAGTGGATGTCTCCAATCTTTGCTCCTCAATTTGTGGTTGCTCCACAACTTGTTGAGGCTCCTCCTTTGGAGCTAAAATCTCCTCTTCTAGTGGGATCTAAATATCCCTCTCAAGAGAGCACCACATCGGTTCTCCTCATTAAACTTTACATCCCTTCACACAACTGTCATTTTGAAGGAACGTAAGTACACATGGTAGTTGTGTGGAGTTTCTATGTAACCCAAAAATACTCCCAACTTTGTTGTCTGTTCAAGCTTCTTCCTAGAAGTTTTGGAGACATGGTCATAAACATAGGCTCGAAAAATCCTAAAGTGTGACACATATGGCTTTCTCCCCAAGAACACCTCCTATGGTGTAATCATTCCAAGAATCTGATGAGGGATCCATTTATGCAAGTAGATTGTTGTGTTACATGCCTCTGCCCACAAATGCAGTGGTAGGCCTTGGTCATGTAGCATAGCTCTCGCAACTCCAATAATGATTTGGTTCTTTTTCTCAGCTACCCTATTCTATTGTGGGTTGTGGGGTGTTGTCAGCTCTCTTCAAATGCCTTCTTTCACACAAAAAATTTTGAATTCATTTGAAACATGCTTACCTCCATTATCGCTCCTGAGAGCCTTCACCTTCTTGTCGATTTCTTTCTCAACCAGTTCCTTGAATTCTACAAACTTGGAGAATGTCTCATCCTTATTATGCATGAAGAAGATCCAACACTTCCTTGAGAACTCATCAATAAAAATGATAAATATTTATGTCTAGCAATGGAGGTTGTTGAGAAGGGTCCACAAACATCAAAGTGGACACTTTCTGGACTACATGTGGTTTGTTGTCCTGATTGGAATGTGGATTCTGCATACTTCCCCAAGGTACATCCTTTGAAAACATCTTGTTGCTTAAGTGCTCCTTTAAGGAGGCCAATGATTATTTATTGCATAATCTTCAAGGCATCATGATGCAAATGACCAAGTATTTTGTGCCAAAGTTCACCGACATTGCGAATCTACACTTTATTTGCCTTACTTTTTATTGCAACACACTCTTCCACATCTATCTTATATAGGTTACTCACTCGAACCCCTATTTGCTTCACCTTTCCAATGGCTATGTGTCTCAGGAATGCTTTCCCTTTTCTGAAGATCACATCATAACCACGGACTTCCAAAACCGCAACAAAGATGAGATTGTTCTTTAGGTATAGAACAAACATGACATCCTTGAGTTGAAGAGGGGATCACGACTCCCTCTAAAAGGTTATTGTACCAATCTCTGTCACATTGTACCTTCTATCATTCCCCAACTCAATATGCATATAGAGATCTTTCTCCTTTGAGTCACTGAAAAACTCTCTACACCCTACCATGTGGAACACAACACCACACACTACCCATCATTGTGCTATCCATGCATGTGATAAGGGTGAAGTCAAGCTTGAACTATGAAGCCAAGGCTTCACTTACTGCTCCTATTGAGGTCTTCTTGCTTGACTTTTTGCGTGGACAATTTGTAGCATAGTTCCCAAATTCGTGACAATTGAAGAATTTTATTTTGGACAAGTCTTTCTTCTTGCCCCCTTGATTGGACTCTGGATTGGTTTGATATTCTTCCCTTTTCCCTTCTTTATCTTTCCAACCAATGCAAATTTCTCATTATCCTCACCCTTGGATGAAGTTTCACCTTTGTTATTCCGCCTTATTTCCTCCTGTACCAAATCAGACCATAATTGTTCCCAATTCTATAATTTCTCCCTCTCGTTCACCGAGTCCTTGTAAATATGCCAGTTTTGGGAATGCCTAGAAGAGCTAGTCTTACCAAGTCATCTTCTATAACATTAACACCAACCCCACTAAGTTCATCACGAACATGTGTAAATATGCTCAAATAATGCAAGATAGTGTCATTCTTCTGCATCTTGATATTTCAAAATTTATCCTTAATCACCAGTTTCCTGTGATCACTACTATTCTCGAACAATTATGTCAGTACCTTCCACATTGTGAAAGGATTTTCTTTCCTATGTAGATTTGAGACAATGTGGTCTCGCACTCCCTCCAAAATTATTATCCTCGCCTTGGCTACATCGTTCTTCCATTGGGCTAGGTTTTGTACATTGGATGCTCGTGGTTTTGCAATGAACAATGTAAACTATGTAATAGGAACTGATATTGTTACCCGTTTTGTAGAGATATCAAAAAAGTGACCCAATTTTGAAAAGGAGTGATGCAAAACACACATGTTTTTTTTAGAGCATAGTTTTTGGCACTATAAAAAAAATTTATGTACATTTCGTTTTATAATGGTAATGATTTTGATGTTGATTTAAAAAAGTGGTAATTCTACACCATGCCCTTTTTTAAAAGGACTTTTTTTTTTACTTTTAATTTTCTAATGTATGAAATGTAAATAATTATTTTATAAATTTAGTAATTTTTTAAGTGGTCTTCTTCTTCATATTTTCTTGTTTTTATTTTATTTTTTATTTTTTTTGTGAGGTTTTTATTGTTTTGCATATTTAAAGAAGAAGGTAGATATTTTGAATTTTCGATATTCTACATATTTATACATTGTTAATTAATTTTTCAATCCACATGAAAATATATATATATATATATATATATATATATATATATATATTTTTCACTACTGGTTCACGGATACCCATGGTCAGTGGGTCCGCTACGTCCAGGATCGAACAACGCTAGGGTGGACCCCACCCGAAGGGGGTCACACCCCTCGACCTATTTATTGACCTGACCCCAAGAGCTTTCAGGTTTCGACCCTGTGACCTCCCATTGGCGAGGCCCCGTCTTGACCGATTGAGCTAACCCTTGGGGCTTCCACATGAAATAATTGTCTCTAAAAAACAATATTTTTTAGCAATTGACATAAAAATAACCATTTTTAACATAAATATAACTAAAAAATTACACGTTTTGATAATTTTTTGCTAGAAATGACATTTCAAAATCACAATTTTTATAGAAAATTTTTAACTAAAAATGGTTAAATAATAGGTTTTTTTATGAATTTCATGTCAAAAAAATAATAATAATCACTTCTTCTTTTTTTCAAAAAATAATGATTAACTTAAAAATGAATGCGAAAATCACATAATACAAATATTGAACGCATAACAACCTTAATTGAGTGTATTTTCTTCTCATAAAATGTAAAAGTCAAAACATTACAAGTGTAACTAATTAATAGTTACAAAAAATGAGCTTGATTTCCAAACATAACTTAAATTTAATCAACAATGTCATGTAATCCAAACTCTTCGTCCTCTAGAGTTTCATCATTGTTTTTTTCCACAATATTTTCTGCTTCATTTTGCTCATTTTCCTCTTCTAATGGATCTTTGATGTCTGCAAATCTCCCAATGTATGCCTTTCTAATCATTCCATGTAATGGTGGTTGGGGTTCCTTTGCCTTTTTTGCCACACTTGATTCACTAAAGTACCATTTCTTCAACCCAATTTCTTGCATTGCATCTGGAAGAAATTGAAGAGCATTAATTCTTTGCTAAATGAAATTGCACTTTATTGGATCTTTTTCAATTGCAATGCAATTTCTTCCTTTTTGAAGGCAACATGCTAGTGTTGTACCTAATTATCAAGCAAAAAAGAAATAATGAAGTAAATTAGTACAATGACATATTAATTAAGAAATAACATATTGAATTTCAATCCCATATAATAAAACTTACCTGAGCTAGAAAATAAATCCAGAACCCAATCTCCTTCATTTGAACATATGTCTATAAGATAGTTAATCAATAACTGTGGTTTTTGATAAATGTTAACTATCTCTCCTTTTGCTTCTTTGTCTTCATATGTTAGTTTTGTCAAAAACAACATCATAAGTCAGTATTTGGCTATGACTCTTTCCATCTACCCGATTAAAAATCATAGACCTATAGCTATCATCTTTTGCCCAACTATCAATATGGATGAACTCACAATCATTTATAAATAATTGATCTTCACGGTTAAGAAGATTTAACTTTTGCCTGTAACATGAAATAGTAAAATTTCAATTAACTTGTACATAAATGAATTTTTCAACATTAATGAAATATACATTTTAAATGTCTTACCATGTAAGCTGCATACTTGAATTTGTTTTCCCCTTGAAGCTTGACAATAACATTGCCAATTGTGTGTCTAAATGAAATGTTACAAATCTCCATAATGGTGATGACGTGACTTCTAGAAATCCCGCAACCACTTTACTAAGGGTTTGATAAGTATAAGAGTCACTATCATAGTCAATGTTTGGAATATTGAAACCATGGGTAATATCTGCGATAACTAGGGCATAATCCCTTTTAGGTATGAGTTTACAATGTCTTCACAGTCGCCTTGTATTACTTGATATTGAATAGTGTCTAGCCCATTCCAAATGAAATGAGTAAGAGTTGGATCAAGTTCAACATTCTTAATACGTTGCTTCTTCAGTCTTTCCATCTTTATTTTTTCAATAAAGGTTCTGAAACTATCTGGTGCTCCATTATCATCCTTCTTCATCTTTTATAAAATAAACAAATATATGTGTAAACTATAAATTAAAAATAGTAGACAGATGAATAAAAATGAATGTATAAATCAACGTACCTTTTTAAATGCAAGATAAAAAAACTTTTAATGTTGTAGAACTTGAATCTAGATAATTGCGTACAACATCATCCCAACTATCTTCATTCAACAATTTAACTATTTGTTCTTGAATTTTCATGTAAACTTTTTGGCTGCATAGATAAAGTAAAAAAAAAAAATAATGTAATGATATGTATAACAAATACTACCAAGAACAATATCTTATATTTAAAATAAAATTATAATCTAGAAATAAATAAAAATAATTCAACAAACTTACTTTTGAAATTCCTCAGACATTTCCTCCAATGATAATTCCCCTGACCTCACACGAGATAATATTGCTTTGACAATTTTTTCATCCTTCACTCCTTGCAATGCTCTCCAAGGTGTGATAGTCATATCTTTTGGAAGCTGCTTCATTTCAGGACCTGATTTACTGTTGCTACATATCAATGGCTTAGACTTTTTGACCTTCTGGTTTTTAATGCTAATGTTTTTCCACATGCTAAAAATCTCATTAATCAACTCCCATATCTCTCCAATTCTAAATGCCAACTGGAAAATGTTATCAACACCTCTGAATAAATCATTAAATTTGCCGCCTTTGCCACCTTTTGAATTGATTTTCTCTTCAATTGGATAGCCTATTTCCATATGACATTCCTTTCATAAATCTACAGTAACATTTATCCTATCCCCACCACATTTTTCTTCAAATTCACTATGAATAAATCTAACCCTTGGATGAAAGTCATAGACATTCTATATTCATTATTAGAATTATGATCCCATGCCACTAACTTTGCTTCTGTATCTGATAAACCAGCATAAATGATTGTTTCAAAACGTGGGTTATTGAGATATTCCTCCATCAATTTTCTTTGAGCTTCTACAGAATGGTTCCCCCCAAGCACATAATAATTGTATTCAAAACATTTTGACTTATCAAATGCTTCTTTGTTGGGAACTTGAAATGGATCAACAAGAAGCACATAACTAACCACATGAGCATATGCATTGTACCTCATCAATGTCTTCAAGCTGTGAACATGCAGATGATGTGGCTTTAAGACTTGATATTGACATTGTCCTTCACTTGCCTTATAAATTTGTCTGACATTAAGCTGAAATTTACGACCACCCTCAATTAAGTTTCTCTTTGTCAAATTTCCTCGAATGGCATTTGTTTTGTTTTGATAATGCCATCCCCTAAATCAGCTCCTGGTGTAATGATTTCTCTTCTTTCTTTTGAAGTTTCACTAGGCTCTTGACTGTTGGTAATGACTACTTCAAAATTTTCAACTTTATGTTTCTTCTTCATAACATTCTCATCATTAACTATAACAAACTTATTCTTGGGCATTATTACTTTTGGTCTTTTACGGCTCTTCTCAGTTCCAATGTCATCTTCAGTAATGACAACATATTATTCACTGTCAGTTTCAACTTCATCGTCTTCAAAAGTAACTTGTCTACCCTTGCTAGATTTATCCACTAGAGGCCTTTTTTCTTTATCCCTTGGATGTAGTTTTGTAGCATCATCAATTACTACATTTTGCTTGTTTGCCATATCTTCTTCTGAAACTGAGTAGAAAATGCTGACAACTTTCATAATATCATGCTCTATGAAATGAATGTCTCCCAACCTAATTGAACAACTTTCAACAAAATTCTGTCAAACAAAATATCATATGTCAATAAAAACAAAGTTAAAAAAATATAGTGAGACAGTTACAACAACGCAAAACACAAATATAAGTAACAATACTTATGATATTTTGTTTCATCTCATTTACGATTTGTTTACACAACTTTGTATATACCTCTCTCGTGTCATACAATGAATATGATAACTGGTATTTAATCCTTTCATGTGACTTAGGCATTTTTGTAAGTATGTAAACAACTTCATTGTCCAATACCGAACACATGTCCATGACTCTTCCCATCACGTCATAAATTCCATTATCATTCAGTATATCAATATATAGATATATATTCACATTTTGGCTTTCTCTTTCTTTCACATACCAGATTCTTGATGGAAGTTTCACTTCTTTTGATTTCTTCCAGTATGAAATCATCTTCTTATCATTTGAGGAACTTGAAAGATTTGTAGCCATCAACTCAGGTGGAGTTCATTCACCAATGTTTTTTGAAGATCCACCTTTAAGAATCTTTGGTCCAGAAAGATTCACAGAAATCTTCTTTAATGCCATTTTCCTGAAGAAAAAAAAAAGGAAACACATAAATCAGTAAATGACAAAAACATATTAACTTAAATTAACAACGAAAATGATAAATAATAATTAATTTTATAAATCATAACAGTTTCAAATAATAATAATAATAATAAAATACATCGCCCTGTCGTCGCACTCTGAAAATCGGCCAGCCAACCGAGCCAGTCGTTGGGTCCGGTCCCCTATCCCATCATAGCAGCCCAACCACTGCCCTCTGCCCAACCCCTCCTGCGCCACCCTGGTGGCCCGCCCACCTGCGAGGTGGCAAGGCGATTTCGAGAATCGCCTTGCCACCCCGCGGGCGGGTGAGCCGCCCGGGGAGGTGCTCGAAATTGCCCTACCACACCGCGGGTGGGCAGGGTGGCGCGGGGGGAGGCTGCGATAGCCCCCCTAGCTGTGCCACCCCGGCGGCCCACCTACCCGCGGGGTGGCGAGGCGATTCCGAGAATCACCCCGCGGGCAGGCAGGCCACCGGGGTGGTGAAGGGGGAGGCCGCCGCAGCCTCCCCCTGCACCACCCCGGTGACCCGCCCACCCGCACGGTGGCAAGGTGATTCTCGGGGGGCTGCGACAGCCTCCCCCCGCGCCACCCTGGAGGCCCTCTCGCCCGCAAGGTAGCGAGGCGGTTCTCGGAATCGCCCTGCCACCCCGCAAGCGGGCAGGCCGCGGGGTGGCATGGGGGGAGGTTGCTGCAGCACCCCCCCCCCCCCCCACCTCGCGTGCGTGCGCATGCCACCCTGGTGGCCCGCCCACCCGTGGGTGGCGCGAGAGGAGGCTGCGACAACCCAACCCCCCCCCCCCCCCCCCCCGCGCCACCCCGGCGGCCCGCCCGCTCGTGCGGTGGCAAGACGATCGCCCTTGACCTACAAGCCCGTTTGGCCGTCGTAAAAATTACCTAGCCCGTTTAGTCGTCGTGAGCATTACCGGGTCCGTTTGGCCGTCGTGAGCTATACCGAGCCCACCATGCTCACAACGGACGTAGTGGGTAATTTTGGCCCGCAAAAAGTTTTAATTAAAATATATATATAATAAAAATAAAAAATCTACTTCATTAAACTTATTTAATATTAAAATTTGCAAGGAAAAAAATTAACTAACCTTTCAATTGCGAGAATTCTCCGTTGAATATGTTGTTGATAGCAATGTAGCTGCTCAAAAAATTTGCTCCAAGTCTTTCGGCGAACCTCAAAAAACCTTGATGTGATGTGAGTAATAGTGATAATGGAATTTATTATATAGGTGAAATTACGGATATGTTTTACCGTAAGGTTAATGTGGGATTAATTTGTTTTAAAAAAATTAACATGATGGCGATATAGGAAACTATGATAAAGCAAATATTATGGACTCATTTTACAGTGGGGTGAATGTGGGATTAATTTGTTTTAGAATGTATTATAAAAAATATAAAATAAGAAACATTCAATTGTTTGGTAAATATTATATACTTTAACTATTAAAATAATGTAGGTAAAAGTTGTAGTTTACAATTTTAACTTTAAAGATTTATTTCCTAAAAAAATTTAGTTCACATTTTTCAATAAATTGTAGAATAAAATAATGAAGGGAAATAAATCTAACAAATTTTTTGGAGGGAAATATTTTGACGAAACTTTTTGGAGGGAAAATTTCATTCTCTAAGCTATATAATATCTTTAGGAGACTCTGCATTTGTATCATTCAATCTCTTTTATTTGAAAGGGATGGATTCTCCTGATAGTGAAGTTTCGTTTTGTACAGCATCAACATCTTCATCGCATAACAACTCTATTCATATTGATGAATATAATAGGAATTCTTCCACTGTGAATAGAAAGACAATCCTTCCACTTAGTCCTAATCCTAAGGACTATGAGAGTAGCACTAATGAAAGAGGGGATGGAGAATTTCAAATAAATAAAGAGTCACGGGTTCCACTTAAT
Source organism: Pinus tabuliformis (assembly GCA_031772625.1). Classification (NCBI taxonomy): domain Eukaryota; kingdom Viridiplantae; phylum Streptophyta; class Pinopsida; order Pinales; family Pinaceae; genus Pinus; species Pinus tabuliformis. Next base: position 1,092,929,472 of record CM062817.1, on the reverse strand, counting down.
CCTAATTCTAAGGACTATGATAGCAGCAGTGATGAAGAGGATGATGACGAATTTCAAAAGAATGGAGTGTCACGGTGTCCACTTAGTCCTAATCCTATGGACTATGAGAGTAGCAGTGATGAAGATCATGATGATGAATTTCAAAAGAATGGAGTGTCGCGGTGTCCACTTAGTCCTAATTCTAAGGACTATGAGAGCAGCAGTGATGAAGTTCAAAAGAATGGAGTGTCACGGTGTCCACTTAGTCCTAATTCTAAGGACTATGAGAGCAGCAGTGCTAAAGAGCATGATGACGAATTTCAAAAGAATGGAGTGTCGCGATGTCCACTTATTCCTAATTCTAAGGACTATGAGAGCAGCAGCGATGAAGAGCATGATGATGAAGTTCAAAAGAATGGAGTGTCACGATGTCCACTTAGTCCTAATTCTGAGGACTATGAGAGCAGAAGTGATGAAGAGCGTGATGATGAATTTCAAAAGAATGGAGTGTCACGGTGTCCTCTTAGTCCTAATTCTAAGGACTATGAGAGTAGCAGAGATAAAGAGCGTGATGAAAAATTTCAAAATAATGGAGTGTCACGGTGTCCTCTTAGTTCTAATCCAATGGACTATGAAACCAGCAGTGTTAAAGAGCATGATGACAAATTTCAAAAGAATGGAGTGTCATAGTGTCCACTTAGTCCTAATTCTAAGGACTATGAGAGCAACAGTGATGAAGAGCGTGATGATGAATTTCAAAATAATGGAGTGTCACAGTGTCCTCTTAGTCCTAATTCTAAGGACTATGAGAGCAGCAGTGATGAAGAGCGTGATGATGAATTTCAAAAGAATGGGGTGTCACGGTGTTCTCTTAGTCCTAATTTTAAGGACTATGAGAGCCACAATGATGAAGGACAGGATGATGCACTTAGTCCTAATTCTAATGACTATAAAGGTAGCAGTAACAAAGGACAGGATGATGCACTTAGTCCTAATTCTAATGACTATAAAGGTACCAGTGACAAAGGATAGGATGTAGCATTTTCAGTAAGTAAACAATCACATTTTCAACGAAGTCCTAATTCTATGGACTATGAGAGCAGCATTGACAATGCACATGAGGAAGACTATCCAATAAACATTGAGTCAAATTTTCCTTTCAGCCTAAATTCTAACGACTATGACAGTAGCACTAAAGAAGGGGAAGATGAAGAATATCCTCCAAGTTAGTATTTGAAAAGCACAGCTCATCATAGTGTAGATAACATTCCTCTTAATCATGATGAAAATCCTTATATAAATGATGATTCAATGATGGAGATGTTGCCAAGAAATATTGTATCGAGGAGTAGGAGCAGACCTTTTTGTATCAATGCAAGTTGTTCTAGTTATACAAGGGGTAGAGCCGAATATCTGACGAGAAGAAGTTCTATCAGCGCTCTCATTTTAAGTGAATGTTGTCAAAAAGATTGCTTGAAACATATGGATTTCAAATTTTCATTAGAGAGCAGGAAGAGATATTTGTCAATGAATAAAAGCATGCAAAATTAATATTTAGTTGGGTGCATGCAATCTACATTGTCAAGTTATGATTACCATATTGGGTCTTTATTTATCTGTAGAAAGGCTTTCAAAATGTTTCATTCGATTGGGAATTTTCGTCTCTCGAGAATTCAAGAAAATTCGGAAAAGGATCCCACATTTTATTCAAAAGTACGTCATAAAAGATAGTTTGGGCCATTATCAAATACTGCAATATCATGGATGAAAGATTTCTTTTCAAAGCATGGAGAGTGTATGCCAAAGAGAGAGACAATACATATTCCAGATAATTTTTCAAGACGAGAAATCTACAACTTATACAAAGAATATGTAGAAGGTGCTGAGGGACATGGCCGGTTTATTACATATCAATATTTTGTGAAGGTATGGAAGAAAGAATTCAAAAATGTCCGTATTCCTAAGAAGACAAGGATGGGGATTTGCAGTACATGTGCTTCTCTTAAATAAAAAAGGGACAAATATGAAGGGTCAGAAAGAGGTAAGCATTCATAACTTTAACTTTTAAAATTGTATAGTCATCAACTATGAAAACATATTTCTTAATGGCTTTCTTTCATGTTGTGTAGATTCAATTGTCAAAGAACTTCAGGAGCATCGCGAACAACAAACAATTGAAAGGAAAAAGTTATACAAGCATCGAAATAAGTTTTATGATAATCCAAATAAATATTTGGGTTTGATAATTGATGGTATGGACCAGAAGAAAACACTTTTACCACATTTTGTTCGCACACCCAAAAATTTACAGGAGGAAAATTTTATTCAGTATCACTTGGTCGGTTGTATGGTCTTCAATGGAAAAATGTTGCCAAGGGTGTATTTCACAGCTCCAAATATTGATAATGATGCAAATCTGACCATAACCATAATTCATGATGTGCTTTCTCATTGGTCTGGTAATCTTCCTGAAGTTTTGTATCTACAATTGGACAACACTTGCCGTGAAAACAAAAATCAAGTTGTTTTTGGATGTCTAAACATGCTTGTTGAATTGAGAATTTTTCAGAAGGTAAAGGCTGGTTTCCTTCTTGTTGGGCACATTCACGACCATATTGATCAGATGTTCAGTCGTTTTTCAGTCACATTGAGGAGGAAGGAAGTTGGGAGCTTGCCATCATTAATTGAATGTATTAAGAAATCATACATGTCATAGCCTACTTTTGATGTGTTGGAAGAAATTGTTGACCTGCGAAGGTTTATTCTGGGATTGCATGGTGAGGGGAAATGAATTGAACAACTTAATGACATTAACTTCCAACATCAATTTTGTATCAAAAAAAATGATGGGAAAACACTAATATGGGGCAAGAAGTATTCAACTACTACAGAATGGGCACCGTCATCAGGTTTGGAATTTTTGAAGTTCATTCCAGATCATCCAATATTTGCATCAAAAATATTGTTATTACAATCAGTTGGTGAAGTTCATAACACACACAGACAGAATAGAGATATAAATTATTCTGATTTCCTAGAAGAAATTAAAAAATGTATTAGATATACATATGAGTACTTTGACATTGCTGATTTAGTTTGGTGGGAGTCATTTTTCAATAATCAAAGTGAAATCATTTCAACAACAACAAATGAAGATATACCTTTGAAAAATCCATTTATTTGGCCACAAAATGTGTCGAACGAACATGAGGAAACAAACATTGTTGAACAACAATAATCTCAACGTATTATTAATTCTTCACAGGCAGAGGAAAGAGAGATGTATATTGGTTCCAGAAGATCTCGTCCACAATGTGAATCCATGGAAGACCCTTACAAGGGTTCAATACAGGATATTAAGGAGGGTTGTATGATCGCAGTTCTAGTAGATGGAGATCCCAATGGTTATCCATTCTAGGTTGCTAAAGTTATAAAAGTCTTTACAGAAAATGAGGATGTTACAGGTGTTGAAGTAAATTGGTATGCCACAAATACACACCCATTCAATGGTGTGTATAAGCCAGAGATTGTAGTTGACAAAAAAAATGGTGGAAAGAGAAAAAGAAAGGGTACAAATATAAATCGTCGTCGCACAGACATATTAAATTTAGAGGATGTTGACAACTTGTTTATGACTTCAATTTAACAAAGAGAGGAACTCTTCGCTTCAAGACGATAGAGATTTTAAAAAGGTTGTTACCAGAAAGAAGAGTGTTGAGATGGGAGTCTGCTGAAACCAGTCATAGATCTAGAAGAATTTTGAAACCTGAAATCGTGGACATGCATGTGGACTCAGATGGGGCACTAGTTGTTGAAAGAGAAGAATATGGAACATCTTCGTCAGCATCCAGTCACTCATCTGAAGATGTGAATTCAAATGGTGTGCAAGAAAATATGAGTGATTTTGAATAATTTTTTAAGACAGTTTATATAACTTATGTTTGCATCATATCTTGAAATAAAATTTTTGATTTCCATATGGTGTTAAATGAGAAGTTATGAGTCATTTTTACGTTGTTGGATTATATGTCTTAATTATGATAATTTTTATTGTTTGGAATATCTACAATGTAACATTAAATTAGAGATATAATGTATCTTTCATTCACAATACAAATAATGACATTTGAATTCATTTAGTCATGTAATTTGTTCATAATGTCATAGTTTTTTAATTTTATGGTTGAAAAAATTCCAATTTATTTTGTATCTAGCATGTTATGGTTGAAAACGTGTTGAATTTATACTTAAGAAAGAAAAATGTTATTCTACGAAAAAAATTAGTGTGTTTTTTCCTCATAAACAACTTTTTTTTGGAACATAAAAATTCAGTTTTACTAGCATTTTTAAAAATGTTGAAAATTGACCCTAAAAAAAATCATCGTAACAGTATCATCACTTTTTCGTTTTCAAGGTGTTTTTTGCACGAAAATTTCATTTTCACTACCATTTTTAAAACATGTTAAAAATTGACCCTAAAAAAACCATCGTTCCAGTATACAACTTTTAGTTTTTAGCACTGTTTTTGATGTTTTTTCGGGGTTTTTTTGCCAGAGTTCCCGTTTTGAGTTTATAGTTCCCGTTTCAAAGTTTACATTGTTAATGTCTATCTTGACATATTCTAGCAATACAATGTCATCTAACACCACCTCCATGCAATGAAATTAGAGTTGCCTTCCAAGGCATACTCTAGTCTCAAATCGTTGAAGGTCATCTTCCCAACTCTGAAGAGATCCTACTACACTGAACTGCGAATTCGAACCTCCTAAGAAACAACTTCGAAATTCTTGTTCTAATGTGAATCTTGCTTTGATACCATGTTGAAATTTTGGTGTACAATTGTAACTACTCATGAAATTTTAATCTAAATCACAAGACACAATCCTACTCTACTGCTTTGCGGAATTCAATTCACAATTTAGAACATTAATCACAAGCATGCAATAAGAAGCAACACACATGCACAATATTTTTCTAGGGGAAAGAAATCTGATAAAAACCCCTTATTCTTTCTTGCATTAATATGATGAATAGAGATGTATTACAATTGCTTGCTCAATTTGAGCTCAACCTATAAGTGAATAGCTATCTCTCCGCTCACTAAGAATCTCTCACCTATACTTAGTCAATTTTTTCCTCTGCTTGAGCCCTTATTTCCCTGTGAAAATCCTAAGGAAATTAGGCCCCTATTATTTAGGAATTTCCTCCAAAATTCTTGCGCAATTCCCATGGTTGATCATTTGACTGCATACAAAACATGTACACTCAAGACTAGCCTATAATTGATTTTACACTACCATGGAATCTCCACCACAACTGACAAACTCGAATTCTCTGCATGCACTAGCTATGTTGGGTTAATTGATTAGTTAACTAGATGATCACTAAGTTAGACTATTGTCCCACTGCACAACTGACCTTACACTATTTCCTCTAACAGCTAGAACTAGTTTAACTGAAACCAACTTGAAATAACTGACCTTGATTGCTACAAATTAGAAATAACACGTGCTTAACTAAACTCCAACTCCTCTAACTTGAATTTATTGAGCTAACTGAGTGACAAAAGCCATGTCACACAAGTTAACTGCATCCAAGTTGTCTGTTGATGTGGAAATTCAAATTTTCTTAATTTGACCAAGGCAAAATCAAATTGAGACTTTCTTGTTGCGTTTTTCAAAACTAATTCCTCCCTGCCTATATGGGATCAACCTCTCCTGGTTCCAAAATCCAGAGGACTTTGTAACACTCATTTAACTTCATCTATTATAGTTGAACACTCCTTTAACGCCAAGCACCTTATTTGTTTTGACCAGTTAAAAATCCATGCTTATGTCACATTTTATAATTCTCGAATCATGATGGAAGCTCATGATATTGAAAAGTGCCCTAATAACTTCAACTAGAAAGGTGGTTATAAACTTAGCCCCTCCTAGAAGTTGATTATCCATCAACTTACTCTATAATTCCTACCACCATTGACCTCCCCCCTTTCTTCTTCCCCCTTTTAACTCTATTTTATGTTGGTCTAGTTCTTGTCCCTTTTTGCCCTCTCTTTTTTTCATTCCCTTTCGCCCCTACCCCCACTTTTCCTTGATTTGTGATTTTCCTTCCCCCCCCTACTTATTAATTCATTGATTAAATAAATATTTTCTTTTATTGATTTATTTAGTTGACTAAAATATAAGCACACCCGCCTTTATTAATTTTATATAATTTTTTTTATTTTTTTTCACTGAAACGGGTATGGTTTATTAATTTGAAGAATAGATTGGACTTACGCCATGGCAGCCATCATTACATTACTTCTATTTCTGTTTCTTATGCTGTTACAATATTCAGGATCCTCATGGATTACAGGGGTGAATAGAGCTTTCGCCATTTATGAGGAGTTGTCCTTTCCCAAGCGTGCAGCCTTTGTTCGCCATCAGATCTGCTTCACTGTTCAGGCTTCTGAGAATATGGAGGAATTTGTAGGAATCGAAGTCAAGCAGGACTCTCTTTAATCTGTTCAGAGATTTGTTGAGACTTGCATTGTTAAACAGTTTGCCCGTGTTTAAATTCTTTATTAAGATCTCTGAGTCTCCAAAGGCTTGGAATTCTTTGTCACCTCTATCTCTGGCTATTTGACAAGCTTTGAGGAGACCTTGGATCTCTGCCTGATTGTTGGTTTTCTGCCCGATGCCCCAGCAAAAGTTGTCCCTTCTTGTACCGTCTGAGGCATAGATGACCCCTCCAGCTCCTGCTGTCCCAGGATTGCCTTTGGAGGCTCCGTCGAAGAAAATCGTGGTTATTTTTTGTTGTCGCCACCATTCTTGGAAGTTGACTTCGGAGTCTCTTTTGCGCCATTCCGGATTCACTGCATGAGGGGCTGTTAACTGCTTCCGAGGATGGGGGGAGAGGGGGCCCAGCCACCTCTCTTCTTCGGGGAGAAGCAAAGAGTCTTCTGAAAAATATTGTTGTTGGACTGCTTCAAGGAGAAGGGATTTGGCCTTTACCGCTGCCAAGAAAGGAGCTTGCAACTTTTCATTGAATATCAGGTCATTCCGGGTCAGCCAGATCTGCCAGCATACAAACTTGGGGATAGCGTTCCAGACTTTTCTCCAAATAGACTTGCTGGGGATTTTGTTGGGGTAGCATTGATTCCATGAGTCAAATAGATCAGCAACAGAGTTATAAGAGGGGACTGTGATTTGTAGCTCTTGTAGGATGAGTCCCCATACTTCTTTGGCAAACTTGCATTCCATAAAGAGGTGCCTGGTTGTTTCTGAGCTACTTCTACACAGCTCGCATCTATGCAGCCCAGCTATGCTTTTTTTCATCAGATTGTCTCTAGTTAACAGCTTGTTGTGGACCAGCGTCCAAAAGAAGAAGTTTACTTTGGGTAGAGCTAGCGGTTCCCAAACTTTCTTCCAAAATTCTGGCGGTTTACTGTTGTTCCTGTTTGGTTGAAGGGCATTATAAGCTGCAGTTGTTGTATAGATTCCAGATCGCCCCCATCCCCAGCTATCCTTCATCTTTCTGTTCACTGGGGCCGCTTCCTCTAACAGTTCTTCAAGGACGCACTTCTGCTGGTTTAGCCGCTCTGGAACTCCAAAGAAGTCCCAGCCTTGCCAATCATCATGGCAATCCCAATTTGACAAATCATAAAGACTATTTATCCCTGCGTGTTCAAGCCAGTTTTTTAGCTCTGCAATTTCATCAATTTCCGCGAGGGGGTCACGATCCATTATTCTGTCGTGCCACAAATTTATATGTTTGTCGCTCCCTGGGATCCTGTACGCCTTGCGTATGTAGAAATTCAGAGTTTTACTACATAATTTCCAGACCTGGGAGCTGTTATTTGTTTGGGCTGTCTGAATACTTCTGAGCGGCACCTTTTGAACGTATTTTGATTTCAACATGTCGCAGACAGGGTGTTTGGGCTCTTTGAAAAGTTTCCATATAATTTTGCCTCCCAACGCCAGGTTGGCTAATGCTGGATCACGAATTTGGAGACCTCCTTCAGAAATTGGGCGCTTGACCACGTCCCATTTCACTAAATGGAATTTGTTTTGATTTCCTTTCCCCCCCTGCCAGAGGAAGTCCCGGAGAATTTTAGAGATTTGGTCTGTCACACTTTTTGGGGCGAGAAGGAAGGCTGCTTGGTAGATTGGGAGCACCGATAAGACAGTCTTGATCAGGATGACTTTGCCTCCTTTTGTGAGCCAATATCCTCCCCAAACTGTAATTTTTGTTTTGATTTTGCTGATGATTTCAGACCACAACGACCTCTTGTTGAAGCCATTTGTGATGGGGAGACCAAGGTATTTAATCTTTTCCCATTGAGCATATCCTTTAAAGCCAAGCAGATTGGAGATACTTGTGAGCTCTTGCTGCCCAATGTTCCAGCCATAGACTTCGCTTTTTTTTTCATTGATAGAGGCTCCCGAGACCCTGCAATAGCAATTGAGAACAGAGTCAAAGGCTTTGGCTATTCTAACAGAGGCACCTCCCAGGAGGAGAGAGTCGTCCACAAAGAGAGCGTGGTTCTGAGCTGGAGAAGTAGGGGAGGGTTTGAGGCCAGGGAGGGAGCCTGAGACTTTTTCAGCTGATAGCTTTCTACTGAGGGAGTCCGCCATCAGGATGTACAGGAAGGGAGAGAGCGGGCATCCTTGCCTGAGACCTCTCTGAGCTTGGAAAAAAGAGGTAGGTCGACCGTTTACAAGAGGGGCAATCCAGGGGTTGTGAGTGCAGGCAGTGATAAGATTGAAAAAATGGGGGGAGAAGCCAAAGGAGTGGAGGACTTTGTAAAGGAAGGAGGGGTTGACTCGGTCAAAGGCATTGGCCATATCAAGTTTTATCAACATACCTTTTTCTTTTCGTTGATTGCTTGAGTGAATTATCTCCTGCACATGGATGACATTATCCAAGATGTGCCTGCCTTCTACGAAGCCACCTTGATTGCTGGAGATCAGCCTGTTGAGCAGTGGCTTGATCCTGTTGGCTAGAAGCTTTGCCAGAATTTTATATGAGGCGTTACAGAGCGATATTGGCCTGAATCTGGCGAATGTTTCTGGATTGGTTTCTTTTGGAATGAGGGCGAGATAGGTGGAATTGGTTCCTCCCCCTACCTTGGCTTTTCCCATGAATCCTTTTATCATCTTTAAAAGATCAGTTTTGATAATGTCCCAGCAGGTCTTATAAAAGTGTATGGTGAATCCATCAGGCCCAGGGGCCTTGTCCGGATCCATAGACCAAATGACTTTGCTGACTTCTTCTTCAGTGATGGGGTTGATGAGAACGGAATTGTCTTCAGGGCTGACCAGAAGAGGAATGTTGGAGAGGAGGTCAGCAGTTTCCTCCTCATTGGCATGGTTACCTGTGGTGTAGAGCTGTCTGAAATGTCTTTCAGCATCTTTTATCTGGTTGAACCCTTTGCAGATCTGCCCCTCTGTGGTTGTTATTTCAGAGATATGGTTTCTGGAGAGTCTTGCTCGATATTGGCGATGGAAGAAGGTGGTGTTCCGGTCGCCAGCCTTCAGCCACAGACTTCGAGATTTGATTCGCCAATACTCTTCCTCCATCCGGAGAGATCGATATGTTGAGCATTGAGTTTTAACTTCTTTGTCAAGGAGCATTGGGGTAATATCTCTTCTTTCCATTTCTACTTGCAGAGCCTCTAGGGACTGAACAGTTTCTTTTCTTTGGCTGGTTGGATTTGGGGCAGATTTCTTTATCCAATCCTTCAGGGCTTGCTTTGTGGCTTTGAGCTTTTGTTCCCACACATAACTGGAGGACCCAGTGACTGGTTTAGCCCATGCGGTTTTCACTGTATCTATGAAGCCTTCCCTTTCTATCCAAAGAGGGCTGAATCGAAAGGGAATTGGGCCAAGGTCTTCTTCATCTTCCAGAATGAGCTGGATTGGCTTATGATCTGAGGTCAATTTGGGCAGGATTTTGGTGATGATTATCTTCTTGTTCATCATCAGTGTACCTTGGGCTAAAAATCGGTCCAGTCGAGCAGAGATATGGTCCTCACCCACTCGGTTGTTGGACCATGTGTAGAACCCTTTGACCGGAGTGAAATCGAGAAGATCCCACTGCTGGATGAGGTCTTCCACCATGGGGAGCATGGGGTCTCTGTTATTAGTTCCTCCCCTTTTTTCTTTAGCTTTTAAGACAATATTTAGATCCCCGACAAGAATGATATTACTAGGGGAGTGCTGCTCAAGAAATTCAGTGAGGGAATTCCAACAGTCCCTCTTTTCAGAATACAGGACAGGTACGTAAAGATTGAAAAGGGAGATGGTTAGCTTACTTTTGCAATGCGTTAGTTGTTATGAAACCAGCTCAAGAAAAGATAGAAAAGATAGATCAACGCCTTAGAATTCAGCCTCTTCGAGGGGGCAACCTCCTTTACATTACATAAATGAACAATTCTTGGATTATACAAATGACAAAACCTCCTTTCTATATATAGGAGTCTATGGAGTCACAATATAATCCAGCCGACCTAACAATAATAATATAAAGCCACAAAAATAACAATAGAGGGATTCTATGGGGCACAGAAATAACAATATGGGGGTAATAGGGGCACAACAATATAAATAAGGGGTATAACTACAATAGTAATGGGGTAATCACTAGTATTATAGGGACCCAACATGCCCCTCTCCTTCAAAAAAGTGTTGTCCTCAACGCTTGAGTAGTTCTGGATACTTCTGCATAAAATTCTCATCCTCCCATGTGGAATCTTCAGCGGATAAGTTCTTCCACTTGATAAGATACTCTGAAATTGATCGATTTCGTAGCTGTCGAGTTCTTGTTTCTGTGACTGCTTCCGGTTCCAATATAATTTTTCCTTCCTCGTCAAGTTCTGGCAATATTGTTTGAATTGGGAGCTTGTCACCTATAACCTTCTTTAAACATGAAACATGGAAAACTGGGTGCAATCGAGAAGCTGCAGGAAGCTCCAATTTGTATGCCATAGTACCAATCTTTTGCAACACCTTGTACGGACCATAATACTTTGGTGATAATTTATTATCCTTCTTAGCTTGCTTTAGGGACATTTGCTTATATGGTTGTAGCCGTAGGAATACCCAATCACCTACATCAAAACTTCTTTCACTGCGATGTTGATCTGCCTGTTGTTTCATTCTATTTTGTGCCAACACGAGGTTATCCTTTAAGAGTTGGAGGACTTGTTGTTGATGTTCGATGTGATGTTCCACTGCCTGAACCTTAGAATTTTCTCTTAAATATGATGTGATGGATGGTGGTTGATACCCATAAAGTGCCATAAATGGGGTCATTTTTTTTGTTGTATGGAAGGAAGTGTTATACCACCATTCAGCCAGAGGCAACCATTTGACCCATTGTGTCTGTTTATCAGATACAAAGCAACGAAGATATCCTTCCAAACATTTGTTTACTATCTCAGTTTGCCCATCAGATTGAGGATGATAAGATGAGCTATGAGCTAACTGAGTACCAAGACAAGAAAATAATTCTGTCCAAAAATTTCCAGTGAAAATGGGATCTCTGTCACTTACAATAATCTTTGGGTTTCCATGTAGCTTTTGAACTGTTTCCATAAATGCAGTAGAAACTGTACTGGCTTTAAATGGATGTGATAATGCACAAAAGTGTGCATACTTGGTAAGTCTGTCAACTACCACCATGATGACACTCTTTCCCTCAGACTTGGGTAAACCTGTGATAAAATCCATTGAAACCTCCTCCCAACGTTGGCTTGGAATGGATAAAGGTTGTAATAGACCTGGTGTCTTAATTGTTTCAACTTTATTTTTTTGGCAAACCAAACATTCTGCCACAAACTTTTGAATATCTGATTTAAGGCCATCCCAAAAAAATTCCTTCTTAACCCTGTGGTAAGTTTTTAAAAATCCTGAGTGCCCTCCTAAGGGAGAAGTGTGCAATTCCATAAGAATCTTTTGTTTTAGCTGGGAATTTTTACAGAGGTATAAGCGATCTTTGTACCATAACGAATCATTTTGCCAGCTAAATGTATCAAAATACTGGAATCTTGTTGTAGCTTTCGAATAAGTGCCCACACTTCTTCGTCATTCTTCCATTCCTCCCTTGCTTCGTTTATCCAATCTGGTTGGATAATAGAAATGGCACACAACAATGCTTCCACATCCTCATCCTTTCTTGAGAGTGCATCTGCCACCACATTTTGCTTCCCTTTTTTGTAGATGATTTCAAAGTCATAACCCAACATCTTTGTGACCCACTTTTGTTGCTCTTCAGAGGATAATCTTTGTTCTAAAAAGTATTTAAGGCTATCATGATCCGTTTTTACCTTGAAGTGTCTTCCCATTAGGTAGGGTCGCCATTTCTTAAGTGCATGGAGTATTGCCAACATTTCCTTCTCATAAATAGCTTTGCTTAAAAACTTTCCCTTGATTGGACGACTTTCAAAAGCAATGGGTCTTTCATCTTGCATTAGAACAACACCAATTCCATTTCCTGAAGCATCACATTCCACAATAAAGGTTTTTGTGAAGTCCGGTGTAGCTAAGACCGGTGCTTGGCACATTGCCTCTTTAAGATGTTCAAAGGCCTTTGTTGCTTCCGGAGTCCATGAAAATGAATCTTTCTTCAATAATGTTGTTAGAGGTGCTGCTATTCTCCCATAATTCTTAACAAACTTGCGATAATACCCTGTCAACCCAAGAAATCCTCGCAGATGCTTTATGGATGTGGGGATTTTCCATTCCTTAATGGCTTTAATTTTGCTAGGGTCTACCTTAACTCCTTCATGAGATACAATATGACCCAAATATTCCACCTCCTGGACTCCAAAGAAACATTTGGATCTTTTTGCATATAATTGTTTCTCCTCCAATAGTTGTAGCACCCTGTCAACATGTTCAACATGATCCTTCCAAGACTTGCTGTAGATTAGTATATCATCAAAAAATACTAACACAAATTTTCTAAGGAATGGTTTGAAAATTGAATTCATCAAACCTTGAAATGTTGAAGGTGCATTGGTAAGGCCAAAAGGCATGACCAAAAATTCATAATGACCCTCATGAGTTCTAAATGCCGTTTTCGGAATGTCTTCAATCTTCATTCTGATTTGATGATATCCCGAACGAAGATCCAACTTGGTGAAGTAAATTGATCCATGCAATTCATCCAGTAATTCATCAATGACAGGAATGGGGAACTTATCTTTAATAGTGAGCTTGTTGAGCTCCCTATAATCCGGACACATGCGCCATGATCCATCCTTCTTGTGCACCAATACTACTGGAGCTGAGAAAGAACTTTGACTCGGTTGAATTATACCAGCCTCTAGCATTTCTGCAACCATACGTTCAATTTCACTTTTTTGGACATAGGGATATCTGTACGGCCTGATGTTTGGAGGAACACTTCCTGGAATCAGATGAATAGCATGATCATGATCACGCATAGGTGGGAGACCTTTGGGAGTCTCAAATACCTTGGAATGATTGTCCAGGACTTTTTGGAGATCTGGAGAAATAGATGATTCCAATGTGGAAACATCTAGCGAACATAATTGTGCAATTACACCTCTTTGCTCCTTTTTTAGAAGCTTTGTCATGCCATTAGAGCTGATTATCTTTCCTGGTTTCCCTGCAATACCCCTTAATTCAACTTCCTTTCCTTCCGTAGAAAATTTGATGAAAAGTTCTTGAAAATTAAAAGCTATTGTACCCAAGGATTGTAGCCATTGGACTCCTAGTACAACATCAGCACCTCCCATTGGAATGGAAAGCATTGGGCTAGTCAATACATATTCTCCCATGGATAGCTTGATATTATGGCACTTTCCAGAGAAATTTATTGTTCCTCCATTTGCAATCATCACTTGACACTCTGGTGCTGGATATAGGAAGCAATTCAATTCTTTTGCTACCCTACAATGAATAAAATTGTGGGTGCTTCCTGAATCAATCAACACTATTACCTTTTTCTTCTTGATTTGTCCTTCTATCTTGATGGTTTGAGGAGTGGTAATTCCCGCCAATGCATTACAAGATATGGTCGGATTTATTTGTTCTTCATCTAGGCTTTGTTCCTGGAGTATATTCTCTTCTTTTGACCATTCTTGCTCCTTTTCTTCTTCCTCTTCACAATCTATGTAGAATAATTTCTTCTCAGCACACTTATGACCTTTTGTGTATTTGCTATCACAATTGTAACAAAGCCCTTTTGCTCTTTTTTCTTCCAATTGTTGTGGTGTCAACCTTGTAGGTTGTGGAAGACTAGGGGCAACAACACTTCCGTCTTTATAGTTGTGAGTGGTATGCTTCCTAGTTGCCATAATTTTGCTTTCCATTTTTCTTGCTAACCTGAATGCCTTCTCTAATGAATCAGGTTCCCAAAGGCGAACATCATGTTGGATATTATCCTTTAAAGACCCTATGAACACATCAATCCTATGCTCCTCTGGAATATCTTTTACCCTTATGTTCAATTTTTGGAACTCCTCAATGTGCTCCATTATTGAACCCTTTTGTTTGAGACTTATCAATTGGCTAAAAAAAGTGTTGCTTTTTGTATCCTCATAATGTGCTATCAATTCTTCCGTAAAAATTGCCCAAGTGATAAATTGTTTACGAGAACAAAGCCATTGATACCATACAAACTGATTTGGTTCCAAATATATAGTTGCCATACGTACCTTTTGTGTGTTTTGCACATTATTGAGATCGAAGAATTGCTCCATCTGTAATATCCATGTGGCGGGATCCTTGCCATCAAACTTCCTCATATCGATTTTTGGAATATGGTGATTCTTCGATCCAACATTAGCATCTATGGAATCATGATTAACATTTCTTTTGTTCTCATCATGAGTTTCCTTTAGTACCCTTTCACCCTTAGGGACCATTTCTTGTAGCAACTTATTCATATTTATCTTCAATTCGTCCATGTCTGTCTTCAAATCTATCTTCAAATCATCCATCTTAGCTTCCACGTCAATCATCTTAGCTTCTACGCCTTTCTTTAAACAGTCCATCTTAGCTTCTACACCTTTCTTTAAACCATCCATCTTAGCTTCTACATCTTTCTTTAAACCATCCATCTTATATTCTGTTCCTTTTTGTGCAAGGGACAGTTGTTGCACTTGGTCTTGTAATTTTGATATATCATGTTGCATTTCTTCCTCTTCTTCATGAGTCATGCTAGAGCTTTCAGGTTCCTTACTAGGTGTTTGCATTTTCTTTCCTCGGGGCATCAGTTACCGATAATAATGCTCTACTATGCCCTTTGAATTCCTTCAAAATAAATTTTCAAACCAAGCTTAAGCAAAAATTTAAGAAAATCTACACACCTTTTTTCACTTTGTAGGAGCTCGATATTGCCTCTGATGTATCTCTGTACTTTCCAATCATCTAGTTCTAAATTTGTGATCTGTAGTAGCCCTATGTGTCCTCTTTCCAATGCCACAAGTCTGACCCAAATTGGATTCTCCAAGGAAGAGTTATGTGAAATCTCCCACAGTGACTTGCTTTTAGACTAGTTCAGTAGAGCGAACTTGTACGACGTGCCACGAGTCACTGTTTCAACCTTTGGATTTGAAACTCGCATACACGAAACTACAGTCCGTCCTCTTTCTGTAACTTCTTACGAAATTTCAATCCGATCCCCAGAGAGAAAGTTATGACGATTTTCCCCAGGTCACCTGTTTTGAATGTAATTCAGGAGTCTGCAAAAAGACCAACTTCCTGAGATCATATCTCCGCAAATATCACGCAAAAAGCTCTGAAATTTGGACCCAAAGTTCAGCGCGATTTCTCCTCAAATGGGTTTTTTTGCGACTTCTGAAACGTCACAGAAAAAAAAGTTATAGCGAAAATGCCACGATGACCTGTTTGGAGCAGCGAAACCCTAGAATCCAAAGCTCTGATACCAAATGTTATGAAACCAGCTCAAGAAAAGATAGAAAAAGATAGATCAACGCCTTAGAATTCAGCCTCTTCGAGGGGGCATACTCCTTTACATTACATAAATGAACAATTCTTGGATTATACAAATGACAAAACCTCCTTTCTATATATAGGAGTCTATGGAGTCACAATATAATCCAGCCGACCTAACAATAATAATATAAAGCCACAAAAATAACAATAGAGGGATTCTATGGGGCACAGAAATAAAAATATGGGGGTAATAGTGGCACAACAATATAAATAAGGGGTATAACTACAATAGTAACGGGGTAATCACTAGTATTATAGGGACCCAACATTAGTTCTGTGTAGATCCAGTGCTGGGTCTAATGATATTTGTTCAACTGGAAGAGATCTTCTGTCCAAAGAGTTGCCAGCCCTCCGGATGAGCCTCTTGCGCTGACTGCTCTTCCTGTGCTTTTCTTCCATTTCTTCTTGTTGATGTCTAGCAGGGCTTTCCCCTCTATCTTAGTCTCTTGGAGCATTAGAATGTCGAGGGGTTTCCCAGACCTCTATAGTTCCAAGAGACGAGGCGCATTATTTACCAGGGGTGGGATGGGAGCCTCCCTTAGGGGGCCTGTTCCTGGAATTTCTCCCGATAGACATCTCTATTGTAGGCTGGCTCCCTTGAGTTTTGAGCCTTTCTGCCTCCTCTTCCCTTGCTTCTCTACGGGATTTCCTTCCGACTTTTCTTGTAGGTTGCTCGAAGGTTTCCTCCTCCGAGGAGTCAGAGCTTTCAGCTGGTTTTTTCCTTGCTACTTCTGCATATGAGGGGTTGGAGGGGCTTCCTTGGGAGGCTTCCAGATGAGCCATTTCTTCATCTTCTATGTTGGTGATAGGAGGATCAATCTGATCCAAATTTTCCAGGGCTATTGTGGCTGACTTGCTCTGGCTGTTTTCTTTGCCATTTGAGATCTTTTCTTGGGTGGGGTTGGAGCTGCTTGGAGTCTCTTTCGGAGTGCCTTTCCCGTTGCCTTTCTTCTGATTGGTGGTTTTTTGTACTTGGGTCCATTGCTCGCCATTCTGTTTGTCTGGCTGTTCTTCCGCCTTTTTCTTGCAATGTTTGGCAAAGTGCCCGTAGCCATGGCAGTGTCTGCATTTAAATGGCAGTTGTTCATAATCCAACTCTTGGACATGCGTCCATCCTGCGACTGTAAGTTTTATGGCTTCCGGCAAACCCTCCTCCAGGTCAACTTCGACACAGATGCGTGCACATGAATATTGATCTTTTCTTACCGCCTGATCTATGTATTTTCCTAAGCCATTGCCGATGATCTGGAGAGACTTCTGATTCCAGCAGTGTAGGGGGAGGTGGGGGAGCCGCACCCACACCGGTACAGCAGATGGGACATCCTGGGTTGGGTCAAAATCTGGTGACCATTTGTTAAGGTATAGACCTTGGGGGCCCATAAAATAAGGTCCATTTCTGAAGATTAAGCTTCTATCCTCTGCACTTTCAAAAACGAAGATGAAAAAGCCTTTGCCTACGAAGTAGCTTTTTATTCCTTCTTTGATTAACGGCTTCCAATTCCTTTGTGTCCAGTCCTCTACCGACTTGGGCGAAGGCCAGAGGCCCGTGAACTGGCCTATGAGGCCTCTCTCAGCGAGGTTCAGAGCTGCTTTGCAGGTTTCTTCTTCAGGAAGGGCTACCATGGGGATGGATTCCATCTTCTTGACGAACTTCTGTTGATTGACTGAGGGCGGGCGCTTGCAGCTCGAGGCGATCATTGCTTTGAAAGCGGTCACCTCCGGGGGAGGGGGCAGGGGAGGGTCCAATGGGTCTGGGCCCCCTGGGGGCGGCATGGCTGGGCGCAGCTGATCTGTGGCCTGAGTCAAGCAAGCGCGCAACAGGGAGCCGCTTCGCGCAGCGAGGGAAGGCTGTCACGGGGGTGATGGTGGCCCAGGTCAAATGGATCGGGATCGGGCGAGCCCAGCAGCAGGAGGCTGCCAGGTGGGGAGGCCGCAGGAGGCAGCACAGGGGGGTGGGCGGGCAGGCTAGGTCGAGCCAGCGCTGCTACGCAGAGGAAAAAATTAATTTTATATAAATTTTGACCATTTATTAATGTAATAATTTATTATATTGTTGACCATTATTCTAATCTTTTGGCTTATTTAACGACTAATCAACACTCACTTACATCATATTTCAACATTTTGTTCTCTAATGATGGGTGGAGTGTCTATGCGAACGAATTTTTGACAATATGAATGTGTAAATCTCTACTCTTAGATATTATATATATGATAAATTTAAATATTAAAATATTGTTATATGGTGATGAGAAAATTTGTTATAATTCTTACGTGCCTATATAAATATTGTTGTATTAACCGTTACTCCCATCCTCTCATTGAGATAGATAATGCTTTCCTTGAAATTTTATATATATTCAAAATAATAAATAACAAAAAATATATTTAAATAATTTTTAAAATGACATATATTTATTTTGTATATTTAACACTTATATTTTTATTAAAATATTACAATTCTATTATAATTGTTTATAAATATATAAATTTATAAGTGTGTGTATATATATGTATGACAATAAAATTTAAAGATTAAAATATAGGTGTGTTTTCTTTATATATTTATTTTTATGTTTTATTGAAATATTGCACTTCAATTATAATTATTTATAAATATATAAATGTATACAATTTAAATATTTATGATATAAATAAAAACATTAACACATATATTCAAAAATAATAAGGGATAGAAAAATTTAAAAACTAAAATATTTTTCAATAAACATATGTTTTTTTATATATTTAACTTTTAATTTTTTTATTGAAATATTACACTTCTATTATAATCTTTTATAAATATATAAATTTATGCAATTTAAGTAACTATGATATAAATAAAAAATTAACATGCATATATATTCAAAAATAATAAAATAAAATAAAAATAAAAAAATTAATACATATGTTTCATATATTGAACTTTTATATTTTATTGAAATATTACACTTCTATTATAATAGTTTGTGAATATATAAATTTATATAATTTAATATGTGTGTGTGATGATGTACTAAAATCAATTTGGTCTATTGAACTTTAAGAAAATAAGAGATTAATGAAGTTCTTTGATATTTTATTTATGTGCTCGAAAAGAAGAGAGAAAAACATTTCTAGATAATAATAAAATAATAAAGACAACCCAATTTAAAAAATTAAAATATTTTTTAATTTACATATGTGTTTTTTATACATTTAATTATCATATATTATTGAAATATTACATTTAAATTATAATTGTTTATAAATATATAAATTTATATAATTTAAATGTTTATGATAAAAAAAAAAAATTATGACACAAAAACCGATATAATTTCAAAATTATGCTTCTTTTATATATCTAATTTTAATACCTTATATATATATATATATATATATATATATATATAAATGATAACAAAATTTAAATATTTTTTAATTTAAATCTATTTCCTTTATATATTCAATTTTCTATTTTTATTGAAATATTACACTTCTATTATAAATAATTATACATATATAAATTAAATAAGTAATAAATAAAAATATACATATATAAATTAAATAAGTAATAAATAAAAATATATTACACTTCTTGTATGGTATAAATAAAAAATAAAAATATCAAAATTGTGAAAATAAAAATAAAAATTACTATTTAAAATAAAATAAAAATAAAAAATATGTAAACAAAAAACATGACTTCTAACATTCTCTCAAAGATACTTTAATTTATATTGGTCTCTTCTTAGTTGTCAAGTTTCACATTAAAAGGCAATATTGGATTTTTTTTTATTTTTCTTAAAGAAAGTAGGTTTTAGTCTTCTATTTTAACCTCTTTGAATTCTTATTAAAATATTACAATTATGTTATATATATAGATTAAAACATGCATGTTATCACCCCAACAAATTCTCATAAGTTGTATATCAGAGATGCTCGGGAATATTAAAAACTCAACAAAAATGTTGGAAAATGGTGGATGAATGAAAGGAATGATGCATATTCAAACCAAATAACCACTACTATGCTTAACCCTAGACATGGGTGAACACCCTTAGACAACACGGCTTTAGACCACCAATTACTCACAGTTTGAGGATTAGGTGAACATGGAGAATACTGATCACACCAGCAGATGCACATGACCCTGTGATGGCCAGCTACAACCAGTAAAGAGGCCTGCAAATCTATTTCCTAATGCACAGACAAGATGACAGCTCTCTGGCATTAAAACAACAGAAACCTGCATACACATTCAATAATACTAACTAGACTCTAACACAGAGGTGGGATGACAGCGCCTCTAATGCTAAACATTAAGAGCACATGAAAAATGCATAACAGGCACAGCCTGGAACAAATAAGAAGTAGAGAGTGAGCAATTAAAAACAAAAGAAGCTTGCATTAGCTGAAAATGAAGACCAGAAGTTGCAGGTATCACAGTAGTTACAGTCTCCAGAAGTTGAACTCTTACATCAAAATAACATTCATCAACCATCAACCTCCATTACATCTTGTTTCTTGGTATATATGGAGTTTGTTTACAAAATTTCTCTACTGTTCAATGCTTGGAAGGGTCATAATGGACCACCATCCACATTTACAATCAGATATGGGTCTCTGCAACAAACTGTGTGTTTTAATGAACAAAATCGGCCTTTCTGGTACTCTGTTGTACTTCACGAACTGGTGGAATGTCGTGTTTGTCTACTCAAGGCTGTCCTTCTCGTCCTTCGGGTGTACAATGTGTTGAATGCATTGGGTGAAGTATTAATTGTGTAGAGTATTTGGTGAATGATTGCTTCATGCTTCGGGTGAATGATACAGGGCAACGGGACGAAGACAACATGGAGGATGTATGGGTGGGACAGGAAGGCAATATTGGTCGTTGGATGAAGTAAATGGATGGCGGAGATCGACTTGGAGAGGCTATCGGGAGGGGACGCGAATGGAGGATCGAGGGTCATCGGATCACGAGATGGACGATCGAACGGTTGACGAGCGGCTAACATGCGCGGGTGATAACGCGCGGGGGTCGTACAGGATGGCAGAAAATGGTTTCCCCACACTGCTTCGGGATGGCAGGCGGTTTTCGTATGTGGGGGCGCGAGCACATACGATGAGCGACACGTGGCTGGTGGGTCCGGCGGGAAAACTGCTTTCCCCACGGGCTATCGGACGTGCGGCTTTCGGCGGTGGGAGCAGCGTATAATGTTGGATCACAAGGTGGAGGATCGGACGACGGTGGATAAAAACACATGCTTATTGCTTGATGTGACAGGGAAGGGTCCCGCCAATAGTATTTTTTATATGTGCGCGGTCATATAATCCATGGACTTGTAGGTTTAGCTTTGCACCCGGGACCAGAGGGAAAAGGGGTTATACGGGGTTTATAAGGTTTATAAAGGAAAACAGAAATAATGGAGTTAGGGAGAAATAAGGAGAATTAAGGGAAGGAAGAAACGGGGGTAGTGGGAGTTATAAGGGTATAAAGCAAATGAAGGGGGAAGAATACAATGAACTGCTGCGAGCTCCTTAGGCATGAAACAACGCTACCATAGTGTCTTTGACCCTGCAAAAACCAAATTATGTAGCAGAGCTAACACTGGCTCCTTCTGGGGGTGAGATCCTCCTTGTGAGGTCTCAAGAACCTGCAGATCAATGCCTTTCTAGTTGAAAACAAATTAGCCAAAACTCCTAGTGTTCCATTGGGCATGGAGTCTATTTTGCCTACAAAAAATTAATAAAAACAAAATATTTACAACTTTTAAGGCCAAAGACCTTAAACAACATAATTTTTCAGAAAACGCCCATTAATTAGGCCATCAAAAACTGCCTCTCCTCCCATACTTTTCAGTATGAAGGTGTTGTTCCCCTGAATCTGTGAAATAATAAAAGGGCATGTCTAAAGAGCATTGAATTTCCCACGGTTGCCTTTCTTTTCCTTTAGTGCATCTCATTTCAAAACCAAGTCTCCAACCTGAAAAATATCTATGTTTGCCTTCTTGTCAAAAGCTTCCTTGATCTTTCTCTGATGTGCTGCAGCCTTTTCAACCAACTGTTCTCTAATATGGTGTACCTCTGCTAAATCAGTAATCCTTTTTGCCATGTCTTCTTCTTCATCCTGCTCTTCTTAAAGAAATTTTGCCACAGGGAGAATTAACTGAATTGGGAATACAACATCAATGCCATATACCAACTTGAAAGGAAAATTCCCTGTGGATCTTTTAATGGTCACTCTGTCAGCCCACAGTGCATACTTGAGCTTTGAATCCCAATTCTTTTTATTGTCCTCTAACAGCTTCTTAATTATCCTTATCAGGGTTTTATTAGAGGATTTTGTCAGACCATTTGCTTGAGGATAATATGAGGTGGAATGAACTAGTTTAATACCCATTGAATGACACATTTCCACCAATTCCTTTGCCCTGAAGGCTATGCATTTTCTGTGACTAATTTATGTGGACAACCAAATTTGTTGAAGATATTCTCTTTCTAAAACTTCATTACCACATTATGATCTGCCTTTTTGGTAGGAATTGCTTCAATCCACTTAGTAAAATAATCAGTGGCTACTAATATCCATCTATGCTGGCCACTGGAATGTGGATTGATTTCTCCGATGAAATCCAAGCCCCACTGCTGAAAAGGTCCTTTTGCATGTATTGGTTTTAAGGGCAGGGACTTCAGCTGTTGTTTTCCTTCAAATCTTTGGCACCTATCACAAGATTTAACAAAAGAAAATACATCAGAAAATAAAGTGGGCCAATAGTACCCAGCTTTGAGAATTTTGTGGGCTGTAGTTTTCCACTAATGGTGCCCTCCACACATGTTGGAATGAAATTGTTGCATAACTTCTTTTGACTATTCTTTGTCCAGACACCTCAAAAGTATTCCAGGTGGATCCCTCCAGTAGAGAAGATTTTCATTAATGCAATATTTTGCTGCCCTAAGTTTTAAAGTTCTGACTTGACTTTGAGTAAATCATGAAGGGATTTCTAGCTTCAACAAGAAATTAACTATTGTCGAATACCAATCACATGAAGCTAGATTGTGTGCCACCAATTGCTTTCTCTCTCGTTCAGCTACTTCCTCTTCTTCATCTGTCTGACCACTCTCTGCAATTGTGCACAGGAAATCAATATCTAATGATCTGCAATTTTCTTCAGCTAATAATTTGGCAAGACCCTGACCTCTGACCAGCTTGGTGGGCTTCAGTTCTATATTAAATTCTATCATCTTGCAATCCATTTTTCCCTTCTTCCATCAGCATCAGGTTGTGTCAAGACATCTTTTATTGCAGCAGAGGGTACGCATGCAATTATCTTGGAATACAAGATATAAACTTTGAAAGCTTTCAAGGATTTGATAAGAGCATATGCATGTTTCTCAATAATATCATACCTCAGTTCAGCATCCCTTAAGTTCTTGTTGAAAAAGGCTACTGGATGTTCTGAACCTTCTTCATTTACCTGCAATAAAACTGTTGCAATGGTGTCTTTAGAGGCAAAAGAAAATATATGGAACTCCTTGTTGTAATCTAGATTCACTAATGTGGGACCCTCCATAATGGTTTTTTTAATAGACTCAAATGATTTTCTTGCTATATCAGTCCATTTGATTTTTGCCCCTTTCTTCAACATGGAGGTAAAGTGCTTCACATATTCAGCAAAATTTGGGATAAATCTCCTTACAAAGTTAATTTTTCCCAAAAAGGATTGGATATCTTTCTTTGATCTCGGGACAAACAAAGCCTGTATTTCTTTGACTCTTTCTGGGTCAATTTGAACACCTGCAGCAAAAACAACATGTCCTAACAGCTTGCCTTCATCTAAAGCAAATTGTGACTCTTTAGGATTGACTGAAATCCCAAACCTTCTGCACTTTAAGAACACCTTTTTCAAATGCTGCAAATGGTCTTGATGGTTGCTGGAGTAAACTGTTATGTCATCAAGGTAGATGAGGACAAATTTATCCTTCTCTCCTACGAATGCTATATCCATAGCTCTCTGAAAGGTGGCTCCAGCATTCATCAGTCCAAAAGGCATCTTAGCATACATAAAAGTGTCCCAAGGAGTGGTATATGCAGTCTTCTCTTGGTCATCTGAATGCACAGCAATTTGATTAAAGCCCGAAAAACCATCCAAGAAAGACATTACTTTGGCTCCTGAGACTTTTTGCAGCAAATGCTCCATCTTGTGTAGAGGATAGTTGTCTTTCTTGGAGCATTTGTTTAAATTTCTGAAATCAACACACAGTCTGCTTTCTCCACTTTTCTTCCTTACTACCACCAAATTGGCTACCCATTTTGAATATCTGAGAGGGACTATGATTTTGGCAGCCAATAACTTTTTAATTTCTTTTGTGATTAGAGGAAGAAGCATAGGATTTATTGGTCTCAGCTTCTGTTTGAAAGGAATGGCGTCTTTCTCTAGAGGGATTTTATGCTGGATTATCTTCTTATCATAAGTTTTCAGATCACTATACTCCCAGGCAAACACATCAGCAAATTGCTTCATTAATTTGCAGTATTTAGCACTTTGATCAGCAGACAGATGAGTGGACAAATTTATGTATCTAGGCTGACCTGGACTTCCTATATCATGCTTACAGACTACAGATTGATCTTCTTTTTGGGCAGCCTTGTAAGGCACATCATTTTGGTCAAACAGTCTTTCAAGAGGAATTAGACCCTAGGAATATGATTACTAGGAATCTGGACAATGTTGTTTTTGCCAATTTTATTACTAAGCTGGGATTTGGGGCTTTCTAACAAGGCTTCATTATCTTGGTCAATTTGCATTTCAGAAAACTCATCAATGACCTGTAGAAACCTATTTATCTCATCCAATGGTGGACATTATCAGGCAAGGATGGTCTGTACTTCATTTGGACTTCATAAACTAGTCTGGGAGGCATGGGAGGAATAAAAAGACTAGCAGACATAGCAAGGGAATCAGCAAGCTGATTTTGGGCTCATCTCTATATGCTTTCAGCCTTGGGTGCTTTGCTTGAAATGTTTTATTTACTTATTGAATGATCAAATCAGCATCTCCAAACACCTTCAAATTCTTGATTCCTTTGTCTTTTGCTGCATTAAGGCCCAATAGCAGAGCCTCATATTCTGCTATATTGTTTGTGACTTGAAAAGCCAGCTTAAAAGACAGCTGTGTGATTTTTTGTCCTGGAGATACCAGCACCACCCCTGCTCCTGCAGTCTCCCTGGAACATGCTCCATCAAATAACATCTCCCAAACCTGACTTCCTTGCTCTTCTTTGGCCTAAACTGTTGGTTTCCTGATCTGCATTGAGGCCTTCTGAGACTCTTCTATTTGGAGAATACATGCTCCAAAATCAGTTTCCACTGCATATATGGGATGATTAGTAGGATTCTTCTCATCACTAACATTGTACGCAAACTGTGCTTCTATGTACAATCTCTTGCTTTCCCCTCCAAAAACTGGGACAGTGGCATATGATAGATCATTCTGTAATTTCCCACCCAATCTATTAATCCATCCTCTGGACAACAGCATGCCAAAATTGGGAGGCACGTCTGCTACCACAATATCCATCATCATACTCTTCATGGGCAGCTGAGTTAAGGTAATGTCCAGGTCTTTAATCAATCCTAGGCATTTCACTTTCCTTGAATCAAAAGAGAATAAATCGTGATAAGGTCTGGTGATGTCAAGGTCTAACTCTTCAATGACAGCTTTAGGCATTAAATTGTGGCTGGCCCTTGTGTCTAGCAGGCAATTGTGGAGGATTTTGTCATGAATGGTCAAGGAGACATAAAAAGATGGAGAATTATTATCAGCAAGTTCAATCATAGGGCTGAGCACAATGGCAGGCTTGTCATCTTGCAAATTGACAAAGTCAATGGAGGCTTGTGAAGTTTCTAGCTCAAGAGCTTCAAGGATAGGCTTTCTAAAGATTTCACTCTTGACCAACTCTATCAGAGGCGTAGATATTTTCAATTTCTTAACTTCTGACTCTAAGCTGAAAGAGGAAGTTAATTTATCAGAACCTCTTACCTCTTGAACTGGAGCTTTGAGAATGACTGGATCGGCTGCTGGTCTTCTCTGTCTGATATTCTGTGACTCTGTTTGGACAACAGCTCTTTGGGTAGGATTCTCCTTGACATTTTTTGCAGTTGACCTCAAGTTGTATCTTTGCTGCTCCTCAATTTGAAGAACAGCTTCTCTGTCCCATTCTTGGTTGTCTTGTTCTTGCGGCAAAGATTCTTCATAAGCAGCCAAAGTCAAAAATGCAGCATTGCCTTTATCTTCCATGCAGTGAATTTCATCCTCATCTTGAAATTGTTCCTCCTCCATGACTACATTTTGGAAATGAGCTTTAACTTTCTATTCTTCTTTTGATTCTTCACCCCTCTGAATTATTTGTAACTGCTCATTTTCTCTTCTGAAAGGATTTGAGTTTCTTGGAGCAAATGTGTTATGCTGCCTTGTTTTTCCTGAATTCCACTCAACCTTTAGCTTAGAAATTTCAGCAGCCAATGATTGTATCGTCTTAGTCATTTTATCTAATTTCGGCTATGAAGATGATGTAGAGGAAGTAGAATCCTGACCTCTCTGCCTCCTTCTGTCAGCTTGACTTTTAAGCTTTTCTGCAACCATGATATTAGACTCTACTTCTAGGGCTGCATCCTGCATGTCTGCCAGAGTAGCACATCTCCTTTCTCGCAATAACAGGAAGAAATTAGAGTCAAAAGCATTGGCATAAGTGAGTTTGGCAGAGGTAGGGGTAGGTTTTACCTCAACTGGTATCTTACTATACATTCGATTGAATCTTTTGTTAAAACCAGGCAATGATTCCCCATTTTCCCTCTTCATGTTACCAAACTCAATATGATAATACAACAAGTCCTTTTTATCTCCCCAGTACTTCAAAAATGCATCATCTAACGCTTACTTCCTGGCCTCTCCATCAAGGCTCTGGACAAAAACTTTCATCCACACATCATTTTCACTTATATCTAAATTATCAGCATAACTATAAAAAGCTTCAAGATGTTCTTCTGTTGTTACTCCCTCTGTGCCAGTGAACTTAGGCATATATTTTTGATATTCTCCCACAGGCATAGGATTCAAAGGGATAGGCAAGACCAAGGTTCCATATCTAGCAGCAACAATTCTTTCTATCTTCGTGGGTGCTTGCTGGCCTGCCGTGATTGGGATATGTGGAGTGATACTAGCAGATTGAATGATATGAAGTAATGTGATGGATGGCAGAGACAAAGGGATGTTTTGGACTGTATGGGAAACTTTCCTTGGACTGAGATTCAAAGGGGAACTAACTAAACAAGGAGCTGAATTAATCTCTGAAGAAATTTCCTTACTAACAGTGTTAGGCTCTAAATCTTGAAACTGTAAATCTTCAGCTATAACTTTATCTTTCAGAGATGAATAAGATTTCTTAGGCTTACTTGATCCTGATGCCCCTTTCTGTGATGCTTTCTTCGATTTGACAGTTCTCTCAGGGTCAGGCACTAGTTCAGCTAGTGATTTCTGAGGATTTCTTCGAGTGTGTCTCACAAACTGAGCCAGATCTTCAATGTGGAGTCACCAAAGGTTGGTCTTCCTCCAGTGGAGTCGCCAGATAGATGATTACAACTAGAAATGTGGTCAGACCTTGTCTATCATCAAAATCTGGAACTGTGTCATGCTCCCAAGGAAGTTGAGCTTCAATTCTCCTCTCCCTGGAAACGACGCCAATTAATGTTATCACCCCAAGAAACTCTCCTAGGTTGTATATCAGAGATGCTCGAGAACATTACAAACTCAACAAAAATGTTGGAAAATGGTGGATGAATGAAATGAATGATGCATATTCAAGCCAGATAACCACTTCTATTATGCTTAACCCCAAACATGGGTGAACAACCCCAGACTACAAGGCTTTAGACCACCAATTACTCACAGTTTGAGGAT
This sequence comes from Pinus tabuliformis, assembly GCA_031772625.1. Classification (NCBI taxonomy): domain Eukaryota; kingdom Viridiplantae; phylum Streptophyta; class Pinopsida; order Pinales; family Pinaceae; genus Pinus; species Pinus tabuliformis. Next base: position 1,092,901,577 of record CM062817.1, on the reverse strand, counting down.
TAGGTGAACATGGAGAATACTAATCACACCAGCAGATGCACAGGACCCTGTGATAGCCAGCTGCAACCAGTAAAGAGGCCTGCAAATCTATTTCCTAATGCACAAACAAGATGACAGCTCTCTGGCATTAAAACAACAGAAACCTACATATAGATTCAATAATACTAACTAGACTCTAACACAGAGGTGGGATGGCAGCCCCTCTAATGCTAAACATCAAGAGCACATGAAAAATGCATAACAGGCACAGCCTGGAACAAAGAAGAAGTGGAGAGTGAGCAATTAACAGCAAAAGAAGCTTGCATTAGCTGAAAATGAAGACCAGAAGCTGCAGGTATCACATTAGTTATAGTCTCCAGAAGTTGAACTCTTACATCAAAATAACATTCATCAACCATCAACCTCCATTACATCTTGTTTCTTGGTATATATGGAGCTTGTTTACAAAATTGCTCTGTTGTTCAATGTGTGGAGGGGTCATAATGGACCACCAACCACATTTACAATCAAATATGAGTCTCTGCTGCAAACTGTGTGTTTTAATGAACAAAATCGGCCTTTCTGGTACTCTGTTGTACTTCACGAACCGGTGTAATGTCGTGTTTGTCTGCTCAAGGTTGTCCTTCTTGTCCTTCGGGTGTATAATGTGTTGAATGCAGTGGGTGAAGTATTAACTGCGCAGAGTATTTGCTGAATGATTGCTTCATGCTTCATGTGAATGATACAAGGCAACAGGACGAAGACAACATGGAGGATGTATGGGCAGGACAAGAAGGCAATATTGGCCGTTGGATGAAGTAAACGGATGGCGGAGATCGACTTGGAGAGGCTATCGGGAGGGAACGCGAATGGAGGATCGAGGGTCGTCGAATCACGGGATGGACGATCGGACGGTCGACGGGTGGCTAACATGCGCGAGTGATAGCGTGCGAGGGTCGTACAGGATGGCGGAAAATGGTTTCCCCACGCTGCTTCGGGATGGCAGGTGGTTTCCGTATGTGGGGGCGCGAGCACATATGATGAGTGACACATGGCTGGTGGGTCTGATGGGAAAACTGCTTTCCCCGCGAGCTATCAGACATGCGGCTTTCGGCAGTGGGAGCAGCGTATAACGTTGGATCACAAGGTGGAGGATCGGACGGCGGTGGATAAAAGCACGTGCTTATTGCTTGATGTGACAGGGAAAAGTCCCGCAGATAGTATTTTTTATATGTGCACGGTCATATAATCCACGGACACGTAGGTTTAGCTTTGTGCCCAGGACCAGAGGGAAAAGGGGTTATACGGGGTTTATAGGGTTTATAAAGGAAAACAGAAATAATGGAGTTAGGGAGAAATAAGGAGAATGAAGGGAAGGAAGAAACGGGGGTAGCGGGAGTTATAAGGGTATAAAGCAAATGAAGGGGGAAGAATACAATGAACTGCTGCGAGCTCCTTAGGCATGAAACAACGCTGCCACAATGTCTTTGACCCGACAAAAACCAAATTATGTAGCAGAGCTAACAATGCCTATGTTTCCTTTATATATTTAACCTTTTTTTTATTGAAATATTACACTTCCTTTATATATTAACCTTTTTATTGAAATATTACACTTCTATTATAATCGTTTATAAATTTATACTATTTAAATGTCTATGAAAAAAAAAACATATATTCTCAAAAATAATAAAATTCAACAAAGTTACTTTATTTTTTTAATATACATATATGTCCTTTATATATTGAACTTTTATATTTTATTGAAATATTACATTTATGAATATATAAATTTATATAATTTAATGTGTGTGTGAGATCGTGATGATTAACGTCCACTAAGATCAATTGGGTCTACTCGAGTTTAAGAAAGTAAGAGATTAGATGAGATTCTTTGATATTTTATTTATATGATCGAAAAGAAGGGAGAGAAGCATTTCTAGATTAAAAAAGTCATAAAGACAACCAAATTTAAAAAGTTAAAATATTTTTTAATTTACATATGTTTCTTTTATTCATTTAATTACCATATATTATTGAAATATTACATTTATATTATAGCTATTTATAAATATAAAAATTTATATAATTTAATTGTTTATGATATAAATAAAAAATTAAGACACAGAGACACACGTATATAATTTCAAACTTATATATATATATATATATATATATATATATATATATATATATATATATATTTGTAAGCTTGGTAGGACTCTCTGATTTTCATGTCCATTACACACCCCGCTACGGGGGAAAGGTAGCCCAAGATTTGAACCCAAGACTTCCGGTTCGGTGAGACTTCATTTCCACAGCCACTGCTACTGGAGCTAGCCCATGCAGACAATTTCAAAATTATATTTAACTTTAATACTTTATTGAAATATTATATTCCTATATATGTGTGTGTGTGTGTGTGAATAATAACAAAATTTAATTATTTTTTAATTTAAATATATTTCCTTTATATAATTATTTTTTCTATTTTATTGAAATATTACACTTCTATTGTAAACATATAAATTTATATATTTTAATTGTGTGTGGTATAAATAAAAAATTAAAATATCAAACTTTTGGAAATAAAGATAAACAAATAGAAATGAAAAGTATTATTAAAAAAAAAAAAACTACGTAAATTAAAAACATGACTTCTAACATTCTTCTAAAACTAACTTAATCTATATTGGTCTCTCCTTAGTTGTCAAGTTTGACATTAAGAGACAATATTGACAACATTCCATTAGTGCAGGCAATCTCGTTTTGTTTTTATTTTTAAAGCAAGTAGATTTTAGGCTTTTCTTTTAACCTCTTTGAATTCCTATGTTTTCTTTTCCTCAATTTGGATTCCTATGTTTTTATAACAAACTAGAAACAAATTTCAATACAATTTTAGACGTGAAATTATTCATGTCCATGTTTGGCTAGAGATTTGCTTACCTCATGGAATGAATGAAATTCGACACACTTCAAATTTAATCAATTTTATTCGCCAAACCTAGTGACTTAGATTTTACATGAGCTACACTAACAATATTTATAAGTACTCTAATTTCATATATATATATATATGCGAGGAAAAATATCTTACATTTGGTATATGCATTGATGTGCATTCAAAAATTGGCTTAAAGAGATGTCCAAAATGTCAAAAGGGGCCTGTAACATGCCCATATCATGTCTAAAAAATAGCCCATCAACAAAAAGATTCATGGAAAATAAAAGCAACATTATATACATATCCTCCCAGATACTTAGGAAATTTAACAGAGAAATAAGATATAGGTAGTTTATATAGCAAGCCCTTTTAGTGCTCTTGTTGTAGGCCCTTTGTAAAAGGCCTATGATAATATTCTAAAACATTTTCACCTATATTCTCAAAGATTTTCTAAGTGCCCAAAACTTGCAAATCACCTGCTTTAGATAATGGGTTTGTAGTGGGGTTTCTTTTCCTGTAAATATGGCAACATGAAATCCGATCAAAAGCAAGTTTAATTGTAAAATCTCTTCAAGGATTGGATACAACGTGTGCATGTGACATTTTTAAATCTCATTAAACCAATTTATAACAATTATAGAGTCGCCAAAGATCTATAACTGTCGACGTCCCTTCTTAATAGCAAATAAAAGAAGCTTGAGGCAAAGTAACTCAAAATAATTATTTGAGCCTCTACCCAAGCCAATTTGAAGCTTGAAAATGTGATTTTTTTGTAGGTATAATGCAACCTTGCCCACCTGCCCACGTTCACCCCCAGCTAGAGAAGCCCCGCCAAAGAATTCCCAAGGGTAAGAGAGGTCTACTTCTTCAACAATAATATTACGAGGAGTATGTGTGGGCTTTCTAGTAGGTAGAAGAGAGAAAGTTGCAATGATTTGCGTTGTTACTCTATCATGAGTAGTAGATTTGTCTTTAATTATTTCGTTGTTCCTTGAGATGCAAATTCCCCAGTTGATGAGTGAAGGTAAACCAATGTTGCTTTTTAGATTTGCTTGATCCCGCCACTACTTCCAGGAAGCATTGATAGATGCACCCTATGAATTTGAGACGATACCCAAATAGTTTCTTACTATGTTCCATACTCCCAAAGTGAAAGGGAAGGTAAGGAAAAGGTGATTCGTGGTCTCCTTAACATTTTTACATAGAGGACTCCAATTGGACCCACCCATGCATATTTTTTTAAATTGTCCCTTATAGGGACTTTATTTTCTAGGATGCACCACTGAAATAAGTGTGCTTTAGCTAGCCAGTAAATTTTCCATAATTTCCTTCACTTCCAGGCCAACTCCCATGGTCTCCTATCAACTATAATAAACATATAACTCAAATTTTTGGCAAATATTCGCCAAATGGTGAATGCACCCAGCATAAAGAATCGTCCTTGTCTATGAGACAAACATGGGAGGTGTTTAGAGAAGTGATGTGTCTGCCATTGTTCAAGGTAGTTACTTGGTAGGTTAAGTTGGTGGGCATTAGCCCAATTATGGGCTCAGATAGATGAACGAGCATTATTGACCACTTGGTTCAAAGAAATCCTTCCATTAGCATTTCAACGCACGAGGCAAGCGAAAGTTTTCTCCACATCCCACCCAAGGATCAATATTGATCTTGACTTTTTTCCCATTCCCGAATTTCCAAACCAGACCTTATTCAATCACTAAGAATGAGGATAAGGTAGCTTTCCATATAACTGAAACCTTTGGCCTCTTCTTTTCTGGGGAGAAAATCCATTGTTAAAGTGTGCAAAGGTGGATATGCTTCTCGAATACAATGGTTTTCCATAGACTATCATTAGATATCAGTCTCCATCCAACTTTCACGACCAACACCTTTACAAAGTGGTGGAGGTGTTTTAGACCTCACCCACCCCACATCTTTGGATAAGAAATTTTGTCCCATTTAACCCATGGGAAGACCTGACCATCTTTTGACCCCAACCATAAAAATCGACAACATGTCTCACGAAAAAATCCAGAACTCCTTTTGGGATCTAGAATATGTTAGAAAATTATATATTACGGAGCAATGGAACACATAAAATATTGCAGAAATATAAACACAGAAAACGCACAAAACAAGAGAGACACAGATATACGTGGTTCACCCAGTTTGGGCTACGTCCACCCCGAACAGCCAGTCCTTCCTTTCTATTATCCAGCAAAATGAAGAGATACAACCTACAGCAAAACCGCTGTAATATCCTCTGTTTTCTCTCACAGTCTCACCTCTATGTTTCTCACTCACCGAATACACATATATCACAGCCTCAAATACAATGCCCTCATATAAAGAGAGGGGGTTGCCTTCTAGGGCAAAAAACCCTAAACTAAACATAAGTTCTACCGTCAGATCATCCGCCTAATGAACGGCCCAGATTGACTAGAAATTACTATACTTTTACAAGGCAATTTTACAGCTGTTTTTAGCTTCGGGGGCGCTGCCCCCGAACCCCCCCGCCAGGGGGGGGCTCCATAAAGTCGCTACCGCCCCCCCCCTGGACCCCCCCACGGCAGCGATCATTTTACGGGCGGCGTTGCCGCCCCATTTTGAACTGGGGTCCAAAATGCCGGTACTATAGAAGATAATCAGGCTCCACACCCAACAATCTCCCACTTGGAGACTGATTGTAGCAACTCCACCGTTGCTCCATTTGCTGGACAATGACTCCTCTTTGGACCTGGTTGTTTCTCATCTTCATCGTCATCCTTGAAGACCAACTGAAACTGAGCATATTCTCAGTTTCTCCCTGGTTACAACTTTTGTTAGCATATCTACAGGGTTCTGGCTAGTGTGTATCTTTTCCAGCTTCAACTCTCCATCTTCCAACACTGATCGTATGAAATGGTACTTGAGCTGTATGTGTTTTGTCCTGGAATGAAATGCTGAGTTCTTTGCAAGATGAATGGCACTTTGACTATCACTGTATAACGTGCCCATATCATGCTCCTTACCCAATTCACCCATAAACCTTTGTAACCAAATCATTTCTTTACTAGCCTCTGTAGCAGCAACATACTCTGCTTCTGTTGTTGAGAGTGCAACAACACTTTGGATTTTTGAAACCCAACTGACAGTTGTTCCTCCGACAGTAAATACATATCCTGTAGTGCTCCTCCTATTATCTCTATCACCTGCCATATCTGCATCAACATATCCTTGTAGGGATATGTTTGAACCACCAAAGCATAATGCCTGATTTGTGGTACCTCTCAAATATCTGAGAATCCATTTCACTGCCATCCAATGTTCCTTTCCTGGATTGTTCATGTACCTGCTTACAACTCCCACTGCATGTGCAATATCAGGCCTTGTGCAGACCATTGCATACATTAAACTTCCAACTGCTGATGCATATGGAACTTTAGACATATAATCCATGTCTTCTTGGGTCTTTGGGCACATTTCTTTGCTAAGTTTGAAATGACTAGCAAAAGGTGTACTAACTGGTTTTGCATTTTGCATGTTAAATCTTTTCAACACCTTTTGTATGTACTCATTCTGAGACAATGTTAATTTTCTATTTTTCCTGTCTCTAGTTATTCTCATACCAAGGATTTGTTTTGCAGCACCCAAATCCTTCATTGCAAATGAATTTGCCAATTTTCTTTTGAGCACATTTATTTCCTGCATGTTAGATCCTGCAACAAGCATGTCATCTACATACAATAACAATATAATATAGCTGCCATCATTTTGCTTTTTCAGATAAACACAATGATCAGAGTGACATCTAGTATAACCTTGTTCAGACATAAACTTGTCAAATTTTAGATACCACTGCCTTGGAGCCTGTTTTAAACCATACAAGCTCTTCTTCAACCTGCACACAAGTTTCTCCTTCCCTTTCACCTCATATCCTTGTGGCTGCTGCATATATATCTCTTCCTCCAAATCCCCATGGAGAAAGGCTGTCTTTACATCTAACTGCTCAAGATGCAAATCTTCAGCTACTACAAGACTTAAAATAGTTCTGATTGAAGTCATTTTAACAACAGGAGAAAATATTTCATCAAAATCAATACCTTTCTTCTGTGCAAACCCCTTCACCACAAGTCTAGCTTTGTACCTTTGCTTTCCTCCATCTTCTTCCTTCAGCCTGTAAACCCATTTATTCTTCAATGTAGTTTTTCCTGCAGGCAACCTGACTAAATCCCAAGTCTGGTTATGCATTAAGGAGTCCATCTCTTCTTCCATGGCTACCTCCCACTTCTTCTTGTTTTCAACCTGCACTGCTTCTTCATAACATTCAGGTTCACCTGAATCAGTCAACAATAAATAATATAATGAAGGAGAGTATCGTTCAGGAGGTCTACCTATCCTGGTAGATCTTCTAACACCACTTTCAGGTGTTTGGGGTGCCTGTTGCTGTTGTGGTGGTTGTTGTTGTTGATTATTATTATTTTCAGGCACCTTTACTTTTTCAGTGATTTCATCAAGGACTGCGTATTCCTTGTTTTCCTTTTCCTGTTTCTTTTCCTGCAACTGATTCTTATACAAGACCTTTTCATTGAATATTACATCTCTGCTCCTAATGATTTTGTGATTTTCGTAATCATATAAGCGATAACCAAAATCATTAACACCATATCCAATAAAGGTACATTTCTTTGACTTTGCCTCAAGCTTTGTTCTATTTTCTTTATCAATATGGACAAAGGCCTCACAACCAAAAGGCTTTAAAACAGAGTAGTTTACCTTTTTACCTGTCCATGCTTCCTCTGGAACACCACCATCCAAGGAACTTGAAGGCCCTCTATTTATTAGATAAACAACAGTATCTACAGCATCTGCCCAAAACTGTAAAGGCAATCCTGCATGCAATCTCATGCACCTTGCACGCTCCATGATTGTTCTGTTCATCCTTTCTGACACACCATTTTCTTGTGGTGTTCTTGGAACTGTCTTCTCTCTGCGAATTCCATGCTCTGAACAGTACCTATCAAACTCTTTGCTGCAATATTCACCTCCATTGTCTGATCTAAGACACTTCAATTTCTTTCCTGTCTCAATCTCAACCAAAGCTTTCCATTTCTTGAAAGTATCAAATACATCAGATTTATTCTTAATACAATAAATCCAAGTTTTTCTAGTTGCATCATCAATAAAAGTAACATAATAACAAGAGACACCAATAGATGATACCTGAGCAGGTCCCCATACATCTGTATGCACAAGCTCTAATTTTTCGTTCTTCTTTTCTTTCCCAACTCTGAGAAATCTGACTCTCTTCTGTTTTCCATAAATGCAGTTCTCACAGAAGTCCAAATCAACATTCTTCAAACCTGGCAACAAATTCCTTGAGTGAAGAATCTTCATCCCTTTTTCACTCATGTGTCCGAGCCTATGATGCCATAATTGCATCTGCTCCTTTGGAAGTCAAAGCATTAACAGAGTTAGAAATACCATTGCATAAATACAATGTACCAACCTTTTCACCTTTTGCTATTACCAGGGCTCCTTTTGTGACCTTCCAAGCTTTATCTGTGAAAGTTGTCACACAACCTTCACTGCCTAACTGCCTTGTTGAAATCAGATTTTTCTTTAGATCTGGAACATGCCTTACCTCCTTTAGTAGCCATTGGTTTCCATTCTGCTGTTTTACAAGAACCTTACCCATTCCAACAATTTTACAGGGTTTGTCATCACCCAGACGAACTTGTCCAAAATCTCCTTGAACATAGTCATAAAATTATTTCTTTTCAGGTGTGGCATGGAATGAGGCCCCTGAATCTACCACCCAGGAATCAGTAATATTTTCGAAAGAAAGAATCAAAGCATCTTGTAACACCTCACCTGTCACATTTGCTTCATGATTGTTTTCTTGCTGTGCATCTCCTTCTTTTCCCTTCTGAGATCTACAGTCTTTCTTTAGGTGTCCTTTCTTTCCACATTTCCAGCACACTATCCCCGATCTGGACTTGGATCTGCCTTTCCTTGATTTACTGCGATATCCTGAGCTCTTTCCTCTTTCCATTTTTCTTCCTCTAGACTCTGCACTCAAAGCATTTCCCGATGTCTCACCGGAGCTTTTCCGTCGCATTTCCTCGCTAAGGATAGCACCGACAACATCATCAAACTTTAAAGTACTAGATCCAGAGACGGAGTTACTAATGGCCATTACCAAACCATTCCAACTTTCTGGTAATGAGCACAAAAATAACAGAGCTCTAACTTCATCATCAAAGTTTACCCCTACAGAACTTAACTGGCTTGTAACTGTATTAAAATCATTTAAATGGTTTGCAACAGATCCACCTTCCGACATATTCATATTAAATAACCGTTTCATAAGAAATACCTTGTTTGAGGCCGAGGGTTTTTCATATAGTTTCGACAACGTCTGCATCAAACCCTCTGTCGTGGTTTCCTTCGAAATGTTGAAGGCGACTGACGCAGCAAGACACAACCGTATTGTTCCGAGTACCTTTCTATCGAGAAGGTTCCATTCTTCGTCTTTCATACCCGTCGGCATCTTTGTTTTTTCGCCCAATGGTAGGTATAGATCTTTCTGATACAGATAATCTTCCATCTGCATCTTCCACAGCGAGAAGTTTTGGCCGTTAAATTTCTCGACCCTAAACTTACCATCTTCCGCCATTGCTCCCACTCAAACCAGGAATCCTTCTTTCCTGCGAGTTTATCAGCCAAATAGACCTTCGGCTCTGATACCAGTTGTTAGAAAATTATATATTACGGAGCAATGGAACACATAAAATATTGCAGAAATATAAACACAGAATTCGCACAAAACAAGAGAGACACAGATATACGTGGTTCACCCAGTTTGGGCTACGTCCACCCCAAACAGCCAGTCCTTCCTTTCTATTATCCAGCAAAATGAAGAGATACAACCTACAGCAAAACCGTTGTAATATCCTCTGTTTTCTCTCACAGTCTCACCTCTATGTTTCTCACTCACCGAATACACATATATCACAGCCTCAAATACAATGCCCTCATATAAAGAGAGGGGTTGCCTTCTAGGGCAAAAAACCCTAAACTAAACATAAGTTCTACCGTCAGATCATCTGCCTAATGAACGGCCCAGATTGACTAGAAATTACTATACTTTTACAAGGCAATTTTACAGTTGTTTTTAGCTTCGGGGGCGCTGCCCCCGAAACCCCCCGCCAGGGGGGGGCTCCATAAAGTCGCTGCCACCCCCCCCTGGACCCCCCACGGCAGCGATCATTTTACGGGCGGCGTTGCCGCCCCATTTTGAACTGGGGTCCAAAATGCCGGTACTATAGAAGATAATCAGGCTCCACACCCAACAGAATAAAGACATCTAAAATACTAGAATAACTTCCAAGGAAAATTTTATAAGGACCAACATGTCAATTGTAGAGAACCATCTGAAACTTCATACCTTTAATCTCTTTTCAATCTTTACAGTTATCCAATTACAATCTGTTTTTCTATAGTCATTGGGTTTCAAGTGGAACCCCAAATACTTTTAACCTTCATCAAAATTATTAGAGTGAAAAGGAAACAGATTATAAGCATTTGTGGACTAGTCCCTCGATAGGTTGAGAGGGCAGAGAGTAGATTTGTGAAAATTTACCAACATGTTGGTAGCCTTCTCAAAAAGTGATCGGGGCTCTTTGATGGTTTCTAGATCACACCTAAACAATAGATGGGTGATGGTGAGATCATCAACTACAGCAACACCCCTTAATTCCCCCATCCTTTTTGCTTCAAATAAGAACCTACTAAGGCCCTCATTCAACAACATAAATAATAGAGGGGATAGAGGATAACCTTGTCATAGTCCTTGTTGAGCATGAAAGAAAGACGAAGTCGACCCATTCATTAGTACTGCAAATGAAATTGTGGTTATGCAGCTGATAACCCAGCTTATAAAAGGAACTTCAAAGCCCAAATGGGTTAGTATAAATCTTATATAAATCCAACCCACTCAATCATATGCTTTATAAAGGTCAATTTTATCACCAATACTTTGATTTTCCTAGATTTTAAATTGTGAAGCCCTTCCTGAGCAACCCCAATTGCTTCATTTAATTGTAGACCTTTTAGAAAGGAAAATTGTTCCTTTGGTACATTTTTGGATAGAATATGTTTTAGCCTATTGGCTATGATTTTTTATATGACTTTGTACATGCAGTTACATAGTGATATAGGCTTGAAGTCATTAAAGGACTAAAGAGTGTATGATTTGGGAATGAGGGATATAAAGGTAGAGTTAAAAACATCAAGCATCCTACTATTTTTTTTGGGAGTCCTTAACCACCCTTAAAAGATATCCCCCCAAAATATCATAAAGCCCTATAAAAAATTTCACTGACCAACCATTAGGACTAAGGCTTTTATCCTTCCAAAAACAATGGATAACCTTTTGCAGTTATACTTTAGTCACCAATTCCATTAAACGTTGGTTATCTTCAACAACTGAGAACCTATGGAAAGATTTAGCCAATAAGATTACTTCAACAATGGCACTTGTAGGGGAGTCTTATTCAAGTTACTGAAGTGGCTTTTCCCAACTTTATGAGATATAAAAATGATGAAGCTTTGCCACCATCTAAATCATGTAGAGCCCAAGTAGTGTTGTGTGCTCTACGTCCCTTAGAAAAATGCTAAAAAGAATTGCATTTTCATTACCAATCCTCAACCATATACCTTTGGTTTTTTTCCTCCATGTCTCTTCATTTTCTTCCAAAATTATCCTTTTAGCAGCCTCTAGGTGAATGATCCTTTGTTTAGATTCCTCACACAAATAACCCCCTTGCCCCATTAAGAACTTCCAAACACTCCAAATCTTCCTCCATGGTTATAAGATATTGCTCCTCCCTCTTTGTTTTGAGCGTATACTACTGAATCGTAGCCTTTTTCACCCTTTTAAGGTTTTCAACAAAGTGAACCACAATAGGCGCATCCCCAACAGGGTTGTAACGAATTCAGTTTTTAGCGACCAAATATTGAAAAGGTTCATTCATTAACCATGATACAATGGATTTGAAGGGGCTTCCTGGTTTTTTAAAAACCCCATCCATTTCAAGAAAAAAAGGATGATGATCAGATTTAGCCCCTACCCCAATCTGTTGACGAAACTGTCCTTTCCAGCAAATACTTTGCCATAAGGAACCAATCTATCTGCCTGACACCCATCGCTTCCTCAATTCTCCTATTTCTCCAAGTAGGCTTGTACTTAATTAGGTCCACATCACATAGTTTATGTTCCTCCAGAAGGTGATTGAAATAGTCCAAAAGGGGGTCCACATGAGCGTGAGGACCCCAAATCTCAGAAGCTCCAAGAGAAAAGTTCAAATCCCCCCCATGACTAAATTTCCAGCTTTCATAAAAAATCTAGACATTAAAAAATCCCCAAAAGAAATCCTTTCTTCACTGTTGAATTTTCCTTACAACCTATGTCTAGTCTGTGGCTAGAATTAGCACACAAACGCACTAGAAGTCCCTAACCATTAACAAATTTGCACAATGGTAATATAATAGTAGTGAAACAATAAAGTACACAGATTTTATAGCACAAAAGTTTGTTATTATTAGTCCATCAATAAAACAAACATAGGGTTCTCGTAGCAGGCATCATGGCCCTTTATGAAACCTGACACGAGGCTAGTATACAACAATATGCAACTAGGGATTGAAGTCAACTCCCTTTGACCTTCAATCTACCCAAAGAACAAATACTTTGTAGGAACCCCTCGCTTCTATCCCTTTCTATCCTCTTTCTCTTGATGTACCTAGATGTCCTTTGCCTCTAAATAACACAAAGAAATAACTCATTTAACTTCTCTGCATACCCAGTTGCTCATATTGAATTAAGTCCTTCAAATCACTAGATACATCAACTTTCTAAGAATTCTACTCACACCTCCATTAGTGAACAAACTTCACCATTACAACTCAACAACCCATATTCCTCAGAACATCAACCCTTTCATCCCTAGGATGGCCTCTTCGTAGGCCTAAGGTACCCTAACCTTTTTCCATAGGCCCTTGAGGCCTCTCGTCTCCCTTTACTCCATACGGCCTAGCTTAAAATAGTTTTGTCCCTCCTCTATATTATTAGTTGAGGTCTTTTTAGCCCTTTTGTAATCATCTGAGGCCTTTCCTTGGTCCTCCATAAAAATCTAAGGTTTTGGCCCTCTCTCAAGGCATAAATCAGAACTAGCAGTCCTCGTTCTACTCGTCTATGACCTCAAATATAAATCGATAGCCTCAAGAACCGTTAACGTCAACCTCCTTTACACCTTCCAACAGACCAGACTTTAGAGGAGCAACTCAACCTCCTTCACTAGGGAAAATTCACTTCCAAAACAAGAAAAAAAAACCTCTAAATTGTCTTCCACTTGTTGATCTGCAACTCCTTCTTGGTTTATTCTGACAAGATGAGTTGCTATGTGGTGACACCTCTCCATTGGTCTCTCAAATATATAGGTTCTCTAATGTTTCCTTACGATCCCCTTTTGTCCATCAAAAATGTCCTCCATAAAAAATATAATAAATAAATAATAAGCTTGGGTTCTAAGTCCATGATTTTGGATTCAAAGCCCGCCTTATTAGGTACTTAGCCCAGAAAATGGGTCAAATTATCACAGGTTAAGTACCCATGACTTGTGGGAGCACCTCCAAATATACATGATTTTCAACACTCCCTTTTTTGCAAGGGAGGTACTTCCATTCCTCGAAAGAAACTCGTTAGGAACACAATCCCAATCTCTCGTGTCCATCATTGTTGCATACCCTGTAGAATGAACAACACTTTCCTCATAAGAGTCGTTGCCACCATAATTCTATCACTTCTTCTTCTCCTAATAGGCCTCCAGACCATTACAAGGTTCCTTCCTGCAATCTGTAGAAGTCTCCTTAGTTCCTACTGACCATGCGCTCTTCTTGGGTTGCAGATTCTCCCTCTAAACCTACAAACACACACTCTCACTTGAAACTCTTTGGTTCTTAGGAACCTTCTTCTTCCCTTGATCTATATTTTTTCCCTTCTACTTGTATAAACTAATCTCCCTAACTCCAATAATTGCTCTCGTGGAGCTAGAGCCTTCTGGCTTGATCATCACCTTTCCATCCTGGAACAATACGTCAAACCCATTAGCCTCAATCACTAAGACAAACACCATGTTACACTTGAGTTTTAGTACCCATAGTACATTTTTGACTTGTAGTATCCCTCCCGTCTCCACCCCGAAGACCACCATACCTAACCCTCTTACAATATTCCAACTCTTATCGCCAACCTCCATGTGCAATTTAGAGTCCCATTCAGTTAGAGTATTGAATACTTCTCACAATCATGTCATATGCATCAATGCTCTGTTATAAATGAACCACATGCCTTCATAAATGGTTCCCTCAGAGAAACGAGAAACTCGAGAAAAATCCTCTTCGAACCTTCTTCCAAAGTCATCTTACTCAGCTAAAGATGTGGTAGCCATTGGAATCTATTTCTTCTTCTCATTATCTCATTTCTTCCGACACGAACACTTACTCGCATAATCACTGTTATCACCCCAAGAAACTCACCTAGGTTGCATATCGGTGATGCTCGGGAAAATTACAAATTCAACGAAATATAGTTGGATAAATGGTGGATGAATGGAACAAATGCTGCATATTCAAGCCAGATAACCACTTCTACTATGATTGACCCAAGACATGGGTGAACACCCCCAGACTACAAGGCTTTTAACCACCTATTACTCATAGTTTGAGGATAAGGTGATAATGGAGAAGACTGACCACACCAGCAGATGCACAGGACCCTGTGATGACCGGCTGCAACCAGTTAAGAGGTCTGTAAATCTAGTTTCTAATGCACGGACAGGATGACAGCACTCTATGCATTAAACAACAGAAACCTGCACACATGTTCTATGATAAATGCTAAATCCTAACATAGAGGTGGGATGACAGCCCCTCTAATGCTAAACATTCACAGCAATAGAACAAATGCAAACAGGCACAGCTTGGAACAAGAAAGAGAAGTGGAAAGTGAGCAATAAACAGCAAAAGAAGCTTGTATTAGCTGGAAATGAAGACCAGACGCTGCAGGTTACAAAGTAGTTACAGTCTCCAGAAGTTGAACCTTACAACAGGGTTCTCTTCATCTAACACTCATCAATCTATTACATCTCTATTCTGGGTATATATACAATTTGTTTACAAAATTGCTCTGCTAAGCTATGCGTGGAGGAGTCAATAAATGATCACCAACCACATTTACAATTAGATATGGGCCACTGATACAAATCTGGCCGTGTTGTAAATGGATTTGACCCCTCTATTGCTCTGCAGTCCTCCTTTGAGCAGGTGGCGTGAAATAGAAAAGGAACCATAACCATTGAATGCTCTGATCTGTTCGGCAGTGTCCTGCTCCCTCCTCGGCCATACTGTTAATTAATTGCAGTCGTTGAACATTAACACGGCTAAACATGATTGTTTTGGTTATAACAGTGAAAGCACTGCCAAACTGCTCATTCTCGCCCATCAATGCTTCATTATGGACTTTAAAAGTCCTCAAGCATGGTTGAATCATCTATCGGGTCCGCCCTTTGGGTGACAGTGCATATCGCAGGCGGCCAATCCTCTGTTTCTTTATATTTGAAAATATATGCAAAAACGCTGCAAAATCATAAAAATGCCTCTTCCCGGACTTGAAATATCAAATAATCTTGTTCCGGAAACCCATCGGGTCTGGGCTTCATCGCATTGGCATTCATATATATAAATGGTATGCGCCACTGATTCCCCCGATTGCGATATGCCGATCGCGATCCAGGCCGATATCGCCGAACCTTTGCTTTTCCTCATATTTGAAAATACATGAGAATATTGGAAAAGACACGAAAAATGCCTCCGCCGGACCTGAAAGAATATATATTTTACTCCCCGGAACTTTTCGGGTCTGGGCCTCATCGCATTCGGCATTCACCAAGGCCTCCTTTGTATTTCCTTTATACATTAAAAACACACAAAATTCATTGAAAATGGCCCGGGCGCGGACTTGAAATTTTATGACATAGAGTGTTGAATAACCGTCGGGTCCGGTTATCGCATCGGCAATATAACTTATTTAAAAGCCCCGCCCCTTTGACAGCGCCGATAGCGATATTGCTGCGGACCCGAAAATCTATCAAAAAGAATTAAAAACCCCATCGGGTCCGACCCATCGGATCGCAAGCATACCATATGTAAAAGCTCGGCCCCTTTGACATCGCCGATAGCGATAATGCGACATGATCTTGGCCGTTGATCCGGATACGCGATCGACGGTCCTCACAAAATCGTCGACCACCATCTCCATTGCCCCTTTTAAAAGCGCCGATACGATACGCCGATGCGATATCGGCGAGGTCTCCTTTGTCGCTGCCACTGCCCGCCTGTTCCGATTGCGATATGCCGACGCGATCTGGACCGTTGATCGGCCAGATCCAACGGCTGATATGATTTCGGACCCTTAAGCCTGCAACTTTGGTTTTTTCATGATTTTAGCGCATTTGTGCCTCCCGATAGAGTATTTCCGCCTTCCCAAGGGCTTTCCTCTTGCGATAGTTTTGATCGGTGAAGGCCTTAAGAGGATTTTGAAGGCTTTTGGGGCACTTTGTATCCATTTTTGGGCATCCTTCTGTGCGCAAACAACCCGATTGGGACTACATTTGATCCTCAAATGTTGGATTATGTAGCAGAGCTAACACTGGCTCCTTCTAGGGATGAGATCCTCCCTGTGAGGTCTCAAGAACCTGCAGACCAATGCCTTCATACAAAAACAGCTATAAAAACACTTGCCTAGTGTCCATTGGGCATGGAGTCAACTAAGCATACAACAGGAAACTGTAAAAGAAACTAATTACAAACATTAAAGCTAAAAAACATAAACTTCAAAAATTGCCATTAGCAGGGCAATCAAAACTTTTTCTCCTGCTCTCAGCCCAGTTCATCATAGATCAGCAGGACTGGATTTATTTGATCCTCCACCTTAAAAGGTTTGGGGCATTTAAGCTCATCAGGTAGAGGAGGCTTGAACTTCATTCCCTTTCTATGTGTGCTCCTCCTTGGATGTTCTTTACTGGAGCCTCTGTACACCTGGTGGAAAATAATGGCTACTGTGTACTTCTTTGTGCTATCTGTGGCCTGCACCGTTAAAATGAATGGAAAACCAATGTACTCTTGTGTGGAGGACACACAGACATCACTTGCTCTAGCATCTTCTTTAGAATAGTCCTCATCCAAGGAGGATTCCCAAAACTGCACATCCTCTTCCTCTGTTATCTGATAAGCTGCTGCTTCATGCTGTGTAGAGTCCAACTGAGCAGGTTTCATACTATCAAGACTGAATTGATCAGTTTCAGCCTTGAGCCTTGAATCTTGTTCTGCTTCAGTGTTCAGGGAGCAGCTTAGAGGGCTTTTCACTAGAACAGATGGAGGGACAAAAGATGATGGGGAGCTTTCTTCTCCCTTCTTGATTACTGGGCTAGGGACCAAAGTAGGCTGTAAAATTGGCAGATCTGCATAGCCATGTGAAGACGAGCTGGCTAGGAGCTCAGATTCTTGGAGGAAGGGACCTGCTGCTGACTGCTTCTGCTGATAAGCTTGTTGTACTGCAGGTACAACAAACTGACAGGCAGTGCCTCTGGATAGTGCTTCTTCATAAGCAGCTCGGGTTAAGAAGGGGGCACCTTCTAAAACATGGACCTCCTCCTCTTCAAACAGCTCTTCTTTCATAACTCTATTCTGTAAAAGGGGCCTTACCCCTTCATCTTTATTTGTAACTCTGTTTCTCTGCAAAATCTGCGCATGCTCATGTGTTCGTCTACATGGATCTGGAGTTGGAAAAGAACTGGAACAATGAGCTCCTGCTTCTTCAAAACGCTGCTCAGCCTTTAATTTAGAAACTTCAGAGGTCAAAAGCTCGATCATCCTAGCTAATTTATCAATCTCAGGCTCTGAGGATGATGAGGATTCACCTCCCTGACTTCTGCATTCATCATCACCTTCAAGTCTTTCTGCAGCCATAATATTTGCTTCTACTTCAAAGGCTGCAGCTTGCATATTAGCCAAAGAAGTACATCTTTGTTCTCTTAATAGTAGGCAGAAACTAAAATCGAAGGCATTAGAATAAGTAATCATGGCAGAAGTAGGGGTGGGTTTTATTTGTGCTGGCATTCTGCTGTACAAATGATTGAATCTGATATTGAAATCAGACAACAACTCACCATCTTCTCTCTGCAAGTTCCCAAATTCATCATGATAGAAGAGCAGATCTTTATTATTTCCCCAGTGCTTTAAAAATACATCATCTAAAGTATCAATGTCTGCAATGGACCTAGGGGGTAAATCTCTAAACCATTTTCTAGCCTCGCCATCTAGGCTTTGGACAAAAACCCTCATCTAGACATCCTTTTCATTGATGTCTAGGTTATCAGCATAACAATAAAAATATTCGAGGTGCTCTTCAGCTGATACTCCTTCTGCACCAGTAAACTTAGGCATATATTCCATATAATCTCCTACAGGCATGGCATTCAAAGGGGTAGGCTAAACTAAAGGCCCATACCTAGCAGCAACAATTCGTTCTATCTTTGTGAGAGCTTGTTGGCCTGCCATGGCTGAGGTAAGGTACAAGGATACTGGTAGACTGAGTGGAATGGATCAATGAAAAGGATGACAGAGACAGAGGAATACGATAGACAACACGGATGCTTCTTTCAACTGAGGTCCGAAAAGGAAATGAATAACCGGGAGCGGTATGAATCTCTGAAGGTGAACTTCACTAACAGAGACACATAAAAATTGTTTAAGGCTTACCTGATCCTGATGCTCCCTTCCGCAAAGTTTTTTCTTCTTATCGATCCTCTCAAGATCAGGCACTGGCCAGCTAGTGATTTCTGAAGATTTCTCCAAGCATGCTTCACGAACTAGACCAGAACTTCAATGTGGAGTCGCCAAAGGATGGCCTTCCTCCAGTGGAGTCGCCAGACAGATGATTACAACCAACGTCTATGTTCAAACCTTGTCTGTCATCAAAGCTTGAAGCTATGTCGTCTCCCAGGGAAGCTGAGCTTCAATGCTATCATCCCCGGAAACGACGCCATTTAATGTTATTACCCCAAGAAACTCACCTAGGTTGCATATCGGTGATGCTCGGGAACATTACAAATTCAATAAAATATAGTTGGATAAATGGTGGATGAATGGAATAAATGTTGTATATTGAAGCCAGATAACCACTTATACTATGATTGACCCAAGACATGAGTGAACACTCCCAGCGCAAGACCCTCCGGACCATCACTTTCTTTTCATTTTCATATATGACATCTGGGAAGAATTCGATGTATTTTTTTATGGAGAGGATGCGTAAGCATGGCTCGACCACCGGGAGAGGATTCACCTCTACAAGGCTTTTAACCACCTATTACTCACAGTTTGAGGATAAGGTGATAATGGAGAAGATTGACCACACCAGTAGATGCACAGGACCCTGTGATGGTCAGCTGCAACCAGTTAAGAGGTCTGTAAATCTAGTTTCTAATGCACGGACAGGATGACAGCTCTCTATGCATTAAACAACATAAACCTGCACACATGTTCTATGATACATGCTAAATCCTAACACAGAGGTGGGATGACAGCCCCTCTGATGCTAAACATTCACAACAATAGAACAAATGCAAACATGCACAGCCTGGAACAAGAAAGAGAAGTGGAAAGTGAGCAATAAACAACAAAAGAAGCTTGTATTAGGTGGAAATGAAGACCAGACGCTGCAGGTTACAAAGTAGTTACAGTCTCCAGAAGTTGAACCTTACAACAGGGTTATCTTCATCTAACACTCATCAATCTATTACATCTTTGTTCTGGGTATATATACAATTTGTTTACAAAATTGCTCTGCTAAGCTATGCGTGGAGGAGTCAATAAATGATCACCAACCACATTTACAATTAGATATGGGCCACTGATACAAATCTGGCCGTGTTGTAAATGGATTTGACCCCTCTGTTGCTCTGCAGTCCTCCTTTGAGCAGGTGGCGTGAAATAGAAAAGGAACCATAACCATTGAATGCTCTGATCTGTTCGGCGGTGTCCTGCTCCCTCCTCGGCCATACTGTTAATTAATTGCAGTCGTTGAACATTAACACGGCTGAACATGACTGTTTTGGTTATAACAGTGAAAGCGCTGCCAAACTGCTCATTCTCGCCCATCAATGCTTCATTATGGACTTTAAAAGTCCTCAAGCATGGTTGAATCATCTATCGGGTCCGCCCTTCAGGTGGCAGTGCATATCGCAGGCGGCCAATCCTCTGTTTCTTTATATTTGAAAATATATGCAAAAACGTTGTAAAATCATAAAAATGCCTCTTCTCGGACTTGAAATATCAAATAATCTTGTTCCGAAAACCCATCGGGTCCGGGCTTCATCGCATTGGCATTCATATATATAAATGGTATGCGCCACTGATTCCCCCGATTGCGATATGCCGATCGCGATCCAGGCCGATATCGCCGAACCTTTGCTTTTCCTCATATTTGAAAATACATGAGAATATTGGAAAAGACACGAAAAATGCCTCCGCCGGACCTGAAAGAATATATATTTTACTCCCCGGAACTTTTCGGGTTCGGGCCTCATCGCATTCGGCATTCACCAAGGCCTCCTTTGTATTTCCTTTATACATTAAAAACACACAAAATTCATTGAAAATGGCCCGGGCGTGGACTTGAAATTTTATGACATATAATGTTGAATAACCATCGGGTCCGATTATCGCATCGGCAATATAACTTATTTAAAAGCCCCGCCCCTTTGACAGCGCCGATAGCGATATTGCTGCGGACCCGAAAATCTATCAAAAAGAATTAAAAACCCCATCGGGTCCGACCCATCGAATCGCAAGCATACCATATGTAAAAGCTCGGCCCCTTTGACATCGCCGATAGCGATAATGCAACATGATCTTGGCCGTTGATCCGGATACGCGATCGACGGTCCTCACAAAATCGCCGACCACCATCTCCATTGCCCCTTTTAAAAGCGTCGATACGATACGCCGATGCGATATCGGCGATCGCTCATCGGCGAGGTCTCCTTTGTCGCTGCCACTGCCCGCCTGTTCCGATTGCGATATGCCAACACGATCTGGACCGTTGATCGGCCAGATCCAACGGCTGATATGATTTCGGACCCTTAAGCCTGCAACTTTGGTTTTTTCATGATTTTAGCGCATTTGTGCCTCCCGATAGAGTATTTCCGCCTTCCCAAGGGCTTTCCTCTTGCGATAGTTTTGATCGGTGAAGGCCTTAAGAGGATTTTGAAGGATTTTGGGGCACTTTGTATCCATTTTTGGGCATCCTTCTGTGCGCAAACAACCTGATTGGGACTGCATTTGATCCTCAAATGTTGGATTATGTAGCAGAGCTAACAATCACCATGCTCGCCACATGTGAAACACTTCACTTTGCTCAAGTCCTTCTTCTTAGCTTGGCCCTTCATCTTATCTTTGAGGGCCATGTTCTCTTCATCATATTTCTTCTTATGAAAATCCTCATCTCGTAGTTCCTCTTAGATAAAGTCATCCCATAACCTGTTCCAACTTGGCAAAATGTATTGAACAAATATTCCTTTGATAAATGGCTTCCATTCCTCAGTGAATCCCTTCAAGGAAGTCCTTACTAATTCAAATTCTGGAAGTTTATTGATAAGCCCCAAAAATGGATAATTATTTGGGCTTATTCAACCTCCTAATTTGACTTAATCCACCATTCTCATTAGTTTATTGCATGTTTTTTATTATATTTATGCTAATAGAGTGAATTGGGTTAGTCATTATGCCAACAAGTCTAATGTGTGCTTTGTGTAGCCTTTTTGGTCAATTTGGAGACAAAATTGAAGGTTTTAATGAACACTTGGCAGCCAAATTCGTGGGAGAACAAGGGAGAGGATTTGTAGGAAGGTGTCCCCTTCATTTATGGGCCCTTACCTCGAATTCTCCACTATCAGCTCGGAGTTCAAGGGCCACCAAATCAATTAGCACAAGGGCAGCCAAGCAAGTCAAGTAGGACTACTGTTAACTACAAGTTTTGGGTAGCCGAGTCCCTAAAGTTTAGGAGGATTGTTGGGGTCCTCAATTTGTATAAATAAGAAGGCTTAGGGCCTCATTTTGGTTAGCCAGTAGTTAGTCACTTTGTAGGCAGAAGTTAGCTAGTTTGTAGTTCGATTTTAGTCAGGAGATTAGCTTTGCATTTCAGCACATTTTCAAGCTTTCCCTTGTGGACAGTTTTGATGTAACTCTTCTTGTCTTGCTCAATAAAGATGAATCCAGCTTTGCACCAGCTCTAAATCTCTCTTAGGAGGCTGTAGCTCTTGGGGTTGGGCCCATCTCAAGTGCCCAGTACCTCCTTTGTTTACTTTCATGTGTCTTTGCTGCATTCTTAGAATAAAATCTACTATTTAGATTTAAATCTTGCTTTGTTATTTAGATTGGTTTTGATGGTTAAAGTAGCTTTTCATGTTCAAATTTAGTTGGTAGGATAATAACAGGAAAAAGGCTCCAAAAAAAGGGTCAACAAACACTTTTGGTTTCACCTCTTCCTTATTGGATCAAGGGCTGGAATTGAAGTAACCGTGTTGTCCCAAACAAAAACACTAGTTTGCTTTACCATGCAATCCTTAGTGTACTGTTTTCATTTGCAGAAGTTAGTTATGGGTTCAGATATTTGAAATGTTTCTTTGCATGATTGATGTACATGGTTTTCTTTCCAAATAAAGTTGTTTTTCATTCGTTTTATTGACAGTTAGATTAGATTAGCTAGGACTTTGATTATTTGTAAGACTTTGTTGATTCAGTTAAATGTACACCGTGCAGGGCATCTCTACCACTCTTTCATCCACCTAAGCTTCATCAGAGCCATCTGCTCCATCTCCTAGCTAGGTTCCTCGTCTCACATCTGTCCTCTTGCCCACATAACCCTACCTTTTTGTGCAATCATTGTTTCAATCTTCTTTGAGCCAATTTAGCCATGTACACCTTCTCACCACTCCATCCACCAGTCCATGGGCCACTTCAGACCCCTATCCTACCTCCATATCCATTCATGCATCTTCCCTCACTCACCCATCCTCCAAAATCCAATTTTTAAACATCCTGTAGAAATTTCTCAACATCCTGTAGAACCCCTGCAGACTTCCTGTAGAAGCTCACGAATGAGGTTTCTTGATAGCCAAACTCTGTGAAACTTTGTGGAAGGGTGTTAGGGACCCCTTATGCCTTCTCTGAACCTTCCCGACCTCTTCCAAGCATTTCCTCTCGCCAATCCACCTCTGCACAGTCAAAAACAGTTAAATTGTATGCATGATAAATGTGACAACTTATTCAAAAATACAAAAAGATGTTTTCTTCAGATAGTGATAACTTAGACACATGCATTTTACCTTCATAGAAGTAATGGCATCTCCTTTAGTAGTTTTCATTCTCTCCTTTGCATCAGTACGACTAGCTGGTAGAATTAGGGTTTGCTAGGGTTTGTGTTTTCCTTCAGTTTTTTAATCTCTTTTCGCAAATAGATTAGCTTCCTTTGAGTTAGCTTTCATCCATCAATTAAAAAGCTTCTTCTAAGATCTCATAGAAGTTGGCTTAAGCTCCTAGCGGACTTGTGCCAACTGACCAAGTGACAGTTGCGGCAAGAGCTAGTACTTGTGCATATAGCACCGTCGCTTCCAAGTTTGTTACGAACTACCGGGTTGATAAAAGTAAAGACGGGAGTCCCAGGAGTTGCAGCATTATTGCTGCAATACTGGGGCCCACCATCTTTTTGGCGTCGTTGCCGGGGAAGCGTTAGAGTATTGGTGATTGTTGATTTTCTTTTATTTCCCACTACAATCTTCTGCTAAGTAGTTTATTTCATTTCCATTATGCAATTTCGTTTATGAAAAAGTAGATTAGCCTTTCCCGCTTTCATAGATTAGCATTTCAATTCCGCAATTTCATTTCTACAAGCGTAGATTAGCATTTCAATTCCGCAAGCGTAGACTAGCATTTCATTCATGCAATTTCATTTGAGCAAAATAGATTAGTCCTTTCCTGCTTTCATTTCAATTCCGCATTTTCATTTTAGCAAGATAGTTAGTTGCAGTTCAATCTATTTCAGTTTGGCAGGTAGAAGTAGAAAAAAGCAAAAATCAACCAAAAGTATTTCATTTCATGCCTTGTAGGAGTAGAGATAAGTTAGAAAAATTATTGCACAACGCCCCCACTGCTTCACACAGCCAACCTTCTCTCTTCTTCGATGGCTGTGATTAAAGAACCCTTAGGTGGACCGCAAGACATATTTGAAGAACCTCAAGGGAAGAAGAAGAAGAAAACATTCCTCTGGAGAAAATGGCTACAAATAGAAATGTTGGGAGCAGTACCTTGTCCAAAAACGAATTTGCAAATCAGATCGAAGATTTCAAGAGTGATATGAGGCAGTTTCTTGCCATGCAACTGGATACCTTGCAGATCCAAAGGAAGCAAGAGGAAGCCAAGAGGGCTTTGGCCATCTTCTGTCCCAGGTGCACTAGAAAGCATCCTAGGAATGAATGTCCATTGCACTCCATAGAAGTGTGTTTTGTTTGTGAAAGAGACCATCCTACGAATCAGTGCCCTTCCTTGCCCGAAATCAAAGCTGCCTATCAGAGGGCTAAAGGAACCACTGAACCACTCTATTATATGAACCAAAGGAGGCCACATGGACCTAGATCTTACCAGCAGGAACTGCAAGGGACATCCCAGACCTATTACGACCCCTATCAAGCCACTTACATGCCTTCTTGGGGTCCCCCTGCTCATCCTTCCTGGTTCACACCTCCTCCTTGTTCCTTCACAGATCCATATTATGCCCAACCAGTTGCTCATTCATTACACTCTTATGCTCAGCCACAACCTCAGTGGAATGCACCTCATCAAGGGTGGAGGCCCCAGTACAACTCTCCTCCCACTCCTTTGTCTCCACCACCTGCTCAACCGCAACCATCGCCTCCTCCTCCACCAAGGCAGCCCCACATGCCTACCCAACCACAAACCCATCCACATCCATCTCAAAAATACACCTCCACTCAACCACCCATACCACCATTCCCAAAACCATACAATGGAGTAGCTCAATCCAATTGTAAAGCTCAGGGACACCATGTCCAAATAACTCCTCTTGAGCTCAATGATCTTCACCAAAGCTCAGGAAGAGTGTTGGAAAACAGAGATTATATTGACAACATTGAAGGACCAAAGGCAAAAGAAGATTCAAAAGAAAAGATCAAAGAACCATGGGCTGCACTTGATGAAGAAAAGAGATCAGAATCAGAGATTGAGAAAGCTCCCTCATGGTTACCATCAAACCCTCCATGTAGTCAAGAGAAAAATCAACAAAAAGAGGAAGGTGTGAGGGTCATGATAGAAGGTGACATGAATAATGATCCAGATCAGCAAAAGGACCAAGGATATCAGAGCTATATTGAGATATGGTTTTAGACGGTCACTAAGTTGCAGTGGTACTCTCTTCCTCAGCTATGTTTGGTCCCTTCAAAGTCAAATCATTGGGTCTCTGAAATCCGGATAGCTGTCAAAGCATGCATTTCAAGCCGCCACATCATTTTATCTCTAATCTCGATGTGCACATGGCTCCATTGGAAGTATTCTTATACTTGAAAAGAATTTTGTTTTTCAAGTAGGGTAGGGTAAAAAAAAAAAAAAAAATATGAAAATAAAAATCTAAGGTGAAAACCTCCTCGGAGGCTCCTTAGATTGGCTCATTGATTGAAAACCTCCATGAGGTGGTCAATGGGTTGGAAAGACGAGAAAATAAAAAGGGAATAAGATCCCTGGGTGAAAACCTCCCTTGGAGGCACCCAGGGCAGGCAATTAGGGTGAAAACCTCCATGAGGCGCCCTAGTTGTTTTTCAAAAAAAAAGAGAAAAAGAAAAGAAAAATAAAGCTAATTTCCATTGAATAATTGTAGGTTGGAAGAAGGACATTGCAGGTTAGGAGGATCGCTCAAAGCAAAGACAAAGGAAGTTTTGTGCCTTCTACAGGAAGTTCTGTGTCTTCTACAGGAAGTTCTGTGTCTTCTACAAGAAGCCTACAAACGAGCCAAAATTGATCTCTGAAGAGGATCTGAAGGCCGAGAATCTGTCCATGAGGCCTGCAAGCATCCATGTTTCCATCCCTCACCCTTCTCCATCATTTTTTCCACCTCATTGTGCTTCTTTTATGAAAACTGTGTTTTCTACAGGAAGTTCCTGTAGAAATTACAAGAAGCTAAAAATGGATTGCAAAAAGGTGGTTTGGTGAACACGATAGCTTCCGCAAGGGTTCAGAAGTCCTCCTGCAATCTTAAAACTCCTCCTCCATCATCTCCATGCCTGCATCACAGCCCAAGCTCAGCTTTTCTTTCCATGCAAAAACTTGCAGAATGCTTTGAAGAAAAATACATAGAACAGAATTTGTTTTTGCCCTAGCTTGAAAACCATGCATCCATTTGAAAAACCGTTTTACAGGGAATTGTATAGGGATGATGGCAACATGCCCGAGCGGTTTCGTCCCATTCCGATGCACGGTTTCCAATAAATCGGCCTCCATCAGCTTCAGCCATTTTTGCATTTTCTCCATATCCATGCATCTGTTTCAAAACTTGTTTCATGGGGAGATGCATATGGGTGATAGTAACCTACCCAAGCAGTTTCAGATGATTTCGATGCACGATTTCTGAGAAATTGATCTCTGAAATCTTCAGCCATTTTCCATTTTTCTCGAAATATGTGCATCCATTGATCTTAATTTTGCTATGGGAGGTGCATCATGATGATAGGAACATGCTCAACAAGTTTTAGATCGATCCGATCTATCGTTCGGGAGCAATGGCGAAAACAAGTTTTGGTCCTGTGAAAATTCAGCAGCATTAGCTTGAGGGTGCAGATCTGAACGTGGAAACGAACTCTTGCCGCTTAGATCCAGCTAGAGGATACCTGCACAAGCAAAATAACCACACATCAGACAGCAAAGAGATTATAGCACAAAGGATCCATCATGAAACCACCGAAACAAATGCATGCAGCAGCAAAAAGCACCTCACAGCAACCATTTGACTTCAGGTACGTGACTAAAACTTGTTCCTCTATTGCATGAATCTAATTGAAGAACTGCATGAACGAATGGAATGGTGGGGTAAGCCACGAATCTAGCAAGGTTAAGCTAATTTCCTTCTCTAGCACTCAGTCGGAAGTCATGCAGTACACGTGGACAACTGACTCACATGAAAATTAAAGCAACCAGGAGTGTTGGCCGTTTAAACCTGAGTTCAATTGACGACAGTGATTACAGGGGAAAAACACACAGTTCAAGAACAACACTTCCAGTTGCATGTGGCCACGTACACCTGGCCACTTCACTCCCTCACCACAAATCACGCTGAAATTAAATGATGCTTGGCTGAAATTCTCACCACCCTCTGTTCAACTGTGGTCAACTGGAGCACGCGCCCACCACGTCCAGATCAGTTAACCGGTGGTCCTCTGCAAGATTCCTACCTGGTTTCTTGAGATTTCTGCCGTTTCTTAAAAAATTCCCGCCTGTCGCGCTCTACAGGTGTTTCTACAGGAAGTCTTCTACAGGAAACACAGAAAACAGCCTTCCAGAGCAAAAAAGCCTGGATTTTTCTGCGACAAATGGGAGTTTCGAAGAGAGGTAGGCTCGAAAAATGCCATACCCGTGCATGAAATTTCAAAAGGTGGTAAATTAAATTGTTTGGAGTAGGGGAATTTGAGACAAATCTGCCATGAGTCAAAAACAACAGTTTTCCTGTGTTGCATGGAATTTCTCGGCTGCAGGAACACAATGCAGAAAGGAGGCCTCCCAACACAAGGATAAGGGCCCCTACCAAGTTACCAGGAATCCTCACATACACTCCCTCCATGAACACTCATTTTTTCAGGGTTTGGACACAATCTAGTCATGGTTCAACCTTCTACAGGAAGCTATAGGACTTTCTACAGGAAGTTCTGTATTTCTACCAGAAACATCCTATAGAGCCTTTGGGCAGGCCAGAATCGATTATGGAGAGGGATTTGAAGCTTGAAGTCTGTTGAGGAGGCATGCAACCACTCTTTCCTTCCATCCTCCACTGGTTTCATCGCCTTTCACCACCATTGCCACCATCTGATTGAATATACTTGCACAATCATACCAAAGCTGAAACTTCTCTAGGAAAAGGAGCACAGGTAGTGGGAAGAAGCAAAGAGAAAAGCATGGTTTCATGACTAAGAAGAGGACATCACTTCAGAAGCTTAGCATGACAGGGAGGCCACTAGGGCCATCAAAGATGAGGAGATAGATTGGTTGCTCAGAGGATGAGCAACACTTTCAGTAGGGGGGTGATGATGAGCCCCAAAAATGGATAATTATTTGGGCTCATTCAACCTCCTAATTTGACTTAATCCACCATTATCATTAGTTTATTGCATTTTTTTGATTATATTTATGCTAATAGAGTGAATTGGGTTAGTCATTATGCCAACAAGTCTAATGTGTGCTTTGTGTAGCCTTTTTGGTCAATTTGGAGACAAAATTGAAGGTTTTAATGAGCACTTGGTAGCCAAATTCGTGGGAGAACAAGGGAGAGGATTTGTAGTGTCCCCTTCACTTATGGGCCCTTACCTTGAATTCTCCACCATTAGCTCGGAGTTCAAGGGCCACCAAATAAATTAGCACAAGGGCAGCCAAGCAAGTCAAGTAGGACTGCTGTTAACTACAAGTTTTGGGCAGTTGAGTCCCTAAAGTTTACGAGGATTGTTGGGGTCCTCAATTTGTATAAATAAGAAGGCTTAGGGCCTCATTTTGGTTAGGCAATAGTTAGTCACTTTGTAGGCAGAAGTTAGCTAGTTTGTAGTTCGATTTTAGACAGGAGATTAGCTTTGCATTTCAGCACATTTTCAAGCTTTCCCTTGTGGACAGTTTTGATGTAACTCTTCTTTTCTTGCTCAATAAAGATGAATCCAGCTTTTCACCAGCTCTAAATCTCTCTTAGGAGGCTGTAGCTCTTGGGTTTGGGCCCATCTCAAGTGCCCAGTACCTCCTTTGTTTACTTTCATGTGTCTTTGCTGCA
The DNA here is from genome assembly GCA_031772625.1 of Pinus tabuliformis. Classification (NCBI taxonomy): domain Eukaryota; kingdom Viridiplantae; phylum Streptophyta; class Pinopsida; order Pinales; family Pinaceae; genus Pinus; species Pinus tabuliformis. The sequence goes on along the minus strand of CM062817.1, from coordinate 1,092,872,463 downwards.
TTCTTAGAATAAAATCTCCTATTTAGATTTAAATCTTGCTTTGTTATTTAGATTGGTTTTGATGGTTAAAGTAGCTTTTCATGTTCAGATTTAGTTGGTAGGATAATAACAGGAAAAAGGCTCCAAAAAAAGGGTCAACAAACACTTTTGGTTTCACCTCTTCCTTATTGGATCAAGGGCTGGAATTGAAGTAACCGTGTTGTCCCAAACAAAAACACTAGTTTGCTTTACCATGCAATCCTTAGTGTACTGTTTTCATTTGCAGAAGTTAGTTATGGGTTCAGATATTTGAAATGTTTCTTTGCATGATTGATGTACATGGTTTTCTTTCCAAATAAAGTTGTTTTTCATTCGTTTTATTGACAGTTAGATTAGATTAGCTAGGACTTTGATTATTTGTAAGACTTTGTTGATTCAGTTAAATGTACACCGTGCAGGGCATCTCTACCACTCTTTCATCCACCTAAGCTTCATCAGAGCCATCTGCTCCATCTCCTAGCTAGGTTCCTCGTCTCACATCTGTCCTCTTGCCCACATAACCCTACCTTTTTGTGCAATCATTGTTTCAACCTTCTTTGAGCCAATTTAGCCATGTACACCTTCTCACCACTCCATCCACCAGTCCCTGGGCCACTTCAGACCCCTATCCTACCTCCATATCCATTCATGCATCTTCCCTCACTCACCCATCCTCCAAAATCCAATTTTTAAACATCCTGTAGAAATTTCTGAACATCCTGTAGAACCCCTGCAGACTTCCTGTAGAAGCTCACGAATGAGGTTTCTTGATGGCCAAACTCTGTGAAACTCTCTGGAAGGGTGTTAGGGACCCCTTAGGCCCTCTCTGAACCTTCTCGACCTCTTCCAAGCGTTTCCTCTCGCCAATCCACCTATGCACAGTAAAAAACAGTTAAATTGTATGCATGATAATTGTGACAACTTATTCAAAAATACAAAAAGATGTTTTCTTCAGATAGTGATAACTTAGACACATTCATTTTACCTTCATAGAAGTAATGGCATCTCTTTTAGTAGTTTGCATTCTCTCCTTTGCATCAGTAGGACTAGCTGGTAGAATTGGGGTTTTGCTAGTGTTTGCGTTTCCTTCAGTTTTTGAATCTCTTTTCGCAAATAGATTAGCTTCCTTCGAGTTAGCTTTCATCCATCAATTAAAAAGCTTCTTCTAAGAGCTCATAGAAGTTGGCTTAAGCTCCTAGCGGACTTGTGCCACCTGACAAAGTGACAACTGCGGCAAGAGCTAGTACTTGTGCATACAGCACCATCACTTCCAAGTTTGTTACGAACTACCGGGTTGATAAAAGTAAAGATGGGAGTCCCAGGAGTTGCAGCATTATTGCTGCAATACTGGGGCCCACCATTTATCAATAATGGTAGCAAGCTAATCATGAACTTGAGATAGACTTGTTAGATACAAAGGCACGTTCTCGCAATCCATCATCTTGGTGTTCTTGATATTTTCTCTCAATACCATCAACCGGTTCTTGTTCTTGTTCTGAAAAAAAAAAAAATCTTGAAGAACCTTCCACATATCATGTGCAAATTTATTCCCAGTAAGATGAGGGATCATTAAGGTATCAAGCGATCCTTTACTCCATCTAGGATTATTAGCTTGGCCTTCACATCCAACTCTTCAAACTCAACCAACTCTTTAGGAGTTGTTAGCTTAAAAATCTACTTATCAACAAACTCCCATATCTCTTTCACCAATAATACCAACCTAATCCTTTTTTTCTAAGGACTATAGTTGGACAACCCATCCAACATGTCCTCATACGTCAAACTAGCAATCAACTTTTCCATGTTGTTATTCTTTCAACAACAAATCAACTAGCTCCCACTTAGGTTGCCTCCTTTGCACACTCTAATTCAATTGTCCCTTCAAAGTACCTTTGATACCATATTGAATTTTCCTTACACCCTAGGTCTGGCCTATGGCTAGACCTAGCACACAAACACACTAGAAGTGCTCAACCATGAATAACTTTGCATAGCAAAAATATAACAATAGTGAAATAATAAAGTACACAAATTTTGTAGGCCCAAAACTTATTATTATTAGTCAATCAATAAAAAAAACATAGGGCTCCCATACTATGGAACATGGCCCTTTATGAAACCTAATATAAGACTAGTCTACAACAATATACAACTGGGGCTTGTGGTAAGCCTCCTTTGACTTATAATCTACCGAAAACAACAAAGAATAATTACTTAACTTACTTGTTATAGAAATCCCCTCACTTCCAACCATTTTTGTCCTCTTTCCCTTGATTTACCTGACTATCATTTTCCTCCAAAAACCACAAAGAAATATCTCCTTTAACTCCTCTGCATACCCAATTTCTCACAGTGAATTTAGTCCTTCAAATCACTAGATACATTTTCCTTCTAAGCATGATGTTCACACCTCCATTAGTGAACAGAATGCACCATTACAAATTAGCAACCCATGTTCCTCATAAAAACAACCCTTTCATCCCTACACTAGCCTCTTCTTAGGCCTAAGGTACCTCAGTCTTGTTCCACAGGCCCTTAAGGCCTCTCAGCTCCCTTTCCTCCCTACATCCTAATTTAAAACAAATGTGACCCTCCTCTGCCTTATCAACTAAGGCTTTTTTTCCTACCTCCATAGAAATTTAGGGCTTCAACCCTCTCTCAAGACACAAATTAGAACCATCAGTCCTCGTTTTACTTATTTAGGACCTCAGATAGAACTCGACAGCTTCAATAACCCTTAACATCAACCTACTTTCCACCTTCCATCAAACTAGACTTTGGAGGAGTAACTCAGCCTCCTTCAATAGGGAATATTAATTTCCAAAACAGAGAAAAAAAGGACCTCTAAACATCCCCCACTTGTTTATCTGTGGCTGCTTTTTCGCCTGAGGTTCTTACAAGATGAGTTGCTATGTGCTGAGACCTGTTCGTTTGTCTCTCAAATAGATAGGTTCTCTAATGTTTCCTTAGAATCCCTTTTTGTCCATCAAAGGTGTCATCCACAACAAATAGAATAAACAAATAATAAGTTTGGGTTCTAAGCCCATGAATTTGGGTTCAAAACCCACCAGCTTGGGAAATTATCCCACAAAGTGGGTCAAGTACTCACAAGTAAAGTACCCATTACTTTAGGGAGTACCTCCAAAGCTTCACGATTTTCAACATTCACAAGATTCGTAACTGTTGACCAGCATTATCTCCTTCCCAAATTTTGAAGAGAATATATCAGCTCCGAAAACTATATCAGACTCCCAAGTGCCTATAATATTGATTGATTTTTGGTTAAAACCAACCACCGGCCCCCCAACTCTATCTTTTGCATCAGATGCCACAAAAATCCATCCCTAAAGTAGAGATTCCATAGCCCTAACTATAACCTATCCATTCCCTAATGTTTCTTGTAAGAAAATAATGTCTAAATATTCAAAATTGACCAATCTCCACAAAGCTATTTTTTTGGAAGGGCTAGCTAGGCCCCAGTATTGAAACAGAGAAAAATAATTTTGGAGTTAGGTCAGGGGCTCGGGTTGCTCTAAGTGTCGCAACAATAGACCTTTGTCTACCAGCCACAACATCTAGACTAGCCTTAATTTTTTCCCTTAAGATATTATATTTCATTCCCCTCATGCACCCTCCAAGCTTGATTGGGGAAGAAGGTCCCAGGCCTCCCATACCTAAGGTGGGATCCCCCTTTTTAATGTTGGACCAAATATTATATCATGAGATAGATTCAGAGGATGTTGTAATAACCCTAGATGGGGAATATATAGGTGATGGGAAACAATTTGAGGTGGGGGGAATAAGATAGGAGACAAGATCTAATTTGAGCAAAGAAGGGGCAACAAAAGTTAACGACGATGACTGTGGGAGATGGTTTGACCCAATATCAAGTGAGAAAAAAATAACTAAATAAATTTGATATAGTGAGAGGAGGAGATCAATTACCTGAATGGGATATTCCTAAGGATGGTGGATCGCCTTCAAGAGTGTCGATCCGCCAAGATTTTTCCCACGCGTCACCCACAATATTTAAACCCCCTTCCATTGGCATATGATCCAGAGTATCTTTTTTTGTACCTATGGAAGGATCTCCTTCGACAAACATCCATTATCTTTTTTCTTCCCTCTTCTGTTATCTCCCACATGTGAACCTTTCATTCCTTTCTTGCCAGAGAAAGGTGGAGGGCAGCATTTCGTGATGTGACCATATTTGTGACATCCACGATACCTGAAGTGTATTCCTTCCTAGTCCAAAACCTGTTAATGAGTAAACCCCCAATAACTTAGATTAAATTATGCAAAATCCCTTCAGGTGAGTATAAATTTACTAGTATCGTTGCCATAGCCACCTTCCCACTGGTTTCATAAGACATATCAGTCTCGAAAAAAGTCCCTAATTTATTCCCGATAACCTTGAAAAAATCCATGGAGCAAAGCTACGGCAACAAACCAAGGAGTCTTACCCACACAAGAGAATTTTCCAATTTCTCACAACTTGCATCGAATAATGGATTCCATTGTTTCATCGTCACTAAAGAAGAATCTTTGTACCATGTATTGCGAAGGACCCAACTAGTTGCTTCCGTTCAATTGAATTTGAACATAAACCAACTACAAGTAAGGGTGCTTACCTTAGGAGATTCATTCAACTCTTCCCCCCATTCATTTTTTGTCCACTCGCGCAAGAGCTCAACAAAGAACAATCTTCCTTTGGCCTATCCCACTGTTGATTTTTCTTAGGGCTACATTGTTCGTTGCTTTAGATAATTTCATTTACAAAATTCTTCATTATTTACATATTGATTTCACCCCATAATATCATAACATCATAAAATCATTAGAAATTATGTATAAACAACAATATCATCAATATAGCAATGGAACAATAAAGGAACAACATAAGAAAAACATGCACAATAGAGACACCATGATTTGGGTCAGAGACCGGGGAAAGACCCCACAAGAGGGAAAACCCATCCAATTTCTTCTTCTATTAGATATTCATCAATTGTTCAGCTGAGAAACAAAGTACATCCATAATGGAAAGCATCAATCACATAGCCCCACCAAGGGCCAACTCAAGTCAATTCACAACTTCGATTATGAACTAAACAATCTAACTTCAAGAGAGTTGTTGCCATATCATTGTCTCAAGAAACATTATCACTCTCAAGAGAAAGGTCATTGTCATCATAAGATCATGGTCACTGTCATCATATATAACAAGTTCATTGTCACAACTGTCAACATATATCATAAGACATACTGTCATCATAAGATCACGGTCATGATGGATTATGTTGTAAGTGAAAGGTTCCTACCATGTAAATGGTTACTGTCAATTCAAAGTTCATTGTTTTGTCTATCAAAGTTAGAGTCTTCCCAAGAATCATTATCAACAAATATATTCCAATTATTGTCCAGGTCAATGTCCTATAAATTCTATTCATTGTTCAAGTCTATTGCTCACTGTCCAAGTCAATGTATAGTCTCATCGAAATACAAAGCCAATATGTATACAATATGAATATGTCGATACGAACCAAATGTTATGCTACATATACAGAGATAAAGAAATTAAATTCACAGCCATAGCGAGTTATTGTAGGAGCAGATCATAAAACTAAAGAATATAGATACAAACAAGGTCATTGTATCATAGAGAGAGAGAGAGAGAGAGTGTGAGTGTGTGTGTGTGTGTATATATAAGAGTAGCAAGCTATTGCACCATAGTTTGATTCACATATTGCAGAGAATTGTTGAGCGAGCCACCAGAGATCTAAATTATGAGTTCCATTGTTATAGCAAATTATAAATTCAAATAGCGAGCCACCGAATCATGGAAATGAAGTGAACCATGGAGAACATAAGTCATGGGAAAGAATCTAATACCACTGGAAGGAATGCGATAAACTATGTAATGTATAATCTATCCTAGAAAATATGTGATCCATATGGGAAGAAGCGAACCAATATAGAATGTGAGTCCACTGAAGTCTTAAGCGAATTACTTCATACAAATCATTTCCATAAACTACCTTACGAATGCCATCCACATCTATATGATTATGATCGATAGAAGCAGTCTTAGAGTAACAATGAACCTCAAATACATAAAGCGAGATCATCATAGAAGTAAAGCTCGTCTATCCATAGAAAGAAAGTGTGAAATCTACTCCTAATGATCCACAGGAGGATCTAATATATGGGAAACCAAAAGGGTGAAAGGTTGCCTCCATTAGAGGAACCAACTTATCGTATTTGGAGGGAATCCTTAAATTCGAGTTTGATTTACTTTTAATACCTTTATCAAATTATTTGTGGACCCTTTTAATAATAATTTGCCCAATTAATTTTTGTCACATAAAATTATATTAATAACAATATTTATTTATCCAATTTGATTTTGGGGCAAGATGCACTTTGAGGGTTCTATTGGGGTAGATGGGTTTCCCTTTGAGGAAATTCAACCCGAAGTTGCCCAAATTTCAACAACCGCCACCACCTTTTTTGATATCTCCATAACTTCTCCTAACTGAATATCTTCCCCAACCACCAAATTTTGGTCATCACTTTTTATTTAACGCACTTTCCTTTCTTCCATTTTTTTCTAGGGCGATGTTGGCCTTCTAAGCTCACCTGAGCTTCTAAGTTTCCAATTATTGTTCGAGCCCATAGTCTCTCCCAAAAGGCTTGTTAATATCCCTTGCAGAAGTAGTCAAGCAATTATTTGGTCCCCCGAGAAAATCCCCCGCAACCACTAAGGAAGAACTTGCATACAAATCTATTTTACCCTTTTCTCTCGACCATAATCAAACCCTTCTCTGAAATCCCCTTCAAAAGAAGCTCTTGCTTTAGAAAACCCAATGCCATCTATAGTTGTCCCATTTTGTGTATGCTCAAAACCAAGGAATTCCCCATAGAAAATACTAAGAAGTTAGACATCCTAGGGAGTGTTGATGTATTGTTCACCGAATATAGCCGAGGCTGAGGTGCTAACCCCCAACAAATTTTGGGACCCTAACACCGATGGTGAACCTTGACCTTGCTCAAAATGGAAATCAAGAGAGGTGGTGAGAGGGGCATCTAACATTGTCGTTTCCTAAAGCTAAAATGTTGCATTGACTCCTAGATCCATAGAGTTAGTTGTACCCCATGCCTCCACCTCATGCGTCTAAGGTGGCATCTTCGTCCAAACAAGGGATTAATCTCTGGGATCGAACAAATAGTCCATTGTTTCCTCCATCTTGCCAACACCCTTAACCACAAGCTTATCATGTTAACCATTAGCATAAAAAATTATAAATGGCCTACAAACAAAAAATAGCCCTTGCCTACCTAATTTTAATTTTTACGCTGACATTAATAATTAATAATTATTTTATTTTATTTTATTCTATTCTTGAGCCGAGAGGCACTCTCCAATCCAGTGTGGAAGAGATGTTGTATGATGTATCTTATGTAAACATTTTGACACGGTCAAATTACACAAAAATAAATTAAATTAAATTAAATTAGTAATTATTACTAATTAAACCACCCTAGATCCATCTTAACTTTGGATCTATCAAGCGTTAAGAGAGATCAAATCTCTTGAGGTACAAACCTTTACTTAAGTTTTGCACTCAAACAAGAGGTTTGCACATTGAGAGATTTGATGCCTCTTCACAATTGATAGATTTGAAGTTAAAATGGATCTAAGCTAGGTTTTTTTTTGTTGTTGTATGTTTACATAACATAACATTACAATTTCTCTTCCATAATAGGCCAAGTAGAACCTCTTATTTTTTATTTTAATTTTAATTTAATTTAATTTTGTTTTTGTATTTTTGTATTTTATTTATTTTTATTTTTATATATTTTTAATATCATGCCTTTAAATAGGCTACATTAGAGGAGAATACTATGAGAAAAACCATGGTAAATTGACTCTATGACCTCAATTTTACCTGAACTATTGTAACAATATTTATAAGCACTCCAATTTTATTTTAATTATTGGGAAGACATGAAAAATTATAATTATTTATTTTTATTTTTATGTTTACATAACATAACATCACAACATCTTTATTAATTTGGGCTATCCTTGGTGGCTAGGAGGAAGGAATGGAATCTTCCACAACTAAGTTCAATTATCGGAAGTGAAATGATAGATGATGACAATCTAACAATATATGTATATTCCTCGTATGGAATATAGAATGTTATACCCATGAAAAAACATTAAAACGTTACAACATCTCATCCATGTTGGGTTGGAGAGGTCTTTTATTTATTATTATTATTTATTTTTATTTTTATGTTTATGTTTATTTTAATGCTATGCCCTTAAATAGACTACATTAGAGAAGAATGCCATGGGAAAAACCATGGGTTGTCAAAACTTTAATGATAAATAAAACTAATATATAAGTTAAACATATGTACTTTTAAATGTGTATGTGTTTAACTTATATATTAATTCTATTTATCATTAATAATTATCATGTGATTTTATCTTTACAATCATATATATATATATGCTTGCTTCAGGATGAACTGAGAACATCTTAATGTCCTCTTGTTAACAAGTTTGTGGCACTATTGTCTTTTTTTTCTTTGCACTCAGTATCAAAGTCAAATCCATGTAACCATAAACTCCATCTCATAATGCAATTATTCCCCTACTCTAAAACCCTTTTATTTGAAAGCATCATTTTCATATGTTTAAGATATGTTCTTAATGTAAAATGAGTTGGTTTCAAAAATAGTCTAAATCTTTTAATATCATTCTTTACAGCAAGTATTTCTTATGTGAAGAGGGAAATCTAGTCTCTCGATATTTAAAGCTGCCTGAAGTATACATGCATATTTCTTCTCTTTTGAAATGTTTTTGTATTAGCACTCATGCCCACACTGTATCTAATGCATGAGTCTCCAAAATGAAAGGAAATTATGAATTTGGCAATGTCAAAGTTGGAAAGTGTTGTATCATTTGTTTGATTATTTGGATAGCCCCTGTCATTGCATCAATCCATTTTACATCATTACATAGTATTTTTTGTGAGCAACATACATCTCTAGCTTGGTTCTCATAGAACTTCCAAACATAATTCAAACTCCCAAAAGATTGTTGCAAATGCTTTCTATGTGTTATTTCATATGGGATTTCTTGTAAAGCCTTTAACAAATGGTCTCACAGTTCCACTTTGCCCTTTGTTTAAATTAACCCAATATATTTAATTCAGGTTTTTGCAAATTCCATTTTCCTCTTGTACCAAATCAGGCCATGTTTATTAATCCTTTGATAGACAACTTCTAAATGTTGTTTATGATGCCTTAGGTCCTTTGAACAAACTAATAAATCATCAATATATATAATATAAAAATTGTAATCTCGAAAGATGTCTTCCATGCATTTCTAAGATGTTGAGGGTGCATTTTTAAATGCAAATGGCATAACGCACCATTGGTATTGTCCTTGTGGCACAACGAAACTTGTCTTGAATTTGTTTTTTGGAATTATTCCAATTTTCCAAAGCCTGCTCTTCATATCAAATTTGCTGAAAACATTATTTTGATTGATTTTAGCAAACAAGATTTATTTTGAAGGAAGAAGGTACTTGATTGGTATTAACGCCTCATTGAGTTCCCTGCAATTGATTAATGATCTTGGCATGCCTCTCTTCTACTCTAAATGCTTATTCATATAGAATGTTAAACAAGCCTATGGGCTTCTACTATAATAAATTTTCTTTGCAATAACTCACTAATTTCTTCTTTGCACATTTGAAGTTCTTAAGGTGACATAGAGTTTGCAAAATCTCGCTATGGTCTGCCTCTAAAATCTTCTTTGTAAGCAAGATCCATAAAATTTTATTCTCACGACCAAAACGCATAAGGATAATCAAATGTACAATCATTCTCAATTTTTTCTTTTATCTCCTTAACTTCATTTGCACCATGTAATTATGTGTTCTTGATAATCTTGTTGATTTTTGAAATCTTTGCTATAAATTCTCAGTTTGATTAAGTTGTTCATCAAAAATTTTGATAACATAGTCACCTTTGTTTGGAAAACTAACAAGAATTCCTTGAATGTGAAATATAATATTATCTTCAATGATAACCAATGGTTTGTGTCTTCTGATAAAATCTTGTCCTCTTAGCATGTCGCACCCTATATCGAAATAATACAAAATAATACTCGTCTTCAATCCATTTAGCATAATTGGGACATCAGGAGCAAAGTCTCTAATTAGCATTATAGTCTTATTAATGGATTTAAGCCATATGTTTATGGTTTCCAATAGTAATGAGGGATTGCATCAAACATGGCACAAGAGTTCAAGGCCCTTGTATCTATTTGTGCATCTAGAGTATGTTGCTCATATCCATGTACTTTGATGTCAACAAAATTAATGATTCTATCTTCAAAACCTCTAATCTATGGAGGGTTTTTGTTAACTTCTTGGTCTTGGAGTGTAGTATCTTCCCTTTTCCCAAATATTTATTCAAACTGAACATCCAAATGCTGCATTTCTAATTCAACCAATTGTGCTCTTAATTTCTTCAATTCTTGTATATCTATGTTTGTAGATGACCATATTTCTTTGACCAAATTCTTGTTAGTCAAGATATCAACTTATTTTTCTTTAATTTTTTCTTTTAGCCATTCCTTTGTTTCATAAGTATCATCCTCACTATCTTCATACTTCCACCCTAAACTGATGTTGTGGATTTTTATTTCCAAAATAATTTCTTAGATGAAGGATACAATTTCGTTTTTCATTTTACCTTTGCCTTTTGGAACATTATCCTTTTCAAAATGATATATTATGCTTAGTTGTGACAAAGAGATGATTTGTGTTTGTAGAGAACTGATCTTTTGTTGATATCGTTCAGTAAGGGAAAAATCTCCAACTGAAAGTTACAACTTTTTATTTTGAAGTTGTTGTTGTAATTGAGAAACATTAGAAAACATTTTGTATTTTGGAAAAAAAAATCTCGATCTGAAAGTTCTTCATGTGAAATTTTACAATTAGACATTGTTTTTGATAAACGTTCAAGCTCTAAATATGACTTTGTAATAGATAAATATTCTCCATCATAAGATACCCATTGTTCTAGTTCATAAGCAGTATTGAATATTTCCATAATTTTTTGTTGATTTCAACTTTTACTCTTTTGAAGACATGAATTTGCCCAATGCCCCTTTTTCCCACAAATATAACAAACTGGAGATTTTGTTAGGGTCCTTCTTTACTTAAACAGAGTATTTATATTTCTAAATATTATTTTGGCCTTTTTGAAGTATGGGCTAGGCCTTAGTTTATTTTTGCATTTTCCACATTTACGATTCTTTCTTATATAAACCTTTTTATTTCTAAACTTGTCCTTATGGTTTTTATAATGAAAATGGTAGGTTTCAGCATAAACATTGCAAATTTATGGATTAAACGATAACTGTTTTTTAAATATTTTTTCCACTTTTCTCTTAATACACTCTTTTTGTAAAGTTAATGAAATTTGGTGTGAATTTGGTCATAAAGACCAACCAGAGAAAGATTTTCTATATCTATTTTTTTGTGTGCATTCTTTCTCGGACTAAGTCAGAGATTCTCCTAGGCATGACAAAAAGATAATTCCATAAATAAGCAACATTATTAGGATCAATAGTCTTATATAGTATATATTTTATAGAACATTAAAAATTTGGTAGTTGTTTAATGTTACAAAGTCGTTCGAGTAATGTCACATAGTTAAAGAAATGATGTCTGGATAGCTCCAGATCGGAACGCGTCAGCAACTTTTGGGCTAGGGTTTCTAGCCTCCCTGCTACGGCGCCGCACACTGCAAATTGTTCTGCCAAAAAACACTGATCCAGTCTGCATTCGGGTCATCATTCCTGCTGATCCCTCTCAATGGCAGCGTCTCAGGGGGAGGCTCTCAATGCCTCCCCCAACGTCAATGCTGATATGACCCAAAAGATGTCAGCCGACACAAACCAACCTACTCAAGGTAATGCACAGGGCTCTGCAACAGGCCAAAAACTGCAGGATAACAATACGCAGAAGATTCCACCGGGCGATAAGCCGGACAGTCAAGAGGAAAAAACGACGGAAGCGCAAGGCACCACAGAGGTACCCAAAGCCACCTCTGCTACCTGCAGACCAATAGCAACGGAACGTCCCAAAATCGAGCTACCGAGCCACAGGATCAATGGCCAGATCCAGTACATGAGAGACCACGCGCTGATTGGCAAATTCGTCGGGTTCTGGCCAACTGAAAAAGCCCTACATGGATGGATTAGGGCCAAATGGAAGCCAAAAGGGCAGGTAACACTGCAACTCGGACCCAAAGGATTCTTCACTGCCATTTTTAACTGCCTCGAAGATAAGAATCGAGTCATGGATGAAGGCCCCTACTTTTTCAACTCCTCAGGTCTCTATCTCCGGGACTGGATCGAAAGATTCAACCCGGATAAAGAGGACTTTAGCTGGGCGCCTGTCTGGATTCGACTCTACTCCCTGCTGCTGGAATATTGGGACGAAGAATCCCTAAAGGATATTGGCAATGGTCTTGGCGAATTCATTAAAATTGCAGAGGAAACAAAGCTCAGGCGGTACACCTCCTATGCTCAGATCTGCGTCTTCATGCACCTCGCGCAAGCTCTCCCCGACTCAGTAAGTCTCTCTCACGATGATTATGAATGGGTGCAAACCATAGATTATGAACATGTGCCTTTTAGATGCAGGAAATGCCATACCCATGGCCATTTATTCCGTGATTGTCCTCTGAATGCGCCTCCTTGTAAGCCCTCGGATCCTGCCTCTACCCCTGATGCTGAAGGCTTCACTAAAGTCCAGAACCGGCGCCGCCACAACAAGAAATCCCCTCCTCTGAACCCCAAACCCCCCTCTCAAGCCCCGATTCCACCCTCTACCAGCAATAGTTTTGAAATCCTAGCCACCCCTATTTCTGATACCCCCCTCTCGGAAGCCATCCCCAAGCCCCCGCTTAACTCGATGCCTGAATCTAGCTCTGGCCATCTTCGCAACATGGAGGTTGACAATGTTGGGGCTAATGAGAGCCAGATCACTCCCATGGAAGATGAAAATGAAATGGTCGATATAGGAGACCTAGACATCTTCACTCTAGAGCAAGCATGCAAAAAAAAGGACTTTGACCAGATCTCGGAGAAGCAGATCGAGAACCTAACTGTGGCTCTTGCCCATGCGCAGCAGAATCAAAAATCCCTAGGCATCCAGCAGGGAAGCCCATGGGATGGGAAGAAACTCTTTAAAGACTCAAAGAAGAGAGGGAGGAAATCTGATCTACAGAGGACTATCCTCCTGGGGGAGATGCTTGTAGAATCTGGTAGGTATCCCAAACTTACCAAGTTTTTCCCGCCCCGTGAAGGAAGTTCTCAATGAAACTCATCTCGTGGAATATAAGGGGTCTAAATGGCCCCTCAAAAGTCCGTATGATCAAAAATCTGATACAGATGGAAAAACCTCAAGTCTTTTTCCTGCAGGAAACTAAATGCACAAGTCAAACCCTTGGCCCCATTCTTTCAAAAGCCTGGCCAGGGTGTCACTCCGTCGCGGTAGATGCCTCCGGAGCCTCAGGCGGTCTAGCCATCGCTTGGGATCCGAAAGCTGTTTCAATAAATGATGCCCATGCTGCTCATAATCTAATTCAGGCCTCTTTCCACATCCATGGGACCAATCTGCATGGGCATCTATCTAATGCATATTTCCCTCAGGAGGCTGCAAGGAAAATCGCTCTGTTAAACATGGTAGAACAGCTCAATTCTACCAGAGCTCACCCCCTCTGGATCCTGGGGGGCGATTTTAACATGATCACCAGCCTGGACGAAAAAAAAGGTGGCAGAGCAAAACTAGAGGCGGACAACACCCATTTCAAAGACTTCATCCAGCGGAACTGGTTGATCGATCTTCCCTTTGCCAATGGAAATCACACCTGGAACAACAAGAGAGTGGGCACACAACAGATAGCATCCAAACTGGATAGATTTCTCCTTTCTGACAATGCTATACATATTGGAGGCGATTTCCAAGCCACAATCTTGCCTTTTTCAGGGTCGGACCACTGGCCTATTTCTCTGCAATGGTCCAGACCAGGGGACCACATCAAAAGACCCTTCCGATTTGAGGCTTTCTGGCTCTCCCACCCAAGCTTCAAGGAAATGGTTCACTCTGCTTGGCGGGCTTTCATTCCTCCTCCAGGTTCCAAGATGTTCCAGTTTCAGCAGCACCTCAAAGATCTCAAAGCCCGCATTAAAGACTGGAACCATTCTACCTTTGGCAACATCTTCCAACAACAAAAGCTCCTGGAACAAGAAATGGCGGAGCTACAGCTTCGCATCATCCAAGAAGGCCACAATGAAGCATCTGACCTGAAAGAGCAAAGTCTCCTCAATCAGTTGGAGGAAAGAAGGCAGCAAGAAGAGATTCTCTGGAAACAAAAATCCCGGATCAGATGGTTAAAGGAAGGGGAACGGAACACTAAATTTTTCCACCGCTCTACCATTCAACGTAGGATGTGTAACAATATTAACTTTCTCCTTAGCCCAACAGGAGAAAGACTGGAGCAACATCAGGCCATAGAAGCTGAATTGGTCTCTCATCTCAAATCGGTGGTGCAGGAAGACCAGTTTGACAGGCGACCAGCAATTAACAAAATCCTGCAACACATACCAAAGCTAATCACGGAGGAGCACAATCAACTTCTTCTTCGCCCTGTCACTCTTTTGGAAGTTGAACAGGTTGTCCTCCAAAACAAGGAAGGTAAAGCTCCAGGACCCGATGGCTTCACTTCCAACTTCTTCCATCATTTCTGGGATTTGATCAAAGATGAGATCTGGAAATTAGTGGAGGAGTCCAGATCCATGCATTGGCTTCTCCCATCTCTTAATGCCACTTTCATAACCCTGATCCCCAAGGAGGACCAAGCAGCCACGCCTGACAAATTTCACCCCATTGCCCTCTGCAATGTCATCTACAAGATCATCTCCAAAGTTATTGCCAACAGGTTAAAGCCGCTGCTTCCTTTGCTCATCTCTCCTGAGCAAACTGGTTATGTAGAGGGGCGACAAATCCTTGATGGCATCATTCTCACTCATGAGATTATGCATTCACTGAAGCAGACTAAAAAGCCAGGTATGCTCCTTAAGATTGATTTATCAAAAGCTTTTGACAAACTTAATTGGAATTTCATTCAACAGATGCTAGCAGCTTTTGGTTTCAGCCCTCCTTGGATAAGATGGGTCATGAGCCTGATCTCCTCTTCCTTTTTCTCCGTCCTGGTCAATGGTATCCCTTCTCATCCCTTCTCCCCCTCTCGTGGCATTCGCCAAGGCGATCCCCTGTCCCCCTTTCTCTTTGTGCTCATGGCGGAGGGGCTAGGTCATACCATCAATCATGCCCTTCATTCGCATCAGCTCCGTGGCATCTCCGTTCATGAGACCCCTGCTCACACCCACCAGCAATTTGTGGACGACACTATGCTGTTTGGTCATCCTTCCGCCCAAGAAGCCTCCGCCTTCAAGAGCTTGCTTGATTTGTTTGTCGAAGCTTCAGGAATGACTGTCAATGCCTCCAAGTCGCAAATCTTCTTCTTTAACACTGCTCTGCTCATTCAACATCGCATTGCTAGAATCCTCGGATTCTCCATTGCCAAGCTGCCCGCCAAGTACCTTGGAGCCCCCTTGATTGTCTCAGCTCTCAAGCACTCTTCTTGGAGATCTCTCTTGGATAAACTCGAAGCTAAATTATCCTCCTGGACTTTTCGCCCCCTCAACCTTCCTAGTAGACTTATTCTGGTCAAGTCTGTCCTTCAATCCATGCCCCTCTATCTCTTCTCGGTCCTTGCGGCCCCGAAATGGGTCCTCAAGTAGATCAGATCTCTTCAGTGCAACTTCCTGTGGGGAGCATCCGGACAGAACAGAAAATGGGCCTTGGTCAAGTGGAATACGATCTGCAAGCCAAAGTTAGCGGGGGGGCTAGGCCTCCGCGACCCTCAGCACAGCAACGCTATCATGGGGGCTAAGATCTGGTGGCAATGGCTATCCTCCCCCTCCTCCCCATGGGCGAGACTCTGGAATGCCAAATATGCCAACCATAGACCCCATTCAGAGCTCATTCGACTGTCTATTGCGGAAGCAGGCTCACTGATCTGGAACGCTGCCAAACAACATCGTCTTCTTATTCAGGAACATAGTTTCTGGGAGGTCTGCAACGGTCGCACAGCTAGGTTCTGGACAGACTCGTGGCAACAGCAACCCAAGCTCCTCTCAACCATCAAACCGCCCCTCCAGCTTGATTTGATCGCTCCTCTGGAAGCCACGGTTCACCAATTCTGGGAGGAAAACCACGCTCAGGGGTACAGGCGCTGGAAAACGGCTGCAAGCTGCTTGAACAACCAGCAAGTTCAGGCTCATCCAGCGCTAGAAATAGAACTCCTCAGCAGGAAAATCAGATATACGGATAAGCAGGATGTCCTTAGCTGGGGACACTCTCCCAAAGGCAAGTTCACCACTCAGGAGGCCTATGCCCTAATGACCCAGACTCTCGACCCTCCTGACCCCATATGGAAGCAGCTGTGGTCACCGCAGCTTTGGCCCAAGGTCTCCTCGTTCCTATGGTTGCTCTGTCACAAGAAAATCCTCACTTGGGATAACTTAATGAAGAGAGGCTTCACTAGGCCCTCCAGATGCCCCAACTGCCATATTCAAGAGGAGACCATTCAGCATCTCATGCTAACTTGCCCTTTGGCTGCCTTCTTTTGGGAAAGTGTCAGCTCTAAGTGCAGAAGAGACGGTCGACAGTTTGAGGACTTAAATACCATCATTCATAATTAGCCAGTTGCTCCCTACCGTTGCAATCTGCTCAACTCTCTCTGGAGGCTCATTCCAGGCTTCACCTTATGGCATATCTGGAAGGAGAGGAATAGACAAATCTTCAAGAGCCATTTTGCCCCTTTGGAAATCCTCTGGTCTAATTACTGCACCAATCTCCAGGAAACCTTAGTGCTGCAAAAATTGCAGCAGGAAGACCTCCCTACTCTGCCCCTGGAGCAACAAATCTGGAACAACTGGCAGCTCAAGCTCAATCCGAGTACCGAGTCGACTGGCCGACGAATCCCGAAGACTAATTCTAATGATAAATGGGTCTCCCCCCCAGATGGTGCCATAAAGCTCAACTTCGACGGAGCCTCCAAAGGCAATCCTGGGGAGGCGGGTTTCGGGGGAATCTTTCGCAATCATAAAGGGGAGCCCATGCTCGTGTACTATGGCTATATGGGATGGGATACCAATAACTCTGCGGAACTAGAAGGTCTTTGGCAAGGTATGCATCTAGCCCAGCTTTATAATTTTTTCCCAATCGAGATTGAGGGCGACTCCCAAATCCTCATCAACATGATCAGTAAGATCCTCTCAGGCTCCCCTCCCTCTAGAGTAGCGGACAGTTGGAGGCTCATGGCAAGATTGGAACTCATAGCTGACTGGTTGTAAGAACACAGAGCCATCTACCTCAAGCACACTAGAAGATCTAGCAACAAAGTGGTAGATTTGCTGGCCAACAAAGGGGTAACGAACGCCCAGACCCTCTCTACAGGGCCCCTCTCCAGTCTCAATGACAGCAAACTCCTTCAGGAATGCACTCACCTGGTGCAGCAAGACAATTTCACCCCGGATGCGGGTGGACAGTGAAGTGATTGGGGTTACGATCTAGCAGGCGGGCGCGTGGCAACCCCACTGGGCAGCCTGCGGAAGGCCTGTACTGACCTCCGAAACCATTAAGTTGATGGGTCATCACCCTACGCGAAATTTATGTCGGTGGGGAGGCCGAGACACTAACAAATTCAGCATGAATACTCCAGCCCTCTCGTCCCTATCCTCAGTTGAGATCTCTGGTGTTTTGGTTTGGAACTGCGGTGCTCTGCCGGTCTCCATGTCGAGGCAGCTCTTGCCTGTGGGTTCTTGCTGCTCGCCGGAAGCAGAAGTGCACAGCCTTCGCACCACTGTTGGAAGGCGCTACTCGCTGGCCTCCTGCATCAGTTTCATCCCTGGTTACCATCATTCGCACAACCCTTTCTGTGCTCGGAGTTTCCCTGCCCTGTCTGGCTTTCGCCTCCACCTTTCTCTATTGAGGCCATCTCTCAATTTCGCCTGCTCTCATGACCTCTGTGCTGCAATGCCTAAGCTGAGGCATCGTATGAGATGCCGCCGGGGAGGCTCCAGGCCCAGCCGCTCCCCTCCCCCCTCCTCTCCCCCGTCCTCCGCTCGCAATCCCTCTGATAGTACTCCCCGTCGGCTCCGTGGAAGTGGTCAAGGTCGACGCCTTCCTCCCTCCTCGCGCACTGTAACCTCTGCCTCCCACCATCACCATGAGCCTCGACCTGCGTTCGTTGCCTCTCCCCCGTCTTCTCCGCCTCCCATCAGCACGCAGGCCTCCCCTTCAGTTCTGCCTGTCATGTTTCCCGTAGAAGAAAGCCCATCTCACTTGGCAAGTGAAAGCAGCTCAGGGCCTCTCCAGCCCACCGGGACGATTTCAGGCGAGCGTGATGTGTTGGATTCCACTCCTCCAGATCCCGTTCCAGATGACAAAGATGGATGGGGATGCCGAATTGAAGAGGAATCACCCTTGGGTGACTATGGACTCTAATGATACTATTACTTCTCGACATCATGTTTAGCCTTTTGAGCATTTTGCTGGTTTGGACGCCTTCGTATCTTAGTTTGTCTAATCTGATATTTGTAGATAATTTAGTCTCAAAACTATGTTTGAGTCGGTTTCCCTTGGTGGGCGGCTCAGTTTTTGGCTCTTTGTTGTTAAGTCAAGGCTGGTTTCCTCTTGCAAGGCAGCTCTCAAACGCCTTTCGGGCCAGTTTCCCCTTACGGGTGGCTAAATTTTTTGTTATCTTGCTGACTGTATGGCGGCTCGCTGACACCTAGAACTCTCTGTACCATATGTTTTATTAATAGACTTAAGCTTACTTAGAAAAAAAAAATGTTACAGAGTCGTTGAATCGTAAATAAATATGCAAAATGCTTCATTGGTTATGTTATTTCTCCATATAATTCATGCATTATGATTTAGACAATTCCTCTATGGGTTTTTCTAATTCCATGATGTTTACCTTATTCTATGGGTCTAATGTGTCCCACCAAAGTTGTGGATTAGCTGTGAACCCCCAAGTGATTCTTAAGGCTAATTCTCCCCATGATATTCTATATTCTATTCTTATAAGTTGTTTTTTGGGTTTTTTCCCATGCATTCATTTTTTGAATAATCATAATACTTTCAACATTGGATATACAATTGATATTAATCAAGTGGGTTGGGTTTGTGTTTTCTCTACTCTAGCTAGGATACCATTTGTCTTAGCGGGATCAAAATGAACTTTTTTACTTGATCCATATTTTGCATTGCACCATTGTTCACATGTTGATTGGAATGGATATCCACCACTATCCTAATCAACTGACATTGGAATCTCTTCAACTGATCCCAAAGGTTTTGCCTCTATTTTTGGTCTTTTTGGTTCTACCATTTTTATGTCATAAATTCTAGATTTTAACTAATCAATTTCCTGTCTAGCGAGCTCAACACCTTATTTAATTTTATCAAACTTTTTATTACGTATTCCAAACTATTTCAATACTAAATATGGTGATGTAGATTTAATAAAGTGGAATGTTTACTCTTCAATTTCCTTATAGTCTATTGGAGATAAAGGCTCTTCCATCTGAGGTACATTTTTCTTTAAATCTATCAAGGCTTCCATTATCATAACAAGTTGTTCATTTATATGGACAATTTCATTTGCTTGTTTCTTTGAGCTTGCTCCAACTCTATCAACACTCTTAAGCAATTGGGTAAGATGTTCTTTTATATGTACACTATCGTAAGTTAAATCATCAATATTATGATTTATATAAAGACCTTCGTAATTAGAATAATTTTGCAATCTTACTATATCTCAAACCTTTTCATATTGTTACTTTCTATGGCGTAAGAGATCTAAATTCGTAACAACTGACCCATATTTGGTATATAATTACTAGGGCCTAATTTTCTTCGAGGAAGATAAACCTTTTCCTCGTTTCCTTTTTCTCTGGGAAAGTTATAACTAATCGTTTTTACCTCCCCTTTGGGGATTATGATTTATATGTAGGTAGGACAATCTGAATGTTGGTCATTATGTCCTCCTAGTCTATTTGTAGAATTTTCAATTACTTGAAATGAAGTGGAAGAAGATGAAGATTTTTGTGTGGCTTTACAATATTTACAACCAAGTATTGAGATTAATCTATTCCTTGCAATATGATCATTTAAATAGGAATGACGATCTAAGAGTCCATGTCTTTTAGACTGATATATTTTTAATGTCGGGTTAGTATCTATCCCCTATGATCCTCATGTTCTGAATCTAATGACTGGACCTCTGGAAGACTCAACAATGTGTAACTTCTTAGGTTTTGAAGCTGGTAAATACTTTTGACTCAAAGGTTGGTACTTATGATCCCATTCTTCTAGTAAAGATAACTCGAAGAAACCTAGAGTTAGTGGTGTTACATTGCCTGGTCCTACCACCATGCCTTCCTTGGTGGCTCATAAGTTTAGGATTTAAAGCAGGCGAGGTAGTATTTACAAATCTCAAGCAAATAGTTGAACATAATTGAGCTACCTTAGAATTGGTAGACATATTGAATTTTTTAATTCAATATATTCCTAGAGAAGCTCATTAATATGTGGGTCCATAAGTGTTACTTGATAGTGAGGAATGATACTAGACCACACTAGACCATTATGTAAAGGGGCTTCAAATCTTGCAAAAAGAGAATCCTAAAATTCATTATGATGAGAATCAATTACACAAGCTAAACAAGAGACATTTAACACTGGTCTAACCAACTTGGGAAAAAGGGGCATTGCACAAATTCATGTCCTCGTAAGAGTAAAAGTCGACATCAACAAAATATGGAAATCTTAAGTACTACTTATGAACCAGAACAATGGGAAAAGGTGTCTATCGTTTCTTCTAATGGAGAATATTTGTCTATTAAATAATCATATTCAAAGCTTGAAAGTTTAACAAAAGAAATGTCTAATTGTAAAATTTCAGTTGGAAAACTTTGAGATTTTTTTTTTGTTGCAAGAATGCAAAAATATTTTTTAATTTTTCTCAATTGCATCAACAACTCCAACAACTTAAAAATAAGAAGTCTTAGCTTTCAACTGTAGATTTTTCTCTTGCTAATGATATCAACAAAAGGTTAGTTCTCTATTAGCACAAATCATCTCTTTTTCACGACCAACCATATTAGATCATTTTGAAAAGGATAATGTTCCAAACGACAAAGATAAAATGAAAAATGAAATAGTATCCTTCCTTGATCAGAGAAATTCTTTTGGAAATAAAAATCCACAACATCAATTCGGCTAAAAGTATGAAGATAAATATGATGCCGATGAAACAGGGGAATGATTAAAAGAAAAAAAATCAAAGAAGAAGACGATATCTTGAATAAAAAGAATTTGGTCAAGGAAAATTTGTCTTCTGTAAACATAAATATACAAGAATTGAAGAAATTAAGAGCACAACTAACTGAATTAGAAATGCAACATTTGGATGGCCATTTTGAATAAATCTATGGGAAAAAAGGAAGATATTGCACTCCAAGACCAAGAATTTAACATGAAAACTCTAGAGCTTAAAAGATTTGAAAACATAATCATTATTTTTGTTGACATAAAAGTACCAGGATATAAGTAGTATACTATAAACACATAAATAGATACAAGAGCCATGAATTCTTGTGCCAATTTAATGCAATCCCTCATTAGCATTGGCAACCCACAAACATACCATTTAAAGCCATTATAAGACCATAATGCCAATTAGAGGCTTTTCTCTTGATTTCCCAACTATGCTCAATGGATTGAAGACAAGTGTTAATTTGTATTGTTTCGATTCAAGGTGCAACATGCTAATAAGACTAGACTTTGTCAAGAGATGCAAACCATTGCTTATTAATGAATATAGTGTTGTATTTTATATTCAAGGAATTCATGTTAGTTTGTGAGACAAATGTGACTATGTTATCATATTTTCTGATTAACAACCTGATCAAATTAAATAATCTATAGAAAATATTTCGAAAATCAGTAAGATTATGAGGAACACATAATTACATGGTGCATATGAGGTCAAGGAAATAAAAGAAAAAATTGAGAATGATTGTACACTTGATTATCTTAACGGATTTTGGTCACAAGAATAGTATTTTTTAGATATTCCTTGCAAAGAAGATTTTAGATGCAAACCACATAAAGCTTCTACAAACTCTATGCCACCTCAAGAACTTCAAGTGTGCAAAAAAGGTATTAGTGAGCTATTGCAGAGGAAACTTATTGATCCAAGTAGAAGCCCATGGGATTGTCCAACATTCTATGTGAATAATCATTCAGAGGAGAAGAAAGTCAATCTAAGATTAGCAATCAACTACAAGGCACTTAATGATGCATTACTATGAATTAGGTACCCTCTTCCTTTAACATAAATCTTGTTTGCTAAAATTAGTCAAAATAATGTTTTCAACAAATTTGATATGAAGAGTGGGTTTTGGCGAATTGGGATGATTCCAACAAACAGATTCAAGACAAGTTTTGTTGTACTACTGGAACAATACCAATAACGTTTTATGTCATTCGGATTTAAAAATGCACCCTCAAAATTTCAAAAATTCATGGAAGACTTCTTTCAGGATTTTGATTTTTGTATTACATATATTGATGATTATTAGTTTGTTCAAAGGAATTAAGGAAGCATAAACATAATTTAGAAGTTGTCTATCAAAGGATTTATAAACATGTCCTGGTTTGCTCCAAGAGGAAATTGGAATTTGCAAAACCCGAATTGAATATCTCAGGTTAATTTTAACAAAGGACAAAGTGGAACTGCAAGATCAAGTGCTAAAGGCTTTACAAGAATTCCCAAATCAAATAACATATATAAATCAATTGCAATGATTTCTTAGGAGCCTGAATTATGTCCATCAGTTCTATCAAAATCAGGTTAGAGATGTACATTTCTTGCAAAAAAAGACTATGAAAGATGTAGAAAGGATTGATGCAATGACAAGGGTGGTCCAAATAATTAAACATAAGCTACAACACTTGCCAAGTTTGACATTACCAAATCCATAATTGCCATTCATTTTGCATATTGATGCATTTGATGCAATGTGGGCATGAGTGATATTGCAAAAACATGTCAAAATAGAAGAAATTTGCATGTATACTTTAAGAAGCGTTAAAGATCTAGAGAAGAGATATCCCTCTTCACATAAAGAGATACTTTTTGTAAAGAGTGATATTTAAAGATTTAGACTATTTTCAAAGCCAACTCATTTTACAATAAGAATAGATCTTAAACATACGAAAGGGATGCTTTCCAATAAAAGGGTTTTAGAATAGGGGGCATTCTGAGATGGAGTTTATGGTTAGATGGATTTGAATTTGATATTGAGTGCAAAGTATAAAAATACAATTGTGCCATAAACTTGTCGACAAGAGAAGGCAAAGCCTTAACATATATGAAGATTTTCTTAGTTAAGCCGTAAGCACCACTAGGATACTGATGGATTCTCATCTGTCAAAATTAGATTTATATATTTTGTTGGGAATGCTTTGGTCATAAATTTAGGACCAATCCTACATTAGATATGATTTTGTATTATTTGGCAAATTGTCCTAGTAATAACTTAGATCATTCGAGTGATTTCCATCAATCTCCTAGAATCACTTGTAATCACATTAAAGATACTTCTTACCATTATGTTTTAGTGTGTGAACCAAGATTCACATTTAAAAATTAAAGTATATTTTTTTAATATCTCAAGTATATAGGTTCTGCATGGATCATCTTTGAATGTACTTGTATAGGAGATCCCTACCTATTGTGGAATAGCTGGTTCAAAGTGTTTATGTATAAATATTGTCCTAGAGATAATAGTCTTGCCAATATACTAGGGCCAAGGTTTGTGTATATACTCTAAATGGATATACTAGAGACATAACACTCATATGCATGGTTCTCATTTGCACTCCTATGCAGGAAGTCAGTTGCAACTAATTCAAGAAGAAACACTTGGGATAACTCACTTACAAGTTAAACACAATTTTTATGGATGTTGTTGAGATACTCATGATGATTTGGTCATAGTAATGTGGGTGGAGAAAAACTAATTGGTATACTTATAGATGTATAGTGGAACAAACTAACAACTTTGAATTTAAACATTAGTAATTCATAAATATGATCTACTGCAATTTCAAGTAGTTTCCAATTTGGATTGGGCTCATATTCTAGTGTGATAACTCATGCATCATATAAATGATCATGCCTTAACTTACTCATTATTCTTGGTTGCCACTATTTCTCATTCTTCTTTAATACTTTATCAGAAAAATCATAAGATGTACTACTGAAATTCTCTACTCTATATTACTTGAGTAGGTAAGTTATGCTATAAGAAGAAGTAAGGAAACTATGTGCTTGCACAAAATGAGTCACTTTTGTGGATCAACGACGCCACTCCTTGGCTTCAACAATCCCAATGCAAACTCCTCGACCAATGCCTACAACATATCTTCATGCAACCACGTTTTATCTCAATATAACATGTCTTATTCAATAGACAAATAGATAGTATGGCTCATTTACTTAGGGATTCCAATAAACAACAATATGGATGGCTTTGATACCAATATTCCAAGTTTTTAGAAACAAAGTATATCATAGAGTATATAAAGGCAAGATATTATTGAGTATGACTAAGAACACAATGAATTGTATTACCAATTCTCAAAGAGGACATAGGAAATATTACAGACTCAATAAGACCTATTTTGATGGTCTTTGTTAATCAGGATCCTCTGTTTGAGGCGATATGAGAGCATACACACCAACTATAATACTTTTACAGACTTGACAACCTTAGATTCATTGACTCTGACTTAAGGATTTCTCTTTTTTCAATTTTTCCATGCATTGAATGAAAGACTCTTGTCCATTTTATAACCAAGCTTCAAATCTTTAAGCCATTAAAACTATCAGGATTATTGTACTATAAAATCTCAAAAGAGATTCAATTATTGTCCTCAAAGTAATTACATAGTGGAATTTTCTCTTTTTTAGAGGTGGATGGTAGGAATTTAACCTCCACAAAATATTCTTAGTAGCATACACAAATCAACAGTCAAGATTTATCTCCAAATTAGTTATGCACTTTTTTCCATTTTAATTAAATTGGTTAATTAAAAAAATGTCATATGAACAAGTGATATATGAAGCGAGTTCTAGTTTTTTGGGCACGTGGTGTTCATGAGCCATGGTATCATATAAAAGCCTTTTATAGATTAAGAATCTCCTTGGTAAAGTAGGGGCAAATTTTCATTGTTTTTTTTTTCTCGGTAAAAGACTATCTATTATATTATATGGTATTTACATGTGAACTTTACATACTGAGATACAGACCAACCAGGGCCGACTATGGCGCCTGGGAGAACATAGTTTGACCCAAAATACTCCCTCGCAGGGGCAACTACAGGATTTACCAAGCATACTGAGGCAAAAGACCAAAATGACATGACTGTAGACGAACATGGAACAACATCGAGTTAGACAGTGACGACACGTCCCACGCAGGGGCTTCCATCCAACAAACTTGCAGTGAAGCTAGTCCCGCCGCGAGATTGACATTTACATGACAAAATGAGGAACTGAAAATTAACCGAAACAGTAGCAGACACAGTAACAAACAGAATACAAATACCCGCTGAAACTATTGGATTAGACCGATGCCGAGAGAGAAGGGAGAATGCCGGAGATCGCTGCTGGGGATTAGTCTTCGGGCTCTTCCTCGTAAATGTAGCTCCAGCCTTGGCCCTCCGGCATCCCTGCCCACAAGTCCATTGGATCCTTTGCAGTATTCGGAGGAGCCTGTTCCGGAGGAATGGGAGGGGAGTGCTGGATCTCTTTCCCAGAGGTGCTGGCCTCAATTGGTGGCTGCAGCACGGGACTCTCCTCCCCCTTGCCTGCCTGAGGTGGCTCAGCCGAATCTGGCTGCTTCCCTTCTTCATTTCCTTCAGGAGCTTTGGTAAAGAGCACCGAGATATGGGCATTGATGCCCTCATTCTCCTTCGAACCACCCAAGGTGAAGACGACTGAGCCAAAGGCTGGAAGCCCTGACTCTCCTTCACTTGTGCTGCCAACCTCCAAGAACTGCCCGACCTGAATTGGTGTTGCTCTCGCTCTCCTATGGCAGTAGCAGCAGCAACAATGATGGTGCTCATCTGCTGCCGGGCGTCGTGAGGACGCTCCTCGCCCAGGTCCCCTCCTGCTCGGCTGCCGCTCTCGTATCTTGGCCATGGATCCCCTGCCGCCTTCCTCTTGTTCCCGGACCACTGTCGAAGGATTGAGGATCCCGTAGAGACCGGTGAGGGATTGTAGTAACTGAATTGTGACAGAAGAACGATCACAGAGCAGATTTTGCCACAGGCCACACACAGGAGGAGCGGCTTCAGAGCAAAACTCTGCCACATACCACGCACAGAATGACCGCCTCGCTTCCAATTTATTCCAATTGTCTTTAACGTGCCTCTTCTCCCCAAGACATTCCCCTGAGTAGCAGCTACAGAGTGTTGTGACTGCCCTGCAAGGTGGTGGATCGTCCCCCCAATCCGATTCCTTCCGCGTCTGCAACATTCCTTTCTCACCATGCTTATGAATTTGTAGTGCGTTGCCTTCCCCTTGAAGAATCGCTGCAAAACCTCGAAGCGAGCATGCCTTAACTGCTCTCTGTCTCTCCATCGATTCACCCTGCTCGGCATTGAATGCCAGGAGCTTGAGCATACAAACCATATCCACTGACGGCGGAGACCCAATGCACTTCCTATAACACTTAACTGCTGGCACGGGGCGTCACATGCTGGGCATGTGGCTCGTCCCTGTGTGACGTGCCCTCACCCGCATCCGGGGGGGGGGGGGGGCAAATTTTCATTGTTAAGAATCTTCTTCCATGTTTTTTTAAATGTATATGTGGTTTTTTTTTTTCGAAGAAAAAATCTGTAACCTTTTATTTAAAAAATGAAAAGTTACAATTGCAGATGCATGATGCATTTCCATAAGCTGCCCAATGGGCTCGAGTGCCTTGGCACCCTCCGCAACGTTACAGGACTAACGTGCAAAAATGATGAGAAAAGAAGAGAGAGAGAAAGAGAGAAAAAAGAAGGAGAGAGAGAGGAAGAGGAGTGAAAGCAAGAAAAACCTGAATTACATTTGTGAGTAAACTCACGCTTCAGGTTTTTCTTCCTTTTTTCTTTTCGACCTTGCGCCATGCTCCTTGAGTGGGCTCGATCGAGGCAATGACTAACTGAGTTTCTGCTTTCTGCGTGCCTAATTCCTTGTCTGAGTCTGATGTGTCTGATTGGTGGTGCCGTTTTATCCCTCCCATGTTCTGGTCATCATTTGTCTTCTCTGCCTGATTTGGGTGATGCTGTGAAACCTTGGTATCTGTTGTGGTTTCCTTCTGGTTCCCCGTTTCCTGGGGAGCCTCGGCTTCCTTTGTGGTAGTGTCTTCCTCTTCAGCTTCAGATTCTTCATCATCTGAGACCTGGGGGGAAAGTACCACCCTTTCTTCTGCTTCCCTTTCGGCTTTCTTTTGCTGTTTACTTTTTTGGCTTCTGGACATGTGCTTTGCAGGTGTCCTGTTTGTCTGCAGAGCCTGCACCTAAAGGCAGTATTTTCATAGTCTAGTGCTTGCAACCAATTTTGTTGTTTGTATATCAGCCTTATATTTTCAGGCAACCCTTTACTTAAATCCACTTCCACACAGATTCGTGCGAAAGTGAAAATCCTTTCATCAATCCTTTCCATATCTGTTTTGATGTATTTCCCGATGCTGTTCCCTATTCCTTCCAAGACTCGTTCGCTCCAGAAGTGTAGGGGGAGGTTGTGAAGACGGACCCATACCGGCACTTTGGTGACTGTCATTTTGTTTGGATCGAAGTCTGTGAACCATGGGGTTATAAACAGCCCCGCCGTTCCCCAGAACCAAGGCCCAGCATTGATGATTGTATCTCTGACTTCCATGGATGCAAATCTGACTATGAAGAAACCTTTAGAGCATAAGTGTATATCGCATTCCATTGTCCAATTTTTGAAGATCCAGAGAAATAGATTCGTTGGTGTTGGCCAGAAACTGTTGAATCGGCATATTAGGGCCTGCGATTCATATGACTTAACATAGTCATCCATCCCTGTGGAATCAAGATTAAGGGCTGGAGTTTGCCCTAGCTGTTCTACTATGTATGGCCGAGGTGTATATCCACCTTGATCTGGGGGGGATCCTGACTCTCTGTTGCCTTGAAGAATGTTTTTATATGATGGAGCTCCCTTAGGTTTGTGCTGGGGGGCTGTTTTCCCCTTTTCCCCTCCTGAACTGCTTGGCTGTCCCTGAGATGGTGCCCCTCCTCTCAGCCTGAGATTCACGGCAATGGTTTCTCCTGGGCTGATCTCGTAGCTCCCCAGGGTTCTGTGGTCCTGGAGAGACCACCTTCCACTGACTAGGTGTTGGATCTGGCCAGGATAGCCAGTCAAAGCACAAATTTGCTGCTTTAACAACGAAACAGAGCTATCTCCACTTACCCATACTAAGAAAGATTTCTTCTCAGGGGTTTTAATAAAAATCTGAAAACTATTTTTGGTTACCTGTTTTCTGCGATCTGGCTGAGCTCTACCTGAACCAGTGTCTATGCTGGTTGCCAGATGGTCTAGCTGTGTGCCTTCTTCCAGATCTTGCCTCTTATTGGTCCGATCTGCCTTTTGTGTGACGAGAAAAGCGTGCCCTCTGATCATTCGATGCTTATTCCCGCCGATCTGTTGACTGGGTTCCGTATAATCTTGAAACTTGCTCCAATCTGTTAGATCCGGCCTGGATCTGTGGATTTTGAGCCATGCATTTGTGAGTTGGGTTGGATCTGCTACATGCAGTCCCCCCTCTTTGCGTGCAAAGGACAGCAGTGGATCGATTGGCCTGATGATCAGCCAACAGACTATACCTGCATAAATCGGCCCAAACCCCAGCGATTTTCCACCCCTGAAATGGATTCTGAGCCAAATGACAAGGATTGTCTGCCGATCTCTGTCCTCGTTCATCTTCCCGGTCTTATCCTTCCGATCTACCTTTGATTTGTTCAGTCCTTCAATCGTATCTGCTATGGCAATGACGTCGGGATCTTCCCTGGCAATGGGCCGAATAATCACATCCTTGCATGTTGATCGAAAGGGTTTCGGGAACTCCGTCAACGCGCGTTGGAGGCCAAAACTGCATAGGCCAGAGGCTATGGCCGTCCCTTCCGCGTCGCCTCCAGCAATCACCCAGTCGGTGACTCCGTTTCCAGCGCAGAGAAAGCACGCTGCAATGGCCATTTCCGTCCAGCGATCGAATCCTCACGTGATTATCAAATGTATATGTGTTTAACTTATATACTAATTCTTTTTTTTTATAAATATTAATAATAATAATTGAAACTTAAGTTATAATGTAGTTAGTTCTTATGTTTTTTTCTTTTCTGAGCAACATGTATGATGAAACTAGTGTGTTGATGCTTATTTTTTATTGATGCCTATTGATCTTTACCAACCATTTAATTTATATGGATGCACTAGTTTTTTTTTTCTTTTTACTTTTTTAACAACGTGAGATGTGTCATTAATTAAGTGTCTTAGTAAGTCACCTGACACGGGGACACGAGACAAGAAAATTCGAGTGTCCGACACGAACACGTTAAACCCCCGAAATAGGACATGTTCTATATATATATATATATATATATATATATATATATATATATATATATATATTAAAAATTAGATATTTCTTACACAAATTATCATTCATGATACAAATAGATTCTATGTTGTAAATTTAAAATTTGTAAGTTTTACAAAGTAACATTATGTATACAAATACAATTGTGACAATTTCATAAGTGATCCAATAGGAGAAAGGGAATAAACTGCAATGTTCTCATTAAGTCATCAAAATCAAAATGTGTTACATAAGTAGTAGCAATGGAAATGGAAAATAGAAATAACAAGTACAAAACAACTACAAGCCTCAAGGTAGTAGGTAGCTTATGTCTCATGGCTCATGACCCATCAATCATCATCATCAAAATCAACATCAATGTCATGGTCACCACTGCTCTCCTATGCTATATCATCCTCCTATGTATCCAATGTCATCTCTGCATCTCTCGGCATGGAGGATGACCTCTCAATAATACCAACATCATCAAAAGTGACAGGCTTTAGCACTGGGTTATTAAGATCCAAGCTAGCCAATGCCAACTCAACGCAACTCTCCAAACCCATATCATTAGGAAAGACATCCCACATTTTTGTCTTTGCCTTCAACCACTCATCCCTCTGTCTGTAAATAAGACGAAGGTTGGTGTGCAGATACACCATTGTCTCTGCCATGGAATGCTCAAGCCTGCTCTTCTTGACACTATATAAATTCCCTTATGTGCTCCAATTCCTCTCGTAATAAGAGGATGAAGTCACCTGAGAGAGGAGCCTCATGGCTAACTATTGTAGAGGAGGGCTTGCTGCCCCATGAGTTACCCACCAAGAATAGGGCTTCTTAGCCCACCAGTCTCTAATCATATCATAGCCTGCAAATTGCCCAGTGCCAGTGGAAAACTCTTCAAAGGCATCATCCACCTCACCAAGGGATGCCCTATCCCGAAAAATCTACCTTAATGCATCCTTCCTCCCCTATGAAATTTCACCATCTATGTGAGGAGGGAATCCGCGTGAAGGTCCACCATTTAGCCACTCATGCCTGTAGTGTTTTGGGTTCAATGAGTAAGCCAAACAATGCAAATGTGTGCAATTCTTGTCCCATTTGCTGACAATAATATCTTGTATGGTGGTGAAGAAGGCCTTTGATGATGTCTCATACTCAGGGCACTCACTCTGTAAAATAATGGTCCTCGCGAACTCAATCATGGAATCCCATCCCTCATAAACCTCTCCTAGGATGGGTTGGTCTATATATGCAAATTGTAGCAAAGCAATGATAGGGTCCATGATCTTAAAAGTGAGATCTACCTTCTCCCACCAAGCATCATCTAACACTGTGTCCTTGACTCTTTTTTAGGCTACTTGATTTGTCTTTCTCCAAAAATACCAAAACTTTGAAATAACCATGGCCCCAAGAGTGGTCTTGACCTCCCTCAACCTCTTCAACATGATAAATGAAGAGGCAAACCATGTATCTGCAATATTCAACAAGGATAGATGGGTGTACTCCTTATAGATTGTGAGGGCACTTGTATGATTTTGTACAAAGTTGTGGATATGTCATTCATCCTCAATAATACTTCCAATCCAAGGCACATCAAAAGCAATAGATTTAAGTGCTAAATTCAAGGAATAAACAATACAAGGTGTCCAAAACACTTGTGGATATTTAGCTTCCATAATCATGCCAACAACCTTGCAAATAGGTGCATTATTTGTAATGATTTGCACACAAGAATCAACACCTACATCTTCAATAACTTTAATGAACAACTTGCCCATATGTTGTGCATCCTTGTATTATCGAAGTGCATCCACTAATTTCAAGAAAACTGGTCCATTCAAGGAAGACACCGTGAAGTTGATGAGTGGGTGGTGTGCTGGATATGTCCATCCATCAGAAACAATACTAACCCCAAACGTTGGCCATGCTAATTCAATAGGCTCAAGGATTTTGTCCACCTCTTTATTTTCCTTAGTCAACAATGTGGTTCTAAGCTTCTCTTAACTAGGAGGCACATACCTTGATGGAGCCCCTTGAGTTAGAGTTTGACACATCACAATAAATAAAGGTGAGCATGCAACATTAAAGGATATGAATTTCCGATAGAAAAATAATGCAATGGTGAGATCAAGCTCTTCTTGTTTCTCTTTCTGAAAAATCTTGTCCATTGGACCAAGTGCCACTGCCTTTCTTTTTGCTGCTTGAGCCACATCCCCACCAAAACTCTCAAATGGAAATTTGTTGCCACTTTTCCTCAATAATGGAAGGGGAATATCATTCTTGTTTTTTTTAGATGATGCAACTACCCTTGCCGCACCAACATTGGCTTATTTTTCCATTTATTTCCTCTTAGCTAAAGACACCTATGTACATGTTCCAATTTCGCAACCTGGTAAAGCCAATAAATGACCTTTCACACGGTAATAAGTTCTCTTGAAATGATTGTTGCAATAGTTGCATTTCCACGCAACATTGCCTCTTCCCTTCAACTTGCTGCCTGGCCCATGATCTCTTGTGACATACTTGCACAAGGGATATTTGTTTTCTTGAGCCTGCTGTCTTTCTAAATTCATTCTTCCCTCAATATTTGAACTGTTGTTGCAACCCCACTTCCAATAGAGGGAACACTTATAGACCTTGATGAAATTGTAACAAGAGGGGCATCACCAATGGGGACATTCTTCCCCTTCCTTTGCCCCTTCCCCGCTGCCCTTGATTGAGCCATGAATGCTGTAAAAAAATAAAGAAAAAAATGCACAAACTTGTAAAAAAATGCACATGAAAACTGCTATAATAAAAATGCAAAAAAATAGAAGCAAAATACACTTACCTGTTGCTTGAATCACCTCCAAAATGCTCCCAAACCCTTTGCTAGTTGCTCTCATACACCCACAACAAGAGAGACACAAAAGAATGAGGGAGAAATGAGCCCAAACCGAGATTTATGGGCCGTGCAACATGACTTTCCAGGGGACACATGTCCCTAAATTGGGACACACTGACGGGATTCGCGTATCCATCAAATCCCACAAGTCGGGCACACTTGAACACGCTCAGATGACACGTGTCCCAACAAATTGTGTTTGATTTGTGGGATTCGAGGCACGACAGGGGTTTATGACGAATCCGGTTTCATAGGTGTCTTGATGCTTATCATGGATTGGTGCTTGTCATGGATTGATGCCTATTGACATTTACCAACCATTTAATTTATATGGATGCACTAGTTATAATATTGCATAAATTTGGGTCTGGCCATGTCAATTATTGTTAATCACACCCTAAACATTATGACATTAGAGGTATAATTTTTTCAACATTAACAATTTTTTTCCATGTAACCAAACACCCTACCTTTCTCGTAGGGAAGGGTAAGATATTCTTGATATGGCTATGCTAGTTGGATTGATGCTTATTAACGTTTACCAACCATTTAATTATGCTACGCTAGTTATAATATTGCATAAATTTGGATCTTCCCATGCCATTTATTGTTATATAATTTTTTCAACATTAACAATTTTTTTCCCATGTAACCAAGCACCTTACCCTTCTTGTAGGCAAGAATAAGATATTCTTCATATGGATGTGCTAGTTATAATATTGTATAAATTTGGATCTTCCCATGTCATTTATTGTTAATCACATTCTTAACAATATGATATTAGAAATATTTTTTTTTCAATATTAACACCTTTTTTCCTATATAGCCCAACACCTTATCCTTCTTATTAATAAAAATAAGAAATTTGTTAGGCCTTAATATTATAAAAACAATAACAATTATTTTTCTTAACCAACTAAAATAAACATAATTTTTAATATTAACATAAATAATAATCTAAAACTTATATTATAACAATAATATATAACACAAAACAAATTAAACTTAACTCCATTTTTCAAAAAAGCAATCTATGACATCACATTGTGCTTGCTTCTTATTAACTAACGGTTGTCCAATCAAAATAAAGAAATTCATAAAAAACCATAATGATAACTGATGTGATTATACATTATTATCTAATTTAAAAAACTCAGGTCTTTGTCAATAAATTAAAAAATTAATAAAAAGTCATAATGATAATGGAGTGATTATACATTAATATCCAATTTGATGGTTTCTTTTCCCTACCATGACCTACCCTTTGAAAAGTATGCGAGAAGGAACATATATTATACTCAAAATCCATCGTATTCTCTCTATTTAGGTGTATATTCATTGTTTGCTATTTAGGTGTATATTTATTTAATCTATTTCATTATTGACTTTCACTTAATAATATTAACCGATATTTGTTTTAGGATTTTAGTTTACGGATTGGTTAGGCCTTTGCCTCACAAATTACTTTGCGTTATGTGCCCGCGTGTTGCTGGCATCAGTGTAAAATTTATGATGAGAACTCATCGAATTTGAATTTAAATTTGAGAGAAATAACTTTAACTCATTATTAATTGAAAATATGGAAAATATTAAATTAGAGATATTAAATTAAAATTTAGTATTTAATTTAATTGTAAATAAATTATTTATAATTTTTTTTGATTTTATTTTTTAGAGAGAGTATTAGGTCAAAAGTTTTGTTTGGAAATACAATTTCATATCATTTATGATTTTTTGTTATTTAAAATATATTTTTGAATGGGTGAATAAATTTACATAAAAAATCTCTAAATATTCATTAAACAACTTAAATTTATGATTCTTAAAAATTTGTACTAAATTTTGGCCATATTGCCAAGATAAAGTACTTAGAAAAAGGCTATTTAGTCTACAGTTACACTTACAGGTGCCATTTCATCTATTCGTTAAACTAGGCATGATATTGAGTCAATCTTGTATTTACTTGATATTGGGTCAATTTTGTCAATTACCACTATAATTACACATAAAACATTTATATACTTTACTAAATGAATTACCCAAAAAAATTAATTATTTTAATTAAAGTAAATTATTTGTTAATTAATTATTTTAATCAACCAAGTTTTAAATTTTATATTTAATTTAACCAAATTTCACCATTTTAATATTTTTATATGTGATTTAACTAAAATTTACCATTTTATTAATTATGAAATAACTCTCATCTACCTTTTTTTAAAGTAATTCCGGTTTAACAAAAATAAGAGTAGTTTATCGAGGCCACAAATTCGCTCACAAAATAGTGGAAATTTTGACATGATTTTTGCCAAACTACATCAACAATTTTGGAAAATTTGGGATACAATGTCAAACTTCAAGATTTTGGGTGTCCAACGGGCTTTTGACGGCGTTAAATGCATTTACAAAAAAAAGAAAAAAACACACTCCAATGATCAGCATCGGGACAAAATATAATTTTTGGTGTATGAGTTTTTGATGGTGTTGAATCCATTTAAACAAAAAATTCAAACACTCTTATTATTATCAGATTTTTTGAAAAAAATTCGCGACCAAAAATAACTTTACAAAAAGTTCAAACCCTCCTATGATCATTGGGACCAAAAATAAAATTTCGTGCGTATTTGTGACCTCTATTAATCTCTATTAATAACTCCATAAAAATATTAATAATTATCCCTAGATAACCTTCATATGCATTTTTTTTAATAAAAATATTCAAACTTAATAAATAAATGATAATAATTTTATATATTATTAAGAGTATATTTTTTAGTTGATAAATTTCTTTTAATTTTTCATATAAAAATATATATATCGTAAATAAAAGAACAGTGAAATATATATCTTGAATAAACCCCCCAAAAATTACAAAGTCACATTAAACTTTAATAAAAATTACAAAGTCAAATTAGACTTTTATTTTTAATGTGAATTAAAATCACATTAAATTGATTTTAAATTTGATATAAATAATTCTAACTAATTGTTAATAAAAATTACAAAGTCAAATTAGACTTTTATTTTTAATGTGAATTAAAATCACATTAAATTGATTTTAAATTTGATATAAATAATTCTAACTAATTGTTAATTGAAAATATAGATAAAAATATTCATTTAGAGATATTAAATTAAAATGTAATATTTAATTTAATTACAAATAAATTATTTAATTTTTTTTGGTTTTTTTAAAGAGAGAGTATTAGATGAAATGGTTTTCTTGGAAATATAATTTTTAGCTCATTATGATTTTTTGTTAATGCATTTTTAAATGGGTGAATGTATTAAATACTATAAAAAAAAATCTTGAGGCATTTGAATTTTGCATATTAAATAACTTAAATTTATGGTTCTTAAAAATCTTTTGGGCAATATTGACAAGATAAAGTACTAGAAAATATTGACAAGATAAAGTACTAGAAAAGGTTTATTTAGTGTACGAGTTAAACTAAGGTGCCATTTCATCTGTTGGTAAACTAAATGTGATATTGAGTCAATCTTATATATACTTGATATTGGGTCAATTTCGTCAACTACGAATATAATTACATATAGAACATTTGCTAAATAAATTACCCAAAAAATATTTATTTTAATTAAAATAAATTATTTATTATTATTATTTTTTTAATCAACCAAATTTTTTTATTATTATTATTTTTTTAATATTTAATTTAATTGAATTTCACAATTTTAATATTTGTATATGTGATTTAACTAAAGTTTACTATTTTATTAATTATGAAATAACTCTCATTTATATTTTTAAAAAGTAATTGGGGTTTAATAAAAATGAGACTATTTATGGAAATCACAATTTTGTTCAGAAAATAGTGAAAATTCAGGGAGATATTTTAGAAAATCTGGTTTACAGTTGTCAAACTTCAAGATTTTGGGTGTGCAACGGATTTTTGACGGTGCTGAATCCATTTCCACCATAAAAAAAAATTCAAACACTATTAAAAATAATTTTTTGTTTGTATTTATGGCCTCAATAGACAACCCCATAAAAATATTAATAATTACCCTAAATACCCCTGGTATACATTTAAAAAAATATTTTTTAATCAAATTATTAAAATTTAATAAATAAATGATAATAATTTGATATATTATTAAAAATGCATTTTTTATATTGATAAATGTACTTTAAACTTTCATATAAAAATATCTATATCTTAAATAAAATAACTGTAAAACATATATATCTCGAATAGACCCCCAAAAAAAAAAAAAAAAATAAATAAATTGATAATATAAATTCAGGTTTATGTTCTATTTATTTATGCAGAACCAATTCAATAGAGACACAAAGCTTACGACGAAAACATTTAATAAACTAAAAGGTAAAGTTAAAACCAAAATAAAATGTATTGATTAAAGTAAACAGCGGTAAAGCAACCATTCATTCAAATAATTGTGGGAGAGAATATGCCGCTCAACGAGGGGAGGCCAATGACATGACATGAGGAAAGTGGAGACCACCATACAGTATTGGACCTACCTGGAGACTCCATATCTCACTCCTTCCTCTTTTTCAATTCTCCAAAAACTTTGGTACCAAAAGCAGTAAGCATTCGAGGTCGATTTATAGATCCTCTTGACCCGCTACCACAAGGAACGAATGAATGCGAGTTAGGTACCCAACGAGCGAGGGCGGGAATGGGAATGAGAATGGGAATGTACCAGAGGCTCAGATGATCTCCTTTTGGGAAGGGAGAGAAATGAGATAGATATAGGATCCAGTTCAGTTTCAGTTTGAGTTTCCAGAAGTGGGTCAGATTGGGCGCAGCGGGAGCTTTCCAACGAGGATGAGACTGATATGAGGTATTTCTATTCATCAATAATAAATTTCTGTAAAAACTAACTGGTAGGCTGCAAGGCAAGATTATAGCTGTTTTGCATAAACTAGGCTTTCTTATATAAAAAATTCTCTATATTTCTAGAGATCTATGGGAAGGGACTAGTTTCGCTTATCGTGTCCTTCAATGAGCCCTCTGGCCTCTTTTAGCAATGCTTAAATAAACGAGATCGAGATTCGATTTCGATTTTGAGCTGGAACTTGAGTGTTGAAATAATACATACATACATACATAGAAATTAAACAGTCACAGTAATACCTGGTTCAATTAATTCATTGGTAGGGGGGTGCAATTTAGAGGATCTTGTAATGGGATATCTATCATGTAGAGCTGATTCTGCAGTGATAATATGTGAGTCGTACAAGAAGGAGAAGCCTTCCAAAGTTCAGCAGTTTCAGTATAAAGACTTGGTGGTTGCCACTGGAGGATTTGCAGGGGAAAGTCTGTTGGGAAAAGGCAGCCATGGTTGTGTGTATAAGGGTGTTTTAGGAGATGGTTCTCTTGTAGCTATCAAAAAACCTTCATCTGGACTCCGGATTTTACAAGATGACAGTGCAGTTGAGAATGAGATTGAAATCCTATCTAAACTACACAGTCCAAGGCTTGTTAATTTAATAGGTTTCAGTCATGATACAAAGGAACGGCTCTTAGTGGTAGAGTTTATGTCCAATGGGACTCTCCATGATATTTTGCACTCTGATCCTCAATCACCCAGTTGGCCTAGAAGAGTTCACTTGTCTTTGCAGATTGCTAAGGCTATATTAACATTGCATAGTGCAAGCCCACCTGTAATTCACCGAGACATCAAGTCCTCAAATGTTTTAATTGATGCAAACTGGAATGCAAGGCTTGGCGATTTTGGTCTTGCTCTGAGGGGCCACGTTGAGGATATTAAGCTTAATTCAACACCCCCTGCTGGTACGATAGGGTACTTGGATCCGGGTTACATCACGCCTGGGAACCTTAGTACTAAAAATGATGTCTTCAGCTTTGGAATTCTTCTTTTGGAGATAATAAGTGGCAGAAATGCCATTGATGTTCAGTACAGCCCACCTTCCATTGTTGACTGGGCAATGCCATTGATCAGGCAGAACAAGATACTTGAATTATATGATCCCAGGCTGAGTCCGCCAAAGAATCTAAACACAGTAAAGCAGATGGCTGTTATTGCGGCTCGATGTATCAGATCCACCGAGGAGAGGAGACCTTCCATGAACGAAGTTGTGGAGGGGCTTAAACAAGTAAGTCGGAGTATTCCCCTACCCATTTGGAATGGCCTCAAAAGACAAAAGAAGAAACCTACCAGGGAGGGCAAGCCTCAGTTAACAGAAAGAAGTGATAAAAATTATGTGGCGGGACAAATGAAGCCTTCTGATAGAAGTGAAAGTTTGAATGAGTTCTCAAGGAGCTTGAAGTCTTCGGGCAAAGGACCCTCTAGGAGTACAAGAGTCTCAGATGAGGATACCAGATTAGATGTTGGTAAAGAGTTTTGTAAAACTGGCAGTGGTGTTGCAAGACGTGGAAGTGGGAGAATTTTGGTTGATTTGTTCAATGAAACAACAGAAAGCTCCGAAACCAAAAAAATAGATAGGCAGGTTCTTTCAAAGGCTGGAAGCTCATCTGTGAGGGTGCCCAGTGTTACATTGAGACAGGCAATGCTTGTTAGAAACTCACCTACATCATCAGCATTCAGGTCTGACCCTACACCAGTCTTTGGTGACCATTGCAAAAATGCTGTAGGACAAATTGCGCGAAATCATTCTTGTGGGAAATGTAAGAAAATCACGCTTTCGCAGAGATCATACCTTGCATTACAAGCAAATACCTCAGGTAACAAATTTTAACATCTTTGAGGATACCAGCTAGCAGGCCTTGAATGGCTTGAGTTTCAAAGGAACAGAAGAAGCTTTAGTGCAAGGCTTAGATTTGGTAAAGTGCAATGAGAACTTATCAAGACTGCCGATATTTTTTCTGTTCTTTATTGTAGTGCTTTCTGTAAATTCAGTTATTTCCACAGAAGCCAAAAAAATTCAAAATGAGAATCTTGGATTATCTCTCATTCACTCTTTTTTCATTATCTGATTGATTTGTTGCTGCATTAGCCCATGACCATTTTATGATTCGGCTGCTACATATGTATTTGTTATACTTTGAGTGCTACAAAGGCTTGTATATCTGTTAAATGAGTCGATTCAAGTAAGTCGAGTTTATCTGATTGATGCATTTTCTTATTTTGCTTCTAATATTAAGAGTGAGAGCATGCTCATTCACCTTATTTTGAACAAGTCCCTTAAAATGTAATACAATAGTTCTACTTATAGTGTCATTATATCTAGAAAGCTATAACAAGTCTCAAAAGATTTATGATTTATGATTTCTGGCTGCCCAGATTATCTTTTAATGCGACTGAAAGGGATGCTCTGTAATACAGATACTTAATTTCGTTGATCACCTTCGTTGATTTTCTCTTTCCTTTTTAAGTTTTTTATGAGTACTCTAATATAACTGGAAAATGTGACACCATCTTTTTTGTGTGATGTCTGTGTTTTGAAATAAGGTTGAATATGATGTTAAACTGTTTACTGACAGCATCTGCCCAGAAGTAAGAACTTAAAATTGCTATTTTTGTTAGCCGTACCTGTTGTTATGTTGTCTATACAGCTTATGCTAGATTAATTTTGTATATATATTATAAACTAATGCAATGGTACTTCAAGCAGGGCCTTTTGTTGTACTGTTATAGCAAATTCATATAAGCGTGCTGGATAGTATAAAACATATAATGACAGGAGCAAGTTTTGCCTGTTGTCAACTGTCTTGGGTTTTTCTTCCTTTTAGTCATAACAGTCTAAAAACTGCTTTGTTGGTATGTTATAGACACTTTAAAACTGTGGACTCTTAAATTTCCATGAAACTCTGCAACTACTTGGATAAATAACTGAAAACAAGGCAACTGAAAACTGAAACCAAATTTACTTTCACCAAGATACATAGTTTCTTAACAATTTAGAAGCAGCGAAATAAACAGCAGAGATAAAAACACAATAACACAATTTGATATGCTTGTTTAACTAGGAAACCCAAAAGGGAAAACCTGCTATCTTTGTTGTGGTATTTTATTGATTGTTTTTGAGCAGCTGGATCTATTACAAAGCAATCTGTCTCAATGCTGCTTGGGAGTGGGAGCAGAAGCGGGAAGCGGGAGCGGGGTGCGACATTTTCAAAAGTTCCCGGGTTGGGAGCGAATTTTTATATATTTTGATGCATATATGTCAACAAAAGCATGTAGAATGATGAATTAGATATAAAAAACATAAAAACATGGATCGAACGATATAACATAATCATCTAGAAGTTATAATCTTCATCAACCACATGTCCACAAGTTACAGGTTCTCATTTATAATGTATATAGCATGTAAGCACATAACCAAAATAGCATTGAGTGCAATCCATCTTTGAACCGAGAATACATCAACAAATAGGCTCTAGATGGCCTCTAGCATCCAAAAAATTCATGCTACAACAAATACCTACATATCATCAATTTCATTGGCTATCTTGGGATCTTTGTCATTAATATCACCCTCTAAGCATTAACATAAGATAGAAAAAATGTAGCATGACAAGTTAAGATTTTGTTTGAGCGATGGGTACATTTTTAATAGGGTCATGATAGAGGAGTTTGACAACCAATGTCACTAACATCAAGGTGCATAGAGGGCTTGGTGCTCTTGATTAAATACGAGTTTTATACCCTAGTACATGACAAAATCCAATGGAAACATTGCAATCCCCCCAATCTTGAAATCCTGAAAAATTGATAAGTTTGTTGGATTTTGAGTGAGATCTAAAATTCTACTTTCCTCTTATGGAATCCAATGAGGTCGAACCACTCAAACATTCTGAGTTATTTTATGGTAATGTTAAAAATTTAAGTAAAAGGATGAAAATGAAAGATAAAGGAGAATGTCACTTTTACTTTAAGAATTTTAACATTACCATGAATTGCATATCAATAATAGGGTCATAGTTTTGAACATTAGGTTGCCCCACTAAAAAACTCTTGTTTTTTTGAACAAAATTGCATTTGGAACATCTTTGTGATTTTCTTTTGCGAAAAAGCCAGGGAGCATTTTTTTTTTTGGCGGGAGCGCGCTCCTCGGTCCTCTTGATGCCCTCCCACTCCCTGCTCGGAGTGCGCTTCAAGAGCGGATTTGGGGGGGAGGGGGGCTCCCCCGCAACCCTGAACTGTCTCTGAGAAAGCGTTTTGCTTCTTCTCACTAATCTCAGCGAATACAATTGATCTCGACTTGCCTTGATCACTACTTGTTCTCGACTTTCTAGCACACATTTGTTCCCCTGCTGGCTCCTAGACTTACCTGCATCTTGCTTGATTCGAACTCTCCCTTCCTTCCACACTAGAGCCCTTATTTCCTTGTGCACTTCTCCTATTTCCTAGAGCACAAGGAGCTCCTATTTCCTTGCGCACAACTCCCTATTTCCTAGCGCATTTGTTGCTCCTATTCTCTTGCACAAATCTCCACAAGTCTCCTATTTATTAGCGCACTTGTGGCTTGTTAAATTTAGTTAACAATGGTATGTTCTATGCTTAGCACAATTACTTTAATGTTCCTTAAGCAACCCAATAATAATTTCCAATTTAGATTTCCAGTAGCAATCACATTAATCATTAATCACATTGACAATAAAAGTAGATAGACAAGCCAAGACAAGAGGACACTGGATTTGGCGGATGCCAGGGAAAAACCCCAAGATGGTGAAAACCATTTGATCAATTCTTCTTATTATTATATCAAAATGTTCATTAGAGAGAGAGAGAGTACAAAATTCAAATTGACTTGCCCAATTCAAAGTCAAAACAACCCTGTCAATTTCTGTAGTCAATTGTAGTCAAACTTCAGCCCTAACTAGAAAGTCAACGCTGGTCAAATGAGCAATAGAATGTCCTCAAAACAGCCCGGTCTTCCCTAGTCAAAATCGACCTCATTAGGAGGTCAAAGTTAGCCCAAAATAGTGACAAAGTCAACAGTCAAACTCGGTCAAACTGCTGTCTTGATATTTGCAGTCAACCTGCAATTTGGTCTGTGGTCAAAGTGCTCAGAAAACCTTGCTTTTTGTGCCAAAAGCTACGGCCTACTGAGACAGAAATATCCCCAAAAGATCGAAGTCAAATGATGCCAAGAAGGTGCTAGTCAATGCTGGTTAAACTGTAGTCAACTTTGTAATTTCGGCCCTGTAATTCAACTTCTAAAATTTGTCCTTCTTGATCCACACGTGTGAGAGAGAAGAGTGCCCAATGTAGTACGAACCAATGAGAGAAGGAGAGAGAATGTGTGAGTGAAGAAGATGCCAAATGAGGTGAAAGGTCAATTGTATTTATACAAGTCATTGAGGGTGAAATGACACATCCATTGGGCTTTCTGAGCCCACATGATGATGTGGCCGACCTTGACAATTTGCACATGTG
The DNA here is from genome assembly GCA_031772625.1 of Pinus tabuliformis. NCBI lineage: Eukaryota > Viridiplantae > Streptophyta > Pinopsida > Pinales > Pinaceae > Pinus > Pinus tabuliformis. The sequence goes on along the minus strand of CM062817.1, from coordinate 1,092,829,312 downwards.
TGGGCATAAGTTCAAAATCACATTTCTGCTTTTCCAAATTAGATGATCTTTATATCAATTTTGGTCCTCTCTAAAAGAGGAATTTAATGCAATCTTCATCTCCATCAAATGAGTTGTCCTAAGGTTGAATTTGGCCCTAGTTTCCAATTATAACATGGCTCCTATTTTTTAGGACGCAAGCTTCCTTAAATCTGCGCACAATCAATCTCCTAAATCCTTGCGCACGTGTGATTTATTTCTCAGGACGCAAGCTCTTTGTGCTCTCCACAATCAAGGATGATCTGAATCTCACAAATGCATGAGCTGTATTGTCTCACAAATCTTGTTTACAAAACTTATGATTTCTTGTGCCTTTGTCCTCCTCTTTATAGACCCAATTCGAGCATGCAGTACCTGAAGAATCATTCTTCCTTGCCACCTGTTCCCTCTTAGCAATTGACACTATTCCCGCATCCAAGACATTGGCCTTGTACTTCTCCACACCCCCATATGCTCCATACTTCACCTTGTACACCCATCATGAGCCTACTATCGATTTTCTCTTTGGGTGCAGCACAATCTCCCAGATGTCGTTCTTCACGATGGAGGAAGCTTCCTCCACCATGGCATCTTGCCAAACCTATTGAGAGGTTTCCTCCTCATAACAAGAAAGCTCTGAGTCTATCAATTCAGTCATTAGTGCCATATAATCGGTGTACCTCTGTGGCTGTTTGCTTTGCCTAAGTGTGGTATTGGGAGGTCCAGCCCTCTATTGATCCTCTCTAAACAACTCGTTTGCCCACCTGGCTAAAACTCTCCCTGTATTGGGAGTAATTGACTGAGTGGCTGCCTCCACTTGTCCTAGTCTCTCCTCCTGAGCGACCCTCTTGTCACTTGATTGAGACTCAATATGTAAAACTGGCCGAGGCTCCTGCTTGGGAGCAAGTAGCTCCTCCTTAGGTACTCTAACTTGCTCGCTTTAAGGACTCCCTCAGAGCTCCACTCTCCTCAAACCTCACTTCTTGCCTTGCTGCTCAAGATGTGCTTGTCTCAACCTGCAACTTGTACAAATTCTTCATCCTCACACCCATTTGCTTCACACATCCATAAGCTAAGTGCTTGAGGTAAGACTTACCTTTGCTGAATATGACATCATAAATCTTGTCCTCTAGGGTAGCCATTGAGACAAAATTCTTCGTCAAGCCTGGAACATTGAGGACATTTTTGAGATGGAGAGAGTTACATGACTCGCTTTCAAAATTGACAGTACCAACTCCCCTAGTCATGTACTTGCCATCATCTCCTAGCTCAGTATGAAACTGCATGTCCATCTCCTTCAGGTGGCTGAAATATTCCTTGTTCTCGGTCATATGGAAGGATGTTCCAAAATCAATATGCCATATGCTACTGCCTACGAAGCTTTCCATGCAAGCTATCAAAGAAACATGTTTCTCAATTTGAGAAAAAAATGCATCTACCTCAGCTATAACATACCCCCTACTAATACCAACCCCAGCTAAGGATTAGAAGGAGGCATTTACCAAGCTGACCCAATCTCCAAGGTCTAGTTATGGAAATGGGGTCCAAAATTTTCAATCTTCTCAACTTCCTCAAAATTTGAAATGGATGACATTGTTGCATTGGTCTCATCGAGACCTTTCCAATGATATAAAATTTGCTTTAATCCGATTCTCGGATCAAGAGGTACGATCGATTAAAAATTGGCCTATTAGGCATTGCCACGTCATCTGACCTACCATGTGGCACCCCACGTGGTGCCCACATGGCCACTATGCCACTTGGCAAGTCTACGTGGAAAGCGCTTCAGCCTTCATGGTCGACGATCAACCCTTCTTCGTAAGTTGCCAACTACTTACATCAGAGTCCCCGACCCCGACTAGCTTGATTGGCCTAGTCTCCCGACTTGGAGGTTGACCCTACCTTATCCGACACATTACTTACTCAGGGGCAAACTCACCCAAGTTTCGCCTTTCGACCGACTTGCCTGACCCCCGACGTGGCAGGTTCCACGAGTGGATTTCAGCGTGTTTTGTGAGTTCTTATGCTTAGAAAAAGTTTTCAAATCTCTTAAAGATTTCACACAAGCCCAAACCATACCTAATTCGACTGTCTACGAAGGGATAAAACTTGCCATCTACGAGATCAAGAATTGAAATCCGTTTATCTCACAAACCCTTTCCAGTGCCCCTTGAGCATGGAAGCCATCCAGTGATGCACTCACTCTATCAACTAATCTGAAGCACAGATATGAGCTTACTCCTAGAATTTGTTGGGATGACAACAAAACTCAGGCTATTACTTACCCAATAAAATACATAGAGTACATACGATTTGAGTGCACTTCTTAGAATCATAGGAATTCAATCTTGCCTCCCAACCACAACATATAGATGTGTTTCATTTCTTTTTAGCTTATAATAGCTCAACTATACAAAGCATATTAATAGCAAAGGGGCCAACAAATCGTACTCATCAATTTAATGAAAAGAATACAAATATTCATGTTCACATTGTACACACAAAAATTACACCATTCTTCAAGAAATTATACAAAAATACAACATTCTTGTAGCAATTATAGGAATCACATTCCTTTTCATATAAGGGATACATATCCTTCACATCGACCATGATATTTAAACCTCATAACCAACATGCATATAAATCACTATAACAGACTCCCTACTAATACCAACCCCAACTAAGGATTAGGAGGTAGTTACCATGCTCACCTAATCTCCAAGGTCTAGTTATGGAAATGGGGTCCAAAATTTTCAGTCTTCTCAACTTCCTTGAAATTTGAAATGGATGACATTGTTGCATTGGTCTCATCGAGACCTTTCTAAAGATATAAAATTTGCTTCAATTCGATTCTCTGATCAAGAGATACGACTGATTAAAAATTGGCCTATTAGGCATTGCCACATCATCTGACCTACCACATGGCACCCGACGTGGTGCTCACATGGCCACTATGCCACTTGGCGAGTCTATGTGGAAAGCGCTTCAGCCTTAATGGTCGGCGATCGACCCGTCTTCGTAAGTTGCCAACTACTTACACTGGAGTCCCCAACCCCAACTAGCTTGATTGGCCTTGTCTCTCGACTTGGAGGTTGACCCTACGTTATTCGACACATTACCTGGTTAGGTGCAAACTCACCCAAGTTTCGCCTTCTGACCGACTTGCCTGACCCTCGGCCTGGCGTGTTCCATGGATGGATTTCAAACTCTTTTGTGAGTTCTTATACTTAGAAAAAGTTTTCAAAACTCTTAAAGATTTCACACAAGCCCGAACCATACCTAATTCAACTGCCTGCGAAGGGATAAAACTTGCCTTCTACGAGATCAAGAATTGAAATCCGATGATCTCACAAACCCTTTCCAGCGCCCCTTGAGCATGGAAGCCATCCAGTAATGCACTCACTCTATCAGTTAATCTGAAGCACAGATATGAGCTTGCTCCTAGAATTGTTGGTATGACAACAAAAACTCGGGCTATTACTTACCCAATAAAATACATAGAGTACATACGATTTGAGTGCACTTCTCAGAATCATAAGAATTCAATCCTGCCTCCCAGCCACAACATATAGATGTGTTCATTTCTTTTCAGCTTATAATATCTCAATTATACAAAGCATATTAATAGCAAACGGGCCAACAAATCATACTCATCAATTTAATGAAAATAATACAAAGATTCATGTTCACATAGTACATACAAAAATTCAACCATTCTTCAAGAAATTATACAAGAATCCAACATTCTTGTAGCAATTACAAGAATCACATTCCTTTTCATACAAGGGATACATATCCTTCACATCTACCATGATAATTAAACCTCATAACCAACATGCATATAAAATCACTAGCACATCAATCGTATTGAGCACTATTGCACGGACAAATCAAAATTATACCATTTTTGAGCACAAGTCCATGCACTTAATACATCTTTACTCAAAAGATTGACTAGGGCATCAGTCTATAGCTATGTTGCACGAAACTCGGTGTTTCAGGACATACCCGTACTTGAAACTCTGAAACTCGACCATCAAGCAATCATCTATGAGAGGTAATATAGACTTGGTTTTCCTTCTACATTGTCATTTATGGGCCTTATTCTCCTTTTTCTTGCAAGATAATGTGTTATTCACTTATTTATAAATTTCTTTTTATATATATAAACATATATGATGTTTTTATCGACGTTTCAATTGACATTTCCATTTTTGGAAGGTGACATTTCTAAATGTACCCGTTTCAAAAACTTCGAAACATTTCAGCGGTTTGTGCAACTTAGGCCTATAGGAATTAAATCTCACAAATACGATTAGTATTCAAGTAACATTTAAAATCAACACAACAAGTATTCATGGGAAATTCACTTGCACATATAAATGAAATAAACACTTATCTTATGTCCAAAGCTCGCCAACTGAGATTGGGACTTCAACTCTCCACCTAACCTTAGGCACATTGCAGCCAAGCCTTTCTTGTATTAGTCACCCTTGAGCCAGATTCTAGAATTTAAGGAGTGCTTAAATTGTAAATCAATACTTCTGACTAAAACAGTGATCCAAAATAGATTCATTTGTACCTCCAGATCAAAAGTCTTCAAATGCAGGTGAAAGTAGGCTTAAGTGAAAGTACTTGTTAATACGAAGCCAATGGTGCAAACCACACATAAATCCAAGTCCGAATGAAGAAATTAGAGCCAATTAAAGATTTAGGTCAAAAAGTCAATGCCTACATCAGTGGGACACGTGGCAACTCGGGAATGAGTCACAAGTTCTGGATGATGTTAGCAGAGAAGGAATGGCATATGTGTGATTGGTTCGCACCACAACCTTTGGATCAGTTGATCAAAAGAAATCGACGCATATCGCTTTGAGACATGCAGGCAGGTTATCTTTGAAAACGGGCCCGATGAGGTTAGTCAAAAGAAGTTAAACTTCTTTGAGTTCCGGTAGGGAAGCAGTAAATGGTTTCTAACGCGCCTCAAAGGCTGGAAATGGTTTTTCAAAAATCTGCGCGATTCCACTCAGTGGTCGACACGTAGTAGCCCGAAATCGCTTTTCTCGTGTGCTTTTGGAGAATTAACCGATGTGCTGGTTGGAGCGCGAGTTCGCGCGACAGCCGTTGGATCGAGCAGGACATATCGACGGTGCAGGTTGTCCGGATTAGTTGAAGAGCGGGACGCGATAACCGTCGGATCGTATGGTATTGGGATCTGCGCCAGGAAAAGGTCGGACAGTCGAGGTCAAATCCACGCTTGCCAGTCCTTTGGTTTATCCTTTGTTTTTAGTGTAATCGTATTATTTCACGATTATCGCAGTTTGTAACTATATGTGATATATTAATACCATAACACAGAAAAAGTTGACAGATGTAGTTCTGAGTCGTTCTAGGGGGTCTGGAGGTCATAGTGGCCAAGTACGGTCGAGTGTATACTTTCCTGTAACAACAATTTGAAGACATAATAGAGAGGTCAACACTGGAAGCGAAAGGATGAGGAGATGTAGCCAGGAAGTTTGGTGAACTCCTTTATTAAACTTGGTTGTGTTGATGGTTTGAATGTGTTTTCTAATTGTTTAAGTGTTTATGTTATTCGCAATCTTTTCGATCCATTGCACTAAGTAACATAGGCAACTTCACACATAGTCTATAATACCTTTTTCATTAACGGATCAAGTGGTATCAGAGCAGTAAGGTTTTTAAAGGTTTGACAAGTTTGTGTGGAGATTTGAATGCTTACTAGGTTGAGGCTCGGACAAGGTGAAGGAGAACTTGTTGAGGTGAATCCAGAGATTGGAAGGGTCTTTTCACAAAGAAGGATGGCAGATGAAACTCCACTTGGGTCAGAATCCCAATTCTTGGATAGTTTCATGATGATACGTGCAATGGTGGAAGAAATGTATAATGAGTTTAAAAAGGGCAAAGGTGAAGGCACTTCATCACCTAAACCAGACAAAGGAGCAGAGGAACCTTTTATTTTTGTCCCTCCAGATAAAGAAGATAAAGGAAAAGGAGAAAGGCCTCTTCCATCTCCTCCATCATCACCATCATCGTCATCATCATCGTCTTCTTCTCATAAAACTAATTCTTCTAAGAAGAAGAAAAAGAAATCCTCATTGATGAAATTAGATGTAAAATTTGATTTGCCAATTTATGATGGAGAACTTAATGCTGAAAAGCTTGATAATTGGATAAGGCAAATTGATGTATATTGCAGGGTGCAAAAATTTGATTCAAAAAGGAAGAAGATCTAGCTTGCTAGCCTTCGACTGGGAGGAACCGCACTTGTATGGTGGGAAGGCAAGACACAAGCAGATCTCCAAAAACATGGTAAAATCATTTCAACTTGGAATGAATTTGTTTATGCCATTAAAAAGCAATTTTATCCTTTGGCTTATATGCAACAAGCAATGATGAGTTGGCAAACACTACGTCAACTAAAAGGTCAAAGTGTTCAGAGTTATACTTAGGAATTCCGTAAGAGAGCTTTAACATTAGGCATATCATTGGACTCACCAGAGACATTGTTAAAATATATAGGTGGTCTTCATAGTTATTTGAGGCATACTATACTTATGTTTAACCCAACTAGCTTAGATGATGTATCAGTTCAAGCAACTCATCTAGAGGCTAGAGGTAAAAATGTAACCCCAGATGTTGGGAAATCATCCAAACCTATTGAAAGCAAGAATAAAGGCAAGAAGAAACTGAAATGGAAGGAGAGGAAAACAAACACTGTGAAGAAGGATAAACCTTCATGCACTCATTGTAAGAAGGAAGGACACGATGAGGCACACTGCTGGTCTTTGCATCCAAAATTGAAGCCTAAGAAGTTCGGGAGTAAAGAGCGAAAGAATGTTGTTGCTGTTCAAAAGGACTTGGGGTCAGATTCAGGTGACGAGACAACGGTTACAGCGACAGGTATAAAAGGTAAAGATTCTAAAGCATCTACAAGTACTTTTTCGCATTCTGTTGATAATGATAATGATGAGAGGAAAAGGAATGAACTATTTCATATTAGAGTCATTTCCAAGCATACTAAAATTGATACTTTATTTGATAGTGGGTCACAAGTTAATTTGATTTCTGAAGCAATTGTAAAGAAGTTGGGTCTAGAAACAAAACCTCATAAAAAGCCATATCCATTAGGTTGGGTGTGTGATAAAACTAAGCTACAAGTTATGAAACAATGTAAACTTCGTTTTGCTATTAGGTCAAAGTTTGTAGATGAGGTTGAGTTAGACATAGTCCCATTGGACATATGTGGAATTGTGTTAGGAAGTCCATACTTGTACGAGAGAAAGGCTATCTTATATCGAACTGAAAATAAGTATCAACTCACTAAGGATGGAATTGAATATATTGTAAGGGCTCATAAACTTAAATATAACTTCTCTCTCATAAATTCAAGACAGATGAAAAGAATTGTAAATTCAAGTAAGCAATTTTTACTTATGATTGTAAAAGCAAAGGATATTGATAAATCCGATGCATTCCAAGGTTGTAATCCTAAACAGAAAGCAAATCTAGTTAAAGTTGTTTTCGATTATGATATTTTGTTTCAAGAGCCTAAAGGGCTTCCACCCAAGCGAGAGATAGAACATGAGATTTATTTGCAGCAAGATGCTCCACTACCTAACATTGGAATGTACAGGTTATCAACTCTAGAGAATGCAGAGATAAAGAAGCAGGTATAGGAGTTGCTCGATCAAGGGTTTATTCGACCAAGCACATCACCGTGCGGATCACCTATTGTGTTAGTGCGAAAGAAAGACAGTTTGTGGAGAATGTGCATTGATTTTAGAGCACTAAATAAAATCACAATAAAGAATCATTATCCTCTTCCTCGTATTGATGATTTATTAGATCAATTAAAAGATGCAGTTTACTTCTCTAAACTAGACTTGCGAAGCGGCTACCATCAGATCACAGTTGCAGAACAGGATGTATGGAAGACTGCTTCCAAAACAAAGCAAGGACTCTATGAAGGGATGGTTATGTGTTTTGGCTTAACTAATGCTCCAACTATGTTTATGTGAGTCATGAATGATGTATTTAGACCATTTATTGATGATTTTGTAATAGCCTATTTAGATGATATTCTTGTTTTTAGTACAACAGGGGATGAACATGTAAAGAATGTAAAGCAGATTTTAGATGTATTGAAAAGAGAAAATCTCTATGTAAAACTGTCAAAATGTGAATTTGGCAGAACATCTTTGAATTATTTGGGTTATATTGTAGGGGGTGGTGAATTGAAGATAGATCCCTCTAAGGTCGAAGTTATTGTAAATTGGCCTAAGCCCAATACTACTACAGAAGTTAGAAGTTTCTTAGGGGCAACGCAATATTGGAGAAAGTTTATTGCTAACTTTTCTTTGATTGTAGCTCCTTTACATGCTTTGACAAGTGTGAAATAGGTGTTTCAGTGGGGAGGCAAACAACAGAAAGCCTTCGACACATTGAAAGAAAGGATCAATACAACGCCAATACTAGCACTGCCAGATCTTCAACATCCATTTGAGATCGAGACAGATGCAAGTGAATATGCCATGGAGGTAGTGTTGATGCAGCATAAAAAGCCTATATGCTTTCATTCTGAGAGATTTACATCAACAGTAGTTAACTATCCTACATATGATAAAGAATTGTATGCATTAGTTCATAGTGTTAAAAAGTGGAAACATTATATAATGGGTAAGGAAACAATCATACATACAGACCATCAACCACTTCAATATTTACACTCACAAACTAAATTGCAACAATCAAGACATTAAAGGTGGATGGCTTTTATACAACAATTTCATCTTGTTATCAAATATAAGAAGGGCATACATAATAAGGTTGCAAACATGTTATCAAGACCAATTATAAATGCATCCACAATACTTAAGCATAATTCAATAATTCATGAAAGTTACATTGAACAATATGCTCACGACACAGATTTTAAGGATGTATATGCAACTTTAAGTCATGGCAAGCAGGTAGAAGAATTGGATTACTATATAAAGGACAAACTCTTATATCATTTGGGGAAGTTATGCATTCCACAAATTGAAAGAGTTAATATAATTCGAGAAGCACATACTTCTCTCATATCAGGTCATTTTGGTGTAAGTAAAACAATTGCACAATTACAAAGGTTCTGCTATTGGCCACAAATGAATGAGACAATTTCTAGATATATACAAGGATGTACTATGTGTGCTACAAGCAAGCCAGGTAATAGAAAATTAGGCTTGTATACTCCACTTCCAATTCCTTCTTGTCCTTGGGAAAGTGTTTCCATGGACTTTATTGGGGGATTGCCAAAGTTTAGAAAGGGTCATGATTATTTGTATGCAGTTGTGGATAGGTTCAACAAGATGTGTATTTTGACACCATGTAATAAACTGGTCACAGATGAGCAAACTGCAAAGTTGTTTTTTCAAAATGTATGGGTTCATTTTGGGTTACCCACTTCTATTGTATCTGATTGAGATTCTCGATTTGTTGGGAAATTTTGGTCAAGTCTATGGGAGTTAATGGACACAAGGTTAAAGAAGAGCACAACATTTCATCCACAAACACATGGTCGGACAAAAGTGGTCAACAGGATAGTGATACAGTTGCTTCGAGGATATTGCAACAAGCATCCCAAACTTTGGGATGAGCATTTGTGTTATGTGCAACATGCTTACAACCATGAAAAACATTCTTCTACTCAGAGATCTCCTTTTGAGACTTGTTTTGGTTTTATACCAAAGTCTCCCTTGGATTTTGTCTTTGGTAAAGACATAGCAGTTGATGGACACAATGATGTGGACAAAGCAACCAAGTTCATTGAACAAATCCAGGAAATTCACCAGGCAGTACAGGAACAACTAGAAAAGAGCCAAGCAAAGTATAAGGCGTGACATGACAAGCATCGAGTTGAGCATAGTTTTCAAGTTGGTGATCAAGTCTGGTTGTATATCAGCAAAGAAAGACTGCAAGGGGAAGGTAAAAAGTTAAAACCAATTAGATATGGTCCTTTCAAAATACTTGATAAAATTGGTGAAAATGCTTTCCGCCTAGATCTACCAGCCTACATGCAAATCTACTCTGTCGTAAATGTTGAAAACTTGCGATTATATGAACCTTCATTGATTGAAGATCCCGAAGAGCAAGGTCAGCTACCTTCCATTGAAGATCTGTTGCCTGAGTATCTCAATGAGTTACAGGAGGACACAGTTCTAGACAAGAGGATAAGAACTTTGCGACGGGGAAATGTTAAGTACCTTTGGGTTGGAATCAAAAGTACAAATCCAAGTAAAGCATGATGGATAGAGATTGGAAAAGTGAAGGAACTTTATCCTCACTTACTCAATAGCTAAAACCAACTTTTGGTGGACCAAAAGCTTCCAGTGGGGAGGAGTGATCCAAAATGGATTCATTTGTACCTCTAGATCAAAAGTCTTCAAATGCAGGTGAAAGTAGGCTTAAGTCAAAGTACTTGTTAATACGAAGCCAATGGTGCAAACCGCACATAAATCCGAGTTTGAATGAAGAAATTAGAGCCAATTAAAGATTTAGGTCAAAAAGTCAATGCCTACGTCAGCAAGACACGTGGCAACCCGGGAATGAGTCACAGGTTCTGGATGATGTCAGCAGAGAAGGAATGGTGTATGTGTGATTGGTTCGCACCACAGTCGTTGGATCATCCGATCAAAGGAAATCGACACATATTGCGTCGAGACATGCAGGCATGTTATCTTTGAAAACGGACCTAATGAGGTTAGTCAAAAGAAGTTAAACTTCTTTGAGTTCCAACAGGGAAGTGGTAAACGGTTTCTCGCGCGCCTCAAAGGCTGGAAATGGTTTTTCAAAAGTCTGCACGATTCCACTTTGCGATTGACACATAGCAACCCGAAACCGCTTTTCTCGCGTGATTTCGGAGAATTAACCAACGTGCTAGTTGGAGTGTGAGATCGCGCGACAGCCGTTAGATCGAGCAAGACAGATCGACGATGCAGGTTGTCCGGATTAGTTGACGAGCAGGACGCGATAGCTGTTGGATCGTATGGTATCAGGATCTGCGTTGAGAAAAGGCCGGACGGTCGGGGTCAACTCCATGCCTGCCGGTCCTTTGGTTTATCCTCTGTTTTTAGTGTAATTGTATTATTTCACGATTATCGCAGTTTGTAACTATATGTGGTATATTAATACCATAACACAGAAAAAGTTGACAGAGTGTAGTTTTGAGCCGTTCCAGGGGGTCTGGAGGTCATAGTGGCCAAGTACGGTTGAGTGTATACTTGTTTTGACTCGAAAACTCGAGCTGAACACAATGGTGAGATCCATTTTCGTGTTTGAGACTTTGTTTTTGAGCTCACACCTGTAACAACAATTTGAAGACATAATAGAGAGGTCAGCACTGGAAGCGAAAGGACCAGGAGATGTAGCCAAGAAGTCTGGTGAACTCCTTTATTAAACTTGGTTGTGTTGATGGTTTGAATGTGTTTTCTAATTGTTTAAGTGTTTATGTTATTTGCAATCTTTTCGATTCGTTGCACTAAGTAACATAGGAAAATTCACACAGTCTATAATACCTTTTTCATTAACGGATCAAACAGGGCCTCCAAAGGTAACCCACCTTTACCCAGCAACCAGTTAGAAGTCAACACAAGGAGCATGAATTCACTTTACCTTAGGTTTTATCAACAACTCCCAGATGCTACATAACAAAGATTGCTAACTTAGTCAACCCCAACTTTGAGGTTCTTCCTAGCATAAAGACTTATAGTTCAATACCAAGAGGAGAGTTCTTTCAACTTTTGGGAAGGTTCATAAGCAGGCAAGCTACCATGGGAGTGTGGAAATCACTCTTCCAGGTAGTTCTTTAGTGAAGGAAAGCACCAATGCTTCAGCCCCAAGGCAACACATGGCGGTTCATCAACCTCACAAGTACGTGAGTGTCTCCACCTCCTAGCCAATAGGTTCATCAATTTGCAAATTTCCATGGGGTTCTTTAGACCTTGGCAAGCCACTTACAGTGGTTTCATCAGCTTCAAGTCAAGCCAATGCTCCGTAAATTCTTTCATATGAGCCAACAAGTCGCACACAGTGGTTTCATTAGTTGCACTGCCACAAAGTGAACTCTCTCTATTAGAATGAACTTTGTTCCAAGTTTGGAAAAACAGATCATAACATAACCAAACCGAGTAACACAACACAAAAACAAAACCCCCCTACTCCCATCACTGATCTCTTAAATAACTATCTCCTTGTCCTCAATTCCGATGTTTGCCCTTTCTTGGTGCGTAGAGACGCCCTCTTTCATTGTGCGCAAAGGTGCTTGCCTCTTGCGCTATGCACAAAGGTAATTCTCTTTTTCATTAATTTCTCCTGTTAGAGGCTATCGCCGCCATTTCGAGTTACGTTGGCATAACCTCTTTGTTGCCCTTGTCAGTTTGCCGATGACTAGATTTTCATTTAATACCCACTCTCTCTCTTGCAGTTTTTTCTAGGGAGCTGGTATGGTTCTCGACCATTCCTTTTTCTAGTTGATTTTATTGTGCAACCAATTCACTAAAGCACGAAATTTGGCATTAATATTAACTTGGTCTCCTCAAGCAAATCTCCTTCCCCAAACTCTGGAATCTGTGTCCCAATTTCTCAAGTCATTTTAATTTTAATAGAAGTAGAGATAATATTTACAATAAGAGGGAATTCACCAAGGCTGTCACATTCGCTGATGTAACCACATGATCTTTATTGGACTCCTCCTTTGTTAATTTTAGGTATGTTCTATGCTTAGAGCAATTTATTGCAATTTTCACAGTTAACTCAATATCTTTTCCAGATTAGCAATCACATCAACATTAAAGTAAACTGCAGATAGAAGTTAGAACATAAACATAAATCGCAAAAGACAAGCCAAGACAAGAGGACACAAGATGTGGCGCTAGCCAGGGACAAACCCCATTGTGGGGAAACCCTTGATCAATTCTTCATATATGTTCTTCAATAGTTTAGCAGAGAGAGAGAGAGACAGTACATTTACAACAGAATTCAACACGTTGACTTATCTAAATAAGAGCATAGATCATCTCTAAGAAGATGAAACATGAGATAGCTGAACTCAATTGAAGACATGCTGCTTCAACTGATTCTCCAAGGTGACTCCTTCACCTATCATAGTGTTGCACCTCGTCATCACGCTGCACTTCACTGTGCTGCACCATGTTGCACCCATCATCACTATGCTGGACCTCATAACCATGCTGCACACATCATACTGCTGCACCTTATGCTGCCACTGCTGTCCCATTTGCTTGCTCCACCAAGCTTCATTGCTGTCCCAAGTACCATTGCTGCACCATGTACTAGCTGTCCCATTTGGCATGTTGTACCTTGCTGTCCCATGCATCTTTGCAACACCATGTGACCTTGTTGTCCCATGTATCTTTGCAGCACCATGTGACCTTGCTGTCCCATGTATCTTTGCTGTCCCATTTGCTGCACAATGTCATTGCTGCTGTCCCCATCATACTACTAGCACTGTTGTGACATTGCTGCTCCTATGTGGCAGTATCCAACACCTAAGAAACTCCTCCACATGGCTGCTAACAGATTCTCCAAGTGTCTAATACATCAATGAATAATCACTGGCATCTAATCACCAAGTCTGCCCCTCCACTTTGGCTACTACAGGCTGCAAGCACATCCCATCCAAACTGATCCAAAATCATGGACCCAACACAAGTCATTTATGGAGAACATACATACCTCTGTACTGCTGTTCATGGACAGAATTCAGTCACTGGTTAGGGCATCCTCCTGTAACCTACAACAGCCCAACGATCATGCCATAACTCACCTTGAATTATGCGGCCTTCCTTTCTTTACAAGGTAAGTGACCTCGCTGTTTGAGGAGACACCTACAGCTCCATGTATAGGGTTGTTTTGACCATCAAAACAATACTTACAGGCCTGCGGCTTAATCATCCCTTCACACAGACCTTGTTGCCTCTTCAAACAGTCACAAGGGTGACCTTAACGTCCCCTCTCCTTTGCTGAAGTAGACCTTGTATGCGGCCTTCTAGCCCAGCTCCTCGACCCTCCTAACAGCAGCTCTGTCACCCTAAAAATGACCCTGAAACAGTCCTTCTTTAACACGTTGTTCCTGCCTCCATATGCTGCGGCTAGGGCATGTCATAACCCTCCTTGACTGCGGCTAGGTAGCTGCGTCTAGGGCTGGTTATAACCCTCCTTCTTGACTGCGTCCTCTAGGTTACTAGGGTTGCGTCAAGGGCTTGTTAAGGACAACGTTTAGGGCTTGTTAAAGACAACGTTTAGGGCTTGTTAGGGACTCCTCCATAGCTGCGTTAAACTTCTCCCATGAGCTCCTTTAGGTCAACGTAGATCCCTTCCATAGCTTCGCTGGCCTGTCTTCTTTGTTGCGGCTAGGGCAACCATGTTTCCTCCAATATCTAGGGCTTCCACTCCTTGATCTCTCTTCCACGAAAACCCAAAACAAGTGGAGAGAAATCAAGAGTGAATTGTGTGTTGAAATGACAATCAAGTCACCTCTTTTTTATACTAAAACGTGGAGCACATGTGGGTGTTATTTAGTTGCTGTCCGACCTTGACGAATTGTCTTATAACACAAATAAATTCATAACTCCATGAATACTTATTGGAATCAGATGATCTTTAGATCAATCCTACACCTCTGGTTGAGAGGGATCCAAGGAAAATATCAGCTGCCATAAATAAGATGACACACATGGAGTTTGGCCCTAGTTGCCAATTTTAACATCCTTCCGATTAGGATAGTTAGTGGCATAGTGTCTGAACTCATGGTAATGGAAGCACTTGATCTTGCTCAGATTCTTCTTCTTTTTCTCGCCCTTCTAATTGGACTCGACTTCCCCTTGGCCCTTCTTGCCCTTGACTTTGCTACCTTTGCCTGCTAGGGCAAAGTTCTCTCCGTCCTTTGTTGAAACTGATCCCCCAACTCTCACCCCTCTGCGGATTTCCCTTTGAATGTAGTTTGACCTTAACCTTTCCTAACCGGGAAGATTCTCTTTGCCACTAACTGCATCCTAGAAATTCTCTCAAGACCTATGAAGTCCCAGAAGCGCAAGACTCACAAGGTCACTGTTTGCTATATTAGCACCCACTCTAGCTAGCTCATCCCATACTTGGGTGAACTTGGAAATATACATATTGATGGGCTCTCCTTTGATCATCTGCATACTTCTTAGCTTCTCCTTCAATGCAAGCTTCCTGGCATCATTGGAACCTTGATACAAATCTAAGATGGTTTTCCACATCTCATATGCTGTCTTCTTCCGATGGAGATGAGGGATAATATGGTCTCTGACTCTCTCAAGAATGATTCTTCTCGCCTTGGTGTCATTCTTGTTAAGCTGGATCAATTGTTGGGCATCTTGAGGTGGATTTATTTGATTTGCTACAAAACTTAGCACCCCATTATCTTCCAATGCCACTGAGATCCTCTCCTTCCATGAGTAGAAGTTCGAGGCTCCCTCGAAACTGTGATCTGCCCTTAGTCCTTGGCACGCCATACTGCTATCCAAAGAATCTGCTCTTCAAAACTCTACGCAAGCCTTCTGCTTAATCTGCGCTCTTCACAAACTGATCAATTTGGTGCTGGTC
Source organism: Pinus tabuliformis (assembly GCA_031772625.1). Classification (NCBI taxonomy): domain Eukaryota; kingdom Viridiplantae; phylum Streptophyta; class Pinopsida; order Pinales; family Pinaceae; genus Pinus; species Pinus tabuliformis. The sequence goes on along the minus strand of CM062817.1, from coordinate 1,092,813,640 downwards.
TTTAAGTTTTTCTTTGCTCTGATACCATGTTAAATTTCCATGAAACTCTGCAACTACTTAGATGAATAACTGAAAACTGAAACCAAATTTACTTTCACCAAGATACAAAGTTTCTTAACAATTTAGAAGCAACAGAATAAACGCTAGAGATAAAAACACAATCACACAAATTGACATGCTTGTTTACCCAAGAAACCCAAAAGGAAAAACCTGCTATCTTTTTGTTAGTATTTTATTGATTTTTCTTGAGAAATTGGATCTGTTACAAAGTGGTCTGTCCCTGAGAAAACATTCTGCTTCTTCTCACTAATCTTAACTGATACAATTGATCTTGGCTTGCCTTGATCACTGCTTGATCTTGGATTTCTAGCACGCAGCTATTCCCCTGTTGCCTCCTGAACTTGCCCTGCCTCTTCCCTGATCCTAGCTCGTCCTCCCTTGCGCACTGGAGCCCCTATTTCCTTGTACACTTCTATTTCCTAGCGTACAAGTCCCCATTTCCTATTGCACTTGTGGCTCCTATTCTTTTGTGCAAATCTCCACAAGTCTCCTAGTTCTTAGGATGTAAGCTTCCTCAAATCTGCGCACAATCAATCTCCTAAATCCTTGCGCACTTGTGATCTCCTATTTGTTAGGACGCAAGCTCTCTATGGTCTCCACAATTAAGAATGATCTCACAAACTTGTGAGCTGTTTTGTCTCCCAAACCTTGTGTACAAAACTTATGATTTCCTGCGCCTTCATCCTCCTCTTTATAGAACCAATTCGGGCATGCAAGGAGACCGAGTTCAAATTTAGAAATCAAGTTTGGGTAGCGAGTTAAATGAGAGTTCAACTGATTCTCTCTCCAATTAACACTTGGAGTCTTAACTTGGTCTTCCTTCAATCAAGACTGAAGGCTAACTTGCTCTAACTGAACTTGTAACTGCCACCTCGTTCAGTAGTCAAACTGTTGAAGACTCCACATAACTGATGCCCCAACTCTATGCATGCTATCTTGATGATCATTCCAGTAAACTGGAAATAATCTCATACTAACTGAAGTCTAAATCATGAGCTTGTACTCATGCTAGAGAAGGACAAATCAAGGTTTTCACTGGCTAAGGCACAAGCCATAAGACCTTTACTCACTGCATTGTCAACATGGGCCGTGTCTTCTTAAGAGGATTGTCTCTAGATTCATATCCAACATGAAAAATAATGGTGCTGTCATGCAGGCCAACCTATTTGATTTCTTGATATTTCCTTTTTAGCTTGCTTGTTAGGTTCAGAGGGGTAAACTTGGACTGCTTCAGTTAGGGTATATATTGATATCCCCTGGTTTTTGCATAAAAAATGCAGTGACATACCAAGTACAACATGCTATTGGCCTTTTAGGGAGTTGGTTTGACACAGTGCTGTTGGGAGTGGGAGTGAAGTGAGGAGTCCCCATTTTCAAAAATTTGGAAATGAAGCTTCAAGTGATTTTTTTCATAAATATAATGTATATTTTGATGCATAGATATTCAAAAAACACATGCAGAATGTTAAATTAGTTGCAGAAAATATTAAAACATAAATTTTGTGCTACTGCGTCTGTAGATGAATACTACATTTTTAGGAAGCTATTAATCATTAGAGCGTCAACTATTTAGTACACGAATACCACCAATTATCTAGTAGTTATAATATTTGCCATTAACATCTAACTGTAATAGCTAACATCAACTGTGAAATGGAATACGCATCATGACCAAATAATTCAGTCAATTGTCATATAATGTGTATGTAGGCCATATTAAATACAAATAATTTGAAGTTCTAAACTGAAAAAATATTAATTCTACTATTTACTAATATTTCCTTTTTCTAGTAGCAATTCGGAACCTTTTCCCCATGATCTGTAACAATAGGACTAGTAGGAAATGGCTATGGAACACTGAAGTGAGCACCACTATGAGCTACACTACTCCCACATAGCAGTGGAGCTTGTGAAGCTAAAGCTGCTACAAATAAAATCTTCCTAGTGCTGATAATGGTAGTCAATGGGTTTAGCATGTGAGCATGATCAATGTCTTGAGTCCTATCATGATCAACCAAAAGTTTAGCCTCCGAGCACTCTAAAGCTACGGCTTCATCCTCCAACCTTATCTTCCTTTGGATTGCTGTTCCAAGTCTTATATGTTTTATCGTTCTTCACTGGTTCACAATGATGGGACAACAACCTCAAGCTGTAGTGCTTATAAACCAAGCTCTCTCCAGTCTACATTTGGACTGTTTCCCTTCACATTGTAGATGAAGATGTAAGTGCACAGTACAGCATCCAACACTTATACTATGCAGCCCTCTATCTTGAGTTTCCTCCATTCGGCCTTGGATGCTAGGAGAGACAGATCCAGATCCAGCAGACTGAGCTACAATGCTCATTACTATTTTCCATTTTCCATATTCTAGATCTGTCTATATTGTACATCTTTCTCTTGGAGTGACCTCCAGCCATGGAGTTTGGATTTTGCTTTTGCATGCTTTAGGTTAGGTTTTTGTTCTTGCTTTCTGCATTCTATTTTATAGGAGCCACTCCAGTACTCCCACTTTATATTAACTTCGTTGTAGCCAGCAGTCTCGTTGACATACTTTAGTGGCCACTTTGTTGGACATTAGTAATATTATCTTATCTTATCGTTACTGAAGAATTGTGCACAACCCGTCAAAGCACCCTCATTGCTAATTTATGTAGATGTGTGGCAGAACTGTTATAAATGTTCCACCACTCTACCTTCATCTTTAACAGCAGGAATAGAACCAAAGACTCCAGCACGTGCTCTCTCTTCATATTTCTTCACACTCAGCATCATCACAAACTAGTTTGTCTAGTGTGGGCATATATCCATTATGAACCTCTAGATTCATGCGTGGTCTTCTCTTAACCCCACCTCTACCCAGCCACAACATAAAATAACATTTTGTTGTAAGGACACACGCCAAGGCATGGACTAGAACATTTAGATTATTCCAATGTTTGTGTAATGCTCCCTCTCACCCCGTTGGACTTTTCTAGGTTGATGGGAGGTGTTACTTTGAATTAACCCAACTTCCATGGTCTCATTATGAAGGCAGGGTTGTAAAATTCTTCTTCTAAGTCACATGACATGAGGACACGAGACACAGAGGACACGTAAATACGAGTATTCAATACGAAATGCAGCGACCTGGAAACAGGACACGGGGGACACGTTTTATATATATATATATATATACCGAAATATAGTTTTTTATCCATATTAAATTGCAGGTTCCAGCTTATTTAATCAAATTAAAATATAATTACTTCTCAAAGTTCATAGTTCACTTTTAAAAAAATAAATAGAATCAAAGGTCACAATAATCTATTACTGTCATATATGTGTTTTATTTGTGGTCTCATAGATCCGTTAGAGTCTGTAGTGGATATTACTAGAATTTTTCAGTTTTAAATTTTAATTCAATATTTAGTTTATGGATCCAATCCTTGTCAATAGGTTACATGAGAATTGAGATCAATTGACAAGATTATATAATCTCTTGCTTCGGCAGCTAATGACAAATTCTGGTATACAAAAATAGATTTGTCTTGAACTTGAAGGGTTGAAGATAGTAAGCACGTTGCTTTGATTGTTAGATTTTCTATTTCAAGATGAAGTGTGTTATGTGTTATTTACGGAAATCACAAGAATAATCAGTTGATAAAACTTTCTATAGATAAAGTATATTAGGGAATGAAGTGCTATAGAGATGGCTCTAGGCATTATTGAACAACAATAATAATCTAATTGTAAATTTTCTTTGATTCCCATAATTGCTAGCACCAAAAGTCTACTTTACAACACAGAATGTAGAGCGAAAAAGCAAGCTCAGTTTTCCTGGAGAGCACCAAACTGAAGACAGATTCATGCTTGTTATTCCAATTAACTATGGCTTAAACATTTCTCAACATCTAAGCCAAACTGATACCCCGACAAGGTTCACGCTGTAGAAATTCCTATCCCTCGAAGGCCAAGTTCATAGAATCTAAATTCCCACATACATACATCAGGTTTACAAAATAGTCTTTAGCCTCTATATGCCAGGTTCTAAGAGTTAAGGCATCCCAATACCTAGGCTAGGTTCATGTCAATTCCCATGACCTCACACCTTGTTATAAAAGAAATTTTCTAGATAGCATACGCTAATTATAAGAGTCAGATTGAAAAGTACCCATGCCTGATTAATAAAATAGGGTTTGACAGTATCTATGCCAGGTTCGGACTCAGTAATAATTTAGCTTTACTCTGAATGCTTTGAACTGCTACAGCAAAAGGTGCCTCATGATGTCACAAGTATGCTTTAGAAATTTAAAAGTTGTGAATTGGCAGGGAGGAGTGCCATTGCATGCTGTTTCTCACAGCTGATAACGATTTTAATGTACCATTCGTTTGACAAAAATAAAGAAATGCACAGATAAAACACGGGTTCCGGTATAGGGGTTCCTGTACGTATTCAACTTGTCGAAATACGTTAGGGCAACGTATTCTACCAACCAAATACGCGTTTTCTAAATTCAGGACACGACAGGAAACAGAGAATACGTATTCAATTTTTCAAGACATGTTGAAAATCGTATTTGACACGTATTAGGGCCGTTTTCGTGTCCAATACGTAAAATACGGGACACGGGACCCTGGGGGACGTGTCCTGTGACTTAGTTCTTCTTTTTCCAACTTTGTCAAAACCAAAATAAATACCCCCATTGTGTTTTGCTCGCCGAGAGTATTTTAGCAATATAAACTTGATTGAAAGTTATGTCCATTTGATGTTTTAACCAATTAACTCTTGCCACATTGGCGTGACATTGCCACATGGCCCTACCATGCCACCTTGCATATTACCACATCACCCGCAAAGTCTATGTGGTACCCACGCGGCCATGGTTGTGCCCCCTTGGCGCTTGCCACCTCACCTTAGATTGCGAGTCCCACTAGATCTGACCATTTTGTGCCACACAACATTTTCCTTTGTATATGGTTTTGGGGAAATCTAGGCATGCATGGAATTGCACTTTGGAAAACCTCTCGGACCTTCAGATACCCACTCCATTCGCGAGGTAAGCCCACCCTTGGCCCACATTTGGTATTCCATGAATTCTGCACCAAGCTCTTAACCTTGGATGTCTCGGATGTCTGATACATCCTCCACTTGCAAGGTTAACCAGCTTCGTGCCCATAAACCTTTATGTGGAGTCCACTCCGGATTCACTCACCAAACAATATAACATCTGGCTTTGTTCCAATCCGGTCTTGCACAAGTATTTCCCCTAGTGGGACCACCCCGAGTACATTCCTCTCGAATAACATCTGGCTTTGCAGACGTCCGACTCACTCAAGTATTTTTGCGAATGTTGATGGCTTGACCACCCTAAAGCTCAGGTACAATTTCTGCATGGGGAATGTATCTGACCCGAATGCTTATTTAGTGCTTCTCCCAACTAGAAAATGTGTTGATTGCCTAGATGTCTGGATATTCGGATGCATCCGCTAGACAACGATGTATCTAGCTCCTCCAACCCCCAAATACAATTTAACACTGTAACTTAAAAATCAATATCCGACCTAGATACAAGTGTAGATTACCTGCTACACTTCAAAAACAAGCAAGTCCAAGAATCCTTTCAAAATTCCTTCAAACAGGGCATTGCCCAACACACTAAACCTTCAAGAAGATTTGAAGATAGATCTTTCCAAGGGACTCTATCATACTCACAGCAAGGTAATGGTGTCCATAAATCAATCATAACAAGTTCATAAACAAGACGAAGCAAAAGCTCTAACCAACATTTTTCTTCAGGAATTCTCACAGAGCATGCTCCCATCGAGCAACTCTATACAACATAACTTAATTGTAACACCTGGTTACTTTCTCCTCATAAGAGAAAGGTTATAACCTTTAGCAAGGTCAAACCTATGACATCCATAGCATGTCAAATAACTAGATTACAGTCCATAACAAATTTAACTCTGAACATATCATCAACATATCATACAACCATACACATTCATGATTACATCAATTACTCTGGGATCACATGCTATTACATATTAGCTGTGGAACTACAAGAATCATGCATATTCATGTAAATAACCCTATAACTCATGCAAATAACAACAATCGCAGAGATCCATGAGCCCCACATAACCATGAAAACATAACAACAAGCATTCATCCTAGACATATAGAGAAATCAACAGTTCTTTTAGAGGTGGAGCAAGCCCACTTGCACATCATATAAGCTAAACTACTCGAGACAACCCAAAAACATGGTTATAGTAGGGAGGTGCCCCAAACTCATGAACATGGAATATGACTAAAACATGTGAAATAATAGGTTAATTTTGATTGTTTTCAGATTGTTACCCACCACCAGTGGGTGACACCCATAGGAGAAATTTTTCTCCTAGATTGTCTTCAGTCGACAACCAGTAGCCCCTTGTAGCCACCAGATAGCTCGATGTGCCACCATCTTCACCACTTGAGTCAGCCATTAGGTGCCCTTGCCCATTTGTTATGATTGCATGTTTGAAGGTTGGTCTTCTAACCCTGAAGGTATGGCTTTCATAATGTAGTTGGGTATTTTTGCTTACTTATCATGGACACATCTAGGTATGGATTAGTGGGGGGATTCAATGGAAGGAATGGGCTTGGTCTTTACTCTTGCCCCTTTGTCCAATTTGGTGGTTAACCTTGTATCCTAGTCTTTTGGGATCACCTTTATTGGCTACTAGCTTTAGGAGTGGCACTAGATGGGAAATCTTGATTTTGGCTGTGTGGTCCCGCTTCCTGACACCACATACATCACTCCCCTCCGCTCATTATAACCCCTTTTCACATATTTCCCATTCGGGTCCACATTTGTCCATTGGGTCCACAAGGAGTTAGCCTCCCCCTCCCCTTGTCCACACTTTGGGTTGGGCCTAGAACGATGCCCCAGAGGTTGATGCAACTAAAAAGAAAGTTAAAAGCATAATTTGGCCACTTACAACAGGAAATGTACCATAAAATGCAAAAGATGGCCGAGACATAAAAATTTAGCACGTGGACAAAAGGCAAACATGAGCTCTATCCCTTATCATGGCCATCACCCTGGTTCCTAGGGCCTGTATATGAGCTCCTTGCATCATTAAGGAACCCATGATTGTCCCAAACCCTGGTGGGCGATGAACTTCCCAACCTTAAGGAGGTATTCACTGCTATATCATTCACATCATGCTCTCATTCCCTGGAGCCCCGAGCAATTATAAAAGAAAAATCAATAAAAGGCAAAAGGCATATGAAGAAGGGTGGAAAAACAAAGGTCGAGGTAACTCATGTACCATGATTGCTCCCTCCTACATCTATACACCCATGTGTGGGCTTCCCTCATTATAACTACCCTTGTACCATGGCATGTGGCTTGGAGCCTTCCCTGTTGCCCCACTCCGTTCCATCATTATTTCATATGACACATGCCCTCTGACGGATGTAACATGGACTTGTCACTCCCTTAAAGGTTGAAACCACCTAATAGGGTCGTTGATTAACTTCCCTCTTGAACATGGAGACACTTGTACATTCTAAAGCCCATTATGGAAGGGCATGCCACTATGAAGTGCCCACTTGGTTCCATGATTTGTAAGCTCATTTGCTCAATTGCATTAATGAATTGTTGTACTGGAAGGTGAGGAGATGCATTGGATCTTATACAGGATTGCAGGTGGGTCTTCATCTTGGGGTTTGGCCTCCCTATATGGGATCCAAGCCCTCTAGAGGGTCATGATGGCACTTGTAGGGTGAGCGTTGAGAGCCATGGGCCTCCACCATAGCAAAGAGCATATAGCCACACCATGGGATCCTTCAACACCACCTATTGCTTGCTCATGTCCCAATTATTTGATGATGATGATGCACTTGGATCACATTGCCCAATTGGCTACACACTTGCACCACACACTTGGCAATTGATCCAGGGCCTAGATGGGGTTTTGTCTCATCTAGGGAGGCAAGGGAGGGCTTGCATCATCGTTCCTGCCCTTATAGATGGAGCACATGCTTGCTTGATTAAGTTGTAGACTCATGAGGCCATTCTTTGTGCCCCCACAACCACTTGGGAGCACCACAGGTTATTTGCTTGGAGATTAAGGGGCCGCTCCCTTTATTGCTATATTGGAGCCCTCCTATTCATTGTGGCACAGGAGGGACTTGATTTGGCCTTCCAACGACCCTATTAGCTATTGTTCTATCACTTTGACCCTCTCGAGAAGCTTATTATTCATTTTTTGGAGCTATTTGGTGGGCTTGTCACCAAATTATAGTGTTATTTGCACAATATTTTATTTTAGGGGCATCATTAGGCTAATTAGACATAATTCGAACCCCTAAGGCTCATATAAATACATGAGAGCCCCATTGTAACATTTATCATCACTTGGATTGGGATTAACTTTTTTGAAGGGAATTTCACACTTTTTCTTGATTTGTCTATTGGAGATCTCTTGATGCATTTCAATATCTTTGGAGCTGAAAATTTTGTTCTCTTGGAGCCATCTTCTTGATCTTGGATTTGGATATATTTCTTGTTATCTTGTAAGTAAATTTTGTGAAGGAGATTTTGCTTGTGAAATAATGTCTAACGTGTGGAAATTATTCAACTAGCTCTTGTTCTTGCATGCCCTAATTATTGAATATCATTGTAAAAGAATGTTAGAATGCAAATTTGCGCATGTTACTTATTGATAATAAGTATATGAATGTTCCTAGTGGAGTAGAATTTGTTTTCTCTCCATGAAAGTCCATAAATCTTGTGTGGGTAAATGCTAGAGAGTGCTTGCTAGGGCATCATTTTCTAGCCTCCTTGAAGACGATTTTGGCCAAATTTCGAAGCACATAGACTCCATAGCCCAAGGATAAGGCACTAATCTGAGCCAATTTGGTGATCAAACCTTTTTCCTTCTCTTTTCTCCCTTTTCTAAAAATTTGGCCTTAGACCTAGATGACCTGCTAGGGCTTGGTGCGAATTGCAATAGGGAGGAGATCTTGCAAAACCACTTGGACAACCTTCTGTGCTAATGTTTCCTCTAGCTCTCCTCCAAACTTGAGCCAATTCCAACGGTCGGATTGTGAGAAAACTCAAACCCTAGTCGACATCTTGAAAATCATTTTGAACGTCTTGGTAAAGGGTCTTCTTGAGGGTCTTTGCACATAAAACTCAAAGGAAGTTAATCATTTGACCCCTTCATTGTCCTAGCTTGATCTAGTGTGCATATAGGAGGCTTTCCTCCCATGGTAAAATCCTAAAAACCTAGGTCTCGTGTGGACCCACTTTAGGTCTCTCAAGTCTAGCAACACTTATCTTGGAAGCAATTGCTTATTTCAAAAGCTTATTTGAGAGGTCCTATTCCATCTTGGAGATCTTGTTTCTAGGATACCTTATCTTATTATATCATCACAAATCCCTAGACCTTGGTTCCCATCCTTGAGCCTTTCTTGGAGAGTCTTTATCTTGCTTTTGAAACAACCAAGCCATTATCTGAGCCTCTCCTTTGAATGGGCTTTGGAAATCACACTACACCTAGTCATTGACCTTATAATTCTTGTGATATCCTTCATATTGGGACTCCTCGCATTGGTGAATTCCGTAAAGACTAGGGGACATCGTTTGAGGTGACAGTGGGTCCTTGTCTCGTTGTTGCCATTTGGTCTAGTACTGGCCCCTTGGAACCACTCCTATGACACTTGCTAGATTGAGCGGTAACACAGACCACCAGTCATAGACACATTAGAAAACCTACAAATGAAATAATAAGGCTGCAACCACATAACTCAAACAATTAGTATTTGCCACAGATACACAAGTTAGTTGATCAACCCAGAGTATATAATAAATCAAACATTCTTACATAAACATTACAAGATTAATCATTAGTCATAAGTGCTGAATTTCCTTGGAATTCTTCAACTACTTGGATGATTTTTGAAAATTGAACTAGTTGACTTATCACCATGATACAAAATTCCTCAACAATAGAAGCAACAAAATTAAACACAGAGATAAAGACACAATTACCCTAGAGAATAATTTTTTATAGGGAACCCAACTGGGAAAACCCTCTACTTTGTTGTAGAATTTTATTGATAGAAAAATAGAGTAATTGATCTCTTTACATGGCAAATTGTTTTTAAGGAAAACATAACTGTTCTCTCTGCTAGTACTTACTAAAAACTGACCTGCAAGAACTTGACCCACATCTATCTCCTTGTGCAGCCTCTGCTCTTATTTTGCTGGAAATTTCCTATTTCCTAGTGCTAAGCAAGCCCCTATTATTTAGGAATTTCTCCTAATTCCTAGCGCACTTCCACAAGGAAATTCTCTGCTTCAAGATTGCATATAGGCTACTCCTAGATACACCGTTCCACAACAAGTTCTCCTCACACACAACCTGGTGCTATCTCTCACAAAATCATGAGCTATTGTCTTGCCTCACAACCTTGTGCACACAAAACAATTGATTGAATTCTGTGCCTTCATCCTCCTTTATGCAATTCAATCATGCTAAATCTGGCAAGTGTATTTTTAGAACTCAGACTTGTGATTGATTTGTTAACTGAGTCAAATTGACTCTTCTAACTCGTCCTGCCTAAATTAGAAACTGAAGCTCACTAACTCATCCACTTCCAAAAATAGATTCGCACTTGGAGATAAACAAAACTGAGCATCCAACTCCTGCGTATGAGTTAAATTGCTTCATGGCTCGTCTTATTTCCTATGAACTCATGCATGCTAAAGGAAGACTGTTTGTGGTCTTTCTTGACTAAGGCACAAGTCAAGAAGAACCTTCTCTCACTACTATTTTCAACACTCCCTCTTAGCGAGGAAGGTACTTCTGGAAGAAACTCTTCCACCTGGATTTGTCTTCAACACCACGTTATCCGTTGTGGCAATTGCTCTCTTTGAACTAGAAGACTTCCCTGGTTTCTCCTGTGGAATCTAATCTGAAAACCTGTTCTTTCCAACTATGCTTTGCGAGTCTATCACTTCAGTCATAAGTGCCATGTACTCGGTGTACCTTTGTGGTTGCTTCCTCTGGCTAAAGGTGATATTGGAAGATCCAACTCTCTCTTGATCTCTCGTAAACAAATCCTCTGCCCACTTGGCTCAAACTCTCCCTATATTGGGAGTCACTGACTGAGTGGTTACCTCCACTCGCCCTGGACTATGCTCCTCATCATCTTGTTGGTCGACCCAACTACCAACTAGCTTAGACTCAATCTGAGATATTGGTTGAGACTCCATCTTGAGTAGCTTCTTCTTAGGTACTCTAACCTGCGCTTGCTCTAAGGACTCCCTCTGAGTTATGCTCTCCTCAACCATCACTTCTCTACTTTGAGCTCTCCTTGCCTTGCTGCTCAAGGCTACACTTGTCTCTACTTGGAACTTGTAGAGATTCTTCTTCCTTACACCTATTTGCTTCTTACATACTGAAGCTAAGTGCTGAAGGTAAGCCTTACCTCTGCTAAAGATGACATCATAACCCTTGTCCTCAAGGGTAGCTACTGAAACAAGATTTTGCTTTAATCCTGGAACATAGAGGACATCTCTGAGATGAGGAGGATTACCTGACTCCCTTCGAAAATTGACAGTGCTAACTCCACTAGTTGCATACGTGCCATCATCTCCTAGCTCAATCTGAAACTGCATGTCCTTCTCATTTAGGTGGTTGAAATTATTCTTGTTCCTTGTAATGTGGAAGGAAGCTCTCGAATCAATATACCATACATTGTTATCTGCTGAGCTTGCCATGCAAGCTATCAATGAGAAATCTTTCTCAAACTGGGCATAAAATGTATCTACCTTTGCTGATGCAGCTACATGATCCTTACTAGACTCCTTTCGCTTAGGACACTTAGTGGCATAGTGTCCAAACTCATGGCAATGGAAGCACTTAATCTTGCTTCGATCCTTCTTATTGCCCTTCTAACTGGACTCGGCCACTCCTTGGCCCTCCTTTCCCTTGGCCTTGTTGCTCTTGCCTGCCAGGGAAAAGTTCTCCTCGTCCTTTGTCTTTATCAATCTACCATCTCTGGTCCCTCTTTGGATCTCTTCCCGAATGCAGTCAGTCCATAGCATTTCCCAACTGGGAAAAATTTCTTTGCCACTTACTGCATCTTGGAAACCATACCAAGACTTCTGAAGTCATAGAAGAGTTAAACTCACGAGGCCATGCTCTGGTACAGTCATGCCCACACCACTCAGCTCATCTCGTACCTGAGTGAACTTTGAAAAATGTGACAATGGGCTCTCCAATGCTCATCCAGATACTCCTTTAACTTCTCCTTAAGAGCAAGCTTCCTGGTATCACTAGTACTCTGATATAGATCTAAAATAGTTTTGAACATCTCAAAAGCTGTCTTCTTCTCATGGATATATGGAACTATATGATCTTTGACCCCTTCTAGAATAATCCTCCTTGCCTTAATATCATTCTTAGTATGTTAACTGTTGGGGTTCTTGTGGTGGTGGTATAGCGTTCTTGACAAACTCTCCCACCCCATTATCCTCCAATACTATCATGATCCTCCCTTTCCATGGAACAAAGTTAGAGGCTCCCTCTAAACAATTGTTTGATCTCAATCCTTGGAACACCATCCTGCTTACCTAGAGAGCTCTCCTCCACAAACTGATCTTTGCCCTCCACAAATCTGATTAGCTATGCTCTTTAAAAAAATTGGCCTTTTAACTGTTACAAGCATGTTCCTTGTCACAGGAATAAACGACAGCCTTAGGCACGAAATACCAACCCAAACACTCATCTAACCTGCACAGAAAATCCACCCTAATCACGGAGTAAACTTGGCCTCATCTTCAACTATCTTAGCACAAATAAATCACATAATACTCTTCTCACAGCTAGGCTCTTCTCACAGCTAGGGCCTTTTCTCCTGAGACTAGATGACCACTTTAGGCATGTTACACATATGATGAAGTGCCTTGGATCTATTAATCAACTTGGTGTTGGTCTTTATAAGGATCTTTGCTTTGATACCATGTTGAATTTCCTTGGAATTCTGCAACTACTTAGAAGATTTCTGAAAATTGAACTAGTTGACTTATCACCAAGATACGGAATTCCTCAACAATAGAAGCAACAAAATTAAACACAAATATAAAGACACAATTACACAAGAGACTAATTTTTTCCAGGGAACCCAACTGGGAAAACCCTCTGCTTTGCTGTAGAATTTTATTGACAAAAAAAGAGAGTAATTGATCTCTTTACAAGGCAAATTGTTTCCATAGAAAATACAATTGTTCTCTCTGCTATTAGTTAGCTGAAAACCTCCCTGCAAGAACTAGACCCAATTCTCTATTTCCTTGTGTAGCCTCTGCTCTTATCTCCCTGGAAATCTCCTATTTCCTAGCTTGCTCCTAGCGTTGAGCAAGCCCCTATTATTTAGGAATTTCTCTTAATAACTACCACACTTCCACAAGGAAATTCTTTGCTTCAAGACTGCGTATAGGCTGCTCCTAAATACGTTGCTCCACAACAAGCTCTCCTCACACACAACTAGGTGCTATCTCTCACAAACTCATGAGCTATTGTCTTGTCTCACAACCTTGTGCACACAAAACAATTGATTGAATTTTGTGCCTTTGTCCTCCTTTTATGCAATTTGATCATGCTAAATCTGGCAAGTATATTTTTTGGACTCAGACTTGTGATTGATTTGTTAATTGAGTCAAACTGACTCTTCCAACTCGTCTTGCCTGAATTAGAAACTGAATCTCACTAACTCGTCCACTTCCAAAAATGAACTTGCACTTGGAGATTGTTGGAAAATGTAAAGTGGCATCTTGTAGTTCTTATTTTCCTTAACCCGAATATTTGTTTGTGAACTTTATTAGTCTTCTTTATGTTCTTTAGTTAGATCCCTTCATCAAACAAATATCAAGAACGAAACAATAACAATAGAGGGCACAAAAATTAGGCTCTCAACGAGGGCAAAATCCCTGCAAGGGGAAAACCTGGAAAAACTCCTCTTTTTAGAATTTGCTTCAAAGGAGATGCAAAGATCCAACCCTAGACCAAGTCCTTTTCAAAGTACCAAGTCACCTCTTCCAACAAATCCTTCCTCAACTTGCACCAACTAGTTGCAACTTTGACCTACTAGCGTCAACCCTGCAATTTGCACAACTACTTTGACCCTTCGGTCAATTACCTCAGTTTTGCACCTTCGACTTGTTCTGTACCTTTGGCCTGTTTTGCACTTGGTTTTGTACCTTTGTCCTATTTCGCACCCAGTTTTGTACTTTCAGCTTGTTCCATACCCGGTTCTGTACCTTTAGCCTGTTCTGCACCCGATTTTGTACTTTTGGCCTGTTTTGCACCTAGTTTTGTACCTTCGACCTGTTCCGCACCTAGTTTTGTACCTTCGGCCTGTTCTGCACCTAGTTCTGTACCTTCAGTAGAAACTTCAAATGTGATGATCAAATTTTCTTGGTTGAATGAGGTCGAACTGCTCCTTTATATAACCTTCTCAAGGGGTCAAATTCCATCCTTTAGGTCGACTTGATGTTTCTAGGGCTGACTTGTACTTTAGGAGATTCCAAGACTTTCTAGACTAAAAAATAATTCCTTTTATAAATACATTTTGCCCAGAAGGGTCTTATAAACATGATGTTGATTCCTTTGACTCATGACAATAAATCCTAAGACCTAACAAACCCTAGAAGCATGAAGAACATGCTTTTACCTAGAAGACCATCAATAAGGAGCATGGGACCCATGTTTTAATAATATTAACTTTTTCTTTTCTTTTCTTGTTTGTTACATAGGATACATATTGAAATGAGTACAACAATAATTATGAAGACTGAAACTAGTTACATTTTCAACACTCCCTCTTAACTAGGGAGGTATTCATAATTGTACAACTAGTACAACATCATATCTCAAACTGAAGAGTTCTCACAAGAAGAGTCAGATTGATAAGCCATACTGTAAGCATCATCATCATGACCAACACTGTCTCTGAGGCCTAACTAGACAAGCTCTTCTTTAATCAAGAGCATTATGCTAGGAGGCTTTATGTGTGATACCACACTACCTCTACAAGGCACATACCCCATCCAGATGTCTACAAGGTATGTCCTTTTAGGACTATTCTTATCTTGGATCTCCAATCCTGAGTCCTCAAAGAATATCAGTCCTCTTCGACTACTCTTCTCTTGGATTCCTGTCCCATCCTTAAAGAGTGTCGGTACCTTTCCTTTCTTGGATGTTATATCCTCAAGGAAACCACATATGCTTATCCAATCCTTCACCATTCTTTCTTCATCACTTGAAGAAGAGAATGCACATGTGATGTTTACCATCACTCCCTCTCAACCAGAGAGGACATCCCTATTCTCTTAGAGAATAGATCCTTGCTCCTATTTAAGGAGACTCCTTTTTCTCCCTCTCAAATCCAGAGGAGATTCTAGACTTCTTTTCAATAGTGGAAACCAACACCACAATCCTTATGGCTTGTCTTCATGAGAGTATCAACTACTTGATATTTATAGCTACATGGCTCCCTCTTTCTTTCGCATCTCTTGAGCTTGCAGGTATCATGGAGCCATCTTCTCTCTTCAATCTTGTGACAGGATCGAGGTCATCTCTCTTGCTTATCACTTTCATCTTCAACATCACAGATAGAGGCATTGTATTTGGCCTTTCCAATCTTGAAGTGGATCATAGCTTCCTCATGAAAGTGATCTCCTTTGAGCTTCAGGTTATCAGCTTGCACTGCTACATTTTAGTTCCAAGATGATCACATCTTGACTTCATAGTTGCCAGGTACCAGGTATTGAGCTTTCCTCGATATTTTCCATCCATATAGTTGAACTTGCCTCAACTGTCATCATGAATTCCTGCAACCTTTTTTCTAGGTAGCAAAATAATATGCTAACCAGATAACCAAACCATAAATAAAATAGACTTACCTTACCACGTTGATCTTCTCCAACCATCAACATCCTCATCGACCATCTCCACTTGAAATTTCCTTCTTGCATCAAAGTGCCCAAGGATCGAACTTGATTACCAAGTTACAACTTTTTCTCTTTCGGTGATTGGATGTTAATTATCATCTTACATATATAGAGAAAGTCTTAATCTCTAATACATCCTAAATTAAGTCAAATTCTATTATTTTCCAACATCATAAATACTTAATCATAATTTTATAACCAACTTTCTTTTCACAAGACTCTATATTTATGAATCTTATTCAAAGTTTTCTTTTAACATGCATTCCTTATGCTTTCATCCAATCATCTAGCTTCATGCCCTAAAATAACCTTGCAACCTGACTCCATTGCGTTCCGTCATCCCTTTACTAGTATTGATTCCACATTACATGGTGTATACTACCCTTGTCATGATGCCTTTCCCAAGGACCTTTCACAGTGATGGTCCTCCCAGGATCATGATGATCCATTTAGGCAATATGACAACTTCTAACATAATGTTAGATAATGCTTGGATGAACATTATGCAAAATGGTCTTATCTATCTGTTTAGATGATTTCTATAAAGCAACTTAAATCATGTAAATTACAAATATGCTATTATCATAGCTTTCTTCCTATGACGCTTATGCAAAACATGCTATCTTAAAAGAAAGATTAGTCTTCATAAAGAACCTGATAGTCTGTGTGCCTTCTTTAGTAGTAGAGATCCTTCACTTCTTCCTTCTTTGCCTTCTTCTTAGGTTCTCCCACTGCTTCGACTACATGAGCTTCACTCCTTTCTTTTCTCTTGTTGTTTTGTTGGTTTGGGCAGAGTCTCTTAAAGTGTCCAAACTCATTGCACTTGAAGCATTGAACCTTGGACATGTCTTTCTTCTTGGACTTACCAAACTTTCCCTTCTTCAACTTCTTGACTCGGGCTATAAAGGCTTGAGATTGCTCATCTGACCCAATATCATCCTTGACCTTGATCCTTGATTCTCCCAATATGCATTGGGCCCACAACCCATCAAAAGGGAGTTAAATCCTTCTTGGAGTAGATGCTTGTTGCAAAGCTACTCCAATTTGGTGGCAACACATCCAATACACAAATTGTTACTTTTGAATCAATAATTGGTTCCCCAAGTCCTTGCAGATGGTCTCTTGTCTAAGAGACTCTCATGAGAAAGGATGCCACATCTTCATCCTTTGAAGAATATAATTTATTTCGCATAGACATCTTTTGTCCTGTTGTATCTACACTGTACAAATTCACTAGATTGTCATACATAGCCTTGAAAGTCTTCAAGTTTGCAACAAATGGAACAAGAAAATCCTTAATCGATTCAACTATGATCCTTTGAGCCCTTACTTCCCCTTTCTTATACTTTGTTAGTTCTTGTGTCTTGTCTTTGCTTGGTTCAGTAATTTCCCCAATAACATACTCCATTACTTGTTTTGTGAATATCAAGTCAATCCTTTTCTTCCATGCTAGATAATTTGATGCTCCAACGAGCTTATTGCTCTCCTTGCAGAAAGAACCCATATGACCTGTAGATTCAGACATGATGTAATAATATGATACTTACTTGATAACCAAGATTTTTCTTGATGATGTCTCCAACCTTCTTGATGCCTTCAAGATCTTTGAAGATACTTCCTTGAAATATGTTCCCTAGGATTCTTCCACCAAC
Organism: Pinus tabuliformis; assembly: GCA_031772625.1. NCBI lineage: Eukaryota > Viridiplantae > Streptophyta > Pinopsida > Pinales > Pinaceae > Pinus > Pinus tabuliformis. The sequence goes on along the minus strand of CM062817.1, from coordinate 1,092,795,935 downwards.
AACTTCCAAGATTGATGCCTTCCAAATAAACTTCTTCTTGCGAGATCAACACCCTTCTTGCGAGATTGATGTAGTCCTTGGTCTTCTTCAATGTAGAAACCCTAGATCAGTAGATCTTCTACCAATGAGTCTTTAACTAGATTCCTTCAAGAGACACTCCTTGAGAGTTTCCTTTTTCCTTCCCCTTGACAAGCAAATCCTTCTAGTGTCCTTCCAGCTGCCTTCCTTGTTCACCTTAGCTTTGATACCATGTTGGAAAATGTAAAGTGGCAACTTATAGTTTGCATTTTCCTTAACCTTAATATTTGCTTGTGAACTTTATTAGTCTTCTTTATGTTCTTTAGTTAGATTTCTTCATCAAACTAATATCAAGAATGAAACAATAACAATAGAGGACAAAAAAATTAGGCTCTCAGCCAAGGCAAAACCCTTCCAAGGGGAAAACATGGAAAAACTCCTCTTCTTAGAATTTGCTTCAAATGAGGTACAAAGACCCAACCCTAGACCAAGTTCTTCTCTAAGTACCAAGTTAGCCCTTCCAACAAGTCCTTCCTTGAACCTGCACCAACTTCGACCTGCCAGCCTCAACCCTGCAATTTGCACAACTACTTTGACCCTTCGGCCTATTACCTCTGTTCTACACCTTCTTTTGTACCTTTAGCCTGTTCCGCACTTGGTTCTATATCTTCAGCGTGTTCCACACCTGGTTTTGTACATTCAAGTTGTTCTGCACTTGGTTTTGTACCTTCAGCTTGTTTCGCACCCGGTTTTGTACTTTCAGCTTGTTTCGCACTCGATTTTGTACTTTTGACCTATTCCGCACCCGATTTTGTACCTTTGGCCTGTTCTGCAACCAGTTTTGTACCTTCGACCTATTTTGCACTTGGTTATGTACCACTTTTTCTTTTCTTTTCTTGTTTGTTACATAAGATACATATTGAAATGAGTACACCAACAATTATGAAGAACAAAACTAGTTACATTTTCAACAGAGAAACAAAATTGAGCCTCCAACTCTTGCGCATGAGTTAACTGCTTCACGACTCGTCCTATTTCCTAGGAACTTGTGCATGCTAAAGGAAGACTATTTGTGGTCTTTCTTGACTAAGGAACAAGTCAAGAAGGACCTTCTCTCGCTACTTATTTCAACAATAAGCATAGTGAGGCATGTCATAGCTTGTAGTCTAACATGCTTAATCGAGAATACTTATCAGTGTATAGTGATTTAGTTGGCAACTGAAGGAGGGACTTCCACTCTCCACCTAGCCATAAACCAGCTACACTGCAACCTTTCTTGTAGCCATAATATTTAAAACCAGAATCGGTGGTAGACCCGGTCTGCCTATCAAATCGATTTTTGAACAAGAGTCGAAAAAACCAGACTAGTCAGATCTCAATGAACCAACGTTTAAAAAAATACATGGAATAATTAATTTTTAATGAAAAACTATTTTTAAGATTTAAAACCATGATTCCAAACCCAATAGAGGCAAAATATGCAAAGTTTGCTCATATATATACCATGTAAAGGTGAATATATGAAAATGGTACAAAATGCAATACATATCAACAAAAAAGTACATAATCAATGAGGCTCTAAATGGCCTCTAGAGTCTAGAAACAGTGCTACAAGCTATGGGGCCATTGCGCTACTACAAGTTTGCATATCAATGATCAACATGATCACTCCTCATCCTTATTAATTTCTTCACCACCACTAGACATGGGATCATTAATAGGAGCTACATAAAAATCCGCTGGCTCAGAGTCTAGAGATTCAGATTCCTCTACAACCTCAATAGTATTAGTAGGAGCAACAAAACTAGACATCACTAATTAACATGCTCACTCATCAAACTCATCATTGATTCAACACTACTAGAAATGGGATCATCAACAAGAGCTACTTGAACATCATCTAGCTCAAAGTCTTCAGAGTTGGATTGCTCAACCTTATAATATGGTAGAAATTGAAAATTTTAACATGCCTACTCAATGATTTTGGTTTGAGTAAAGGTTTCATCTCCTCAACCTTACAATATGGTAGAAAAAGCTTAGCATGCCTAACCAATTATTTTCCTTTGATTGAAGGGTACATTTTTATTAAGGTCATGGTAGAGGAGTTCAACAATAAATACTGCCAACATCAACGAAGTTCAACAATCAATGCCACCACCATCAAGGTACTTAAAGGGTTTCATGCTCTTGATCAAATGCCAATCTCATACCCTCACGCATGATAAAATCAAATGGAAATAGTGCAATCCCCCAAATCCCGAAATTCTGAAAGTCATCAAGTTTGCTGGATTTTGAGTGAGATCTAAAATTCTAGTTCTCTATATGAAATCCAATGAGGTTGAAATCGCTCTCAAACATCTTGAGTCATTTCATGGTAATGTTAAAAAATTAAGTGAAAAGATGAAAACGAAAGATTAAGGAAATGTCACTTTTACTTTAAGAATTTAACATTACCATTGATTGCCAACATTTCTAGGGTTGAGTTATATTTTTTGTTTATATTTAGGGTTTAAGAGGGCGAGGGTTGGTTTTATTCCTTCAAAACCACTTGAAAAACTGTTATTGATGGTCTTGCACCTCCCCCACAAATGTGAGATCTAACTGCGTTGGTAATGACTCGGTCGGTTTATGACGAAACCCACTGGTTTATGGCTGAACTGACAGGTTTGGTACCAAACCAGCTGCTTAATGACCAATTTGGTACCAAACCTAGGTCTGCCTGGGACTGGACTAGGTTCATTGTTTAGGTTGACCCTCGAGCCTAATGAATCGACCGGTTTGACTAGTTAGCAGTTTGACCCAACCTGTTTTGAATACTATGCTTGTAGCTGACCACACTCGAGCTAGATCCAGAGTTTGAGGGAAATGCTTGCTTTAGGAAAGAGTTCACACCAATGGGTTGAACATGATTTTAGGAGATGGAGTCCACAGTTCCAGTGTTTCATTGGCTCTACAACCAACACTCAGTGGCCCATTCACTCACTAAAGTCCACACATGCCATATAGGATTAGATAAAGAATTCAATGGCTATATAAGACATAGCCACATGGATGATTAACCAAGTCATAAAGAACAAGATATCAACTCATTTGTAAGCATCAGAAGACTGGGTAATACGACCCAACCAAGGCCAACCACTCCTAATCGCAGAGCGTCTAGTGCACCCTTCTATTCTCTTTCTTGCTACCTCCCAACAATCAGATCCTGACTTGGCTCTTCTATTCGTTCTCTCCTCTCCATTGGCGAGCGAGAGCCCTGGGAATGGGCATCGCCTGCCCCTTTGTATTGCCCAGTGCAATTGTGTCCCTTCATCTATTAGGAGGTGGTTCGGTCAATTATGGCACCTCCTCCCTCTTCAAGTGAGGGTGTCATTCCACTTCTTTACTTGTAATGCTCGTCAATGAGCCCTACTCGCTTTAGTTCAGGTCTGATCATGTCGCATAACACTTGTCAGACATCTGATCCCCTGAGTGTACAAGCAATCTCGACATTTGTTTAGCTGGTACGGGTCATGGCTTTTCAAGCAAGACAAGCGGGGAAGCAGGCTTCAAGCATTAAAGTGACTTTAGATAAAGTAGGTGAGCAAGCAAGTTTTCTTCAGGGTAAGGATCCGTAAGGCTATCCAACCTTCATTTGTGTTAATTAATTATTAATAATTATTATATGTTTAATCAGAGGTCCACCAAGTCATGGTCCTTCCACGTTGGCGTTACAATCACATTACAATAAGAAAGGGTAAAACAAGGGGATGTTACAAGCCCCACTCCCTTAAAGGAACATCGTCCTCAGTGTTATGAAAAACAAAAAATGTTGACAAAAACAAAGCTCTATATTTTAAACTCTTTATCTCAGCAACATTTCCCATGTCTTAAATCGTCATGTCCAACCATGCTGTTCATTGTGCTCAAGGATCCTTCAGGGAATGAATTAAACTCATTGTTTCCTAGGACACACCAAACGTATGCTTGATCCCACTGAGTATGCACATGAATTTTTGAAACCAATTCACTTCAATTTCCTCTTCCTTGTAGTCACACACCTTCCAAGTTCAGACATCCCCTTCTTTCCTTCCCTAGTCCTTTGGGTGATCCATCCCTTGGCAAGGCTTCCTTGCACAAGAAGTGTCCTTACAGCTAAGCCATTCCTATGGCTTGCTTTATTAACACAACATATTAGTCATGGCATCTCCTGTGATGATCAATGCATATCATAAGCTCTAGTATCATTGCAATGGTCTAGTTCTTGAGGACTTCAACTCCATTATGTTGTTGTTGCACGCTCTGAAATTATCATATTGATATTGTTTGCTTGTAGTCAACCTCATATATTTAAGCTGGATAGTTTAGTGGTTCACCTACATCAAAAGCACATGATTCCTATGAGATCAACCATAAAACACTTTAAAACATATTAAATCATAAATTAAATATAAATTCTTTAAACTAATAATTAATAGTTATCTGTGTAGTTACTCTTTGCTTCCTTGGCTTTGCAAGCACTGAGTGGTTTATCAAACCAAGAAAGCACTTAGTGTTTCATAGCTCCATGCAATCTTCAACCAACTCTGTCTTTAAATCCATCTCATTGAGTAGTTTCACCACTAAGGGAGGCACTTAGTGGTGGATATACTGCTTCACGTAGTGTTCTCATACAACTCCATCCTTGAGTTCGGCTCATTAAGTAGTTTCACCACCAAGGGGAGAACTCAGTGGCAGATATACTACTCCACACGGTCTTTTCGTACAGGTCCATCCATGATTCTATTTCACTTGAGTAGTTTCACCACCAAGGGAAGTACTCAGTGGTGGATATACTTCTCCATGCAGTGTTTTTTTATAGGTCCATCCTTGAGTCTAGCTCACTCAGTAGTTTCATCACTGATGTAAGTACTCAATGGTTGTTATATTGCTCCACCCAATCTTTTTGTACAAGTCCCAATAAACCCCCCCCGTCTTTCTCACCTCCCAGTGAGTGTGGGAAATCTACTATCCAGGTAGTCATCTGTGGATAGGAATATTATTTATCACCACACCTCCATTATCGTCACACCTCCAGTAAGGTAGGTGTTATTGTTCGACATGTATATAAGTGGCTAGCTAGCACTTAAGTGGTGGTAATAGTCAAACTGTAAACACTGAGTAGCTTCTTAACCTAAGCTAGCACTCACTGTCATATGTGCTTCATGCTTTGACCAAGGAATCTAGTTAGCTATTAGTTTACTTGCTGATACAATGTTCAACATTTCCTTGTCATAAGCATAATATAAACACGAGCATAGAAAATATCATAAGCACATAAGCATAATGATAGTTAACAACAAGAGTTCATTCTTGGACACTTGCTCGATGGATCCCTTGCATGACAAGGGATCTTAATGGATAACCTCACCATGTTACTCCGAACATAACATCCACATGGTCATCAGATTTTTAAGAACATTAATTAATCATCCTTTCCTAGGTATGATTCTCAACAAATGACTTGTTAAATGAAATGGCATCATATACATTCATTTAATCATTAACATATTCATGAAATGTGGAACATACATATGCCAAATAGTAGTAAGGTTAGGAAAACTTCTTATGCTATTTTCATAGTTGTCATGTCTAAAACTTTAAAACATATTATATCATAACTTAAACATAATTAATAAGGCTGCAACCACATAACTCGGGCAACTTTTATTTGCCATAGATACACAAGTTAGTTGATCAACACAGACTATATAATAAATCAAACATTCGTGCATGAACCTTACATGATTAATCATTAGTCATAAGCACAATAAGACATATCATAGCTTGTAGTCTAACATGCAGAACCAAGAAATCTTATGTGTAAATTGATTTAGTTGACAACTAAAGGAGGGACTTTCACTCTCAACCCAACCATATGCCAACTACACTGCAACCTTTTTTGCAGTTGACCATGCCTGAGCTGGATCCAAGGTCTAAGAGAAATGCTTGCATCGGGAAAGAGTTCACACCAATGGGTTGAACACGATTTCAGTCATAGTTGGGGGGAGCGCCCCCCCCCCGCTCCCGCTCCCAATCCGCGCTCCAGGCGGGAGTGACTCGGGAGCGCGCTCCCTAAATTTTTTTTCGCTCCCTGCCTTTTGGGGAGCGTTTTGGGGAGCGTTTTGCCTTTTTTGCTTTTTTTTTTGTAGTAATGTTCGAAATGCAATTTTTTTTGAAAGAAACAAATAGTTTTTGAGTGGGGCAGCTTAATGATCAAGTCTAGGCCCTAATATTGATATGCTATTCATGGTAATGTTAAATTCTTAAAGTAAAAGTGACATTTTCTTTAATTTTCATTTTCATCCTTTTACTTAAATTTTTAACATTACCATGAAATGACTCAGGATGTTTGAGAGTGGTTTCGTCCTCATTGGATTTCATATGGAGAAAGTAGAATTTTAGATTTCATTCAAAATCCAGCAGACTTATCAGTTTTTCAGGATTTCAGGATTGGGGGATTGCAATGTTTCCATTGAATTTTGTCATGTATTAGGGTATGGAACTCGTATTTAATCAAGAGTACCAATCCCTCTATGTACCTTGATGTTAGTGACATTGGTTGTCGAAGTCCTCTATCATGACCCTTCTAAAAATGTACGCATCACTCAACCAAAATCTTGACTTGACATGCTATGCTTTTTCTATCTTATGTTAATGCTTAGAGGGTGATATTAATGACAAAGATCCCTATACAGATACAAAGGTAATGACAAAGATACCTCTGGATATTAATGCTTGGAGGGTGATATTAATGACAAAGATCCTGATTTTGCAACAAGACTAAAAAATTAGACATTTCTTGTGGTGGCAAGAGGCCCAAGCATAAGAAATAGATAACAGATTTACTTCTCTTTTCTAGTTTCTAGTAGCTTTTATAACTATTGACTCTTTCATATTTATTATGATATTTTTTTAAACAATATATGACAATTTAAGTTCGAAGTTTGGCAATTATAACTCATTAGTAATGAATTATGAATATGATGCTTCATGAAAGTTGAAAGTTGTTTAATTTCATTTCATTTTATAACATTTCATTTCATGTTAGATATTATTTGTTGTAATGGTTACACTTAGCTTACAAGTACAACTTTGGTGATCAATGATGATAAATGTTATATATTGAATTTTGAAAGCTTGAAACTTTAAGATTGATGAATCATGAGACTCAATATGTTGTATGTTACTATGTTACTAACTTGCGGACGTGGTTGATGAAGATTATAACTTCTAGATGATTGTTGTTATATGGTTCAATCTATGCTTTTTTATGTTTTTTATATCTAAATCATCATTCTACATGTTTTTGTTTGACATATATGTATCAAAAATTAAAACATATAAAAAATATATATATATTTTTAAAAGATCGCTCCGGGATTCACTCCCAAACCGGGAGCTTCTAAAAATGGTCGCTCCCGCTCCCGTTTTCGCTCCCGCTCCCCGCTTTCGCTCCCACTCCTAAGTAACATTGCAGTATATGGAGTCCACGTTTCCAGTGCTTCATTGGATCTACAGCTAGTGCTCAGTGGCCCATTTACTCATTGAAGTCCACACAGGTCACATAGGCTTAGATAAAGAATTTGATGGCTATAAAACTTAACCACATGGATCATTAACCAGGTCACGAAAAATAGGCTACCAGTTCACTGGTAAACATCATAAAACAAGGGAACACGACTTAGCCAAGGCCTACCATTCCCAATCGCAGAGCGTCGATTGCACCCTTTTGCTCTCTTTCTTGCTACCTCTCAGCTACCGAAACCTGACTTGGCTCTTCAATTCGTTCTCTTCTCTCCATCTACGAGTGAGAGCCCCAAGAATGGGCAATGCCTGCCCCTTTGTATCGCCCAGTTCAATTGTGTCCCTTCATCTATTAGGAGGTGGTTCAATTAGTTACGCCACCTCCTCCCTCTTCGAGCGAGGGCGTTGTTCCACTTCTTTACTTGTAATGCTCGTCAATGAGCTTTGCCCGCTTCAGTTTAGGGCTAATCATGTTGCATAACACCTGTTAGATAACTGACCCCTTAAGTGTACAAACAACCTTGACATTTATTCAACTAGTATGGGTCGTGGCTTTTCAAGCAACTTTAGGTAAAGTAGGTGAGCAAGTTTGTTTTCCTTAGGCCAGGGATCCATAAGGCTGTCCAACCTTCAATTCTGTTAATTAATTGATAAGAATTATTATATGTTTAATCATAGGTTCAACTAGTTTTGGTCCTTCCATGTTGGCGTTACAGTCACATTACAATAAGCGGGGGTAGAATAGGCAGATGTTACAGTTTGATCTTTTGATTACAAATATAGTCAAACAAGATCACATCTTTAGGCTCAACAATGTTGTTGATCTAGCCCAGCATGTTGTCCATCTGTTCACACTCATCCCCAATGACTAGTTGATTTGAATATGCAGGTTGAATCATGTTATAAATGGGCTGGGTGAATTGAAGAACATACCTAATCATTGACCAAAATTGACCATCAAGAACAATTTCCTCGACCTCTTGAGATTCCTCTCTATGAGAGGCAATTTCCTCCACCTCTTGAGATTCCTCTTTATTAGAGGTGGTTGCATACCTCAAGCCCTTCCATCAATGACTCACCGCTATATTATCTGATATTTTTTAGACACTCCCTACAGGACAAGTCCAACCTATTCTAGGGAAAGCCTAAGGACACTATCAATTGGGTCACTATTTGTCACTTTGTAATGTCCTCTTTTAATTAAATTGCCCAAGGGAGGACGAAGTATCCTATCCAACCCCGTAGGCTATAGTCATTTGTAAAAGGGAAATCCCATTATTCAATGTTATTGTGGTAACATTGGGTAAATTGGGGTAATTGGAGGAAAACTTGTGGAAAAAGCCAAACTTGGGGCAAAATGGAGGGAAAGTTGTTAGCCCCTCAAATTAAAATTAGGAGGGAAGGCCTCAAAGGGAATCTATAAAAAGGAGAGAGGATAATCATTTTCCTTATCATGGTTGGTTGATATTTTTGATTTGTGAGCTAAGGCTCTTGGAGGGTTTTAAGACCCCCCCATCTCTAATAGGTTTTAGTGGTTAAAGATTCCACCCTAGCCAATCCTTTCTGCTCATTATGTTTGGCATATTTTTCCGAGGCATCATTCTTTTGTTTGTGGCAATCAAGGGTTTTCGAGGGAGCGAATATTTGGAAACAAGGTTTTGTGGTTGTCTAGGCAGCAAAAAGGACTAATCTGTAGCAATGTGGGCTTGTTCTAGGCTTACAAGAGCAATGAGGTAGCATACGACCTTATCTAAGGTATGCGACCAACTTGAAGGAGATTCCTGTGGCAATGCATTGACCTGAAGCAATATTGGGCAACATATGACGTTTCCCGAGGCAACGTAGGGTTTTTGAAGGGCTAATTTCTTTGGTAGCGAGGGTTACTGACATTGTTTGGGCAACAAATTGTCATCTAAGCTAGCGACCGTTCCTCAAGTACTTACTTGTGGCAACATAGGGGTTTTGAGGCCCATTTGTGACAATGATTTGCATTTGTAATATTGTCTAAGGCAATTCTGTGGCAACACCCTAATTTGTGGCATGATTTGTGGCAATATTGGAGATTATAGGCCCTATTTTGGCAGTGACTACCTTGGAAGGCAACGACTCACACTTAGGGACAATTTAGAGTCCTGTTGAGAACTATGGGTTTGCCTATTGCAACTACTCAACCCTCTTGAGATCCCGTTTGGGAAATGAGGGTTTGTTTGGACAAATGCGGGTTAATTCAAGAACAACATCATCTCCGTGACCCTCTCCATAGAGTTCTGTGCCAATGAAGTTTGGCTAGTTGGTAGGAAAGAGGTATCAAAACGCTGGATGAAGGTCAGACCAAGAAATATTAGGACAATAGGATTAGCTAATGTAATAGAAAATGTTGTGAATTTACATTATAGTGTGAAATTGGGAGAATTGTGAACTTAAACTCATTATGTATTGCTGGATTAGTTTCATATGAATGAGTTGTTGAATAATGATTGCATTGTCTTATTGCATTCAATATTGTATGTGGTTGCAAAATTGAAAGAATATTGTGATACTAGCTAGAATACGAATCTTGTCATTGCTCTTTTCAAGCCCTAACGGTAAATTTCCCCCAAGGGACACTACAGTGGTATCAGAGCTATGCATCTTGCTAGCGTGTGAGCATATGAACCCTGGTAGTTTCTAGAAGATAGGGAGAACATTACAGTTAGGGCAAAAGAAGGGTGCCCATAACTTAGTCATGGAAGATAGGGGAGAAGAAGAGAACCCTTTTGGCATCTTGAATGAGCTATCAAGGGGCAACAATAGATAATCCAAGGGCAACAACAAATAGCTCAATTGTGAGCACAAGGGCAACAACAAATGGCCCAAGGACAATAGCATATGGCCCAATTTTTTACCCAAGTCATGGCAAACCTAGACATTACAAGTAACAATGCTACTAGTGGATCTAATGGTGGTAACACGAATTTTACATAGGGGAGCAACAACCATAATCCTGGCTCCTTCAACAACTTTGCACAAGCAAACACATTGGCGACTAGTAGAAGGAACCATAGGCCTCTACTACCCCAATTTTTAGATATTTATGGAGTAGCAACCTAAGGAGCAATAGAACATAATGGAGATTTTACAAAATATTTCCTGGAGTATGCATCATTAGGAGAAGATGTTCAGGCAGCCATGACTTTTCATGAGTTTAGTAGCATTAAGTATAGAAATAGCCCAAGGCACAACAAAATCATGATCTAATGCGCAAGGTTGGGACACCATTCATTCCCTCCTTCGATGGGTCATCTAAGTGCTTGGCAAGGGCTTGGGTATAGAAACTAGATACCTACTTTGAACTTAACTGTGACAACCTTGGCGAATTCCCTCTTATTGTAAATACTATCTCTATGTCTATTAATTTTAAAATGACTTGAGAAATTGGGACACAAATTCTAGAGTTTGGGGAAGGATATTCGCTTGAGGAGATTAGGTTAATACTAATGTCGGATTTTGTGCTCTAGTGAATTGGTTGCACAGTAAATTTGACTGGAAAAAGGAATGGTCGGGAACCATTCCATCTTCTTGGAAAAATCTGCAAGAGAGAGTGGGAATTAAATGGAAATCTAGTTGCATCAACAGGTTGAGAGTGGCAACGAAGAGGTTATGCCCACACAACTAGATATGGTGGCGATAGCCTTTAGCGGGAGAAATTAATGAAAAAGAGAATTTCCTCTGTGCACAACGGAAGAGGCAAGCATCTCTGCGCAGGGTGGAAGAGGCCAACATCTATACGCACTAGGAAAGGACAAACATTAGAAATGGAGGACGAGGATTTAATTATTTAAGAGATCAATGATGGGAGTAAGGGGGTTCAACTTTTGTGTTGTGCTACTCGGTTCAATTTTGTTATGCTCTGTTTTTCCTAGACTTGGAACAATGTTCATTCTGATAGAGAGAGTTTGCTCTGTGGCAACGCAACTGATGAAACCATTGTGTGTGGTTGGCTAGCTTAGATGAAAGAATTTACAGAGAAATAACTTGACTTGAGGCTGATGAAACCATTGTAAGTGGCTTGCCAAGGTTTGAAGAACCCATTGGGAAATTTGTAGATTGATGAACCTATTGACCAGGAGGTGGAGACACTCAGGTACTTGTGAGGCTGATGAACCACCAGGTGTTGCCTTGGGGCTGAAGCACTGGTGCTTGCCTTCACTGAAGAACTCCTTGAAAGAGTGATTTCCACACTCCCATGGTTGCTTGTCTACTGATGAACCTTCCCAAAAGTTGAAAGAACTCTCTTCTTGGTACTGAACTGTAAGTCTTTATGCTAGGAAGAACCTCATAGCTGAGGTTGACTAAGTTACTAATATTTGTTATGTAACAATTGGGAGCTGTTGACAAAACCTCAGGGAAGTGAATTCCTGTTCCTTGTGTTAACTTCTGACTGGCTAGTGGATAAAGGTGGGTTACCTTTGGAGGCCTTGTTTCAGTCGAAAGTATTAATTTTTACAATCTAAGCACTCCTCCTCAAGCTCTTGAATCTGGCTAATGGGTGATTACTTCAAGAAAGGCTTGGTTGCAATGTGTCTAAGGTTGGGTGGATCTCAGTTGCCAAGTTTTGGATATAAGATAAGTATTAATTTCATTTATACGTGCAAGTGAATTTCCCATGAATACATGTTGTGTTGATTTTAAATGTTACTTGAATGTATGAAACTTGGTTTCATGAATGATTTGGAGTGCTGATATCTTGAGTATTGGTTATGTTGAGTAAATTGCTTGAATACTAATTGTATATGCGAGATTTGGTTCATGTAGGTTGATGCCCTGGTCAATATTTTGAGTAAAGATGTATTAAGTGCATGGACTAGTGTTGAAGAATGGTATAATTCTGATTTGTCTGTGCAGTAGTGCTCAATATGATTGATGTGTCAATGATTTTATATGCATGCTGGTTATGAGGTTTAATTTTCATGGTAGATGTGAAGCATATGTATCCCTTGTGTGAAAAGGAATGTGATTCCTGTAATTGCTACAAGAACGTTGGATCCCTGTATATTTTCTTGAAGAATGGTTGAAATTTTGTATGTGATCTGTGAACATGAATTTCTGTATTCTTTTCATTAATTGATGAGTATGATTTGCTGGTCCGTTTGCAATTCATATTCTTTGTATAGTTGACCTGTTATAAGCTGAAAAGAAATGCATACATCTATATGCTGTGGCTGGGAGGCGGGATTGAATTCTTGTGATTTTGAGAAGTGTATTCAAATTTGCATGTTCTTTGCGTATTCTATTAGGTAAGTGATAGCCCGAGTTTTTGTTGTTACCCCAAATTCTGCCGAGTAAGCTCATTTGTGCACTTCAATTTAGCTGATAGTGTGAGCGCATCACTGGATGGTTTACATGCTTAAGAGGTGCATGAGATCTTCAGATTTCAATTCTTGATCTCGTAGATGGCAAGTTTTATCCCTTTATAGGCAGTCAGGTTTAGTATGGTTCGGGCTTATGTGAAATAAAAAAGAGATTTTTTCCAAGAACTCGCAAAATAGGCTGAAGTCCACCCATGGGATCTTCCAGGTCAGGGGTTGGGTGAGTTCCTTGGGTTCGCACCCGACCAGGTAATGTGCCGGATAAGGTTGGGGGTTGGGAGTTTGAGAGGTCAGGCTAGTCAAGCTAGTTGGGGTCGGGGACTCTGGTGCAAGTAGTTGGCAGCTTGCGCAAAAGGGTCAGTTGTTGACCATGAAAGCTAACGCGCTTTCCATGTAGACTTGCTAGGTGGCATATTGGCCACGTGGGGTGCCACATGGTAGGTTAGATGACATGGCACTGGCTAGATAATTTTTAATCGGTCATATCTCTTAATTTGGGAATCAGATTGAAGTAAAATTTATATTGTTGGAAAGGTCACGACAAGACGAATGAAATGATGTCATCCAATTTAAATTATGAGGAAGTTGAGAAGATCGAAAATTTTGGACCCCATTTCCATAACTAGACCTTGGAGAGTGGGTCAACATAGTAATTTCCTCCTAATCCTTAGGTGGGGTTGGGGTTAGTAGGGGGTATGTTACATTAACCCCATGTTGGAAGCAAACGAATATTGGAAGACAAGCCATAAGGATCGTGGTGTTGGTTTCCATTATTGAAAAGAAGTCTAGAATCTCCTCTGGATTTGAGAGGGAGAAAAAGGAGTCTCCTTAAATAGGAGCAAGGATCAATTCTCTAAGAGAATAGGGATGTCCTCTCTGGTTGAGAGGGAGTGATGGTAAACATCACATGTGCATTCTCTTTTTCAAGCGATGAAGAAAGAATGGTGAAGGATTAGATAAGCATATGTGGTTTCCTTGAGGATATAACATCAAAAAAAGGAGAGGTACCGACACTATTTAAGGATGGGACAAGAATCCAAGAGAAGAGTAGTCGAAGAGGACTGATATTCTTTGAGGACTCAGGATTGGAGATCGAAGATAAGAATAGTCCTAAAAGGACATACCTTGTTGACATCTGGATGGGGTATGTGCCTTGTACAAGTAGTGTGGTATCACACATAAAGCCTCCTAGCATAATGCTCTTGATTAAAGAAGAGCTTGTCTAGTTAGGCCTCAGAGACAGTGTTGGTCATGATGATGATGCTTACAATATGGCTTATCAATCTGACTCTTCTTGTGAGAGCTCTTCAGTTTGAGTTACGCTGTTGTACTTGTTGTACAATTATGAATAACTCCCTAGTTAAGAGGGAGTGTTGAAAATGTAACTAGTTTCAGTCTTCATAATTATTGTTGTACTCATTTCAATATGTATCCTATGTAACAAACAAGAAAAGAAAAGAAAAAGTTAATATTATTAAAACATGGGTCCCATGCTCCTTATTGATGGTCTTCTAGGTAAAAGCATGTTCTTCATGCTTCTAGGGTTTGTTACATCTTAGGATTTATTGTCATGAGTCAAAGGAATCAACATCATGTTATAAGACCCTTCTGGGCAAAATGTATTTATAAAAGGAATTATTTATTAGTCTAGAAAGTCTTGGAATCTCCTAAAGTACAAGTCAGCTCTAGAAACATCAAGTCGACCTAAAGGATGGAATTTGACCCCTTGAGAAGATTATATAAAGGAGCAGTTCGACCTCATTCAACGAAGAAAATTTGATCATCACATTTGAAGTTTCTACTGAAGGTACAGAACTAGGTGCAGAACAGGCCGAAGGTACAAAACTGGGTGCGGAACAGGTCGAAGATACAAAACTAGGTGCGAAACAGGCCAAAGGTACAAAATCGGGTGCAGAACAGGCTAAAGGTACAGAACCGGGTATGGAACAAGCTGAAAGTACAAAACTGGGTGTGAAATAGGACAAAGGCACAAAACCAAGTGCAAAACAGGCCAAAGGTACAGAACAAGTCGAAGGTGCAAAACTGAGGTAATTGACCGAAGGGTCAAAGTAGTTGTGCAAATTGCAGGGTTGACGCTGGTAGGTCAAAGTTGCAACTAGTTGGTGCAAGTTGAGGAAGGATTTGTTGGAAGGGGTGACTTGGTACTTTGAAAAGGACTTGGTCTAGGGTTGGATCTTTGCATCTCCTTTGAAGCAAATTCTAAAAAGAGGAGTTTTTCCAGGTTTTCCCCTTGCAGGGATTTCGCCCTCGTTGAGAGCCTAATTTTTGTGCCCTCTATTGTTATTGTTTCGTTCTTGATATTTGTTTGATGAAGAGATCTAACTAAAGAACATAAAGAAGACTAATAAAGTTCACAAACAAATATTCAGGTTAAGGAAAATAAGAACTACAAGATGCCACTTTACATTTTCCAACAATCTCCAAGTGCAAGTTCATTTTTGGAAGTGGACGAGTTAGTGAGATTCAGTTTCTAATTGAGGCAAGACGAGTTGGAAGAGTCAGTTTGACTCAATTAACAAATCAATCACAAGTCTGAGTCCAAAAAATACACTTTCCAGATTTAGCATGATCAAATTGCATAAAAGGAGGACAAAGGCACAAAATTCAATCAATTTTTTTGTGTGCACAAGGTTGTGAGACAAGACAATAGCTCATGAGTTTGTGAGAGATAGCACCTAGTTGTGTGTGAGGAGAGCTTGTTGTGGAGCAACGTATTTAGGAGCAGCCTATATGCAGTCTTGAAGCAAAGAATTTCCTTGTGGAAGTGTGGTAGTTATTAAGAGAAATTCCTAAATAATAGGGGCTTGCTCAACGCTAGGAGAAAGCTAGGAAATAGGAGATTTCCAGGGAGATAAGAGCAGAGGCTACACAAGGAAATAGAGAATTGGGTCTAGTTCTTGCAGGGAGGTTTTCAGCTAAGTACTAGCAGAGAGAACAATTGTGTTTTCTATGGAAACAATTTGCCTTGTAAAGAGATCAATTGCTCTATTTTTTGTCAATAAAATTCTACAGCAAAGCAGAGGGTTTTCCCAGTTGGGTTCCCTAGAAAAAATTAGTCTCTTGTGTAATTGTGTCTTTATCTCTGTGTTTAATTTTGTTGCTTCTATTGTTGAGGAATTCTGTATCTTGGTGATAAGTCAACTAGTTCAGTTTTCAGAAATCATCTAAGTAGTTGCAGAATTCCAAGGAAATTCAACATGGTATCAAAGCAAAGATCCTTATAAAGAACAACACCAAGTTGATTAATAGATCCAAGGCACTTCATCATATGTGTAACATGCCTAAAGTGGTCATCTATCTCAGGAGAAAAGGCCTTAGCTGTGAGAAGAGCCTAGCTGTGAGAAGAGTATTATGTGATTTATTTGTGCTAAGATAGTTGAAGATGAGGCCAAGTTTACTCCGTGATTAGGGTGGATTTTTTGTGCAGGTTAGATGAGTGTTTGGGTTGGTATTTCGTGCCTAAGGCTGTCGTTTATTCCTGTGACTAAGGCTAAGCTATTTTAATGACAATATTGGTTCAACCTCAAATTTGGTACGTTCAATTCATAAATTTGTTTCCATACATAACAAACACACTCAACTCCAATAGGCAGGGAAGTCAACCCATAAAATAGTGATTACTTCCACAACAAACTTAGCCAACAAAGGGTGGTACTTGGCCCTTTCAATAAATTGGTCTAGGTTCTTCCAAAAAGAGTCAAACTCGACCTTTAATAAAGAAAATATATGCTCAACAAGCAAGGGCTCTTGGCCAACAAGAAAGAGGGGATCTCAACCTCCTTTGTAAGGGTGTAAACTTAGCCAACTAAGCTCTGAACTTGGCCACCCAACAACAAAAACAAACTTGATCCACTACTCAGCAAAAGATTATGGTAACTCGACCCCCTTCTTTAACAAACTCAACTCTCTGATTTATGGTAGAACTCTGCCTCTTAAAGGATGTGAACTGAGCCTGCAAGAAGATTATAGAATATCCAAAGCAAGAATATAAAATCAATTGTTAACATCCTTAACATTGATACCTTTCTGCAAATATCTTCTTCTTTGTCCACACTGAAGCACAATGTCAAAGTCAGAGTGATTTTTCCCCAATACTAGCTAGCGTATATAGTTTCAACACCCAAACTAGCGACCAAAATAAGGGTTTCCAAAAACCTAGCCCCTTTCTCAAGAGCTCTCCAAAATTCTATTTTTCAAGGGAGTGAATGCAAGAATAAGGAGTGACTCTTCATTTTTTATTTTATTTTTATATCTCACTTGGGTCTTTTTCAACTTTTTTACCTTTTTATTTTAGTAAAGCCACTTTAGTGGGTTTTTTCACTTTATAATTTACTGGGCTAGAATATCATTGTCTCTATTTTACAAAAATTTTTGAATTTGCATGCGAGAAAAGTTGTGTTTTGCACTAACTGTTGAGATAAAATAGATCAAGGTTGATATTAAAATTCTAACAATTGTCTTTTAATCAACTCCTAACTTCCTACTACCACATTTGAGGTGTGCTCCTTCTAGAAGTTATTCACTTGTAAAGTTTGATTTAGTTAAATAAATGGAGTGCTCCAATATAGTGGTCAATAAACCCCATGTATGAGGGTCAAAAAGGTTAAACCATCATAAACCTCATAAATTGACTTTAATCCATCCACATGTGTGAGAGATAAGAGACATGTGCACCTTCTTCTAGAAGAATCTAGAAATATGTAGCTGGAGAGAAAGTGGAGCTTGATAATGTTCACACTTATATGTGACACACTAACTAAATAATACATCAATAAGGTCTTCCAAGTATGAAAAGAGACCGAAGAAAATGGGACGCCCCTCACTTTTTTTTTGGTAATATAGAGGAACCAACAATTGGGTTGGTCTCATACTTGTGTGATACAGGGTTGATTCCAATCGCTACCACTATGACCTCTAGGTGCCTAGGTATGCTCATTTTGTAGGCACAGGTGAATCAAGGGGGGAATTTGAACCCCGAACCTCCTCACACATAACACTTCATTTTCACGACCATTACCAATTAAGTTGTCCCTCAGGGGATAGGATGCCCCTCACATATGCTAGATAATTGAAGTACAATATCATGATATTCCATGTGATGTCATAAGTTGATGTGGACACCTTGATGATGTGGCATCCATGTTACCGTAGATCCGAAAGCAATGTACATGGATCTCAAGGCACAACACATGAACTCCAATGTGTAATACCCCAACCTATCACGATGAATCAAGACTTGAACGAGCTGTTAGATGCCTAAACATAGATAATCCTATTTAACATGAATAATCTAAGTTAATTTTACCAAATTATCTAAGTAAACCATGGTAGTACAACCTTATTTTTATTACATGTGTCTTTTGCCTAGGACAAGAGATGTCTTAAGTTTCTTAGTTAGGAATTGGTAAGGGTGATGTAATTTATGGAAGATAACTAAAAATGGTTATGAAATAACTTTTAGAGTCTTAAAATGACTTGCTAAGATCTATCTCTTGTCCAAATAACCCTTTTTTGGCTAGTGGTCTTCAATTTTCTTTGTTGCAAACCTTTGATAGGGATTATTTTTTCTTTAATTTTGCTACGTCAACACCTTTTTCTTCCTTTTTTGTTATTTTCTTTAATTTCTAGCCCCTTTTTTTCATAAACATTTAATTTTAGGACTTTAAGGTGTGAGCCTTTTAATTGAAGAAGTTCAACTGTTATTTGTTCTTTACCTCTCAATGTTCTCTTTGGTTTAATATATTTGATATTTGCTTGTTCTCTTCTTTGAGTTCTTCCTCATGCCTTTTGGGTGACATTTGACGGGCTATTCATAGGTAAGGAATGAATTTTCTACATATGGTTGAGATGATAATGTAAGGGAATTTGCAGAAAGTGTTAAAGTATGTGTATGTCATATGATATGGTTACACTATTTACCTTGATTACATACTTATTCAAGGAAAATTATGCCCCCACATGGTTAGATGAGGTAAAGAGATAATACCTTCACTTAGTTATAAATGATAAAAGATCATATCTAATGGCATAACACATTTACAAACAAGTAAGAACTATTAACACCACTTCTAAGTTGGGAAACAACACATGGAACCATGTCAATTGAAGGAAGTCATCATGGAATAATATTTTCTAGCACACATGAGATGAAGTGTATAGGGAATAGGAGTTGATATACCACTGTAAAACCAATCTAAAGAGCACATGAATATGATGGAGATGCACCAAAGAAGAAGATGGAAAACGAACCTCATCAATGCAATAACATCACACCCAATTGAGTGTCTCTGACGGTAGTAACCCTGAAGGGGAAACACTAGCGAATACCTCTTTCACATTCTAAAGGTGCTTAAAGCTATAGTAATAAATATCAAATATGGTAGTCGCAAGCATAAGTAGCTCCAGAAAAAGAACACTATGATATTTGATCAAGAAGAGATAGATATTAGAGGTACATGCCTAAAGATATCGACATACTTTATGGAGATTGGGCTAATGAAGGAGAAGTTTTCAAGAAGACAGTGTTAGGTCAAGGAGATATGGGCAAAGTATCCAGTGGGGTTTTTTGATGGAGCTTCATCTTTTGGGGTATGTGGCAATGGGGCATTCATAGTAATCAAGCTTGAGATTATTTTTCATTTTAGCTAGTACAATGGCGATGGCTCAAACAATATAGTAGAGCTTCTATCACTATGGGGAGTCATATTTTGTGCTAAATGGCTTGCGATTGAAGAGATTGATTTATATGGGGACTCTAAAGTGATCGTTGAATGGTTACAAAGAATATTAAGTTTCAAGTCAACATCTCTCACAAACTGGATACATCGAATCAGAAAGTTGATTAAGACATTCAATAGGCGCTTGTTTTTCACATATCTTTAGAGAACATAATCAAGTTGCAAGTGGTTGTTGGGAATACTGAGAGGGGGGGTGAATCAGTGTTTCTTACAATTCTTTTTAATTGTTCTAGTGATTCCCAAAAACATATATATTACACAGACCACAGAAATCAACGGCTGGAATTAATGCTTTTATTAAAGAAACGCAAAACAGTGCAATGAGATAAATACAATATTAATATATATCTAATTGTGAACAGTTGCCAAGCTCCAACTTGGACTTCAGTGAGGCTCCAACCTCCAGAGCACCAACTCTGTTTTGCCAAGACACCAATCTTGGACTTAGGAGCACCAACTCCCAAGGAATTCAATCCTGTTCAATTCTGAGGCTCTAACCTCTTTGGTATACACTGGTGTGCTGCTGCACTCTTTTCAGCTTCCACTGCTTCTGCTGCCCCCTTTACCTCTACTGCTTCCACTATCTCATACTCAGGTTATACCATACACCAACGACGACATCAGTTCTCCGTTTTTGCTACTTTTATACATTCCATGCCTCTGTCCATTCATTTCCTCTTTGTCGCTGGCTCTTTGGCTTCCTTTCTCCGCAGGCTCTTCGGCTTCCTCAACGCTTGCTTACCCTGTCAGTTACCTCCTCTCTTGCTTGCTTCTTCGGCTTCCCAGACTTCAGTTCCCTCTGTCTATCCAACCGTTCCAATATTCATAAGATACATATATCAAAATTGTAACAACACTCCTGTTTTGCTCATGATCACAGGCATACACTGGAGCCGCCTCATTTAACAGACAACCACATCTTATCCCAATCATAATCGCCATGATTTAGTCTCCCGCACTATCGGGGCTGTTCCTTACAATATTTTTTCCTCAGAACCTGATGGCCTGGGTGCAGGCGTTAGGGATAATCTTCCCAATCTTGCAGTAATTTCTCCTATATCAGTCTCAATTTCCCTTTCTTCTTCTTTTGGCTTATCAGTCATTAAATTGATATCTTCATTGATCTCTCCGAGCCCACAATCCTTGCTTAATTGACAATAGTGCTTTACTCTTCCATCGGGCAGCAATTCCAAAGGAATTACTTTAAAACACTATCAGAGGCTTTTATAGGGATAATACGCCCAACACTCTATCGACGGCTTTATTCTATCGGCAGTAATTCAAAAGAGTGACTTTAAATACATTCGCGCCTTATGATATCCCTTTTCCCTTTCCCCCGACACGATATCGGCGATCGCTATCGACGAAGTCTGTACACCAATGCTTCCAATCTGCTGTGCGGACCCGACGCACATTAAGCTCCCTTCTAAAGAGATTTCGGGTCCGGCCTATTGGCAGATTTGCAATGTAATGAGTTTGCGGACCCGACGCTCCTTTAGGCTCTGTTTTATAATATTTCGGCTCCGATTATCGGAGCGTACAGTCTAAGACTTTGCGGACCCGATACCCATTAACTCCAATTTTCGGCTCCGGGATATCGAAGCTCTCCCATGTAGCCATATCAAAGGTTCCTTTCGGACCCGAAATCCTTATCTGCTGCACTTTATAATACTTCGGCTCCGAGATTTTGGAGCTCTCCCATGTAGCCGTATCAAAGGTTCCTTTTGGACCCGAAATCCTTATCCGCTGCACTTTATAATACTTCGGCTCCAGGATTTTGGAGCGCATAGTTAAGAGCTTAAAAGGCCCTCTCCGACGCGATATTGGGTTCGGACCCGATGGGGTATGAACCAATCTTAAGAATGCTTCACGTCCGCTATAAAGGCCCGCTTAAAGAAAAAGTCGTGGATCCTCTGTGTAAACAGAGTAGACACGATAATTTATAAGATAACTTAATCAGAAGGCCATTAGACCGAGAGAAAAGTTTAAGTAATAATGCTTCGGCACCCACTCCTCTCTTCTCTGACATATATATGGCATATATATATATGTGGCTCCTCTGATATGTTCCTCTTTGCTCCAATGTGGCTCCTCTGGCTTGGTCTGCTCCTCTTGACTCCATTTGCTCCTCTTGGCTCCGATATGCTCTGTCTCCTCTTTGCTCCAATGTGGCTCCTCTGGCTTGGTCTGCTCCTCTTTGCTCCATTTGCTCCTCTTGGCTCCGATATGCTCTGTCTCCTCCTCTTGAATATTGCCATATTGACATCAATGACAATCTGTGTCCAACAGTGGTGTGTTAAAAGAGGGTTGTTGCTGCGATTCGAGCAAGGACAAGTTCATAGCCTTTGAAGACGACTCATTCGGGGGTCATAAAAATATGAAGATTGTAGTAGACTATTTAATATTTTTTTCTTTTTTAATAGATTTATATTTCAAGTCATTTTTTATAACCATACTTTTACTAGAGCTTTTAGATCCTCGGAGGAACAAAAAAAGGTAATATTGCTAGATGAAGCCATAGTTGTAATAGTGATTTGAAACAAATGAAAGAATAGAAGATAAAGATGATTGGCCGAAGAGGGAAAAATGTCAACAATAAAGTTTAAAGGGACATAAATGAGATACAAGATTGTAAGGGGATGAGATAAATCCATGAAAATGTAACTACTTTTCTTTTTAATGAAAGCATGTGAGTTTTTTCTTATTGAAAAATGCAGCTCCAATTTATTGTAATTCTGGAAAATGAAATGGGCGATATTATGATTGGTGATAAATTTTACCATCTTCTTTCCTTTCTTGTACAAGGCATCAATCCATTTATAAATAGGCTCCTTCAACTTAATAATATCATGCATCAAGAGGTTTAATGTGTGCGCCCAACACAGAGATCAAGAGGTCCACTACTAGTCTATTTTTGCAAAAAAAGGTTGGAGATAAAGAGGGCTTTGAATGCTATGGTGGTTAGTGAAATTTAATAAATTTGTAAACATGTTAAATAAAAAATGTAGCATGAATTAGGAGCATTACTCTTGGTAAAGATTGAATGTGATCACGAGTTCATTGTAGATATGCTTTGATTCTAGAATGTCAACGTAGGGGCTTATTGTTGTCGCATTTTTTAGTTTTGGTAAGTTAGAACCAATTAATCAAAAAAAGAAAATATTTTTCAAAAAATGTTAAGCTAGGATATGGACAAAAAGAATATTGAATAAAAAATGTTAGGAAATATCTTGAACATATCCATATCAAAGAAAATGTTAGAATAGATGACCTAAAAAGTGAAGGCAAAAATAAAATGTTAGGTTAGAGAGAAAAGCAAAAAGTAATAAACTCTGAAAGTGTGCAAGTCCAAGTGCCACTACTTTTACTTTATTATGCAAAATAATGGTTCTGTGCAGCGTGTCATAAATGCCACAACCCATGACAGTGAAATAGTTTAATTTTGACTAGTTCATGCTTTAAATTTCATGTTTATAGTTAGAGAATAAAGATCTAGCCAAACTGTTTAATCTTGGCAGATCAATAGTTAGGTAGAGAATAATAAGGAGCTCATTAGTTTAATCTAAGCGCTTGGATGTTATAAGGTTAGAATTAGATAGTTTGCTTTAAAAAAAAAGGAAATAAAGGTTCTGCTAGCTTAAATGCACCCAATTAAGTGAAGAAAAATGTTAGGGTAAGTAAAGGGTAGGTAGAAGAAAGATTGCAGAAGTACAAAGTTGATTGAGGCATAAGCACATTTATCATGTTTGATCATGTGTTGCAGTGTGTAGGCGCAGTTATGAAGGTGAAAAGATGTTAACAAGTTGATTTGGTTAACTTCCCCTCATTTCATTTCACCCCCCATTACATATTTACTAATTTCCTCATTTTCTCATGATTTCTTAAGAAAATACCCTTTTCCCTTCATTTTCACCTTTGTCCCTTGGTTTTACACATTTTCTTAGCAATTTAACCTCCAAACTCATTCCCCTACTTAAAAACTCTTTTTCCCTAGTGTGAAACCCATTCCCCTCTTAAGAAATCACTTTCCCCTTCGTAATTTTCCTATATTTCCTAAAAACCCATAAAAAACCTTTACCCTAAGTATAAATTCCCCCCTCCGTTTTATCTAATTAAACTCCGCCATACCCATAAAATCCCGACAAAACCCTTTTAAAACCATAAAACCCCGTTTAGCCTAAGTTCTATTAAACCCCGCATTTCTTAACAAACCTCCGCTATATTCACTTTGTCTCAATATAACTCTGTTTAACCCACCCCCTTGGTGTGGTTAAATAAACCCCGCCGCCGTTAACCTTGGTCCCACTCCATAAACTCGTGAATTATGTTTTAACCCGCTTATGTTTAAACCCTGCTTATTCATTAAAATAATTACAAATCCTTTGTAATTAACCCCTGAGCCTTGCTAGTCTCCGTCGACTGTCCTCCGTGCAACTCCATTGCGCGATAGACGTCAGATCATCCGCTCCCAAATCCAACGACCCACAAAAATATCGTGCGCTCCCGATCTCCTAGCTTTACTCGCCTGAGAGCATGCGAGATTCGTGGTTTTGCTCGGGCCCCTTGTGGTTACATGGTAGTCCCACGTTAACTCGCGTGCCCTCGGAGAAAAACTATCCCATGGCCAAAAGCGGTACGATGAGCCTCCAAAACCGCTCTTCGCGTAAGCCGAAACCATCATTGTTCACTTATTGGTTTCCGCGCCAAATTTTAAAAAGTTAACCATTTCCGTTTAAACACCAAAACCCTCGTTTTCGCTCTTTTCGCCTGTTTACACAATAAACCCTGTATAACCCTTCTTGCGCCACCATGAGCCTCTGCAACTTATTTTGACCCCCGATTACATTCCAAACATTGCCAGGACTCTGTCCATACACTATCATGTTCCTTGAAGCCATTATGGCCCTCCTTGTCTGCCTGTGTTTTTCTTAACAATTGTTGTGTTTTGCAGGCGATCATATAAACCCTGTTTGTTCCAGATTCACAAGGAAATCCATTTAAAGGCCTTTATTCAAAAGAAAAAGACATTTATTACAGAGTAGAAGGAAACAATGTACAAAGGCAGTAAATGATAAAACAAAGAAGAAATCCTTTACACAGAGACAATAAATGTTAAACATAGGAGGTAGATAAACATACAGTTAAAAGACAAACAGATGAAATATAAAGAAAGATGATCAATATCCAACTACTTGATACCGAGACATGTAAAAAACTAAATGTTTTATTTTTGAAATACACAGTGAAAACTTAAAATGTACAGTAAAAGTAAAAAGCACAGTAAAGGTTATTGACAGGTCAACAAGGTCAAAGAGTATCAGATGAAAGGTCATAAGTAAATATGACATCCAATGTGAAGACCAAACAACCAAGCAGCTTAAAGGGCAAAAGATCAAAGACCAAAGTCTGCAGAACCTAAATAATAGGGACAACAAACAATAGTTCAATAACTGTCTCTATCTTTTTGCATGAAAATATTTCATTTTCCTTGAATAAATCTATTTTTGTAAAAACAGTTTAGGATATTTTCTTAGTTCTATTGTTGTATAAATAACTCTCCTTACGAGTTATTATGGGTTCATCATTGAACCAAGTTCACCATTGAACTAGGTTGACCATTGAAGAAGGGTTGCACCCCTGATGAAGCATTTCAAAACACTTGATGTACTTGACTTTTCTGGACCCTTAATACAAAGAAAAGGATTCTGAATTCAATTTTACACAGTTTGTGTTTCCTGTAAGTTTTTCCAGTGTTACACATTATGTTTTTCTTCATATTCTTATGTCTTACAGAGATACCTAGGTAGGAATAATTGTGTCTCAATCTATTCCTATAAGCTTCTGAAGTGATAATCTATAAAGAGAATGGATTAATGGACTGTCTATTTAATTAATTCCCTCTGAATCAATAAATCATCAACATCTTGTTGTAAGCATAAGCATATTCTCTTGAACCTTCTGAACATTGGTTAGAGGTTTTCATACTTATGATTGTTTAATTTTTTGTGTGAAAATTGTAATAATCGTATTATTTTTTGTTTCTGCTCACCATTTTTCAAGCTATTAAACTGTGTGAAATTTTATAGCAGCCCTCTGCTTTGGTATTAATACTATTCAAAAGGTTAGGCATTATAGTGTTATATCTGTTTCATTCATTGGTCCTCCAAATTAAAAACAAAACCCGTAAAAAAATTATCTTAAATGCTCTGGCTTGATAGCTGACCATTATCAACTCAGAGGTACAACACTTATGATGGTAGATTGTTAGTTTGAGATGGGATAAATACAACATGTGTGCCTTGGCATATCCATTGAATCCAAAGCAGTGTTATTAAAACCAATTCACTTCTACCAAAGGTTAGTGTAACGAGTTCCGAGGTCCACATAATCTCAATAAAAAAATAATCGGTTTTGTATGGAACTAAACTTATTTTCCCAAACTTGTCGGTTCTATAAGGAACCAATATTATTTCCTCGACTAGATTGTTATTTACCTTAGTAATTATTGGTAATATTAAATTCTTAATGAAGAGGTCGCAAGCATTGGGGGGATTGTTCTAGATCTTGGAGGAAAACTTGAATCAACATTTGCTTGGGGTATAGGAGAATCGACAAATAATCAAATTGAGGTTTGTGTACTCCTTTGGGGTATTCACTTAGTAATTGAATTGGGTCTCAAGAGTTTGATTATAATAGGACATTAAATTAATGCTCTCACAATCTCACTGCTATGACAACAAGATAGCTTTTGTTATAACTCACTCATAGAAAGAAGTTAACAATTCCAAAAAAAATTGCTTTATCAAGTCCTCTGAGATTATAACCACAAAGTGGATGTTTTAGCAAACAATGCCATCTATTTTAAAAATGGCGATGCTTAAAAAAGAAGAAGAGGATTTTCCCTTCCAATTAGTTTCTTAACCCACAATCTTTCAAATGGAGATGCATTTTATCTCATAAATGCAACATATATCACAATATAAAATGTTCTAGATTGCATATGAGATGTGTATATTTGGAAGGACCTATGCATTCTTTCATTGCATGCCTGATTTAAAATTGGGTATTGTGGGATAATAGATTTCAAATTGGGAGATTGCAAGGTTGTTTGGAGCAAGACCACCCTTTTGGATCTTCGCCTAGTGAGAACCTCACTTTGTTTTTGGTTTGATTTATGGAATTGTTGCTTGAAGGCTCCTCACTTAAGGTTCACTTTGTGGGTGGAGTGTCTATTTCATTGGATATTAGAAATTCATTGTGTATGAATTTTCAGAGTCGGTTTATCCTTGTACCACAAGTTCTATTTGGTTCAATTGCATTGCCTACCACTATAACCTTATGTTGTTTATGGGGAGCTATTCCTCTATTTTCTTGCAGGTATTTTGGTGGTATTTTGAGCATCTTCATTTCGCGGCCTAGTTTCTTCAATTTGCACGAAATTGGGCATCTTGGTCTATGCAGTTTGGGATATTAGGTAGTATGCTATTTTTGTTGGTTTGGTTGTACAGTGGGGTTTTTCTTGTGCATTGGCTACAAGATTTTAGATGGGGGAATTCCAAGAGTTGGCAGCGCTGTGCAACTCTATGCTTTAACTCCATGGATTAGAAATAAGCATTAGAATTTCAGAGAGCTCCTTGTAGGCATGAAGAGTCCATCCAATGCAACCGTACTTCCATCTTCTTTGTGGCATAAATTTTTTCATGAGAATAAGCATCGTTGTACCTGCCATAATAATGAACACATTGGTGCAACAAAAGCAACAAATTGATTCTCTGGAGGCAAAGTCTAATAGGCTAAGAATTTCGGTGCTCAATCTAAGCAAGGGGTCACAATGAACAATGTTGAATTACAAGATGTCCACAGGCTTTGTTCTCCAAACTCTCTAAACAAGATGCCACTTTTCACCAAATGCTTGAGGCCCATGGACATTGGAAATCAAAAGTACAATCCTACCAATTCGGGGATGGATGACACTTAAGTGATTATGTTTTTCCATTGATCTTATGTTTTGCAAAACAATTAGAGTTTTAGATGTTTTCTTAAGATGGAATACACATAAGAATTGTTGGAATGTAATAATATTGGACACTTGCATTCTCTCTTTTTCACTGATCGAGGTTCTAACCATTTTGTTTGAATCTTCAAACTACTAAGTTTTGTAAACCTCATTGTTTAGGCACAAATACAATTGTTTTAATATAAATTTCCCCAATTTATTGCGCTGAGAGTTGCTCTACAGCCCAGTATGGAGTAGATGTCAAACGTAAATGTTTAACATTTAACATGTATATGTCTACTCAATTATAAATTAAAAAAACATAAAATTAATAAACAAAAAGTTAAAAGTAATATAAAGCCCAATGCATGTATGTAAACATTTAAATGTTGGTTTAATTAATAATAAAAAGAAGTTAATGTCAATTTGTTATATTTTGATTTTGTTACCACATGCCCAAAAACCATAATTTAGTTCACAATCAAAATATTTAATAACAATATGAAATAATTCTTAACCATAGATATTCACCCCAACTTTACCATGAATATTATTGACATGTAAATAGGTTTTGTTACAATACCATGAGCCAATACTATGGCTTATCAATACCACATGCCCAAAAAACATTACTTATTTCACAATTAAAATATTTTATAAATATTGAATTTTATAACATTTTTTTAATTAAATCTAAAAGGAAAAAGTTATCATTACTTTTGAGATATATCTAAACCCTCTATCCTCATGACTACTAAAAGGATTCCTATAGAAATTAAATCAAGGTTTTAATAAAATTAAAAATGAGAATACTTTTATATATAAAGATGTGAAATTTATATAATATAAATAATATTATTAAGAACTAGCATAGATTTATCTTAATTAAGGATCCTAGAGCAAGAAAATTGACTAGCAATAATACAGAAAGATAGTGCATGATTGTTTTAAGTTTTTCATTATTGTATTTTTTTGACATGATTGATCCAAAATATAGGTTTAATATTTTACAACTAATTGAGATTTTTTTTTTTTAAACACAATATCATGGAATCAAATTTAAGAGAGAGAGGGAGGGAGAGAGTGACAAAGCTGGAGGGTGAAGAGAGAGAGAGAGAGAGAGAGAGAGAGAGAGAGATGGAGTTGAAGTGGGAGAGAGAGAGGGAGTGACAAGGGAGAGATGGGGAGAGCATGAGGGAGAGAGGAGAGGAGGGAAGAGAGAGAAGAGAGAAGAGAGATATGGAGAGAAGGGGAAGAGAGAGAGATAGGGAGGGATAGAGATATATATAGATATGGAGAGAGAGAGTGTCTATGTTTGGGGGGTGAGATAGAGAGGGAATAAGAAAGAGACATATAGATACAAATATAGATATTATATAACCAACCTAGATCCATCTTAACAATGGATCTATCAAGTGCCAAGAGGGATCAAATCTCTCGAGGTGCAAACTTCTACTCAAGTTTTGCATTAAAAAAAGAGGTTTACACTTCGACATATTTGATCCCTCTTGATGCTGGATAGATCCAGGTTTAAAATGGATCTAGGCTAGGGCTAAAAGAATAATTTTTTAAAGTAAATGGATAGAAAATCCTTTTACTTATATTTTAAAAATAAATGGATAGGAAACCTTTTTACTTGCATTTTTAAAATAAATGGATAGAACATCCTTTTACTTAAATTTTTAACATTACCATTAATTGTTCTGGGATGTTTGAGAGTGGTTCCAACCTCATTGAACATCACATGGAGAAAGAAAATTTTTAGATCCCATTCAAAATATAGTGGAATTAATAATTTTTTAGGATTTTAGGATTGTAGCATTTCCACTAGATTCTATCATTTATAAGGGCACACGATTGGTGTTTAATCAAGAGCATCAAGACCACTATGTACCTTGATGTTGGTGGCATTGGTTGCTGAACTCCTTTGTCATGAACTTGGTAAAAATGTATCCTGCACCTAAGAAAAATCAATAATAATTAGGTATGTTAACATTTTTCTACCTTATTTTAATGCTTGGATTAGGGTATTTCATCAAAATTAGAGGGGGTTGACTGATGCCCGTGAGTGTATATATATATATATATATATACACACACACACACACATTAAAGCATTTCACGAGTCCTCAAAGGAAACCATAAAATTTATATACAATTATACATTTTAAGAGCTACTCATATTCGATGGAATACTTGATGAATCAATGTGAACTTAAGATGAGGTTGGCCCAGTATTGTCCAATAATGATTTGTTCAAGTTAATATTTTATTTTTTAATTTACTTCCCATCCACCTCTTGAAATGATGATACTTGATAATCTGAACTTGACAATAACTTATATTTACATTGATTTAAATAATATATTTTAATAGGTAAATAATGTTAATGCATCACCTTCCTACATTTTTGCTTAAAAAGCCACAACTTGATATGTCATTTTTAATCCCAATCATGTCATTCTTTTATGAATTCAAAAATATTTTCTAGTTTAAGGTTATTGCTTATTTCTCATACCTAGTGCCCCATGCATCGCTTTAAAACATGTAGTCTTAAATTTACATGTTTAAAATTGATGTCGCAATTGCTAAGTAAAACTAAAAAATCATATCATAATTCCTACGTGCATGAGTACTTACTCTATTATTAGATGCATTAAAGCATTTCACGAGTCCTCCAAGGAAACCATAAATGACAACACAAAAATATACCCTAGTATAAGCCACTTACTCTAAAATATTACATCATAGAGTGTTTAATAAGGGAGATAAAAGAAGCCTCCTATCATCTCTTAATTTTTTTTAGAAAAAAATAATTCAACAATGAGAAATATCAACAAATGTAGATATTCATAAACAATATCGAACATAAAAATATGAGTCATAATTGATATTCATGAGATAACAAATACAACCACCCATAAATTAGATTGGAAAACAAAGTGGAAAATTCATAGGATTGGTCCTATTTGAGCTCTTGAGCATTTCGTAATCCAAGGTCCAATCATAAAGGGGACTTGGGAAGAGCATAAACAACATTGTTCCTTGTTCTACAAGTATGATGAAATTTTATTAAGTTAAAGATATATTTGAAAATTTCAACTTCATCTACAACTACCCACTCCCTAACCAAACCATGATACCACCAAGGAAAATTCACTAGCACAAAAAAAATTGATAGTCAAAACACAACTCTCTCATAGGCATGAGTTTAATAAGGGTTCCTTTCTCCACTAGATGTAGAGCTTGACTTCCAAATGCTCCTTTGGAGGCTTGCATAGCACCTAATGGAATCGCTTCATTATTACACATTTCATTAGTAATTTCCCTTGTTTTTATCATGCAAACCCAACTACACACCAAATTGTGATCTTCAAACTCAACAAGTTTAGGAGCTTCCCTTGCCACTAGATTCAAATTGAGGCTTACAAGATCAAATTTCATAGGCAATGTATAACTCAACATTCTTTCCACTTTCTCTACTCTCTCCCTACATGTAAAAACTTTTTCTTCCTCTCCCACTTGTGAACCACCCACATAGATCTCTCTTGCTAGTTGAATCCCTTGCTTTTCCCATGTAACTCAACCCTCATCCGAGGAATGATTTTCAAGGTCACATTTTCTAAGGATAAATTTTCTAGAGGGGAGATGGGGCTCATCCCACTCCTCTCATTATTGTGGAAGGTGATCTACCAACAACATTCAATAATGATTACTGTTTCACAAGGGAGGGTGGATGATATTTCTCAAAATTAATTTGACATCACAAAATAGTTTGGAAAAGGTGGCTAGGGATCCTTAGGCATATTGAACTCCCTTTTTTCATCCTCGTTGCTATTTTGTATCATGGTATTGTGGTTCTTATAGGTGCTCATGCCTTAGTTAGCGATTGACATTTTTCTTATTAGATAAAGGATATAATCTATGCACTAGTGATATGCTTGGATTGTCTTATCAATGTAATTAAATAGTCATGCCAATGATAAAAACAATAATAATTATAATTAATTACAATTAATTATGGGGGTTAAGGTTGGGGATGTTACAAAATACTTGTTTTTATTTACATATGACATCATTAAAATGGATAGAATCTATTCCAATACATAAAACCACAATAACCACATTGATACTTTAAAACCTAACATTTGAATCATATATTATGTTTGTTTGCTCATGCTTGTAAGAATTTTTCAACATTACTCAATGTGAACATGAGAATTCCTAGCTAATGAATGATAAATTTTGTGTAAGAAATTGCATACCTTGTCCGTGTTTGTGGGTGAATTGCTCCCTCTATTTGATCTGACCAATTGCTTCAAAAATATCTCTTTTAGTAAAGAATCTAATGATAAAATATTTATGGATTTCAACCATATGCATTCCTAATATCATTCGTAGAGGCACATTTTATTGATGCTTTCATTTTCCACATGTTGAAACCACCTTTTTAATGAAAAACCATAAATAGGTCCGCTTCTAAGTCAAATTCCAAATCCATCCTCCTTTATGTACCTTGATGTTGGTTGCATTGGTTATTGAATTCCTTTGTCATGACCTTGGTAAAAATCTACCATACACTAGAGAAAAATCACTAATTAGGCATGTCAAACTTTTTTACCTTATTATAATGCTTGGATTAGGGTGTTTCATGAAAATCAAAGGGGGGTTCGTTGATGCCTATGGAGGATTGAATATCTTATGTATTTTTTGCCATCTATTTTTTCCTTCTTTTTTCTTCTAGTTCTACTCCGATTTCGACTGATTTATGGTTCCTAGGGTCCATTGGTTTGGTCATTGGTCTAGTTATGATAACATTGATCCCAACTACTATGTTATTTTTTTTTCCCTAGGAAAACAAATTGTAATTTCATCCATAACTATGGAAAGTTGTATTATTAGATGCATTAAGACATTTCATGAGTCTTCCAAGGAAACCATAACTGAAAACACAAAAATATACCCTAGCATAAGCTGCTTAACACCAAAAAATTACATCAAAGAGTGTTCACTAAGGGATATAAAATAAGTCTTCTATCATCTCTCAAACCTTTTACAAAAATTAATTCAATAAAATATCAACAAAATCATATCATCATACATAATATGAATCATCAAAATATGAACATGAATTATATCCATGAGATAGCCAATAAAACCACCCATAAATAATATTGGAAAACATAGTGGTAAATTCATAGGATTGATCCTCTTTGAGCTCTTGAGAATTCCATAATCCAAGGTCCAATTAAAGGGGACTTGGAAAGAGCATAAACAACATTGTTCCTTCTTCTACAAACATGATGAAATGTGATTAAGCTAAAAACATATTTGAAATTTTTGACTTCATCAACCTCATCATAATTTTCAGCTTCATTTATAGCTATCCACTTCCAATCCAAACCATGACACCACCAGGGAAAATTCACCGACACACAAAAATTTGGTGGTCAAAGTACAACTCTCTCATAGGTACAAGTTCAACAAGGGTTCCTTTCTGCAATGGGTGTAGATCTTGACTTCCAAATGCTCCTATGTTGGTTTTCATAGCACCTAATGGAATCAATTCACTACTCCACATTCCATTAGTAATTTACCGCCCTTGCTCTTATCATACCTGCCCCACTACACACCAAATTGTGACCTTCAAACTCAATAATTTAGGAGCTCTCCCTACCACTTCAAGGGTTCAAATCAAGGCTTAAATGATCAAATTTAATAGGAAATGGATAGCTCAACATTCTCTCCACTTTCTCTACTCTCTCTTGACATGTGCAAACTTGTCCTTCTTCTCCCACTTGTGCACCACCCACAAGGTTCTCTCTTGCTAGTTGAATCCCTTACTTTTCCCATGCAACTCGCCCCCCATCTAAGGAATGATTTTAAAATCAATTTTTCTAAGGAGAATTTTTCTAGAGGGGCGAGGAGATTCATCCCAGTCTCATTTTTGTGGAAGGATATCCTTGCACCGACTACATTCAATAACTGATTATCAATTCACAAGGGAAGGTGGAGGATATTTCTCAAAATTAATTTGGGCATCAAAATAGTTTGACAAAGGTGGCTAGGGATCCTTAGACATATTGAACTCCCTTTTTATCCTCGTTGCTATTTCGTACTCATGTTACCATGGTCCTTATATCTGCTCATGCCTTAGTTAGTGATTAACATTTTTCTTATTAGTTAAAGGATATAGCATTAATATGCTAGATTGTCTTAGCATTGTAATTAAATACTCATGCCAATGATAAAAAAACCCCCATTGCAATTAATTATAATTATTTATTGGGGTTAAGGTTGGGGATGTTACGAAATACTTGTTTTTTATTTACAAATGGCATCATTAAAATGGACAAAATCTACTCCAATACATATAACCAGAATAAAGACAATGATCCATCAAAACCTAACAATTGAATCATATGTTATGATTGTTTGCTCAAGCTTGTAAGCAAATTTCAACATTACTCTAGGTGAACATGATAATTCCCACCTAATGGATGATTTTTCTTTTTTTAAATAAGTTGCATACCTTGTCTATGTTTGTGGGTGAATTCCTCCCTCTTTTTGATCTAACCAATTGCTTCAAAAATATCTCATTTAGTAAAGAATATAATGATAAAATCTTTATGAATTTCAGCCATATGCATTCCTAATATCATTCATAAAGAGACACATTTTCTTGATGATTTTATTTTCCACAAGTTGAAACCATTATTTTTATGAAAACAATGAATAGGTCCACTTCTAAGTTGATTTCCAAATCCATACTCCAAACATAGATATTACTAATAAACGCGACACATCATCCATTATAAATGCTAAGAAAAATATGATACATAGGTTGTCCCTCTATACACACTAGCATCCATAGATGTGTCCATGAAATTGATGGTACTTTAAGAAACCTAAGAAAAATGTTCAAATCATGTTGGTACACATGCCAAAATTGTAAAAAATGGAAACACATGAAGTGGAAACTCTAGGAAGACCCAACTAACAAATGCTTGTGGAATAAATTTCCATGTGTCATTATTTATTGGCCCTCCAATTACCTATACAAGAAATATTTTTCCTCCATGCTAATCATATCCATGTCTTTCAAAGTTATATTGTTAGTTTGTTGATCCATTTCATCCTTTTGGGTGTCAATATTACGCACTTTAAACATCCCTCAAATATTTTATATTATGTTATTGAGGAGAAAAAAGGACCTTAGATTATTAGTTGCTTTTGGCTTGGGAAATATTGTTTGATGAGGACCGAATGAACCAAGGATTTTGGTTTAGAGATTTACAATAGTCATGGATAGCTATATCACTCTACTCATGAAATCCTCGATTTAATAAGAATCTTGTTATTTTCCTTTCCACCCAAAATCACAGTCTAAATTGAATGCACACTATTGCTATTTACTTAGATTTGATATTGGACTTGATTCGTGTATTTCCATTATCTGATTGATGGCTCTATATCGTTCAAAGGAATGCAGATGGTATGGTTTGTGTGAAGATAAAGGACTAACTATCCCAAACTAATTATTTCCTTTCTAACTAGTACCCATGAAAATGGAACTAAAGAATACCACTTTGAGCACTTATCGAAGGCTGAAAAATATATTCTTCTCTCTTTCTCTAATTTAGAGAAAATATATATATTTGAGCCTTTGGAGGTTGACAAATATATCATAGAAATACTTTATATATATGTTGACCCATAGGGTACGAATCCCTTTTAATTCAGTAGGATTTAGTTGATTGAATTAATATTGTAACAAAAGTGATATTGTAACTAAGTTGATCATATTCTTGGCAAAAGACTTTCCAAATCAAAGTATGAAATTACTGTAGAAATATAAAGGAAATAAAAATCATAGATTGGCTAAGTGAAATGGAGAGATTGTTTGAATATGAGAAGGTTGAGAACTTATTTTCCATACAAAGTTCAAGTGACTTGTTTCTTTTTGGTGGGATTTTGTATAACACCAGATGGTTTGATAAAATAAAAATATAACGAAATGGAATAGACTGGTATCCAAGTTGAAATCATTTTTCTTTGTATTATTTACAAACATGTTCTTTTCAAATAGGGTATTCACATGTTATATAGAGATTATAATGTGTAAGAATAAACACAAAAAATCAAAAAAAGTTTCTATCCACATAGGTCATGATGATGAGAGTCAAAGTGTCTTTGGATGAATTTTATAGTCTAAGAGGAGAAATGATTGCATAAGCTAAGATAAAAAATATAAGTATATTATTTAACATTGCAATTAGAATATAACTTAGCATGCAAGGATAATGGGAGGAATTCCATTAGAAACATAGATATTTGAGAGAGGAAATCTAATTTCAACATCATGCACATAGGATTCATGAATATAAAACATTGATAATTCGGAGAATGTACATCAAGAAAAAGTAAAGAAATATATATTGCTTCACATAACCAGGTGAGGGCCATAAATCATTTTAGTATCCACAAGTATATGGAACATAAGGGAATTAATTATAGATCACAATTGGCATAAGAAGGTATGTAAGGACACAGTCCAAAAGTGGAAACAAAAACATAAAGAGGAGAAATTGATGTCGTGTAGAGAGAAAATGGTTGAAACCCCAATAGAAAATTCTGAAATATTGGAAGTGAATAAGGAATACCATCTTTATAAAGAAGAGGAATTCTATAAGTAAATATTGTAAAATTGAATCAAGTAACATAGAGAACAGGGTGGCAATAGATATGATTGAGAAGTTGGTAAAAGAAACATCCCTAACCTCATAAGTTATATTGACTTGAAAAGGATATAAAGTGAATGATGCCAATCAATGTGAGGTATTATTTCAAATTGGTAAATATAAATACAATATTTTATGTGACATGATTTTTTATGATCCACACACATTGGAAATGATAAAAATTCAATGAATACCATCCACTTTGAGGAGGAAACCTCTTTTTACAATTATTCCAACGTAAAAGACAAGAAATGATGATCCTAAACTAGGTCTTCTTGGTGTGTGTGTACACATATACGAGACAAAGGGTATAATCATAATTGAAAGGTACAATAAAAGGTTCTATCCAATATACTAATATAACAAACAAACTAATAAATAATGCTTATTAGGACCTTAACATAGCCACTTAAAAAACATTTTCCTTCAAAGCTTGTAATTGAGGGTGTTTCTTCACAAATTATTCATTTTCGCATGTGATCCAAACTTATATAGGAGCGCAACATAATACAGATATAAACATAAAAAAAGCGTGCAACAGAAATAACACTTCATTTCATTAATATCAAAGAACTGAAATATTCTTACATACAAAATCTAAACAAACTAGCTTAGGCGATGGTAGCTTATCTCTGAGAAGAGATATGGCGGATACATGCCTCTGAATTGTGTTACAATGAGGCTCAAGGGACTTTTTATTATTGAACAATGAAGGGAAACCCTAAACAACCAAAACCCTAACCCCAGGAGATGGAACACCAAGGGTTTTTGGGCCCCACTGGGGTTAGCTGGGAAACCAACTTCCTGGGGTTGTAACTTGGTCATATGATCTCCTTTTGGTGCGTATGATACCTTGTTGGAAAGATATATTATATTACTATAGTATTTGTGAAAGGTCATTTCCAATGGCAATGGGACTATTGCGAACCTAAAAAAAATGCCATTTAGAGGGTCAAAATAGCTTTGGAAGTTCAAGACCTGAAAAACTACAAAAAATAGTAAATGTTGCTACTATTAAGGAAACTGATGAAACTGACTGCAGGTATAGGTGGAATAGGTGGGTGGCCACCAATATCTACCTGGATCAATGCTCCCCCTTTAGGAAGTCTTACCACTCAAACCAGCAAGGGACCTAAAGGGGTTCTTAAGAGGGCCACTGCTAGGTTAAGGGAAACAATGAAGGCTTAGCCCGCTGTCACCACAACTAAGTCTCCTTGCTTTTTACGGACTTTCACCGAAGGGAGGAGTCCCGGTAGTGTATGGATCACTTGTAAAATATATGTCAATGGATAGGTGAGAAGTGAACCTGAAAACTGTTTCCTAAGGATGGAGTGAAGAATGGAACTTTCTTGCTCTTTAAGTAAGGGACTTGGTCCACCAAGGGTAAGGGTTTAGGATTTGAGGGTTTAGGGAGAAAGGATAGGCTTAGAAATAAGGTTCTCAATCCATATAATCCTTGGGAGACTTGTATTCCCAAATGGTCCTTAACAAATAATCTTTATTGAGAAGTGGGACCACACAGGGCTAAGTGGACCTAGCCCAGGTTCAGGGATGGAATGCAACAACCAATGATGTAACTCCTATCCTCGAAAAGGTGAGGGGAATGGACCAAACAAGAATATTTACTTCAAAAGGTTGAATTGATCCTATTGAGGTATAGCCTTGGGGATGCCTAGGAAAAATTTGATCCTAGAGCTAGGGCTTGGGATTCTCGGAGATTCCATTGTTAGAATTGCCTCACATTTGGAGGAGAGGGAGTGGACCCACTAGTGTAGTAGCCTATAGGAGATCAGAGTTTTTCCTTGGGTCAATTCCCAGGAAATTGATGCCCTAAGTGACCTAATGGGGTTAGACTTGGGGAAGAATGGGAAAATGGTAAAAAGAGGGTTGAAAAGATCACCCCTTTAAGAGACCAATGCCTAATTCACTTGGGGATATGGAGTCAAGGATGGTGTTGAGTAAGAACTTGGTTTATTGATCACGGAGGCCCATAAAGTCAACTTCATTCGATGTTGAGTGAAAGAAAAGAAAAGTGACCTTCAAGAATTTACAATTCAAAGAAAATGATGCAATATTATCAGGACAAATAATCTATAGGACATTTCATTCATATAACATTGGCCCATACATTAACTTAGCTAAAAACATGCTCAATTCCACATTTTGATTATGCATCAACTAACCCTAATTTTAACAGTATGCAACAATAAGAATAATAACATCAAAATTCACTTAAAATGTTATAGAGTATATCCAACCAACATTTCGTTCATATTGTCTCGAGTCTCCATGGGAAGGATACTCCATTTTCAATGTGGAAGACATTGAAGAACCTCAACCAGAACAGTAGCGACTAGAGGAAATTGGCGCTCAAGGATAAGCTTTGAAGAATCAATATGGAGAAGGGCGATACTATTTCCACATATCTGAACAAGCTCACCACCTGCAGAGATGAGCTTGGAAGTGTGGGAATAACTACTGCCAATGATGATATGGTGAGCCTCGCTCTCCTTGGCCTTCCAAAGAGTTGGAATAGCTACCGGGACTCTGTGAATAGAAGGGAGAAACTGTCAGATTGGCGACAACTGTGGTCGGATATTATGCAGGAGAAGGTTAGGAGGAGCACACGAGATGTTTCTTCATCCAAGAGTGATGATGAAGAAAATCTGGCCTTAGTAATTAAGGCAAGGAAAGGGAAGGGGAAGGATTCCCATTTCAAATCGAATTCTTCTCATGGAGGGAAGAAGGGTCACATGTCTGAAGTGAGATGCTTTAATTGTCACAAGGTGGGACATTATGTGACTAATTTCCCATCGAAGAAGTCAAAGAAGGGATCCTCGGAAGGATTGGAAGGTGAGGCATTAGCCTCTTAGTTCGTAATGGACTTTACCCTCATCGCATGCATGGTGTCATCGATGATGGGTTGTGTCTGGTATCTTGACAGTGGAGCCTCATTCCACATGATCGGTGATAAAAATTTATTTAGTGCCTTGGAGGAGAAAGACATCAAGATGCGCATAGTGATGGGTGACGACGGAAGGTATAGTGTTTCAGGAGTGGGCACAATTGCTTTTCGGAGGAGCATGGAGCTCCTCTAAACTTGATAGATGTGATGTATGTGCCTGGACTGAAGAAGAACTTGGTATTGGTCGCGATGTTGGAGGACAAAGTCTACGATGTTGTCTTCAGTAAAGAAAGGCATTCCTAAGACACATAGCCACGGGTCAGACCAAGAGGATATGGATTCAGGTGAATAGTCTCTATAAACTAGAGGTAGATGATTGTGCAACATTGAGTACGAAAGTAGAATTGGTGCAAAGCCAAGACATTGGCGAGTTGTGGCACAGATGATTGGGCCATTTGCATCATGGGGATTTGAAGATAATGCAGCAAATATCTACATGACTTCTCAAATGTAAACTTGAGCAAGTTGACACATGCAAAGGTTGTACCTTGGGAAAGTACACCAAGTCTTCTTTTCATGATCGAGACAGTCGAGCAAAGGCTATCTTAGAGTGAGTTCATACTAATGTGTGTGGACCATTCTCGACGATATCCACAATGAAGTAAAGGTATTACCTGATTTTCATTGATGACTATTCTCATAAATGCTGGATTTATTTCATGCAGAAGAAGGACCAAACTTTCACAAAGTTTTGTGAGTTCAAAGATTTGGTCGAGAAAGAGTCAGGGAAGAAGATCAAGGCCTTGAGAAGCGACAATGGTGGAGAATATGTCTCTCAAGAGTTTAAGGACTTCTGTGTAGCGGAAGGAATTAAACGAGAGTTGATGGCACCTCATAACCCACAGCAGAATGGGGTGGCCGAGAGGAAGAACATAACTATTGTAGGGGCAGCATGGGAAATGCTGCGTGACTAAGGATTACCACTTCACTTGTGGGCTGAGGCATGCAACAAACTGGTCTATTTTAAGAATAGAATCCTACATCACATACTTGGGATGAAGACACCAGAGGAAGCTTTCTCCGGTAAGAGACTAGATGTGGGTCATTTCAGGATCTTTGGCTCATCAGTATATTTCCATGTGACAAAGGATGCACGAAAGAAGCTTGACCAACAACAGAGTTGGGATATTTGTGGGGTACACTGATACACCTCAAAACTATCGGGTGTACTTGCCTATCAGTCGAAGGACAGTGGTTTTCATAGATCTCAATTTTGAAGAGCAGAAGGCCATGTGAGTTTTCCTTGAGAGGGAGCTCCAACTACAAGCTGTGGAAGAACTGTTGGTTCCTAAGGAAGAGGAGTCTCAAACTTGTGCGAAGCTGCCACATGCATAGGTTCCAGGAGTGGAGACATCCACTCAAGCAGAGTCTTCTAGAGATGGATGAAAGCGCACAAGAGAAGCTGACAAATTGTTGGAGGATGCGAGAGGGAATGTGGGAGCACCATTTTCTCAGCGCAGACATAGGAGGTCACCTGAGAGGCACACTAGATACATGGCCCTTGCTAGGGAATGTGTTGAGACCGAGCCATATTCCTTTGAGGAAGCAGTGCAACAGTCGATTTGGGTTGATGCTATGGTGGAGGAGTATGACTCCATAGTTCATAACAGTGTTTGGGACGTGGTTCTGAGATCGGAGAACAAGTCAGTTGTGAGTTCCCATTGGCTTTACAAGGTAAAGCAAGATGCTGATGGTAGTGTGGAGAAGCATAAGGCAATATTTGTTTCCCGTGGCTTTTCACAGGTTTAGGGGATTGACTATGATGAGACTTTTGCTCCTGTCACAAGGTACTCATCTATTAGATCTATGTTGGCACTATCAGCACAGATGGGTTGGAAGATCCATCAGATGGATGTGAAGACTGCATTCCTCAATGGCAAGATTAAGGAAGAGGTTTACATAGAGAAACCAAAAGGTTTTGAGACCTTCGAATGTGAGTTGCATGTGTGCCGACTCAAGAGAGTGTTGTACGGGCTGAAGCAAGCACGTCGTGCTTGGTACACTAGGATAGACAACTACTTCACCGGGTTGGGCTTCACAAAGAGTGAAGCAGATGCGAACTTGTACATCATGGTGGTGAAAGGTAAGCTGTTGATCATCGTAATTTATGTTGATGATCTCATATTGACTGGTGATGATCAGTTGATCATGTCTTGCAAGGACCTTGCAAGAGAATTCGAGATGAAAGACATGGGTCTCATGCATTACTCCTTGGCATGGAAGTGTAGCAAAAGGATGGGGAATTGTTTGTGTCTCAGGGCAAGTATGCCAACAAGATACTCAGGAGATTCCACATGGAGAAGTGCAAGCCCATGCAGACTCCTCTAGCAGGTAACTAGAGGAAGGAGGTTGCTACTTCAGGAGAAGTAGTGGAGGCTACTGTGTACAGGAAACTTGTGGGTTCACTGATGTACTTAGTGAACATACAACCAGATTTTTGCTATGCGATGATCTAGTTGAGTGAAGCGATGGTTCAGCCTACCAAGATGTTTTGGAAGGTGGAAAAGCATGTATTGAGATACCTCAGAGGCACATCTTAGTATGGATTATGGTATAGATGGACAGAGGGAGTGAAGCTACAGGGTTTCACTGATGCAGATTGGGTAGGTAGTCCATCAGATCGGAAGAGCACATCAGGAGGGATTTTCAACCTTGGGTCAGCAGCGGTTTCTTGGTACAACAAGAAATAGAGGTCGGTTGCACTCAGCTCGTCAGAGGCAGAATACATGGCTACAAGTTAGGCAGCATGTGAGGCCATCTAGATGCGGAAAATCCTAGTTGGTTTGTTTGATCAGAGGATGGATCCAACTGTGATCTA
The DNA here is from genome assembly GCA_031772625.1 of Pinus tabuliformis. Classification (NCBI taxonomy): domain Eukaryota; kingdom Viridiplantae; phylum Streptophyta; class Pinopsida; order Pinales; family Pinaceae; genus Pinus; species Pinus tabuliformis. The sequence continues at coordinate 1,092,753,746 of CM062817.1, read as the reverse complement.
TTGTGATGATTAGAGTTGTATCAACCTCTCTGAGAATCTAGTATTTCATGATAGGTCCAAGCACATCGAAATTCGATGTCATCATCTCAGAGACTATGTAGCGAGGAGGATCATGTTGCTGCAGTATATTTCGACAGAGGAGTAAGATGCTGAGATTTTGACAAAGGCATTGTCAAAGTGTAAATTCGAGTTCCATAGAGACAAGATCGGGGTGGCAGATAATCCCTTTCTTGTTGAGAGGGAGTGTTGAAATGTGGCAACAAGAATATTCCAATTTAATTTGTCCTTGAATTAAATTGTGAATTAAAATCGAATTTAGTCTTAACATCTACTTGGAAATAATTAATTAATTCATTTTGAATTAATTAGTTGGAGAAATTCAAGTTAGAAGTCTTTCTGAAGTCATGCAAGAGTTATCCCTTAAATTAAGGAGATAAGATTGAGTTATATTTGAGTTGTAATTAGTTAACTTAGTTTACTGAGTTAAGTCCAGTTAAATTAGTTCCAAACTATTTGAGGAACTAATAGAGAGTTAACAGTCAGTTGATGCATGCATGCACTCAACTAGTGTACTCTATTTAACTGAAGATTCTCTCATTAGAAACTCATGCATGTCGATACTGAGAAAGATCTAGTTGAGATTAAAGTCAAGGACAATGTACTATCAGTTGCATGTGTTTTCTTATAAATAAAACTCATGCTCGCAGTCAAGGGATCATTCCTTGAGGATTGCGCAGTTCTGACAATGTGTGAGAGAGTGTTCCACTTGGTTGGAGGAGATCATCCACTTGGTAACAGGAGAATCATCCTAGAGGAACAACACAAGGAAATAGGAGCTTGGAGGGCAGAGAGGAAGGCTTGAGAGAAGCCAAGATTGCCTGTGAGCATCTATGAGGATTGTACTAAGAGTTGGCTAGCTATGAGAGCTAAGGCTTTGTATAATTCCTATGTATTTCCACCTTGTATGATAATACAGATAGTGGGATTTTTAGCTGAGGCTTTCCCCAAAGTATTTTCATGTGTATTGTGTGATTGATTCTTCTTCTGGTTATATTTTTCAGCTCGATCTTTAAGCTTTCACAAATTGATAGTAGAAGTAGGTTATAGTATTCTGCTTTGATTTATATTGCATTATCGGGTTAACTTACATCATATTTTCTACATGGTATCATAGCTTGATTTGTAGAAATTTTCTACATGGTATCAGAGTTGGATTTGTAGAAATTTTCTACATGGTATCGGAGCTGTGAATAGTATACTGAGAAGAGAATTCGAAGTTTGAAGTTCGGGTTGCAGGTGCAAATCGAATTCATATCATACTTCAAGGTTGGCCAATGGCATTCTATGGCTTGAGACTCGAGTATGCCTTGGATGGTAGCTCAAATTACATAGCATGGAAAGATAGAATGGAGGATGTATTAGAAGACAATGGCTTGAAGGAATTCATTGATCAAGAAATCTAAAGCTAGCTTCAACTTGTTATCACTTAGATTTTCCTAGAAGTTGTTAGAAGAAGGAAAGCGGTCCAAGATAACCACAAACCAACTTTTAAGTATAGAATCTAGCCAATCTATACTCAGAGAGGGCTCTCTCTTTATGATTTAGCTTTGTTTAGTAAGGCATTAGGCTAGGTATGAAAGCTTGGGGGTTTTGATTTTGATTAGTGTTGGAATTCATGAACAGATGGGTAAAACAGAGTATTTTAGGCCACTAGGCTATGGAGTCAACTGAAGATGGCTTAACTGGATTGGGTTGATTCAGCAAAAGAGGGCTTCAAAGGGCAAGATAGCAAAACAAAAGGCAAATGGTAACTGAAAGGGTGGAATGGTCTCAAAAGGGAGGAGGGGTAGTTAAGAATCCTTCAACAAGTTTTGAGGGGAGGGAAAGTGGGTGATCACTAATAAAAAGCAGTTAAGAATTTCTTACTAAATGATCACAATGAAAAACTAAGAAGCAAGGAGAAACTAAGAATTCCTTGTCTATAATAGTTTTGAAGAAAACATTAAGAAAGATAAACCTTTTAAAACAGATTGCAATAAAGCACTTTCTGAGATATCATTATTTCGTTTATCATTCAGATTTCATGAAAACACATATGATTACTAATAAACAGAGGAAAAAAAATACTAAACAAGAGATATAGAATACTTATTTGACCATTGTTTTGCACGAGAATCCTGTGAAAGTCCTTTGCTTTATTCACTGCTTCCAATTAGCCATACAAGAGTTGTTCCAATAGCACTTCTTTTCAAAATAACAAGTTTATAGAAATGTCTAAGAATCCACCACCAATCAAAATCAAAACCCCAAAGCTTTCATACCTAGCCTAATATCTTACTAAACAAAGCTAAATCATAAAGAGAGAGCCCTCTCTGAGTACAGATTGGCTAGATTATGTACTTAAAAGTTGGTTTGTGGTTACCTCGGACCCCTTTCCTTCTTCTGACAACTTCTAGGAAAATCTGAGTGATAACATAGTGGCGACTCCACTGGGGAAGACAATTCCTCAATCATAATAAATCTTTAAGAAAGTTTAAACCCTAAATCTACAACATCTTAAAGAAATCACAGAAGTTGTTTGTTTGATATCATTTAAGAAAATCAAAAACATAATCCAAAAACCTGGCTTCAGAAAGGACTCGTTACACTAGAGCTAATCCTGATCCCAATCCACCACAAGTGTTTGAGAACCCTAATCTGATCCCCAGAATTCTTAGGAGACAAGAAAGTTATGTTAGTCCTCGGCCCACCTTCAGATCATCATCCTGTCCTGTTAGGTGGATCTACCTTGAAGACCAACCCTTTGACGAATACTTTGAGACCTCTTTGTTTAGGACTTCATCTGATTCTAAATTAATTGACCTAGTCCCAGACCCAGAGTTCATCCGAGAATTAGAGCTTCAAGCTGCCAATTTGTCAATTGATTGGTATTTGCGGAACTCAGCACAATCTATATTAGCACTGAAGGAACACCTAATCCCTCTGTAATCACTACTGTTTCTGCAAGTTCATCATCTTTTCCTCATACATCTCAACCTCAAACCACTCCACAACAAACCATCACCTCCAGCACTCCATCCACAACTCAAACACCCACTGTTATTCCAACCCCAGCTATTGTTTCACCATTACCTACAACAATGGCAAATAGATATTCCCCCCTGGTACTACCAGCAAACCTGGGTGCCATGCCCCAGGATTACCAAAGTAAGATCACTCAATTTGATGGTACTGGTACCTATACAGCCCAACAACACACCAAAAAGATGACTGATTATTTTGAAATTTATGAAATAGATGCTGATGATGTGCAAATGAGAATATTTGTTTAGAGTTTATCTGGGGAAGTTAGAACCTGGTTCAGAGGTTTAGTAGCAAATAGTATAGACAACCTAGCAACTCTCTATAGACAATTCCTGAATCGATGGGAGAAAAAGAAAGAACCTCTTCAGATTCTATATGAATACGAAAACCTAAAGAGCAGAACACAAGAAACTGTGCAGGATTATTGCACTAGATTCAACAATGTCTATAATGCCATCCCTCAAAATATTAGACCCCCACCTGATTTATCCTTAATCAAATTCTTAGATGGGTTTGATTCTGATATGGATTTCCAGCTGAGAGAATGAGCATCTCGTACTTTAGAAGATATGCATAGCATAACAGTCAGTGTTGAAGCCAATTTAATGTCTAAAAGAGCCAAGGCTAGGAGTGAGAGGAGAATACCATTAAAGGAAGAAGTCTCACCCTTTGAACAAAAGCTAGATGCCATAATTAAAGGGATGGATAGACTAGGAGACAAAGTGGAGACAATTGAAAGGAAAGCTCCTTGGGATGGTCAGCCAACCAACATAGGGAGAAATCCTAATTTTAGAAAAATCAGAACCCAAACACTGGGAAGAATGGCCCTGACCAAAACATCAGACCTCCTTTTCAGGAGAATTATGCAGAAGCTTCCAACTCTGAAGAACCAGAAGAGGATACTCAAATTAATCTGATGGGACTTGGTAATGAAGGAGAAGTTTTCTTGACCCAAGAGGATCAAGAGGCTCACATACTTAAACAGTTTCAAACTCAATCAGGGGAGTCATTCGACTTTAGGGAAGGTTATGACACAACCATTTTTGAGGTGCACAAGCAATACAACCTAAGAAGTAGGAGAATTGATGTCCCTGAAGCAAACAAGCAAAAGGTTCCAAATCAGCCCAAAAAAGGTAAGACAGTCACTACACCTGTACATATTCTTTCTAGATCAGACCCTAATCCTTCTAACCCCATAATTGAAGATGTCTCTGATAATCAACCAAACAATAGACAACCTTCCACTCCCCTTCCTTCTAAGGGAACTATGGAAGAACCTCTAGAATTTGATTTAGGAGAACTAGCAAATCCTGATTCCACTCTTGAAAAGGAGAAAAACACAGAAAACAGAAAACAGAGAAATACTACTGTTTGAAATCCAAAAGCACAAATAGAAAAACCCTTTAATCTGGAAATTGAAGTAGGTAAGTTGAAAATTACTGTTCCATTATCTGAATTAGCTAAAAATGACACTTACCGAGCTCAAATAAATAAATCACTGAAAATTACTGGAACTGAAGACTCAGTTAATCTTTTTGATGACCAACATGAATTAATTTTTGGCCCTAAAGTGAATGGAAAACCATTAGAAGGAGGAATTCCTCCTTTCTATGTGAGATTAAATATACATGATAAGATTCTTCACAATGCCATGTTTGACTTTGGGGCATCTCATAATTTAATGCTCAAGTTTGTAATGGAAAAGCTAGACCTAGACATCACTAGACCATACAAAGATTTATTCTCTTTTGATTCTAGTCAGGTGAGATATTTAGGATTAATAAAAGACTTGTGTGTCTCATTGGTTCAATACCCTGCTAAAACAATCTTAATGTATATAGTGATAGCAGATATACCACCAAAATATGGCATGTTATTATCCAGATCCTGGGGTGCTAAGCTTCAAGGATCTCTTCAACTGGATATGTCATATGCTACTATATCGGTTTTTGTACAGCCAAAGAAGCTATACAGAGAAACATTGATGAAATATGTAGTAAGTAGTCAGGAAAGACCCCAAAATTTCCCCATCTACTCAATACACTCTGATATGGACTCATTTATCCTTTACAATGCAGAAACCAATCCTTCTAATACTTTAGAAGTTTTAGCAGCAGAACCAAAAGAAATTAAAAAAGAAAAATCAAGTGTTCATATTCAGGAAATATTAGATAATAAAGAAAACCTAGATGAACCAGATCCCACTATTAAACTAGTTCCTACTACCCCAGACACCAATTATGAGCATGAAATCCTTTGGCAGTTAGAATTTGATGGCTCAGTCAATAAACTAGGGGCAGGAGCAGGAGTTTGGGTGTACAATTTAGAAAATGATCATGCTGAAGGTCATGCCTACAGACTAAATTTTAAGTGCACCAATAACATAGCAAAATATGAGGGTCTCTTGTTGGGTCTTAAACTTGTCAAAAGATTAGGAGCAATTAGAGTGTCTGTCATAGGAGATTCGGAATTAATAATCAAACAGATTAAAGAAACTTACTCAACCAGGGATCCTAGACTAGGATATTATAGAGGAACAGTCATAGAAATTCTCAATACTTTTTTGGAAACTCAGCTTGCAACTATTCCTAGAAAACACAACCTACAAGCCCATAGCCTGGCTATGTTGGCCAGCACCTGCAAATTACCTTTTGAACCTAATCATCAGTTTACTGCTGAAATTAGGCACAGACCAACCATCCCTGATAATTTGAAGAACTGGCAAGTTTTTGAGAGTGATGAACAGATCAATAACTTTTTAACTTTAGATGAAGAGTTTTTAAACAATAATATAGATGTTGATACATTAGTTAGTTCTAATCAAATAGATGAGGTAGAAACAAACATTTTAGAAGAGAGTTTAATAAACATACTCCATCCCACGAAATTCACACAAAAAGAAGTTCAAGACTTGAAACAAATGGATCTAGAAGAAGTAATAGAAGAAGAAACAGAGGTTATCGACTTAAAGGACAATCATCTACCTAAAGGATTGACTCCTCTAGAAGATCTATTTGATTCCAATGACATTCCCAAGAAACCTAAAATGGAACCATTAAAAGCAGATATTGAAGAATACAATTTAGGAACAGAGGACAATCCAAAAATGATAAAACTGTCAAAGTCTTTACCTCCTGATCAGAAGTTAAAGTACGTTGAACTTATGAGGGAATTCCAGGATGTCTTTGCCTGGAGTTACGAAGATTTGAAGTCTTATGACACCTCTATTATTCAACATACTATACCTATGAAAGAAAATCAAAAGCCCTTTAAGAAAAAACTCATAAGAATTAACCCTGTGTTATTACCATTGATTGAAAACGAAATTAAACACATGTATGAAGCAGAGATTATTGTCCCTATTATATTTTCAAAGTGGGTGTCTAACTTGGTGCCTACTAGGAAGAAAACTGGGGAAATAAGGTTATGCGTTGATCTGAGAAATGTGAATAAGGTCTCTCTTAAAGATAACTATCCTTTACCCAAAATGGATCATATTTTGCAAAGGGTAGTGGGTTCTTCTAGAATTTCACTTTTAGATGGGTTTTCAGGATATAACCAAATCTTGGTTCATCCTGATGACTAAGAGAAAACTGCTTTTACAACACCATGGGGCATTTTATGTACATCAAAATGCCATTTGGACTAAAAAAATCAGGAGCAACCTTCCAAAGTACAATGAAAATTTCCTTTGCCAAAGAAATTCATGATTTTTTTGTTATATATCTGGATGATCTAACTGTTTTTTTCTAATAAGATCAACAACACTTGGACCATCTCAGACAAGTTTTCTTAAAATGCAAAAATATGGTATTTCTTTGAATCCAAAGAAGTCCTTGTTTGGTCTGGAGGAAGGTAAACTTTTAGGTCACATCATTTCAAAAGATGGCATTCGAATTGACCCATCTAGGATAGAAGCTATTCTACAGATACCTCATCCAAGAAGTATTAAAGAACTTCAAGCTTTCCTAGGGAAGATAATTTTTTTAAGAAGATTCATTTCTAACTTAGCAGAACTCATTAAATTATTGAATAACATGCTAAAAAAGGATTCAAGTATTAAATGAAAAGTAGAGGTCAAGCAGTCATTTGAAGAAATTAATATGGCCTTGACTAGAACACGGGTCCTCACCAGTCCACAATTTGATAGAGACTTCATCATTTTTTCTTTTGCATCAGAACACACAATAGCTACAGTTTTATTACAAAAGGATGATCAAGGATGTGAAAAACCTATAGCCTTTTTTAGTAAAGCACTTAGAGATGCATCACCAAATACAAAATAATGGAGAAACAAGTTTTTGCATTGGTAAAATCCATTAAGGATTTCAGAGTCTACATATTATACTATCATGTGATAGCTTATGTTCCAAATGTAGTTGTCAAAGACATCCTAACTCAGGATGGAATTGAGGGAAAAAGGGGAAAATGGATAGGTACCATCTTAGAGTATGATATAGAGATAAAACCTACAAAACTGATAAAAGGTTAGGGATTGGCCAAACTCATCGAAAAAACCAATTGTTAATCCCTTGACATAAATGAACTGGATAACGAGCAAGAGATGGCGACTCCACAAATAAGCCAGGATTTTTCAGAGTCACCTTGGTATGCTGATGTAATTTATGTTTTACAAAACCTGCAGGCTCCTCCAGGGTTATCCAGAACCAAGAATAGGTTTTTAAAAATGAAAGCTTCAAAGTTTTGTATCTTAGATAATACTCTTTTTTGGAAAAATCATGAAGGAATTTTATTGAATTGTTTATTAAAAAAAGAAGCTGACAAGGGTCTCCAAGAATTTCATGCAGGAGACTGTGGTGGACATCTCTATTGGAAGTCAACTACAGATAAAATATTAAGGGCTGGATTCTATTGGCCAACCTTGTTTGCAAATGTGAAGAAATTTGTGACTTATTTCCATAAATGTCAAATCTTTGAAGGCAAGAGAAAGCTGTTACCTTTACCCCTAAAACCCATTTCCATCGAGAACCCTTTTCAACAATGGGGTCTTGACTTCATTGGAGAAATCCATCCACCCTCTTCAGGTCAACACAAATGGATACTCACTACCACAAACTATTTCACTAAATGGATAGAGGCCATCCCTTCCAGACAGGCCAATGACACAGTGATCATAGGTTTCCTAGAAACCAATATATTGTCCAGGTTTGGTTGCCCCTCTAAAATCATTACTGATAATGCTGCAGCCTTCAAGTCAAAGAAAATGATTAGTTTCTGTAACAAGTATCACATTACATTGGGCCATTCCACTGCCTACTACCCTCAAGGGAATGGATTGGCAGAATCTTCCAACAAGAGTCTAGTTAACATCATCAAAAAACTGTTGGAAGAAAATAAGAAAACTTGGAATAAAAAATTGATCAATGCACTGTGGGCAGACAGGCTTACAACCAAAAAATCCATTGGAACTAGTCCTTATGAATTAGTATATGGCATGGAGGTTGTTTTTCCTTCATCTCTAGGAGTTCCTGTCATGAAAATACTCCAAGAAGCTCAAGTGGAACCTAATGATATTCAAAGAAGGATAAACCAGACTATCAATTTACAACAGACCAGGGAGGAGGTGTACCAAAGATCCCAAGTGTTGCATGAGAAACTTAAGAAGATATTTGACAAAAGAACCAAGGCAGATGATTTCTACCTTGGAGATAAAGTGTTAAGATGGGATTCCAAAAGAGAGGATAAGGGGAAACATGGGAAGTTTGACTTTCTATCGAAAGGACCATACATTATCTATGCTTTCAAAGGAAACAATGCATATTTTCTTAAAGAGTTAGATGGCACAGAAGCAGAAGAAGGACTAGTCAAGGGTCGGATGTTAAAGCATTACTTTGATCCAACTTACTAATTTTACTATGTTTTTCATATACATATTATATCCTTTGTAATGTCAGAGTGTTGATTGGATAGTAAATTTTTGGAGTTGAAGCCCGAAGAGAAGGCCTTAAGCTTCAGAAGTATCATTGTCATACATACAATAAAGCAACAAGCAAAAGAAGATTTCAGAGCACAGATTAAGAGGTCACTGATCTACTGTTCTTGACTTTCCACCAGGGAAAGTTATCCCCAAATGGAACCACTGTTATGCCCTTATACCAATAGGTGTCATATTTCATGATTAACTTGGTTTAGATTTGTAATATGTTCATACCTTTATTTGTTGCAAAGGTTTTCCATATTTGTAAAAAATCAAAAAATTTAAAAAATGTAAGGAGAGTATACCCTAAAAGAAAAATCAAAGGGTGAAAAGAATAAAAGATGGTCAAAAAAATGAAAGAAAATGAACCCCAACAAAAAGAAAGACTAGGAAAGTGTGCAAGTCTAAATGCCACTACCTTTTTACTTTTGTATGATAAACAATTGTGTGCAGTTCGTCACTTATGCCACAATTCAATAATAGTCAAACAGTTTTAGCTTGGCTAGTTCATATTTCAATTTCATGTTTTAGAAATAGAGAATAAAGGTCTGACCAAACAGTGTAATCTTGGCAGATTAGTAGATAGGTATAGTGAAAAAGGAGCTCAACAATTTAATTTGAGCCCTTGGATGTAATCAGTGTAGACTTAGATAGGCATCACCATGTAAAAGAAAAGAAAGTTTGATAAGGGTTTTCTAGTCTAAGTGCACCCTAATAAAGAAGTAAAAATGCTAGATTAAATTAGGTAGGGTAAGTAGATGATGGTTGCAGAATAATATGTGGTGAATGATGATTCTAAATGTATCAATCTTTTACTTTCATCACAAAGCAAAGGCATGTATTACATGGAAGGCACATCAAGCAAGAAAAGTCAATAATAATTAATTTCCCTTCTCATTTCCCCTAAATTTTCACTAATTTCCCCTAAGTTCCAAGGTATCTATCAAAGTTAGAGGGGCTTAGAGCATTTCTCTGACTTTTGGAGGGACCGGACCCTCGGCCCAATAATTTGCAATGCCTAAGTACTTAAAATCAATAATCACACCCCTTCATAAAATCATTCATTCCCTTGATAAAGTTGGAAAATTAAAATATTTTCCATAAAAACCCTCATTTTTCACTTATCCTAAGTTTTTTTTTTTTTTTTTTTTTTTTTTTTTTTTTTTTTTTTTTTTTTTTTTTTCAAATTAGAGTTCGTAATTTCTATTAAAATAGAGATAATAGAGATTACATGCTGTAGATGCCAAGGCATATGCAGAAATGTGGTATACCACTTACAAAAACCAATATTTAAGAATATAAGATAAACCCTCCTAAGGGCATCCAGAAACAGGGTATGTAACCCCAACAGAAGTGTATGCCAACCCACAAAATAATAATTAATAATAACAGTAAATAAATAAAGACCCAAAACCTCAAAAACAGGATAGATTAAAAAAAATAGTAAATACACAGGCCCAACCCTCATTAAACTCAGAAAACTCGCTCCCCGATAGAGCAGAAAGATCGAAGACACCAATCAAAAGGAGAGCAGCAGATAGCACGACCCCCCCCCACTCAACTCTCCTGCTGTGAGTCGCCAGAGGAAGATACCGCCCATGTCCAAAGAAACCATAAGACATGGCCGTCCAGTACAAGTCATTGAAGAGGCGGCACGAATCGGTGTAGAGACAGATCCACACCACAATCCCTCAACGCTTCCAATAACTGTCCAGGTAAGCCATCGAAAAAACCAAAAATAGGAACCCCATAGCTGAGCAAGTGAACCCATCAGGGCCCAAAACAAGAGCCATGGAGATTCGGATCCGGGGGCAGAGGCAGCTGGGGCAGCCACCTCGCCCCCATAAGGCCAAGTAAGCCCCCGCTCCCGCTCCAAGAATCAATACAGGTTAGGAGGAGCCCTCAAAATAGAGGTCCGAAGAGTGTCAGAAACCCCGAAGACTCGAAGGGGATGTAAGAAGCTCCGCCATTACACTCAGTGAACCTGCATTCCATCGCCCTCACTAGAAATAGGTATTTACCAGCTTCCCGTCAAAGAAACCCTGTGAATATCTGCTTTCCTCTGTAATTAAAGCTGAAAAACCCAAATTTAATCATAATTCAGTTGTTGCAATTGAAATTCAAGTTCCCCAGACCCTCTATTTTATCAATTTTACTTAAAAAACCCCAGTTTCCTATCTGAATCCACAAGAACCAGAATGGAAACCCCCGTGGCCCTAAATATTGCACCCATTACCACCCCTCACTGTGATTTAGACTATCTGCCCCTGGCAGATAAGGATTTTCAAATAAAAGACCTAACCACTGATAAAGACCACCTGAAAGTATTTTTCCAATGCCGAGATAATCACTTGAATGGCTATGATGCCATAGGACTGTGGGAATCCAATCTCCCAATGTACTTTCTCCCCTCTATGCACGTTTTCCCTGACATAATCCATTAGTGCCATGCAAATTATGACCCCAACCTTAGAGCAATGATGTCTCCCAATCAAACAGTCCTCTTCACAATAACTGCAGACTCAATCAATGAGATGCTGCAATTTCATCCTAGTCAAGCCCTCACCCCCATTTCCCTTGGATATTTGCTTGAGAAATCAACTAAATTATCCCAATCTAAACTCAGCTGCCTTTGTCAAACTTTTGTGGATAAGAACCATCAACCCAAAGATCCCCCTCCTTATATGTCAACTTTCTTCATAGACACAGGCAAAATTATAGTTGATATGATAGCTGCAGTCATGGGATTCAACACTAGTGAGTATGTGGATGAATTAACCCTAGTGCTGATGTCCATCTTTACCCCTGGTCAACCCCCTGCTATCAAGTACAATTATGCTGCATTTATTGCTGAGAAAATTCATGACCAGTTCATGAGATTGGAGAATGAAAAGGTTTTTAAGTATTCCACATTCATATATCACCTCATCCTCTACTATCAGTCTGACAAGTTCCCATTTTCTGTTAAGAAACTTGATACAAAGGGTAATCCAAGGTTAGTCATTTTTTGGACTTCTATCTTCCACCGATCTTCTGCTTGCCCTTATTCATATAATGAATTCATTGACCAGTTTGTCCACCCAGAAACCACCGTGCTGACAGGAAATCCTCCTCCTAGGATTAGTGATGAAATCAAAAGGATCCTTTAGCTATCAAAACAGTACAGGGTAGGTGACTAGTACTTGTACTAGAATCACACAGAGATCAGGGTATATGGTTGTGAGCTTCCTCCATTCAAGCTACCAAAATATGTTCCAATGAGACTGTTTGCTTTGGAATATTATAGACAAATGATCCACTCAGATCAGATTCATTTCACCAAAGCCAAGAAGAAAGCACAATTAAGAATCAAGGATCACCTAGGCCCATTTGTCTGCAACAATAGAGAAGCAGGCAAAGCAGCAGAGAAAATCCTAGAAGACCACATGAGATTAAACAAAAGCTTTGGTTGGACTCCATATGACCCCCACAGTTTCATCTGTGATAGGAGAATGAAAAATAGACTATCACCATATTTTCATCACAGAATCCTAGAAATTGAGCAATATGCTAACATGGATGAATGGAGGGAAGGGACTCTTGTAGAGATGGATAGTGATCAGGTCAATGTAGAAAATGTAATGAAAGACCTAGAAAAAACACTTGACCTAGACTCTTGTGAACAGGTACCAGTTGGGACTTCTCAAAAGCCAACACCAGGGACTAGTGCCTCAACAACAGATACTTCTCAAAGGCACTCATAAGAAACCAGTGCACCACTTGCAGAATCATCACAGGAAAAAGAACAAGGAACCAGTACTCCAGCAACAGGGCAATCAAACATGTCAAAACAACCAAAATCTCTCAAGAACAGGCTCAAACACAGACCCATCCAACTCAAGTCAACATGGAAGATCCCCCAGTATTGCAGACTCCTCTGAATGAGGAAAAGAGTTTAAAAAGAGACAAGGAAGTAGCTACCCCTGCCAGTGGTCCTTCAGACCAGCCTGGTGCTAAGAGGCATAGGCTAAATCCACATTAAGAAGAGGAATATTTTGAAGAAACTACAGGGAGTCTGAGAAAGGAAGGTGTCTACAGTCAGAATACCTTCCTAGCAGGTGGGACACCTTCTAGCTCACAAAGACATGAGCTGGAAAGACAACAAAGTGCTAAAGTATCATCCTTCAGGCCTTCATCTAACAAGTCCTTAGACATCAAAGAAAAATTTAAAGAGATAAAGAACCATTAAGGTCCCAAGTCTACAATCAATATTTGAAGATGGCCCCCACCAATCAGACTATGTTGATGTCAGCCTATGACATCAAGGAAGGAAAAATGCAAATGAGCTTCTTTAAGCCCAAAGTACAACAACCTCAGTCAATTGCAGACTACCTCAAAACTGATTTTGAGGTCATGGCCAAGGACATTCACCCCCTAGATCAGATTGAATTACATAAGCAAATAGGGGAGATGGTGTATTCCACCCTAACAAGTAAAGCCATGATGGCCCAAAGATTAGAAAATTTGTTGAACAATACCACTGCTCAACTACAGTTAGAAAGAGCCTCCTCACAGGCTAAAGACAATAGAATCAAATCATTGGAGGAGTTGGTTATTGGATTGGGTCATAACCCAAAAGATGTAAAAGCTGCAGAGGCCTTGATAAAGAAAAAAGATGAAGACATAGCTGCCTTGAGAAAGCAGTTAAAGTTGCCTCCATCAAGGCATCCACAAACTGCTGAAGTTATTCAAAAGAAGTCTGAAGAAGAGCTTATGGACTTAGTCCTTAAGCTAAATGAACAGTTGAAGGAGACTGAGCAGGAATTAGAAAAATCACTAAAGAGCAGGCAGAGTGAGTCGACCTCTTAGCCTCAAAATGTGATACCAGTGGTCTCCACGGCAGTCCCATCAACACTTGCAACAGCTCTTGCACCAAATGTCCCTTTGACCATAGCAGAAACAATCATAGGTACAAGCCAAGGTACAACAAAGGCAGAAAATTCAAGGCAAAGCATAGAAAAATTAATTAAGTCAATGGAGGAAATGAAACTCCAAGTTTCTGAGCTCCAAAAAGTTAAAGAAAAATTTGTCACCTTGGAGCAGAAATATGATGTTTCAAAAATCAATTTTGCTGAAGAAGTGAGGAAAAATAAAGGCTTAGCCCAACAAGTCAAAACATTGGAGAAGGACCTCACATTTGAAAAGCCTTTAATGGATATTAGGAAGATTCTATGGACCAACATCACTCAATCAATAAATGATGTTTGGTCATCAATATAGATCATTTTTGAATAGATTGAACTGGTTAAAGTTGCTCTTCAAGAAATTGCCAAAACTAGGGATGAGCTAGGAGGTAAGCCTGAGGAAGCTATTAGGCTGATAAACTTTTTGAACAACAGGACCAAGTATCAATTAGAGCAGCTGAATATTGAAGATAGAACTGTAGCCATCCTCAAAATCAAAAAAGTGTTGACCAAAAGGTCTTTAATACAGAACCTGGAAAGGAAATGCCAGAATATGCAAGATGGTATAGATGAATTCATGGAAAAGTTTGGCATTTTACAGAGTAAAGGAATTCCCAGTCCTTTAGTTATTACTGATAAATTGATGGGGCATGAAGATTATGTCGACAAATTGGGTCAGTATGCAAACAACCAGGCCAATTCATCAGCTAGTGCATCTGCACCCAAGGCACTACCTACAGTCAGAGTTCTCTATGACAGTCTAGAGAACCTTTTCTATGTCGAACATGAATTGAAAGACTTGTTTCCAGTTCAGCCCAATTTTATAAAATATATTGAGGCTGATGAAATCTTCAGGAAGCTACAAAGGACTAGGATACCAAGGGATGATTGGTGGTTAGATATGACAGAAATTTTGTGATTTACCTTGATAAAATCAAATATTTACCATGGTCAATTTTGGTAAAAGAAGATGAATGAGGATGAAGTAGGTAAAGTGTATCAGAACAGGTTAAAGAGTATTAGTCAAAAGTCAAAAGCAGACAGCCAGCATAGAATTAGAAGCTAGATAGAAAGATGCTCAATCATAGGGTCTGCCTCCAGCTCATTCACAAAAACAGGGACAACAAGGCAGCAGCTCACTTTCAGTTTCTATCCTTGAGACCATCTGTCTCTACTTTCATGTAAAATGTATTTATCTTTCCTAGAATATATCTCTCTCGGTTAAGAGATATTTTGTTGTAAATTTTTGTATAAGTACTTCCTCATTCGGAGTACTGAGGTGGATTCTTAGACATTTCTGTAAACTTGAAGTGCTATTGGAACAACTCTTGTATGGCTATCTAGAAGCAGTGAATAAAGAAAAGGACTTTCACAGGATTCTCGTGCAAAACAATGGTCAAATAAGTATTCTATATCTCTTTTTTAGTATTTCTTTTCCTTTGTTTATTAGTAATCATATGTGTTTTCATGAAATCTGAATGACAAACGAAATAATGATATCTCAGAAAGTGCTTTATTGCAATATGTTTTAAAAGGTTTATCTTTCTTAATGTTTTCTTCAAAAATATTATAGACAAGGAATTCTTAGTTGCTCCTTGTTTCTTAGTTTTTCATTGTGATCATTTAGTAAGAAATTCTTAACTTCTTTTTATTTGTGGTCACCCACTTTCCCTCCCCTCGAAACTTGTTGAAGGATTCTTAACTGCCCTTCCTCCCTTTTGAGACCATTCCACCCTTTTAGTTACCATTTGCCTTTTGTTTTGATATCTTGCCCTTTGAAGCCCTCTTTTGCTGAATCAACCCAATCCAATTAAGCCATCTTTAGTTTTCTCCATAGCCCAATGGCCTAAATACTCTGTTTTACCCATCTGTTCCTAAATTCCACCACCAATCAAAATCAAAACCTTCAAGCTTTCATACCTAGCCTAATACCTTACTAAACAAAGCGAAATCATAAAGAGAGAGCCCTCTCTGAGTATAGATTGGCTATATTTTGGACTTAAAAGTTGGTTTGTGGTTACCTCGGACCCCTTTCATTCTTTTGACAACTTCTAGGAAAATCCGAGTGATAACACAACTAATGCACAAGAGTTGGCTGAGTGGAAGAAGTGTGTGGCGAAGGCGAGATAGATCATCCTTGAGGGAGTTCGAGACCACATTGTGTCGAGTCTCCATGGGAATGATACTCCATTTTCAATGTGGAATACATTGAAGGACCTCTACCATAACAGTAGCGACCAGAGGAAATTGGTGCTCAAGGATAAGCTTCGAAGAATCAAGATGGAGAAGGGCTGTTAGGTCCCTATAATACTAGTGATTACCCCATTACTATTGTAGGTGTATCCCTTATTAATATTGTTGTGCCCCTATTGTCCCCATATTGTTATTACTGTGCCCCATAGAATCCCTTTATTGTTATTTTTGTGACTTTATATTATTATTGTTAGGTCAACTGGCTTATAATGTGAATCCTTAGACTCCTATATATAGAAAGTAGGTTTTTTCATTTGAATCATTAAAGAATCATTCATTTGTGTAATGTAAAGGAGGTTGCCCCCTCGAATAGGCTGAATTCTAAAGCGTTGATCTATCTTTTCTATCTTTTTGTGAGCTGGTTTCATAACATTTGGTATCAGAGCTTTGGATTCTAGGGTTTCGGTGCTCCAAATAGGTCATTGTGGCATTTTCGCTATAACTTTTTTTCTACGACGTTTCAGAAGCAAAAAAAAAATCCATTTGAGAAGAAGTTGCACTGAACCTCGGATCCAAATTTCAGAGCTTTTTGCGCTATATTTGTGGAGATATGATATGAAGAAGTTGGTCTTTTTGTAGACTCCTGAATTACATTCCAAACAGGTGACTTGAGGAAAATCGTCATAACTTTCTCTCTGAGCATCAGATTGAAATTTCGTAAGAAGGTACAGAAAGAGGATGGAATGGAGTTCCTTGTATATGTTTTTCAGAGCCAAAGGTCGAAACAGGGACACATCTCACGTCGTACAAGTTCGCTCTACTGAACTTGTCTATAATCAGGTCACTGTGGGAGATTTGGCATAAATCTTCCTTGGAGAATCCAATTTGGATCAGACTGGTGGCATTGCAAAGAGGACATATAGGGCTACTGCAGGTCGCAATTTCAGAACTGGATGATCCAAAGTTACAAAGATACATCAGAGGCAATATCGAGCTCCTACAAAGTGAAAAAAAAGGTGTGTAGATTTTTAAAATTTTTTGCTTTAAGTTTGGTTTGAAAAATTATTTTGAAGGAATTCAAAGGGAATAGTAGAGCATTATTATTGGTAACTGATGCCCCGAGGAAAGAAAATGCAAACACCTAGTAAGCAACCTGAAAGCTCTAGCATGACTCATGAAGAAGAGGAAGAAATGCTACATGATATATCAAAATTACAAAACCAAGTGCAACAAATGTCACTCTCACAAAAGCTAACAGAAGCTAGGATAAACGGTGTGGAATCTAAGATAAAGGGTGTGGAAGCTAAGATGAATGGCATGGAAGCTAAGATGGACGATTTGAAGATAGATTTGAAGACAAATTTGAAGACAGGCATGGCAGATTTGAAGACAAATTTGACAATTTTTCTACAATAAATACTTGCTAATGGTGAAAGGGTAGTAAAGGAAACTCATGATGCGAATAAAAGAAATGTTAATCATGATTTCATAGACTCTAATGTTGGATCGAAGACCCACCATATTCTAAAAATTGATATGAGGAAGTTTGATGACAAGGATCCCGCAACATGGATATTACAGATGAAGCAATTTTTCGATCTCAATAATGTGCAAAACATACAAAAGGTACGTATTGCAACTTTATATTTGGAACCAAATCAGTTTGTATGTTATCAATGGCTTTGCTCTCGTAAACAAATTATCACGGGCAATTTCTACGGAAGAATTGACAGCACATTATGAAGATACAAAAAGCAACACTTTTTTTAGCTAATTGATAAGTCTCAAACAAAAGGGTTCAATAATGGAGCACATTGAGGAGTTCCAAAAATTGAACATAAGGGTAAAAAATATTCCAGAGGAGCATAGGATTGATGTGTTCATAGGGACTTTAAAGGATAATATCCAACATGATGTTCGCCTTTGGGAACCTGATTCATTAGAGAAGGCATTCAGGTTAGCAAGAAAAATGGAAAGCAAAATTATGGCAACCAGGAAGCATACCACTCACAACTATAAAGATGGAAGTGTTGTTGCCCCTAGTCTTCCACAACCTATAAGGTTGACACCACAAAAATTGGAATAAAAAAAGGCAAAAGGGCTTTGTTACAGTTGTGATAGAAAATACACTAAAGGTCATAAGTGTGTTGAGAAGAAATTATTCTACATAGATTGTGAAGAGCAAGAAGAAAAGGAGCAAGAAAGGTCAAAAGAAGAGGATATACTCCAGGAACAAAGCCTAGATAAAGAAGAAATGAATCCGACCATATCTTGTAATGCATTGGCTGGAATTACCACTCCTCAAACCATCAAGATAGAAGGACAAATCAAGAAGAAAAAGGTAATAGTGTTGATTGATTCAGGAAGTACCCACAATTTTATTCATTGTAAGGCAGCAAAAGAATTGAATTTCTTCCTATATCCAGCATCATAGTGTCAAGTGATGGTTGCAAATGGAGGAACGATAAATTGCTGGAAAGTGACATAATATCAAGCTATCCATGGGAGAATATGTATTGAATAGCCCAATGCTTTCCATTCCAATGGGAGGTGCTGATGTTGTACTAGGAGTCTAATGGCTACAATAGATTTTAATTTTCAAGAACTTTTCATGAAATTTTCTGCAGAAGGAAAGGAAGTTGAATTAAGGGGTATTGCAGGGAATCTGGGAAAGATAATCAACTCTAACGGTATGTCAAAGCTTCTAAAAAAGGAACAAAGAGGTATAATTGCACAATTATGTTCGCTAGATGTTTCCACATCGAAATCATCTATTTCTCCAGATCTCCAAAAAGTCTTGGACAATCATTCCAAGGTATTTGAGACTCCCAAAGGTCTCCCACCTATTCATGATCATGATTATGCTATTCATCTGATTCCAGGAAGTGTTCCTCCAAACATCAAGCCGTATAGATATCCCTATGCCCAAAAGAGTGAAATTGAACGTATGGTTGCATAAATGCTAGAGGCTGGTATAATTCAACCTAGTCAAAGTTCTTTCTTTGCTCTAGTAGTATTGGTGCACAAGAAGGATGGATCGTGGCGCATGTGTCCGGATTATAGGGAGCTCAAGAAGCTCACTATTAAAGATAAGTTTCCCATTCCTGTCATTGATGAATTATTGGATGAATTGCATGGATCAATTTACTTCACCATGTTGGATCTTCGTTCAGGATATCATCAAATCAAAATGAAGACTGAAGACGTTCCGAAAACAACATTTAGAACTCATGAGGGTCATTATGAATTTTTGGTCATGCCTTTTGGCCTTACCAATGCACCTTCTACATTTTCAAGGTTTGATGAATTCCATTTTCAAACCCTTCCTTAGAAAATTTGTGTTAGTATTTTTTGATGATATACTAATCTACAACAAGTCTTGGAAGGATCATGTTGAACATGTTGATAGGGTGCTACAACTATTGGAGGAGAAACAATTATATGCAAAAAGATCCAAATGTTTCTTTGGAGTACAAGAGGTGGAATATCTGGGTCATATTGTATCTCATGAAGGAGTTAAGGTAGACCCTAGCAAAATTAAGGCCATTAAGGAATGAAAAATCCCCACATCCATAAAGCATCTGCGAGGATTTCTCGGGTTGACAGGGTATTACCGCAAGTTTGTTAAGAATTATGGGAGAATAGCAGCACCTCTAACAACATTATTGAAGAAATATGCATTTTCATGGACTCTAGAAGCAACAAAGGCCTTCAAACATCTTAAAGAGGCAATGTGCCAAGTACTGGTCTTAGCTATACCAGACTTCACAAAAACCTTTATTGTGTAATATGATGCTTCAGGAAATGGAATTGGTGCTATTTTAATGCAAGATGAAAGACACATTGCTTTTGAAAGTCATCCAATCAGGGGAAAGTTTTTACACAAAGCTATTTATGAAAAGGAAATGTTGGCAATACTACATGCACTTAAGAAATGGTGACCCTACCTAATGGGAAGACACTTTAAGGAAAAAACGGATCATGATAACCTTAAATACCTTTTAGAACAAAGATTATCCTCTAAAGAGAAAAAAAAGTGGGTCACAAAGATGTTGGGTTATGAATTTGAAATCGTCTACAAAAAAGGGAAGCAAAATGTGGTGGCAGATGCACTCTCAAGAAAGGATGAGGATGTGGAAGCATTTGTGTGCCATTTCTATTAACCAACCAGTTTGGATAAACAAAGCAAGGGAGGAATGGAAGAATGATGAAGAAGTGTGGGAACTTATTCGAAAGTTACAACAAGATTCCAGTACATCTGATACATTTAGCTGGAAAAATGATTCGTTATGGTACAAAGATGGCTTATACCTTTGTAAGAATTCCCAACTCAAACAAAAGATTCTTATGGAATTGCACACTTCTCCCTTAGGAGGGCACTCAGGATTTTTAAAAACTTACCACAGAGTTAATAAGGAATTTTTTTGGGATGGCCTTAAATCAGATATTCAAAAGTTTGTGGCGGAATTTTTGGTTTGCCAACAAAATAAAGTTGAAACAATTAAGACCCCAGGTCTATTACAACCTTTATCCATTCCAAGCCAACATTGGGAGGAGGTTTCAATGGATTTTATCACAGGTTTACCCAAGTTTGAGGGAAAGAGTGTCATAATGGTGGTAGTTGACAGACTTACCAAGTATGCACACTGTTGTGCATTATCACATCCATTTAAAGCCAGTACAATTTCTACTGAATTTATGGAAACAATTCAAAAGCTACATGGAAACCCAAAGATTATTGTAAGTGACAGAGATCCCATTTTCACTGGAAATTTTTGGACAGAATTATTTTCTTGTCTCGGTACTTAGTTAGCTCATAGCTCATCTTATCATCCTCAATCTGATGGGCAAGCTGAGATAGTAAAAAAATGTTTGGAAGGATATCTTCGTTGCTTTGTATCTGATAAACAGACACAATGGGTCGAATGGTTGCCTCTGGCTGAATGGTGGTATAACACTTCCTTCCATACAACAATAAAAATGACCCCATTTATGGCACTTTATGGATATTAGCCACCATCCATCACATCATATTTAAGAGAAAATTCTAAGGTTCAAGTAGTGGAACATCACATTGAGCATCAACAACAAGTCCTCCAACTCTTAAAGGATAACCTCGTGTTGGCGCAAAATAGAATGAAACAATAGGCAGATCAACATCGCAGTGAAAGAAGTTTTGATGTAGGTGATACAATTTCCACATATCTGGACAAGCTCACCACCTGTAGAGATGATCTTGGCAGTGTGGGAATAACTACTGTCGATGATGATATGGTGAGCCTCGCTCTCCTTGGCCTTCCAGAGAGTTGGAATAGCTACGAGGACTCTGTGAATGGAAGGGAGAAACTGCCGAATTGGGGACGACTGTGGTTAGATCTTATGCAGGAGGAGAGCAGGAGGAGCACAAGAGATGGTTCTTCATCCAAGAATGATGATGAAGAAAATCTGGCCTTAGTAAGTAAGAAAAGGAAAGGGAAGGGGAAGGCTTCCCATTTCAAATCGAGTTCTTCTCATGGAGGGAAGAAGGGTGACATGTCTAAAGTGTGATGCTTTAATTGTCACAAGATGGGACATTATGTGACTAATTTCCCATCGAAGAAGTCCAAGAAGGGATCCTCAAAAGGATCGAAAGGTGAGGCATTAGCCTCTCAGTTCGAAATGGACTTTACCCTCATCACATGCATGGTGTCATCGATGATGGGTTGTGTCTGGTACCTTGACAGTGGAGCCTCATTCCACATGACCGGTGATAAAAATTTATTTAGTGCCTTGGAGGAGAAAGACCTCAAGATGCACATAGAAATGGGTGATGATGGAAGGTATAGTGTTTTAGGAGTGGGTACGGTTACTTTTCGGAGGGAGCATGGAGCTCCTCTCATATTGACATATGTGATGTATGTGCCTGGACTGAAGAAGAACTTGGTAATGGTCACGATGTTGGAGGACAAAGGCTACGATGTTGTCTTCAGTAAAGGAAAGGTGTTCCTAAGACATATAGCCATGGGTCAAACCAAGAGGATAGGGATTCAGGTGAAGAATCTCTATAAACTAGAGGTAGATGATTGTGCAGCATTGAGTACGAAAGCATAATTGGTGCAAAGCCAAGACATTGGCGAGTTGTG
The DNA here is from genome assembly GCA_031772625.1 of Pinus tabuliformis. Taxonomy (NCBI): domain Eukaryota; kingdom Viridiplantae; phylum Streptophyta; class Pinopsida; order Pinales; family Pinaceae; genus Pinus; species Pinus tabuliformis. Next base: position 1,092,731,466 of record CM062817.1, on the reverse strand, counting down.
GCACAAGCGGTTGGGCCATTTGCATCATGGGGCTTTGAAGATAATGCAATAGATATCTACAAGACTTCCCAAAGGTAAACTTGAGCAAGTTGACACATGAAAAGGTTGTACCTTAGGAAAATACATGGAGTCTTCCTTTCATGATCGAGACAATCGAGCAAAGGTTACATTAGAGCAAGTTCATACTGATGTGTGTGGACCATTCTCGACGGCATCCACAGTGAAGAAAAGGTATTATTTGATTTTCATTGATGACTATTCTCGTAACACAAAGTTTTGTGAGTTCAAAGCTTTAGTCGAGAAAGAGTCAGGGAAGAAGATCAAGGCCTTGAGAAGTGACAACGATGGAGAATATGTCTCTCAAGAGTTTAAGGACTTCTGTGTAGCGGAAGGAATTGAACGAGAGTTGACGGCACCCCATAACCCACAACAGGATGGGGTGGCCAAGAAGAAGAATGAAACAATTGTAGGGGCAACACGGGCAATGCTGCATGACCAAGGCCTACCACTTCACTTGTGGGCTGAGGCATGCAACACAACGGTCTATTTTCAGAATAGAAGCCCACATCACATACTTGGGATGAGGACACCAGAGGAAGATTTCTCCGGTAAGAGACCAGATGTGGGTCACTTCAGGATCTTTGGCTCATCGATGTATTGCAATGTGACAAAGGATGCACGGAAGAAGCTTGAGCCGACAACAGAGTTGGGGATATTTGTGGGGTACATTGATACACCTCATAACTATTGGGTGTACTTGCCTACCAGTCGAAGGACAATGGTTCACATAGATCTCAATTTTGATGAGCAGAAGGCCATGCAAGTTTCCCTTGAGAAGGAGCTCCAACTACAGGCTGTGGAGGAACAGTTGGGTCCTAAGGAGGAGGAGCCTCAGACTGATGCGGAGCTGCCGCATGCAGAGGTTCTAGGAGTGGAGACATCCACTCAACGAAAGTGCACAAGAGAAGCTGACAGATTGTTGGAGGATGCGAGAGAGAATGTGGGAGCACCATTTTCTCAGCGCAGACAGAGGAGGTCACCTGAGAGGTACAATGGATACATGGCCCTTGCTGGGGAATGTGTTGAGACTGAGCCATCTTCCTTTGAGGAAGCAGTGCAGCAACTGATTTGGGCTAATGCTATGGTGGAGGAGTATGACTCCATAGGTCGTAACAATGTTTGGGATGTGGTTCCGAGACCAGAGAACAAGTCAGTTGTGAGTTCCCGTTGGCTTTTCAAGGTAAAGCAAGTTGCTGATGGTAGTGTGGAGAAGCATAAGGCAAGATTTGTTACCCGTGGATTTTCATAGGTCGAGGGGATTGACTATGATGAGACTTTTTCTCCTGTCGCAAGGTACTCATCAATCAGATCTATGTTGGCACTATCAGCACAGATGGGTTGGAAGATCCATCAGATGGATGTGAAGGTTGCATTCCTCAATCACGAGATTGAGGAAGAGGTGTACATAGACCAGCCATAAGGTTTTAAGACCTTTGATCGTGAGTCGCATGTGTGCTGACTCAAGAGAGCATTGTACGGGCTGAAGCAAGCACCTCGTGCTTGGTACACCAGGATAGACAACTTCACCGAGTTGGGCTTCAAAAAGAGTGAAGTGGATGCGAACATATACAACATCGTGGTGAAAGGTAAGTTGTTGATCATTGTATTTTATGTTTATGATCTCATATTGACTGGTGATGATTAGTTGATCATGTTTTTCAAGGAGGACCTTGCAAGAGAATTCGAGATGAAAGATATGGGTCTCATGCATTACTTCCTTGGCATGGAACTATTGCAGAAGGATGGGGAGTTGTTTGTGTCTCAGGGCAAGTATGCCAACTAGATACTCAAGAGATTCCACATGGAGAAGTGCAAGCCCATGCAGATTCCTCTAGCATGTAACTGGAGGAAGGAGGATGCTACTTCAGGAGAAGTAGTGGAGGCTATTGTGTACATGCAGCTTGTGGGTTCACTGATGTACTTAGTGAACACACGACCAGATTTGTGCTATGCGGTGAACTAACTAAGTCAAGCGATGGTTCAACCTACCAAGATGTTTTGGAATGCAGAAAAGCATGTATTGAGATACCTTAGAGGCACATCTCAGTATGGATTATGGTACATACAGACAGAGGGAGTGAAGCTACAGGGCTTCACTGATGCAGATTGGGCAGGGAGTCCATCAGATCGGAAGAGCACATCAGGAGGGATTTCCCATCTTGGGTCAGCAACAGTTTCTTGGTACAGCAGGAAACAAAGGTCGGTTTCACTCAGCTCGGCAGAGGCAGAATACATGGCTGCAAGTTAGGTAGCATGTGAGGCCATCTGGATGCGGGAAATCCTAGTTGGTTTGTTTGATTAGAGGATGTATCCAACTGTGATCTATTGTGATGATCAGAGTTGTATCAAACTCTCTGAGAATCCAATATTTCATGATAGGTCCAAGCACATCGACATCTAGTATCATCATCTCAAAGATTGTGTAGCGAGGAGGATCATGTTGCTGCAGTATATTTTGACAGAGGAGAAAGATGCTGACATTTTGACAAAGGCATTGTCAAAGTGTAAATTCGAGTTCCATAGAGACAGGATCGGGGTGGAAGATAATCCATTTCTTGTTGAGAGGGAGTGTTTAAATGTGGCAACAAGAATATTCCAATTTAATTTGTCCTTGAATTAAATTGTGAATTAAAATCGAATTTAGTCTTAACATTTACTTGGAAATAATTACTTAATTCATTTTGAATTAATTAGTTGGAGAAATTCAAGTTAGAAGTCTTTCTGAAGTCATGCAAGAGTTATCCCTTAAATTAAGGAGATAAGGTTGAGTTATATTTGAGTTGTAATTAGTTAACTTAGTTTACTGAGTTAAGTCTAGTTAAATTAGTGCTAAATTGTTTGAGGAACTAATAGAGAGTTAACAGTCAGTTGATGCATGCATGCACTCAACTAATGTACTCTAGTTAACTGAAGATTCTCTCATCAGAAACTCATGCATGTCTATTCTGAGAACGGCCCAATTGAGATTAAAGTCAAGGAGAGTGTACTATCAGTTGCATGTGTTTTCTTATAAAGAAATCTCATGCATGCAATCAAGGGATCATTCCTTGAGGATTGCGTAGTTCTGACAGTGTGTGAGAGAGTGTTCCACTTGGTTGGAGGAGATCATCCACTTGGTAACAGGAGAATCATCCCAGAGGAAAAACGCAAGGAAATAGGAGCTTGGAGGGTAGAAAGGAAGGCTTGAGAGAAGCAAGATTTCCTGTGAGCATTTGTGAGGATTGTACTAAGAGATGGCTAGCTGTTAGAGCTAAGGCTTTATATATTTCCTATGTATTTTCACCTTGTATGATAATACAGATAGTGGGGTTTTTAGCTGAGGCTTTCCCCAAAGTATTTTCATGTATATTGTGCGATTGATTCTTCTTATTTTGGTTATATTATTAAGCTTGATCTTTAAGCTTCCGCAAATTGATAGTAGAAGTAGGTTATAGTATTCTGCTTTGATTTATATTGCATTATCAAGTTAACCTACATCAGATTTTCTACAATCCATACGTCAAAATTCATCCATGTCCAAGAAATATCCTCCTAGGAAAAAGTGTGAAGTTCTCTATGATTAGAGAGATCCCAAATCAAGTGATTATCCAAATGAATGTGTTTAACATCAAAATATAGCCTCCTAAGGATTTCAAATTAACCTATGGGCCTAAATTAACCCCTAATGATAAAATAATGTGCAAATAAAACCCCTATTGGCAACAAGCCAACCAAATTAGCTCATAAGTGTAAAAATAAGCCTCACAAGGGGCCAAATAATAATATGTGCATGTCATAGCACCCTCGAAAGGCATAATAATCCAAAAGTTCCATATTGAGGAGTAAATTCCTTGAAATATGATGGACAAGAGGGTGGCCCCTTGTACTCCCAGTTGTAGACCTGTGGTGCTCCTAGTGGGTATGAGGGTAGATAAATGACACCACGGATCTCCATATCAATTAGAGATGCTTGCACATCCTCTACAAGTGTCCAAGTGGTGGAATGAATGCTTCCATGACATAGTACAAGTCATGGGACACCTGTTAAGAGTGTGGGGCTCATGTGGGGGAAATGTACAGAGCATATCACCATCATTCCAGAAGTGGATCACTAATAATCTCTGAGCATCCATGAAGATCCGTGGATTGCTGTATGATGTTGTGGAGGGAAATGGGTCTCTTGCACAGCCTACATGTTCCAATGTAGACCTATGGGGTTAGGATCCCATATAGGGAGATCAAACCCAAATGGAAACCACCTGTAATATTGCATAAGATCCAATGCTTCTCCTAGGCTTCCAGTACAACCAATCATTAAAATAATCGAGTAAAAGAGCTTACAACTCATGGATAACAATGAGGGAAATTCATAATGGAATTCCCTTCCGTAGTGGGATTTGGCTTGTGCTAGTGTCTCCAGGTTCCAAAGGGGTTAGCCAAGTACCTTATTAGGTGGTTTCAACCATTAAAGGGGATAGTATGTCCAAGGTACATCTCGCTAATGGGTGTGGAAAATGACAAATAAATGAGATTGAATAAGGAATGAGAGGGGAAATCCTAGGCCACATAGTGGGGCATTGGGGTAGCTAGATAAGGGGAAGTCCACACCTAGGTATGTAATGTATAGGAGGGAGAATTCGTGGTACATGTGGTGCCCCAACCTTGATTTTTCCACCCTTCTTTATATGCCTTTTGCATTTTTATAAAATTTCTTTAATTAACCACTCAGGGCTCAAAGGACAAGAGCATGATGTGTAAGATATAGCAATGATTACCCCTTTTTAGGTAGGGCGGTTCATTTCCCTTCAGATGTTGGGACAATCATGGGTTCCTAAATGATAGAGGAGCCTCATCTAGGGCCTATGGAACTAGGGTGATGACCATGGATCGGGGTTGAGCTCATGCAATAACTTTTGCCCACGTGCTAATTATTTTGTCTCGACCATCTTTTGCATTTTGTGGTACAATTTCTTGTTAAATGTGGCCAATTATGCTTTTAACTTTTCAATTTAATTGCTTCAACCTCCGACGCATCATTCTAGGCCTGACCCAAGGTGGGGCAAGGGGGGAGGGAGGCTAGCCCTATGTGGATCCAGGTGGGAGAAAAGATGAATGGGAGTATAGCGAGTGAAAAGTGAGTAATATGTGCGAGGAAAGGAGCCGGACCATGCACCCAAAGTCTAGGTTTCCAAAGTAGTACTACCCTAGAACAAAATGGTCAATAAAGGAGATCCCACATGACTAAGATCCAAGGGTAACAACTAAAAGAGACCAAGGGGACAATAACACAAACTAAGCCTACTCTTTTCGCTAAATACCCCATCAATCCATACCTAGAAGTATCCATGATAAGTAAACCAAATACTCAATTACCAAATCATAGGACATACCTTTAGATTCGGGAGGCCCATCTTCAAATATACGATCAATACAGGTGGGTGAGGGACCACATGGATGGCTTAGGTGGTAGAGAAATGACACAATGATCTAGTAGGAGGCATCAAGGGGCTGTTGATTACCAGCTCAGGCTCATCACAAAGAAAAATTTCTCCTGGGGATATCACCCACAAAGTGGTGGGTAACATCAGGCTCCAACTAGGACGCAATCTCTTGAAGAAGTGGGTGAGGATGCTCAAATAGGAGGTCACGAGAACTCCAACAATATCTTTGTCACTGTAGACTTGTTATTTTCACATGTCAAAGATCAAAGCCACGAGGCAACATGTTTTTCACGGTGTCTGATGATCACCCATGTGTAATGTTAGCTCATAAACCAATATATATATATATATATATATATATATATATATATATATATATATATATATATATATATATATATATATATATATATATATATATATATATATTCAATCTAATCTATTATGAGAAAAATCATATGTGATTAGTTCTAATGAAAAAATCATTATGCAATGCATTCTACCCTATAATGCATATAGGACAACATTAAGTATCAAGGAAAGGAGTGATGCAACTTATTTTGACAGTTGAGGCCAAAGTTCGTCGTTGAGTTTGGCAATGTAACAATAGTCATCCCCAACTCTCCCATGAATCTTGACGGGAACTAACTCTTTGTCCACCAAGACCAAGTCCCCTACTTTATATTCTTTCTTTGGTTTCTACTTCTTGCCTAGCTTGTGATTTGTTATTTTAAGGATTCAAACCTCTCGTGAAGGGAGAATGGGGGAAGGCTTCTCGGTGCTACATGCTTCATAATAGGGTCTAGGCTCGATTACATGAGATAGGTAGGTAGGTTATCTATGAAGGATGAAGGGGGTCCCATGGGATTGAGGAACCGTAGCATATGATAGATCCATTTGAACGTGACCCCCAACAGTGGCTCCCCATTTCCTAGATAGCAACATCCCCCATACATCAGGAATATCGATGACAACAATGTCCATGAGGAGAGATATGTCGGGGTTCCTAGCCAGAGAAACCTTAAGATCTTTAATGAGACCCTCCACTTCCACAGTTTTGGGGTTAAATCCATACACCTTTTTGTATGGTCGGGTGATGTTGAGACCCAATTGCTTAATAATAGTTAAAGGCATGATGTTTGCGGAAGCCCATGAGTCGATCATACAATTATGGAGGTAAAGGTCATTGACAACCAAAGTGCACATAAAAGGTTCATGTCCGGGGTTACGATTGGGAATGTGAATGTTTTGCAAATCTTCAGATAATTCTTCCTCTTCAAAATCCAAGGAATTATTAATTTGTTGTCCTTGCTCAGGAAGTTTAGAAATCTCCTTTAGAGGGACTGATGCAGTCATCTTTCCCGCATCCATGTCAATGTTAAGCCCAACATGTTTTCCATTTTCTTTCTTTTTGGTGTTTTCCCCCTTTTGAGTGCCCTTTTTTGGTTCAACTTTAGTTTGGGAATCCTTTTTTGGAAGATTCCTCGAAAGGGTTTTCTCTTTGGGAGGCTCTTTAGAGGGGACATTTTTGGGAGGATCTTTCTTGGGAAAAGTGTCCTCTTTGTTAGGCTCTTTGGAGTTTGCAGGGTCTTTATTATTGTCTCTTCACGAATATTGGACCCCTTTGAATCTTCCACTACGCTTATCAGTGTTTAGCATAGGCTTCTCTTTCTCATCTTTGGTTATGACCTCATTGATGGGAGGATGAGTGTATGAAACTCTAAGTAGAATGTTGAATACATCATATTCTACAAGGTTAGTTTTCTCATTTGTTTCATCGTCATCACTCTCATCATTCTCACTAGGCTCATCTTCAAAGGATGAATCTTGGTTTACTATATTGGTTGGGGCTAAGGTATTTGGGACTTGAGATGAGCTAGGTTTATATTCCTCACCTTGCTTTCTTGGAAATGGCTTCCCTTTTAGAACAAAATTTGACTTTTGGCTTTCTCCAAAGCAGTGGTCTTGTTCATAACGATTCGATCTCATGAATGCACTTCCTCACTAAGTTTGTCCATTTTCTTGAGGATAGCCCAAAGGGTTTCTTCATGTTTACCTTTCAATTAGTATAAGTTTTGGCTTTAGGGAGGTCATCGACATTCATTTTTGAGATAAAAAGGTTTTCCTCAACCTGAATTGCCATTTCTTTAGCTTCAACCAATGTGGAAGGTTTCTTGTCTCTTAAGGCATAGGTTAGGTGCCCCCAACAATTGTGACAAACTTATCAAGGATGTTTTCATTTGAAGGATTTAGGTGATAAGGGATATCCTATACAAACCTATTAATATTTTGAATGAATTCCCGAAGGTCTCCCCTTACCTTGCATATCTGATAAAACTTCTCGATTTTGAAGGTTCTCTGTGCATTGCAAGACCACATTTTCATGAATAGGTCTTCAAACTCATCAGAGTTTGTAATGCATCCAGGATGAAGACTAAGGTACCATTCTCTAGCTTGTCCCTCAAGTGATAAGGAAAACAACATCATGATTCTATCTTCATTGAATATCAACCTAGGGGACAATTACCAATAAAACTCTTCAACTAAGTCACGGGCACTCATGGTAGAATCTCCCTTGAACTTGGGTAACCATCGGTTGTATTTTTTAGGTAATGGCTTGGGATCATTATCGAGCTTCAAAGGAGAAAATACACTAACCAAATGTCTTTGACTTTTGGTCATCTTGTTGCTGCTAGTGACAAAAGTATCTGTCATTTTTGGAGTGCAGTCACTAACTTTTTCAAATTTAGGAAGGAGAGTGGTTCCAAAAGGTGATGGTTTGTGGTTCCTTCTTGCAACAACCCTAGTTAAAGGAGGAATGTTGTCTCCTTCAAGCAGACTAGGGGTTTTAAAAATGAGTGGAGTCTCCAGAGGAATAATGAGAATGTCGTCAATGAATCAATTCCTTAATGATTCAGTAGGAAGGCTGACCTGCTTCCTCCCCTGACAATGGCGCTAGAAATGTTACCACTCAAACTAGCAGGGGACCTAAAGGGGTTCCTAAGAGGGAAACTGCTAGGTTAAGGGAAATGGTGAAGGCTTAGCGTAATTTCACCACAACTAAGTATCCCTACTCTTTATGGACTTTCACCGATGGGAGGAGTCCCACTAGTGTATGGATGACTTGTAAAATATATGTCAATGTACATGTGAGAAGTGACCCCGAAAACCCTTTCCCAAGGATGGAGTGAAGAATGGAACTTGCTTGCTCTTTAAGCAAGGGACTTGGTCCACCAGGGGTAAGGGGTGAGGATTGGAGGGTTGAGGAAGAAAGGATAGGATTATAAACAAGGTTCTAAATCCCTATAATCCTTGGGAAACTTAGATTCCCAAATGGTCCTTAAAAAATAATCTTTATTGAGAAGTGGGGCCACACAGGGCTAAGTGGACCTAGCCAGGTTTGGGGATGGAATAAAACAACCAATGATGTTCCTATCCTGAACAAGGTGAGGGGAAAGGGCCAAACAAGAATATTTACTTCAAAAGGTTGAATTGATCCTATTGAGGTCTAGCCTTGGGGATGCCTAGGCAAAATTCGATCCTAGAGCTAGGGCTTGGGATTCTTGGAGATTCCACCATTAGAATTGCCTCAAATTTGGAGGAGAGGGAGAGGACCCACCAACGTAGTAGCCTATAGGAGATCAAAGTTTTTCCTTGGGTCAATTCCCGAGAAATTGATGCCCTAGGTGACCTAATGTGGCTAGACTTGGGGAAAAAGGGGAAATGGTAAAAAGAGGGTTGAAATGATCACCCCTTCAAGGGAAAATTGCCTAATTCACTTGGGGATATAGATTCAAGGATGATGATGACTAAGAACTTGGTTTCTTGATCAAGGAGGCCCAGAAAGTCAACTTCATCCGATGTTGAGAGAAAGAAAAAGAAAAGTAACCTTCAGGAATTTACACTTCAAATAAAACGATGCAATATTATTGAGACAAATAATCTGTAGGTTTTAAACCTGTACAAAAATTACCTACATAAGAATTCTAAAAATAGAAAATAAACAATGGCGAGAGCATAAAACATCAGACAAATATACATAGAGATTTCCCCTGGATCCCAAAACTGGGACTACCATATTGATTTTTCATTATGTTCCTTTCAATGTTACAATACATATATATACATGCCGAAGCATCCATAAACCCCAATCCATTAACCCTGGATTAGAACATAACCGTAGTTCCCTTGATCGGATCTACAAAATACCATAGGCAGAAAACCATCATGATGAAAACCATGTGCGAAAAACCATGCACAAAAGCATAGGGAGGTATGCTCACCTAATATAGGGTCCAATTGTTTTTCCCCTGGGTGCTGCCTCGAACCTAGTAGAGGGGGGCTACCGCCCCACTGAAACCCCCCGACAAGGGGGGATTACGCCCCCCCCCGTGACCTCCCCACTGCACCCACTGCAACAAAGGGAACCCTACCCGCCCCCCCTCTAATCCCCCAGCTTCACTACTGGGGCTAGCTATGGAAAGAATATAACACACACCCAACATAATTTCTTGGACATTTCATTGATATAACATTGGTCCATACATTAAATTAGCTAAAACATGCTTAATTCCGCATTTCGATTATGTAACAACTAGCCCTAATTTTAGCAGTATGCATAAATAAGAATAATAACATCAAAATTCACTTACAATATTATAGATTATATCCAACTAACATTTCGTTCACAAGACAAAGCTCCAAGACAAGATAAATAACCCAAATCCATACGTCAAAATTCATCCATGTCCAAAAAATATCCTCCAAGGAAAAACTGCGAAGTTATCTATGATTAGAGAGATCCCAAATCAAGTGATGATCCAAATGAATGTATCTAACATCAATACATAGCCTCCTAAGGATTTAGAACTAGCCTATGGGCATACATTAGCCCCTAATGAAAAAATTATGTGCAAATAAAACCCCTATTGGTGACAAGCCCACCAAACTAGCTCACAAGTGTAAAAATAAGCCTCACAAGGGGCCAAATAATACTATGTGCATGTCATAGGGACCTCCAAAGGAATAATAATATCCAGAAGTGCCATATTGAGGAATAAATTCCTCGGAATATGATTGATCTCCAAGTAGTAGACTTGTGGTGCTCCCAGTGGGTCTGAGGGCACATGAATGACCCAATGGGTCTCCATATGAATCGAAGATGCCTGTAGATCCTCTGCAAGGGTCCAAGTGGTGGAATGAATGCTGCCATGGCATCGTACAAGATCTGGGACACCTGTCAAGAGTGTGGGGATTCTGTGGGAGCATGCTGGGCATAATGTACCAAGCATATCACCATCATCCAAAAACTGGATCACTAGTAATCTTTGAGCATCCATGAAGATCCGTGGAGTGCTATCTGTTGCTGTAGAGGCCAATGGCTCTCTTCAAACCCTACATGTGCCAATGTATACCTTTGGGGTTAGGATCCCATATAGGTAGACCAAACCCAAATGGAATCCACCTGTAATCATGCATAAGATTTGATGTGTCCCCTAGGATTCCAGTACAACCAATCATTAAAATAATTGGGTAAAAGAGCTTACAACTCATGGATAATAACGAGGGAACTTCATAATGGAATTCCCTTTCGTAGTGGGCTTTGGCGTGTGCTAGTGTCTCCAGGCTCCAAAGGGGGTTAGCCAAGTACCTTATTAGGTGGTTTTAACTATTAAAGGGGATAATATGCCCAAGGTACATCTCTCTAATGGGGGTGGAAAATGACAAATAAGTGAGATGGAATAGGGAATGAGAGGGACAGTTTTGGGCCACATAGTGGGGCATAGGGGTAGCTAGATAAGGGGAAGCCCACACCTAGGTATGTAATGTATAGGAGGGAGCAGTCATGGTACATGAGGTGCCCCAACCTTGATTTTTCCACCTTTCTTTATATGTCGTTTTCCTTTTATGAATTTTCTCTAATTAACTGCTCGAGGCTCAAAGGAAAATAACATGTTGTGTAAGATATAACAATGATTACCCCTTTTTAGGTAGGCCAGTTCATTTCCCTCCAATGGTTGGGACAATAGTGGGTTCCTGAATGATAGAGGAGGCTCATCTAGGGCCTATGGAACCAGGGTGATGGCCATGGATTGGGGTAGAGCTCATGTAATGGATTTTGCCCACGTGCTAATTATTTTGTTGTTAAATGTGGCCAATTTTGTTTTTCACTTTTTCCTTTAATTGCTTCAACCTCCGGGGCATCATTCTAGGCCTCACTCAAGGTGGGGCAAGGGGGGAGGGAGGTGAAGATGTCCCTATATTCCTCCACAACCTTGTCCATATGTTGCTGTTGTGCAGAGGAGCCCTGTATGGAGGCTTTGGAGGTGGCCATAATCTTCTTTTTTCCCTGAGGGCGAATCATAAGGAAGACAAATTTCACAGTCTCAGAAATGATCTTACTGCATTACTTCGCAAAGATCAAAGAGATTGTCGTAGGTGGTGCTACCTCTGGTATCTTGTGTAACTTATTTCCCAAATTAGTAATAACAGTGTGAGGCCTAGAGTCATACACATCATGACGCTGCCATAAGTATTGTTGGCCCAGTAATACATCACAAACTTCAAGAGGAGAAACATCACACAATACCTCATATGTGAAGGGATTGATGCTATAGGGAATGCAACACTGTTGGTTGAAGCGAGATCTCATCCTTGGTGAAGCCACCTGATGGTGTACGACTGTGGGTGTGGTGTGGTCGGTAGGCCCAACCACTTCATGAGCTCTGCTGAAATCAATTTCTTTTCTATCCCATTGTTGATAATGAATTTCAGTGAAGAACCCTTCAACCACATCTAAGAGTGGAAGATTCGCTCTCCCTCCTTTGCATCTTCGGGCTTAATATTCTGGATCTTGGTATTGGCAATGGTGGCATTGGTCTTCGTATCAATAATCTACTTCCCTTTGTCATTCCCTTTGTTAGGTTTTTGACTCAGAGTCGGAACATGCATCTGATTCGGAAGCCTTTAGCTCGGCCATTAGTGATTGCTTGGCTCGACAATCACTCATGTTGTGAGTGGGGCTCTTATGGTACTCACACCATTTTCTCATGTCCTTCTTTGTCTTCGTGGTGTTGTTCCATTATTGCGGCTTCAATTGGTTTTACCGGGTCGCCCCACCTTCACTTTTTCCTTTGTTCTATAGTTTCGGGGCACCTTTCCCTTACATTGGATTCACAGATCCAATGTCTCGCTTATTCTGTTTAAATTTCAGCTCGATCTTGAAAGCGTATCGATAAGCAACGCCGAGCAAGGAGATGTCCAAGAACTCCATCTCGTCCTAGATTTGCTTGTGTAGATAGCTGTGGTATTTATGCTGCTCAAAATCCTTGATACCCAACTTCGTGTGAAGCGTATGAAAAATATTTGTGAACTTTGAAACATCTTGGTCCCTTCCCTGCCGCAATGTGGTCCACTTTATGTATTTATCTTCATAGCTCCCGACAGGGTAATACTGGTCCTTGATGGCATTTCAAAAAGAATTCCAAGTGGATGTAACTGAAAATAGTGAGGGTCCCTGATCTGTATATGAAATTGCTTGAGGTTTATGTAAAATTGCAAGTGATTAAATTTGAGTTTTTAAGGATCTTATGTCAAATTCATAAACACATAAACATGAATTTCAATTTCAAAAATTTCAGAATATTGCAGACAATACCACAATACCACCATAATAGTAAACACAAAACAACAAGTGATGAAGGAGTTCACCCCTCCTGGGCTACGTCTCCCAGTCCAGCTTCCAATGCTTGGGCCTATATCATTATGCTCATAAAAATAGTGATTACGTCAAGTTACAATGCTCAAATGGATTCAATAACAACTCCAATGGCTTAGAAGCTATCAAAAACCCATGTCTAGCCTCTTTCTACTCCCAAAAAGACCAAAAAATGAGAAAGTTATGCCTCTTTCCTCCTTTTCCAAAGTTTTGTAGCTAACCATCCTACAATTCGGCCAAAACCCGGCTCGTGCGCCCCAAACACGGAAACAACATGCTAAACCTGGCACAATTCTCGCTCGGCAGGAGAAATTGTATGATGGATAAGGGCGCCTTTAACCCAGTCTCAAAAATTTTGGTCACATGGCTACATATGACCTGGTTAAGGGATGATTTTCTAGGGCTCTGTTGGATGGCGCGCGCCATCGGTCATGTGAGGTCCCAATGGGACCTGGGGCTGGCCCCCTCCGCTGGCCCAGTTCTGCGCGCACCTGGCTGTGTGCATTCCCATGGAGCCTGGGGCTGGCCCCTTAACTCCAACTCCTGGGGTTTGCACTCATGGTTATGATTAGCGGCCACAGATCTGTCACAAGGCGGGCTTGTTGGCGGTTTAACGCCACGATTTCATGGTGGTCAAGGTCTATGAACCTGTTACATGGCGGGTTCATGGCGATTAATGTCACGATTTGTTGTTATATTCTAGGGCCGTGGTTAGCCCCTAACCGTCGTTTGCAGACTGGGGTCAAGAGTTAACCATGCTCCCAACCCCCTCATATGCGGCATATAAAATTTATATACAAAGTGCACCCCATACCTAATAAGCAACATCGTGTGGCCTATTGGGGGAGGCCACGACTAGTTTGGACGAGGGCTGGTGTTTGATCCTCGACGATGTAATTTTGACCTTAACCAAATTTTGTTGGCCACCGAGGTGCCATGTGGTAGCTTGTGGTTGGTCCACCTCAACCAAGTCAACCTGCAATAGAATTCGACCAAGTCAGGACTAGTAGAAACTTGCCAAGTGTCATGTGGAGATTGGCCCCTGAAGCCCAATCACCCTGTGAAGTTAGTTGGCCCAGTGAGTTGTACGAACCGCTGACTGGGCAGCCTGCACACTACTTTTTTAAAATTTCGTTATTTCCAATATCGATTAGAACTTGCTTTTGGGAGCATACGACATCCGTTTTCCGCGAAACAAGTCGCTCCAGATTCATAATGATGAGATCTATCCAATCGTTCCATTTTCGAGCCATTCCGACAACTTTCATTTTTTAGCATATTTTGGATCCAACAGATCACTCCTCCCCTTTGGAATCTTTTGGACTCCAAAAGCTCTTTATTACTGAACAATTAGATGGGGGTACAAACCCCTCACCCATCTAGTGTCAACCCACTGGAATTTTCCTGAATTCAACAATTTGAGATTTTCATGAAAACTAATCTTTATCCTTGATTTGGAGACCCTGTCTTGCTGTTGTAGATACCATCTTGCTACAATTTCCTAGCATTTACAGAACAGGAAATTGTCCTTGAAGGAACAAACATATTCCCTCCTTGGTCGTCAATCAAAGGAAACTTAATCAACTTGAAATTCTTCTCACCTCGAACACTATCGACATGGCAATGTTTAGCTTGCCTTGCCTTGTACTTGGCTCGAATATTGACCAAATGTTTTCACCATTGCCATGCACCATTTTGAAATCCCCAAGAATAACTTGTGGAACTTATGTTTTCTTTATCAAATTGATTTGAAACTTGCTCCTTTACCTTTGCACACTTTAGCACCGACGTCTTATTCCCATCATTGTTCAACAATGATGTATGTTGCTGCAATTTTTCCTCATATTTTTTATCTCTTTTAGGAGGAAACATGTTAGAACCCTGAAAAAACTTATCACAACCATTAGCAACCTTAATGAAATCAGAATTTTCATTTGATGCATTTCATTGAAAGGCCTCATTCACAACGTCTTGATTCTTGAACATTAACAAAGCAAAGTTTTGACTTGCATTCACAATTCTCTTCATTTGTCCAGCATGCATAAGAGACAAACTCATCTTTTTATGATGCGCTCTAACTATATACTCAATTCCATTCTTGAATAAGTAATACCTCTCCTGGCAATGAAAAATTGCTCTCTTGTCATAAAGGTACGGGTTTCCCAAAACTATACTAGAAATCTCAAGCGGAACTACATTAAGTTCAACTTTGTCAAGAAAGCTTGCAGTGATTGCAAATCTAAGGATGCACTTCTTTGCACTTGCAAATTCACATTCTTACATATCCAACCTAAGGGATAAGGTCTTGGATGTGGAATGGTTTCTAGATTTAACTTCTTGACTAAGTCTTCAGAAATCAAATTTGCTTGAGAACCACTATCACATAGTGTGTCAATTTTGGTATGCTTTGAAACAATTCCAATGTGAAAAAGTTCAACTTTTGTTTCATTATCTTGAGTACCATTGGAACAAATTGAAGAACTAGTGCTTGCTATGTTCTTACCTTTCAAACCCATCATCGTAATCTTGGTTTCATCTCTTGAATCAGAACCTACATCATGTTCTATAATTGCATTTGTTTTCTCCTTCCCTTTATTTTTAAGTTTGTTGGGTCTCATCTCTGGATGAAGTTTCCAACAATGGTATTCATCATGGCCATATTTCAAACAGTGTTTGCATGTGAGATTTTCTTTTTCCATTTTAATAGAAGCATTCTTCTTCCCTTTTCCCTTAAACTTACCCTTTCCTTTTTCTCCAATTTCAAGGGAACTCTCACTTTTCTCATCTGAAATATTTTTCCCTCTTGCTTCTAGATGTGTGGCTTGAACACAAACCTCATCTAAATTTGTGGGATTGAACATGAGAATAATGTGCCTTAGATAACTATGTAAACCTCCAATATATTTTAACAAAGTTTCTTGAGATGTAAAATCTACACCCAATACTAGTGCTCTTCTCCTAAACTCTTGAGTATAGTTTTGAACACTTTGTCCTTTTAATTGCCTAAAATTTTACCAATCCATAATAGCCTTCTACATATAAGCTAATGGATAAAACTGTCTTCTAAGTGCAACAATAAAATCAATCCAAGAGGTTGAGACCTTACCATGCTTTTTCATTTCCTCTTGTGTTTTGGCTTCCCACCAAATCAGTGCTGCACTCTCCAACCTTAATGAAGCCAACTAAATCTTGTCTGCACTCACGATTATGGTTAGCGGCCATAGTTCTATCACAAGGTGGAATTGTTGGCAGTTTAACACCACGGTTTCATGGCAGTCACATTCTAGGGAATTGTTACATGGAGGGTTCACAGTGGTTAAGGTTACGGTTTGTTTTTATATTCTGGGGCTGTGGTTAGCCCCTAACCCGGGTCTACGGACCGAGGTCGGGAGTTAGCCATGGTCCCAACCCCACATATGCGTCATATAAACTTTATATACAAAGTGCACCCCATACATAATAATCAACATCGTGTGGCCTATTAGGGGAGATCGAGGCTAGTGTGGACGAGGTCTGGTGTTCGATCGTCGATGGTATAATTTCGAACTTAACCAAATATTGGTGGCTACCAAGGTGCCACGTGGTAGCCTTTGGTTGGGCCATGTGGCAGCCTGCGGTTGGTACACCTCAACCAAGTCAACCTCCAATATAATTCAACCAAATCATGACCAGTAAAACTTGCCAAGTGTCGCATGGAGATTGACCCTTGGATCCTAATCACCCTGCCAAGTCAATAGGCCCCGTCAGCTATACAGACTACTGATTGGGCAGCCTACACACTGCATTTTTAAAATTTCGACCTTAACTCTTGAGCATAGTTTTGAACACTTTGTCCTTTTAATTGCCTAAAACCCTTCCAATCCATAATAGCCTTCTACATATAAGTAATGGATAAAACTGTCTTCTAAGTGAAACAATAAAATCAATCCAAGAGGTTGAGACCTTACCATGATTTTTCATTTCCTCTCGCATTTTGGCTTCCCACCAAATCAGTGCTACACTTTCTGACCTTAATGAAGCCAGCTGAATCTTTGTCTGTGCTCACAGTTATGGTTAGCAACCATAGGTCTATCACAAGGCAGACTTGTTGGCGGTTTAACGCCATGGTTTCATGGCGGTCATGGTCTACAGAACTATTACATGGTAGGTTCATGGTGGTTAAGGTTAAGACTTGTTTTTATATTCTGGGGCTGTGTATTATAAGCTAATGGATAAAAATTTCTTTTAAGTGCAACAATAAAATCAATCCAAGAGGTTGAGACCTTACCATGATTTTTCATTTCCTCTTGTGTTTTGGCTTCCCACCAAATCAATGTTGTACTCTCCAACCTTAATGATGCTAGCTGAATCTTTTTATGTGCTCACGGTTACAGTTAGCCACCATAGATCTATCATAAGGTGGACTTGTTGGTGGTTTAATGCCACAGTTTCATGGCGGTCACGGTCTACGGAACTGTTACATGGTGGGTTCATGGTGGTTAAGGTTACGGTTTGTTTTTATATTTCAGGGCTATGGTTAGCCCATAAACCTGGTATACGGACCGGGGTCAATAGTTAACCACGGTCCCAACCCCCACATATGCGCCATATAAAATTTATATACAAAGTGCACCCCATACATAGTAATTAACATCGTGTGGCCTATTGGGGGAGATCGAGGCTAGTTTGGATGAGGTCTGGTGTTCGATCCTCGATGGTGTAATTTCAGCCTTAACCAAATTTTGGTGGCCACTGAGGTGCCACGTGGTAGCCCCTGGTTGGGCCACATGGTAGCCTTTGGTTGTTCCACCTCAACCAAGTCAACCTCCAATAGAATTTGACCAAATCATGACTAGTAAAACTTTCCAAGTGTCATGTGGAGATTGGCCCCTGGAGCCCAGTCACCCTGCGAAGTCAGCAAGCCCAGTTAGCTATATGAACTTTTGACTGGGAAGCCTGCATACTTCCTTTTTAAAATTTAGTTGTTTCTAAAATTGATCATAACTTGTTTCTGGGAGCATACAACATCTGTTTTCCACGAAACAAGTTGTGACAGATTTAGAATGACGAGATCTATCCATTTGTTCCATTTTCTAGCAATTCTGACAACTTTCGTTTTGAGCATATTTTTGATCTAATGGATCAGTTCCCTCTTGTCCCTCTTCTCACAGTAGGTTTCTCACCAGTCCTTGACGTGGGGGGAGGCTTTGAAGAGTGAAAAAGTAATCTTTCCTCAATTAGAAAAATCATGAATTGAAAAATATCGTTCTAACAAATTTAACCATCTATCTATGACATCCACATATATCTGGCCTTCAAATATGGGGAAGTCAAAGCTGACTTGTACCTTAAAGGAAGTGGTGCTTCCAGAGTTGCTTCTGGATTAATATGCATCGCCTGTGGGTAGTCGCCAAAGGATCTGGGCTAAGTTGTCCATTATCGCATTCCTCTGTCGATTGAGGGCTTCTTTGAGCAATATTTTGAAAATATCTCCTACTCGCTTATCTTTCTTTTGTTATTCCATGGGAGGTTGTCAAGGTTTGTGAGGCTGGTATTGCAAAGGTTTAACCAGCTCGAGCTCTAACTCCTTATACCCTTATCTTGTTGGGGACATGCAAATAAAAAAAATGAGAAAGAGCTGACCACTCTGATACCACTGATCCAAACATAGGAACACAACAGAATACATATATAAACATAAACATAAAGGTGCAACATAAATAAAAATTCATTTCATTAATATCAAAGAACTGAAATATGCTTACGTATAGAATGGAAATAAACCAACTCGGCCGATGGTAGCTTATCTCTAAGAAGAGATGTGGCAGCTACATGCCTCTGAAGTGTGTTACGATGAAGCTCAAGGGCCTTCTTATTATTGAACAACAAAGGGAAATCCTAAACAACCAAAACCCTAAACCTAGGATATGGAACGCCAAGAGTTTGTCAGCCCCATTAGGTTTAGTTAGGGAACAAACTTCCCGGGGTCTTAACTTGGTCATATGATCTCCGTTTGGCGTGTATGATACCTCATTGGAAATATCTCTTTGAGTACTATAGTATTTGTGTCAAGCCCTTTCCTATGGCTATGGGCCTGCTGTGTGTTAGCGCTTGAAATTTCACCTCAGGCTGAGAAAGGTAAACCTCAAGGCAACATCAAACCACTTAGCCTCGTAGCTAGCCCTACGGGGCAGGAGAGGGCTCTCTCCGGTCTATCTCGGTCAAAATCTTCAATGGGCGAGATAACCAATAGGGTAACACTGATTTTAGGCTAGTAAACTGATCAAAAGGGTTGATTTGGGATTTTTAGGGTTTTTGGTGGAAAATTGGGGAAATGGCAATTTTGGGTGCGGGGATTGGACACAATTTCTGCAGGGGGTTCTTTGGGGCGAGGTAGGAGACAGTATTGATGCCTTTGATAGAGGTGAATGGATGAGAAAGACAGGTGAGGAGCTAAGGAGAGCAAACAATAACTTTGAATTCTCCTTAAACAGTTGAAAACATTGATATTAAGCAAACTTAAAAGCAGAGCATGACAGTCATGAGTTCTACTTTAACACTTCATTTGCCTAATGTGCAGAAGGAAAAGTAAGGAAATGATTCACATAACACACTTACAAGTACAAAGAGAAACACACCATCAATACATGTGACCACAAGAATCCAAAAAAGGACTGCAAAACCCTGGTCTTCCTTTGCCAAAAATTGCAGAGATACAATGAATAATACAATAATAGCTTCTCTCTCCCTCAAGTGTCCAACCATGAAAATGACCAAGAAAGTACATAATATAGGCAATCTAACATCTTTCCTTGCCTCTAGGGGTCGAGCTCATCCTTCTAGGAGCTGTTTCAACCAATTCTAAACTGAGCACTAAAATCTAGGCAGTCAAAACAACTTGCCTCTATAAGCTAGGAAACCAATTCATTCATTAAATGTTTGCTATTTCATGAATGAATCTTCTAGAATAGGTAAATAAGTGTCATGTCAACATAAAAATACATTAATTACATCAAAGAGGGTGAAAAATCCCATCAAAAGTCAAAACTAGTAAAAGCTGGACGAATCCATGAGCTGTAAGTGAAAAATTGTGAAAATTGCCTGATGGGTCGCGCGCCAAATCCTGACGGGTCGCACGCCTTTGAGAGCACTTTTGGGGCATTTCCAGGTGTCCAAATAAGGCAAGAGTAGGCTTGTTAGAAAGGTCTGTGAGTCTACTTCCCAACCCAACTGGAATTTCTAAATTTGGTTGTCATTTGCCCCTCCAAAATTGAAATCTCCCAAGACTGATTTCTGTGTGTCAAAAATGTGGCAGAAAGTCATTTTTTGCTTGTTTTTTGACTTTCTGGAGGCCCAAAACTTCATAAAATATCTTGGCAATGGGTGAGCATGTGTAAATTTTCATGAAAAATCCAGAAATTCTGAGTTTTCCCGGAACGGAGTTGCCAAATGAAAGGGTCGCGCGGGGGGTGAGACCCGTCAAGCGGAAAACCCTGTCTATGGCACAAAAAATTCACAAATGACAAAATTTTCTCCAAATTTCTTGAAATTTGGGCTGGGAGTCCCCAATCAAGTACCATGCTCATTCAAAGAGGCTTTGACCAAAATTTGGAGTGGATCGGGCCTTTTCCGTCGTTTTAGTGCCTTGGCCAACCTCCTTGGATCCGACGATTGTAATTTTGACATTTCTCTAAAAACATGACACTTGTGAAAAAAGTGAAGGAGGTTTTTCTTCTTTGGCATGTTGTGGAAAAAAACCTCTCTCAGTTTTACAAAATTCATCTTTGATTGCTCTGAAACATCATTTGAGTGAAACTTGCCCCGATGTGTGAAACAAGGAATTTTGTCGAAATGAAGCGAAATGAAGGGGATAAGGGGATTCTAAATTCTTGGAGAAATTTTTGGAAGTAGGGAGGGATGTTAGGAAGTAGGGGAAAGTGGAATCTCAGGGATTGAGTGAGGGGAAGGGGTCCAAAAGGGCAAAACACAGGCCCAACCTAGAAAATTGCCAGGTTGTAGCTAGAAACTAGGGTTTGTGCAAAAATGAGGAATTTGGGGGATCTCAGTGATGGGAAGCATTTGGTAAGGTACTTTAAGGATAGGGGAAGGTGTATGAACATCAGGATACAAGTTTTGCTGATGATTTGACTGTCCAAGAGAAATTGCCCTCAAAACCCTAGGAGAGGAAAATGACCTTACCTAGGCGCAACTGAAGCATGGACAAGGTGTAAAAAGACTCATTAGACACTGAGATGATAATGAAAACCCTATGAATGATGATAGACTCAGCTGAATGATGACATGGACCGCCATTTGGACAACTTTAGAAGGAGTGAAAGCAAACCCTAGACCTAATGCCTAGTGACCAAATTTTGCTTGAAGACTCACTGAAATGACAAAATTTGGCCTTGACACTCTGAGACCACTTTGTAAGAGCATATTTGATCACTGGAGGAAGGCTGGAAAGAATGACACTAACACTGTGGACCTAAAAAAACACCGTTTAGGGGGTCAAAACAACTCTAGAAGTTTAGGACCCAAAAAACTGCTAAAAATAGTAAACGCTGCTATAATCAAGGAAACTGATGAAATTGACTGGAGGTCTAGGTGGAATAGGAGGGTTTCCACCAATATCCACATATATCACCACATATCTTATTTTATATGCATATTATTCCACTTGATTACGTACTTCCTAATGGTTCTATTCCTAAGAGATATAAAACATCGATCTATAACTTTTCTAGTTTAAGAATAAACTTCTCTTCTTCATATAATTCTATAAATAATGTTTGCACTAACATAGTTTTCCCAAAACCATTTTTAGGCAAGATACATGAAAAACCTTATGAATGAAAGAAGAAAGAAAATTGAACTCTTTTGCCACTTGTCCAATCCTATGAATAATCTTGTAGGATCCATAAAATTTGGAATTAATTTTTGATTCTTCTTTTTTTTGAGTGAATATTGCCTATAAGGTTGTACTATAAAAAATACTTAATCATGCCTCAAATTGTCTTTCACTAAATTGATGTTGGTGTACTTGCTTCTTATCCTGTTTTGCGCTATTTGAAGGTTTTCCTTAAGAATTTTCCAAGTTTATTTAATCTTCTCTATATGTGATTCTATTTCTTATATTTTTGAATTATCTTTGAAAATTGTAAGAGACAATAGGAGTCATATATCCATAGAGGGACTCAAATGGAGACATTTTAGTAGAAGTGCGATAGATAATATTAAACCACCATTCTTCTAGAGGAACCCACTTCATCTATTGAGATGGTTTTCCTAATGAATAACACCAGAGATACCCTCTAAAATAAAGATCTATTTATGGATGATATGTTGAACTCATAACTAGTGTTGTTCCATTCATTTTCATAATTATTTCAAAAAACATATTGTGACTTTTGGATTTTCGTCACTTACTATTACTTTAGAAAAACATGAAGTCTAGGATTTATTTCATAAACACTTCCCCCACTTGGATTGTTGTACATGTACTTTTAATTCCACAAAATGTGCATATTTTGTGATTCTATCAATGATTTCGAAAATGACATCCTTACCTTGAGTTTTCGGTAACCTTGTAATAAAGTCCACTGATAAATGTTCCCGTATTTCATTAGGTAGGTGTAATGGCTGAAGTAACCTTGGAGATTTTACTATCTTTCCTTTATTTATTTGGAAAACTTGAGATTCTCTTATAAATTTTTGAATATATTTATTCATTCCTTCCCCCAAAAAATATTTTTTTATCCTTTGATATGTTCTATGAAACCATACATGTCCTAGAATTCGAGATTCATGGAGCTACCTTAATATTTGTTACTTCAACTTTTATTGAGGGCATAAAATTATTCTATCCTTTTAAAAAAGCATATCTCCCTTCCATTCCCACTATTCCATAGAGTTAATCCCTTCCTTTATACATTGTAATTTTTGTTTTCCTTTTTCCATTCATGATTATCTTCTTCCAGCCACACTAAAATAGAAGATGTAATGGAATGTAAACTTGAGGCTTCTTCTATTCTTGAAAGAGAATTTGTGACTGCATTATCGTTCCCCTTTTTGTATATTATTTCAGTATCAAACCTTTACATTTTTGCTACCTATTTTTGTTGATCTTCTCATGCCAATATTTTCTTCAAAGAATACTTTAGGATATCATGGTTTGTCTTGACTTTAATGTGCATCCCAATAAGATACTATAATAAATTTTTTATTGCATGTAAAATTGCTTCTATTTATTTTTCATATGTAGATTTTACCATATCTTTTGCCTCAAATTGTTTGCTTTCAAAAGCCAATGGTATCCCTTATTTCATCAATACTACTCTAGTTCCTTGTTCTAATGCATCACACTCTACTATGGATGTTTTACCAAAATTATGTTTTTCCAATACTAGTGTAGTAGACGTAGCATCCTTTGATGCAACTACCCACTTCAAACTACACACTACATTATGTCATAGAAAAACAAGGAGATGCCAAGATCTATGCTCATATCCCCCAAAGGAGAACATATTATTTAATAAGTAATCCTCTATGTATCCCCACTATTTTACATATGAACTCTTATATATCTTTAGGTGACCACATCCCATATATAGAAATTTAATTCAAACCATCTCCACAATATCTCCTTAATTATAGAGTTATAAACAAAATCACCATTAAAGAGGTCAAAATACAAAGTGCAACATCATATTTATAACCTATATGCTAGCAAAGAAAACATAACCTGCAACAATAGACCAATTATTGTGGTGTCACAAGGTTGAAAGTGTCATGGAGGTAGAAAGAGTTCTCTACTCAGTGCAAGGGAACTTGGAGGGGTTAACTTGCCGACCACTGATGGCACAAGTGGAGGATCTTCCTAAGGTGATTCAAAGATGACCTTGGGTTTTGTTTTTATAGAAGGTGGCCAACGCCATTGTCCACTACCATGACACTTATCTAGGGAAAGGGCCTTAGTCATAGAGTTTTTGATATAATGATCAGATCCTAGATATGATCATTAGGCTAGAAGTCTTGATTTTTTAGGACATTTATCCACATTTTGTAATCATATTTTGAATTATACAGACACTCACTACAATTTTTGATGAATTTACCATGTGTAAATTTCAATGTACTATAATGTTGATGGTTTTAATGTGATGAATTCTTAATGTGCCAATCTAAAACATATTAGCAATAAAATCAATGACACGATTTCTTGATGTGGGAACATGAACACAATAAATAAAACTAAATGAATTCTTAAGTAACCTCACTTTAAGAAATCTCCAAAATAACAAAGGATCATGCATATGATAAACATTATTAAGTTGTGACACCACCAATTGAGAGTCCAAACGAACTACTAATGATTGTATACCATATGATATTGCTTCCCTGAGTAATTTAATGACATCATTATTTTCAATGATATTGTTAGATGCATGTCCAATACATGTGCTACTTGATACAGCCAGTTAGTAAGAAAAAGAGTAGATCACCCAGGTTATGGAAGCTAAGTTCCAAATGTGAGGACTAGCTTTGTCTATGAACCCTAGGTAGATTAGATCATCCATCTACACATATCAACAAATATTGAAAACAAAATGAGACACATCACCAAAAATATAACATAGTAAAAACTATTATGTACACTAATTATAAAACAAAGCAAATGCTGAAGTAAATGATCAACCATAATACTTCTTGAGGTACATGAAGGAATTTTCAATAACATTGGGATCATGAGAAATGTTCACCATAATATAATCAAAGATATTAGTCACTTTCCCTTCAGTAAAAATATAATATGGTGCCAAAGGATTGAAATGCCAGTGAACATTCGAAGTTAAAGTCTAACAAGACAGACTCTACTCAATCCTATGTAAGTATGGGAGAAAATATGACTAATGATGCAAGTCATCCCACAGTCTATATGGACCAATCATTACTTCTATAATATCCTCATTAGATGGAAAAACATAATCAAGACAATCTATAGACAAGGTTGAGCCAGTTTCCTAGATAAGTACCATACTAGAGCCCTGAATCCTCTACAGAGGAAGGGGTTGGAATAGAGTTTGTAGCACTATCGATAATAGATTGATAATAAATATCAATTGTAGATAAAGGAACAACTATTCCTATGAAGTGACCTTCTTCGATTGTTGAAGAAGGAGAAGGAAAAATCGAAGGATCCTTAATGATTAGCACAAAAAGAAAAATTTCAAGAGTTCGACATGGAACTCGCTAAAATGGTGTTAATAGATGTGTCTAGGGGAGTGAAATAAAATGTTTCCATTAAATATGAGTACATTCCCACCCCAAATTTCTCTAAAGGCTTCTAGGAATTGATTACCAAGAATAATGGAATCTAGCATATAATTTGGGTTGGTGTGGCTATCAGCCATATGATTGATAGTAATGATCCTCCCTTCCTTAGGGAAGCATAATACATGGAAAGAGTTGAAACAATGGATTGCATCACATACACCCAATTATTCCCAATAATATATTGTATGGCAAGTTTTGCATCAACTACTTCCACTTCCATGTTGACAATCTTCCCACTTACTTCAATTGAAAAAGCAAGAATTATTCCATGAAGCCTATGTGAATGGCCATTTAATGTGGTTAAGCGTTGGAGACAAAACCAACTCTGGATACCCAATATATTTCCAACAAGAAATTTGCATAACGCATGTGGAATCTCCCTCATCAACCACCCTTTGAAAGATATTCATCTTATGATATGTGGCCTCAATTTGGAAAGTAACATGGTGAAGGAGTCCAGGTTTTATATTCCATGAAGGGAATTTTGAGGTCTAAAATGGGCCTCCTAAGGAAATTATAAAAAAATAATAGTGGAAATAATAAAATAATATTAGATTACATCATCAAATTTTAGAGGGAAAAAGGAAAAAAACTATTTTTAAACTCATATTTTCAACTTATCTCCCTCTGGGTTTATTCAAATTTCGATTGGAAACACTCGTTGGATGCATAATTTGATTCCTCATCCAAGGAGTATCCATGTTGCATACTTTCGATGGACCCTGCTACATGAAAAATGAGAAATACATGAAAAATGTGATTGCAATCACGGGTTTTCATATATTTCTCATTTTTTGTGTGTAGCAGGTTCCATCGAAAGGATGCAACATGGGTACTCCTTGTATGAGAAATTAAATTTTGCATCCAACGAGTACTCCCGATCGAAATTTGAGTAAAACCTTAAGGAGATATGTTGAAAATACAAGTTGAAAAAGTAGTTTTATTATTTTATTAATTTTTAATCTTTTTACTTTTTTTCTCCAAAAATTGTGAATCATCCCTCATGGTTGACATCATCATATTGAAGCCTATTGGTTCTTATAAATTTTATTTTGGTTATACATTTTTCTTAGGAGGCCCATTTTAGACCTCAAAATTCCCCTAATGCACAGTATCAAATTTAATTACCTGAGTATTCTTTGGGTCAATTGCCTCGATCTCAAGGACTAACATGCTCCTTTGAGTGAAACACAACTAGATCACCTCTAACACTGACATAACACAAGGGGCTTGTGCTAAATCCTCCACAATAGAATAAATTTTAGTTGCGCAAACAATGGGATTACAAGTCAAGGTTTATATATATCCTTTCAACATTCGAGGTATAGACTCAACCATAGGTCTCTCTATGTGAAGAGGTTTTGGCGGATTAGATATTTTCTTGGCCTTATAAGACTTAATGTCTCCATAATTGTGTGCTCAAGTTGATAAACCAACTTGAGGATTAGGCATATAAACATTCGATAAATGATCCCCCTCTTTGAAATAAAATTGATTGCCCCCTTGGTAGGTTCCAAAGTTAGAAGGAGTGCAAGCAAGAAGTTACTGACCCTGGGGGAAAGGGTTTTTGAACATAGCCCATGAACTAGATGAGGCTTTCTATACCAACATGCGTTGAGCATCCTAAATCCTAGGGAAATTATTGGTCAAATGAACTCCCTTACAAAGTTTGCAAGGGAACTTAACCTTTTTATTCTATTCCTTCTTTCCCTCCCTAGTGTTGCCACTAGGCTTAGCTACACTATCCTTCCCCTCCACATACTTTTTATTAACTCCACGTTCCTTCTTGTCTCCATATTGTTGGTTTCCTTTGGGGTGCAGAAGAATGGATTGCATTAACTATATAATAATGCGAGGGGGAAAAAGTAGATGGTTGGTCTTTTGTGGAATATGTTAAACGTAAGGTCATCTGCTGTAATTTATTAACAAGCAAACTAGTCGTGGTATAATGAAGTGACCCCACCACACCATTAGTGTGGAGTCCTGGTTTTGGATTAGTCAATTCCATTTTCAGTCTTGGCACATTAGGAAATATATCTTAAAGGACACCAAACTAAGAATAAATCAGGTCTAACTAGTAGGCCCTAAATATCAATTTCTCTTCCATGTAACCCCTAAAAGGGACACATATTTAGAAATTGGTGGCTATAGTCATTTTAGGAACCATTAATGCGGAAATTCATTGGGTATATTTTCTTTAATGATCCTCTTTCTCATCCTCCATTCTTGAATATGGTCAAAGATGTGAGTGGCTTCTATTTGAATTTAGCCAGGAGCTTAGTCCCAACATCATAGCTCGTAGCCAACTAAATGGTTCAAGAGTACCATTTACAAATCATTAAATGTGAAAATGACCCCCCCTTTAGCTCTATGTTCCACTTAGCCACGTTACTAGTTAGGGTGCATTGGAATAATATCAATATGATTGAATCATCAATTTGAGAGTTTGAGGAACACAAGAGGTGAAACGTGGGAATATGATTCGCAAGGTCCTCACCTGACTTACCTTTAAATTTTGGGATATTCGAAGGAATTTTGGTGGGGACATGGGGCAAATTTTGATCATTCCAAATTGGGTGATTCATCAAGTTTGGGAGATCTGGAAAATTCAAAGTTGCCAAAAATAGTAAATGCACTTGAGTTACAGGGTTCTACCGCCCCCCCCTCAAGAAAAGGGTCTTGGTTGACCATAATATGGAAAATAATAACATGGATTTTGACTAGCACCATGTTTCCAAGGGTCGTTTGTAAAAAATCCTAGGTTAAAGTTGAAACATTGATGTCTCAGATTAAATGGAGGAAATCCTCCACTCATAGAAATACCCCACAATGAAGAGGGATTTCCCCTTGTCGGCATGCCATATGAAGTGGACACACCTTGATAAGGGTTTATAAAAAGAATAAAACTTTCTCAAATACCAATAGAAGGGAAGAAATTTCTCCCCTACTAATCAAACATAAAAAATGGGATGCCACCCATTGACCCACTCAAAGGCAGGAAAGCTCCTACGCCCTACCTTGAAATTACTTGGAAAAGATTGAATACTAGTGAAAAACTGTCTTAATAAGGGGTTTGAAGTTAGAACATGTCCACATCCAAAGGTAAAACCATGCAAAGGGGTTGAAGAACTTTCCATGGTAGGCATGAATGAGGGGATGACAGATGAAAAAGTAGATGAGACTATGGAAATATCAACCAAAAAAATCCCAAAAATATAAGGCACCAATGTAAGAAGTGAAACGATGGGTTCCCCCACTTGTACCAAGGGCGAAGGTAGAGCCAACGACTATTGAAAACAACATAGAAGTGGAGATAATGGAGAGAGGAAAAAAGGTGCCTCCACCACAAACAATAGAAGACGGGGTGTGAAAACCCTTAAATTCAGTAGACGAACTAGTGCCATTCACATTGGCCATCATGAAAGGAGAGGTAAGAGGAGTAATTTGAACTAAAAAACCTGGAAAAGATATAAATAGTGGATGGTGTTAGCTCTACTACATAATCCAACATTTGAGGATCAAAGGTAGTCCTGATTGGGTTGTTTGCGCACAGAAGGATGCCCAAAAATGGATACAAAGTGCCCCAAAGCCTTCAAAATTCTCTTAAGGCCTCCACCGATCGAAATGGTTGCAAAGGAAAGCCCTTGGGAGGGCAGAAATACACTATCGGGAGGCGAAAATACATGTAAAGATCAAAGTTACAGGCTTAAGGATCCGCTTTAATCTCAGCCGTTGGATCTGGCCGATCAATGGTCCAGATCGCGTCGGCATATTGCAAGTCGGAGGGAGGCAGTGGCAGCGACAATGGAGACCTTGCCGATGAGCGATCGCTGATATCGCATCGGCGTATCGTATCGGCACTTTTAAAAAGAGGCAATGGAGATGGTGATCGACGATTTTGTGAGGACCGTCGATCGCGTATTCGGATCAACGGCCAAGATCACGTCGGCATTTCGCTATCGGGGTTGCCAAAGGGACAAAGCCTTCACATATGATATGCTTTCGACCCGATAAGCCGGACCCGACGGCGCTATAAGTTGTTTCTGATAGATTATCGGGTCCGCAACGATTGGGGCACAAGACATCACCGATGAGCGATCGCCGATATCGCATCGGCGAGTTGCAATGGAGGACTTACAAAAGGGATTTTATATTTTTCCAATGAGCGATCGCTGATATCGCATTGGCGTTTCCAACGGAGCATGGCCTTTTGCATATATATGAGCGATCGCCGATGGGCCGGACCCGATGGCGGTGTTAATTCCTTCTAATAGATTATTGGGTCCGCGGCAATATTGCTATCGGCGCATTCAAAGGGGTGGGCTTTAACATGAGTTATGTTGTGATGCGATGGGCTGGACCCAACGACCATAAAATACTCCATTTCATATTATTTCAGGTCCGCGCCCTTCGCGTTTTTAATGTTTTTTATGTATTTTCTTTGTATAAAGAAATTCCAAAGGAGGCCTTGCCTAGGTGCCGACTGTGATGGAGTTCGGACTCGATGGGTCGGATCCGATATTTTATGAATCATTTCTTATAAAATTTCAAATCTGCGCTTAAGCCATTTTCAATGGTTTTGGGCGCATTTTCTGTGTATAAGGAAATATAAAGAAACAGAGGATTGGCCGGTTAAGATATGCATTGCGACCCAAAAGGTGGACCCAATAGATGATTGAACCATGCCCGAACCTTTTAAAGTCAAGATTGAAGCAATGATGAGTGGGAATAAACAGTTTGGGCAACGTTTCACTGTTTATAAGCAAAATAGTCAGAATGGAGCCATTTTTAATGTTCAGCTGCTGCAATTAATCAGCAGTATGGCCGAGAAGGAAGCAGGACACCCTTTATTAGATCAGTGCATTCAATGGTTATGGCTCCTTTGGTATTTCACGCCACTTGCTCAAAGGAGGACTGGAGAGCAACAGAGGGGTTAAATCCATTTACAGCACAACCAAATTTGTACCAGAGGCCCACTCCTGAATGTAAATGTGGTTGGTGGCCATTTATGGGCTCCTCCATGCATAGCTAATAGAGATATTGTGTAATGAGACACCATATATACTGAAAAAATAGATGTAATGGAGGGATGAGTGTTAGATGATGAGAACCCTGTTGTAAGGTTCAACTTCTAGAGACTGTAACTACTTTGTAACCTGTAGCGTCTGGTCTTCATTTCCAGCTAATACAAGCTTCTTTTGCTGTTTATTGCTCACTTTCCACTTCTCTTTCTTGTTCTAGGTTGTGCCTGTTTGCATTTGTTCTATTGATGTGAATGTTTAGCATCAGAGGGGCTATCATCCCACCTCTGTGTTAGGATTTAGCATGTATCATAGAACATGTGTGAAGGTTTCTATTGTTTAATGCATAGAGAGCTGTCATCTTGTCTGTGTATTAGAAACTAGATTTACAGACCTTTTAACTGGTTGCAGCCTGCCATCACAAGGTCCTGTGCATCTGCTGGTGTGGTCAGTCTTCTCCATTATCACCTTATCCTCAAACTGTGAGTAATTGGTGGTTAAAAGCCTTGTAGTCTGGGGGTGTTCACCCATGTCTAGGGTCAATCATAGTAGAAGTGGTTATTTGGCTTGAATATGCAGCATTTGTTTCATTCATCCACCATTTATCCAACTATTTTGTTGAATTTGTAATGTTCCCAAGCATCACCGATATGCAATCTAGGTGAGTTTCTTGGGGTGATAACAGATGGTCCCGTAGAAGGGGACTTAGATTAAGCCCAAAATTATTTAGGATATCCTCAACTTGAACATGGTCCAATTCCTATAAAGACCCACACTGAAACATAACTCGACCTAGAAGAAGATCATCCAGATCACGAAGAAACCCTTGTGCTTCGAATTCGTCATCTTACAATGATCCCTCTAAAGGATGGTTTACCTCCATAGCGTCTGATTGAACTGGCTCAAAAAAACTGGTAGAATCCCACCAACGCCTTTGGGGTGAAGGCTCAACACTCACAGGAAAAATCCCATGAAGCGTCCTTGATTGGTGAACTGGCTAATCAACCACTTCTAAAAAATGAAAATAAAAAAAAGACTAGACACCCTATGGAAAGCTAGGAGCATAAAGATTTCAACTCAAAATATCTTGAAAATATCAAACAAGAAAATGAGTATTTCCGATATGGGTGATTAGGACCAGACACAAAAATGCAAAAGAGTGGATAAAGGGCCTTTTGAAGGAAAGCTTAGGATGATGAGGGCCCAAATCCTACAGTGAAGGTAACAAAAATAATTACGATGACCTCTTGAAAATAACCTTGACTGGTAAAGTGCCCTCACTTTGCTGGATCCCTCTAGGATCATTACAACAATGATACAACATCTATCTCAACTACCATATGTATTCCCCTTATATTCACCTAGGTGGTCCCTAGGATAGGAAAATAAGTTGCTATTTCATAATAAGAACCTAGGGGGGACAATCATAGGTAGGTGTTTGGAGAGGGGGTATCTCTCTTCCCTTATCCTCACATGACCTAGTGCTTGACTATTGTGTTAGAGGAGCATCCCCAACAACCTATATGAGATTGGAATTCACCACTCGTTAATCAACTTCTAAGTTTTAATTTGAATGGACTTGGAGATTTTACTCTCCACACCTATTCTAATTCCCTAAGAATCCCATACTAATTTATGTGCTATGACAAGATGAAAAAGTTTATTTGATTTAATTAAGTAGTTATTTTACTTCTTTGTTATTCAAGTCAAGGTTATCGAAGTGAGCTAGTGTTATTTTGATGCAAAGGAAATCAAAATAAGAACACCCAACTACATGAAATGGACAAATCTTTCTTCAACGAAAAGATTGATTTCTACAAAAGTTCTACAAATTATGATGCAATAATTTTCTTTTCCTCTTAAATGTAAGAAGAAAAAATTTCACATTACTTTTCAAAGTCAAAAAAACATTAGGGGAATTTTGAGGTCTAAAATGGGGCTCCTAAGAAAAATGTACAACCAAAATAAAGTTTATAAGAACCAATAGGATTCAAGATGATGATGTCAACAATGGGGGATGATTCACTATTTTTGGAGTAAAGAAGTAAAAAGATTAAAAAATAATAAAATAATAAAACTACTTTTTCAACATGTATTTTGAACTTATCTCCCTGAGGTTTTACTCAAATTTCGAGTGGGATTACACGTTTGATGCAAAATTTAATTCCTCGTCCAAGGAGTACCCATGTTGCATACTTTTGATGGACCCTGCTATACAAAAAATGATAAATACATGAAAAAACGTGATTGAAATCACATTTTTATGTATTTCTCATTTTTTGTGTAGTAGGGTCCATCGAAAGTATGCAACATGGGTACTCCTTGGA
Source organism: Pinus tabuliformis (assembly GCA_031772625.1). Taxonomy (NCBI): domain Eukaryota; kingdom Viridiplantae; phylum Streptophyta; class Pinopsida; order Pinales; family Pinaceae; genus Pinus; species Pinus tabuliformis. Next base: position 1,092,698,606 of record CM062817.1, on the reverse strand, counting down.
TGAGGAATCAAATTTTTACATCAAATGAATGTTTTCACTAGAAATTTGAGTAAACCCATAGGGAGATAAGTTGAAAATATGAGTTGAAAAAATAGTTTTTTTTTCCTGTAAAATTTGATGATGTGATCAAATCTTATTTTATTATTTCCACTATTATTTTATAATTTCCTTAGGAGGCCCATTTTAGACCTAAAAATTCCCTTAATGAACCCTACTGATTCACACCATGCAATATGGACACTACCCTAATGTAACTATATATCAACTAGGATGCCAAAATGCACTTATAAACCTCAATGCAATAAAAGCAAGAACAATACTTCAGAAAACCAACAATATGCAGAAGCTACAAGTGCAAAAATGCATGTATAAACATCAAAGCAATAGAAGCAATAAGAATTCTTCAAGTAGCTAGTAAGATGCACAAGGTGCAAGTGCCAAAATGGAGTCACAAACTACCCACAAGAACACATAAAAATACAAGTATACTATCCATGCCTTAAGAGAATAGGGAAACTAAATGAACTTCTTTCTTTTGATTCCCAAAGAAAAATCAATGAACAAAAATAAATAAAAAATGAACTGCATAGCAACTTTTCTTTTCCTTTTCTTAAAAAGTGAAAACAAAATTAAGCAAAAAAAAATAAATGAAAATTCAAAGGTTTACAACCATGTATACAACAACAAGAAGTAATGGGAAGGAACTAAAATCTTCCAAGAAAACAACAACAAATGTCTGCAATCAGAGCCTTCAGAAATTAAAAACTTGGAACCAAGGTCCAAGGAAGGAACCAAAACCTAAAACACTTTCAAATCAAGAAAACCTAGGATGTTACCAAAATTTATTCACATGAAAGAATATAAGAAATGAGGAAGAGCGCAAGAACATACTCAAATTCAAAGAAATCAAAGAGCCAAACCATTAACTAGGACCATCAAATTATTTACCAGTCACCTTGGGACACAGGGTAAGATATAAAATTTCCCACCTATATGGGCATATGTGACAGTTGCTTAGAAACCCACATCCATACACAACTGTGATAACTGCAAAGTTCATGTAAACGTGACTGTTGTCAGGAGAATCCATGTATTTGTGTAAAATTAAGAAAAAATAAAAAGAAAAGACCAGATCTAAAAGATGATGCTGATAAGATAGATCCAAACAGGGACCAAGAGACTCAAGAACAAGGCAAACAAATCATAAAACACCTAGATCAAGGATACAACCCTTAGGAAATATACTCAAAGAGCAACTTTCACAACAAAATTTTCAATTCTTTTATAAGAAAAAATCCTTAAGGCTAGCGTTTATAACCTGTTATGAAACTAGCTCACAAAAATATTGAAAAGATAGATCAACGCCTTAGAATTCAGCATCTTCGAGGGAGAAACCTCCTTTACATTACACAAATGAACAATTCTTGGATGATACAAATGACAAGACCTCCTTTCTATATGTAGGAGTCTAAGGGGTCATAATATAATTAGAGCCGACATAACAATAATAATGTAAGGGCACAATAATAACAATGTGGGCTTGTATAGGGCACAATAATAACAATATGGGGACTACATGGGCACAAAAATATAATAAGGGGATTGTAATAATAACAATAAGGGGTTACACTAGTAGTATAGGGACCTAACATGCCCCTCTCCTTCAAAAAGTGTTGTCCTCAACGCTTGAGTAGTTCTTGATGCTTCTGTATAAATTCTTGTCCTCTAATGTGGAATCTTCAACAAGTAAGTTCTTCCGCTTGATGAGATACTTTGAAATTGATCTATTTTGTAGCTGTCGATTTATCGGTTCTGTGACTGTTTCAGGTTCCAATATGTGTTTTCCTTCATTTTCAAGTTCTTGCGATATTGTTTGAACTAAGATCTTCTGTAAATTTTGAATGAGTTCCCACTCCTTTGGGCATATGGATATCTGTAAGGCCTGATGTTTGGAGGAACACTTCTTGGAATCAAATCAATAACATGATCATGATCATGAATAGGTGGGAGGCCTTTGGGAGTCTCAAATACCTTGGAATGATTGTCCAAAACATTTTGGAGATTTGGAGAAATACATGATTTCGATGTGGGATCCTCTGTTGGAAATAATACTGAGAGGGGGGGGGGGGTGAAAATCAGTATTATCAAATCAAACACTTTTTCATTTTCATACTTAGATTCATATATGCTACCTCAATTAATGATACCTGCATATATACGCAACTGTGTTAATTGCAACTACCGTATATCCAGAAAACTTATGATTCTGTTAGTTTATCTTCAATGAGTGCATCAGAACATTATTAACCATATTAACAGTAAACAGGTGTAGTAAAACAGAACAGATCATCACACATAAGGAGGACACATGAACACCATGATATAAGGTGGAAACCCAATGTGGGTGAAAACCACCTGCTGCAATTCATCTCTATCTTCCTTTAATAAGAAACTTCTTTTTACAATATTTATGTACTGGTGCAGTCTTATACCAGTACGCAAGCTTCTACCTGCAGAAGGCTACAACCTTCTTAGCTCTTGTAATAGCCGATCCATTTACTAGTACGTAGGCATCGGCCCACTAAAGGCTCCAACCTTCACTTGTTTTCCAGCTGCTCCTGGAAGGGAGCTACAACCCCCTGGCTCTTGTACTAGCTGATATGTTTACCAGTATGTAGGTGCCAACCTACAGAACTCTACGATCTTCTCTCTTCCTCTAGGGACCACGTTTCATAAATTTTCATACTGGATACTCCTGAAGCACAACATCATAATATGAAGGCCACGTTTCATCCAATTTTCATACTGGACCCATCAACAACATTGAAGCACAAAATTAATCATCACATTGATACACCCATCAAATACACCCACATCATCAATCTCTGAATCACCCAACGCTGAAACACTGAAACCCTGTCAACAACACAGTCACCAGAACACAAAACATACAACAGAACTCTACAACAATAACCAAATCAACTGCAACTTCAAATATCATATCTCATAATGTATACGCTACTATGAAGAACAAAACTAGCGTACATACGCACTTTCACCAAAGCCAACCCGCGTACAGATCTACAAATATTTACTCATAACTTTGCAGCTGTTCTAGACACCAGTCATACCCAGATAATAACATTCATACAATAAAACATGCATCAATAATTCAGATCTAGTCTATCCATAATCAAACCATATAATGATAAACATTCCAAGCCTTAAGATCCCGATCCATCGTTCATCATCATCCACATGAGTGCATCCTTAGTGCAAAGCATCACAAACCCATAACCAACATACTAGCTCTCACACTTCATCAGATATTCATCACTTGCACACCTGCTCCTTGGCCTAATGATGTTCTCCTTATATAGGTTTAGGCTTCTCTGAATACCATGGTCCAAAACCATGTACAACCAATATCTGAGGTCAACACTTCGGACCAAATACCATGGACCAATACCAAAATACCATGGACCAAATACCACGGACCAAAACTTAGTTTTCTGACATGTACATGCCTTTCCTTCTGTGAACCTACGTGTGTACGTATACACGTCTTCTGTTCTGCTCATCCGCGTGTATACGCACTTTCATCAAGGTTAACATGCGTATACCTCTCCCTTGACCTGCTGTACTATGATCTGTCATTTGATTGAGTTGCCACCTGTATCATACCTCTGAGTGAGTTGCCATCAAGGACAACACCTGTATCATAATGCCAACAATCTCTCCTTTGGACTTGATGGCAACCACCACACCAGGTCACTCTCCCCCTTTGACATCAAGGGCAAAGGGTAGACCAAGATATTCTCTTCTTTGATATACATTCTGCTGTCCATGCTCCCCCTGAGTACATGCTGAAGTTTCTTATTGAGCTCCCCCTTTGTACATGCCAATTTGTACCAATCCGTCCATGCTCCCCCTGAGCACATGCAAGGTCTACAAAAGCATAACATGACTCTATACATACATTGCCAATGACCTTCCTAAAGACTCATACATACATCAATCTCCCAACCAAGTGGGGATACACCATTTTTGACTCAAACACAAGAACCATTACATCATCCATCCCATGCATAGTGGGGTAACAAGATACATCATATGACTCACAAAGACCAAGTACCTAGACAAGACCATGACAGTTATCAACAGCTATCATACCCTATATGATATATACTATAAGAATCTTAACCTGCAATCCATTCTCTTGGTCAATCAGCATTCAGTAGCAAGATATTTCAATAAGCATCATCACTAAGAACTTCTAAACATAATGCCAACAATGCATTATTCGAAGCATATGCTCCCCCTGAGCCTGTGCCAACCATCATATACCACGACAGAACCATTTCCTGAGTCTGTTCTGCTGTTTTTCTTCAGAGCTCCATATATGCGACTGTGCAGCATCTAACTCGCGTATATACGCGACTTATCTTCATGAAACCTGCGTATGAGATTTAGAACATGGATGTTCCACACTTTCTGCTTCCTCTAAGTCTGTGATGTCTGTATATTCTGCTATGCCACATCTTTCTGGTTGTACTTCCTTTTTCTTCCATATCTTCAACTGTGATGACGTTTTCTCCTTTTGGTATGGTGTCCAAAATCTTCTCCTGCATTCCTTTGCTATATGTCCAAGCTTGTTACATGCATAACATCTTACATGTCTCATATTCCTCCTATAGCAGTCAATGGCTTTGTGACCAAACATATTGCAAGCAAAACAATATCCCTTAAAATATCTGGAACGTGATGATCTTTCTGAGTGATGGTCTTGAACCATTCTACTTCTGCATCTAGCTACAACATGTCCAAGATTATGACATACATAACATTCAACATTATTCATCGGAGGAAATAATCGTCTATCACTTCCACAGTTAGGAGCAAAAGATATTCTTTGAGGAATTTCTTTCCTTGGCTGTTGATGGGGTTGTCTTCTCATCTCCTTATTGAGCATTTCAGATTTCTCATTAGAGTTCCTTGCCTCACCTTCAACAGATTCATAAAAACCAAGACCAGTTTTGATAGCAGGTGACCTTTGGCTACTAAGAATATCATCCAGAATCTTAGTACTGTCTTGAAATCGTAATAGTTTATCCTTTTCTTCTAATTTACCTTTCAAGATATTTACCTCAACCTGATGTTGTTCTTCCTTTTCCAGACATTGCTTCTTCAAAATTTCCTCAGACTTTCTTCCTTCTTCCATTTGTTGCCTTAGTTTGAGAATCTCCTTTTCTTGTTCTTCATTCAGCTCCTGCAGCATTTGATGAACTCTGAAGGCACATTCCAGCTGAGCTTTTAAGTTGATAATTTCTTCTTTAAGGGCACTCTCCCTTTTGCTAGGTAGATCTTGTTGATCTATGAATTTATCTGATGCTTCATTTGCTTGTCCATCTTCAATCTGAGGTGATTCAGGATCTGAATACTTGCTTCCACTCAACGGCAGGCTGTCATTGTTCCTTTGAGCTGTCTTCTTATTTTGGCGCGCTTTCTTTCCCATTGTTCTACGGATCTCCTTCAAGCGATCAAGCTTCTACCAAAGGACCTGCTCTGATACAAATTGTTGGAAATAATACTGAGAGGGGGGGGGGGTGAATCAGTATTATCAAATCAAACACTTTTTCATTTTCATACTCAGATTCATATACGCTACTTCAATTAATGATACCCGTGTATATACGCAACTGTGTTAATTGCAACTAGTGTATATCCAGTAAATTTATGATTGAGTTAGTTGATCTTCAATGAGTGCATCAGAACATTATTAACCATATTAACAGTAAACAGGTGCAGTAAAACAGAACAGATCATCACACATAAGGAGCACACATGAACACCATGATATAAGGTGGAAACCCAATGTGGGTGAAAACCACCTGCTGCATTTTGTCTCTATCTTCCTTTAATAAGAAACTTCTTTTTACAATATTTATGTACTGGTGCAGTCTTATACCAGTACGCAAGCTTCTACCTGCAGAAGGATACAACCTTCTTAGCTCTTATACTAGCCGATCCATTTACTAGTACGTAGGCGTCGGCCTACTGAAGGCTCCAACCTTCACTCGTTTTCCAGCTGCTCCTGGAAGGGAGCTACAACCCCTTGGCTCTTGTACTAGCTGATATGTTTACCAGTACGTAGGCGCCAACCTACAGAACTCTACAATCTTCTCTCTTCCTCCAGGGACCATATTTCATAAATTTTCATACTAGATACTCCTGAAGCAAAACACCATAATCTGAAGGCCACGTTTCATCCAATTTTCATACTGGACCCATTAACAACATTGAAGCACAAAATTAATCATCACATTAATACGCCCATCAACTACGCCCACATCATCAATCTCTGAATCACCCAATACTGAAACACTGAAACCCTGTCAACAACACAGTCACCAGAACACAGAACAGACAACAGAACTCTGCAACAATAACCAGATCCAACTGCAACTTCAAATATCATATCTCATAATGTATACGCTACTATGAAGAACCAAACCAGTGTACATACATGCTTTCACCAAAGCCAACCCGCGTACAGATCTGCAAATATTTACTCATAACTTTGCAGCTGTTCTAGACATTAGTCATACCTAGATCATAACATTCATACAATAAAACATGCGTCAATAATTCAGATCTAGTCTATCCATAATCAAACCATATAATGATAAACATTCCAAGCCTTAAGATCCTGATCCATCGTTCATCATCATCCACATGAGTGCATCCTTAGTTCAGATCAAGCAAAGCATCACAAACCCATAACCAACATACTAGCTCTCACACTTCATCAGATATTCATCACTTGCACACCTGCTCCTTGGCCTAATGATCTTCTCCTTATATAGGTTTAGGCTTCTCTCAATACCATGGTCCAAAACCATGTAGAACCAATACCTTGGACCCAATACCCGAGGTCAACACTTCGGACCAAATACCATGGATCAATACCAAAATACCATGGACCAAATACCACGGACCAAAACTTAGTTTTCTGACATGTACATGCCTTTCCTTCTGTGAACCTACGTGTGTACGTATACGCGTCTTCTGTTTTTCTCATCCACGTGTATACGCACTTTCATCAAGGTTAACATGCGTATACCTCTCTCTTGACTTGTTGTACTATGATCTGTCATCTGATTGAGTTGCCACCTGTATCATACCTCTGAGTGAGTTGCCATCAAAGACAACACCTGTATCATAATGCCAACATCCTCTAGTGAACATAATTGTGCAATTACACCCCATTGTTCTTTACTTAGAAGCTTTGTCATGCTGTTAGAGTTGATTATATTTCTCGGTTTCCCTTCGATACCGCTCAATTCAACTTCCTTTCCTTCCTAAAAAAATTTCAAGAAAAGTTCTTGAAAATTAAAAGCTACCGTACCCAAAGATCGTAGTCATTGGACTCCTTGTAAAACATCAGCACCACCCATTGGAATGGAAAGAATTGGGCTATTCAATACATATTCTCCCATGGACAACTTGATATTATGGCACTTTCTAGAGCAATTTATGGTTCCTCCACTTGCAACCATCACTTGAAACTCTGGTGCTGGATATAGGAAGCAATTCAATTCCTTGGCTATCTTACAATGAATAAAATTATGGGTACTACCCGAATCAATCAACACTATTACCTTTTTCTTTTTGATATGTCCTTCTATCTTGATAGTTTGAGGAGTGGTAATTTCTACCAATGCATTACAAGATATGGTCAGATTCATTTCTTGATGCTCCATGTGATCTTTCACTTCTTGAACATTTTTCTTCTTGATATGTCCTTCTATATTGATAGTTTGAGGAGTGGTAATTTCGGCCAATGCATTACAAGATATGGTCGAATTCATTTCTTCTTTCTTGATGTGATATTTCACTTCTTGAACCTTTTTCTTCTTGATATGTCCTTCTATCTTAAGAGTTTGAGGAGTGATAATTCTTTCCAATGCTTTACAAGATATGGCCGGATTCATTTCTTCTTTCTTTGGGGTGGGTTCCTGGTGTATACCCTCTTCTTTTGATGTTTCTTGATCCTTTTCTTCCTCCTCTACATAATCTATGTAAAATAATTTCTTCTCAACACACTTATGACCTTTAATGTATTTGCTATCACAATTGTAACAAAGCCCTTTTTCTCTTTTTTCTTCCAATTGTTGTGGTGTCAACCTTGTAGGTTGCGGAAGGCTAGGAGAAAAAACACTTCGATAATTATAGTCGTGAGTGGTGGGATTCCTTGTTTCCATAATTTCGCTTTCAATTTTTCTTGCCAACCTGAATGCCTTCTCCAATGAATCAGGTTCCCAAAGATGAACCTCGTGTTGAAGGTTATCCTTTAAAGTCCCTATGAGGACATCAACCATTTTCTTCTTTGGAATATCATTTACCCTTATATTCAATTTTTGAAAGTCCTCAATGTGCTCTGCCATTGAACCCTTTTGCTTGAGATTTATTAATTGACTAAAGAAGGTGTTTCTCTTTGTATCCTCATAATGTGCTATCATTTCCTCCGTGAAAATTGACCACGTGACAAGTGGTTTACGAAAACAAAGCCCTTTCTACCATAAAAATTGATTTGATTCTAAATAATTAGATGCAATACATACCTTTTGTAATAGTGGTACACCATGTAGATAAAAATATTTCTCCATCTGTAGTATCCAATTTACCGGATCCTTTCCATCAAACTTCCTCATCTCGTTTTTTCTTGATTTTAGGAGCTCGATCTTGAAACGACTGTAACTCTGTACTTTCAGATCTTTAAGTTCTGAAATTCTGGTCTGCAATATCCCTCTGAGTCCTCTTTCTATCTCCACAAGTTTGATCACAATTGGATTCTTGAAGAAAGATTTATTCCCAATCTCCCGTGATGACCTAATTATAGACTAGCTTAGTAGAGTGATCTTGTACGATGTTCCACGTATCACTATTTCAACCTTAGGTTTTGCAAATTATACCCAAACAAAATACAATCCATCCTCTTTCTGTAACTTCTTACGAAATTTCAATTTGATGCTTAGAGAGAATGTTATGATGATTTTACCAAGGTCACCTGTTTAGGATTTAATTCGGGAGTATGCAAAATCCCTAACTTCCTCAAATCATATATCCGAAAATATATTGAGACAAGATTTGAAACTTAGATACGAGGTTCAGACCGATTTATTCTCAAATTTGTTTTTTTTTTTAGCTTCTGAAACTTTGTAGCGAAAACGTTATAGCTAAAATTCCATGATGATCTGTTTTAGATGAAATTCAGGAGCTTGCAAAAACCCTAACTTCCTCAGATCATATCTTCGAAAATATAGCGAGACAAGATCTGAAATTCAGACCCGAGGTTTAGCGCGATTTCGTCTCAAATGGTTTTTGTTTTTGTTTTGTTTTGTTTTTTTGTTTTGTTTTTGTTTTGTTTTGTTTTTTGTTTTTTGTTTTTTTGTTTTTTTGTTTGTTTTGTTTTGTTTTTTTGTTTGTTTTGTTTTGTTTGTTTGTTTTTTTCTTTTCTTTTCTGAGACCTCGCAGGGAAAAAGTTATAGCGAAAATGTGACGATGACTTGTTTGGAGAAGCGAAACCCTAGAATTCGAAGCTCTGATACCAAATGTTATGAAACCAGCTCACAAAAAGATAGAAAAGATAGATCAATGCCTTAGAATTCAGTCTCTTCGAGGGGGAAACCTCCTTTACATTACTCAAATGAACAATTCTTGGATGATACAAAGGACAAGACCTCCTTTCTATATATAGGAGTCTAAGGGGTCATAATATAATCAGAGCTGACATAAAAATAATAATGTAAGGGCACAATAATAATAATAGTGGGCTTGTATGGGGCACAATAATAACAATATGGGGACTACATGGGCACAACAATATAATAAGGGGATTGTACTAATAACAATAAGGGGTTACACTAGTAGTATAGGGACCTAACATAACCGCAATAGAGTGGAAGTAAAATAACAAAAAAGTAAGACTTAATCAATCATATAATTGATTAGAATTCACATAGTAGGAGATGAGAACTTACAGATGGATCTGACATTTGATGTAGATCTTGAAGGGTCCAAATCCTCATTCTTCCTCCAAAGGTGAAAACATACAACAACAACAATAGACCAGAGAGAATAATGATGAATTCAAAGCATACAAAGATATATATGATCCATTAGTCAATCAATTATCTAATAAAATAATCAATGCATAACATATGAACAAACAAAGTGGAATAAAACATGAGATTCTTTATTGAAATTTGCAACACAGAGGTAGTTACACTGTCACTTGATCCTTATTGTAGGCACCGAGTAGAATCTTCATCTGGATGCTGCCTTCTTGAGTCACTAAAGGTATCCTCTTCCAACAAAATCTAGATGAGTATGAGATAAGGGAACTCAACACCAGAACATGGAAATTAGAGTTTCCTAAAGCAAGTTATGTGCTTAAAAACATGGGAAATAGTAGACTTGATTAGGGATAATTTTTCTAGAGTTTGGATGCAAATGAAAATCATGAATATGAGGACCACCCAAGGTGTGTATAAATAACACTAGGAATTTCTTTAGGCGCTTATGCCATAGGCTACAATATGTGGGTTTTCATTCTAACTCGTAAACCCCACCCAAAAAATCACATTATATATATATATATATATATATATATATATATATATATATATATATATATATATATATATATATATATATATTTAATTTTTTTAAGGAACACATAGGTTTTAGGAGTACCCTTGTATATACGCATTTTACATTTGGGTACCTTGTGCATAGAATTTGACAAAATATTTTTTAATATAAGGTCAGGTTTGTATAGGCAAAAGGGGATGCTCCCCTAGTCAACAAGCGAATCTAGAGATAGGTATGACTAAAGATGCTATAACTATTAGATAGAGGATTAAAAATTACCTTGAAAGGAGAACTAGGAACACCTTCCATCTCAAGTTTTGTTTTTCCTTTTGTTGATATAGTATATTCAATAGGATCTTGTCCAAGTTTTTTACTTTGGGCTCTTGTTAAAACTCCTAAATTTTTCGCTAAGGAGGAATGAATAATTCATAATGCTGAGAGGCTTCACATTCATCTTTCTTATAAAAAGGAATCTATTGGAAAACTTGAACAACAATGTCCTGATACAATGGTAGTTTTTCCTTTGAAGAATTAGAATTTTCACTCTTTTGTCAGCCGTCCTCAATAACATCATGCTCTGAAGTTTTTTTGTTGTATTGGTTGTGTTCTACATAATCTATATGAACAAAAGAATCAGGTAGTTAGAATAAAATGATGAATAAATAAGCATATGTGATGAATTAGAGCTTGATTCTATAAGTGGTGTTGACAATAATTGTGATCTTAATGAATGGATTCTAACATTGTGTGGTGCTCTACGTGCAATTCATTACTGATGGCCCTCCTAGCATGAAAATTGTTGATGCTTAGAAATGTCATGGCAGAAAATAGGACAAATCACCTAATAAAGGTTCCAATTAGAATTATTTCATAGTGATTCACACATGTATGTGGGCTCTGTATCCACTAAAGACATTGCTCCTTGAGAGAAAAGTTCATTGAATTTTATCTACATTTTAAGTGCAATTCTAATCCATTTGTAGAAAATAAACTGACCATTCTATTCTATACTAATTTATTCTAAATTTTAACTATCCCAGAAGTATAATTGATCCAGGTGGATATTGGTGGCGACCCGCCTATTCCACTTGGACACTCATCATTGTTTCTTTCAGTTTTTCAGTTTCCTTAATTGTAGCACAGTTTACTATTTTGGTAGTTTTTTGGGTCCTAAACTTCTGAATCCATTTTGAGGCCCTAAACGACGTTTTTTTTTTGGGAAAATTCCTTTCGGTGATTATCAAGGTAATAACATCGTGAGTTGTAGTCCTCAGAGAGATCTTTCCAATGAGGTATCATACGCATCAAACATAGATAATATGACCAAGTGACGACCCTGGGAAGTTGGCTGCCTAACTAACCCCAACGGGGCCCATAAACTCTTGGTGTTACATCTCCTCGGGTTAGGGTTTTTTTTGTTTAGCTTTTTCCCTTATTGTTAAATAATAAAAAGGCCCTTGAGCCTCATTGTAACTCAGTTCAGAGGCATGTAGCCACCACATCTCTTATCAGAGATAAGATACCATCACCCGAGCTATCTTATTTCCATTCTATTTGTAAGAATAGTTCAATATTTTTCTATTAATGAAATGAAGTGTTTTTCTGCTGCATCTCTGTGTTTATGAGTATATCTGTAAGTTGTTGCACTCCTGTTTAAGTTTGGATCAATGGTATAAGAGTGGTTGAAACATTGCAAGATCAACCTCACAAAACCTGATGACCTCCCATAGTGGAAGAAAATAAAGACGAGGGGGTAGGATATCCTTTCAAAATGTTGCTTGAAGAAGCCCTCAAGCAACAGAGGGGCGCGATGATGGGTAAATTTGCCCAGATCCTTTGACGACTACTTATAGGCGATGCATCTTCTTCCAGCAGCCACTCTGGAGGCACTGCTCCTTTTAAGGCACAAGTTAACTTCGATATTCCAATATTCGAAGGCCTCATAGATGGAGATGCCATAGATAAATGGTTAAATCTATTGGAAGGATATTTTTCAGTTCATGACTTTTCCAATCGGGAAAATATTACGTTTTCACTTCTCAAAGCCGCCCCACACGTCAAGGATTGGTGGGAAACCTATTGTGAACAAAAGGGCAAGAGTGAACCCTCGCTGTTTTCCGTTGCACCCACTTGGAGTTCTTTCAGAGACACCATCAATGAATAGTATTACCTTGTCGGGAGCTATGAAGATAAATACATAAAGTGGACCACACCATGGTAGGGAAGGGACCAAGATGTGTCGGAGTTCACAAATACTTTCCATACCCTTCACACGAAGCTAGGTATCAAGGATATTGAGCGACATTTGGTGCTCAAGTACCGCGAATTTCTAGACAAGTACATCCAGGACGAGATGGAGTTCCTAGACATTTCCTCGCTCGGCACAGCGTATTGGCATGCTGTAAATATTGAGCAGAAGTTTAAACAGAAGAAGCGGGACTTTGGATCTTCGAATCCAAAGCAAGGAAAAGGCGCCCCCAAACCACAGAACAAGGGACCAAACCAAGGTGGTGCTACCTAGGACAACCTGCCAAAGCCGCAAGTAAAGAACAACACCACGAAGACGAGGGAAAATGGTGTGAGTTACATAAGAGCTCCACTCACAATACAAGTGAGTGTCGGGCCAAGCAGTCACTGGTGGCTGAGCTGAAGGCTTCTGAATTAGACGCAGGTTCCGAATCTGAATCAAAACCTGATAAGGGGATTGAAAAAGGGAAACATATCATTGATGCAGAGCCCAGTGCCACCATGGCCACCAAAAATATCTAGAAAATTGAGCCTAAAGATCCAGAGGAGGGGGAACGCCTCTTCCACTCACAGATGTGGGTTAAGGGTTCTCCTTTGCAGTTCATTGTCAACAGCGGGAGCCAAAAGAACCTCATTTCAGTAGAAGTCATGAAGCAGCTGGGCCTAAAGACTACATCACATCCACAACCGTACAACATTGGGTGGCTTCACCAAGAACAAGATATTTGCGTCAACCAACAGTGTCACCTTCCTTATAGAATCAAGCTCTTCATGGATGAGGTATTGTGTGACATTTCTCCTCTTGAAGTTTCTGATGTATTTTTAGGAAAACCATACTTATGGAAGCGACATGTTGTATATGAGTCTATACCTCGCTCTGTGATTACTACTTTGGCTAATAAGTTGTACAAGATACCAGAGGTAGCCTCACCTACTGCCATCTCTTTGATCACTGCAAAGAAATGCAGTAAGATCATTTCCCAGACTAGGAAATTCGTTTTCCTGATGATTTTCCCCCAAGGCAAGAAGAAGGTTATGGCCATGACTTCCAGGCAAGGCTCCTCTGCACAACAACAACAAATGGACAATGTCATGGAGGAGTACCTCTACATTGTCAGGTCATGCACTCCATCGATTTGACCCCGGGCGCGCCACTGCCCAATGGACCGATCTATTGACGCTTTGTTCTGGAGAACGATGAGATCAAGAGGTAGATTTAGGAACTACTGCAGAAAAGGCACATAAGGCCAAGCTTATCACCCTATGGGAGCCCTACTGTATTGGTATAGAAAATGGATGGGACTTGGAGGCTCTGTATTGACTATCGGGCGTTGAATAAGATCACTATACGGAATAGGTACCCAATCCCACGGATTGATGACCTTCTGGACCAGCTCAAGGGGACCAAATATTTCAACAATATTGACTTGAAATCAGGTTATCGCCAGGTTCCTATCAAACCCACCGATGTGTGGAAGACTGCCTTCAAATCCAAGGAGGGCCCTTTTGAATGGTTGGTCATGCCATTCGGATTGACGAACGCCCCTACAACCTTCATGAGACTGATGGACAACATCTTGTAGCCCTTCACCAATGCATTTGTGGAGGTGTATTTAGATGACATCTTGATCTTCAGCTAGAGTTGGGAATATCACCTCCACCATATTCGATAGGTCCTTCAAACCCTTCGACAACACAAGCTGTGTGCTAACTTGGAGAAATGTACCTTTGGCCTGACCCAGGTTCAATATCTGGGGTACATCATTGATGATCAGGGTGTACATGTGGACCCATCCAAGATACAAGTCATTCGGGATTGGCCAGCCCCAACCACTCTAACAGAGCTCTGCAACTTTTTGGGTCTTGCCAATTTCTACCATAGGTTCGTGTTGGGGTTCTCTCATATCACTTGGTCTTTAAGTCAAGTCACCAAGGGTAGAGCGAAAACCAAGTTCCTTTGGTTGGAAAACCAGCAAAGGACATTCTCTAAGTTGAAGAATTGCCTCTATTCTACACCAGTGCTCACATTACCAGACCTGCAACAACCATTTGAGATTGAGATAGATGCCTCCAACTATGCTATTGGTGCAGTTCTTACTCAATATGGGTATCCACTGGCTTACCATAGTGAGACACTTTCAGACACAGTTCGAAAGTACCCCACTTATGACAAATAAATGTATTCCATTGTGCAGGCCTACCGTCTATGGAAGAATTACATTATGGGGAAGGAAACGATCATCCACACAGACCATCAACCTCTATAGTTCATACAGACAAAAGGGAAATCGTAGAACGATCATCATCAGAAATGGTCCACCTATCTGCAACAGTTCCATTTAAACATTAAGTATAAGAAGGGAAGCACCAATAATGTTGCTAATTGCCTCAGCTGACCACCAGTCATGGCGCTAATCACTGTGCTCGACTCTTGTGGGCACAAGACATCGGGGTGGCCGCATCTCTACAAGAGCAATCTAGAATTCGGTAGCATACACCAGGCACTCCTGGGAGGGAAGAAAGTTCCAAATTTTCACCTTCAAGATGCACTGTTATGCCACTTGGGACACATATGTGTTCCTTCAAGTGAGCGTGCCAAGATGATTTGGGAGGCGCACTACAGTCGGGTCGCTGGACATTTCAGAGTAGAGAAAACGATGGCAGTATTGCAGAAGTATTTTTATTGGCCGAAACTTCGTCAGGATGTTGGGAAGTACATTAGATCCTGCACCGCCTGCGCCATTGCCAAACCAACCATCAAGAAGCAAGGCCTGTATACTCCTCTACCTACTCTTAGTCAGCCTTGGGAATCTGTCTCCATGGATTATATGTTGGGCCTTCCTTCTACTAAGCACGACAATGATTGCGTTTTCATGGTCGTCAACAAATTCTCTAAGATGGCCATAATGGTGGCTTGCAAGAAGAGTATCACTGCAGAGGCCACTGCTAAGCTCTTCTTTGAGCGAGTGTGGGTACACTTTGGGATACCACAATCCATTATATCAGATTCGAACAACAAATTCCTGAGTTCATTTTGGTCAAGTCTCTAGTTGATGCTAGATACAAAACTCACTAAGTCCACGACTTTCCATCCCCAAACTGATGGCCAAACAAAGGTTGTCAACATGATGATCGTACACATTATGCACATGTACAACTCGAAGCATCCACACACATGTGATGAAAGTCTCCCTTATGTCCAACACAACTACAACAGAGCTCTCCACAACTCAATAGGCTGCAACCCCTTTCAGGTAGGGTTGGGATTCTAGCCAGTATGCCCCATTGATGTGGCCATACCATTTGCAGTCACTCAGGTAGATTTGGCTCATGTGCAGTCTGAAGCTGAAAGGGCTAACAACTTCATTGAGCGCATTCAACACATCTGCAAACAAGTCCATGATATATTTGATAGATCCAATGCTAAGTACAAGCAGCACCATGATCAACATCGAGTGCCACACAAATTCCAGGAGGGTGACAAAGTTTGGCTACATTTGCAGAAAGAGCGCCTTGCTGGACCCCATTGCAAGCTTCGCCTGCTCCGATATGGGCCATACACCATCACCAGGGCCGTCGGGGAACATGCCTTCGAGCTCAGCATCCCACCATTCCTTGGTTTGCACCCAGTGTTCAATGTAGATCGCCTTCGGCCATACTTTCCACCATTGTTGAACACATCTGAAATTGCAGAACAACTCACACCAACAGAGTTCAACATAGACTACATGGAACAGGGCACAACTGATCAGATCATGGACACATAGATCAAGAACACTCAACAACAGAGGATACAACTATATCGAGTTGTCAAAGTAGGCCAACTCCTTCACTAAGGCAAATGGCTCACTAGGGACCAAGTTTAGCAGAAGTTTCCTCATCTCATGGAGGAACTCAACACAATGGGGACCATTGCTTCATAATGGGGGAGGACTGATCTAGGTGGTTATTGGTGGCCACCCACTTATTCCACTTGGAACCTCACCATTGTTTCTTTCAGTTTTTCAGTTTCCTTAATTGTAGCACAATTTACTATTTTGGAAGTTTTTTGGGTCCTGAACTTCTGGAGCCGTTGTGAGGCCCTAAACGATGTTTTTTGGAAAAATTCCTAACTAGTTGTAGTTCTCTGAGAGATCTTTCCAACGAGGTATCGTACGCATCAAACAAAGATAATATGACCAAATTATGACCCTGGGAATTTGATTTCCCAACTAACGTCAACGGGGCCCATAAACTCTTGGTGTTACATCTCCTCGGGTTAGGGTTTTGGTTGTTTAGGGTTTTCTCTTATTGCTCAATAATAAAAGGGCTCTTGAGCCTCATTCTAACTCAGTTCAGAGGCATGTAACCGCCACATCTCTTCTCAGAGATAAGCTACCATTGCCCGAGCTATCTTATTTCCATTCTATTTGTAAGCATAGTTCAATATTTTTCTATTAATGAAATGAAGTATTTTTCTGTTGCATATCTGTGTTTATGAGTATATCTATAATTTTTTGCGTTCCTGTTTAAGTTTGGATCAATAATTAAGTAAAAAATGAAATGTGAAGAATGGTCTGCTGAAATTAAGAAACAATGCATTAAATTGAAATAGTAATTAGGGAAACAATAATAAATTTATTCTTCAAATAAATAGTTAACTGAATAACAAACTTACAAAAAGATTCATACGTCAATAGTTATCAATCTATTCAACAATAATCAGCCTAATACAATAGAACTGAGTATCTAACAATTGCGCATATTTTGAGTCTACTTATACTTATTAAAAAAAGGATGAAAGATAAATAATTGCAATCCAATATAATTATATGAAACATATGAATAGTAGTAACATACAAAGTTTCAAGAAACACGCAATTAAATCACTTCAAGGTTTTTAATTCTTCAAAATTTAGTCAGAAAAATAGTGTGCAAGTCATTTTTGATGGGTGTGTGTTATATTTTTTCCACAACTAGCCCCACGCATGGGGGGGTGAAAGACCCCTTGTTCATTGCGCCAAGCGCAACAGGGGGGTTTGAGGGGGGTGGTAGCCCCCCTCTACGGGGTCCAAGGCAGTGCCCCAGGGAATTTTTTTTTGGACCCTATATTAGGTGGGCGAACCTACCTATGGTTTTGTGCATGACTTTCACACATGGGTTTGGGCATGATGATTTTCCGCCCTTGGTATTTTGTAGATTTGATCAAGGGAACTACAATTATGTTTTAATCTAGGGTTAATGGATTTGGGATTATGGATGCTTCAACATGTATATATATGTATTGTAATATATGTATATGTATTGAAATGAATATAATGAAAAATCAATCTGGTAGTCCCGGTTTTGGGATCGAGGGGAAAATATCTGTGTATATATGTTTTATGCTTTATGCTGTGGCCATTGTTTATTTTCTGTTTTTAGAATTCGTATGCAGGTAATTTCTGTACAGGGTTAAAACCTACAATTTTCTCTAGAATTTCAAACCCCTAACTCTTGGTATGAGGTTCCATTAATACATTTTCTGAAATGACAAAAATAAATCCTTTTTCTCGTAGACTAACTGTATCACGATGAAAAGATAAATTGGTTACAGGGTTTTAGGATTTTTCTCATGATCTATAGTTTTCTATTTTTCAATCACATTTATATACATCTACCATTCAGAATGAACTTGCGTAATTTGTGAAACTAATTTTGGAGTCGAAATGTCCAAAATAATTTCACAATAGTAAACATTTTCCGCAAAACTATTTATTTCTCCACACAATTTAGAAGATGCATTGTTGACTGCTTTTGACAAGTCAAAGGGTTGATCATCATTTGATTGATGTATTGCATGGACCATATGTTTAAACTTAAGATTGAAATTTTTTGTTTCTCATTTCTGTTGTTGAATATTTGTGATGTAAAAATCTCCTATACTAGTCTCTCCCAAGAATTTCACATATGACATGTTGAAATTGATAATGTCTCGGATTTCAAGTTTCTGCGATCCTCATCTTTGTGTAAATCAGTTTCTGGATTCATATCGCATTTGGTTGTTGTTGTGAATCAACAACCAAATGCAATATGAATCCAGAAACTGATTTACACATTGATAATGTCATCGACTGCATCATCTATGAGACTAGAAAAATATTTAATTACATCAGAAACCTGATTTAGAGAAGCATTGAGTTTTTTTCCCTAATTATCTAAGGGAATACAAGGTTTCCATTTGTCTTGAAAGATCCTTGAAATATTCCCTGGTGTCATCTTGTAATTTCTCTGCCAATTCATCAATTTATTGAATACATGCTATACATGATTACATTCAGAAAATTTGTGTCTAATGGAACTAGAGAAATCATTTAATGTTTTATGATGAGCTTGGATCTGATTCAGATTTTGATAAAATTTTTCTTGAGGAAATTTAACTTTTTCATTAGATATCAATGGCTATTTTCTAAAAGCTCAATGTCAAACTGTTGGTCTTGTAAGAATTTAACCTATGATGTCAATTGATAATTTTGCAATCCTTTTATGTAATTGAAACTAGAGATGCTTTCTATAACGATTGAATTTCCCAATGTATGTTTTCTTCAAGATCTTTCAATCAATATTTGATGTTCTTACATAATCAAAGTAACTTTATTTTGATACTCAACCTCCATTAGATGTATGTTTTCTTCAAGATCTTTCAATCAATATTTGATGTTCTTACATAATCAAAGTAACTTTCTTTTGATACTCAACCTCCATTAGAGACTATTGTTGTTGTATATCATCATCAAGAATTTTAATTCTCCCATGTTTCTTTTTAATGGCCACTTTAAGATTTCACATAGATAAGTTATTCACATCAACGAATGAATCTATTGAATCAAACAACTTCATCAATAAATTCTTCTTGATTGAGCTTTGCAACATCCTAAATCATTACATTCTTTGTTGTGGATGCTTATTTTTATTCTATCTTTCTTCTCTTTGGTTGTTATTTAATTATATATATTTTTAGCAATACCAAAGAAATAGTTGCCAAGGGGAAATTCTTCTTCTTCAATTGGTTCAGTAGAATCTACATAGATAATAACGGGAGAGGAAATTCTTGGATAATGTGATAAGGGGATTTTTGACATATGTTGTAGTAATTCTTGAACTTTCTCTAGGATGATCACCTTGAATATTTTTTGACACAATTGTGTTTAAATTGTGAGCTTGAATTTGCTAAAACTGTGATTCAATTCACATTTCTTTCTGTAACTTCCATGTCTAGAATTATCTCGTTTGAGTTTGTTATGACTAAATATCTTCTATCTACATTTTTTCTATTTGATATTTTTGAAAATATACATTCTCTGTTTGAGATTGTTTGCACCTATTGTTCTTGAATTTTCTCCTTCTAAACTTTTTCTACCTGCAATTTTTTCTTTTTGAACTTTATTTGTTTGAGATACTGGTTGAAATTGTGCATGTTGGGGGTTAAAATTCTAACATGAATTCACTACCCAAGGAAATTTTTCTTCCTTGTTAAAACACTAAAAATTCTATTTTGATAGGTCCTTCTGGGATGTCCTAAATTCTTTCAAGAACTTACTCATGTGATTTGGCACCTTGAAAAATCTCACCAAGTATAAATCTACATGTGGATATACTTTGAAACCTTTCTATGCCTTGCAATGTTATTGAAAAATGTTGTATGGATCATGTTTCTTGAAAGAAATATCAAACAACTTTATGAACTCCAATGCTATTTATTCTATTCTAGCATGCTTTGGGTTATCCACAACATAGCTTACCAATTTGATTGGGAATAAAGGCCATAACTTTTAAGAACCATATGACAAATCTCTGGTAATGCCTATCCAAATTGTTTGATAGGCAATTTCCTTAATGGCCAACTTCTTAGGAATATACATTGGAATTGCATGAGAAGGAGATTGACATCCATAAATTATAATGTAAGAAAAATTATCATCGATAAACAAATCTTCAATAGGTGCAACCCCTTCCACATAATCATCAATGAATCTTGGAGGCGAGCAATCCAACAAAATTTGATATAGAGGAATCACACAATTATTATAAATTTCATAAAAATATTCCTTTGCCTTGTCATCCCATAATTTGGAGAAATAAACATGTATTGGTTCTAAACTAGGAGATCACTATGAATTCATTAGAAGAAAATGCATCCTAGCATAAATAACATTAATCAGATATGCAAACACAAATAATTGTGGCACAAAACAAGAAGGATTACTTAAAAAATTCTCAATTTGTCTTTTCAAATTGTTGCATAAAATGAATAACTAGTTGAAAAGTTAACACTTATCTAGAACTTGGTGGAATGGGGGAATCCAATATGTTTTATTGAGTGCATTTTGTTCCCGAAATAGCCCACACAACATGGCAATAATAGTTGCTAGCAACTAATTTCATTCTTTTATTAGGGTATACTTTTTTCTCTAATATGAAATTCATCCTCATCCACCACCAATCCTTAATTAGTTGTGCATCTCTATTTGATTCTGAATAACCTCTTGATCCATGAAATATTTAAGAAACTCATTATCATAATTGACATCAGGTTTGTGTAGTTTATATATAAGTTGAATATCCTCTAGTTTGGAAGAGCCTATGAACTGTCTCTTGCTATCAACTATGGTACAAGATTTAATATCAACATGGTTGATAGCCCAAATTATCATATATTAAATGAGTGTAGGCATTACTACAACTTTGTGGAGGGCTAAACTTTGGATGTCGGTGTATTTGTTTGCATCTTCTAGTTCCTTGTGGAGGGCTAAACTCATATATTTCGTTCCAACTTCTACAAAGTCTTCCAATTTTGTATGATGTATCCAAGAATAGAGATGAGTTATGATTGTTTACATCCTCATCAATAGGGTCTTTCGTTTTTATTTGCTTTTTGGCCTTTTTCAGAGTTATTTCCACAAATATGAAAAATTCACAAGAAACACATGTAATGGCACAACTTTTCAATAGAAGAAAAACCATTATTTAAATGAAAAAACATAAGATCATATCTAAATGTAGATTGACCAAGATGTAAATTTTTCAACTTTGCTTAATCAAAACAATGTGTAAATGAAAACGCAGGATAATTTTTTGAATTGAGACTAGGTGATTCCAAAGCTTTTTAGTTTATTAACTATTAATTATTAACATTACTTTTAATACAGCTCATAAATAGATTTGTATAACAGTTCATTCAATTTTTGAAAATATCAAGAACACCATATTGTGCCATACACACGAGACCAACATATTATGCCATATACACCATAAGTATTTATAAAAACACATAGAGATGAGTGCATAGAGATTAATGGTAAATTTAGAATACAATTAAACTTGCTAATTGATATCAGATATTAGACATTAGTGTTTTGAAGGATACATTTACATTTTCCCTATATCCTAATACTTCGGGCTTCGGGTCTTTTGAAATATTAAGAAAAATTATAAAACTAAATCATTCTGCATTTCAATGGAAAAGGAATTTTATTAACCAATCTATTAAGCATGTGATTAATTAACATAATCAAACTCTTAATTGACCCTGTTAATTGATATCAGATATCATAAGGGTGGGAAATAATGTTTATAACCCAGAGGCAATATGCCAATATGCGATATATTGGCTGGATGGTTTAGGTGATCATGATGTCATCAAGGATCATGCTGAAAAACCAATGGGTACGATGTGTCAGGCATATTTAAGTTTTTAGCTGTGGAAAAGTCAAAATTTGAATGCCATATGTCAAAATTTCCCACATTTCAGGTGCGATGCCAATATTACCACATGATAGGTGTTGACTAGGAATTATGTGCCATGCTGTGTGTTCATATCAATATTAGGGAGTTTGAAAGAAAGTGTATGCAAGAAAGGGGGTTAGGTGTGTGTTGATATCAGAAAGGGAGTGGGAGCACGTTACAACAACATATCAATATTGGGACCTTGTTATAATGGATAGAACATGACCGAGCCAATATTCGATGTGTTAAACACGGGGATAGAGATATCAGGATGATGGAAAATGTTCTATTTATTAACATAAAAAAAATATCTCTGATTGCTTTATCAACTATTGAGAAATCTAAAGAGTATGAACCAGGTTTAGGCCGATATAGGTGATTTTGAGGTTATTATTAATTTTGTTTGGGTTTGTATTTTGAACACATTTTAAATAAAATATTTATAATCATAATACTAACAGCCTTAGTAATGTTCAAAAATTAAATATATTGCAAATAATATTAACAAATTTAGTAATGTTAAAAAATTAAATATATTGCAAAGTGAATTCAATAACTTGATAAAATAAAATTGAAAAGTAGTGGCCCCAATATTTTTTGGATACAATTTTAAGGGGAGTTTGCTAAGGCTCAAACCTTGTGCAAATGAGAATTAAAAAATTTACAAATTACTGGAAATTTGATAATTTTAGGGATTTTCATATTAGTGATGACATGGAGGTCATGTATTTGGTGATGTGGTTATGGTGGCATGGAGTACAACTATGGAAAATGGTTAGGTTATGTATGCATGTGATGGGGTTAACATGTGACTAGTTATCCAATCAAAGAAAAGTAATTTGGGGACCAAACATAAGTTATTTTGGATCAAAGAGTTTGAACCCGTAACTAATAAAATTGACCCACATGACCTCCACCAAAACCATTGGTCATATGTGGTTATGAGTTGTAGTAAGAAACTAACATGGGTGCTTGTTGATGGCCTATAATAAATCTCCATTGATCTATGATCAATAGGTTGAAAGATGTACATTACAAAAGAAATAATGGATGTGACCCCATTAGTCACATTGGCCATTGTTGAGGTGCTAAATGGAGAATGGTACAAAATCAAAATTTTCGACATATGATATAGGTGCCACAATTTCCAAGCAATTTATGGGCCCAAGTGAAGGTGGTATCTTATCACTCCATTTGAGCTCATAACCAATCATTGGGTGACATGTGTCTCCAAAGGAAGCTAATTTGGAAAAAGGCTATAGGAGTTCAGAGAAAATTATCTATTAGGCAAGTTGATGGCCCATATAATACCATAGCCATAGATCTTAGATATAAAATTACGGAAATGTAACGATCCCTGGTTAAAAGTTCATGTAATAAAAGTTAATAAAGGAAAATTAAGACCATGATTAAGGGACACTTATTCCACGTTGAATGTTGGGAAAAAATATCCTAGTGGGAATCACTGGATGTGTTTATGGCTAAGGGAAATTGGCAAAGACGAAGGTAAAGGCATTAAAAAAGAAAAAAAGGCATTTTTGGCACAATCATTTATGAAAATAGAGGAAAATAGGAGAAAAGGGAGGTGAAAGGTCACAAGTTGCATGTGAGGAGGAAATTGAAGGAAAATAATGGAAAATGAAGAAAATAGAGGCTTCATTGATAAAAAGGATTATGAGGATCAGTTGGTACCCTTTGCCAGTTCAGTTTTGAAGCTCTCTCATTATTCTCTCTCTCTCTCTCTCACTCTGGGACACAGAGGGTTTTTCTTGGGGAATTTTAGTTTTGGAGCAAAGAAGGAAAGGTAAGCAAAAGGAAAGGAAGGAAAGCAAGGATCAAGCAAGGAAGAGCAGGATCTAACAACTTCAATAGGAATACTTGCAGGTAACATATTGAAGGCGTTATTTCCTAGCTAGTTTTGACATGCATGGATTTGCATGTTGGCGTATGGTTCTCTTGCTATCGGTGGCATGGTTTTGTTGGGTTATGACAATGGTTTTCAGCCTATCCTTGCCTTTTTTTGGATAGCCATGGTGTGATGGGATTGTTTCCTAGTTTTTGAGCTTTGAAATTTCCAGATGGTTTTGGAATTCGGGGCAAAGGTGGTCTTAGGAAAATCCCAAATGCCTAGGAATCCCTTGACCGATTTTGGCGGGATACACGATAAAGCTTGAGGGAGGAGTCTCAGATTAGGGCCTACTGATCCAATGTGGATTGCAGTAAAGCCTGAGAGATTGGCATCTCAGTTTAGGGCCTAGTGATCCGGTGTGGATTATGGTAAATCCTAAGAGACAAGGAGATGGAAAATTCCTCAAGGATAGTGATGGAGTCCGGAGGCATTCCTGGCTTAGTTTGGTTTTGTGATTTCGGTTTTGGTTTTGGTGAGATCATAGTTTGGTGAGGGTGGAGGTGGTTTAACATTTGGATCCCCTTTGTTATTTTTGGATTGGTTTATCCATGAGATCCCACATTCATGCTTGGAATATGGCACAAGGGTTATTGGCTGAAAGAAATATTTGGTTCAACCATGTCTACGGTTGGATGGTACGTGGAAGTCCCGAACCTGGTCGGATTTTCCTATGTTTAATGAAAGCTAAGTTCTCTTGCTTTTGTACTTGTTAATATGTGGTTTTAATGTTTGTTATCTCATTGTTAATTTCATGGATTAATGCTGGTTATAATCATGGTTATATGACTAGTTATTGTCATGGTTATTTCATGTATTTACTTGTAACTGAAGAGATATTGGATGCAAGACCCAATTGATGTCAAAACAGTTAAGGGAAGAGGGTGGTGATCCTTCTTGTCAAGTCTCATATGAGTTATTAGTTATTTATGCTCTGTCTTGTATTCATTTCCTGTAGATTTCATTGATGCTAAGTGTTTGAAAAAATGTCAGTCTCGGTTGGGGATGGTTAGGCCTAGTCCTTGAGTTAGTTTTTGATTTGTAAGACTTGTTATTATGTAAATTATGGATTCTGAAAGCATCATTGAGTTCTGGGTAGTGACCTGGGTTTTGGACCTAAAAAGGTGGCTCAAATCCTGGGGACACAGGAACAGGTCTGAGTAGGAAATTCCCTAGATGTTGGCATACCCATGTTGTGCATACGTCTAGAGGCCCTCAGATGTACCCTTGCCCATATCAAGGGAGCATCTAGGGGTTTAATGGTCTAAAAACTCAGTGGGACCTAGGGGTTGGTTACCTGAGTGGTTGGGATGGTTCTTGGGAGTTCTGTTGCTGCTGTGGAAGGTTTGTATGGTGTGCTTGTCACCGGTTCCACTTCCTTAAGGTGAATTACGAGGTCGAATCATATCATAGTAACTTCTCATCACATGTTTGCCTCGATTGGTCGGTTACTTGGGTAGATGTGGGATGGGGGTGTTAAAGAGTGGTATCAGAGTGAGTTGCGTTATCTTTGGGTCATATATGATACCACAGAGTGGTATCAGAGCATGGTTCACCCCTCAGATTGGATGGGCTATGTGTTGGGCATGCATTCATGTCTGTTTCATATGTGTTTCTTATGCTTATAGTCCATGTGTTTGTTGCATTTTCATGGTGTTGATCATGGTTGTAGTGGTGTCACCATGTGAAGGTTGATGGTGTTGTTGTGGGATGTGTCATCATGAGTGTATGGTTGTATATGCATTTGTTATGCATGTCAGTGTCTAAATGTTGTTATGCATGCATTGTCATGGTTATGGTTACGCATGCATGGTAGGTTATACATGCATTATGATATCATTGTATGCAATTAGGTCATCATGATGCTATTGGTATGTTATGATGCTAATGTGTTTAACGAGTTAAAGCAGGAAATGTAGATCATTAAAGTGAAGTTGCAACATTGGACCTCGAGGCAAGAGCATGTCGTCATACATGTTTGTATGTTGGGCATGTAGTTACATAGGTTAATGGATTTTTATATGCATTATGGTTATGTGTATGCCTTTCATTCTATTGATGTTATGGTTACATACATGATAGATGCTAGTTGATTAGTGTAGTCATATGCACGTGTCAGATAGTCATAAATGATAGTTAGTTTGATGATTAGGTTATATGTTGTTGATGAGCATGGTATATAACTTGTTGTTGTTATATGCTAGTAACTTTATGATTAGGGTTATTACATTAAGATATTGGTGCTATATGTATCATGCTAAATTGGAATGGCCTATGCAGATGGTTAGGGTTATGAAATTTAGGTATGAGTCGACTTATTTGTGACATTGTGTTGTAATAATCTAGATTGATCATACATATGTGATTGTTATGCATGAATGAAAAATGTTTATGAGCTTATGATGTGAACATGTTATTTAGTTACTGTTATGGATATCATGATCTTATTTGTGTTTGAGTTGATGTGTTGTGGAGTTATATCGTGCTAATTAGATTGATTGCGCAGATAAGATAGCCTCCCATGAGATACATTAAGGTATGAGATTTCTTATGTCGTTTAATTTGTGCTTGAATGTTTGATTATGTCGTCTATTTGGTGTTTGAGTGTTGGTGTTTATTATGTCGTATATCTGTTGTTGAATGTTTGATTGATCACATGATATGAGTATGTGTCTATAATATTTCATCAAGAAATGGTCTTGCTTCAAGATGGTTTTACTCAGACACATGTGTTGAGATAGATAACATGTACTTGAGTGTAATAGGTGACAATTGTAACATTATGTCTAATGACTATGAGTTGACTATGGATTATGACATGATTGTTAGTCTTGGTAAAGGTTGATTTCAAATTGATAGATATAATTGTCTTGATATTTGGAACATGTGGTTGACATGTGTGAGAAGTTGCAGGGTAACATGCTTGGCATTAGTATGACAAGGTAAGGTAACTAGTATGTTGTTATGGTTACTTATGCACTGACATTTATGTGTTTATAGCAATATGATGCAGGGGATTGCATGAAAAAAGAGGCTGCCATGAAATCTTGAAGAAGGCCCATGTTGAGCTTTCCCTTGGAGGCACTGGGAACCATGGGGATGGAGTCATGGTGTCTGTTGCTAGTCTTGTGCTTTGGGCTTTTGTGATTTGTTGAGATTGATTTGTGGTTTTGTTTATGTCTAGTGCAAGGCCTTGGCATTTTGTTTACGGAGTCGTA
The DNA here is from genome assembly GCA_031772625.1 of Pinus tabuliformis. Classification (NCBI taxonomy): domain Eukaryota; kingdom Viridiplantae; phylum Streptophyta; class Pinopsida; order Pinales; family Pinaceae; genus Pinus; species Pinus tabuliformis. Next base: position 1,092,670,835 of record CM062817.1, on the reverse strand, counting down.
TTGTTATTGATTTTCATGGTTTTCTTCTTGTTTGTTTCTTGTCTTGCCTTTTATGTTTTGAGTCTTGGGAATTGGTTTGGGAACGAAGAAATTTAATGAATCCTAGGGAGAGTTGTGCATCACCCAATAGGAGATGTAAGGCTTGGTTGAAGCTCAGTGCATGAGTAAAGGGTAGTTTAAGGAAAGAATATGACAACCAGTTGGACGGATTTGGTCCATTGGATAATGAATGGTGGCGGGACAGTCATGAGAAATGTAACAAGAAAGGTAAAGTAAATGGGCCTAAGGTGACAAATGCCTTGGCTATCTTAAGAACTATTGCTCTCAATGTTGTGCATGTTGGGCATGAATAAAGGAAGTTATCTTAACCTTGACCTTGAGATCTAGTAATTATGTTGTGATCATGATTTCTTTATGCTAATGTTTATATCCACATATGTATGTATGTACGTTGTTATCTGACAGGTTCATTAGGGATCATGATTGTTTTATGTTGATGTTTATATGTATACATGTATGTATGAATGTTGTTGTCCGACAGGGTCGTCAGGGATCACAGTATCGTGGAGGAATGATTGCTTATGCAGGTGAATGGCATGAAGAGGTTCCTGTTTGATAAGAAATCAAGTGGGAAGAGTAGTCATGAAAAATATATGAGGTTAGTATCATGTGGATATGAATTACTATTGCATGCTTGTATTATGCCTATGTTTATGTTATGACAGGTAACGCTGAATGATACATCAACGGAATGAAAATAATGTGCCTTGCGACATGCTAAGATAAGCATGGATGGAAGAAAGACATTGGAAGAAATGTTGCTTGGTAACAATGCGGTTTTGGATGTACATTGCTACTATTGTGCATATGTTGTATATGTTGTACATGTTTCATTTGTGATGTTGTGCGCATGCAGTGTTGTGTATATATAGTGTGTGTACATGTTATTTATGTAATGTTATGTACACGGTGGTACAAATAGTGTTGTGTGAATATTTCATATGCAGTGCTGGGTATAGATGGTGCTACACACATGTTGGATATGCGGTGTTGTGTACATATTGTACTGTGCGCATGATGGATGTGCATCGTTGTGTGTATATGGTGCTGTGCACATGTTGGATATGCAGTGCTGTGTACATATAATTCTATGTACATATAGGATATGCAGTGCAATGTACATGTGGTGTTGCGTGCATCTTGTACATGTGGTTCTGTGTACATGTTATATAAGTGGCATTGTGTGCAGGTGGTATTGTGTACATGTTGTGCATGTGGTGTTGTGTACATGTGGTGTTGTGTACACGACGTGCATGTGGTACTGTGTACATGTGGTATTGTGTACACATGGTACAGATGGTGTGGTGTCATGTGGCATTGTGTACACATGGCGTGGGAAGTGTTGCGTACATGTGATGTTATGCACACGTTGTGCAAGTGGTGCTGTGTACAGGTGGTACTATGTACATGTTGTACATATGGTACTGGTGGACATGTGGTATTGTGTGCATTTCATATATGTCGTGTTACGGGCATGTAGTACTATGTATGTGCATTGTGTAGTCATGGTATCATGACATATGTATTCATTGTGTTGTACTTTGTGTACGTATTTGTGTTGTGTTGTACACCAGGTGTAGGTGTATGTATTATGTTGTGGTGTACACTAGATGTAGGAGTATGTATTGTGTTGTGTTGTACACTAGGTGTAGGTGTATGTGTGGTATGCTAGGTGTAGGTACACATATTGTGTGGTTTCACACATTGTGTGTGGATGTATGTGTTGTGATGTACATTGTGTATGTGTACATGATTGAAGAAAAGAGAAGGCAGTGGATGTTTACTGGGTGTGGCAACCGATTCAGCGTGTGTACAGAAACAAAAAAGGCAGAAGTAAGGATTGATGAAGGATAAGTATCATTATTTTATTTCAGTTTTATTATGCATGTGATCTATGATTTTGACTTGTGATGGTTACATGTGATTTATGATTATGGCTTATGATGATTTCAAGATTTTAATTTATGATGGTCGAGTTTGAGCTAAATAGATGTGATATGTTTATTCATGATGATTTGATCAAACAATTAGTTTGACTTGTTGTGACAGGAAGTAAACAATATTGCAAGTGTACCTTATTGACGAGCTACCAATGAGGTTTGATGTGAAATTATTTCAATTTATTTTAAATATAATGGAAGTTATGTTCTTGGTACATGAAGCACAGAAATGCCCAGTTGGGTGGTTGAAAATGAACACAAGAATTAGTAGCAACAGTGAAAGGAATTGGAATATGCAGCAACATGTTGGTAAAGCATTCGGGAGAAAGGCCATTGTGGGACACTGGTACCCAATAATGTCCATGGATTTCCATGAGATGCTATGACCAATATGATGGTTTTGAGGCAGGTATATGCCTTGATGGTTGACCTTCTGATGTGAGGAAGCCTTTCCAAGGGATGGATCACCCTGGATAGGGGATGCCGAGGAACTTGGAAGGTGAGTGACTGCACAGAAGGGGGTGACTAGATTTCTCAAGGGACTATGTAGTAGAGAAGGGAAGGCCGATGATGGATTTTTTTTGGTCATTAGCATTTCCAGATGGAATCAGATGCACATTGGGAGTGCACCCTGGAACAATGAGCCGGTTACTATTCACTGAGAGGAAAAGTGGCGTAGGATTATAGCACTGGAAATTGGATGCAGATTGGACTTTGCAATGGATTTTGAACTTCTTGGGAAGGAGGTGAATCCTGGTATTACTTTGAGGGTGGAGGTGTGAGCCTTTGGATTCCGTTGTCGATTGATACCAACATCATATCCTTTTATTTGTTGGTTTAGAAAATGTACATATGTGTATGTGGTTATTGTAAATACTACAATGAGCTAAGTTATAAAGCTCCAATAAGCGGCATGGTTGTTATCTTGTCATGTTATCATGATGCTTTTCTTTTGAGTAGGTCATTCATCGTAAATACTGCAACGAGTTAAGTTATAAATCTCCATGGGTAGTATGTTTTCTTTTCAACGGTTTTTCTTAGGTCTTGGTGTGGTTTAACATCGAGGACGGTGTTCCCCAAAGGGGAGGGGTCTATAACAACCCCTAGTTAAAAGTTCATGTAATAAAAGTTAATAAAGGCAAAATAAGACCATGGTTAAGGGACACTTATTCCAAGCTAAATGTTGGGCAAAGATATCCTAGTGAGCATCATTGGATGTGTTTATGGCTAAGGGAAATTGGCAAAGGCAAAGGCATTAAAAAGAAAAAAAAACATTTTTGGCACATTTATTTATGAAAATAAAGGAAAATAGGAGAAAAGGGAGGTGAAAGGTCACAGGTTGCATGTGAGGAGGAAATTGAAGGAAAATAATGGAAAATGAAGAAAATAGAGGCCTCATTGATAAAAAGGCTTAAGAGGACCAGTTGGTACCATTTTCCAGTTCAGTTTTGGAGCTCTCTCATTATTTTCTCTCTCTCTCTCTCACTCTTGGAAACAAGTTTTTCTTGGAGTATTTTAGCTTTGGAGCAAGGAAGGAAAAGCAAGCAAAAGGAAAGGGAAGGAAATCAAGGATAAAGAAAGGAAGAGCAGGATCGAGAAGATTCAACAAGAATACTTGTAGGTAACATATTGCATGCATGATTTCATAATTGGTTTTGACATGCATGACTTTGCATGTTGGTGTATGGTTCTCTTGTTGTCGGTGGCATGGTTTTTCCAGGTTATGACAATGGTTTTCAACCTAGCCTTGCCTTTTTCCGGATAACCATGGTGTGATGGGATTGATTTCTTGGTTTTGAGATTTGGAAATGCTGGATGGTTTTGGAATCTGGGGTGAAGGTGGTCTCAAGAAAATCACAAAGGCTTAGTAATCCCTTGACAAATTTTGGCAGGATACACGGTAAAGCCTAAGGGAGGAGTCTTGGTTTAGGGCCTAGTGATCCGGTGTGGATTATGGTAAAGCTTGAGAGACTGGCGTCTCAGTTTAGTGCCTAGTGATTCAGTGTGGATTGAGGTAAATCCTGAGAGACAAGGAGATGGAATATTCCTTAAGGATAATGATGGAGTCCGGAAGCATTCCTAGCTCAGTTTGGTTTTGTGATCTTGGTGCCAATTTTGGTCACATCACGGTTAGGTGAGGGTGGAGGTGGTTTAACCTTTGGATTCCCTTATTTGTTTTTGGATTGGTTTATACATGAGATCCCACATTCATGCTTGGAAAATGGCATTGGGGTGACTGGCTGAAAGAAAGATTTGGTTCATCCATGTCTACGGTTGGGTGGTACGTGAAAGTCTCGAACTTGGTCGAATTTGCATATGTTTAATAAAAGCTAAGTTCTCTTACTTTTGTACTTGTTAATATGTGTCTTTAATGACTATTATCTCATTATTAATTTCATGGATTAATGCTGGTTATAAGCATGGTTATATGAATAGTTATTGTCATGGTTATTTCATGTATTTACTTGTAACTAAAAGGATAATGGATGCAAGACCTAATTGATGTCAAAGTAATTAAGGGAAGAAGGCGGTGATCCTTCTTGTTAAGTCTCATATGAGTTATTAGTCATTTATGATATGTCTTGTATTAATTTCCTATAGATTGCATTGATGCCAAATGTTTGACAAAATGTCAGTCGCGGTTGGGGATGGTTAAGTTTAGTCCTGGAGTCAATTTTTGATATGTAAGACTTGTTATTATGTAAATTATGGATTCTAAAAGCATCATTGAGCTCTAGGTAGTGACGTGGGCTTTGGGCCTAAAAAAGTGGCTGAAATCCTAGGGACACAGGAACAGGTATGAGAAGGAAAGTCCATAGACGTTGGCATACCCATGCTGTGCATGTGTCGAGAGGCCCTCAGATGCACCCTTGCCCATATCAAGGGAGCGTCGAGGAGTTTAATGGTCTAAAAACTCAGTGGTACCCAGGGGCTAGTTACCTGCGTGGTTGGGATCATTCCTCGGAGTCTCGTTGCTAATGTGGAATGTTGGTATGGTGTGTTTGCTGTCGGTTCCACTTCCTTAAGGTGAATTAGAAGGTGAAACCATACCATAATAAATTCTTGTCACATATTTACCCCAGTTTGGTCGTTAATTGGGTAGATGTGGGATGAGGGTGTTATAGGAAACATGCATCATTTAAGACATCGGAGGAGGTGGGAACCCTATCCAATTAATGGTATAAGGGATGCAAAGTGGATTGTGAAATATAGATGGGGGTCTATATTTAAATACATGAAAATAAAAGAAGGAGAAAGAAAGGTTAAGGGTAGAGGGTGTTGAAACACCACGGTGGCTAGAAAAATTACATAGCCACCTGAATTGATGACATGTGAACACCTATGCCATGTTAGTAGGAATTTTTCATCCATGTCAACCATGTGCCACATTAGCAAAGATAAAGACATTTAAAAAAACATGGAAACAAAAAATTGTTTTAGAAATAACAATAATAGATTACCCTAGATGAAATTTCAAGGCTGGATCTATAGTTTCAAGGCCTACAAAAGTGTGAATGAGGTCCATTGGTCACTTCTACTCCAAATTTCCCAAAGTTTCTAATTAGGGGGGTTTGAATAATAAGGTGGTACTCATTGGAGAGGTCTTGTTTCTAAAGCAATTTTACAGTGAGTTAAAGAAGCAAGCATGATGGAACCATTAGGTATTTTGGCTATATTCCAAGGGGTTTGAATAGAGATATAGAAACAAGCAAAATTCCACTATTTTAAAAAACTTTTGGGGGAGTTTTAATATTTTTAAAGGAAAAGGGACCCTAGATAAAAAATTTAGAAAAAATATTTACTTAACATTTTACCTCCTCAATAACCTAGACAACTTTGTGTTAGTAAATATTTCCCAGTTTTTCTCCATTTGAGAAATAACCATTTTTTCTAAAAAATTAAATTCTTGTAAATTGTAGAAAGGAAAAAGTCAACAATCAAATTGATGTATAATTTGATAGGAGTATTATACTAACAATATAAAGGTTTTTTTGTATTTACTATCACTAGTATTATCAATTTTCAATACAAAATTTTCCTATTTCTCACCATATTTTATACTAAAGGTGGAAAAATTCGACCCCTGAGATTAATTATACCTATGCAACAAGTACAAAAAGGAGGAAAAATTGTTCATTTCAGAGAATCATAATTTTTAGATTTGAGCTCATGATAGAGCATGCTTAAATTTATTGGAAAGATAATCCATAGGAGAACATGGTAGCAATATTAAATCTCCAATATAAGAATTTGGTTGTTTAACGAACTTATTGGAATGGGATCTCTAGGTATAAGTGAGTAAGCCAATTGTCATTTGTGAATTTTTTCCAAAATAGTTACACTTTTGGAAAAAGAGTTCCATATAACAAGTTATCATGCTAGATGTAAATATTTGGTAAGGAAGACTGCAAATACTCGTTATGGTTCTTGTGCGATGGTGTAGATGTACATTTCAAGGTGCAACAAAATAATAGTGAAAGAAAACAATGGTTGAGTATATCATCAATGGGACAATGCCAAGGAAAAGTAAATATTGTCGAGGAGAGAGTGTTATCCCAATATGTTCAAATTACATCAATGAATGTTGTTAAAAGTGTGTTTCAAATTTGATTTTAGTTGAATCATAAAAAAGGAACAAGGAAGATAGCGCCTTAAGAAAGAACGAGCAAAGGAATACATAATATTTTTTAAAATTAATAAGTTTTATCATATTTCAGTATAGGATATAGGGAAGGATATGATTTATGTATTTGGATATATGGGAAAATTAATGGTGATAAGTATGAATAAAAACAATAGCTCATAGGTGTTGGATATAAATATTTATGCTACAAGAGAATGTTAAGTAAGGCTATGGAATATGTCAACATAAAAAAATGAGTTGCGAAGATTATGACTAGTGTAGTTGGTTATTATGTATATTCATATAATCATGAAAAAATAAGAGGCATGGAGCAAGCCACGAGGTGAAGGATGGAACTAATATGCATAGGAGGATAAGGTAAGTCTTCTTAACCTTGAAGGAAGAAATATAATGATGGTTGCAAAGTGTGTTGCAAAAGGAGAAAGGGCCTATTGAGGTAATGTAAAAGTCATGAGGATGGGAAAACCATCTCTGGGGATTGATGTATGAAAACTTAGAAGAGTTTCTATCTATGAATCAATGAAAATGACTATTGAATTAGTGAAATATATCCACCTTTATTATCATAGTGCATGGTGGACGAATGATGCAATACTAATGCATTTAGTGGATGAAAGAATGAAGGTTCATTCACTCTAAAGGGTGTCAATGGAGATGAAGTAGTGCATTATGTGCATATTTATTTTAGAAGGATACAATTAGACTTCAAGGATAGCTATCCCATAACTTGAATTGGACTTTAGTGTTGGATAATTTCCATGAAAAACTTGAGACAGTGGAAAAATGATTCGTAATACATAATAGGGATGCTAAGCTAGTTGGAATATATTGTAGTACTTGGGGAAACTATGAAGAAAACAATGAGTGATAATTGTTAATGCATACATTTTTGAGTGCATTCCTGTATTAGAAATGGATATTTAATCAAATAATTTTATAAGAAATGTAAATTTCCAAGTTTCTTGGATGGAAGGTGCTCAAGAAATCAAGCAATAATTCATAATGATTAAAGTGAGAGCTGAAAAGGCTACAACAATACACTAAGATTTGAGGATATCCAAGGATAACAGAGGGAGTTAGAAATGTTAAAATAGGTGTATGCAATATTTATAGCAACAATTATGGCATGATTGGTAGGGAAATGACAAAGAGCATATGAAGATGGAATGTGCATGCACTAATAGGCATGTTGCGAATGAATGCTTGCTACATATAGGTATGAATTAGTGCATGTGGAAATGTTTGAACACATATATAACATGTTTATAACATAAAAGTAGTTTTTTGATATATATGAAATAATGTTATTATTACTGAAAGTTGTTAATGATGGATTATTTATTAAGGAGAAGAGTCTATAACATGGCTAGAAGTGTGAATGGCAGTTCCATCCATATGAAGATAGAATGAGGAAGGTAAATTGATGAGTATGAAGTTATAAAATGGATTCTATGAACCCCTACAAGATACTAGTTGATCAAATAGGATCAAATAAATTGATGATAGGCATGGAGGTATGAAATTAGTGGCTTGAAATTCATAAATGCTATAGGGAATTGAGGTGAGAGTTCCCTCATTAAAAAAACAAGATTTGAATTCATGCATATTATTTGCTTAATATTCCACGTGACGTGTTAAAGTTAGAATACCTTGAATATAAAAATGTTGGTCAATGTTTTGAATCATTCATATAAATTAAATGGCATGTAACATTATGTTGGTTATAAGCTAATAACCAAGGTAGGTTAGGAGATATATTATTAGGCAATAAATATCAAAATAGCCTAAAAATAGAAGACAAGAAGCCCCATGCATTAATAATTAGATATAATAATAGAAGATAAACCCCTTGATGGGACAACCTCCTTTTACAATAGAATTATTGTACAAGTATGAGATGAAAGATTATAAAACAATGTTTTCTTAGTGTGTATATATATGAGACGAAGGGTACAATTATAATTAAAGGATCTATCTAACAACATTGACATAGTAATATAAATGTAACTCATTATCTAGGGTTTTACATGGGGATTTATGCTTAACATGGGGAATTGTACGGCGATTAACATTCCCCTCCGATTCAAATAAGTGTTGTCCTCAACACTTGACTAATTGAAAGTGTTTCTAGATGAATAATTCATCTTCCCATGTTACCTCTTCCATTGTTAGGTTCTTCCAATTGATGAGGTACTCAAAAACTACTCAATTTCATAGCTTCTTAATCCTTATTTCAAGCATTGTTTCTAGTTCTAGTATGATTTTCACTTCTTCGTTAATCTCTAGTAAATAATTTAAACTAGGATCTTGTCACTCGTTACCTTCTTAAAGAAATAAATATGGAATATTGGATGTACACCTAAAGATGGGGATAAATTCAATAGGGGCCATAATACTTGGGTCCCACTTTATTGTCCTTCTTTTGTTGCTTGAGGGACATCTTTTTGTATGGTTGTAGCCCAAAAAATACCTAGTTTTGCACTTCAAATTCCCATTCACTGAAATGTTTATATGATTGTTTCTTCTTCCTATTTTGTGATATAAGCAAGTTATCCTTCAATAGTTTTATAACCTCTTGTTGGTTTCGTATGTGGTCCTCAACTGCATGAAACTATACACTCCCTTTCAAGGGTGATGTGATGGATGAAAGATAATACCCATAAAGTGCCATAAATGTAGAAACTTTTGATGAAGCATGGAAGGAGGTGTTGTGCAACCATATTTCTAAGGGAAACCATTGAACTCATTCTCTCTATTTATTAAATGCAAATAAATGAAGATATCCTTCTATAAATTTATTCTCAATCTTAATTTTCCCATTGGATTGATAATGAGAAGATGAGTTATGAACCAATTGAGGACCCAAACAAGAAAATAATTCAGTCAACAAATTTCTAGTTAAAATTGGATCCCTATCACTTGTAATAATATTAAGTATCCTATGTAGCTTTTGAAATATTTCCGCGGATGTTTCCACTATTATAATTACTTTAAAATGATGAGAAAGAGAGTGAAAATGAACATACTCTATCAACTGATCCATTACTACAATGATGACATTATTTTTTTACACGTGGTTAAACTTGCAACAAAATCCATTGAAATATCTTTCCAACATTGACTAGTTATAACTAACGGTTCTAGGAGAATTGGGGTCCTAATTGTCTCCCCATTTTATTAATGGTAGACCACACATTTAGCCAAAAAAAATTGAACATCAATTTTAATACCTTCCTAGAAAAGATCATTCTTGATCTCGTGGTAAGTTTTCAAGACCATTGAATTTTCTCCTATAGAATAAATGTGCAATTACAAAAGGAGCTTTCATTTGAGTTAGGAATTCTTACATAAATATAGTTGATCATGATACCAAAAAAAATAATTCTTCTGCCAAAACTTATTTAATGCACTTGGGTTCTCTTTTAGTTGTTGAATGATCTTGCATGCCATATAATATTGTTTCTAGTATATATTTACTTTTCCACCTAGTTCGATTCTGTAATAGAAATAACACATAGTAAATCCCATGCTTCTTCTTCTTCTTTCCTTGAAAGTGCATCTGCCACCATATTATATTTTCCCTTTTTTTTATTATATAATTTCAAATTCATGACCTATCATCTTTGTAACCCATTTCTTTTAATATTTTTAAGATAATAATTGCTCCACTAAGTAATTCAAACTGTTGTGATCTATTTTTACTTTGAATTGCCTTCATATTAGGTTCATGCACCATTTCTTAACTACATGTAGTATGGTCATCTTTTCTTTTTCATAAATGGGTTTTAGTATGTTCTTTCCTTCAAGTTGGTTGCTTTCAAAGGAAAGGGATCTTCCTCCTTACATTAAAATTACACCAATACAATGGCCTAAGGCATCACATTACACAATAAATGTCTTTATGAAGTTAGGTGTGGCCAAGCCAACAATCACACACATAAACTCCTTAAGTTTTTCAAAATATTTTGTTACTTCTTGAGTCCAAGAATTCCGCCTTTAATAAGTTTGTTACAAGTGCTGCTATTTGACCATAATTCTTGACAAATATGTGATAACAATGTATCACTTCTAAGAATATTCTAAGTTTTATAAATTTTTTTTGGATTGGTCATTCTGTTAGCACCTAAATCTGCCTTAGGCTGAAGGAAGGCAAAATTCAGGGTAACCACAAACCACGCTCAGTCTGGTAGCTAGCCCTACCAGAACAGGAGAGGGCTCTCTCCGAGTCACGCTCAGCGAATAAGTAAACGGAATGGTCTGAGATGACTAACAGCGAAATATTGATCTTAGGCTAGTAAGTAAATATGGATACAAGAAACAATTTTTTATGAATGACTGAGCTTCTGGGATGTTATGGGACCAACAGACAACAATGAACAAAGAATTTAATACAAAGGCACAGATTACTCCGTGAGGCAAGACAGGCAGAAAGTGTAGCAATTTAGTTCGAAATAACGCGGAATGGAGAGATTTCTTAGGAGAGTGAAAAGGGCATAAGTACATGAATCCTTTTCAACAGAAGAAGAACACTGAACATGAAATTTTCCCACAGGCAGAGCAATAAAATTGAATTCTACCTTATCTAACTCAGAAATTTCACTAGAAATGAATATGAATTGAACTATGAACATTACAAAATACATATGAAACATAAGAGACACATTTACTACACTCACAACCACATGAATCTCATGAAACAGAGCCGCTGCCTTTCATTAATTCTCTGTCTAAAATATACAGTGAAGAAACAGAGTTTCTTTCCCACAGTCTCCCAGAAGTTACAAGCCAACCAACCCTTTGCAAATAGTTTGCATATAATATATAGAATGTGCCATGAAGAGATAGAACGCCCAGAGGTTGGGGAGTTACTCGAATCATTACAAAATAGAAGTGGAAAGGCAACCATTAGCTACAGGTGCAGCGTTACAAACATGAAAAATGGCATGGGTGACCGTTTGCCTTCCTTTTCCACTTGGATAGAAGCCAATCTGGAGTGAAAATACTTTAAATGCCACCTTAGGTGCCAAAAAACTGAAATGTAGATGAGCGGGCCCACTTGGAGAAGTCGCGAATTGAAATTTCGCAAAACAGAGGTAAAATTGGGCTTTTTTCCTGTATGCACCGCACCACTTTGGATCCCGTTTTGAGGAACTTTCAGGAGTCCAAAATGTGCCCAAGTGTTCTTGTTGGAAAGCCTGTCCTGTCTACTTTCTAACCCAAGTGGAATTTCTAAATTTGGTGCTCATTTGCCCCTCCAAATCTTCATTCTCCCAAGACTGCTTCTTGTGTGTCAAAATAGGGGCAGAGAGGTCATTTTTTGGGTGTTTTTGACCTCCTGGAGACTCAAATCATGCCCAAATTTCTTGTCCAAGCACCAATAGTCATGATTTTCCATGCTGAATCCAAAAATGCAAACCATTCTTCATTTGGAGCTCCCAATTTTTAGCGTCGTGCCATAGGGAGAAAAAACCTGTGTTTTGCCCAAAAATTTGTCATGTGACCAAAATTTCCCCAAATTTCTTGAAATTTGGGCTGGAGGTCCTCTATGAAGTGCTATGCTGTGCCAAAGAAGCTTCAGCCAAGATTCAAAGCCGATCTTTCTCTTTTGCCTCTTTTGTTGCTTTGCTCAATTTTGCCTTCAAGCTCTTTATCTGGGCCTTTGCACTCATATTTCGTGCCCTGTAATGGAAAGCCATGTGTCTCAGTAAGGCATGGCCCTTGTCGGCCTTGTCCAACAGCCTCTCCATGTGCATGTTAACTCTCTCGAGATTGGCCTCCCGATCCTCGTTGATCTCTTGCTCCAATGATGTGAGCTCAACTCTTATCCTTTGTGCAGCTTGGCGATGCTCACGAATATTTTGTAGCTCCATAATCACCCGCTGATCATCCAGCTGTTTTTTCCTCTGCTCCAGGTATTTCATGTTCCACTTAGCCCTCTCCAAGTCAAGGGATAAGGCTTCAATCTCTGATTGCTGCTCCTGGAATATCTCTCTAAGCTCTGCATTTGTCAGTTCGGTATCTGTCTCATCATCATGAAGGAGAACGAATTCGATCTCTTGTTCACCTGATGGCTCACATGAAGGTCCCTCATCATGCATTGGCTCCTTACCTCTATCCTGTTCCTGTGTCGTCGATGCAGGAAGCGAGGCCCCTTCCACCGCGGGTGGAGATAAGACTCGCTTTGCCGCTGCAAACAAATGTCTACTGCCTCTCTGATAGGTGATGAATACTGGCATAGTAGCGGTCTCATGGTGCTCATACTGATGAGAAGGACCACCTATCTCATGCTCTGCCTCTGATACTACTTGTGGAGTGCTGAAGAAGTCACGGGAGATGAAGTCCTCCCAAGCAATGCCCTGCAATCCCAACTGATGATCCACCAAAATCCGTATAAGATCAAAGTGATAAACACTGTTAAGCTGCTACTAAGGAGTCTTATGCTGCATGAAATTGTTCATCCTCTCTATGTTCCTGCAAATGAAAAATGGGAGGTTCATCATCCGCACCCTGGTAAAGTGCATGAGCAACCTGATGTGATAGGCATATAGGCGAGAGAACCTCCCCTCACAACTGAAGTACTTCATGATCAATTTCATGAGCAGAGCATACTCATCTTTCAAATATCTGAATGGGAAGACTCTTGTGAGATGCCTCAAACAACTGGCCTTAATGTAAGGCTCATAGTATTGCCTATCCACCTTCTTCTTCTTATGCCACTGTTCTCCAACATTTGGTATGCCTGTTGCCACTGAGATAGTTTCGGGTGTCAATGTGAAGGTGACCCCGGCTAAGATAGACTGACGTCCATGTAGAAGAAGCACAAAAATACGGGCCAACTCATGATGAACTCTAACATTAGCCACCCTTTGACAAAATTCAAAACATGCTAGGTGCTGGAAACATGACATAGCAAGAGGGCATGCCTGCAATTCAGTGAGGGTGTTTGGCTCATCCCTGACATGTTTGCCACTCTTGTGATGTCTCCTGGGAGCCTGTTCTCCTGAAGCTGTATCACTGTGAGTTTCCACCTCATACTCTGATGAACCCTCAAATGCCATGACTGCTGTTTATGTACTGTACTTAGGCTGCCCTTTGATGATGGTGAAGCTGGGTGTTGTTTTTGTGATATCTGCCACCAAGGGGAACAATGAAACAAAGGGAGTATTAGGAGGGGAGTAATGTGATGGGAATAGGGGTTATGGGGAGAAATTTGTTTAGGGATATGTAGGGGGTTTGGGTATTTAATAGGGTAGGGTTTTGGAGTTTGACAAGGTAGGGTTTGGGGTTTGTATTGACCAAATAGTGGAGGGGATAAGGAGTATGAGTTTGGTAGTATTTTAGGGTAGCGAGAATAGGAAACAATGGCATAGGGGGGATGGTAAGGAAGGAAAATGGAACCTTGGCATCAACACCACACTTATACAACCCTAGCAACAATGACTTTTTGGCATTTTCTTGTGGTTGGTTTTATGAAATTTGTTGCATTCAATCATGGGCATAAACCACCATATCACTCATAAAATTTGATGAACAAGTGATGTTACAGAGCCTACCTGCCGATTTGATGGGCTTCACAAAAATTTTGAGGAAGTTTGGCAGTGTTTTGGCGCTCTGTCTGTGTGCACCGCGTGCAAAACCCAGTGCACCCCGCCCTGGGTGTGCGCTGTGCCAGTTATAAAAATGCACTGCGGGCCGACTCTGTGTGCGCCGCGCCCTTTGTGTGGGCCGCGCCCTCTGTGTGCGCTGCGCCCCTGTCTATATGCGCCGCGCCCTGGGTGTGCGCCGTGCCAGTTATAAAAATGCACTACGGGCCGACTTTGTGTGCGCCGCGCCCTCTGTGTGCGCCGCGCCCCTGTCTATATGCGCCGCGCCCTGAAATCACCTCCAATCTTGCTCTAAAACGCATGCTGCACACTCAAACAGTTTGAAATGTTTCCCCAAGCACTTGGTTTGCACAATGACTTCAATTTTGGTGGAAAATTATATTTAAAGACTTGAAAGTCATGGGTTAAATCTTTGCTTCTCCAAAAACCCATTTTTTTAATGTTATGTTTTGACACTTTTTCATTGACTTAAAGCAACACTGATTTTCACTTTCCCTTTGAAATTTTTGCTCAAATGATGAAATTTTCGACACTTTTTGCAGGGATTGCATGACAGGACATTTGGCCACGGAAACCATGACTGCATCTGAAGAAATCAATTGGCGACCTTTTTGAAAATTTTATCACCAATAACACTGTTTGACTTTTCTTCAAAATCGAGTTTTGAAGAACAGTCGAAGTTTATCAATATGACGATGAAACTCTCTGAATCATTACTTTGTAAGGGCCTCACTCTGGCCTGCATGGCTTTACTGGACATATTTAAAGACCAAACTGATTAATCCCTAGACCTAATGATCGTAAATGACTTTTGTCCATTAAAGGACTAGACCTTGACTGTCATGGACTTTGGTGATCATTGACAAAAGAGCTAAGCCAACAGGAGCCAGACATGAGGGGAAATGACTAGCATGAATTTTTTCGTCAGATTATGGCATGCTCCTAGCAGAATGCAGCTGGGTGAATGGAGCGAGACTCCTAAAAATGAAATGCATAAAGAGTTTTGATCTCTGACGGAGGACTGACCAGATCGACTCTAACACATTCCATCAAAGCTTTTATTTTGTTAGAATTCACTTTGACACCTTCATGAGATAAAATATTTTCTTCCTATTACACTTCTTGAACCCCAAAGGCACACTTGGAATAATTTCCATATACTAAGTTGCTACTCTTCCAATAATTTTAATACCTTGTCCACATATTGTACATGTCTTCTCATTATTTTCTATACATTAGTATGTCATAAAAAAACAATAACACAAATTTTCTAAGGAGTTTGAAAATAAAATTCAACGAGTTTTGAAATGTTGAAGGCTCATTAGTAGGCCAAATAAAATAACCAAAAACTTATAAGGGTCCTCAAGTGGTGGAGATTGGAGGTATAATAGCCAATCAAGATTCAATGGTGGAGATGGAGAATAAAATAACCAATCAATTTAATTCAATTTTAATTGACCTAGGTTCTATTCCTAGTTACATTGTACCACAAATTGTTAGGGCATGTGTTTTACAACAAAGAAGCAAACCAAGCCATGGTTGCTTCAACTAGATATAGGAACCAAAATAAAAGTGATTTAAATCATTGAAACATGCTAGTATGAAATGAATGGATTGCACACTCAAGCAACCTTAAATGTGCTACCACCAAGGTCATATGACATGCTAACCAACATGGATTGGTTCGTAGCACATAAATAAAAATTGGATTGTTTAAAAAATATGTTAGACTATGAAGATAAAGAAGGAAAATAAAAGACCTTACAAGGTGTGCAAAAATTTGATATACCTAGCCCCTTAATTTCCTATTAAGGTGGAGGGGTATCTGAACCTAATCCCCTTGGTCACATAAATGAAGTGGGGTTATAAAAAATTTCCTATCTTTAAGCTTCCTAAAATATAATTTCCAATACAACCATAACATTTTTCTCATCAAGATCTTTCCACTGATATAAAGTTTTTCTAAATCCGAGCTTTGGACACAAAGTTATGGTCATTGGAAAATTTTCCCCCATTCCATATGAACATCCATATCATTTTCCATGTGGTATACACATGGAATTTATTTTCCCACATGTTGCCATAGTGCATCACTCTATAAGCTACCATGGTGGCCTACCCATTTTGTTGACTATTATATCAATTATTTACCCTCTGAGAAATTCTTTGTATAAATCTATTCCTTTGATTTCCACCCAAAACGATTCCAGGTCATAAATTGATGGAACTGGACTAACCATCGACTATCATATATTTCTACTAATTCTTGGGCCCACAATCACTAAGATGTGTATTGAATTACACTTACAATTCATCTTGACATCCAACACTCGAAATCCCACTGGGCCAAATTCTTGATACCCAATCTCTTAATAAGATGATAGTTGGTCCATTGAGACACTTAATGCACAATTATATCTCCCAATTTCCAAAACCTAAAATCTCAATGGTCTAATACTTGATAGGATGATAACTAGGTCGCCTAGCCATTCGATCAGTCCAAAAAATCTAAAGGAGTCATTGATGCTAACTCGTTGATATCTCGATACCCAATAATCCACATAACCTCTATTCTTAGCTACCACCTAACCACTGTAAGTTTTAACCTTGTACATAAATTACCGGCAAATGAATTCTAAAAAATAGAAAATAGAAAATGACAAGAACAAAAAAAAAATACACAAAGATTTTCCCTTGGATCCAAAAACCAGGACTACCAGATTGATTTTTCATTATGTTCCTTTCAATGTTACAATACATATATATACATGTCGAAGCATTTATAAACCCCAATCCATTAACCCTGGATTAGAACATAACCATAGTTCCCTTGATTGGATCTACAAAATACCATGGTAGAAAACCATCATGCCCAAAACCATGTGCAAAACCCATGCATAAAACCATAGGTAGGTATGCCCACCTCATATAGGCTCCATTTTGTTTTTCCTTGGGGCACTGCCTTGGACCATGTGTAGGGGGGCTACCGCCCCCCTGAAACCCCCCGACAAGGGGGGGCTACGCCCCCATTGTGAACCCCCTGCTGCGACCAACGCAACAAATAGGGGGTACTACTGCCCCCCCCCTGTCACCCCCCCATGTGTGTGACTAATCGTGGAAATAATATAACACACACCTAACATTATCCCACTTGTTGTTTTATTTTCCACACAGGGGGTCACATGAGAGCTTAGTCATTGGTCTAGCCCTGCAACGACCATTGTTCCCTACACCAAGAAAACTTCTTAGTTCTCACAAACTTTGTCAATGCATCTGAAACATTCTTCAAAGTGTCAACCTTTACCAAAAACACATTTTTTTTATCAACCATATCCCTCACAAAGTGATACTGAACATCAATATGCTTTGTCTTTGAATGATAAGCAGGGTTCTTTGCCAAGAAAATTGCACTTTAGCTGTCACAGTCTATCCTTATAGCTCACTATACTAACCCCATACTTGAACATAATATCTACAACCAAATTGCTTCCTTTATTTCATGAGTGGCCACCATGTATTCTGCCTCTATAGTTGAAAGTACCACTACAGACTGTCTCTTGCTCATCCAACTGACTGCACCTCCAAATAGGTTAAACACATACCCACTTTTAGATCTTCTCTGATCTAGATCTCCAGCCCAATCTGCATCAACAAATCCATAGATTTCCAAAACTCTGTCCAATCTTGATCTTCCTTGGTAGCACAGACCATAATCACTAGTACCATGCAAATACCTGAAATCCCGCTTCACTGTTTTCCAATGCTCCTTCCCTAGTTTTGACATAAACCTGCTCAATACTCCCATTGCATGTGCAATGTGTGGTCTAGTATAGACCATTTCATACATCAGGATACCGACTGCACTTGCGTATGGAACTTGGGACATGTACTCTTCCTCTTCTTGTGTCTTGGGACACTATTCAACAGATAACTTTACACCTACAAGAATAGGAACCTTCATCGATTTACTATCCTGCATATTAAACCTTTGCAGTATTGTATCGACATACTTCCTCTAGTTTAATTAGAGCTTCCTCTTTGCCCAATCTGATTTAATTTCAATGCCCGAAATATAGTTTGCAGTGCCAAGATCCTTCATGTCGAATTTGAAGGAAAATTTGGTCTTCAAATCCTTGATAATTTCTGTGTTATTTCCAATCAACAATCCACATACAAGACCAAATATATAACATGGTCACCAATTAATTTAAAATACACACAGTGATCTGCTTTTCTTCTGGTGAAGCCAAGTCCCCGTATATATGTATCAAATTTCTGATACCACATCCTTGGTCACTATTTTAACCCATAGAAATATTTTTTTAACCTGCATACCAATTCTTTCTTTCCCTTCACCGAAAATTATTTAGGTTGCTTCATGTAGATCTCTTCTTCCAGATCCCCGTGAAGAAATGTTGTCTTCACATCCATTTGTTCTACATCAAAATTAAAAGCAACAACAACAGATAAAAATAATATAATAGAAGCTACCTTGGAAATAGGAGAAAAAATATCACAAAAATCAATTCTTGGCACCCGGGAATAACCTTTTGCTACCAACCAGGCTTTGTATTTCTTCACCTTTCCTTCTTCATTCATCTTGTTCTTAAACACCCATTTGCTTCCAACGGGTTTCCTTCTAGCCTACAACTCCACAAGATCGCAAGCCCATTTTTGTCCAAAGATGTCCATTTCATCATCCATGGCCTCTTTCCAGAGTTTTCCATCCTCCGAATCTACTGCCACCCTGACAGTTCTGGGATTATCATCAGCAATAGATAAAACAAAATTTGAACAAAAAGTAGATGGACTATAGCTTTCTGGCTGAATTCTTTCTCGAACTGATCTTCTCACAATTGGAGTTTGTGGCTCTTCATATTCTAATCCATGTTCTGTTATAGAGTCTGGTTCTTCCTCCTTTAGCTCAAACTCTATCTTCTTAGGTTCCTTTGGTAGGACTTCATGTTTAATAACATATTTCACCTCTCTAAATACCACATATTGACTGTACACAACCTTCCTTGTTCATGGGACCAAAGCTTATAACCTTTTAAACCATCCTTATACCTAATAAAGATGCACCTTTCAAATTTACTATCCAACTTGGTTCTTTTCACCTTTGGAATATGTACATATGCATCACAAAAAAATAACCTCAGATGTGAAAGAGAGGGTTTCTTACCAGTCCATACCTCATGTGGAGTCTTATCCTCCAACTTTGATGAATGTGATCTATTAACCGAGTAACATGTAGTCTCCATCGCCTCGGCTTAGAATTCCTATCCTAACCCGACATCACTGAGCATGCTTCTTGCTTTTTCCATCAATGTCATGTTCATTCTTTATGCAACTCTGTTTTGCTAAGGTGTGTATGTAGTATCCCTATGTCATGCTATACCACAGTTCTTACAAAAATCTTCAAATTCTTTCTTGCAGAACTCTCCACCATTATCTTTCCTCAACACCTTTATCTTCTTCTTTGTCTAGTCTTCCATCAGAGCCTTAAATTCTTTAAATCTATCAAATATTTCAAATTTATTCCCGAGGAAATATATCCATGTATTCCTTGAGAAGTCATCTATAAATGATACATAATACACATACTTACCTAGTGATGGAACTGACACATCTCCAAACACATCATTGTGCACAAGCTCTAATATCCCTTTTCCCCTCTTAGCACCAAAGGGGAAACTCACCCGATTCTGCTTCCCATATATACAACGTTCACAAAAATCAAAATCCAGAGAGAAATTAGACATACCTTCTACCATACCATTAGAATGAAGTATTCGAAGGCCCTTTTCTCCAATATGTCCAAGACTTTGATGCCATAGCATGGTATTTTCTCCAGAGACAACTACATTTTCTGCTCCACTTTCAGGAACCATAAAATTGTTGCACCCATCAACAATAGTACTACCCAGAATCTTGTATAGAGTTACAATCCAAAATACCCGCATCAATACCAGTGCTCCCCGAACCGTCTTTCAGGTATCTTTCTCGAACACTTGTTTTTACACCTACATCATCTACCTTGATTACATAAATCAGATTTCTGGCAGTTGCAGAACACCCAGAAGTTTTCTAATCCTTCCACCTTGAAACTTTGGCTTGACTTTTTCGTGTCCGAATATTCTAGCCTTCCTGTCATTCCCTAATAAGACATCGCTACAATCATATTTCTCATACTCGTAGAACCACTCCCTATGGGGAGTGAAGTGAAAGGATGCACCCAAGTCAATCAACCATGCCTCATGATCTACATATTTACTTGAAGAAGAAGCCAAGCACACATTCCCACCTTCATCTGAGGTGGTTTTCGCCGCTGTAAAAGGAGCATCATCAGATCCCTCTCCTTTCTCAGGAGATTTAGATCTACATTATTTTTTAAAGTGCCCTTCCTTTCCACATTTCCAGCACGCCTTTATAGGTTTTCCTGGAGATTTAGATCTCCCTCTAGATTTAGATCTCCCACTCGAGGAATTATTTTTTTTTACTTTTGGGACTATCCTCGTACAAACAAGGCATCTCCATTCTGGTCCTCCATATTTTTCTGTCTCTTCTCCTCCGAAAGAAACGATGAGACTATTTCATCAAACTTCAAGGTAGTTGTATTGATACCTATTGTAACAACCAGACTATCCCATGAATCTGGTAGAGAACATAACATACAGATGCACTTATCCTCATCTAAAATTTTAATATCAACATATAACAACTGGCTTACCACAGTATTAAATACGTTCAAATTCTCTGTCATCGAGTCTCCATGCTTCATCCTTGGTTATTAGATTGGTACAAAGTCCCTATCTTGTCTCACTCTTTTTTCGTAGCTTTCCTTGATACATTCAATAGTACTGAATCTGAGATACATCATATTGTGCTCTTTACTTTCTGATCCAACTTTTCCCAATCTTCATCTAACATTGTCGTTGGTTTAGTACCTAGATCTACTGCGATCCACTAATATTTATCCACTAGCAAATCCTCCATCTTGAGTTTCCACAACTCAAAACTCTGACCATTAAATTTCTCGATCTCTATCTTTCCACTACTTGCCATCTTCTTTCACCGCAAGAATCGATCCCGCATATCTCCCACCCCACAAGGTCTACCACATGCCCACACAAAAACCCCTCAGTAGCAAAGGCATCCCCTTGAAGCCGAAACAACTCTGATACCAAATGTAGGTTTTAACCTTGTACATAAATTACCTGCAAATGAATTCTAAAAAAGAGAAAATAAACAATGATGAGAATATAAAACAAATACACAAATATTTTCCCTTGGAACCAAAAACCAGGACTACTAGATTGATTTTTCATTATGTTCCTTTCAATGTTACAATCCATAAACCCCAATCCATTAACCTTGGATTAGAACATAACCATAGTTCCCTTGACCAGATCTACAAAATACCATGGGTAGAAAACCATCATGCCCAAAACCATGTGCAAAACCTATGCATAAAACCATCGGTAGGTCTGCACACCTAATATAGGTTCCAATTTTTTTTCCCAAGGGCACTGCCTTGAACCTCGTGTAGGGGGGCTACCACCCCCCGCAAACCCCCTTACAAGGGGGGCTTTAGCTCCCCCTGTGACACCCCCCCCGCATGTGCAACTAGTCGTAGAAAGAATATAACACACACCGAATACTTAACAATGATTATGTAGGATGACCTTTTTATCTTTTATCATGCTGGATGAATTTCTTCCAACCATATATACTATTATTTCGATTGACCTTTTCATGCTCTCAATGAGGTTACCATGAGCTACTATTCATGGAAAGAATATAACACACACCCAACAACCACTACCATAGTGTTATATGCACTCTCATCCACATCAACACACCACATTGGCATGCCACATCAACATTGTTACCCACCAAAAAGTTGGTAATCCATAGGATACATTTTTCTCCTTCTTAGACATCTATCTAGCTAGAAACCCTATTGATCAACACGTGAAATGATGCCATAGGTCCTCCACATATTGATCTGGTTAGGTTTCTTTCTCTCATCTAACATTTATTCTTAAAGGAAGGCGAGCCATCCATCTATAGGTACTTTAACCATTTTGTAATCATGTGCCTTTACTCAATGTTTTGGGGCATACTAATATGAATGAAGGGGTGATCTAGATGATTGACTGATATTGACTATATTATTGTTTCTTCATGTTATATACCTAGGGGGGATAATATGGGGTACCAAGGGAGGTACCCAAGGTAATAATGTAATAATGGGATGGGCCATAGTAATAAATAAGGTGGTTAACCCATGTCATGTAAGGGACCACAAGTAGTTAATAATAATGTAATGGGCCCATGGTATTAGTTGATGGTATGAGGGAACCATGGTAATGATGCATGGTATTGTATGTATGAGGCCTATATAGAGGCTAGAGACTCCACATGGAGAGATATGAAGTGAAGTATTATTGTATGAACAGGCATATGGCTTGTGGAGTGCTCTCCTTCCTTAAGGAGTGAATGTATGGTGTTGCCCTACCTTAAGGGTTTGATAATAAAGAAGTATTTATATCTATTTCTATCTTGTTATTTCTTGGGTTTAGTCTATTATCAATATATTTTTGGGTATTAGATCTACAAC
Source organism: Pinus tabuliformis (assembly GCA_031772625.1). Classification (NCBI taxonomy): domain Eukaryota; kingdom Viridiplantae; phylum Streptophyta; class Pinopsida; order Pinales; family Pinaceae; genus Pinus; species Pinus tabuliformis. The sequence goes on along the minus strand of CM062817.1, from coordinate 1,092,647,963 downwards.
AATTGGTATCAGAGCTACAACAATTGGTATCATAGCTACAACACGAAAAAATTTTACTAAGAAATTGAATGGTACCACCTTGCTCAGCTCGTCGTCCTGATACTAATGGGCTAGGTCACCAATAAGCGCCCCGGAAGATCTCAGACTTTTTTTTTTTTTGGAAAACTCCTAACGGAGTTTTACTCCTTCCTGATCAATACTGCAGTCGCCAAATCCTCAAAATGTCAATGCCGCCAAAAGTCCTGCGAAAATTATATCCAGGTACAGGAACCCTTCACAACTACTCCGATCTGGTGGATCTGAGCGATCTGAATGGTGGAACAACTGCTGCTGCGGATCTGGAATGTCCGATCTGGTGGATCTGAGAGATCTGAATGGTGGAACAACTGCTGCTGCTGATCTGGAATAGATGATGTGTGATCCTGTTTAGTCAATTTAATGTCTTAAATTGCTCTACATAAATTATCAATCCGGGTATCGTAAACTGATGAAGTGTGGTGCACTATATGTGCTTAGTTAACCTTTCTCTTACTTCGTTGTTTTATAGTTTATGTTCAACTCTTCCTAAAACTCTGCTTCAAACACATGTGCTGTGTAAAGCACGATTAAGAAGTAGTCAGAAATAAAAAAGTAGTCAAGCTCTAAGGTGACAAGTAAGAAAAACCACTTTAAAGACCAGTTATAATGATCAACTCTTCCTAAAACTCTGCTTCAAACACATGTGCTGTGTAAAGCACGATTAGGAAGTAGTTAGAAATAAGTCTAGAAAGTAATCAAACTTTTAAACTTGCAAAGAAAGAGCTTGAAAGAAATAACTTGAAATGAAACTGAAAGCAAAGAACTTGAAATGACTTGAAAGTAAATGACCACTTCCAATGGCACTAGACACCATTCATGCTGCTGCAAATAAAAGAAAAGAAAGTCACTTTTAAAACCAAAGATAAAGATTATCTCTCTCTAACTCGATGCTTCTAAGCACATGTACTGTGTAAAGCACGGATAGAAAGTAGCTTAAGTTGAATTAGAAAAGTGAGAAAAATCTGCTTTAAAGACTAATGATAATATTTTGCTCTTTCTAATTCTCTACTTCAGCCATATGTACTATGCAAAGTATGATTAGAAAGTAGTGAAAGATTAGTCTAAGAAGCACTTAAAACCAAAAATCTACTTTAAAGACTAGTAATAATATTTTGCTCTTTCTAACTCTCTACTTCAGCCATATGTACTATGCAAAGTATGGTTAGAAAGTAGTGAAAGAACAGTCTGAAAAGTACTCAAAGCCAGCTGCAAGTTAGTGATATTTTGATCTTAAAATATAACAATTTATGATGAAGATCATTTATGTATTAGCAGCTCTTTGAGAAATAAAATTAAAAATCAGCTATAAAAACAAAGGCAGCAGCTTGAACCTGTCAACTTCAAATACCATTAGTTTGTAAAGCAAATACATAAACATAAAAACAAATCCCGGGAGAAAATAAAATGCAATAATTCAAACTGTACAAGGCAGGGGCCCCCTTCTACCTATGAAATCAAAGCATACTTAAAATTGCATGAATGAAAATCTAATCTACCTTACATTCAAAATGAAATCTAATCTACTTACATCCTAATATGCTCCATGACATCTACTTCACATCTCCTTCCATGTTGAGAACATCAAAGCTTTATTCAATTTCTTCAAAAGTGCAAAGTACAACAAAGCTCTCCAAAGAGAGACTAAAAAGAGACTAAAAAGACTAACTAATGAAGGAGAGAGATCTCCTATTTATACAAAAAGATGAGAGCCATCTCATTAATGATAATCCATGAATATCTCCCTCTACCTCTAGAGTCCTAATCAAAATAGGAACTGATAAGACACATGTCTTTTAGAGTTACAATACAATTAGGAGATGTGACACATATCCTCATGATCCCATGATTCTTTTCAACCAAATTCGAATTTGGCCTTAGAGTGCCACATAATGGTCTTCTAGAAGTCTCCTTTCAACCTACACATGTCAACAAACTCAACCCATTTGTTAGGTATAAGCATATGCACATTATTTTCTAATGTTTAACCACAAATTCACTTAAAAGGCTTAGAAATAATAAATATTGGAAAAACATAAAGGTAGCCCAATGATAATGAAAGTGGGATGAATGTGGTGACATAGTAGTGAAATGGAGGTAAAATAGAGGTGATATAATGGACATAATAGTGAAAGTGTAATGCAAATGAATGACATTTTCAAGACTCAACAGATCCCCCGATAGAAAGGGAACTATGGTCTTGGGGAGTGTCAGGTGCTACAGATCGCAATATACATAAGGGTCTGACAGTAGTACTCGGCCCAATGTTTCAGGGCTCTAACTAAGGAGGATCGACCGTACCCTTAGTCGTACAACCCGACTACCCTATCGTACGGGCGAGTAATCTCTCCGAGTGCTGTTCTCGGTGTACTGTAGCCACAAGACGGCCGAAGGTTTATCTATGGCGAGGTTTCAAGGGAGCTAGGGGGCTTCCTATATACCCAGAGGGTACGTGGAAGACAATCCGTGCGCGGTTCTGTCTAATGCGCTACTACTCGAAGGGGTACCCACAGGGGTTACAAGGGAGTCCAACAGACGTGACCACCTCTTGTATTTCCTGCGTGCATGCCTCCCCAAATCCGCAGGTTTATGCGCTTAACGACAGATCCCGTGGTTTAAAGACGCCAGAACACGTCTCTAGCCAAAATTTTTTTTTGCTAAAATTTGGAGATCCCACCGAGCCCTGGAAAGTGCTCTGATACCACTTGTTGTAGCTCTGATACCAATTGTTTTAGCTCTGATACCAATTGTTGTAGATCTAATACCCAAAAATATATGATAATAGAAATAAACCCGGAAACAATAAGATAGAAATAGATAGAAATGATTCTTTATTATCAAACCCTTAAGGTAGGGCAACACCATACATTCACTCCTTAAGGAAGGAGAGCATTCCACAAGCCATATGCCTGTTCATACAATAATACTTCACTTCATATCTCTCCATGTGGAGTCTCTAGCCTCTATATAGGCCTCATACATACAATACCATGCATCATTACCATGGTTCCCTCATACCATCAACTAATACCATGGGCCCATTACATTATTATTAACTACTTGTGGTCCCTTACATGACATGGGTTAACCACCTTATTTATTACTATGGCCCATCCCATTATTACATTATTACCTTGGGTACCTCCCTTGGTACCCCATATTATCCCCGCTAGGTATATAACACTTCACTTCACTTCAGAGGCTAGTCTTTGCCTCTAGTCTAATGAGACCTCCTTTTAGGGCTTGGAGTGTTGGAAATATGTTTTCATTAATGGAAAAGGTGACGAGGATGAAGGAAAAGGAAAAGAAGATGATGTGAGATGGTAGAATATGTTAGCAAAGGAGGTGCTCATTGATGTCAAGTAATTGATGCCAAGTATTGACAAAAGTGTTTTCATTAGTTCATTGATGTCACAGGTGTAAATGATGGTGTATCCAGATCAAAGGTACTGTAATGGAAAAAGCAGAGAATATTGCAAGAAGAAGGAAGATCAACACATGTATGGCAAAGGTGTTGCTAGGCTCATATGTTCCAAGCAGATTGGTGAACAATAGTGGTTGAGCTAATTGGTGAAAGTGTAAAATATTTGAATCCATTTTTATTTATGAAGATCACTTCAAGAGCAGTTAGGACCCACTTAGATGGAAATAGCTTTGAAAGAGATTTCTTGTGGTATATGGAAGTTTCAAAATGGCCTCCTGGATTGTAAGTTATGGAAAGTCAAAGGTGAGGACCCTCAAAGTAAAAGTGACAGAGCTATTAGTGGTTGAGGACCCTCAAATTCAAAGTGACAAAGCTATTAGTGGTTGAGGACCTTTGGAGCATGTTTATTTTGGCACACAACCAAATGTAACATAAATGGTTAGCAAAGCGACTAAAGAAAGACCAGGCAGATGTGGCTATAATAACAACATGAGGAAAGCATATTTTATTCGCAAAAGGATGAGCTAGTAAAACATATAACCCCAATGACAGAAGCCCCTAAGAAACTTAATTAGTGAAAATAAGGGAACCACATATGTTTTTCAACAACGGTGACAACCAGGTGGAGGTGGCAGTCCACACAGGAACAATGACATTTGATTGGCGAAATTTTAAAAGGAGATGACCAATATATAGCTCATCCCACAAAGGTTAGCCCAGAAGAAACAAGGTGCACAAAGGATGAGGCTTGGGATGATTTATGACTAGGAAATGTGTCACGAGGAGAGTTGCGACAATGTACATAATGCTTGGACCCTTAAAATTTAATGAAGGAAATTGATGAAAAACAATGGCCCGAGAATCCCTCTGCCCTCGTATGTTGGACAATATAGAAAAATGAGAACAAGACATATGACACAATGTGATTGGTTCACAAAGATGATGTAGATTCACAAGGGGCAAGATGATGTCAACATGATGTTAGATCAAAGGTCACATGGTAGGTAGATTCAATGTTTTTGGATGCCCTAGTGAGAAAAAACTAAGTGACATGTATCACCACTCAGATGGAACCACATGGCATTGATGAAATCAATGTGATGTCATCCCAGAGGCTTTATCCTGGAAGGTGTAGAAAGTGAACAGAGGAGGATCATGCGGATTGACAGTGCATTAGGAGCATGTGGCAGTTGTCAGAGAAAACTTAGCCCAACGTGCATTTGATTGGTGTGCAAGCGTAGGTGGGGGTTCCCTCAAGAAACATAAACCCAATCCCCTCAACGCGGAAGGTTTTAAATGTTGTTGAAGGAGGAATGATGGGTTGATAGAGCACTGGGACACGACAACCATATAGTCAGGAAATGACGACCAATGGGAGAAGAGGAAAGGTGGCCCCACAATGAATATGCCATCCTGGAAGGTTTTACCCGGAGGGAAAAACAAAGGCACACAAATAGAAATTGCTAGGATAATGGAGCCGGGAGACATAATATTGTTGGCAATTAACGTTCCTATCAAATTACAAAAGGCACTCGAGGACATGGTTTTTGGTGATTTTGTGTATTATGATCGAGATCCTTTGCGCTAATTGCAGTACAAAAGCATCGTGTGCATGTTTAAAAGGGATTAAAAAGTTAACCTTGAATGAGTTAGTAACTTATAAATGACTAAGAGACCAATAAAGTTTTCAATGTAAACTAAGCCCTTGGGGCTTAAGTTGTAAAGGGGCCTGTAGAGTTGAATTTGTCAGTGTTTTGGTAGCGTTTTATAAAGGCATTTGGGATGAGACTTATATGGAAGAAGAGAATGTTTAAGCACTTGGGGCCTATTGTGAATGCAAATATAAAGACTTTATTAAATCTATTTGGGCCATAAAATAAAGCACTTGGGGTTATATGAAAATTGACTCATGGAGTTTATGGTATATATATTTGGCAACAATTTTTATATAAAGCCTTCAATCCTCTGCATGAAACGAGTCGACAACGTGATTTTGGCATGTGTATCAAATATAAAAACACTTCTAAAAATATAAAATGAATGCATGAATGATTTAGCAACATTATAGCGTCATGGATGAGATTAGAGGTAGATTTTGCAGTTCAACCAAAGTTAGATCTAGCTAAATTTAGAAGAACCTCTGTTAGATCCTGTAACTCACCAGAATTAAGGAAAACAACAATTTAACTCAATTCTTCTCAGGGAAACAAAAAAGTAGAGTTTGATGACTTAAAGAGCATATTCAAAAGAGTTAGTTCAAGCAAGACAAAGGAAAAATTAAAGACTTCATGCAAGCACTCAAGTGCAAGATAACAAAAGCTTCAATTCCAAAAATACCAGTCCATAATTCTTTATAAGCATAATCAAATTTGCAAAGTGAGCAGGGTGTGCAATAGTGCAACTATGTCGGTTGTGAGCATGTATGGAAGGTTGTTGGTGTAACGAGATGCATAGTGCTGGTATGCATCAAAGTTTAATTAGAGATAAGATTTGATATCTAAGAGGTGAAGAATGAATTGGTGATTTGTGTTTTGGTGATGATGTTGGTGTGCATGGAATTTTTGATCAGTAATCATAATTTCTGAAGGTGTTCTAGTGTTTTGATCAGTAATAAGAGAATTCCTGAAGGTGTTTGTATGGTGGTGTTGATAGCGCTGGAAACTTCCGACATATAGGCGATCTCCCTGATATAAGGTCCCAACCAAACCTCACACCGTTTGGTGTGGGGGTCCCATCCAAAATACAACTCGACTTTTGTTTACTTAAATATATGCCTTGGATTTAGTTGTCAACATGAGAGAAAAATGTAAAAGTCCTTTTGAATGAGTAAGCTAGCGTGACTTGTGAATGTTCGATTGCAAATGTATCAAGATTCTCTTACCGTGGAGGGGAAAACGAAGTGAACCTGTAAGAGAGAATTAATATCACTACCCTAATGGAGACATAAGTGAAAGAGAAAGGCTCATCTAACATCGAGTGAAATAGTTCACAAGGATGCGATGATAATTATAAACATAACAACACATTTCCAACAAGAAGCACTGAAGTCATCAAAATAGTTTAATTACTCCAGTACTAATGTAAGAAAACATGAACCATAAACATTTAAATAATAGTCTTAGAAACATTCACAATCCATGTGTGAAACTGTGCTGTCCTGGAAGGATTCAATATTAAGAAAAAGTCCCAAGATACATAAATATAATGAACACCACTAGCTCCAATAGTGGAGCATCAAAGACACTACTTGCTCCCAACAATTTTTAAACTCTATCTCTCTAATGCCTTGTGGGAGAAGCTAGGGTTAAAATTCCTTTCCATGAGAAATGAAGATCTATTTATAACTTGAGACATGACCTTTCACATCCTCATAACTCTTGCCTTTCTAATTCCTAGTGACCTTTGGAATTCCAAATGACTTTTGGAATTACATATGACTTTTGGTATTACATATGACTTTTGGTATTACATTTCTTTTGGACTTTCATGACTCTTTAGTTCATACATGACTCTTGATCTTCCACTTATTTTTCTTCTACAATGAGTACAACAACACACCATGACTTCCACGTCATTGTGTGATGAGACTTAACATGCCACTATCTTTGATGCCTGAGAATAATAGTCACTGATGACATGGAATTTCTCCAGTGGTGACATGACCTCCAACAATATCTTTATCCTTCATGCGACTTCAAGTGCTGATGTCCTCTACCCTATAAAGGGTCTCTAATAAAATGGAGTCTTCGGGGTGCTTTGATCATCAAGATTCAAGCGGGTTATTTGTTCTTTCCAAGCTTCCTTTGTTTTTTCTCCTTGCCCGATCTTTGTTATGAAACCAGCTCAAGAAAAGATAGAAAAGATAGATCAACGCCTTAGAATTCAGCCTCTTCGAGGGGGCAACCTCCTTTACATTACATAAATGAACAATTCTTGGATGATAAAAATGACAAAACCTCCTTTCTATATATAGGAGTCTAAGGAGTCACAATATAATCCAGCCGACCTAACAATAATAATATAAAGCCACAAAAATAACAATAGAGGGATTCTATGGGGCACAAAAATAACAATATGGGGGTAATAGGGGCACAACAATATAAATAAGGGGTATAACTACAATAGTAATGGGGTAATCACTAGTATTATAGGGACCCAACATGCCCCTCTCCTTCAAAAAAGTGTTGTCCTCAATGCTTGAGTAGTTCTGGATACTTCTGCATAAAATTCTCATCCTCCCATGTGGAATCTTCAGCGGATAAGTTCTTCCACTTGATAAGATACTCTGAAATTGATCGATTTCGTAGCTGTCGAGTTCTTGTTTCTGTGACTGCTTCCGGTTCCAATATAATTTTTCCTTCCTCGTCAAGTTCTGGCAATATTGTTTGAATTGGGAGCTTGTCACCTATAACCTTCTTTAAACATGAAACATGGAAAACTGGGTGCAATCGAGAAGCTGCAGGAAGCTCCAATTTGTATGCCATAGTACCAATCTTTTGCAACACCTTGTACGGACCATAATACTTTGGTGATAATTTATTATCCTTCTTAGCTTGCTTTAGGGACATTTGCTTATATGGTTGTAGCCGTAGGAATACCCAATCACCTACATCAAAACTTCTTTCACTGCGATGTTGATCTGCCTGTTGTTTCATTCTATTTTGTGCCAACACGAGGTTATCCTTTAAGAGTTGGAGGACTTGTTGTTGATGTTCGATGTGATGTTCCACTGCCTGAACCTTAGAATTTTCTCTTAAATATGATGTGATGGATGGTGGTTGATACCCATAAAGTGCCATAAATGGGGTCATTTTTGTTGCTGTATGGAAGGAAGTGTTATACCACCATTCAGCCAGAGGCAACCATTTGACCCATTGTGTCTGTTTATCAGATACAAAGCAACGAAGATATCCTTCCAAACATTTGTTTACTATCTCAGTTTTCCCATCAGATTGAGGATGATAAGATGAGCTATGAGCTAACTGAGTACCAAGACAAGAAAATAATTCTGTCCAAAAATTTCCAGTGAAAATGGGATCTCTGTCACTTACAATAATCTTTGGGTTTCCATGTAGCTTTTGAACTGTTTCCATAAATGCAGTAGAAACTGTACTGGCTTTAAATGGATGTGATAATGCACAAAAGTGTGCATACTTGGTAAGTCTGTCAACTACCACCATGATGACACTCTTTCCCTCAGACTTGGGTAAACCTGTGATAAAATCCATTGAAACCTCCTCCCAACGTTGGCTTGGAATGGATAAAGGTTGTAATAGACCCGGTGTCTTAATTGTTTCAACTTTATTTTGCTGGCAAACCAAACATTCCGCCACAAACTTTTGAATATCTGATTTAAGGCCATCCCAAAAAAATTCCTTCTTAACCCTGTGGTAAGTTTTTAAAAATCCTGAGTGCCCTCCTAAGGGAGAAGTGTGCAATTCCATAAGAATCTTTTGTTTTAGCTGGGAATTCTTACAGAGGTATAAGCGATCTTTGTACCATAACGAATCATTTTGCCAGCTAAATGTATCAGAAGTACTGGAATCTTGTTGTAGCTTTCGAATAAGTGCCCACACTTCTTCGTCATTCTTCCATTCCTCCCTTGCTTCGTTTATCCAATCTGGTTGGATAATAGAAATGGCACACAACAATGCTTCCACATCCTCATCCTTTCTTGAGAGTGCATCTGCCACCACATTTTGCTTCCCTTTTTTGTAGATGATTTCAAAGTCATAACCCAACATCTTTGTGACCCACTTTTGTTGCTCTTCAGAGGATAATCTTTGTTCTAAAAAGTATTTAAGGCTATCATGATCCGTTTTTACCTTGAAGTGTCTTCCCATTAGGTAGGGTCGCCATTTCTTAAGTGCATGGAGTATTGCCAACATTTCCTTCTCATAAATAGCTTTGCTTAAAAACTTTCCCTTGATTGGACGACTTTCAAAAGCAATGGGTCTTTCATCTTGCATTAGAACAACACCAATTCCATTTCCTGAAGCATCACATTCCACAATAAAGGTTTTTGTGAAGTCCGGTGTAGCTAAGACCGGTGCTTGGCACATTGCCTCTTTAAGATGTTCAAAGGCCTTTGTTGCTTCCGGAGTCCATGAAAATGAATCTTTCTTCAATAATGTTGTTAGAGGTGCTGCTATTCTCCCATAATTCTTAACAAACTTGCGATAATACCCTGTCAACCCAAGAAATCCTCGCAGATGCTTTATGGATGTGGGGATTTTCCATTCCTTAATGGCTTTAATTTTGCTAGGGTCTACCTTAACTCCTTCATGAGATACAATATGACCCAAATATTCCACCTCCTGGACTCCAAAGAAACATTTGGATCTTTTTGCATATAATTGTTTCTCCTCCAATAGTTGTAGCACCCTGTCAACATGTTCAACATGATCCTTCCAAGACTTGTTGTAGATTAGTATATCATCAAAAAATACTAACACAAATTTTCTAAGGAATGGTTTGAAAATTGAATTCATCAAACCTTGAAATGTTGAAGGTGCATTGGTAAGGCCAAAAGGCATGACCAAAAATTCATAATGACCCTCATGAGTTCTAAATGCCGTTTTCGGAATGTCTTCAATCTTCATTCTGATTTGATGATATCCCGAACGAAGATCCAACTTGGTGAAGTAAATTGATCCATGCAATTCATCCAGTAATTCATCAATAACAGGAATGGGGAACTTATCTTTAATAGTGAGCTTGTTGAGCTCCCTATAATCTGGACACATGCGCCATGATCCATCCTTCTTGTGCACCAATACTACTGGAGCTGAGAAAGAACTTTGACTCGGTTGAATTATACCAGCCTCTAGCATTTCTGCAACCATACGTTCAATTTCACTTTTTTGGACATAGGGATATCTGTACGGCCTGATGTTTGGAGGAACACTTCCTGGAATCAGATGAATAGCATGATCATGATCACGCATAGGTGGGAGACCTTTGGGAGTCTCAAATACCTTGGAATGATTGTCCAGGACTTTTTGGAGATCTGGAGAAATAGATGATTCCAATGTGGAAACATCTAGCGAACATAATTGTGCAATTACACCTCTTTGCTCCTTTTTTAGAAGCTTTGTCATACCATTAGAGCTGATTATCTTTCCTGGTTTCCCTGCAATACCCCTTAATTCAACTTCCTTTCCTTCCATAGAAAATTTGATGAAAAGTTCTTGAAAATTAAAAGCTATTGTACCCAAGGATTGTAGCCATTGGACTCCTAGTACAACATCAGCACCTCCCATTGGAATGGAAAGCATTGGGCTAGTCAATACATATTCTCCCATGGATAGCTTGATATTATGGCACTTTCCAGAGCAATTTATTGTTCCTCCATTTGCAATCATCACTTGACACTCTGGTGCTGGATATAGGAAGCAATTCAATTCTTTTGCTACCCTACAATGAATAAAATTGTGGGTGCTTCCTGAATCAATCAACACTATTACCTTTTTCTTCTTGATTTGTCCTTCTATCTTGATGGTTTGAGGAGTGGTAATTCCTGCCAATGCATTACAAGATATGGTCGGATTTATTTGTTCTTCATCTAGGCTTTGTTCCTGGAGTATATCTTCTTCTTTTGACCTTTCTTGCTCCTTTTCTTCTTCCTCTTCACAATCTATGTAGAATAATTTCTTCTCAGCACACTTATGACCTTTAGTGTATTTGCTATCACAACTGTAACAAAGCCCTTTTGCTCTTTTTTCTTCCAATTGTTGTGGTGTCAACCTTATAGGTTGTGGAAGACTAGGGGCAACAACACTTCCGTCTTTATAGTTGTGAGTGGTATGCTTCCTGGTTGCCATAATTTTGCTTTCCATTTTTCTTGCTAACCTGAATGCCTTCTCTAATGAATCAGGTTCCCAAAGGCGAACATCATGTTGGATATTATCCTTTAAAGACCCTATGAACACATCAATCCTATGCTCCTCTGGAATATCTTTTACCCTTATGTTCAATTTTTGGAACTCCTCAATGTGCTCCATTACTGAACCCTTTTGTTTGAGACTTATCAATTGGCTAAAAAAAGTGTTGCTTTTTGTATCTTCATAATGTGCTATCAATTCTTCCGTAAAAATTGCCCAAGTGATAAATTGTTTACGAGAACAAAGCCATTGATACCATACAAACTGATTTGGTTCCAAATATACAGTTGCCATACGTACCTTTTGTGCGTTTTGCACATTATTGAGATCGAAGAATTGCTCCATCTGTAATATCCATGTGGCGGGATCCTTGCCATCAAACTTCCTCATATCGATTTTTGGAATATGGTGATTCTTCGATCCAACATTAGCATCTATGGAATCATGATTAACATTTCTTTTGTTCTCATCATGAGTTTCCTTTACTACCTTTCACCATTAGTGACCCTTTCTTGTAGCAATTTCTTCAATTCTTCCATGTCTGTCTTCAAATCTATCTTCAAATCTGCCATGTCTCTCTTCAAATCTGTCTTCGAATCATCCATCTTAGCTTCCATGCCCTTTATCTTAGATTCCACGCCATTTACCTTAGATTCCACACCACTTATCTTAGCTTCCACGCCATTTATCTTAGCATCTGTTAACTTTTGTGAGCGTGACATTTGTTGCACTTGTTCTTGTAATTTTGATATATCATGTAGCATTTCTTCCTCTTCTTCATGAGTCATGCTAGAGCTTTCAGGTTCCTTACTAGGTGTTTGCATTTTCTTTCCTCGGGGCATCAGTTACCGATAATAATGCTTTACTATGCCCTTTGAATTCCGTTAAACCAAGCTTACACAAAAATTAAAAAAAAAAACTACACACCTTTTTTCACTTTATAGAAGCCTGATATTGAATCTGATGTATCTCTGTAATTTCGGATCATCTAGTTCTGAAATTGCTACCTGTAGTAGCCTTCTGTGTCCTCTTTCCAATGCCACAAGTCTGAGCCAAATTGGATTCTCCAAAGAAGAGTTATGTGAAATCTCCCACAGTGACTTGATTTTAGACTAGTTCAGTAGAGCGAATTTGTACGACGTGCCACGAGTCACTTTTTCAACCTTTGAATCTGAAACACATACAAAAGAAACTACAGTCCGTCCTCTTTTTGTACCTTCTTACGAAATTTCAATCCGATCCCCAGAGAGAAAGTTATGACGATTTTCCCCAGGTCACCTGTTTTGAATGTAATTCAGGAGTCTGCAAAAAGACCAACTTCCTCAGATCATATCTCCGCAAATATCGTGCGAAAAGATCTGAAATTCGGACCCAAGTTTTAGCGCAATTTCTTCTCAAATGGGTTTTTTTTGTAACTTCTGAAACATCACAGAAAAAAATTTATAGCGAAAATTCCACGATGACCTGTTTGGAGCAGCGAAACCCTAGAATCCAAAGCTCTGATACCAAATGTTATGAAACCAGCTCAAGAAAAGATAGAAAAGATAGATCAACGCCTTAGAATTCAGCCTCTTCGAGGGGGAAACCTCCTTTACATTACATAAATGAACAATTCTTGGATGATAAAAATGACAAAACCTCCTTTCTATATATAGGAGTCTAAGGAGTCACAATATAATCCAGCCGACCTAACAATAATAATATAAAGCCACAAAAATAACAATAGAGGGATTCTATGGGGCACATAAATAACAATATGGGGGTAATAGGGGCACAACAATATAAATAAGGGGTATAACTACAATAGTAATGGGGTAATCACTAGTATTATAGGGACCCAACAATCTTCCTCATGTGTGCTTGTCACGATGTTTTTGGAATCCTTGTATTTGCAAATCACTCATGACGAGAAATAATCAACTTGAAAATCTCATATTCTACTGTGTTTCATGAATATTTTATGCTCATGAATTTTCGGTGTGATAAAGAGGGACAAAAGGGGCTTCAGGGCGCATGGACACACTTCGAAAGGCTGAAGGGTGGAGGAGGGAATGCTTCGGGGCTTCATCAATCACTCATGCACTCAAAATAAGGGGATAGTTAAGTTAGGGCGCATGGTGCAAGTCCAAAGGAAGAAGGGGGAGGCTTTGGGATTTCCAGGTCCACTGTGTGCTCAAGGGAGAGATGGAGAGCACAAAGCACACTCCTGAAGGACGAAGCATGAAAAATTTAGGCCTTTGGGGTGCATTCGTGCACTCAAGAGGCCCATGAGGGCACATGGCACAAGTATGAAGGCTAAAGGGAAGATATTTGTGCCTTAAGAGTGTGCTCATACGCTCAAAATGTATGGAGGGTTCATGACACATTGGGGAAGGATGAATGGAGGAGCTTAAAGTGTTTAGTGTGTGCCTATGCACTTAAGGAGGTCACAATTATTTGAGTCAAAGGAGTGCGCTCAAGGAAGACTTGGTCTCTAGGAGGGCGTAGTTCAGAGTAAGGAAGGGGGAAGAGGGTGAAGGAGTGCACCTTACACCCTTGGAGGGAACATGGTTCACTTAAAAACAATGAAGGACTCCCCATCAAGGCTTTCGAGTGCACTCATGCACTCTTGGCCTTAATGAATTTGCTTTGAAACCAAGTATTTATCTAAGTTTGGAATATGAGGCGAGGGGCGAACACAATGAGTTTAGACATAGAACCACGCATGATACATACCAACTCATCAAGAAGACTTAGAAAAACTTTAAAAATGATGAATTTACGTCAAAACACTAGTTTATACACATTCCCCAAGAGCAACGAGTGTAGTGTGTGTGACTGCGACCAAAACGTGTTGTTTTATGACAACAAATATGTTATGACCATGAAATGCATCACAAGATGTTTTGATCAATTTGATGACACTTGAGACCATTCAAAGACACTTGAAACACATAGAATAACATGAAACGACAATTGGTGATAAAAAAGACTCTAGATTCGACATAGATAGTAGGCTCCAAAGTTCAAATGTAGCAAAATTTTGGAGGGTGTTGTAGCAGCAACAACACTTGGCGACACAGTGGGTGGACTTTAGCTTCTCTGTCTGGGAATAAATTTTGGTGAAGGGCCATATTTTTAGGAAGTATTGATTTCCTCAATTTCCCCTTTTAGACTTAGTTTTGTACATAACATCTCACTTTTCTCTGCTTGGTCGAAACACGCACAAAAGATACACCATATCACAATTACTTCAATATAGGAGAGGGTGATGTGTGCAATGAGTTTATAATATTCAAAGTATGAGTTTTCATCTCTGGTGTTTCTTCGCTGCCAACAGGCTTGGATATTACCTTAGAGTAGTCACTTCAGGAGCACAAACATTGCTTTGCTTCCAGCAATCTTGGATAGTACCCCGACGAAGTCGCTTGCTTCACCTCCCTGCACAGGAAGCCTTTTGTCTTCTTTCACCCTTTGTTTATTTATTTTAATAGGACTGTGCATTGACACTTATTATTTTCAATGGGTGGAAGAGGGATCACAAATTATTGAGAGTAGAGGAGGTTTCCCCTTCAAAGAACTATTTTTAAGACCTCTAATATTGGTTTTCTCACTTTAGATTTTCCCCTTATCCCTTCTCTACTAGATTAGACAAGCATTAAAACAAAATTAGTTTTACCAAAAGTAGTATAATTTAGATACCAACATAGGCACGAATATAATAGTTTCCCTCAATGTTCTCCTATTGGACGAATCGTATTTTCCATATGGAATTAACTCAACCGATGGAATTTTCCCAAAAAAAGAAGAAGAACGACAAAAGGCTAAGCATTGTGGTTGTCAAACTTCTCTTTTATTACACTATAAATAATTTTGAACCATGAATTTTATACAAGGGTCTTATTTATGTACACTGACCAATAAAGAAGACATGACGTAACATATGAACAATGAACAAAAAAGAAAGAAAGAGAAATAATAAAACTGTACAGGAAGTGCATCTTGTAGCTTCTATCGAAAGAAATGCTTTAGATTTTGTCTATTTATGGGAAGGGGGGCAATCCTCCCATCTAATGATTTCAACTTGAAAGTATTGTGGCCAAGATTTTCATCAACAATAAATGGTCCACTCCACAAAGGATGGAACTATTTGTGTTTTCCCTTTTCTTCGTGGGGTTTATCCCACTTCAGGATTAGGTCACCCACATCAAATCTCTTTTCCCCTATGGAATTCTTATCAAAACAACACTTTACATGGTTATGATGTACAAAAAATAGGTCTTTGGCCTTGCACATTTCTTCCTCGAGTTTGAGTAATGTATCTATCCTACACTGGACTAAAAGGCAAGGTATACCTTGTGACTCTTGAGAGAGTTGCAAGGCCAAAAGTTACAAGTTCAGAGGAAAGATAACTTCTTTACTGTAATATAGGAAGTATGGCAAGGTTATCAAGGAAGGATTTGGAGTTACATGGTCATCCCAGAGTGCATTGGTCAAAGCTTTATACCAGTTCCTTTGTTTAGAGAAGATGGTTTTCTTGATTATGCAGATAAGATTATTATTTGTGGATTCAACCAAACCATTTCCATGCGGATAATAATTAGATGCATGTTTCAATACAATTCCATTTTCTAATGCGAATTCATAATTTTTTAATAATGAAAAATATTTCACATTATCAAATACAAGTGACATAGGAATGCCAAACCTGGTTATAATATTTTGTTGTAAAAATTGAATGACTTCTTGATAATTTACTTGTCTAAGAGGAATTGCTTTTGACCACCAAGTGAAGTAATATGTCGTTGTTAGGATATATCAGTGTTGCTTTGACGAATGAGGAAAAATCTCTCTAATAACATCAAGGCCCCACTATTGGAATGGTTCTTCAACTGCTACTAGTAGTAGTGGGGCGGCTGACCTCTGATCGCGACACATCTCTGACATGCTTAGAACTTGCAGGAATAAGAATGGGAATCCTTAAATAGAGTGGGACAATAATTTATATCCATCATAACTTTATGTGTCATAGTGTCGCCCACATAGTGGCTACCTTCCGGTCCATTGTGTAAATATTTAAGGACCTTCTACATATCTTATGACTCAAGGCACCTCAGTAGGACACCATTGTGGTGCTTCTAAAAAAGCACTCCATGAACTAATTGGTAAGATAGATATTTTAAATGAATGGCCCTCTTCTATTTATTCAATAAGTATGAGGGAAAGGTATCATGCTCCATAAATTTCTGTAGTTTTGCATACCATGGAACTATAGACGTGGACTGAGGAACATGTTCAATGTTATATATTTCGATCTCCTACTCCCATCCTGAAAGATCTTGTTCAAGAGAATATCTTGCTTCGGTGGATAGCTTACATAGGCCATGAAATTTTATGGTATGAACTGGCTTTAACTCCAAGTCATATTCTTGAAGACAAGTCATCCAGTTAGCCCTCTTTTCACCCAGCTCTTGCTACATGAATAATGTTCTTACTGCTGGATGAGGTAAAAATATAATTGTGTGAGATTTTAATAGACAGGGACTGAAATATTTAACTACCTTGTATACTTCATATGCTTGTTTTTCAATGTATGATAATTTAATTCAGGCCCTTATAGACTAGCACTCATAAAGGAGATATGCCACTCATTTCCTTCAATATTTTTCTGAGTCAACACGGCCGCAATCGATGAATCCGAAGCAAACATATAGTAAAAGAAATATTTGCCATGGCCAAGACTGAAAAGTGTGGGTGCATCGAAAATATCTTACTTAATCTGAGTGAAAGCATCACTTTCCCATTTATGCCATTTGTATACTACATCTTTCTTAATCATATCATATATGGGTTTGACTATCTGAGCATAATCAGAGATGAATTTTCTCAGGAAATTAATTTTTCCTAAGAAAGAGGGAACGAGATCTTTGTGATGGATTTGACCCTTTAGGGATCAATCTTAATTACTCTCTTTGCAATGATGTGCCCCAATAGAATCCCTTCGGACACACTGAAGACACTCTTCTTGGGATTAAGAGAAATCCCATACTTTTGACAACGCTCAAATATTTGATTTAGATGACATACATGATCTGATATTTTCTTGGAGAATATAATAACATAATTCAAATAAACAATGACACTTTGACTTATAAGGCCACAGAAGGAGATGTTCATTGCTCTTTGGAAAGGCACACCTACGTTTAAAAGTCTAAATGGCATCCTCTTGAAAGATTTTTTTTTCCATTTGGTCTAAAAGTTAGTTTTCAGTCTGTCTCATTTTTGTACTAGCACTTGATTATAACCAAATAAACCATCTAGTAAAGAAATTTTTTTAGACCCATATACTATTTGGAGTATCTTCTCCATGGATGGAATTGGATAGTTATCTTTATCAGAAGCTTGATTAAGTTTGCATAAATCTACATATAATATTATCTCACCAGACTTCTTTCTGATTGAAACTAGATGGAAACCCACATGGAATGTCTGACTTTAAAGATGATTTGAGCACCCAACAATTCCTTCTGTATAAGGGGTTCCGGTGTTAGATGAAATTTCTGTAAATTCTGTTGGAACAATTTTGCCCCTTCTTTTATACGGATGAAGTGCTGGATAATACGAGTGTCATAAGTCTTTAAATCATTGTATGCCCATGCGAACACATCATGATACTATTTGAATAAGTGGATAAATGCCTACTGTTCTTGTGAAGAACAACAATTACCTAGGTTCACATACTTTGAATCTTCGTGAGTTTCCAAATTGACTAGTTTAGATGCTAACTTTGAACTCTGAGTCTTTGTGTTGGTTTTCCCTCCAAATCAGTTCTGCAGGTCATATCAATTCTCCAGGGACACCACACCTTTTGGAATAATGTTTCCTTTTGTCGTATTAGACGCCTCCTGCAGAGCCTGATCATGCTCATCCTCCTCTATGGAATCATCTTTGAATATGTTAGCACTAGCCATAAAGTGCAAGAAAACACATAAGTTAGTGACATTGTTTGACACAAATGGTTTATATATAATTTCAATAGAAAAACCATTTTTTAATGGCGACATCCTAGCGTCTGCATTTTCTAATGCATCTGCTACAACATTCCTAAGTCTAGGAACATAAATAATATTGAAAGCTTTGAAAAGATTGATCAAACACCATACCTCTTGCTTATAGTTTTTAAGATGCAGTGAAACACAAGGTATAGTATCTCATACTTGACGAGTGACCACCTCTGAGTCACCAATTACCTTCAGAATTTCTACCTTAAGGTCAATAAATTTCTTTAATATGAGTACATGTGCTTCATATTATAAAGTATTATTAGTACACTTGAACTCCAAACTACATGAAAGGATATGATTCTTATTATGTGGGTCTATAAGAACACAACCAACTCTTCAACCATCCTACGTCTTTGAACCATCAAAATATAAATTCCAAATATCATAAGCTACTAAGCTACTTCTTATACTATTATTACTACTATTAATATTATTGTGTACATCTATATTACATGTTTCATTTTCACTAGCTAGAGAACAAGGAAGGAGCTCCAAATATGTATTTGGTGTAATGGTTGATGGATGTGCCTGATAACACCCGAGGTCGATCTCAAGGAAAAAATTCCCAAAAATTGGATTAGCAAAAGCAAGAGGCTCATTGTGGCCCTCAAGTGGTGTCATGATGTGTTGCATGTACGATTCACTGTTCACTCGAATATGGTTATTCCTGCCCTTATATGGAAGCCACAAATGTAACTAGTCCTTTGCAAAATACCCTTGCAATTTGCTAGACAAGTATTTGCTAAGAAGCACACCATAGGATTTTGGTATGTCCATAATTACAATATTTATACATTGGTCACCTTGATCATATTTTGATAATATGATAAGCACATTCTTAAGCTCACCAATAGCTTGGACAAGAGACTTGTCTAGCTGAATAATGTGTCCATCAGTTTTATCTAATTTTGCATTTATTTTCTTTACTGTAGATAACGACATTACATTTACAGATGCACCACAGTCAACTAAAAAATTATGGACATTGTAATCAAAATTTCAAATGTTAATAAAAACAAATTGCAAAGAGTGTTAGGTTTTAATATTAAAGCATTCACTACATATTCAAGGGAACCAAAATATTTACCTAACACCTTTTGAGAAGATGAAGCTTTATCACATGTTGAAGGATGTGAAAAGTTCTAGACAATAAGTTCATGTTGTCCTGCAAAATTTGCGAGCTCATAGAAATAAATTTTGGCTCACGTCTTCCTCATATCTTCCACTATGTTATAATCAATTGTTTCACCAATAATAGGAAATGTTGAAGTGTCTGGAGGAGTGGATTTATTTGACACTTTTGAAGTGCTAGGCTTACCCTTACTGTTGAAGGAAGTGTTCTTGGACTTAGTTTCATATCCATACTTACTTTGTGCATTCTGAGTAATATTGATGGGTGGTGAGTTTCTTCTTAGCAAATGCTCTTTTAATTTTTGTCTTGTCAATTCTTGTTCAAAGATGGGCCCTTTACTCCTTAAATTGTATCGACCATTTTTCTTTTGAGGGGGGGGCTTGATTCTATTGTGGTTCTTCAACATTATTCTTGTCAGCGTTGTAGATACACTGGTATGCATTTACTGCATGTCCAATACTTTTGCTTTCTTAAGCCGACGAAGGTTCTTCTATTTCTTCTGTTTGTTCTATCTGCTCATATGCTAATAGAGTATCCACAATGTGTGCAGCCAGAGCGTTCATGTTGTGATTCCACTAAGGACATGTCTACTATTAATGATATTACTAATGGGAAAAACAATAATTATCCATGATGATACTTTTTATGTTCATCGCAACATTCGAGCTATGTGCTGACTTGACGTGTTGATTATTGTTGTTACTATTACTCCTTCGAAAAGGGAAGGACTTGGGGGGCTTGTTGCTAGTGGAAGTCTCTCTTGACCTCTTCTTTAGCTCTAAGATTTCATTGGTGAGTGTCTTCACCATCCTGATCAAGCTTTCGATGTCTGATGATTCCTTTTATTTAACCTTATTAGAAGAACACTGTGACTTCCTACTAGTTTCTTTGGAGTCATTTGATTCTTCATCATCCATAATAAATCCAATCGCGAACAAGTCCTTCTCGACGACAATCAGTTCTACAAATTTTAATTCCAATGTTGCCTTTGTGGTTCTTTTCATGAATTGGGAAATGTTGGTGGGCAAGGTAGCTGTGTAAAAATAAATAGTGATTAAATCATACAATTGCGTGCCGAGGGGAAACTTATTCAATATACGATTAGATTTTTGATTAAAATATTTCACTTTCTCTTCCCCCCCCCCATATTGATGCTTCTTAGCTCCTTGAGTAACATGGTGAGAGTTTTGTCATTCGAAAATTTATCGAGAAACAACTTTTTAAACTCCCTCCAGGTGGATTGAATTGATGGGTAGACTGTGGTACCATGTTGCTGCTCTGCCTTCTGATGTATAAGGGAAAAATCTAGAGGCAACATTATCATACCTCACCTCCAACATTCGTAGATGCATGTAAAATAATTGAGGTGATCTTCTTCCTTCGTCTTCTTATCTAGATCATAATTTGAAAGCAACTTCTCTGGATGTCTTGGCATCTTATGTAAATTGTATGGAAGATAAAGTGACCCTTGGGCCATCCAATCCAAATCTTGGTTAGCTATGTTCTCGTCTTGGTGTTCTTCCTCCTTATCAAAATATGAGGAATCTTCACTATCTAATTCATCGAAGAGGTCGTAAAAAAAAACTGTGTTGTCCTTGTACCCTTCATTAAGGGGTGGAATATGCTCTTGATGTTCTGTATCTTTCGCGGATTCTGCCAACTGCTCAAGAGTGGTAAAGACCAAATCTTCAATTGTAGAAATTAATATATTGGTACTAGTTGTTTCTTTCTTTGGAAAATGAAGAAGATTATGTGCTCTAGGAATTAATCTAATATCATTCGTGTATCGATGGGTTATGTGTCAAATTTCCCGAATCTACTCATAGGTTACCTTGCAAGTTGGTTCTGGGCCAGGCTGCAAATATCATCCTACTTCAGGAATTGGAGTTAGAATGGTCCTCGAAATGTTGTTACCTTTTCTGGAAGAAGAATGATTTGGGTGTGCGGAGTTATCAACCATAAAAAAATGGTTTCCCTCCTTCTAGCGCCAGAATGTTGGCGGTGCAGGAAACCACCAAGATAAATGGATATCCCCAAAATCAGGTCCCAACTATAACTCACACCATTTGGTGTAGGAGTCCTATCCAGAATATAACCTGACTACCGATTAGTTAAATATGTGCCTTGGCTTTAGCTGTCAACATGAGAGAGAAGTGAAAATGTAGTAGTGAAGAAGGAACTACCTAGATAGCAATAACATATCTATACACTATTCAAGAAGTCACTGGGTTCAACTCTTGTAGAGAAGAAGACAGGATATCTCATGTGCTAGAAAAATAATCCCTAGAGTTTGAAAGGGAACAAGTTTTTGAACAGGCTGTGAGTGAAGTTGACACTAATGGTGAATCTAGTGGCTCCTCTATTGATTTGGAATATGTTGAAAAAAAATATTTTTGAAAAGGAAACTAATATCATCCCTTGAGGAGATCAATAAAATCAGAGCCATTAATCTAGAGCCAGACGTAGAGAATATAACATTAAAAGAGGAACCGTTGAATCTTCAAAAGCATGCAAAGAATTCTAAAGATTTTGAAGAAATTTGAGGAAGAAGAAATTCCCCCTAGGTCGAGACAATAAATATAGGTGAAAGTGACTCAACAAAAGCATTGAAGTGACCCACTAGCTTTGTTAAAGATATACCTAACAACACTACTATAACATAGAAAAGAACGCAGCCACAAGGAGACAAAAATACTTTAGAAATTAAAGGTATGTAACCCCTCAGCTGCTTTCATTGGCACTTTTCCTTCAAGTGTCTAGAGAGGAAAAATAAGGTGCAACAATGCAGTGGAATGCTCTATTTCAACAATAACCATGAATTTCTTAAAACAATTCGAACAACCATGCACAAAGAGACTTTTCCCCTTAAATGAAATATTATCAGTGGTCTAATAACACTAGGAGAATGAGTATCGATTTAAGAAATTGGACGAGCAAAATTTGATAAGAATAATTCATTTTCCCCTTTTCTAAATCACATTGAATGCTACAGGTGTAATAATTTTGGGCATAAGGAAACTGCATGCAAACTTGGAAAGAATCGGCCTCCTTTCCAAAACAAGTCAAATATAGGCATGGATCATGTTGGGAGACAACAAGGACAACTGCACAGGATTTCCTAGAAAAGATCATTCTTGATCTCGTGGTAAGTTTTCAAGACCATTGAATTTTCTCCTATAGAATAAATGTGCAATTACAAAAGGAGCTTTCATTTGAGTTAGGAATTCTTACATAAATATAGTTGATCATGATACCAAAAAAAATAATTCTTCTGCCAAAACTTATTTAATGCACTTGGGTTCTCTTTTAGTTGTTGAATGATCTTGCATGCCATATAATATTGTTTCTAGTATATATTTACTTTTCCACCTAGTTCGATTCTGTAATAGAAATAACACATAGTAAATCCCATGCTTCTTCTTCTTCTTTCCTTGAAAGTGCATCTGCCACCATATTATATTTTCCCTTTTTTTTATTATATAATTTCAAATTCATGACCTATCATCTTTGTAACCCATTTCTTTTAATATTTTTAAGATAATAATTGCTCCACTAAGTAATTCAAACTGTTGTGATCTATTTTTACTTTGAATTGCCTTCATATTAGGTTCATGCACCATTTCTTAACTACATGTAGTATGGTCATCTTTTCTTTTTCATAAATGGGTTTTAGTATGTTCTTTCCTTCAAGTTGGTTGCTTTCAAAGGAAAGGGATCTTCCTCCTTACATTAAAATTACACCAATACAATGGCCTAAGGCATCACATTACACAATAAATGTCTTTATGAAGTTAGGTGTGGCCAAGCCAACAATCACACACATAAACTCCTTAAGTTTTTCAAAATATTTTGTTACTTCTTGAGTCCAAGAATTCCGCCTTTAATAAGTTTGTTACAAGTGCTGCTATTTGACCATAATTCTTGACAAATATGTGATAACAATGTATCACTTCTAAGAATATTCTAAGTTTTATAAATTTTTTTTGGATTGGTCATTCTGTTAGCACCTAAATCTGCCTTAGGCTGAAGGAAGGCAAAATTCAGGGTAACCACAAACCACGCTCAGTCTGGTAGCTAGCCCTACCAGAACAGGAGAGGGCTCTCTCCGAGTCACGCTCAGCGAATAAGTAAACGGAATGGTCTGAGATGACTAACAGTGAAATATTGATCTTAGGCTAGTAAGTAAATATGGATACAAGAAACAATTTTTTATGAATGACTGAGCTTCTGGGATGTTATGGGACCAACAGACAACAATGAACAAAGAATTTAATACAAAGGCACAGATTACTCCGTGAGGCAAGACAGGCGGAAAGTGTAGCAATTTAGTTCGAAATAACGTGGAATGGAGAGATTTCTTAGGAGAGTGAAAAGGGCATAAGTACATGAATCCTTTTCAACAGAAGAAGAACACTGAACATGAAATTTTCCCACAGGCAGAGCAATAAAATTGAATTCTACCTTATCTAACTCAGAAATTTCACTAGAAATGAATATGAATTGAACTATGAACATTACAAAATACATATGAAACATAAGAGACACATTTACTACACTCACAACCACATGAATCTCATGAAACAGAGCCGCTGCCTTTCATTAATTCTCTGTCTAAAATATACAGTGAAGAAACAGAGTTTCTTTCCCACAGTCTCCCAGAAGTTACAAGCCAACCAACCCTTTGCAAATAGTTTGCATATAATATATAGAATGTGCCATGAAGAGATAGAACGCCCAGGGGTTGGGGAGTTACTCGAATCATTACAAAATGGAAGTGGAAAGCCAACCATTAGCTACAGGTGCAGCGTTACAAACATGAAAAATGGCATGGGTGACCGTTTGCCTTCCTTTTCCACTTGGATAGAAGCCAATCTGGAGTGAAAATACTTTAAATGCCACCTTAGGTGCCAAAAAACTGAAATGTAGATGAGCGGGCCCACTTGGAGAAGTCGCGAATTGAAATTTCGCGAAACAGAGGTAAAATTGGGCTTTTTTCCTGTATGCACCGCACCACTTTGGAGCCTGTTTTGAGGCACTTTCAGGAGTCCAAAATGTGCCCAAGTGTTCTTGTTGGAAAGCCTGTCCTGTCTACTTTCTAACCCAAGTGGAATTTCTAAATTTGGTGCTCATTTGCCCCTCCAAATCTTCATTCTCCCAAGACTGCTTCTTGTGTGTCAAAATAGGGGCAGAGAGGTCATTTTTTGGGTGTTTCTGACCTCCTGGAGACTCAAATCATGCCCAAATTTCTTGTCCAAGCACCAATAGTCATGATTTTCCATGCTGAATCCAAAAATGCAAACCATTCTTCATTTGGAGCTCCCAATTTTTAGCGTCGTGCCATAGGGAGAAAAAACCTGTGTTTTGCCCAAAAATTTGTCATGTGACCAAAATTTCCCCAAATTTCTTGAAATTTGGGCTGGAGGTCCTCTATGAAGTGCTATGCTGTGCCAAAGAAGATTCAGCCAAGATTCAAAGCCGATCTTTCTCTTTTGCCTCTTTTGTTGCTTTGCTCAATTTTGCCTTCAAGCTCTTTATCTGGGTCTTTGCACTCATATTTCGTGCCCTGTAATGGAAAGCCATGTGTCTCAGTAAGGCATGGCCCTTGTCGGCCTTGTCCAACAGCCTCTCCATGTGCATGTTAACTCTCTCGAGATTGGCCTCCCGATCCTCGTTGATCTCTTGCTCCAATGATGTGAGCTCAACTCTTATCCTTTGTGCAGCTTGGCGATGCTCACGAATATTTTGTAGCTCCATAATCACCCGCTGATCATCCAGCTGTTTTTTCCTCTGCTCCAGGTATTTCATGTTCCACTTAGCCCTCTCCAAGTCAAGGGATAAGGCTTCAATCTCTGATTGCTGCTCCTGGAATATCTCTCTAAGCTCTGCATTTGTCAGTTCTGTATCTGTCTCATCATCATGAAGGAGAACGAATTCGGTCTCTTGTTCACCTGATGGCTCACCTGAAGGCCCCTCATCATGCATTGGCTCCTTACCTCTATCCTGTTCCTGTGTCGTCGATGCAGGAAGCGAGGCCCCTTCCACCCCGGGTGGAGATAACACTCGCTTTGCCGCTGCAAACAAATGTCTACTGCCTCTCTGATAGGTGATGAATACTGGCATAGTAGCGGTCTCATGGTGCTCATACTGATGAGAAGGACCACCTATCTCATGCTCTGCCTCTGATACTACTTGTGGAGTGCTGAAGAAGTCACGGGAGATGAAGTCCTCCCAAGCAATGCCCTGCAATCCCAACTGATGATCCACCAAAATCCGGATAAGAGCAAAGTGATAAACACTGTTAAGCTGCTACTAAGGGGTCTTATGCTGCATGAAATTGTTCATCCTCTCTATGTTCCTGCAAATGAAAAATGGGAGGTTCATCATCCGCACCCTGGTAAAGTGCATGAGCAACCTGATGTGATAGGCATATAGGCGAGAGAACCTCCCCTCACAACTGAAGTACTTCATGATCAATTTCATGAGCAGAGCATACTCATCTTTCAAATATCTGAATGGGAAGACTCTTGTGAGATGCCTCAAACAACTGGCCTTAATGTAAGGCTCATAGTATTGCCTATCCACCTTCTTCTTCTTATGCCACTGTTCTCCAACATTTGGTATGCCTGTTGCCACTGAGATAGTTTCGGGTGTCAATGTGAAGGTGACCCCGGCTAAGATAGACTGACGTCCATGTAGAAGAAGCACAAAAATACGGGCCAACTCATGATGAACTCTAACATTAGCCACCCTTTGACAAAATTCAAAACATGCTAGGTGCTGGAAACATGACATAGCAAGAGGGCATGCCTGCAATTCAGTGAGGGTGTTTGGCTCATCCCTGACATGTTTGCCACTCTTGTGATGTCTCCTGGGAGCCTGTTCTCCTGAAGCTGTATCACTGTGAGTTTCCACCTCATACTCTGATGAACCCTCAAATGCCATGACTGCTGTTTATGTACTGTACTTAGGCTGCCCTTTGATGATGGTGAAGCTGGGTGTTGTTTTTGTGATATCTGCCACCAAGGGGAACAATGAAACAAAGGGAGTATTAGGAGGGGAGTAATGTGATGGGAATAGGGGTTATGGGGAGAAATTTGTTTAGGGATATGTAGGGGGTTTGGGTATTTAATAGGGTAGGGTTTTGGAGTTTGACAAGGTAGGGTTTGGGGTTTGTATTGACCAAATAGTGGAGGGGATAAGGAGTATGAGTTTGGTAGTATTTTAGGGTAGCGAGAATAGGAAACAATGGCATAGGGGGGATGGTAAGGAAGGAAAATGGAACCTTGGCATCAACACCACACTTATACAACCCTAGCAACAATGACTTTTTGGCATTTTCTTGTGGTTGGTTTTATGAAATTTGTTGCATTCAATCATGGGCATAAACCACCATATCACTCATAAAATTTGATGAACAAGTGATGTTACAGAGCCTACCTGCCGATTTGATGGGCTTCACAAAAATTTTGAGGAAGTTTGGCAGTGTTTTGGCGCTCTGTCTGTGTGCACCGCGTGCAAAACCCAGTGCACCCCGCCCTGGGTGTGCGCTGTGCCAGTTATAAAAATGCACTGCGGGCCGACTCTGTGTGCGCCGCGCCCTTTGTGTGGGCCGCGCCCTCTGTGTGCGCTGCGCCCCTGTCTATATGCGCCGCGCCCTGGGTGTGCGCCGTGCCAGTTATAAAAATGCACTACGGGCCGACTTTGTGTGCGCCGCGCCCTCTGTGTGCGCCGCGCCCCTGTCTATATGCGCCGCGCCCTGAAATCACCTCCAATCTTGCTCTAAAACGCATGCTGCACACTCAAACAGTTTGAAATGTTTCCCCAAGCACTTGGTTTGCACAATGACTTCAATTTTGGTGGAAAATTATATTTAAAGACTTGAAAGTCATGGGTTAAATCTTTGCTTCTCCAAAAACCCATTTTTTTAATGTTATGTTTTGACACTTTTTCATTGACTTAAAGCAACACTGATTTTCACTTTCCCTTTGAAATTTTTGCTCAAATGATGAAATTTTCGACACTTTTTGCAGGGATTGCATGACAGGACATTTGGCCACGGAAACCATGACTGCATCTGAAGAAATCAATTGGCGACCTTTTTGAAAATTTTATCACCAATAACACTGTTTGACTTTTCTTCAAAATCGAGTTTTGAAGAACAGTCGAAGTTTATCAATATGACGATGAAACTCTCTGAATCATTACTTTGTAAGGGCCTCACTCTGGCCTGCATGGCTTTACTGGACATATTTAAAGACCAAACTGATTAATCCCTAGACCTAATGATCGTAAATGACTTTTGTCCATTAAAGGACTAGACCTTGACTGTCATGGACTTTGGTGATCATTGACAAAAGAGCTAAGCCAACAGGAGCCAGACATGAGGGGAAATGACTAGCATGAATTTTTTCGTCAGATTATGGCATGCTCCTAGCAGAATGCAGCTGGGTGAATGGAGCGAGACTCCTAAAAATGAAATGCATAAAGAGTTTTGATCTCTGACGGAGGACTGACCAGATCGACTCTAACACATTCCATCAAAGCTTTTATTTTGTTAGAATTCACTTTGACACCTTCATGAGATAAAATATTTTCTTCCTATTACACTTCTTGAACCCCAAAGGCACACTTGGAATAATTTCCATATACTAAGTTGCTACTCTTCCAATAATTTTAATACCTTGTCCACATATTGTACATGTCTTCTCATTATTTTCTATACATTAGTATGTCATAAAAAAACAATAACACAAATTTTCTAAGGAGTTTGAAAATAAAATTCAACGAGTTTTGAAATGTTGAAGGCTCATTAGTAGGCCAAATAAAATAACCAAAAACTTATAAGGGTCCTCAAGTGGTGGAGATTGGAGGTATAATAGCCAATCAAGATTCAATGGTGGAGATGGAGAATAAAATAACCAATCAATTTAATTCAATTTTAATTGACCTAGGTTCTATTCCTAGTTACATTGTACCACAAATTGTTAGGGCATGTGTTTTACAACAAAGAAGCAAACCAAGCCATGGTTGCTTCAACTAGATATAGGAACCAAAATAAAAGTGATTTAAATCATTGAAACATGCTAGTATGAAATGAATGGATTGCACACTCAAGCAACCTTAAATGTGCTACCACCAAGGTCATATGACATGCTAACCAACATGGATTGGTTCGTAGCACATAAATAAAAATTGGATTGTTTAAAAAATATGTTAGACTATGAAGATAAAGAAGGAAAATAAAAGACCTTACAAGGTGTGCAAAAATTTGATATACCTAGCCCCTTAATTTCCTATTAAGGTGGAGGGGTATCTGAACCTAATCCCCTTGGTCACATAAATGAAGTGGGGTTATAAAAAATTTCCTATCTTTAAGCTTCCTAAAATATAATTTCCAATACAACCATAACATTTTTCTCATCAAGATCTTTCCACTGATATAAAGTTTTTCTAAATCCGAGCTTTGGACACAAAGTTATGGTCATTGGAAAATTTTCCCCCATTCCATATGAACATCCATATCATTTTCCATGTGGTATACACATGGAATTTATTTTCCCACATGTTGCCATAGTGCATCACTCTATAAGCTACCATGGTGGCCTACCCATTTTGTTGACTATTATATCAATTATTTACCCTCTGAGAAATTCTTTGTATAAATCTATTCCTTTGATTTCCACCCAAAACGATTCCAGGTCATAAATTGATGGAACTGGACTAACCATCGACTATCATATATTTCTACTAATTCTTGGGCCCACAATCACTAAGATGTGTATTGAATTACACTTACAATTCATCTTGACATCCAACACTCGAAATCCCACTGGGCCAAATTCTTGATACCCAATCTCTTAATAAGATGATAGTTGGTCCATTGAGACACTTAATGCACAATTATATCTCCCAATTTCCAAAACCTAAAATCTCAATGGTCTAATACTTGATAGGATGATAACTAGGTTGCCTAGCCATTCGATCAGTCCAAAAAATCTAAAGGAGTCATTGATGCTAACTCGTTGATATCTCGATACCCAATAATCCACATAACCTCTATTCTTAGCTACCACCTAACCACTGTAAGTTTTAACCTTGTACATAAATTACCGGCAAATGAATTCTAAAAAATAGAAAATAGAAAATGACAAGAACAAAAAAAAAATACACAAAGATTTTCCCTTGGATCCAAAAACCAGGACTACCAGATTGATTTTTCATTATGTTCCTTTCAATGTTACAATACATATATATACATGTCGAAGCATTTATAAACCCCAATCCATTAACCCTGGATTAGAACATAACCATAGTTCCCTTGATTGGATCTACAAAATACCATGGTAGAAAACCATCATGCCCAAAACCATGTGCAAAACCCATGCATAAAACCATAGGTAGGTATGCCCACCTCATATAGGCTCCATTTTGTTTTTCCTTGGGGCACTGCCTTGGACCATGTGTAGGGGGGCTACCGCCCCCCTGAAACCCCCCGACAAGGGGGGGCTACGCCCCCATTGTGAACCCCCTGCTGCGACCAACGCAACAAATAGGGGGTACTACTGCCCCCCCCCTGTCACCCCCCCATGTGTGTGACTAATCGTGGAAATAATATAACACACACCTAACATTATCCCACTTGTTGTTTTATTTTCCACACAGGGGGTCACATGAGAGCTTAGTCATTGGTCTAGCCCTGCAACGACCATTGTTCCCTACACCAAGAAAACTTCTTAGTTCTCACAAACTTTGTCAATGCATCTGAAACATTCTTCAAAGTGTCAACCTTTACCAAAAACACATTTTTTTTATCAACCATATCCCTCACAAAGTGATACTGAACATCAATATGCTTTGTCTTTGAATGATAAGCAGGGTTCTTTGCCAAGAAAATTGCACTTTAGCTGTCACAGTCTATCCTTATAGCTCACTATACTAACCCCATACTTGAACATAATATCTACAACCAAATTGCTTCCTTTATTTCATGAGTGGCCACCATGTATTCTGCCTCTATAGTTGAAAGTACCACTACAGACTGTCTCTTGCTCATCCAACTGACTGCACCTCCAAATAGGTTAAACACATACCCACTTTTAGATCTTCTCTGATCTAGATCTCCAGCCCAATCTGCATCAACAAATCCATAGATTTCCAAAACTCTGTCCAATCTTGATCTTCCTTGGTAGCACAGACCATAATCACTAGTACCATGCAAATACCTGAAATCCCGCTTCACTGTTTTCCAATGCTCCTTCCCTAGTTTTGACATAAACCTGCTCAATACTCCCATTGCATGTGCAATGTGTGGTCTAGTATAGACCATTTCATACATCAGGATACCGACTGCACTTGCGTATGGAACTTGGGACATGTACTCTTCCTCTTCTTGTGTCTTGGGACACTATTCAACAGATAACTTTACACCTACAAGAATAGGAACCTTCATCGATTTACTATCCTGCATATTAAACCTTTGCAGTATTGTATCGACATACTTCCTCTAGTTTAATTAGAGCTTCCTCTTTGCCCAATCTGATTTAATTTCAATGCCCGAAATATAGTTTGCAGTGCCAAGATCCTTCATGTCGAATTTGAAGGAAAATTTGGTCTTCAAATCCTTGATAATTTCTGTGTTATTTCCAATCAACAATCCACATACAAGACCAAATATATAACATGGTCACCAATTAATTTAAAATACACACAGTGATCTGCTTTTCTTCTGGTGAAGCCAAGTCCCCGTATATATGTATCAAATTTCTGATACCACATCCTTGGTCACTATTTTAACCCATAGAAATATTTTTTTAACCTGCATACCAATTCTTTCTTTCCCTTCACCGAAAATTATTTAGGTTGCTTCATGTAGATCTCTTCTTCCAGATCCCCGTGAAGAAATGTTGTCTTCACATCCATTTGTTCTACATCAAAATTAAAAGCAACAACAACAGATAAAAATAATATAATAGAAGCTACCTTGGAAATAGGAGAAAAAATATCACAAAAATCAATTCTTGGCACCCGGGAATAACCTTTTGCTACCAACCAGGCTTTGTATTTCTTCACCTTTCCTTCTTCATTCATCTTGTTCTTAAACACCCATTTGCTTCCAACGGGTTTCCTTCTAGCCTACAACTCCACAAGATCGCAAGCCCATTTTTGTCCAAAGATGTCCATTTCATCATCCATGGCCTCTTTCCAGAGTTTTCCATCCTCCGAATCTACTGCCACCCTGACAGTTCTGGGATTATCATCAGCAATAGATAAAACAAAATTTGAACAAAAAGTAGATGGACTATAGCTTTCTGGCTGAATTCTTTCTCGAACTGATCTTCTCACAATTGGAGTTTGTGGCTCTTCATATTCTAATCCATGTTCTGTTATAGAGTCTGGTTCTTCCTCCTTTAGCTCAAACTCTATCTTCTTAGGTTCCTTTGGTAGGACTTCATGTTTAATAACATATTTCACCTCTCTAAATACCACATATTGACTGTACACAACCTTCCTTGTTCATGGGACCAAAGCTTATAACCTTTTAAACCATCCTTATACCTAATAAAGATGCACCTTTCAAATTTACTATCCAACTTGGTTCTTTTCACCTTTGGAATATGTACATATGCATCACAAAAAAATAACCTCAGATGTGAAAGAGAGGGTTTCTTACCAGTCCATACCTCATGTGGAGTCTTATCCTCCAACTTTGATGAATGTGATCTATTAACCGAGTAACATGTAGTCTCCATCGCCTCGGCTTAGAATTCCTATCCTAACCCGACATCACTGAGCATGCTTCTTGCTTTTTCCATCAATGTCATGTTCATTCTTTATGCAACTCTGTTTTGCTAAGGTGTGTATGTAGTATCCCTATGTCATGCTATACCACAGTTCTTACAAAAATCTTCAAATTCTTTCTTGCAGAACTCTCCACCATTATCTTTCCTCAACACCTTTATCTTCTTCTTTGTCTAGTCTTCCATCAGAGCCTTAAATTCTTTAAATCTATCAAATATTTCAAATTTATTCCCGAGGAAATATATCCATGTATTCCTTGAGAAGTCATCTATAAATGATACATAATACACATACTTACCTAGTGATGGAACTGACACATCTCCAAACACATCATTGTGCACAAGCTCTAATATCCCTTTTCCCCTCTTAGCACCAAAGGGGAAACTCACCCGATTCTGCTTCCCATATATACAACGTTCACAAAAATCAAAATCCAGAGAGAAATTAGACATACCTTCTACCATACCATTAGAATGAAGTATTCGAAGGCCCTTTTCTCCAATATGTCCAAGACTTTGATGCCATAGCATGGTATTTTCTCCAGAGACAACTACATTTTCTGCTCCACTTTCAGGAACCATAAAATTGTTGCACCCATCAACAATAGTACTACCCAGAATCTTGTATAGAGTTACAATCCAAAATACCCGCATCAATACCAGTGCTCCCCGAACCGTCTTTCAGGTATCTTTCTCGAACACTTGTTTTTACACCTACATCATCTACCTTGATTACATAAATCAGATTTCTGGCAGTTGCAGAACACCCAGAAGTTTTCTAATCCTTCCACCTTGAAACTTTGGCTTGACTTTTTCGTGTCCGAATATTCTAGCCTTCCTGTCATTCCCTAATAAGACATCGCTACAATCATATTTCTCATACTCGTAGAACCACTCCCTATGGGGAGTGAAGTGAAAGGATGCACCCAAGTCAATCAACCATGCCTCATGATCTACATATTTACTTGAAGAAGAAGCCAAGCACACATTCCCACCTTCATCTGAGGTGGTTTTCGCCGCTGTAAAAGGAGCATCATCAGATCCCTCTCCTTTCTCAGGAGATTTAGATCTACATTATTTTTTAAAGTGCCCTTCCTTTCCACATTTCCAGCACGCCTTTATAGGTTTTCCTGGAGATTTAGATCTCCCTCTAGATTTAGATCTCCCACTCGAGGAATTATTTTTTTTTACTTTTGGGACTATCCTCGTACAAACAAGGCATCTCCATTCTGGTCCTCCATATTTTTCTGTCTCTTCTCCTCCGAAAGAAACGATGAGACTATTTCATCAAACTTCAAGGTAGTTGTATTGATACCTATTGTAACAACCAGACTATCCCATGAATCTGGTAGAGAACATAACATACAGATGCACTTATCCTCATCTAAAATTTTAATATCAACATATAACAACTGGCTTACCACAGTATTAAATACGTTCAAATTCTCTGTCATCGAGTCTCCATGCTTCATCCTTGGTTATTAGATTGGTACAAAGTCCCTATCTTGTCTCACTCTTTTTTCGTAGCTTTCCTTGATACATTCAATAGTACTGAATCTGAGATACATCATATTGTGCTCTTTACTTTCTGATCCAACTTTTCCCAATCTTCATCTAACATTGTCGTTGGTTTAGTACCTAGATCTACTGCGATCCACTAATATTTATCCACTAGCAAATCCTCCATCTTGAGTTTCCACAACTCAAAACTCTGACCATTAAATTTCTCGATCTCTATCTTTCCACTACTTGCCATCTTCTTTCACCGCAAGAATCGATCCCGCATATCTCCCACCCCACAAGGTCTACCACATGCCCACACAAAAACCCCTCAGTAGCAAAGGCATCCCCTTGAAGCCGAAACAACTCTGATACCAAATGTAGGTTTTAACCTTGTACATAAATTACCTGCAAATGAATTCTAAAAAAGAGAAAATAAACAATGATGAGAATATAAAACAAATACACAAATATTTTCCCTTGGAACCAAAAACCAGGACTACTAGATTGATTTTTCATTATGTTCCTTTCAATGTTACAATCCATAAACCCCAATCCATTAACCTTGGATTAGAACATAACCATAGTTCCCTTGACCAGATCTACAAAATACCATGGGTAGAAAACCATCATGCCCAAAACCATGTGCAAAACCTATGCATAAAACCATCGGTAGGTCTGCACACCTAATATAGGTTCCAATTTTTTTTCCCAAGGGCACTGCCTTGAACCTCGTGTAGGGGGGCTACCACCCCCCGCAAACCCCCTTACAAGGGGGGCTTTAGCTCCCCCTGTGACACCCCCCCCGCATGTGCAACTAGTCGTAGAAAGAATATAACACACACCGAATACTTAACAATGATTATGTAGGATGACCTTTTTATCTTTTATCATGCTGGATGAATTTCTTCCAACCATATATACTATTATTTCGATTGACCTTTTCATGCTCTCAATGAGGTTACCATGAGCTACTATTCATGGAAAGAATATAACACACACCCAACAACCACTACCATAGTGTTATATGCACTCTCATCCACATCAACACACCACATTGGCATGCCACATCAACATTGTTACCCACCAAAAAGTTGGTAATCCATAGGATACATTTTTCTCCTTCTTAGACATCTATCTAGCTAGAAACCCTATTGATCAACACGTGAAATGATGCCATAGGTCCTCCACATATTGATCTGGTTAGGTTTCTTTCTCTCATCTAACATTTATTCTTAAAGGAAGGCGAGCCATCCATCTATAGGTACTTTAACCATTTTGTAATCATGTGCCTTTACTCAATGTTTTGGGGCATACTAATATGAATGAAGGGGTGATCTAGATGATTGACTGATATTGACTATATTATTGTTTCTTCATGTTATATACCTAGGGGGGATAATATGGGGTACCAAGGGAGGTACCCAAGGTAATAATGTAATAATGGGATGGGCCATAGTAATAAATAAGGTGGTTAACCCATGTCATGTAAGGGACCACAAGTAGTTAATAATAATGTAATGGGCCCATGGTATTAGTTGATGGTATGAGGGAACCATGGTAATGATGCATGGTATTGTATGTATGAGGCCTATATAGAGGCTAGAGACTCCACATGGAGAGATATGAAGTGAAGTATTATTGTATGAACAGGCATATGGCTTGTGGAGTGCTCTCCTTCCTTAAGGAGTGAATGTATGGTGTTGCCCTACCTTAAGGGTTTGATAATAAAGAAGTATTTATATCTATTTCTATCTTGTTATTTCTTGGGTTTAGTCTATTATCAATATATTTTTGGGTATTAGATCTACAACAATTGGTATCAGAGCTACAACAATTGGTATCATAGCTACAACACGAAAAAATTTTACTAAGAAATTGAATGGTACCACCTTGCTCAGCTCGTCGTCCTGATACTGATGGGCTAGGTCACCAATAAGCGCCCCGGAAGATCTCAGACTTTTTTTTTTTTTGGAAAACTCCTAACGGAGTTTTACTCCTTCCTGATCAATACTGCAGTCGCCAAATCCTCAAAATGTCAATGCCGCCAAAAGTCCTGCGAAAATTATATCCAGGTACAGGAACCCTTCACAACTACTCCGATCTGGTGGATCTGAGCGATCTGAATGGTGGAACAACTGCTGCTGCGGATCTGGAATGTCCGATCTGGTGGATCTGAGAGATCTGAATGGTGGAACAACTGCTGCTGCTGATCTGGAATAGATGATGTGTGATCCTGTTTAGTCAATTTAATGTCTTAAATTGCTCTACATAAATTATCAATCCGGGTATCGTAAACTGATGAAGTGTGGTGCACTATATGTGCTTAGTTAACCTTTCTCTTACTTCGTTGTTTTATAGTTTATGTTCAACTCTTCCTAAAACTCTGCTTCAAACACATGTGCTGTGTAAAGCACGATTAAGAAGTAGTCAGAAATAAAAAAGTAGTCAAGCTCTAAGGTGACAAGTAAGAAAAACCACTTTAAAGACCAGTTATAATGATCAACTCTTCCTAAAACTCTGCTTCAAACACATGTGCTGTGTAAAGCACGATTAGGAAGTAGTTAGAAATAAGTCTAGAAAGTAATCAAACTTTTAAACTTGCAAAGAAAGAGCTTGAAAGAAATAACTTGAAATGAAACTGAAAGCAAAGAACTTGAAATGACTTGAAAGTAAATGACCACTTCCAATGGCACTAGACACCATTCATGCTGCTGCAAATAAAAGAAAAGAAAGTCACTTTTAAAACCAAAGATAAAGATTATCTCTCTCTAACTCGATGCTTCTAAGCACATGTACTGTGTAAAGCACGGATAGAAAGTAGCTTAAGTTGAATTAGAAAAGTGAGAAAAATCTGCTTTAAAGACTAATGATAATATTTTGCTCTTTCTAATTCTCTACTTCAGCCATATGTACTATGCAAAGTATGATTAGAAAGTAGTGAAAGATTAGTCTAAGAAGCACTTAAAACCAAAAATCTACTTTAAAGACTAGTAATAATATTTTGCTCTTTCTAACTCTCTACTTCAGCCATATGTACTATGCAAAGTATGGTTAGAAAGTAGTGAAAGAACAGTCTGAAAAGTACTCAAAGCCAGCTGCAAGTTAGTGATATTTTGATCTTAAAATATAACAATTTATGATGAAGATCATTTATGTATTAGCAGCTCTTTGAGAAATAAAATTAAAAATCAGCTATAAAAACAAAGGCAGCAGCTTGAACCTGTCAACTTCAAATACCATTAGTTTGTAAAGCAAATACATAAACATAAAAACAAATCCCGGGAGAAAATAAAATGCAATAATTCAAACTGTACAAGGCAGGGGCCCCCTTCTACCTATGAAATCAAAGCATACTTAAAATTGCATGAATGAAAATCTAATCTACCTTACATTCAAAATGAAATCTAATCTACTTACATCCTAATATGCTCCATGACATCTACTTCACATCTCCTTCCATGTTGAGAACATCAAAGCTTTATTCAATTTCTTCAAAAGTGCAAAGTACAACAAAGCTCTCCAAAGAGAGACTAAAAAGAGACTAAAAAGACTAACTAATGAAGGAGAGAGATCTCCTATTTATACAAAAAGATGAGAGCCATCTCAT
The DNA here is from genome assembly GCA_031772625.1 of Pinus tabuliformis. Classification (NCBI taxonomy): domain Eukaryota; kingdom Viridiplantae; phylum Streptophyta; class Pinopsida; order Pinales; family Pinaceae; genus Pinus; species Pinus tabuliformis. Next base: position 1,092,610,499 of record CM062817.1, on the reverse strand, counting down.
TAATGATAATCCATGAATATCTCCCTCTACCTCTAGAGTCCTAATCAAAATAGGAACTGATAAGACACATGTCTTTTAGAGTTACAATACAATTAGGAGATGTGACACATATCCTCATGATCCCATGATTCTTTTCAACCAAATTCGAATTTGGCCTTAGAGTGCCACATAAGGGTCTTCTAGAAGTCTCCTTTCAACCTACACATGTCAACAAACTCAACCCATTTGTTAGGTATAAGCATATGCACATTATTTTCTAATGTTTAACCACAAATTCACTTAAAAGGCTTAGAAATAATAAATATTGGAAAAACATAAAGGTAGCCCAATGATAATGAAAGTGGGATGAATGTGGTGACATAGTAGTGAAATGGAGGTAAAATAGAGGTGATATAATGGACATAATAGTGAAAGTGTAATGCAAATGAATGACATTTTCAAGACTCAACAGATCCCCCGATAGAAAGGGAACTATGGTCTTGGGGAGTGTCAGGTGCTACAGATCGCAATATACATAAGGGTCTGACAGTAGTACTCGGCCCAATGTTTCAGGGCTCTAACTAAGGAGGATCGACCGTACCCTTAGTCGTACAACCCGACTACCCTATCGTACGGGCGAGTAATCTCTCCGAGTGCTGTTCTCGGTGTACTGTAGCCACAAGACGGCCGAAGGTTTATCTATGGCGAGGTTTCAAGGGAGCTAGGGGGCTTCCTATATACCCAGAGGGTACGTGGAAGACAATCCGTGCGCGGTTCTGTCTAATGCGCTACTACTCGAAGGGGTACCCACAGGGGTTACAAGGGAGTCCAACAGACGTGACCACCTCTTGTATTTCCTGCGTGCATGCCTCCCCAAATCCGCAGGTTTATGCGCTTAACGACAGATCCCGTGGTTTAAAGACGCCAGAACACGTCTCTAGCCAAAATTTTTTTTTGCTAAAATTTGGAGATCCCACCGAGCCCTGGAAAGTGCTCTGATACCACTTGTTGTAGCTCTGATACCAATTGTTTTAGCTCTGATACCAATTGTTGTAGATCTAATACCCAAAAATATATGATAATAGAAATAAACCCGGAAACAATAAGATAGAAATAGATAGAAATGATTCTTTATTATCAAACCCTTAAGGTAGGGCAACACCATACATTCACTCCTTAAGGAAGGAGAGCATTCCACAAGCCATATGCCTGTTCATACAATAATACTTCACTTCATATCTCTCCATGTGGAGTCTCTAGCCTCTATATAGGCCTCATACATACAATACCATGCATCATTACCATGGTTCCCTCATACCATCAACTAATACCATGGGCCCATTACATTATTATTAACTACTTGTGGTCCCTTACATGACATGGGTTAACCACCTTATTTATTACTATGGCCCATCCCATTATTACATTATTACCTTGGGTACCTCCCTTGGTACCCCATATTATCCCCGCTAGGTATATAACACTTCACTTCACTTCAGAGGCTAGTCTTTGCCTCTAGTCTAATGAGACCTCCTTTTAGGGCTTGGAGTGTTGGAAATATGTTTTCATTAATGGAAAAGGTGACGAGGATGAAGGAAAAGGAAAAGAAGATGATGTGAGATGGTAGAATATGTTAGCAAAGGAGGTGCTCATTGATGTCAAGTAATTGATGCCAAGTATTGACAAAAGTGTTTTCATTAGTTCATTGATGTCACAGGTGTAAATGATGGTGTATCCAGATCAAAGGTACTGTAATGGAAAAAGCAGAGAATATTGCAAGAAGAAGGAAGATCAACACATGTATGGCAAAGGTGTTGCTAGGCTCATATGTTCCAAGCAGATTGGTGAACAATAGTGGTTGAGCTAATTGGTGAAAGTGTAAAATATTTGAATCCATTTTTATTTATGAAGATCACTTCAAGAGCAGTTAGGACCCACTTAGATGGAAATAGCTTTGAAAGAGATTTCTTGTGGTATATGGAAGTTTCAAAATGGCCTCCTGGATTGTAAGTTATGGAAAGTCAAAGGTGAGGACCCTCAAAGTAAAAGTGACAGAGCTATTAGTGGTTGAGGACCCTCAAATTCAAAGTGACAAAGCTATTAGTGGTTGAGGACCTTTGGAGCATGTTTATTTTGGCACACAACCAAATGTAACATAAATGGTTAGCAAAGCGACTAAAGAAAGACCAGGCAGATGTGGCTATAATAACAACATGAGGAAAGCATATTTTATTCGCAAAAGGATGAGCTAGTAAAACATATAACCCCAATGACAGAAGCCCCTAAGAAACTTAATTAGTGAAAATAAGGGAACCACATATGTTTTTCAACAACGGTGACAACCAGGTGGAGGTGGCAGTCCACACAGGAACAATGACATTTGATTGGCGAAATTTTAAAAGGAGATGACCAATATATAGCTCATCCCACAAAGGTTAGCCCAGAAGAAACAAGGTGCACAAAGGATGAGGCTTGGGATGATTTATGACTAGGAAATGTGTCACGAGGAGAGTTGCGACAATGTACATAATGCTTGGACCCTTAAAATTTAATGAAGGAAATTGATGAAAAACAATGGCCCGAGAATCCCTCTGCCCTCGTATGTTGGACAATATAGAAAAATGAGAACAAGACATATGACACAATGTGATTGGTTCACAAAGATGATGTAGATTCACAAGGGGCAAGATGATGTCAACATGATGTTAGATCAAAGGTCACATGGTAGGTAGATTCAATGTTTTTGGATGCCCTAGTGAGAAAAAACTAAGTGACATGTATCACCACTCAGATGGAACCACATGGCATTGATGAAATCAATGTGATGTCATCCCAGAGGCTTTATCCTGGAAGGTGTAGAAAGTGAACAGAGGAGGATCATGCGGATTGACAGTGCATTAGGAGCATGTGGCAGTTGTCAGAGAAAACTTAGCCCAACGTGCATTTGATTGGTGTGCAAGCGTAGGTGGGGGTTCCCTCAAGAAACATAAACCCAATCCCCTCAACGCGGAAGGTTTTAAATGTTGTTGAAGGAGGAATGATGGGTTGATAGAGCACTGGGACACGACAACCATATAGTCAGGAAATGACGACCAATGGGAGAAGAGGAAAGGTGGCCCCACAATGAATATGCCATCCTGGAAGGTTTTACCCGGAGGGAAAAACAAAGGCACACAAATAGAAATTGCTAGGATAATGGAGCCGGGAGACATAATATTGTTGGCAATTAACGTTCCTATCAAATTACAAAAGGCACTCGAGGACATGGTTTTTGGTGATTTTGTGTATTATGATCGAGATCCTTTGCGCTAATTGCAGTACAAAAGCATCGTGTGCATGTTTAAAAGGGATTAAAAAGTTAACCTTGAATGAGTTAGTAACTTATAAATGACTAAGAGACCAATAAAGTTTTCAATGTAAACTAAGCCCTTGGGGCTTAAGTTGTAAAGGGGCCTGTAGAGTTGAATTTGTCAGTGTTTTGGTAGCGTTTTATAAAGGCATTTGGGACGAGACTTATATGGAAGAAGAGAATGTTTAAGCACTTGGGGCCTATTGTGAATGCAAATATAAAGACTTTATTAAATCTATTTGGGCCATAAAATAAAGCACTTGGGGTTATATGAAAATTGACTCATGGAGTTTATGGTATATATATTTGGCAACAATTTTTATATAAAGCCTTCAATCCTCTGCATGAAACGAGTCAACAACGTGATTTTGGCATGTGTATCAAATATAAAAACACTTCTAAAAATATAAAATGAATGCATGAATGAGTTAGCAACATTATAGCGTCATGGATGAGATTAGAGGTAGATTTTGCAGTTCAACCAAAGTTTGATCTAGCTAAATTTAGAAGAACCTCTGTTAAATCCTGTAACTCACCAGAATTGAGGAAAACAACAATTTAACTCAATTCTTCTCAGGGAAACAAAAAAGTAGAGTTTGATGACTTAAAGAGCATATTCAAAAGAGTTAGTTCAAGCAAGACAAAGGAAAAATTAAAGACTTCATGCAAGCACTCAAGTGCAAGATAACAAAAGCTTCAATTCCAAAAATACCAGTCCATAATTCTTTATAAGCATAATCAAATTTGCAAAGTGAGCAGGGTGTGCAATAGTGCAACTATGTTGGTTGTGAGCATGTATGGAAGGTTGTTGGTGTAACGAGATGCATAGTGCTGGTATGCATCAAAGTTTAATTAGAGATAAGATTTGATATCTAAGAGGTGAAGAATGAATTGGTGATTTGTGTTTTGGTGATGATGTTGGTGTGCATGGAATTTTTGATCAGTAATCATAATTTCTGAAGGTGTTCTAGTGTTTTGATCAGTAATAAGAGAATTCCTGAAGGTGTTTGTATGGTGGTGTTGATAGCGCTGGAAACTTCCGACATATAGGCGATCTCCCTGATATAAGGTCCCAACCAAACCTCACACCGTTTGGTGTGGGGGTCCCATCCAAAATACAACTCGACTTTTGTTTACTTAAATATATGCCTTGGATTTAGTTGTCAACATGAGAGAAAAATGTAAAAGTCCTTTTGAATGAGTAAGCTAGCGTGACTTGTGAATGTTCGATTGCAAATGTATCAAGATTCTCTTACCGTGGAGGGGAAAACGAAGTGAACCTGTAAGAGAGAATTAATATCACTACCCTAATGGAGACATAAGTGAAAGAGAAAGGCTCATCTAACATCGAGTGAAATAGTTCACAAGGATGCGATGATAATTATAAACATAACAACACATTTCCAACAAGAAGCACTGAAGTCATCAAAATAGTTTAATTACTCCAGTACTAATGTAAGAAAACATGAACCATAAACATTTAAATAATAGTCTTAGAAACATTCACAATCCATGTGTGAAACTGTGCTGTCCTGGAAGGATTCAATATTAAGAAAAAGTCCCAAGATACATAAATATAATGAACACCACTAGCTCCAATAGTGGAGCGTCAAAGACACTACTTGCTCCCAACAATTTTTAAACTCTATCTCTCTAATGCCTTGTGGGAGAAGCTAGGGTTAAAATTCCTTTCCATGAGAAATGAAGATCTATTTATAACTTGAGACATGACCTTTCACATCCTCATAACTCTTGCCTTTCTAATTCCTAGTGACCTTTGGAATTCCAAATGACTTTTGGAATTACATATGACTTTTGGTATTACATATGACTTTTGGTATTACATTTCTTTTGGACTTTCATGACTCTTTAGTTCATACATGACTCTTGATCTTCCACTTATTTTTCTTCTACAATGAGTACAACAACACACCATGACTTCCACGTCATTGTGTGATGAGACTTAATATGCCACTATCTTTGATGCCTGAGAATAATAGTCACTGATGACATGGAATTTCTCCAGTGGTGACATGACCTCCAACAATATCTTTATCCTTCATGTGACTTCAAGTGCTGATGTCCTCTACCCTATAAAGGGTCTCTAATAAAATGGAGTCTTCGGGGTGCTTTGATCATCAAGATTCAAGTGGGTTATTTGTTCTTTCCAAGCTTCCTCTGTTTGTTCTCCTTGCCCGATCTTTGTTATGAAACCAGCTCAAGAAAAGATAGAAAAGATAGATCAACGCCTTAGAATTCAGCCTCTTCGAGGGGCAACCTCCTTTACATTACATAAATGAACAATTCTTGGATGATAAAAATGACAAAACCTCCTTTCTATATATAGGAGTCTAAGGAGTCACAATATAATCCAGCCGACCTAACAATAATAACATAAAGCCACAAAAATAACAATAGAGGGATTCTATGGGGCACAAAAATAACAATATGGGGGTAATAGGGTTACAACAATATAAATAAGGGGTATAACTACAATAGTAATGGGGTAATCACTAGTATTATAGGGACCCAACATGCCCCTCTCCTTCAAAAAAGTGTTGTACTCAATGCTTGAGTAGTTCTGGATACTTCTGCATAAAATTCTCATCCTCCCATGTGGAATCTTCAGCGGATAAGTTCTTCCACTTGATAAGATACTATGAAATTGATCGATTTCGTAGCTGTCGAGTTCTTATTTCTGTGACTGCTTCCGGTTCCAATATAATTTTTCCTTCCTCGTCAAGTTCTGGCAATATTGTTTGAATTGGGAGCTTGTCACCTATAACCTTCTTTAAACATGAAACATGGAAAACTGGGTGCAATCGAGAAGCTGCAGGAAGCTCCAATTTGTATGCCATAGTACCAATCTTTTTCAACACCTTGTACGGACCATAATACTTTGGTGATAATTTATTATCCTTCTTAGCTTGCTTTAGGGACATTTTCTTATATGGTTGTAGCCATAGGAATACCCAATCACCTACATCAAAACTTCTTTCACTGCGATGTTGATATGCCTGTTGTTTCATTCTATTTTGTGCCAACACGAGGTTATCCTTTAAGAGTTGGAGGACTTGTTGTTGATGTTCGATGTGATGTTCCACTACCTGAACCTTAGAATTTTCTCTTAAATATGATGTGATGTATGGTGGTTGATACCCATAAAGTGCCATAAATGGGGTCATTTTTGTTGCTGTATGGAAGGAAGTGTTGTACCACCATTCAGCCAGAGGCAACCATTTGACCCATTGTGTATGTTTATCAGATACAAAGCAATGAAGATATCCTTCCAAACATTTGTTTACTATCTCAGTTTTCCCATCAGATTGAGGATGATAAGATGAGCTATGAGCTAACTGAGTACCAAGACAAGAAAATAATTCTGTCCAAAAATTTCCAGTGAAAATGGGATCTCTATCACTTACAATAATCTTTGGGTTTCCATGTAGCTTTTGAACTGTTTCCATAAATGCAGTAGAAACTGTATTGGCTTTACATGGATGTGATAATGCACAAAAGTGTGCATACTTGGTAAGTCTGGCAACTACCACCATGATGACACTCTTTCCCTCAGACTTGGGTAAACCTGTGATAAAATCCATTGAAACCTCCTCCCAACGTTGGCTTGGAATGGATAAAGGTTGTAATAGACCCGGTGTCTTAATTGTTTCAACTTTATTTTGCTGGCAAACCAAACATTCCGCCACAAACTTTTGAATATATGATTTAAGGCCATCCCAAAAAAATTCCTTCTTAACCCTGTGGTAAGTTTTTAAAAATCCTGAGTGCCCTCCTAAGGGAGAAGTGTGCAATTCCATAAGAATCTTTTGTTTTAGCTGGGAATTCTTACAGAGGTATAAGCGATCTTTGTACCATAACGAATCATTTTGCCAGCTAAATGTACCAGAAGTACTGGAATCTTGTTGTAGCTTTCGAATAAGTGCCCACACTTCTTCGTCATTCTTCCATTCCTCCCTTGCTTCGTTTATCCAATCTGGTTGGATAATAGAAATGGCACACAACAATGCTTCCACATCCTCATCCTTTCTTGAGAGTGCATCTGCCACCACATTTTGCTTCCCTTTTTTGTAGAAGATTTCAAAGTCATAACCCAACATCTTTGTGACCCACTTTTGTTGCTCTTCAGAGGATAATCTTTGTTCTAAAAAGTATTTAAGGCTATCATGATCCGTTTATACCTTGAAGTGTCTTCCCATTAGGTAGGGTCGCCATTTCTTAAGTGCATGGAATATTGCCAACATTTCCTTCTCATAAATAGCTTTGCTTAAAAACTTTCCCTTGATTGGACGACTTTCAAAAGCAATGGGTCTTTCATCTTGCATTAGAACAACACCAATTCCATTTCCTGAAGCATCACATTCCACAATAAAGGTTTTTGTGAAGTCCGGTGTAGCTAAGACCGGTGCTTGGCACATTGCCTCTTTAAGATGTTCAAAGGCCTTTGTTGCTTCCGGAGTCCATGAAAATGAATCTTTCTTCAATAATGTTGTTAGAGGTGCTGCTATTCTCCCATAATTCTTAACAAACTTGCGATAATACCCTGTCAACCCAAGAAATCCTCGCAGATGCTTTATGGATGTGGGGATTTTCCATTCCTTAATGGCTTTAATTTTGCTAGGGTCTACCTTAACTCCTTCATGAGATACAATATGACCCAAATATTCCACCTCCTGGACTCCAAAGAAACATTTGGATCTTTTTGCATATAATTGTTTCTCCTCCAATAGTTGTAGCACCCTGTCAACATGTTCAACATGATCCTTCCAAGACTTGTTGTAGATTAGTATATCATCAAAAAATACTAACACAAATTTTCTAAGGAATGGTTTGAAAATTGAATTCATCAAACCTTGAAATGTTGAAGGTGCATTGGTAAGGCCAAAAGGCATGACCAAAAATTCATAATGACCCTCATGAGTTCTAAATGCCGTTTTCGGAATGTCTTCAATCTTCATTCTGATTTGATGATATCCCGAACGAAGATCCAACTTGGTGAAGTAAATTGATCCATGCAATTCATCTAGTAATTCATCAATAACAGGAATGGGGAACTTATCTTTAATAGTGAGCTTGTTGAGCTCCCTATAATCTGGACACATGCTCCATGATCCATCCTTCTTGTGCACCAATACTACTGGAGCTGAGAAAGAACTTTGACTCGGTTGAATTATACCAGCCTCTAGCATTTCTGCAACCATACGTTCAATTTCACTTTTTTGGACATAGGGATATCTGTACGGCCTGATGTTTGGAGGAACACTTCCTGGAATAAGATGAATAGCATGATCATGATCACACATAGGTGGGAGACCCTTGGGAGTCTCAAATACCTTGGAATGATTGTCCAGGACTTTTTGGAGATATGGAGAAATAGATGATTCCAATGTGGAAACATCTAGCGAGCATAATTGTGCAATTACACCTCTTTGCTCCTTTTTTAGAAGCTTTGTCATACCATGAGAGATGATTATCTTTCCCGGTTTCCCTGCAATACCCCTTAATTCAATTTCCTTTCCTTCCATAGAAAATTTGATGAAAATTTCTTGAAAATTAAAAGCTATTGTACCCAAGGATTGTAGCCATTGGAATCCTAGTACAACATCCGCACCTCCCATTGGAATGGAAAGCATTGGGCTAGTCAATACATATTCTCCCATGGATAGCTTGATATTATGGCACTTTCCAGAGCAATTTATTGTTCCTCCATTTGCAATCATCACTTGACACTTTGGTGCTGGATATAAGAAGCAATTCAATTCTTTTGCTACCCTACAATGAATAAAATTGTGGGTGCTTCCTGAATCAATCAACACTATTACCTTTTTCTTCTTGATTTGTCCTTCTATCTTGATGGTTTGAGGAGTGGTAATTCCTGCCAATGCATTACAAGATATGGTCTGATTTATTTGTTCTTCATCTAGGCTTTGTTCCTGGAGTATATCTTCTACTTTTGACCTTTCTTGCTCCTTTTCTTCTTCCTCTTCACAATCTATGTAAAATAATTTCTTCTCAGCACACTTATGACCTTTAGTGTATTTGCTATCACAACTGTAACAAAGCCCTTTTGCTCTTTTTTCTTCCAATTGTTGTGGTGTCAACCTTATAGGTTGTGGAAGACTAGGGGCAGCAACACTTCCGTCTTTATAGTTGTGAGTGGTATGCTTCCTGGTTGCCATAATTTTGCTTTCCATTTTTCTTGCTAACCTGAATGCCTTCTCTAATGGATCAGGTTCCCAAAGGCGAACATCATGTTGGATATTATCCTTTAAAGACCCTATGAACACATCAATCCTATGCTCCTCTGGAATATCTTTTACCCTTATGTTCAATTTTTGGAACTTCTTAATGTGCTCCACTACTGAACCCTTTTGTTTGAGACTTATCAATTGGCTAAAAAAAGTGTTGCTTTTTGTATCTTCATAATGTGCTATCAATTCTTCCGTAAAAATTGCCCAAGTAATAAATTGTTTACGAGAACAAAGCCATTGATACCATACAAACTGATTTGGTTCCAAATATACAGTTGACATACGTACCTTTTGTGCGTTTTGCACATTATTGAGATCGAAGAATTGCTCCATTTGTAATATCCATGTGGCGGGATCCTTGCCATCAAACTTCCTCATATCGATTTTTGGAATATGGTGATTCTTAGATCCAACATTAGCATCTATGGAATCATGATTAACATTTATTTTGTTCTCATCATGAGTTTCCTTTACTACCTTCCACCATTAGTGACCCTTTCTTGTAGCAATTTCTTCAATTCTTCCATGTCTGTCTTCAAATCTATCTTCAAATCTGCCATGTCTCTCTTCAAATCTGTCTTCGAATCATCCATCTTAGCTTCCATGCCCTTTATCTTAGATTCCACGCCATTTACCTTAGATTCCACACCACGTATCTTAGCTTCCACGCCATTTATCTTAGCATCTGTTAACTTTTGTGAGCGTGACATTTGTTGCACTTGTTCTTGTAATTTTGATATATCATGTAGCATTTCTTCCTCTTCTTCATGAGTCATGCTAGAGCTTTCAGGTTCCTTACTAGGTGTTTGCTTTTTCTTTCCTCGGGGCATCAGTTACCGATAATAATGCTTTACTATGCCCTTTGAATTCCGTTAAACCAAGCTTACACAAAAATTAAAAAAAAAAACTACACACCTTTTTTCACTTTATAGAAGCCTGATATTGAATCTGATATATCTCTGTAATTTCGGATCATCTAGTTCTGAAATTGCTACCTGTAGTATTATTCTGTGTCCTCTTTCCAATGCCACAAGTCTGAGCCAAATTGGATTCTCCAAAGAAGAGTTATGTGAAATCTCCCACAGTGACTTGATTTTAGACTAGCTCCGTAGAGCGAATTTGTACGACGTGCCACGAGTCACTTTTTCAACCTTTGAATCTGAAACACATACAAAAGAAACTACAGTCCGTCCTCTTTTTGTACCTTCTTACGAAATTTCAATCCGATCCCCAGAGAGAAAGTTATGACGATTTTCCCCAGGTCACCTGTTTTGAATGTAATTCAGGAGTCTGCAAGAAGACCAACTTCCTCAGATCATATCTCCGCAAATATCGTGCGAAAAGATCTGAAATTCGGACCCAAGTTTTAGCGCAATTTCTTCTCAAATGGGTTTTTTTTGTAACTTCTGAAACATCACAGAAAATAATTTATAGCGAAAATTCCATGATGACCTGTTTGGAGCAGCGAAACCCTAGAATCCAAAGCTCTGATACCAAATGTTATGAAACCAACTCAAGAAAAGATAGAAAAGATAGATCAACGCCTTAGAATTCAGCCTCTTCGAGGGGGAAACCTCCTTTACATTACATAATTGAACAATTCTTGGATGATAAAAATGACAAAACCTCCTTTCTATATATAGGAGTCTAAGGAGTCACAATATAATCCAGCCGACCTAACAATAATAACATAAAGCCACAAAAATAACAATAGAGGGATTCTATGGGGCACATAAATAACAATATGGGGGTAATAGGGGCACAACAATATAAATAAGGGGTATAACTACAATAGTAATGGGGTAATCACTAGTATTATAGGGACCCAACAATCTTCCTCATGTGTGCTTGTCACGATGTTTTTGGAATCCTTGTATTTGCAAATCACTCATGACGAGAAATAATCAACTTGAAAATCTCATATTCTACTGTGTTTCATGAATATTTTATGCTCATGAATTTTCGGTGTGATAAAGAGGGACAAAAGGGGCTTCAGGGCGCATGGACACACTTCGAAAGGCTGAAGGGTGGAGGAGGGAATGCTTCGGGGCTTCATCAATCACTCATGCACTCAAAATAAGGGGATAGTTAAGTTAGGGCGCATGGTGCAAGTCCAAAGGAAGAAGGGGGAGGCTTTGGGATTTCCAGGTCCACTGTGTGCTCAAGGGAGAGATGGAGAGCACAAAGCACACTCCTGAAGGACGAAGCATGAAAAATTTAGGCCTTTGGGGTGCATTCGTGCACTCAAGAGGCCCATGAGGGCACATGGCACAAGTATGAAGGCTAAAGGGAAGATATTTGTGCCTTAAGAGTGTGCTCATACGCTCAAAATGTATGGAGGGTTCATGACACATTGGGGAAGGATGAATGGAGGAGCTTAAAGTGTTTAGTGTGTGCCTATGCACTTAAGGAGGTCACAATTATTTGAGTCAAAGGAGTGCGCTCAAGGAAGACTTGGTCTCTAGGAGGGCGTAGTTCAGAGTAAGGAAGTGGGAAGAGGGTGAAGGAGTGCACCTTACACCCTTGGAGGGAACATGGTTCACTTAAAAACAATGAAGGACTCCCCATCAAGGCTTTCGAGTGCACTCATGCACTCTTGGCCTTAATGAATTTGCTTTGAAACCAAGTATTTATCTAAGTTTGGAATATGAGGCGAGGGGCGAACACAATGAGTTTAGACATAGAACCACGCATGATACATACCAACTCATCAAGAAGACTTAGAAAAACTTTAAAAATGATGAATTTACGTCAAAACACTAGTTTATACACATTCCCCAAGAGCAACGAGTGTAGTGTGTGTGACTGCGACCAAAACGTGTTGTTTTATGACAACAAATATGTTATGACCATGAAATGCATCACAAGATGTTTTGATCAATTTGATGACACTTGAGACCATTCAAAGACACTTGAAACACATAGAATAACATGAAACGACAATTGGTGATAAAAAAGACTCTAGATTCGACATAGATAGTAGGCTCCAAAGTTCAAATGTAGCAAAATTTTGGAGGGTGTTGTAGCAGCAACAACACTTGGCGACACAGTGGGTGGACTTTAGCTTCTCTGTCTGGGAATAAATTTTGGTGAAGGGCCATATTTTTAGGAAGTATTGATTTCCTCAATTTCCCCTTTTAGACTTAGTTTTGTACATAACATCTCACTTTTCTCTGCTTGGTCGAAACACGCACAAAAGATACACCATATCACAATTACTTCAATATAGGAGAGGGTGATGTGTGCAATGAGTTTATAATATTCAAAGTATGAGTTTTCATCTCTGGTGTTTCTTCGCTGCCAACAGGCTTGGATATTACCTTAGAGTAGTCACTTCAGGAGCACAAACATTGCTTTGCTTCCAGCAATCTTGGATAGTACCCCGACGAAGTCGCTTGCTTCACCTCCCTGCACAGGAAGCCTTTTGTCTTCTTTCACCCTTTGTTTATTTATTTTAATAGGACTGTGCATTGACACTTATTATTTTCAATGGGTGGAAGAGGGATCACAAATTATTGAGAGTAGAGGAGGTTTCCCCTTCAAAGAACTATTTTTAAGACCTCTAATATTGGTTTTCTCACTTTAGATTTTCCCCTTATCCCTTCTCTACTAGATTAGACAAGCATTAAAACAAAATTAGTTTTACCAAAAGTAGTATAATTTAGATACCAACATAGGCACGAATATAATAGTTTCCCTCAATGTTCTCCTATTGGACGAATCGTATTTTCCATATGGAATTAACTCAACCGATGGAATTTTCCCAAAAAAAGAAGAAGAACGACAAAAGGCTAAGCATTGTGGTTGTCAAACTTCTCTTTTATTATGCTATAAATAATTTTGAGCCATGAATTTTATACAAGGGTCTTATTTATGTACACTGACCAATAAAGAAGACATGACATAACAGATGAACAATGAACAAAAAAAAAAGAAAGAGAAATAATAAAACTGTACAGGAAGTGCAACTTGTAGCTTCTATCGAAAGAAATGCTTTAGATCTTGTCTATTTATGGGAAGGGGGTCAATCCTCCCATCTAATGATTTCAACTTGAAAGTATTGTGGCCAAGATTTTCATCAACAATAAATGGTCCAATCCACAAAGGCTGGAACTTTTTGTGTTTTCCCTTTTCTTCGTGGGTTTATCCCACTTCAGGACTAGGTCACCCACATCAAATCTCTTTTCCCCTATGGACTTCTTATCAAACCAACACTTTACATGGTTATGATGTACAAAAAATTGGTCTTTGGCCTTGCACCTTTCTTCCTCGAGTTTGAGTAATGTATCTATCCTACTCTGGACCAGAAGGCAAGGTATACCTTGTGACTCTTGAGAGAGTTGCAAGGCCAAAAGATACAAGTTCAGAGGAAAGATAACTTCTTTACTGTAAACTAGGAAGTATGGCAAGGTTATCAAGGAAGGATTTGGAGTTACATGGTCATCCCAGAGTGCATTGGTCAAAGCTTTATGCCAGTTCCTTTGTTTAGAGAAGATGGTTTTCTTGATTATGCAGATAAGATTATTATTTGTGGATTCAACCAAACCATTTCCATGCGGATAATAATTAGATGCATGTTTCAATACAATTCCATTTTCTAATGCGAATTCATAAATTTTTAATAATGAAAAATATGTCACATTATCAAATACAAGTGACATAGGAATGCCAAACCTGGTTATAATATTTTGTTGTAAAAATTGAATGACTTCTTGATAATTTACTTGTCTAAGAGGAATTGCTTTTGAACACCAAGTGAAGTAATATGTGGTTGTTAGAATAAATCAGTGTTGCTTCGACGAATGAGGAAAAATCTCTTTAATAACAGCAAGGCCCCACTATTGGAATGGTTCTTCAACTGCTACTAGTAGTAGTGTGGCGGCTGACCTCTGATCGCGAAAGGCACATCTCTGACATGCTTAGAACTTGCAGGAATAAGAATGGGAATCCTTAAATAGAGTGGGACAATAATTTATATCCATCATAACTTTATGTGTCATAGTGTCGCCCACATAGTGGCTACCTTCCGGTCCATTGTGTAAATATTTAAGGACCTTCTACATATCTTATGACTCAAGGCACCTCAGTAGGACACCATTGTGGTGCTTCTAAAAAAGCACTCCATGAACTAATTGGTAAGATAGATATTTTAAATGAATGGCCCTCTTCTATTTATTCAATAAGTATGAGGGAAAGGTATCATGCTCCATAAATTTCTGTAGTTTTGCATACCATGGAACTATAGACGTGGACTGAGGAACATGTTCAATGTTATATATTTCGATCTCCTACTCCCATCCTGAAAGATCTTGTTCAAGAGAATATCTTGCTTCGGTGGATAGCTTACATAGGCCATGAAATTTTATGGTATGAACTGGCTTTAACTCCAATCATATTCTTGAAGACAAGTCATCCAGTTAGCCCTCTTTTCACCCAGCTCTTGCTACATGAATAATGTTCTTACTGCTGGATGAGGTAAAAATATAATTGTGTGAGATTTTAATAGACAGGGACTGAAATATTTAACTACCTTGTATACTTCATATGCTTGTTTTTCAATGTATGATAATTTAATTCAGGCCCTTATAGACTAGCACTCATAAAGGAGATATGCCACTCATTTCCTTCAATATTTTTCTGAGTCAACACGGCCGCAATCGATGAATCCGAAGCAAACATATAGTAAAAGAAATATTTTCCATGGCCAAGACTGAAAAGTGTGGGTGCATCGAAAATATCTTACTTAATCTGAGTGAAAGCATCACTTTCCCATTTATGCAATTTGTATACTACATCTTTCTTAATCATATCATATATGGGTTTGACTATCTGAGCAGAATCAGAGATGAATTTTCTCAGGAAATTAATTTTTCCTAAGAAAGAGGGAACGAGATCTTTGTGATGGATTTGACCCTTTAGGGATCAATCTTAATTACTCTCTTTGCAATGATGTGCCCCAATAGAATCCCTTCGGACACAATGAAGACACTCTTCTCGGGATTAAGAGAAATCCCATACTTTTGACAACGCTCAAATATTTGATTTAGATGACATACATGATTTTATATTTTCTTGGAGAATATAATAACATAATTCAAATAAACAATGACACTTTGACTTATAAGGCCACAGAAGGAGATGTTCATTGCTCTTTGGAAAGGCACACCTACGTTTAAAAGTCTAAATGGCATCCTCTTGAAAGATTTTTTTTTCCATTTGGTCTAAAAGTTAGTTTTCAGTCTGTCTCATTTTTGTACTAGCACTTGATTATAACCAAATAAACCATCTAGTAAAGAAATTTTTTTAGACCCATATACTATTTGGAGTATCTTCTCCATGGATGGAATTGGATAGTTATCTTTATCAGAAGCTTGATTAAGTTTGCATAAATCTACATATAATATTATCTCACCAGACTTCTTTCTGATTGAAACTAGATGGAAACCCACATGGAATGTCTGACTTTAAAGATGATTTGAGCACCCAACAATTCCTTCTGTATAAGGGGTTCCGGTGTTAGATGAAATTTCTGTAAATTCTGTTGGAACAATTTTGCCCCTTCTTTTATACGGATGAAGTGCTGGATAATACGAGTGTCATAAGTCTTTAAATCATTGTATGCCCATGCGAACACATCATGATACTATTTGAATAAGTGGATAAATGCCTACTGTTCTTGTGAAGAACAACAATTACCTAGGTTCACATACTTTGAATCTTCGTGAGTTTCCAAATTGACTAGTTTAGATGCTAACTTTGAACTCTGAGTCTTTGTGTTGGTTTTCCCTCCAAATCAGTTCTGCAGGTCATATCAATTCTCCAGGGACACCACACCTTTTGGAATAATGTTTCCTTTTGTTGTATTAGACGCCTCCTGCAGAGCCTGATCATGCTCATCCTCCTCTATGGAATCATCTTTGAATATGTTAGCACTAGCCATAAAGTGCAAGAAAACACATAAGTTAGTGACATTGTTTGACACAAATGGTTTATATATAATTTCAATAGAAAAACCATTTTTTAATGGCGACATCCTAGCGTCTGCATTTTCTAATGCATCTGCTACAACATTTCTAAGTCTAGGAACATAAATAATATTGAAAGCTTTGAAATGATTGATCAAACACCATACCTCTTGCTGATAGTTTTTAAGATGCAGTGAAACACAATGTATAGTATCTCATACTTGACGAGTGACCACCTCTGAGTCACCAATTACCTTCAGAATTTCTACCTTCAGGTCAATAAATTTCTTTAATCTGAGTACATGTGCTTCATATTATAAAGTATTATTAGTACACTTGAACTCCAAACTACATGAAAGGATATGATTCTTATTATGTGGGTCTATAAGAACACAACCAACTCTTGAACCATCCTTCGTCTTTGAACCATCAAAATATAAATTCCAAATATCATAAGCTACTAAGCTACTTCCTATACTATTATTACTACTATTAATATTATTGTGTACATCTATATTACATGTTTCATTTTCACTAGCTAGAGAACAAGGAAGGAGCTCCAAATATGTATTTGGTGTAATGGTTGATGGATGTGCCTGATAACACCCGAGGTCGATCTCAAGGAAAAAATTCCCAAAAATTGGATTAGCAAAAGCAAGAGGCTCATTGTGGCCCTCAAGTGGTGTCATGATGTGTTGCATGTACGATTCACTGTTCACTCGAATATGGTTATTCCTGCCCTTATATGGAAGCCACAAATGTAACTAGTCCTTTGCAAAATACCCTTGCAATTTGCTAGACAAGTATTTGCTAAGAAGCACACCATAGGATTTTGGTATGTCCATAATTACAATATTTATACATTGGTCACCTTGATCATATTTTGATAATATGATAAGCACATTCTTAAGCTCACCAATAGCTTGGACAAGAGACTTGTCTAGCTGAATAATGTGTCCATCAGTTTTATCTAATTTTGCATTTATTTTCTTTACTGTAGATAACGACATTACATTTACAGATGCACCACAGTCAACTAAAAAATTATGGACATTGTAATCAAAATTTCAAATGTTAATAAAAACAAATTGCAAAGAGTGTTAGGTTTTAATATTAAAGCATTCACTACATATTCAAGGGAACCAAAATATTTACCTAACACCTTTTGAGAAGATGAAGCTTTATCACATGTTGAAGGATGTGAAAAGTTCTAGACAATAAGTTCATGTTGTCCTGCAAAATTTGCGAGCTCATAGAAATAAATTTTGGCTCACGTCTTCCTCATATCTTCCACTATGTTATAATCAATTGTTTCACCAATAATAGGAAATGTTGAAGTGTCTGGAGGAGTGGATTTATTTGACACTTTTGAAGTGCTAGGCTTACCCTTACTGTTGAAGGAAGTGTTCTTGGACTTAGTTTCATATCCATACTTACTTTGTGCATTCTGAGTAATATTGATGGGTGGTGAGTTTCTTCTTAGCAAATGCTCTTTTAATTTTTGTCTTGTCAATTCTTGTTCAAAGATGGGCCCTTTACTCCAAATTGTATCGACCGTTTTTCTTTTGAGGGGGGGGCTTGATTCTATAGTGGTTCTTCAAGATTATTCTTGTCAGCGTTGTAGATACACTGGTATGCATTTACTGCATGTCCAATACTTTTGCTTTCTTAAGCCGACGAAGGTTCTTCTATTTCTTCTGTTTGTTCTATTTGCTCATATGCTAATAGAGTATCCACAATGTGTGCAGCCAGAGCGTTCATGTTGTGATTCCACTAAGGACATGTCTACTATTAATGATATTACTAATGGGAAAAACAATAATTATCCATGATGATACTTTTTATGTTCATCGCAACATTCGAGCTATGTGCTGACTTGACGTGTTGATTATTGTTGTTACTATTACTCCTTCGGAAAGGGAAGGACTTGGGGGGGATGTTGCTAGTGGAAGTCTCTCTTGACCTCTTCTTTAGCTCTAAGATTTCATTGGTGAGTGTCTTCACCACCCTGATCAAGCTTTCGATGTCTGATGATTCCTTTTATTTAACCTTATTAGAAGAACACTGTGACTTCCTACTAGTTTCTTTGGAGTCATTTGATTCTTCATCATCCATAATAAATCCAATCGCGAACAAGTCCTTCTTGACGACAATCAGTTCTACAAATTTTAATTCCAATGTTGCCTTTGTGGTTCTTTTCATGAGTTGGGAAATGTTGGTGGGCAAGGTAGCTGTGTAAAAATAAATAGTGATTAAATCATACAATTGCGTGCCGAGGGGAAACTTATTCAATATACGATTAGATTTTTGATTAAAATATTTCACTTTCTCTTCCCCCCCCCCATATTGATGCTTCTTAGCTCCTTGAGTAACATGGTGAGAGTTTTGTCATTCGAAAATTTATCGAGAAACAACTTTTTAAACTCCCTCCAGGTGGATTGAATTGATGGGTAGACTGTGGTACCATGTTGCTGCTCTGCCTTCTGATGTATAAGGGAAAAATCTAGAGGCAACATTATCATACCTCACCTCCAACATTCGTAGATGCATGTAAAATAATTGAGGTGATCTTCTTCCTTCGTCTTCTTATCTAGATCATAATTTGAAAGCAACTTCTCTGGATGTCTTGGCATCTTATGTAAATTGTATGGAAGATAAAGTGACCCTTGGGCCATCCAATCCAAATCTTGGTTAGCTATGTTCTCGTCTTGGTGTTCTTCCTCCTTATCAAAATATGAGGAATCTTCACTATCTAATTCATCGAAGAGGTCGTAAAAAAAAACTGTGTTGTCCTTGTACCCTTCATTAAGGGGTGGAATATGCTCTTGATGTTCTGTATCTTTCGCGGATTCTGCCAACTGCTCAAGAGTGGTAAAGACCAAATCTTCAATTGTAGAAATTAATATATTGGTACTAGTTGTTTCTTTCTTTGGAAAATGAAGAAGATTATGTGCTCTAGGAATTAATCTAATATCATTCGTGTATCGATGGGTTATGTGTCAAATTTCCCGAATCTACTCATAGGTTACCTTGCAAGTTGGTTCTGGGCCAGGCTGCAAATATCATCCTACTTCAGGAATTGGAGTTAGAATGGTCCTCGAAATGTTGTTACCTTTTCTGGAAGAAGAATGATTTGGGTGTGCGGAGTTATCAACCATAAAAAAATGGTTTCCCTCCTTCTAGCGCCAGAATGTTGGCGGTGCAGGAAACCACCAAGATAAATGGATATCCCCAAAATCAGGTCCCAACTATAACTCACACCATTTGGTGTAGGAGTCCTATCCAGAATATAACCTGACTACCGATTAGTTAAATATGTGCCTTGGCTTTAGCTGTCAACATGAGAGAGAAGTGAAAATGTAGTAGTGAAGAAGGAACTACCTAGATAGCAATAACATATCTATACACTATTCAAGAAGTCACTGGGTTCAACTCTTGTA
Organism: Pinus tabuliformis; assembly: GCA_031772625.1. Lineage (NCBI taxonomy): Eukaryota > Viridiplantae > Streptophyta > Pinopsida > Pinales > Pinaceae > Pinus > Pinus tabuliformis. The sequence goes on along the minus strand of CM062817.1, from coordinate 1,092,590,497 downwards.
GAGAAGAAGACAGGATATCTCATGTGCTAGAAAAATAATCCCTAGAGTTTGAAAGGGAACAAGTTTTTGAACAGGCTGTGAGTGAAGTTGACACTAATGGTGAATCTAGTGGCTCCTCTATTGATTTGGAATATGTTGAAAAAAAATATTTTTGAAAAGGAAACTAATATCATCCCTTGAGGAGATCAATAAAATCAGAGCCATTAATCTAGAGCCAGACGTAGAGAATATAACATTAAAAGAGGAACCGTTGAATCTTCAAAAGCATGCAAAGAATTCTAAAGATTTTGAAGAAATTTGAGGAAGAAGAAATTCCCCCTAGGTCGAGACAATAAATATAGGTGAAAGTGACTCAACAAAAGCATTGAAGTGACCCACTAGCTTTGTTAAAGATATACCTAACAACACTACTATAACATAGAAAAGAACGCAGCCACAAGGAGACAAAAATACTTTAGAAATTAAAGGTATGTAACCCCTCAGCTGCTTTCATTGGCACTTTTCCTTCAAGTGTCTAGAGAGGAAAAATAAGGTGCAACAATGCAGTGGAATGCTCTATTTCAACAATAACCATGAATTTCTTAAAACAATTCGAACAACCATGCACAAAGAGACTTTTCCCCTTAAATGAAATATTATCAGTGGTCTAATAACACTAGGAGAATGAGTATCGATTTAAGAAATTGGACGAGCAAAATTTGATAAGAATAATTCATTTTCCCCTTTTCTAAATCACATTGAATGCTACAGGTGTAATAATTTTGGGCATAAGGAAACTGCATGCAAACTTGGAAAGAATCGGCCTCCTTTCCAAAACAAGTCAAATATAGGCATGGATCATGTTGGGAGACAACAAGGACAACTGCACAGGATTTATTACAGCAATCATAAGAGAGGCAGGTCAAATGGTGCATGGAGGCAACAAAAACCAATGTTTGGCTATAAAAATAATCATCATAGAATTAGTAGATCAAATCCTAAAATTCTTGTGGTATATACCACTTATATAACTTGCAACAGGAAAAGAATTCAATTAGATAAAAGAAGCAATATCATCCCAAATAATTCTCCAAATTAGTACAGGAAGAAAGCAAGTACAAACAATGAGAAAGAAGAGAAATAGGAAATTTGCATTTTGGCATTAATTGGTGCTAATAAGAGGAATAATTGGTGGATTGTGTGCTCAGACTATGTATGGAAGTAATTCAGTCAAAAAAGAGTACCAGATCAGTGCAGGAAATCAAGTTATGGTTTTGACCAAGTAAAAACTCAGCATACCCAGGCGTGGAAGAAAAAGGGAGATAATATACCCAAGGGGAGTAGATCCCCTATTCCTCTTCATTGAAAAGAAAAGGTTGGCTTTGTAGAAGCCATAAAGGTTAGATTCAAGGAGTAGAAAGAAAGTGCCAAGTAATGCTTATGAAGGTTAAGGGAAGTATGCCACTCTTGTTTTTCTCTAGTTTATGAAATTGTTGAGGTAGACTGGTGTTGCTGAGTATTGTGGTTGATTGATTCAACGATATTGTCAAATCAGATTGTTAGTATGAGTATATAAGTGATGCCAAAATAGGGATGATGATAACTATTTACTACCAAAGTTTCCTTGTCTTGTGAAAGTATGTTTACAAAATAAGATGTAGCATAATCATAGGGGGAGAACACTTAGTTAACAAGTGCTAAATAATTGGTATCATTTAAAATATTGGTATCAATGATCTCAAAGGTATTATAAATTGGTATTAAATATCATTATATTTTTGTCAGAGTGTGGTATTCATATTGTTAGTATGAGATTGTAATTCCAACTATTGGTGAAAGAGTTCTAATTTATATGTTAATGTTCATATTAATTCAAGTTTAATGTGGTGATTCTGTTGCCATTAGAAGTTTGTCAAGTAGAGTATATGTGGAGTTGTTGGTCTAGGCATGCATTGGTGAGTGTCCCTCTATGTTTGTAATATAAGCACTTCTAAGTGTTACACTTCACTTTTCATCAATTAACAAGTTGATGGTGTTCGTAATGCATCGGATAGGTTGCTATTTTTGCTAGAGGTTAGGTGTATGTGTCCAAGGAGGCACTATTATGAATGTAAGCCTAGCTGAGACTTAGACTAGCAGACATTATTTTTCTCATGGCTCAGTTGTACAAGCATGTGTTGCTTTAGCAAGAGATCCCTCTTGACTACTTGAGGTAGAGATTGAGAGTAATTACTCATGTCCTTTCAATTCAATCTTCTCCACATGAAAAAAAGGAAGCTGCTTATATCAAATCAGAGATGCCTGAAGTTTCTATAATAAGATGAAGCAGTTGAAAAGTCCACAAGATCAATAAGACATGGGGATATTATTGACAAGGAGAGCATGCTGGTCTCTTTGCCATTGATGTCAAAGGGGGAGATGTATCTCAAACAAAAACAAACACAGAAGAGGGAGATGTATTAATGATAAAACAATATAAGATTTCTATAGATAATAGAAGTGCAATTATCTTTGCTTGATTATTGGAGATGTTGTTTTGTTTGATCATGGTGTTTCCATCAATTACAAAGGGGGAGAATTTTAGAAATATGCTTTCATTGATGGGAAAGTCGATGAGGATGAGGTAAAAGGAAAAGAAGATGATGGGGGATTGTTAGAATATGTTTGCAAAGGAGGTGATCATTGATGTCAAGTATTGAAAAAGGTGTTGTCATTAGTCCATTGACGTCACAAGTGTCAATGGTGGTGTATCCAAATCAAAGGTACTGAAATGGAAAAAGTATAAAAGACTACAAGAAGAAGGAAAATCAACACATGTATAGAAAAGGTGTTGCTAGGCTCAGATGTTTCCAAGCATATTGGTAAACAATAGTGGTGGAGCTAATTAGTGAAGGTGAAAAATATTTTAAGACATTTTTAGCTATCAAGATCACTTGAAGAGAATTTGGGACCCACTTATATGGAAAGAGATCTGAAATATCTTTCTAGTGGTATATGGAAGTTTCAAAATGGCATCGTGGATTGTTATGGCCAGTCAAAGTGGCAAAGCTATTAGTGGTGGAGGACCTTTGGAGCATTTTAATTTTTGTGCACAACCAAACGTAGAAGAGATGGTTAGCAGAGTAGCTAAAGTAAGACCAAGCAGACATGGATCTAATAGTAGCAGGAGATAGGAATTTTTTATTGGCCAAAGTATGAGCCAGTACAACACGTAAGCCCGACGACGAAATCTCATAAGAACCTTAATAAATATACATAAGGGAACCAAAAATGTTGTTCAATGATGACGAAAACCGGATAGAGGTTGCAGTCCACCAAAATTTGATTGGTGAAAGTTTAAAAGGAGAGGCCCACTATACAATTCATTCCGCAAAGTCTATCTCGGAAGAAACAAGGAGCGCGTAGAGGATGAGGCCCAGGATGGTATATGGCCAGGAAACATCTCGTGATGAGAGTTGCAACAATGAAAATAAGGTTTGTACCATTAAAATTTAGTTGGGAAATTGATGGAAAACAATGACCTGGGTTCCCCTCTGCTTCCATATGCTAGACAATATAGACCAATGAGAACAAGACATATGGCACAATGTGATTGGTTCATACAAATGACATAGATGCATAGGTGGTAAGATGACATCATCATGATGTCAAATAAGAGGAAACATGGCAGGAAAATTCAATGTTTTTGGGTGCCCTAGTGGGCCAAATATGAGTGACACTTGTCACCACTTAGATGACACAACATGGCATTTATGATGTCAGCGTGACATCATCCCAGAGGATTTATCCCGGAAGGTCTATAAAGTGCACAAAGGAGGATCCTGGGGGCTGACTAAACGTCAAGCACATGTGACAGTTGTTAGAGACAAATTAGCCCGACATGCATTTGATTGGTGCACAGGTGCAGGTGGTGGTTCCCACATGACACATAAGCTTGATCCCCTGAACTCAGAAGGTTTTGAATGTTGTTGAAGGAGTAATGATGGGAAGACAAAGCATCAAAACACATTAGGTATATAGTTACGAAGTTATGACCAATGGGAGAAGAAGAGATGCGACCCCACGGTGAACACGCCATCCTATAAGTATTATCCCAGAGGGAAAAACAAAGGCACACAGGTAAAAATGGCCGGGATAACAGAGCTGGGAGATAAAAATATCATTAGAACTTTACGTTCCTGTCAAATTATAGAATATGATTTAGGACATGGTTTTGAGGTGATTTTGTGTATTATGATTGTGGGCCTTCAATTTAATTGCAATGTAAAAGTGTCGTGTGCATGTTTCAAAGGGATTAACGCCTTAAGCTAGAATGGGTTGGCAACTTCTCAATGACCAAGAGCCCAACAAAGTTTGCAATGTAAAATAATCCCTCAGGGCTTAAGGTGCAAAGGGGTCTGCAAAGTTGAATTTGGTAGTGTTTTGAAAACGTTTTATAAAAGCGCTTGGGTTGAGACTTATATGGCAATGAATAATGTTTAAGCTCTTGGGGCCTATTGTGAATGTAGATCTACAATCTTGATTAAAGCCATTTGGGCCATAAAATAAAATGCTTGAGGCTACATGACAATTGGCTCATGGATTTTATGGGATATATATTTGGAATCTTTTTTTATATAAATCCTCTAGCATTTTGTATGAAACACGCTGGTAGCATGATTTTGGATTTTGTGCCAAATATAACAACACTTCCAAAACTAGAAAATGAACACATCAATGATATGGAAACATTATAGTGGCATGGACAAGATTAGAGGAAAATTTGGTTGTTCAACCAAAGTTGGATCTAGCAAATTTTAGAAGAATCTCTACTAAATCCTGTAACTCACCAAAATTGAGGAAAACAACAGTTTAACGCAGTTATTCTCAGAGAAATATAAGAGTAGAGTTTGATGATTTAAATAGCATATTTAGAAGAGTTAGTTGAAGAAGGACAAAGGAAAAATTAAAGAATTCATGCAATCATTTAAGTGCAATATAACAAAAGATTCAATTCCAAAAATATCAGTCCAAAATTATTTATAAGTAGAATTGAATTTGCAAAGTGAGCAGGGTGTGTAAGAGTGCAACCATGTTGGTTGTGAGCATGTGTGGAAGGTTATTGGTGCAATGATATGCATAGTGTTGGTATGCATCAAAGTTGAATCAAAGATCATATTTGATGTCTGAGAGGTGAAGAATGAATTAGCAATTGGTGTTTTGGTGATGATGTTGGTGTGTATGGAAATTTTGATCAATAATCAGAATTGTGGAAGGTGTTTTGGTGTTTTTATCAGTAATTAGAGAATTTATTAAGGTTTTTGTATGGTGGGTTTGGTGAGTAGTTGAGGTAATAAATTTATTTGTTTACGAAAATAATTTTCCTATTGATTTGAGTTTGAAAATGATGAAAGATGGATCAACAGGGACAACAAGTGGTAGCTTTCATACTAGGGACAAGAGTCCCTTTCAACATTGACTGATAAACAAGTAGGGGCAAGATTCCCTTTCAGTAGTGGGTGATAAATGAGCAGGGTCAAGAGTCCTTTTCACCAGAGGCTGACAAACGAGTAGGGGTAATAGTCCATTTCAGTGAAATACGATAAACAAGTATGGGAAATAGTCCCTTTAACTGAAAGCTGATAAAGGAGCAGGGGAAATAGTCTCTTTGAGTGAAAGCTGATAAACAAGGAGGGATATAAGTTCCTTTTTGTAGCAACTGATAAACCTACAAGTAGTAGCTTCTCGAGTAATGATGTAATCAAGTTGAAGCTTGTATTTGAAAAAGAAATAAAAGGAAGATTCATGTCTTGTGTATGTGTTTCTCATGTGCTTGATCGTGATAATGATGTTTTTCTTAACATGATTTATTACATGAGTGATTGCTAAAGTGTTTGAAAAGTATAATTTGTGAATAATCGTATAATTTTGTCACACTATTGATTCAATCCCACCTCTTAGTAGTGTCCTAATTTCCATTGTTTCGAACATGGGGTTATAGGAATAACACTACTAGGGAGGCTCTAATTGAAGTAACATCACCATGATATTCCATGATTACCACTTTCCATCATTCCCTCTATTCCATATCCATTCTTTGGGCCTCATTCTCATCCTTGATTCTATGATAGAAAATTTTCCATGAATTTTGATGCAACTAAAATAAAGGTAAAATAAAAAGAAATCCATAATGAAATAAAAGATTAAAATGCAAAAGATGTTTGAGACAGAAATCAATGCATGGGAAAAAAACTATCATGAGCTCTTCCCCCTCATTAGCCGTCACTGGTTCTTGAGCACTTGGTGCTACATCCATAAAATGGAACCATTGTATTGCCTTAACCTTGAAAAGAAATACATTCTTCATCATTTAGGTGTAATAAATGATAAATTTGAAAAAGCAAGCTTGGGCTCTAGAGCTATGCACCTAAATCAATGCATTATCATAAAAAATAAGAGACGCGTCGAGGATACGAATAACTCGTGCCTCCATTATTTATCCCTCCTTACATCTATATACTCAGATGTTGGATTACCATTAGCAGGTCACTTGGCTATGACACCTTTCCCTGAAGCCATGCCCACTCCATGGCCACCATCTTCACACACACCTATGGATTGAAGGGTTAACCTAGGACTTGTCACTTCCTCTTGGGATTTGAAATGCATAATACAATGATCAATTTAGCCATCCCTAACATAAGAGAGGGAACACTTATATGAGACCTTGTCTAGTTAGATATTTGTAGGTGATCTTTGTGTGAAATACTGATTGTGCCCCTTGTTTGGTCTAAAATGCGGATGCAAATTAGAGTTTCATTTACTAACAATCTGGGTAAGTAAATTCAAGGATTATCCAATATATATGGAATTAGATACAACTAAACTAAGCTAGGTGAAGAAATGCCAAAGCTCCCTTACAGGAGGTCTTTCATTTGGATCTCCAACACCTATTTAGTCATCTAACAAAATGAAATCTAAAGACATTGTGATAGGTGTAAGAAATATTAAAGCTTCCTTGGGGGAGACTGTTCATTAATATTTCTAACATCTTAATCAACAAACTATTTAGACTGATGAAATTAAAGCACTTAAACCTAATTCTGATTGATTGCATGAAATATTAAAGCTCTCTTACAAGAGACTATTCATTTATATCTCAAGCATATAAATTAGAAACTTAAACTAATGAAATCAAACATTAAACAACAAATCAGATTCATTGAAAGAAACATTAATACTTTCTTACAAAAGGTCATTTGTTAATATTTCAAACATATGAATCAATAATTTAATCTAATGAAATTCACAACAAACATAAAATGAAAGTTTACCAAAACAAAATGAGCATGCATGTGAGGCAATGGGGGCCCTCCATAGCTCCACAAGCACGCTTTAGAAAGAAGTCAAATGTACAAGAAAATCCAATCCACTTTATTTATCGTCAATTGCAAATTGCAATTACAAGCTCCAAGTTCTACATTCCAAGAGGTCCTAAACTCTACACTACAATGATTCTAAAATCTAAAGTTACAAATGAAGGACTAAGTTTCTAAATTCTAAAAATTAAGACTACAAAAATGAAGATTACAAATGAAGGAGATAACACTCCTATTTATATAAAATCTATGATAACAAACTCATAAATGTAAATCCACTATTCCCTCCTTTGACCCACATATTTCTCAACCAATGGTGATACATAACCCTATCCTCCATGATCTCTTCCATGAGGTCCATGCTTTTCTCCATGAGGTCCATGATCTCCTCAAATTCGAATTTGAACATAGAGTGCCACATAAAGATGCCTTGGAAGCTTCCTTTGTACCTACACATGTCAAAAAACTCATTCTAATTGTTAGGTATAATTATATGGAGATTATTTTCTAAAGTTTAACCATAAATTCTCTTAAAAATACTAAGAATTAATAATGTTTTGGAAAACACAATGGTAACCCATTTAATGATGAAAGTGAAGCTGATGTGGTTACATGGTGGTGGAATAGAGGTGAGAAAATGTGTGAATGGAGTGAAAGTGGATGTATTTTAAGGATAATTCCTAGGCCCAACATACCCCCAAAATTCGCGTGCACCCTCTGGAGCCTCCGTGCCCTACCCTCCTTCGGCATTACGGCTCTCAGCTAGCGCCAGCTTGGTAGCCCCACTGCTGGGCTTCCGAAGCTCCCACGCCTTGTTCTCCTTCGGTCCGGCGTTTCTCTGAAGACTCCCACCTGGTAGCCCCTGCTGCTGGGCTTCCTTTCTTGCTCCTGGCTGTCTCGAGGCTAACATAGTTTGAAAGTTTCTGGATCAACAAGAGAGTTTGCAGCGCGCGCGCCTCCCGCCGACGCCTGCAACCTGCTTGGTATCGGACCTCGTCTGCTCGGATGGCCCCTCCGGAGGCTCCATTAGAGGAGGTAGCGCAATAGCAAGCTTTTTCAGCATTGATAAACTCCTTACCTCCTCCGCGTGCTCACCCTTCGATTTCCAAGTTTGTTAAAAAAATCGAGGGGTTACAGGAAGTCTCTCTCCCTCCTACTTTGCCCAGAATGGCTGCTCTTGCTCTTGCAGAAAAAGGACTTATAGGGCAATTTACAGGTCTTTGGCCCTCACCAAAAACTGTTCAGAGGTGGGTGGAAAGGAATTGGACAGACAAAATACAAGGGAAAATTTCTATTAGATTTTGTGGGAAGGGTTACTTCACCTTCCATTTTGAGACAAAGGAAGACAAGGATTTGATTTTCCACAACAGACCTTACTTCATGGATTCCAGAGGTTTGTACTTAAACAAATGGACACCGGACTTCGACCAGGAGCTGGATACCCCTAATGCGGTCCCGGTTTGGGTTCGTCTCCCTCACCTCCCATTGCATTGCTGGGGAGACAAATCAGTTTGTGCCATTGGAAATGCAGTCGGGAAATACATTGATCGGAGTGAGCCAAGAGATAATATGTAGGATTGTGCCCGTATTTACGTTGAAGTTGATCTGGGTAAAGGTTTTCTAGAGGCCATTAAGCTTAAAGTTGACAACTAGTCGCACATTCAGCAACTTGACTATGAGCAGATCCCATTCAAGTGTAAGGTATGTCATGAGTATGATCATTTTTCTAATCATTGCAAGAAGAACAATGGGAAACGGTCAAAAAGAAAAAAATAGCCCCTAGCCACATGCTACCCAATGAAGCTGGACCTTCCACTCATCACCCTCCCATCTCACACAATCCTTCCCCCCCGCCCTCTTCCCCTCTTCCCTCCTCCCCTCATCCGCCTCAATCTTCTACCCGCCAGCTGAATCCTCCTCCTTCTTCTCCCTCCTCCAATCCCTTTCATGTTCTTTCCCTTCCTGAAGATTCCCCTGCCTCCTTGATTCAATCTGAGACTCCCTCTTCTCCCCATATCTTGGTCATTCCCTCCTCCCTCCCATCAGATCCTCCCCTTCCTAGAATCACTCGAAGCAATTCCAAGGAACATGGGTCCTCTCTAGATGGTCAAAAGAAGCCGGGAAGAAAGTCTTCCAAATAGCACAGGGATGAGAACGCGCAAAAAGACATAGCTCTAGGACTCCAGAATCCTATAGAGTCATACATATAAGGATCAATAGATAAAGAAATAACAAGCAAAGATAAGGGAGGGAGAGCAACTCCTCGAACTACACTTTTGAAATGATTAAAATTCTTTCATGGAACAGCAGGGGACTAGGGCACCCCTCCAAAACCAATGCCTTAAAGGATCTTATAAATCAAGAGCAACCATCCATTATCTTATTGCAGGAAACAAAACAAAGAAAGACAAAAATTAACAAGATTATTGACCATCATAAGCGTTATAAAGGATGTACATGTGAATCCAGAGGGGCCTCAGGTGGGATTACTACTATTTGGAGCCAGGAAGAGTGGAACAGTGAAGCTGAAGTAATAGAACAACATTGGGTAAAGACAGTGTTGAGGAACAATATGAGCAAACAACAGTTTGTAATTTATAATGTCTACGCCCCCAATCATTACAGGGACAAAGAAATTTGCTAGGATACCCTCAGCAAGAACATAATAGAAGAAGACAACAACAATATCATCTTAGGGGGCGACTTAAATTTAATATTACATGCCAATGAAAAACGTGGGGGTAGTTTTACTCCAGACCCATTTAGAAATCAGCTGGAAACCATAATGCAACACGGTGATCTGGTCGACATCATTCCAAAAAACCAAAAATACACTTGGAGTAATCACAGATTGGATAGCAACAATATTATGGAGAGATTGGATCGGTTTCTGGTTAATATCTCCTTTCTTTCCACATTTTCAGTAGTCAACACCACCATTCTGCCCTTTGCTGTCTCAGATCACTATCCCATTACTTCAGCTATTGATTCGCACTGCCCTCTTGGGCCTCTTCTGTTGGGTCCCTATAATACTAGTGATTACCCCATTACTATTGTAGTTATACCCCCTATTTATATTGTTGTGCCCCTATTACCCCCATATTTTTATTTCTGTGCCCCATAGAATCCCTCTATTGTTATTTTTGTGGTTTTATATTATTATTGTTAGGTCGGCTGGATTATATTGTGACTCCTTAGACTCCTATTTATAGAAAGGAGGTTTTGCCATTTGTATCATCCAAGAATTGTTCATTTATGTAATGTAAAGGAGGTTGCCCCCTCGAAGAGGCTGAATTCTAAGGCGTGGATCTCTCTTTTCTATCTTTTTGTGAGCTGGTTTCATAACATTTGGTATCAGAGCTTTGGATTATAGGGTTTCGCTGCTCCAAACAGGTCATCGTGGAATTTTCGCTATAACTTTTTTTCTGTGATGTTTCAGAAGACGCAAAAAAAACCCATTTGAGAAGAATTGGTGCTGAACCTTGGGTTCGAATTTCAGAGCTTTTCACACGATATTTTCGGAGATATGATCTGAGGAAGTTGGCATTTTTGTAGACTCCTGAATTACATTCAAAATAGGTGACTTGGGGAAAATCGTCATAACTCTCTCTCTGAGGATCAGATTGAAATTTCGTAAGAAGGTACAGAAAGAGGACAGACTGTAGTTTCTTGTCTATGGGTTTCAGATTCAAAGGGTGAAACAGTGACTCGTGGCACGTCGTACAAGTTCACTCTACTGAACCAGTCTAAAAGCAAGCCACTGTGGGAGATTTCACATAACTCTTCCTTGGAGAATCCAATTGGGCTCAGACTTGTGGCATTGGAAAGAGGACACAGAAGGCTACTACAGGTTGCAACTTCAAAATTGGATGATCTAAAATTACAGAGATACATCAGATTCAATATCAGGCTTCTATAAAGTGAAAAAAGGTGTGTAGTTTTTTTTTTTAATTTTTGTGTAAGCTTGGTTTAACGGAATTCAAAGGGCATAGTAAAGCATTATTATCGGTAACTGATGCCCCGAGGAAAGAAAATGCAAACACCTAGTAAGGAACCTGAAAGCTCTAGCATGACTCATGAAGAAGAGGAAGAAATGCTACATGATATATCAAAATTACAAGAACAAGTGCAACAAATGTCACGCTCACAAAAGCTAACAGAAGCTAAGATAAATGGCGTGGAATCTAAGATAAATGGCGTGGAATCTAAGATAAAGGGCATGGAAGCTAAGATGGATGATTTGAAGACAGATTTGAAGACAAACATGGCAGATTTGAAGACAGATTTGAAGACAGACATGGCAGGTTTGAAGACAGATTTGACAAATTTTCTACAAGAAATACTTACTAATGGTGAAAAGGTAGTAAAGGAAACTCATGATGAGAACAAAAGAAATGTTAATCATGATTCCATAGACTCTAATGTTGGATCGAAGACTCACCATGTTCCAAAAATCGATATGAGGAAGTTTGATGGCAAGGATCCCGCCACATGGATATTACAGATGGAGCAATTCTTCGATCTCAATAATGTCCAAAACACACAAAAGGTACGTATGGAAACTTTATATTTGGAACCAAATCAGTTTGTATGGTATCAATGGCTTTGTTCTCGTAAACAATTTATCACTTGGGCAATTTTTACGGAAGAATTGATAGCACATTATGAGGATACAAAAAGCAACACTTTTTTTAGCCAATTGATAAGTCTCAAACAAAAGGGTTCAATAATGGAGCACATTGAGGAGTTCCAAAAATTGAACATAAGGGTAAAAGATATTCCAGAGGAGCATAGGATTGATGTGTTCATAGGGTCTTTAAAGGATAATATCCAACATGATGTGCGCCTTTGGGAACCTGATTCATTAGAGAAGGCATTCAGGTTAGCAAGAAAAATGGAAAGCAAAATTATGGCAACTAGGAAGCATACCATTCACAACTATAAAGACGGAAGTGTTGTTGCCCATAGTCTTCCACAACCTACAAGGTTGACACCACAACAATTGGAAGAAAAAAGAGCAAAAGGGCTTTGTTACAATTGTGATAGCAAATACACAAAAGGTCATAAGTGTGCTGAGAAGAAATTATTCTACATAGATTGTGAAGAGGAAGAAGAAAAGGAGCAAGAAAGGTCAAAAGAAGAGGATATATTCCAGGAACAAAGCCTAGATGAAGAACAAATAAATCCGACCATATCTTGTAATGCATTGGCGGGAATTACCACTCCTCAAACCATCAAGATAGAAGGACAAATCAAGAAGAAAAAGGTAATAGTGTTGATTGATTCAGGAAGCACCCACAATTTTATTCATTGTAGGGTAGCAAAAGAATTGAATTGCTTCCTATATCCAGCACCAGAGTGTCAAGTGATGATTGCAAATGGAGGAACAATAAATTGTTCTGGAAAGTGCCATAATATCAAGCTATCCATGGGAGAATATGTATTGACTAGCCCAATGCTTTCCATTCCAATGGGAGGTGCTGATGTTGTACTAGGAGTCCAATGGCTACAATCCTTGGGTACAATAGCTTTTAATTTTCAAGAACTTTTCATGAAATTTTCTGTGGAAGGAAAGGAAGTTGAATTAAGGGGTATTGCAGGGAAACCAGGAAAGATAATCAGCTCTAATGGCATGACAAAGCTTCTAAAAAAGGAGCAAAGAGGTGTAATTGCACAATTATGTTCGCTAGATGTTTCCACATTGGAATCATCTATTTCTCCAGATCTCCAAAAAGTCCTGGACAATCATTCCAAGGTATTTGAGACTCCCAAAGGTCTCCCACCTATGCGTGATCATGATCATGCTATTCATCTGATTCCAGGAAGTGTTCCTCCAAACATCAGGCCGTACAGATATCCATATGTCCAAAAAAGTGAAATTGAACGTATGGTTGCAGAAATGCTAGAGGCTGGTATAATTCAACCGAGTCAAAGTTCTTTCTCAGCTCCAGTAGTATTGGTGCACAAGAAGGATGGATCATGGCGCATGTGTCCAGATTATAGGGAGCTCAACAAGCTCACTATTAAAGATAAGTTCCCCATTCCTGTTATTGATGAATTACTGGATGAATTGCATGGATCAATTTACTTCACCAAGTTGGATCTTCGTTCGGGATATCATCAAATCAGAATGAAGATTGAAGACATTCCGAAAACGGCATTTAGAACTCATGAGGGTCATTATGAATTTTTGGTCATGCCTTTTGGCCTTACCAATGCACCTTCAACATTTCAAGGTTTGATGAATTCAATTTTCAAACCATTCCTTAGAAAATTTGTGTTAGTATTTTTTGATGATATACTAATCTACAACAAGTCTTGGAAGGATCATGTTGAACATGTTGACAGGGTGCTACAACTATTGGAGGAGAAACAATTATATGCAAAAAGATCCAAATGTTTCTTTGGAGTCCAGGAGGTGGAATATTTGGGTCATATTGTATCTCATGAAGGAGTTAAGGTAGACCCTAGCAAAATTAAAGCCATTAAGGAATGGAAAATCCCCACATCCATAAAGCATCTGCGAGGATTTCTTGGGTTGACAGGGTATTATCGCAAGTTTGTTAAGAATTATGGGAGAATAGCAGCACCTCTAACAACATTATTGAAGAAAGATTCATTTTCATGGACTTCGGAAGCAACAAAGGCCTTTGAAAATCTTAAAGAGGCAATGTGCCAAGCACCGGTCTTAGCTACACCGGACTTCACAAAAACCTTTATTGTGGAATGTGATGCTTCAGGAAATGGAATTGGTGCTGTTCTAATGCAAGATGAAAGACCCATTGCTTTTGAAAGTCGTCCAATCAAGGGAAAGTTTTTAAGCAAAGCTATTTATGAGAAGGAAATGTTGGCAATACTCCATGCACTTAAGAAATGGCGACCCTACCTAATGGGAAGACACTTCAAGGTAAAAATGGATCATGATAGTCTTAAATACTTTTTAGAACAAAGATTATCCTCTGAAGAGCAACAAAAGTGGGTCACAAAGATGTTGGGTCACAAAGATTGGATAAACGAAGCAAGGGAGGAATGGAAGAATGACGAAGAAGTGTGGGCACTTATTCGAAAGCTACAACAAGATTCTAGTACTTCTGATACATTTAGCTGGCAAAATGATTCGTTATGGTACAAAGATCGCTTATACCTCTGTAAGAATTCCCAGCTAAAACAAAAGATTCTTATGGAATTGCACACTTCTCCCTTAGGAGGGCACTCAGGATTTTTAAAAACTTACCACAGGGTTAAGAAGGAATTTTTTTGGGATGGCCTTAAATCAGATATTCAAAAGTTTGTGGCGGAATGTTTGGTTTGCCAGCAAAATAAAGTTGAAACAATTAAGACACCAGGTCTATTACAACCTTTATCCATTCCAAGCCAACGTTGGGAGGAGGTTTCAATGGATTTTATCACAGGTTTACCCAAGTCTGAGGGAAAGAGTGTCATCATGGTGGTAGTTGACAGACTTACCAAGTATGCACACTTTTGTGCATTATCACATCCATTTAAAGCCAGTACAGTTTCTACTGCATTTATGGAAACAATTCAAAAGCTACATGGAAACCCAAAGATTATTGTAAGTGACAGAGATCCCATTTTCACTGGAAATTTTTGGACAGAATTATTTTCTTGTCTTGGTACTCAGTTAGCTCATAGCTCATCTTATCATCCTCAATCTGATGGGCAAACTGAGATAGTAAACAAATGTTTGGAAGGATATCTTCGTTGCTTTGTATCTGATAAACAGACACAATGGGTCAAATGGTTGCCTCTGGCTGAATGGTGGTATAACACTTCCTTCCATACAACAACAAAAATGACCCCATTTATGGCACTTTATGGGTATCAACCACCATCCATCACATCATATTTAAGAGAAAATTCTAAGGTTCAGGCAGTGGAACATCACATCGAACATCAACAACAAGTCCTCCAACTCTTAAAGGATAACCTCGTGTTGGCACAAAATAGAATGAAACAACAGGCAGATCAACATCGCAGTGAAAGAAGTTTTGATGTAGGTGATTGGGTATTCCTACGGCTACAACCATATAAGCAAATGTCCCTAAAGCAAGCTAAGAAGGATAATAAATTATCACCAAAGTATTATGGTCCGTACAAGGTGTTGGAAAAGATTGGTACTATGGCATACAAATTGGAGCTTCCTGCAGCTTCTCGATTGCACCCAGTTTTCCATGTTTCATGTTTAAAGAAGGTTATAGGTGACAAGCTCCCAATTCAAACAATATTGCCAGAACTTGACGAGGAAGGAAAAATTATATTGGAACCAGAAGCAATCATAGAAACAAGAACTCGACAGCTACGAAATCGATCAATTTCAAAGTATCTTATCAAGTGGAAGAACTTATCCGCTGAAGATTCCACATGGGAGGATGATAATTTTATGCAGAAGTATCCAGAACTACTCAAGCGTTGAGGACAACACTTTTTTGAAGGAGAGGGGCATGTTGGGTCCCTATAATACTAGTGATTACCCCATTACTATTGTAGTTATACCCCCTATTTATATTGTTGTGCCCCTATTACCCCCATATTGTTATTTCTGTGCCCCATAGAATCCCTCTATTGTTATTTTTGTGGCTTTATATTATTATTGTTAGGTCGGCTGGATTATATTGTGACTCCTTAGACTCCTATATATAGAAAGGAGGTTTTGTCATTTGTATCATCCAAGAATTGTTCATTTATGTAATGTAAAGGAGGTTGCCCCCTCGAAGAGGCTGAATTCTAAGGCGTGGATCTCTCTTTTCTATCTTTTTGTGAGCTGGTTTCATAACATCTTCCCTTCAAATATAATCATATTTGGAGCGAATATCAAGAAGCCAAAAGTCTGATTCAGCAAACCTGGTGTCAACATATTGAAGGATCTCCAGGCTTTATATGGGAAAACAAATTAAAAAATGTGAAAAAAGCGCTCAAAAATTGGGCAAAAACGCAATACAAGGAACCAGAGAAAAAAAAAGAGAGGTGAAAGCCAAAATTGAAGATCTCCATTGTATAATAGAAAATCAAGGGTATCATCAGGTTGAAAAGATTCAAGAAGAAAATCTTTATAATCAGTTATGCAGTATCAAAAGAGAGGAGGAAGAAAAATGGCGTATAAAATCTAGACAGACTTGGTTGAAAAGCGGAGATAAGAATACCTCTTTCTTTCATAAGCAAGCCATTGTTTAGAAAATTAAAAACAACATAACAACCATCATAGACAATGTAGGGACCCAACACGATGATCAAACAGTCATCAAAAGTGCTGCCTCAGACCATTTCAAGGAGCTCCTAACTGAAACAGGGGAGGAAGAACTCTACGCTGGCCTCCTGCAGCATTTGCCAACAAAGATCACAATAGACTTAAATAAAAGGTTGACAGAAGAGATAAAAGAGGAAGAAATTAAGGAAGCAATTTGGTGCCTTCAGCCCAACAAGGCACCCGGACCAGACGGTTTCCCAATATGTTTTTATAGAGAATATTGGGAATTGATAAAAAAGGATCTCATAAAATACTTCAAATGGATTCAGAGAAAAGGCAAAATAGGAGGCTACACAAACTCAACACACCTGGCCCTCATTCCAAAGGAGAACCGCCCTTCTAACTTCTCCCACTTCAGGCCAATATCATTATGCAACTCCTCTTATAAAATCTTCACAAAAATCCTTGCTTCCCGTCTCAAACCTCTCCTGCCGATGTTAATTTCAGAAAACCAAGGAGGCTTTATGGCTAACAGGCAAATCTCTGACTCCATACTCTTGGTTCAGGAAGCCATCCATTCAAGCCATTCCAGCAATGAAAAGGGCTTCATTTTGAAATTGGACTTGGAAAATGCCTTCGACAGGGTAAGGCATTATTTCCTTTTTACTATACTTCAGAAAATGGGCTTCTCTTCCTCCTTACTTGATATCATAAGAGCTTGTATCTCTGGGCCATGGATTGCCCCTCTTATCAATGGTAGACCTGGACCTTCCTTTCGATCCTCAAGAGGATTAAGACAAGGCTGCCCCTTATCCCCTTACCTTTTCCTCTTAATGGCAGAGTTCTTCAGCTGTGCGCTTGACCATAAGAGGCAGGCAGGTCTCATCACTGGTATTAAATTTGAAGATGGAGTGAAAAACATCAGTCATTCCCAATTTGCTGATGATACTCTGCTGTTGGGAGGGGCGACTATAATCATAGCTCGAAGATTCAAATCCTTGCTAGATCAATTCATGAGATATTCGGGAGGCCAGATTAACCATCTCAAAAGTTGTATTTACAGATGGAATGCTACAGCTCAAACAATTCAAAGCATCGTCACCATATTTGGTGTTCCTTGCAAGTTAAATTGGGAATATTTCAGCTACCTGGGAATGTCGGTGAGTATAGGGAATGCAAGGGCAGATGTATGGGAATTAACCTTAGACAAAATGAAAAGAAAAGTCCAGAAGTGGGGAACTTCATGGCTCAATCCAGCTGGACGGCTGGTGCTTCTCAAATCAGGCCTTTCCTCTCTTCCCCTTTATCAATTTTCTCTAGCCCAAGCTCCAGCTTCTTTTCTCTACAAAATGGACAGAGTCCTCAGATTCTTCCTCTAGCAAGGAGGGAAAAATGAGAGGAAAAAATTCAACTTGGTTGGATGGAAACAAGTCATCCAAAACTAGGAGAAAGGAGGCCTTGGCATCATATCCCCAACTCTCATGAATATAGCCTTCCACGGAAAGTTGATATGGAGACTCATTGAAAACCAAACAACCTAGTGGAAAAAAGTCCTGGAGGCAAAATACCTCAGCCAACCAAGGCATCATCTGCTTGCATCTGAGATTCCAAACAGAAACTGCACAAAGATTTGGAAGCTATGTAAAAAAGCCATCACATTCATGGTGCAAAACGTCTCCAAGGTGCCTAAAGGAGGTAAGAAAGTCAACATCGACACTGACAAAATCATGGGAAATCCTCCAATCAACAGTTTCCCAGGTATGGACTCAATAGTACTCTTCCTCCAAAGTAAAGGGATATGTAATTTAGACCAAATTTCTCAATGGGATGCAATAACCCATGCTTGGATGCGATGGAATTTTCCTCCCATCCCTCAATGCCTCAAAGGAAACTTTGACAACTTCTGTAAACATCTGCACAACATTGCTCCCACCTTCAAAAAAGACAAGGATGAATTCAGATGGGACCCCACAGGCACCAGCTACACAATACAAGCAGGGTATGATTATTTGAATAGCAAGGAACACACAGCGCCAACATGGATACACTGGAAAACTGTATGGAAAGCAGAAGCAATTCCTAAGGTAAAATTCTTCATGTGGACTCTTTTGAAAGAAAAAACTCTCACTGCAGAGAATCTTAAAAAAAGAGGCATTGCTGGACCTTCCAGATGTCCTAATTGCCAAGAAGCAGAGGAGACTATACAACATCTTTTTATCTCATGCCCTTTCGTAGTCTCTTGTTGGAGCAGCATCAATCCTTCCGCGCCTCACATCTGGAATTCTCAGCAATCCATTGGAGAAGCTCTAAACAATTGGAAAAGAAATTATCCCTGGCAATCCATGAAACATAACCCTGCTAAGAGAGTGTGGGATGCCCTCCCTTTTTCTCTTTTATGGAGGATCTGGATCGCTCGGAACAACATGATATTTAGAGATAAAGAGACTTCAATCAGGCATCTCTGTATCAAGGCAAAAAGTCTGGCGATCGAAACTATTGCTTCTAAGCTCACAAAAAAAATTGACATAACTAGTCTTTGGGCTGAGGAAAAAGATTTCATAAGAAATCTAATAGACAGGATTAGTATCCCCTCAGCAGTGAAATCCTGCAGCAATCTGGGCAAAGCTAACAGTCATAGATGGAAAATTCGATTAAAGCAGAACGACTTCAACAATTGGCTTCGCTCAAGTAACACCCACTCCTTGTTCTTTGACGGTGCCTCTAAATCAAATCCGTGAGTGGCGGGAGCAGGGGGCATTATCTTCAATCCCTTTGGTGAGCCCTTAGTCTCCTTTGAATGGGGTTTGGGGATCCTCTCAAATAACAGAGCTGAGGCTATGGCCCTCTATCAAGGAATTCTTCAGCTACAGGCCCAGGGAATCAAAAAAGCTCTCATCTTCGGTGACTTTGCTATCATTATCAATTTAATGAATAGTAAGCGGAAAGCTTCCAATATTTTCTTGCAGCAAATCATCAGCAGATGCAAAGTCTTGATTAACCATGATCAGGAATTCCAATTCTATCACATTCTTCGATCATCAACCGAGAAGCTGACAAACGGGCTAGCCAAGCTTGCTCTCGGGCCAAAGGAAGCTTTCTCTGCAACAATGAAGACTCATATCAATTCCTCCCTTGATTTTCATGATTGTTTCAAATAGCTTATGTCAAATGTCCTGCGTTTCTGCCAAAGTGTACCCCGACCAAATCTACTGTAATCCTGAGGCCCTCTGTCGCAAACCGCCGAAAATTCCCTCATATCCCATTGCAGATTTCGCTATATCTCTAAATCCATGCTACCCCTATGGAATCTGTGAACGCCCTAGCTCCTTTCACATGATCTGGCACTTTTTGGGCCTCTGCCCACCTGCTTTTTATCCTTGGAAGCTTCCCTTTCTTCCGCAAGTTCCCCTCTTCATGCTCGTTTACCCCTCTGCTCTCGCTCCCTTGGTTAGCAGTTGGCTTATGATATCTATTTTTGTTTTCGCTCCATTACACAGGCTCCCTCCTGTCTGATCCTCCTTTTCTGCGCTGACAAGGATCACCAGCTTGCCTCATCGCATTCCTTTTTTGCTCATCCATGCTTCCTCTCGCTCAGCATTAGTCTCTGTCTTAAAGTCTGGAATTTCCCTTAGCTCTGTCTCTGAGTTTCTGAGACCCCCTCCAACTCTCTCCCCTGCTACTCTGATCCTCATTTTGGTTACCATTGTCGTTGCTACAGCTTGTGGGAGCCTTCTTTCAGTGTCGCTTTAGGTCAGATTTGAAGTTTTTTGGATGTACCATGGATCGCAGAAGCTGACAACCACTCGGAGGATTCCATCGCTCGACAGATTAGTCACATAAATATAGATTAGATGTTTTGTAAAGTCAGTTTGCTTCTGTTTCAGTATGTCTGAATTTACACTTGTGTTAGAGCCCTTCAAGTTAATTATGAAAGCATTTCAGCGGAATCCTTCAATGTAATACAGCTGAAAGCTCATCCTATGAGCTCTTCTCTTGTAATGCTGGAGCTTAGTCTCCCTTCCTTTTTTTGAATACATATAGCAACCGATTTCATGAAAAAAAGACATACCCCCAAACTGAAGGTATTGCATGTCCTCATGCAATCTATTACATTACTTTTGATACTTGAGCTTTGGCTTAGACTTTGCATGATATCATTTGTTTAACTTTTGCAAAGTGTGTTTGTTGAATTGCAACTTGGTTGGTTCTTGTGTTTCAACCATATTTTGTTATTTGCATTCAAATTCAATGTATGATATTTGCATAATAATAATGTTATTTTTATTGCAAAGTATTTTTGTTGGAATATATCATGGTTGGTTCTTGTGTAACAACCATGATTGTGTTGCATCCAATTAGCTTTTAAGTACTTTTGACAAAGCCATTTATATGCTCATGTAATAGTGAATATATTTTGAAGGTATGTGGGTTTTATAATGTGATATATGAATATGGAAAAATATGAAGGTGACAAAGTATGAATGTAAATGTATCCCTCCCCCAAACTGATGGTTTTGGTAATTTTATGAAATGAGGAAAGGAAGTTTTTCTCCAAAAATTATCATTCTCACTTTCAAGGAATTAAATGGTTAAAAGTTAGAAAATATCATACCTCAACTTACCCTTTCAAAAATGGATGAGAACTGTGCATGTGTGGCTACAAAATTCTGATCATAGTCTTCTTTACTTGGTTGTGAAAGTGGTGGATGAAGTCGAAAAAGTGAATCAATCTTTTATTGTTGCTGCATCTGCTGCTAAGTCTACCGTTGGATCTTCTGCTGAATGTTTGGAATCTGCTGCTGAATGTGGCTGAAAATGTATAAGGTTTGGAAGGTGACATGGTGGTGGAATAGAGGTGAGAAAATGTGTGAATGGAGTGAAAGTGGATGTATTTTAAGGATAATTCCTAGGCCCAACACCCCTAACATTAAGTATGGTCCAATATGATGCATCCATAGTTTTTTTTACCTAATCATGATTACTAATTTACACTTAATATTGAGAATGTTTTTCCAAGTGGTTCTCATCATATAAACAAGGGATTCTTGAGATGATTTCCCCACCTCCTCAAGAAAGCAATAGATGTTATATTATCTAGAGTATAGACAAAGATTGACTTTAATGATGCAATGATTCCTACCAAGAGCAGAGTGTTTTGATATTTTATGACTTCTAATGATCCTTGACACCTTTTGTTACCCCCAAATATTGAAACATTAAATCCAATGAAGCTTATTTCTGGAGATATAGATGATGTGTCTGGTGGACCGAGGATGCCCCCAAGCTATCCTTGACATTGTTTGATGGTCATAACATGTTCCAGATCCCAGATGATGATGGTAATTCTTGAGATTACTAGGGAGACCTTGTGAATCACCTTGAAGCCCTAACACTTGAGCTATTTAGTGCCATCTCGCCCCTTTTCTTCCTTTGAGGGTGACATAAAGCCCTTAGACATGACGCATTGGCATGGAGTGGCTTTGAATGACTTGCACATGATCTTTGAGATGCATATTGGAGTAGGGAGCACTCATTATATTTTATCTCACCTTTTGGTGATTTTTTGAGCTCATTTATAGGATGATGTCATGCTTTAGGAACATTCATTCCCACACATGTCAAATTTTATGGCACATACATTATTTTTTTGAGCTAAGTGGTTGGCTTGTAACCTGTTTCTTGTGGAACATTAAAGTGAACTTGTCAATCATAGGATTCTTGGTTGTTTCATTTGTAAAATAAGTGGGACAAGGATCATATAGATAGCACACACCCACCCCCCGCCCCCCCCCCCCCCCCCCCCCCCCCCCCCCCCCCCCCTTCTACATTTTCATAACCATTCATTGTATTATTTTCCTCTTCCAAAGAGTGCGAGCTAGCATTTTTTACTACTATGGGAAAAATGTAGTCTTTTATGGTGAAAATTTCTCATGGATGTGATTTTTGCGTGGAGATGTTGTTTTGAGATTGAAAGAAGTGCCTTTGTAGAATATTTTTATATGTTTATTGCTTGTATTTAATATTTTGCATTCTTTAATGCTTCAAGTAGGGTTTCAATTGTTCCATGACTAAATCCTTTATCATTGTTGAAATTTTGCTTCTATATTGCATGTAAAATTGTCTTCTCTAAGGCCTATAAGGAAACGCTATATATGTAAACACTATATTTAATTTCTCCTCTCATAAGAGAAATAAATAAGATTTTAGAAGTGGATTCCCTAGGCATTCCCCCTTACTCCAACAATATCCTTCCATTGAATTTGTGCCATAAGGACTCCATTGAACAATAGTAAGATAAGGTGTTTATCTAGAGTGTGTTGATCAACCATAGAACTTATAAAACTTATTTAGTTTTCTCTCTCCTACATAGCTAAGGAAGCCGTTAGGGTTTATGGTCTGACTGATGCATTAAAAGTCACGTTATTTTATTGCACATAGGTGGATCATTATTTGAGTTTAGTCTCTATAAATCATATACAATCAAGAAATAACACAGGGGGATAATGTTACATGCATTAGAAGGGATAACATCACCTTTATTTTTTTTATATTTACGCATATCTAATATCCTTTAAATTGTTTACCCTAGCTTCTCCCTAGCCTTTTTTCGAAACCCATCTCCTTTCTTATTGAAGATCATTTGGAGGGGTTTTTCTTAGGTTTCTATATGTCATTGGATGCCCCACTATTAAAGATCGTTCAAAAATTAACTTATAACAACCCATTAATTGGTATAACCTTAGAGTGCTTGAATTGTAGCATTAAATATACTAGTCATCTTTGGCCTTCCCAAGCCCTCTATCCATCTTTATACCATAAAAAATAATTCACCTTGAGTGCTAGTATTATAATATCTTATAGGTGATCTAGGGAAGCAGCCTTTGTGGTTGATATGCCACTAAAGAGTAGGAGGGAATTTTTTGAGGTGACAGTGGCATCCCTTCCTCATTGTTGCCATAAAGTCTGGCCCCTTTCCTGGTGAGGCCTTGCACCAGTCCTTCTATATATTGCAGAAACAAGCACCAAAACAATTTCCATGTGATCAAATATCTTCCATGTGTGTTGTGTCATAGGGACATGTCACCTCACCATGTCAAGTAACATGTGGATAACGCATGGAATCCCTGTCCCACATCAACTCCCACATGGGATGCCATGTATTCCAGATCACATGCAAACCTTTAAAAACTTTATTGGTATTGAAAAGAAATCTCAATATGTTGGGTCTTAATCTCCCAATACCCGATCTTCGAAATATCAACACTCAACAATAAATATCTATCGCATGTTAACCATGACCATCTATTTCCATTAATAGACAAAGATGTTGAGTCCAACATTGTTGGTAAATTTTATTGGAACAAAATTGGTAGACCCCCTGAACTAGGAAGTGATTGTAACTAAACCAAAATCAGTGCAAAAATTGGACCAAAAAATTATTCAACCAAAACATGCGTAAAATATTTAAATTTTAAAGAAAACCATGTATATTCATGTGCAACCATATGAATCCAAACCATTTATACAAAAATGTGCAAAATTTCTCATTTACATAACAACTAAGAGTGCATATAATAAAAATAACACATACTGCAATACGTTGATGGACCAAAATACATCAAGAAACAAGCTCTAAATGGTTTCTACAGTCTAAAAATAAGAATTGTCCTACAATACTACAACTATAAGTGCTAATTCTCATAATCAAAATCATCATCGTCCTCATTCTCCTCATCCTCATCTACAAAATGTGCAGGCTCTAAGTCTATGATGGGATTCTAGCTTGATTCCCTTAGCCCTAAAGGTGGTACTTGTGATATATCTCCCTATTAATCCTGTGGAGGTGGTTCCAAGTCCAACCAGGAAATGTATTTATCATTAAATGCTAGTGCCTAACTCTCCACAACCCATTTTGATGTTGGATCAAAGTCACCCAAGAATTTGTTTCCTGATTCATATGTTTTTCTCATCAATTAGTTACACGTTTTGAATATAAAGAATGCCATTCAATTTATTTTTTTCCAATCATTTCCTCATTGTAATGTGAATATAATATTTTTTTTTTAATTCTACTCACACCTTTAAGCGCTACATGTTTGGCTCAATATTTGAACTGCAATTTTTTGTAATTCAAGGCATATAATACCAAATTGTTGCCGCCAATAGGCTACAAAAAAGGGTTGAAGGAAAAAATGTATCAGTGAATGACTTTGAAATTTAGACTCAAAAATTGCAATGAATGTGTAATTTTAAAATATTGACATTTCTTACCAGATGGATCCTTTACTCTGCTTCTTATAGCCGCAAACATGCCAAAGGTACCAGTATTCTCAATGAAAATCTAAGAGCTTAGTATGTATCTGATATTGAATCTTAGAGTCTGACACCATGAGCTTAATTCATCTATACAATCCCTCTTTTACCTCCCCACCTACCTCAAAATATATAGTGTAATTTTTCCTTCAAAAATAAAAAACATAAAAATATCCATCAATTAATTTTTGAATGTTTGGCAAAGGTTTTCTAATGAATGACAGAACTTATAATCTTTCAAAATCAAAATTACATACCTTAGATTTAATTAGTATCCAACTACATGTAAAGTTCTATGGAATTTTTTGATCTATCTTCCATTAATGATTATCCATAGAGGAATGTGACTTCTACCTTCTATCCCCATATGATGAATTTATTTTCTCTTTGGCCTGATCCATGGCCTCATAAACAAAAACATTAGAGAAATTTTGAGGTCTATAATGGGCCTCTTAAGGAATATTAGAAAATAATAAAATAATATAATATTACATCATCAAATTTTAGAAGGAAAGAAGAAAAAACTATTTTTTCAACTCGTATTTTCAACTTATCTCCCTACAATTTTACTCAAATTTCAAGAAGGAGCACTCATTGGATGCAAGATTTAATTCCTCATCCAAAGAGTACCCATATTTCATACTTTCGTTGGACCCAACTACTTGAAAAATGAGAAATAAATGGAAAAACACGATTACAAATACAATTTTCATGTATTTCTCATTTTTCATGTAGCAGGGTCCATCGAAAGAATGTAACATGGGTACTCATTAGATGAGGGATTAATTTTTTCTTCCAATGAGTGCTCCCGCTTGAAATTGAGTAAAATTGTAGGGAGATAAGTTGAAAATACGAGTTGAAAAAGTAGTTTATTTATTTATTAATATTTTTACTTTTTTACTCCAAAAATGGTGAATCATCTTTCAAGGCTGACATCATGATCTTGAATCCTATTGGTTCTTATAAAGTTGATTTTGGTTGTACATTTTTGTTTTGAGGCCCATTTTTGACGTCAAAATTTCTTTAATGCCATGGCAGGTTTATCATTTTCCACCATCTAAAACACTCTCACATGAGGCTCACTAAATAGCACAATCTCTTCTACATTCATCCAATCTTTTTTGTCAAATATTTGATAAACCATATTTTTCAATTCAACCTTTCTTCTCCCTTGAGATTCATTCCATACATCACAAGAAAACATCTTCCTGAAGTTCGTTTTTTGTTGAATAAGGGATTGCAGTGAAATAAATTTTGTTGCAAATCATGTAATGGTTGATTAAACAATCTGTTTACCCTCAATGTACATTCTCATAAGGTTCAAAACCCTTGGGTGATTGTAGATGTACCTAGTTATGGATTTTTCTTCTTCCACACACTTATTCACCCACTCAATTTTGCCAATATCCTCAAGCATGAGGTCCAAACAATGGGTTGCACATGGATTCCACCAATTGGTGGGGTTTTTTTCCGCCAACATCCTTTTCTAGATGCAACACAATTGGAGGCATTATCTGTGATTACCTGTACAACCTTATCTACCCTTACCTCCACAAAAACGTCATCTAAAAGATGAAATAATAATTGTGGATCCTTCATCTGATCGAATGCATTGACAAACTTGAGAAACATGGTACCTTTTGGGAAAGAAATTAATAAATTTAAAATTGGTGCAGGATCTACCATCAATGCATCCATCAAACATAATTTTTCAACCTATTATGGTCCATGAATCCTTGAAATCTATGAGGTAATCATCCATTATTTGGACCTTATTTTGTATAAGTGGCCCCATGATATCATGAAATCTAGGGCCTTTTAAGCCTAGTTCACATGATGATATAAAATCAATCATAGGATGATAATATGCAGAATTAGTAGCATTAAAAGGTACGTCTACATCATACCACCATATAATAATGCATTCATATGCAACCTCATTCTTTATCTTCTTTGGTTTAGCATTAATGGTGGGTTGAGCACCAGGGGTGGTATGGGTACAAAGAAAGAGTCAATCCCTTTACATGCTCTCTTCAAACTAGTTTAACTAAGGCTAGAAGTATGTTTATCTCCAACTCTAACATGAAAATGGAAAGATTATTCAAAACTAGGGATATATCCTTGAAAAATAGGGACATCATATTTTTGAATTTTTTAAATGTCTTTTCTATGTCTATTATTTTTTCCCTTCTCTACTTCCTAGGCTTCCATTAGACTTTGAATATCTTCTTTAATATTATTAGAAACTTTTTTACAAGGTTTTACTTGGCCTCACAATGTGTTAGGTGTTCTTTAATCCTATGGATTCCCTCACCTTTAACTTCCATACCATAATAATTGCATATTTACCCCATGATCATCTAAATGGAAATGAACCCATGCTAGATCATTCATTTTTTAATGACCATGGCAAATTTTATAGCAACAAATAAAAAATATACATAAAAAATCCTATTATTTTTTAATTTATATGGGGGAAAACATTTTTTTAGAGAAAATTAGAAAAACAATAGATACCATGAAATACTTTGATAAACTTTCCGAATGTTGAGAATAAAAAAGGATCCAAATAATAGAAAAATCATATCTATAATATGCCCAACAAATCTAAAAATTTCCCCTTCAATCTACTCCAAAACTTCCCTTAGAAAATCAACCCAACAACTTTGCAACCAGCTCTTCAAATCTACCCAAGGACTCCCTCAGAACAACCATGCAAAGCAACAATTGTTTAGATAAAAATAGATGATGGGGACCATGGGAAATTTTACAACAAAAAATTAAACTCTGCACATAAAACCCTTGGATTTTTATTTTTCTAGGGAAAAAACAATAAATTTTAAGAGAAAATAGAAGAAGAATGGATGCCATGAAATACATTGAATTGATATCGAAATGTTTAGAATAAAAGTAGATTTAAACATCAGGAAATCAGCTTTATAGCAGGCCCCAAAAAACTTGAAAATTGCCCCTACAATGAGCTCCAAAAACAACTTTGAAACAACCAATTTTAAGAAAACAATATGGGAAATATTGAGAAGGGGGTGAATCAATATTTCGTTAATTTTAACAATTTTTCACTTAGTTAATATTGAAACTTTATTCACATCACATACTCAATTATCCACAATGTATGAATACAAAAATTAAAATGAGTCAAAACTCGAAGAACAAATACTTGTAAACATTCTTCAATTCATTACAACCATTTATGAGGACACCAATCCTCTATAAGCACCAACTTGCAAAAATTGTTGGATGCAACCTATCAAGAATGTAAATACATCAATCCTTAGTAATCACCAACTTACAACTTCCATAGGCACCAACCTACAAGAGATTTTAGACTCCTATCTGAGTTCCAAGTCAACAAATTCATAGGGACCAATCCACAAGAGACTCCAATCTCCTCAACCGAGCAAAAACTCAACGATTCACAGGCACCAACCTAATTCTTCAATTTGTTTCTGTAAACAACAACTCTTGGTTTACACAAGCTACCTTTCTTCAGTAGATATTGTCACCTAGCCATGCCACCATTAGGTTTGCACCTTTAATCTTGATCACAACCACCAGTGCTACTCCTCTATCATGTCCCAGTACTTGGTTCTATCGTTATTTTTCCTCACCTTTCCTTGGCTTATTAAACACAAGTATTTTGTATGTATTTTCTCAAATATATTGTGTAAACTGCGGTCTCCAAAACCTTGAAGATGTTCTCACTTTTCTCTTTTTTTTAAACTCCTTACAATCCAACCATAATTTTAATAGGTTTGACCTACTCCAATAACACCAACACTCGACCTCCTTTTACACCAGAATTAGGCCTCTTGGATCAGGCCATAACTCAACCTCCCCTTCCACTAGAATTTGATCTCCCTTTATACCAAAATTTGGCTTCTAGGTTAGTCTTGAGACTCAACCTTCAAAGAGGACATAATTCAGCTGTTAGTGACTTAATTAAATCTAGGATAGGTCCGGAATAGGGGTTCATTCATTCTACAATAAGATGTGACCTCCTATAGGTCTAAACTTGGACCAAACCAGTCTGAGCTCAACCTTCTAAGGAAAAGTAAAATTGGCTTTTAATGCACTAAAATTTAGCCTTAAAAAAATGAAAAAATCACTTCCAAAACTCTGTCAAAAAATACCTTCAAGAATGTGCCAAAACCCTTCAACAAATAATTTCTTCAACTTGGCTTCCTTCTTCTTCAATGACTAAAACATATCCTTGAGTGAATTTCCTAAACACCTCCTCCTAATTCCTATATATAGTGCTCTTTCAAGTCCTGAACTATCCATTATGGGTCAACTTGTCACTAGCTGGGGCCAACTTGTTAAAGGTAGAATAATTAATGAATAAATTCAAAACTTTACATCTCCTCAACTGTGAGGAGTTATGAGGTGTATCAGATACTATCAGAAAGGTCTTAGAATGTGCTATTTGATTATGTAATATTCTCCTTCATTTAGACAACCTTTGACATCAATAACAACCAATTTCAACAAAAAAAATTCCCTTGAAGGAACTTCAAATATCCTTTAGAAAATAAACCCAACAACTCTATAATAATTTCTTCAAATCTGCCCAAGAACTCCCTTAGAAAAACCCTACAAAATCTCTCAAATTCCCTTCAAGAAACTTAGCTCAATATTTTCATGAAGGTGGAATGAATAGTTTGATTGAAAGAGAAGGGTTGGGCTTCTTTAAATAGATTTAGGTTGGGGAGGGGGGCAGGAGTACAGTTCCATTAGATGTGGCCCAACTCAAAAAATAAAAAGATTTTAGAATCTTTGGTTGCATCGTATGGACCCATATGGAACCAACTGGTTTAGTGAGACAGGCTGGTTTGGTACCAAACCTACCTATTCTAGTTTCAAACCATGAATCATATTAGTTTGGGTCCTAAAATAGTTGAATCAATTGGTTCTAGTCTAGTTCCTATAACATTCGAGTTGGGGGGTTGATGTTGACCACTACTTGGAGTATTTCTAATATCCATCACCTAATACCCCTGATAGCTGACTATCTAATTCATGGATCATATATTATTGTGAAGTCCTCCAGTAGTTGATAGATGGGTTAGGTTCTATCTAGATCGAGGTTACCCTGGTGTGATGTTCCTCTGTTCACTTAATATCCCTCATATCCCTACACCTAATAGGCTATATCCCAATATCTGATGTTTTCCACCTTATTGAAAACTATTAGTGAACCTGCTGTTAGCCTACAAATGTTGTTAGTTCTACTTGTTGTAGACACTCACACTTGAGGTTTTTTTATATCTGATATACTCTAGTCCCTAACTATCGAAGAACTATCCCCAAACTCTTTGTCTTTATCAATTTAAATATAGGGAAAGATATGTCATTATCAAGAGTGCACTAGTGAATGGTGGGTTATATTCCCGATAGATGAAACTTTGACAATCGAAGGCTTGATATCCCAAAGAATGATATGCCACTTCCTGATAGCGACCTCTTCTTGAAATATGATAGCTCATCCTCCTGGGACTTATCCCATTATAAATAAGCTCCTAGTAACAACCTTTGTTGGCCATGAGGCAAGGGAATAAATATAAGGACCTCCAAACCCAAGTTTCCAAATAGCCTAAAACTGAAGGTAACTCAATTCTTGAATGTCTCCAAGGAAAAATAGGATAGTAGAAGGGATTTCCTCAGTGTTTCTCCAAGGTTGGAATATGTTTTTGGGGAAATGGTCTTTCCAAAAGGCTTACAAAATTTCAAAAGCCCTTGCTATCCATGAAGAAATTCAAAATGTAGAACTTTACCAAAGAGAAATAAATTGTTTACCGCAAGATTAAACTGATAATAATAATAATGAAACATTAAATACTTAATGCACACAATATTTACCTTGGGAAAACCCCAACTTCGAGGAAAAACCTAGCCCAATGAAATTCCATTAGATCCCTTGCCCAAAACCTTGGTCAAGGCCAATTGTGCCTTCATCATTCACCTCCTTGGCACCATTGCAATGACATCTTCCTAGCCTTTCAAAAGACTCATTACACGCAATCCATATGAAAATTACCATGTGAAACCAAAAACCCATGGGCCCAAAAACCCACTAATGACTTGGTGAACTTTGTCTCATTGCCCCCTTAAACCTTGAATTTGGGTTTCCCTTGACCAGATCTAGCCAAACTTAGGGTTTCCCAATATTTCGTTAATTTAAACAATTTTTCATGTAATTAATATTAAGACTTTATTCACATCACATAATCAGTTATCCACAATGTATGAAAAAAAAAATTAAAGTGAATGTCAAAACTTGAAGAACAATTACTTGTAAACATTCTTCAATTCATTACAACCATTTATGAGGACACCAAACCTTTGTAAGCACCAAGTTAAAAAAAATCGCAGGCTCCAACCTATCAAGAAGACAAGGACACAAATCCTTAGTAATCACAAACTTACAACTTTCGTAGGCACCAACCTACAAGAATTTTTAGTCTCCTATCTCAGCACAAATTCATCAACTTCATAGGCACCAACCCATAAGAGACTCCAATCTCCTCGGTTTCCTTAGCTTTCCTTGGTCTATTCAACAAAAGTATTTTGTATATATTTGATCAAATATTTGTGTAAATTGTGGTCTCCAATACCTTGAAGATGTTCTCACTTTTTCTCTTCTAAAACTCCTTACAATTCAACCATCATTTTAATGGGCTTGACCTACTCAAATAACACCAAGACTCGACCTCCTTTTACACCAGAATTCAACCTCCTAGATTGTGCCATAACTCAACCTCCCCTTGCACTAGAATTTGATCTCCCTTTGCACCAAAATTTGACATCCCTTTGCACCAAAATTTGGCTTATAGGTTAGTCTTGAGACTGAGCCTTCAAAGAGGAAATAACTCAGTTGTTAGTGACTTAATTAAAGCTAGGATAGGTTTGTAATAGAGGTTCATTCATTCTGTAATAAGATGTGACCTCCTACAAGTATAAACTTGGACCAAACTAGCCTTAACTTATCCTTCAGAGGAAAACTAAAAATTTCCCTTAATGCACCAAAATTTAGCCTAAAAAAGGGAAAAAACCCTTCCAAAAATATGCAGCCAAAAAAGACCTTCAAGAATGTGCCAAAACCCTTCAACAAATAACTTCTTCAAATCAACTTCCTTCAACTTAGATTTCCACCCTAAGCTCGGTCTTATCTTCTCTTTCAATGCCTAAAACATACCTGAAAATGTCCTTGAGTAAACACCTCATCCTAATTCCTCTATATAGTGCTCTTTCGAGTCCTGAACTGTCCACTGTGGGTCGACTTGTCACTGGCTGGGGCCAACTTGTTAAAGGTAGAATAATTAATGAATAACTTCAAAAATATCATCTCCTCAAATGCGAGGAGTTAAGAGGTGTGTCATGTTCCATTAGAAAGGTCTCATAATGTACTATTTGATTATGTAATCTTCTCCTTATGTTATATGCTATTGATTAATGATATGTTTTTGAAATATTGAATAATTGTTGCACGAATTAACTAAATCTGTCTTAATAACATATGAAGTAAATGGTTATCCACCTACGCGAAGTTAGAAGCTATTTCTCTTATGTTTTCTGATGAATTAAATAGATCTACACAAAACTCGATCTAGGGTTTCTTGTTGATGCACGAAATTAGGTAAATCAACTGTGTAAGGTTTGCAAGGACTGATCTGAGGCCTTTGCGAAGGTCTAAAGACCGGTCAACCTAGTTACATTAAAAGAGACCTAGAAGTCTATCGATCTGAATGGAAGCATATCTAAGGCACTGGAAGACATCACACTAGTCTCTAGATGCAGAAACTTGGTTCTTGCATTCCCCAATACTACTTTGGGTGAGACTGCAGCCTGCTCTACGCAAGTTGTTGGAAAAAGGGCCAACGGTGTAGGGTTTTTTTGGTTGGTGCAACTAAATCTGAACCTGGGTCAAGGCCCCCTAAGCCAACAAATGGTTACGTTGCCGAGACTGGGATCTGCTTAAAGAAATGTGTGATGTCGCATCAATGGAATCCGACTAAGAAAGAGATTGAAAAGTGGTTAGATCAGAAGATTCACGAGTTTGTAGTGCAAGAAAACAGGAATCCTCACTTGTCGAAGGACGATTGGTTGAATAGATATCTGTATACAGAGATACACAAAATTTTCTTTAGCACTTTTCCAATTGAATTATATGAGTGGTTAGCTAAATTGGCAGACAATCAAGGAAGGTCGAATATTGATAGTCCGATAGTGTGGCCGCCATAATTGGTGCGAAGATTAGAGACATTCGATAACAAGATCACGCGGGTTGTCGATCACTGGCTTAATCGAATTCTGGGAGGATTTTTTACTAAATTTGCAGTAGACACATATGTTAGCTATAACAAAGCAGAGAGGAAATTCTTCAAAGGACCGTGAGGTAAGTACATAAGGTCATTGAATACTTGGATTAAGATGTTGTTGTGTGAAAAATAGATAATGACATTACCTTGATGTTCAGAGCTGCGTGATGTGGAAGGTTCTTTAGAAATCGTGAAGAATCAGGTCTAGAGTATAGGCCATTGATAGGAACGCCTTCAAGTGACGACGAAGGGGTGGTGTAGACTACGTTGTGAAGCACTGTTCAACTAATAACTCAAGGTATCCATAGAACACATCATCCTTCCACTCCACCTCCACCGCATACACCTTCGCCCATGCCTCCACCTCCACCCCCACCATTCAACATGGTGAACGCCATGAAGATGCTGATCTTCAAGGGAACATGAAGTGAAGATCTAGAGCAGTTCTGGTTTGTTGCGAGCGTTGTATGGACAATGCAGAAAATCACTGATGATAATATGAAGAAGGCGCAGCTGGTTACCGCTTTGCAGGATTGTGTGCTAACTTGGTACATTAAGTACTGTGCTGACAATCCTCATGCATCGTTAGTAGAAAGTTAGACAATTTTGAAAAAAGAGTTTAGTAAGACTAAATTTGAGGTGCAGTCGGTAATTGAATTTAAGGAGATCTTGATGAGGGTTGGCGAGACACCTTGGGACTTTGATCAGAGGTTGAAGTGCAAGATTAGACAGGCTAACATGCAAATCCTAGATACCAACATCGCGACTGGTTTATCGCATCACTTTTACCACATTTAAGAATTCCTCTGTCACAACAGAAGATAGCGACATAGGCTAAGGCCTTGGAGATCGCGATGAGACTACACACATCACCTATTCAGTATATGGACCTAGGGGTACAACATATTCATTTGCAGTTAGCGAGCATGCACCTAGAATTGCAGATTTTAAAGAAAGAAAGGGAAACTAAACCAGACGTACATGTAGAGGTTTGGTGTTTGAATTGCAAGGGCCACAGGCACGATAAAGATCATTGTCTTGTCTATGCAAATTACATTATGGGGGGGGGAAGTCCTCTTGAAGCCAGAAGCTCAAGCGGGGCCAAGCATGGGGGCTGCGCTATGGTGTGCCTTTTATCAAGTTACTAGACAACATGTGATGGATAACCACCACTTACTTCAGAAGTTCATTCAAACACCCCAACAACTATTCTGTGATTTCTATAAATATGTGGACCATGATGAGCGCCACTGTAGAAGCTATGAGCTGATGATGGAAAGAACCCCTACTTACCGTATGCAAGTAGAAACTCGACCCCAAGATCAAGGCGTAGGAGGAGCGCACGGTGGTTTT
Organism: Pinus tabuliformis; assembly: GCA_031772625.1. Lineage (NCBI taxonomy): Eukaryota > Viridiplantae > Streptophyta > Pinopsida > Pinales > Pinaceae > Pinus > Pinus tabuliformis. The sequence goes on along the minus strand of CM062817.1, from coordinate 1,092,555,953 downwards.
CAAGGACGAGGACGAGGACAAGGAGGAGGACCTCGTAGAGGTCATGGTCAAATTATCTGCTACAACTGCGAACAACCAGGGCACTTCGTGCAAGACTACTCAAACCCTACACACCCTTCGTGTCAATACTGTAGAAAATTCAACCATGCCATATAAGAATGTCCATTGCTAATAACCAAGATGTAAGAGAAAATAACGCAACCTCAGCAGCCTACGCAAAATTTAAAAATGATGAGGGCTAAGCCCCGTGAGGAAGATCAGAGCATTAATATTATACTCCGAAGCGGTATGAAAATGGGAAAAGATAAGGGTACGCAACCTGAAGAAGATGTATGGGTTCGTAAAGCTCCTAAGAAAGAAGCTGCCTTTGACCTCAATTGTGCTAAGGAAACATTCATGGAGGCAAAGAAGAGCTTCATTGAGGCCTCCACCTCAGGAAGCCAGGAAAATACACGAAAAACTAGTACGACACAATAGGTTGACCCGTTCATTTTGGATAAGGTCATTTTGCATCTGGGGTCCGATGTGAATTTTCTACCGAAACAGACATGGGAAAGGATGGGGATACCTGAGCTACAGTGGTCTTCGATTCATCTCAGGATGGTGAATCAGCAGAAAATCATTCCCATGGGACGATTATATGGAGTAATAGTTGATATTGAAGGTGTGAGTGCATTAGAAGACTTTGAAGTTATCGAAATTGTTGATGACAGTAATCCCTACCCTGTGCTCCTAAGAATTGACTCGGTGTTGTAGCGGCTACAAACACCCTCCAAAATTTTGACCTACACTAATTTCAGAGCCTCCCTTGAATAGTTTCACTTGATGACTGCACACACTTGGGTTCACTCCATGAGATCATCTGAGTCTTTACATTCGCCTTGCTTGTTCATTGCATTCAAGTCTCTGCATGCTGATGTCTAAGTCATGCTTGCCATTGTGTACTGGTTATGCTCAAAGTCTTTTCTTCGTATGCGTTTTTTGTGGTCGCCATGAAAGCATCTGTCACACTCACACACGAAGTCACATTCACTATCGCACAAGCACCTCAATCATGAATGATCAATCACGAGTGTCGCACTTGTTGCTTGCACCGTCAGTAAGTCATGTTGAACATGTGTGTCTCGATGGTTTGGTCATTTCGTCATCCAGTCATGTGAGTGTGTGTTCATATGATCACCTACGCATCTTTCAACTGTTCACACACTTAGTCATTTCTACTGAAGTTCTGACGACCAGACTCTTCATTGACAACTGGACCATCACCCTGCTTTTGACTCGATCGATTGTCAACCAGAACAAGGCATAAGCACCAAGCTAGTCCTTCCAAGTTGTGCTACCCACAAGCAATCCGATCAACTCTCATGTTGGTCACCCAGACAGTCGGACCCGAAAGTCACCTCGGGACTGACTGCCCTCAAAATTTGTGTAGAGACCACTAACCTTACCCGCTCAACTGAAAGAGGAAATTGTGTAGATAGACCAGACAAACACCAAGTGCCCATTCTTTTCTCCTTTAGAAAATTACGCAGTTTTCCCAGTCAATCATATGGACAGTCAACCAATTGTTCATCTCAAAAATTGTGTTGTGCTCATGAGTAGGATTTCCACTGCCCATCAGTCGTCTCAGCTCAGAAATTTCACAGAGATGATCAGCAGGTTGGCCTCCCAGCCTTAGTGCAGTTTTTCTAGCCAGTAGCAAACTGTCTGTTCCCTCCAGGAATTGCACAATTTTTGCTGCCAGTGACTGAGAAGCCAATTGCTAATTTCCTCTAGGAATTGCAAAGTTTTGGCTGCCAGTGACCCCAGTAGCCAACTGGCAGTTCCCTCTAGGAATTGCGTAGTTTTAGCTTCCAGTCTTCTGGGCAGTTCCCCAGAAAAACTGCGCAATCCCTACTTTCTCACCCTTCATGCAACCTAGCCCGTTCCTACGGAAAATTGTGCAAATTTGGTTGTCCAGCCCTTGCTGACTATTCATTTCGGAAAATGCACAGATCATGCCTGCCTTTCCCTCCTGCAGTTCATACTATACCTCCCAAAATTTTCGCAATTTTGTCTCCTAGACGAGCCAGACCTTGCAAACAGTCACTATCGACTTAGAGTGTATGTCTCCATCTCTCAGTGACTCTTGCGTAGTTTTCATCAGCAGTTGCCAGAGCCATCATCCCGCATCACAACCCTGTTGCCTCTCTTGGTCGCCTACATCCGAATGATCATGTGTCATGGTAGACTGGGAGGTTTTGGATTTGATGTTGTCTCGTCATGAGTGACTATAGGTATAGGTACACCAACAAACATGTCAAGGCAACGAATGGGATAAATGAAGGGAGCACATGTAGATGGACAGGTTCACCAATGAATGAACGAACAAAGCATGCAAAGTGGATAGACATGACGAACATGCACCTTCGCGAACAAGTGAGCCTGTCAAGCCTTCTAACATGAAAGCAAGGAACAACATGCTAAAGCTTCATCAAGCGAACCAAGGACCATCAAAGACTCTGCGCACTTCGCCATGCGGAGGTGAAGCTATGATACACCATGAATACATCCATCACTCAGCAACACTGTAGCTCAACATGCACTCTAGTAGCAGCACAAATGTACCAACATTGTAATTTCAAGTCATGTCAAGTCAAGTCATGAGTCATGTTGCCCACATCTCCACTATGGGCTTGTTGTCAATCAATGTGATGTAACGTGGAAGTCCAAGAGACCCACTTGTTGAACATAGAGTCATGTAAGTCGGAAAGTCATGGAAGTTGAACGGTCATGAGGGTAGTCGAATAGCCACAAGGGTCAGTTTCACCCTTGGCTATAAATACCCCCCTCATGTGTACATGAAGGTACTTTTCACCTCATCTCCTCCCACATAGCCAAGAGAGTGTAATCTTTCTTTGAGGAGTAAGTAGTGGCTCCAATGCCCCACTGACAGGGTTAGTGATGTATGGTGTAACGATGTGTCTTGGAACTTTCGCTTAATTCAGAAGTCTGTTAACAGGCCAAAACGTTTTCACACATGTATTTTATTTGTTGTAAGACTGATCTTTAACACTTGTAATGCATGTTGCTTTAACCTATGTTCTACATCTAAACTGATTCATTTGTTGTAATGCATAATCTATTAATGGAAATGTGTTGTATATGTTGTTAATGTTGTCTCATCCATGTCGACTGTTCTGACGGACATCAGACATACCTTTTACATGAACCTTGTTGTAACAACCATTGCACTCGTTCAGACTATTCCGTGAGTCTTGTACGTGTTATCTTACCTTGTATGTTGTGACTGCCACATTCGAGTGGACTGCTCTGCTGGAAGCTGTGTATGTCCTTTTGCGTTGTGTGTTCCTAGTGGAGTTGGGACTGATCCCTTTTAACCTGGAACTCACCTTCACCTTCTTCCCCTCACAGTGGAAGAACCATTGACACAAGTACACTTACACTCACTAGGCATGCGAACCTCACTTATCGAAGACAAAGTGAACCACTCTCCTGTGCTAACAAGCAAGAGTTGAGGCAAATCCTTAAGACAATGGCAACTGAGCCATCATACCGGATCAGACTCCCACACCAAACGGTGTGGGGTCTAGTTGGGACTTCATACCAGCGTGATCCCCTGAATGTTGGTGGGTCCAACACCGTCATCATTTCTAGCGCTAGAAGGAGGGCCGCCAGTTGTACATGGCTGAAATTCCCCTCACACTCACTCATCAACCATCTGGTCAAGGTAGAAATTCGCACTCCCTCTCACCTACACGCGACTGTGCAGTTGGTTACTCCTCACCTCCAAAAATTGAACACGAGATTCCATATCAACACCTTCGCTCTGTCCATCCCATCACTCGCTAGTTCACGAAAGCAATCAGATTGATCCCAGGCATACAACACCTTCCATACGGATCAAAGAAGTCAAAAGCAACTCCCACAGGAGTTGTTGTGTCATCGGTGAAAGAAGTTGTCCTTGCCACACTTGAAGTTTTAGCAGAAGCTATTGAAGATGGATAGGAACCTCCGATATTCTGGCAAGGTGAACAAGACACTCTTGTGATTTTGGGATCATACTTCGGTACAGGAAGCGGAGGGGAAGGTAGTGGAGGAGGTGGAGGTGGAGACAAACCAACAAACTCAGAGCCGGAACCATTAGACTCCAAAAGAGAGGAAGAGGAAGAAGAAGAAGAAGAAGAGATGGCTGAACCAAATCTTGAATGGATGACTCAGGGACCATTGGCTCTCCCAGTTGTTCTACACAAGACGCCAAAGCGAACGGAGAGAATGAACATCAAGTTCAACCCTGACAACATGGTGAAGGTAGAAGATCATTTGGAAAACTTCTACCTACAGTTGCAGACCCTTGAGGTATGGCATGACGACGTAGCTTGTAGATTGTTCCCATGTACCTTGGACGGTCGCGCAGCTACGTGGTATCACAACCTTCCACCAAACTCCATATAGAAATGGTGTGCATTCAAACGCATGTTCCTTGAAAATTTTGTTGATGACAAGACCCTATCTATGTTACTGAAAGAACCGCGTAGCTTGAAGATGGAGGGGAAAGAAAAGGTAAAATATTTCAACCAAAGTTTTACATGCATATTGAAAAAAATTTCAACAAACACCAAACCTCATGACTCCATCACTATGGATTACTACACGTCTGCACTACCGACCAACATTGCGCAATTCGTCAAGTGAGTTCTGAAACCAAAATCCTTGGAAATCTGCGAAGAGGCTATTGTTGTTGAAAAGGACCTGCGTGCATTTGGACTCATCAATGATGATGAACTGCAAAGGACTCCAAAGATGCGAGCAGGAAGTCCCAAGCGATGGCGAGCAAGGGTAGAGACAAGGAGGCAAATGATATTGAAAGCCTCGCTCGCCTCATCAAGAACTTAAAAAATGAAGTGTTCAAGATTAAATAACGGAAAACAGATACATTTGCAAGGAGCTATCCACCTAGACAGAGATAGGGAAGCAACTCATCAGGCAACAATTGGTCCACTCAAGAAAATGTACAGAGCTCTATGTTTAATATTGATTAGTGCGTAGATCCCAACTTCTATTCGTTCCATGAAGAACATCACCCCGAGAAATTATGTTTGAACTGGAAGCGAGTCGCAAACTCAGTATACAGTCATACACTTGATGCAGAGAGAGGTATGCAGAAGTAGTCGGATGACAGAGATTATGATGAAGGTATTTCACCTGTTGAAGCATCAAGTTCTGGGCATGTGGTGAATGCATATCAGTGCTTGCAAACAGTGTCGAAGACAAACACCGAGAAGCATATCCCAAGACAAAATGACCATTACAATCTTAGGAGTAAAGGGGCTCCCCCTACACTTGGGGAAATGAGAGAGAAGATCAGATTTCTGATAAGGAAGGTTGATCCACCGGCCACCCCAAAGCAGAAAGCATAATACAAGTCCAGGAAGACAGCGGTAGGGAAGAGTACTTCCATCAGCAAAAAACTGCAAAACAATCTTCCAGACCACACAAACATCTATTCTACCCCGAACACCTCGGTAAGTCTACCACCTCTGGACTACAACATTATTGATGACATGAAGAAAACTTGAGCAAACATCAGATTGTTTGAGTTGGCTAAGATCCAGAGTTAGCGAGATATCCTGCTGCGCGCACTGGGACAAACAACAACAGACAATGCAACCTCTACCAGCAAGGGAGCAAGCACACCTCCCGGATCACTTTCCACTGTGCTCAATACACTCTAAACGGAAGAAGCACACTCAGGTTGCCCTCCATTCATGTTATCTTTTCAAATTTTTAACAACAATGTTCAGAACTATCTGGTTGATTTTGGTGCAGCAGCCAACGTCATGCCGCTCTCCATTGCGAAAAAGATCAATGCACTATGGAGCAAAACATCCACACGAATCATCCAACTTGATCGAACATCGGTACTGGCCATTGGTGAACTACGAGACGTGATCATTCGACAACTCATGATAGTTGAGTCCACTAATGCATCAACATATTGGTTGTAGACATCCCGAAAGCATACGGTCTACTACTCAACAGAGATTGTTCCAGCAAGCTAGATAGATATTTTGGTATAGAATAGTCTCACATGTGGCTTCCGTACAAGGGAAAATGCAACAAAATATGAGTAGAGTCTGAGAGGTACATGAAGCATAATGTCACTTCCCTTAACGTTGAGAATGAACCGTTGGCCTTCGCAGAATTGGCAACTACCTCCTGGAAAAGACATTGGAGTGTTATTCTGCATGGCCAGCTCCAACCTCATTAGACAAGCATTTGGGACTCCTTCCTCGCCCAACTAATGATAATGAAACTTGTATAGTTTGTTTTTCCGATAGTAGCAACAGTAGTAACAATGATATTACTAGCATGCCAAATGGTCCATATACAGACGAGTTGTGGGCCATGAGTCTTGACAAGTCGGGAACACATTATGGCTCAAGGACCGAGTGTATCTCAATCATCCAAAACAATGGAAAATGCATGATTTCGAGCTTTTTGATGTTCAAAGGCACAAATAACGATGTTGAGTATGAAGCACTCATGTTGAACACATAAAGGACCAACACTACGAATGAAAAAAGCAGCCTGGGAACCTACTGCGATCTGAAGATGGCCAATATTGGTACAAGCTACACACTACAACAACGAAAAATCATTGACCGCTTGATCGAATAGTATTGGGGCGGGTCTGCACGAGTAGATGATGACCTGAGTACATGCCACACGCGATCAATCCAACATGAGATTCCAGGTAAAGGAGGAGACAAACCATTGTAGCAAAGAACAAGTAACACATGCATGTTGTTTGCACTCCTTTCACTGAAAAGATCGACTAACATTTTAAGTGTTTGGATTACTTGAAAATTTCATCATCATACTTGGTTTTCTAATTTAAATCCCTCAAGTCAGAAATCTGGGAAGATCCGCTTACGCATTGACTTTAGAAACTTAAACCCTTTCCGAAATAAAAACAACTACCTCGTGCCATCATCCAAGCCCATGTTGCACACAATACCTGAAACAATGGTGTTATCTTCACTTGAAGGTCTTCTGGAATGCCATTAGGTTCCGATAGCGGAGACGGTGGACTGGCACTGGTCCACGAGAAACTTGGCTCACACATGTATCATTTGCAATCACTTGATGGGAGGATTGATAATCTTCCTGTCAATGGCCAATTTCTCAAACATTAGTTTCAGTCAGTCGGGCCATGCCCATGCCATGTACACAGTCTGCTTGCTGCTTGTTTCATTTGGTTTGTTTTGTTTATTATCTTTGCTTTCGCTTTGATTGATTCTACTTACTATTTTTGTTCATGTTCATTTTTTCTGTTTGATATATTACTATTTTTGTTTCTGGAAATAAGTGCTACCAACTACTACGTTCTAGATTTTGAATAGATTATGTGGCTGAAATTTGAAGAGACTTGTGACACTACAGCACTTGGTCAATCCTGTGTCCATTTTATCTGTGCTTGGTTACAAACTTTGGCCGATGAAGTCCTGAGAGAAAATACAAACCGTCTGTAAGGGAAGCTTTGGTCCAACTGTGAACTTGTGTCCACACTGGGAAGCCCCATGCCTATACTCATCCTTCTGCTTTGTGTGTTTAAGCTAATCCAACTAGTAGAAACGAAGAAGGGGAAAAATCTAAATGAGCAAACTTATGTCAGAGGTCTTACATGCTTCTATGAAGGAACAATCTCTTCTGCTCTCAATAAGTCGGGATCCCTCTTCCACCCTCGAAAAAATAAAAATGTAAGTGCATATGCAAAATTCTCTTGAAAAATACAAAGGTGAAAGAAGAGAAAGGCTTCATGTGTATAGAGGTGAAGCATGCAACTCCACCGGGGCACTGACCAGGCTCACTGGTAGTGGAAAAATGTGTGTGTTCCTGTGTGACTCTACTGGGGTACTGTTCAAGCCTGCTACCAGCGGAGAAACACCAGAGATGAAAACTTATACTCTGAAAATATTCAACTCACTAGCTAAACTACCCTTCTCAAATTCAAAACACTGAGATTCAAGCTAAACTTTTGATTGTGTTTAACTGAGTTGGCAAAGGGTGAACCACATATGTCCATGGGGTAAGTGGGGAACTTGAAGTAACCCAAACATCGATTCAATACTCCCTGAAATACCAAGGCCCTGTGCTAGCAATGAATCGAAATAGAGAAGCTGGAGTTCTACCAGTGTGTTGCCAAGTATTGTAGCGGCTACAACCACCCTCCAAAATTTTGGCCTACACCAATTTCTAAGCCTCCCTTGGAGAGTTTAACTTGATGACTGCACACACTCGGGTTCACTCCATGAGCTCGTGTGAGTATTTACATTCGCCTTGTTTGTTCATTGCATTCAAGTCTCTGCATGCTGATGTCTAAGTCATGCTTGTGACTGTGTTCTGGTTATGCTCAAAGTCTTTGCTTCATATGTGCTTGTTGTGGTCGCCATGAAAGCATCTGTCGCACTCACACACAAAGTCACATTCACTATCGCGCAAGTGTCGCCTCAATCATGAACGATCAATCATGAGTGTTGCGCTTATCGCTTGCATCGTCGGTCAGTCATGTTGAACATGTGTGTCTGCATGGTTTGGTCATTTTGTCGTCAAGTCATGCGAGCATGTGTTTGTATGATCACCTACACATCTTTCGACTATTCACACACTTAGTCATTTCTGCTGAATTTTTAATGACCAGACTCTTCACTGATAGCCAGACCATCACCTTGCTTTCGACTCGATTGATTGTCAACCATAACAGTGCAGAAGCACCAAGCTAGTCCTTCCAATCCGCGTTGCCCGCAAGCAATCTTATCAACTCTCATGCTGGTCACCTGGACAGTTGGACTCGGTAGTCACCCCGGGACTGAATCCCCTCAAAATTTGCGTAAAGCCCACTGACCTCACCCACTCAAATGACTAAGTAAATTGCGCAGATAGGTCGGATAGACACCAAGTGCTTGTCCTTGTCTCCTTCAGAAAATTACATAGTTTTCCCAGTCAATCATCCGGACAGTCAACCGACTGTTCATCTCAAAAATTGCGCAGTGCTCATGAGAAGGATTTCCTTTGCCCATCAGTCAGCTCAGCTCAGAAATTGCACAAATATGATCAATAGCCCAGCCTCCTGGCCTCAGTGCATTTTTCCCAGCCAACAGCTCCTAGCATCAGACTGCCTGTTCCCTCCAGGAATTGTGCAATTTCTGCTGCCAGTGACTGAGCATCCAACTGCCAGTTCCCTCTAGGAATTGCGCAGTTTTGGCTGCCAGTGACCCCAACAACCAACTAGAAGTTCCCTCTGGGAATTGCGGAGTTTTGGCTGCCAATCTCCAGGGTAGTTCCCCAGAAAAACTACGCAATCCTTGCCTACTGACCCTTCATGCAACCCGACCCATTACTTTTGAAAATTGTGCAAATCTGGTTGTCCAGCCCCTGCTGACTATTCATTCTAGAAAATGCACAGAGCATGCCTGCCTTACCCACCTGCAGCCCAAACTGTACCTCCCAAAATTTGTGCAAATTTTCCTCCCAGCCAAGCCAGACCTTGCAAATAGTCACTATTGACTTAGAGTGTCTGTCTCCATCTCTCAGTGACTCTTGTACAGTTTTCATCAATATTTGCCTGGAGCAATCATCTCGCATCATAGCCCTGTTGCCTCTCTTGGTCATCTGCATATGAATGATCATGTGTCATGGTATATTAGGAGGTTTTGGATTTGATGTCGTCTCGTCAAGAGTGACTGTAGGTATAGGTACACCAAAAAACATGTGAATATAAGGAATGGGATAAACAAATGGAGCACATGCAGATGGACAAGTTCACCAATGGACAAATGAATGAAGCATGCGAAGCAGGCGAACACCATGAACATGAACCTTTGTGAACAAGTGAGTTTGTCAAGCCTTCTAGCATGAAAGTAAGGAACAACATGCTAAATATTCATAAAGCAAACCAAGGACCATCAAATATTTCATGAACTTCACCATGCAAAGGTGAAGCTATGATACACCATGAAGACATCCATCACTCAACAGCACTATAGATCGACATGCAATCCAGCAGCAACACGAATGTACCAGCATTTTCATGTCAATTCATGTCAAGTCAAGTCATGAGTCATGTTGCCCACATCTCCACTATGGGCTTGTCGTCAATCAATGTGATGTAACATGGAAGTCCAAGAGACCCACTTGTTGAACATAGAGTCATGTAAGTCAGAAAGTCATGGAAGTCAAATGGTCATGAGGGTAGTTGAACAACCACAAGGGTCAGTTTCACCCTTGGCTATAAATCCCCTTCATTTGTATGTGAAGGGACTTTTCACCTCATCTCATCCCACATAGCCAAGAGAATTTGTAATATTTTCTTTGAGGAGTAAGTAGTGGCTCCAACGCCCCATTGACGGGGTTAGTGATTTATTGTGTAACGATGTGTCTTGTAACTTTCACTTAATTCAAAAGCCTTCTAACAGGCTAGCACGTTTTCACACATGTATTGTATTTTTTGTAAGACTAATCTTTAACACTTGTAATGCATGTTTCTTTAACCTATGTTCTACATCTGAACTAATTCATTTGTTGTAATGCATAATCTATTAATGGAAATGTGTTGCATATGTTGTTAATGTTGTCTCATCCGTGTCAACTGTTTTTCCGGACATCAGACAAACCTTTCACATGAACCTTGTTGTAATAGTCATTGCACTCATTCAGACTGTTCTGTGAGTGTTGTGCATGTTATCTTACCTTGTATGTTGTGACTGCCGCATTTGAGTGGACTACTCTGCTAGAAGTTGTGTATGTCCTTTTGTGTTGTGTGTTCCTAGCCATGTTGGGACTGATCCTTTTCAACCTAGAACTCACCTTCACCTTCTTCCCCTCACAGTGAAATAACCATTGACGGAAGTACACTTACACTCACCAGTAGGGAAAATTTTAAGAACCCCCCTAAATTTATAAATATAATAAATGGGCGAATCTCCATGGTATATAGGAAAAATGGAAGGCGATTTTATCAATAATATAATATGTATATATAATTTTTTGGCGAATCTCTCACCAGGCATGGCGAATATTTTACTTAATTATAAAATCTCGGTATTACCATGGGAAAATTACTATTAGTAATTTTTAAAAATTAATAAAATTAATAGTTGATTTTTATTTTATTTTTTATTTTAACCAAGCTAAAATGTTTAACATAAATTAAATTACAACATCCAATATTTTTTCACTCTATGCTAGTTTGCATATCACGATATTTGATACCTCTGGGGGATTAGTAGATCCAAAGTAAAGATGGATCTATGCTAGTTTAATTCCCCCATTTAAATAGGCTACATTCCAGGTGAATACCATGGGTCAATACCATGTGCCATTTTGGTGAATACCATGGGCCAATACCATGTGCCATTTTTATTTTTATTAATACTAATATGAGGGTTAATATTGTTTTTTTGCATGGTATTAATAACAATCTAGTCCATGGTATTTGTCCCATAGTATTTTTCCCATAGGTTTCACCTAAATATAATGCATTTTTTGAGTGTCCCTAAATATAAGGTGACTTATGGAGTAAATATAAAAAAATGTTTTATTTGTTTACCATACCTCTCGTTTATTTATATTTTTATTAATTTACCATATCTCTTTTACAAATATGGTATTTGGCCCATGGGATTCACTTAAATAAAACCTCTTTCTTGAGCCTTCATAAATAGAACGAGGGTTATGGACTAAATATAAAAAGAGGTTTTATTTATTTACCATACGTCTAGTTTATTTATATTTTTATTTATTTGCCATACCTTTTGAGTATGTATAAAAAGACGTTTTATTTATTTACCATACCTCCACTTTACTTATATTTTTATTTGTTTACACCCTTGCATGTATATAAGGTGACTTATGGAGTAAATATACAAAATGTTTTATTTATTTACCATACTTCTCATTTATTTATATTTTTATTAATTTACCATACCTCTTTTATAAATATGGTATTTGGCCCATAGGATTCACTTAAATAAAACCTATTCTTGAAAATGGGCGAATGGAAGGTTGTAACTCCTAATTTCAAGGGCTAAATTTACCTTTTTTACCCTCTCCCTTAAAATAAGGTGGGCTATTTGAGGTGATTTGTAAAAATGTACTATGATACAAAATATTCGCCCACTACAAATTTAAAACCCCTTAATTTCGCCAAAGGGCGAACATTCGCCCCTAAAATTTTCTATGCTCACCAGGCACACGAAACTCACTTACCAAAGACAAAGTGAACCACTCTCCTGTGCTGACAAGCAAGAGTTGCGGTAAATCCTTAAGACAATGGCAACCGGGCCATCATACCAGATGGGAATCCCACACCAAACGGTGTGAGGTATAGTTGGGACTTCATACCGGGGTGATCCCCTAATTGTTGGTGGGTCCAGCACCTTCAATAATCAGCTATTGACATGAATGGGGTCATTAATTTGAAGAAAAGGACAATGTCGTTTGAAAGAAAGTCACTAAGAGTTATAGTGTCACTGGATCCTACGGAAGGGGTGTGCTATACTGAACCAGTTCACGATTATGTCGAAAGTGACGATGAGATGGATCAAATCTACAAGATAACAGTGAAAGATCGGGATTGGATCAATCCAACGGTGGATGGAAGGATTGCATGGGACCGAGAGAGTTCCTACACTTCTGACTCAGATGAAGAATTAGAGCATTGGAAAACTGTTTGCACAAAGTATCTACATTGCGATGCAATACGATGACGAAGTCACTGTGTTGTGTTTCGTCGAAGGTAAGAAAGTTACCTTATTATGATGGTTTGAGTGATGTAGATATGTTTCTAGATGAAATTGAGCGCGAAGTCCCTAAAGATCACCATTTTCAAGCATTGGAGTTGGTGCTACGCGCTACACCCGCATGATGGTGGGGTACGCATAAGGATAGTTTTGTTGGATGGCGATATTACAGGAGGATGATGAAGTTATGATTTGGGCATGCTAATACAAGAATCACTGAGAAGTATAATGGTAAGGATGATCTGCGTGATCACCTGATAAAGTGGACTAAGGCGTGGGGACAGAACCACAACTAGAGTGGGTACATATATTTTGTCATACCTTGGATACAATCCCCCTAAACTGGTACCTCAAAATAGAGCTCCATCATGTCACTGCAGAGTGGGATGTATTGAAGGAGGGATTCTTATTGGATTTTAGCTTCGAGGACGGATTTGCAAGGATCGATGAAGCACTTCAAGAAATTAAAGAGGTTATCTTCAGGGAACCAAGGGAACCTATGGAATGGACCCAACTGGATTGGACCATCCAGCTGCGCAAAACATGGGAATGCTATAATGTGACCACTGAAGAGGAGGAAGAAGACCCAAGAAATATCAATATTCCAGAGACATAAGGGAAACGCGAAGTAGAGGGACCACAAGTAGAGAACCCAGACATCTCTGCACCTTTGAAAACTAGGCAGGTAAACATTGGCACTGAAGACGAACGGAAGTTCGCGAAGATTGGAGACTATTGGGACGACACTATAGTAGACAAGGTTTCTGAACTACTTTGCAAATACCAAGATCTCTTCCTCACTAAGTTTTTAGACTTAGAAGAAGAAGAGTACCAAGGGGTTGAAGAATTTTATGTTGAGGGAATTGAACCTATCTCAAAGTTGCCTGAGTACATCCCTCCGCGGAAAGGAAAAACTAAAGTGACCAGGGATCCTGATTTGGGGAAATTTTGGGTAGATACTCCCTTGCTACCAGAACAGGTCACATTTGAAGGACCCAAGCTTGCACGCATCCCGCTGTTGAAAATGGAGGACTGGGACCTCGCGGATCATGAAAAATTTCTGCATCTAGCAACCCATAAGTACATGACAAAAATATACTATGATGAGACAGGAGTTACACAGTTAGAACCCATGAAGTGGGTTTGTGGCGTTGAGCAGTCAGGGCTGCTGAACATGATTTTAGTACCACATTATCACCACTCACCCATCAATATGATTTGTGTGCGCCAGCTCCTCGCACTAATGCATGATGGGATCCTGTGGCTGGAGCAACCTATTTCAATAACATACATGTTGATCAATAGGATAACAAAGTTGCCTTACAAAGGAGCAGATCCTTCCAAGGAGTTTGCAGGGAAACCAAGGGAAAAGGAGCTAGCTGATAAAATGAAGAAGGAGTATCGTCTTGTGAAAAAATCATGAGGATACTCTATAGGGAAAATTTTAGGGGTTAATATTCGCAGGTGGGCTAATTTTACATGCTTTTTCCAAAACAAGGATTCACCAATTTCCATTTTTTTGTAAAAATATTCACCCAAATTTTATAGTACAACATTAGTTTACATTAAAAATCGCCAAAATATTATATCGACTAATATAAAATAACTAGAAATCTAAATATTTCTACAAAAATATCACCAATTTTTTTACAATTTGCATATTAGGGACTAGTAAGATTCGCCAAGGTTTCTAAATTTTAAGATAAACTTCCATACTTAAAATTTTCCCTGATACTCTATCATGTCAATTCAAGATTACGCAGTCCAGTTCACTGCCCATATCCTCGCAGGCAAGATTATGAGGAAGTGTCGCGCAGATGAAGTTCTGACCTCAGTAGTGTCACTTGCTCCAGGATGTGCAAAAGCGAGTGCAGTATAATTGGTCCAAGTATCTCTACCAAGAATTCCTCGCGAACTATCGAGAAGCCCAAGAAGAAGTCCAACCATTTCATTATGCGTGGCTTCTCTTTCCCATTGTATTAGTTGTGTGAAGATTGTTGGAGGACAACCAATTTCCTCCGCACAAGAATGATTTGCCGACGACAACGTGGTTCACCTCACTCTGGTCTACAAAGAATGCAACACACATCAAGGAAACGAAGGTTTTCTAGGTCCTAATGGAGATGGACCTTCAGATGATGATCAATCAGCAACCAAGGTTATCCCCAACCTTGTTCGGGCAATTGACATCCTACACAAAGTTCAATGCTTTCTTTCACAACGTCTCAATCCACGCACAAAAGGACCCAGAAGGAACTTAGCATGTATTTCCTTATTTAGCATCCGAGATGGATGTGTAGAAGTTTTAGGGTATTAGCCATAAGAGTGGCATGAACCTACAAAACTAGAGGTAGGAACCAACAAAGGCACAAAAATCTCTGTTACGCAGAAGTAGAAGGACACCGCTCAGAAAGTCACGCGCAACTTGGTTGAACAAAAGAAAAAGGAGGTTGCTAAGGTAGCTATTGAAAATGCATGTATGGAGGAAGAGCGCGATGATAAAGAGTAGGTGGAGAAAGAACGAAAGGATGTTGAGTATAGTGAGAAGTATACTTTGCATCATGCTGATGAGTAAGAGTTGTCAGAATAAGGAGGAGGCGACGATGAGGAGCAGAGCACTCCTTTCATCCTGAAGAAGTGTGGTCAAGAACAGACAGACGGACAACAAAAGAAGCACAAGTCTAATAAATAGACACATATTGATCCCATGGTATTGACAGAAGGTGATCTCTATGAGATCGGCGACAAGATATGGGACACAACCACAAAAGTGTTGCAACAGTTCGAGCAACAATACATGCAAATGCAAGGCATCGTCTAGAAGGATCTGTGCGAGTTGTAGATCCAGGTGAACAGGATTTAGGTGGATGTCGAATAGGCGAGCAGAGTGCAAGGGATCCTAACACAGGGAAGTGGTGCAGTAGCCGAGATTGAATGGACTCGAGATCTTTGAGTCGTTTCTCTGCTAAAGGGGTTAGAACGTGTGGAATTGGAAGAGGATCGCACTATGCTCAACACCGTGAAGGATATGGGGCTGATACTTGTCGCGCTACCACTCTAGACCCTTCATGTGCTACATTAGGGAGTCTCTGATGGATTGAAAATCAGAGAGCAATGTGCACTCATTGTCATCATTGATTTTAAAGTTAAAAAAAAAATAACTTTTCGTAGTAAAAGCTCAAGCATTGAAGGAACAGGAGGAATTACGGACGCAGTGCCAGAACCTGATAAGAACAATTCAGCAGGCCTACAAGTCCGTGCTTGAGCTCAATATACTAGAATATTCAAAGGTCTTAGCCGAAGTGAGGAAATTGGCTACTGTAGTGCGTGCTTCAAAAGAGAAAATCGATACGGTGACTTTCAATTTTCGAATGCAGATAGTTGAGCCGCAGTTGAAGTTACAGCCGACCACACCGAAAGAGGTTCGGGAACAAAGAGGTGCAACTATCAAAGAGTCCATGGGTCAACTAGATGTCACAATTTAGGGATGCGACCAACTATCACTCAGGAAATGGGCCTATGTGATACACTGCAGGAGTATCCTATGCTACAACAATTGAACACTGAGATCAGGGAAGCACAACAACAGTATGATGAGATCAATAAGACGACACAGACGTTGACACTAGTCCAACGCTTCACGCGCTTGAAGTAGGGCAAGGAAAAGTTGATACACATCTAAGAGTTGCAAAAGAAGCAGCCCTTTCTACGAGATCGACTTCAGCCCTGGATAGAGGAAGCTTGCCAGCTTTCACATAAAATTCATGAGAAGCTGAAGGCCATGCAACAGACCTAGAGGACTACACAACTTGTAGTAGAGGGGTCAACCAGAGAGAAACTTGTCCAGGAAGTACATCAAGAAGCATAATAGAGTACCATAGAGCTTCAGACATTAACCAAAGCATTCAACGATCTCCGCTAAAAAGTGGAATAACCAATCGGTGACTCAAGGGCGAGTCATGATCTTTGTGTTTGGGGCCTATTGGGATCGGGTCCCTAGGTGTAGAGTTGAGTTAAATTAGTCAATTTTGTAAATAATTTTATAGAAGATTTAAATTCTCCGGGCAATGTGGACACAGAGCACGCAAATAGGTAGGAGTCAAAGGGGTATTAGCCCCTTATTTTTGGTCAGTTTTGAAGAGTCACCCATTGTTGGGGCCATGGTATTGTATTAGGAAAGCTATAAATAGTTGAGTCTTAGAGATAACTTTGGATAGATAATTGGGTACATTGTAGAGTTTTTTTGTCTTGGGAAAGAGCTAAGGTAGGAAGGCTCTGCTTCCTGCATTTAGGTAGAGAAGGTAAAGCTCCTATAGCTGAGTGCAGAGGAGGCCTGGGTAGAGTCCGCAACTTAGTGCATGGACCCCTGCAGCTGTGTGTGCAGGGTAAGACAAGTCTATAATAAGTGAATTGAAGATCAATAAAGACAACTTTTTGAAGAATTACTAAGTATTTCCATTGAATCTTTTTATGTTATATGTTGTCGATTAATGATATGTTTATTAGGTCCCTATACTACTAGTGTAACCCCTCATTGTTATTATTACAACCCCTTTATTATATTGTTGTGCCCATGTAGTCCCCATATTGTTATTATTGTACCCCATAGAAACCCACTATTGTCATTGTTGTGCCCTTACATTATTATTGTTATGTTGGCTCTAATTATATTATGACCCCTTAGACTCCTATATATAGAAAGGAGGTCTTGTCATTTGTATCATCCAAGAATTGTTCATTTGTGTAGTGTAAATTTCCTCCATGAAGAGGCTTATTTCTAAGGCATTCATCTATCTTTTCTATATTTCTGTGAGCTAGTTTCATAACATTTAGTATCAGAGCTTTGGATTCTAGGGTTTCATTGCTCCAAACAAGTCATCGTGGCATTTTCACTATAACTATTTTTCTGCAACGTTTCAGAAGCTAAAAAAAAATCCACTTGAGACGAAATCTCGCTGAACCTCGGGTCTGAATCTCAGATCTTGAATTGCTATATTTTAGGATATATGATCTGAGGAAGTTGGAGTTTTTGCAAGCTCCATAATTTCATCTAAAACAGTTCATCGTGGAATTTTCGCTATAACTGTTTCGCTACAACATTTCAGAACCTAAAACAAAGCCCATTTGAGAAGAAATCAGTCTGAACCTTGGGTCCGAATTTTAGATCTTGTCTCGCTATATTTTCAGATATATGATCTGAGGAAATTAGGGTTTTTGCAGACCCCCAAATTACATCCTAAACAAGTGACCTTGGGAAAATCGTCATAACTTTCTCTCTGAGCATCATATTGAAATTTCGTAAGAAGTTACAAAAAGAGGATGGATTGTAATTCCCTATCTATATTTTTCAGATCCGAAGGTCAAAATATTGACACGTGGCACTTCATACAAGTTCGCTCTTCTAAAAAGGTATATAATTATGTGATCTTGGGAGATTGTGCATAACTCTTTCTTGGAGAATCCAATTTCGATCAGACTGGTGGCATTAGAAAGAGGACACAGAGTACTACTACAGTTCATGATTTCATAACTGGAAGATCCAAAATTACAGAGTTACAGTCGTTTCAAGATCGAGCTCATAAAATCAAGAAAAGGCGACATGAGGAAGTTTGATGGCAAGGATCAGGTAAATTGGATACTACAGATGGAGCAATATTTTGATCTACATGGTGTACCACTATTACAAAAGGTATGTATTGCATCTTCATATTTAGAACCAGATCATTTTTTATGGTATAAATGGCTTTGTTCTCGTAAACAACTTGTTACGTGGTCAATTTTCACGGAGGAAATGATAGCACATTATGAGGATACAAAGAGCAACACCTTCTTTAGAGCAACACCACAACAATTGGAAGAAAAAAGAGAAAAATGGCTTTGTTACAAAGTGGAAAGAAAAATTATGGAAACAAGGAAGTCTACCCCTCACAACTATAAAGATGGAAGTGTTGCTTCTCCTAGCCTTCCACAACCTACAAGGGTTACACCGCAACAATTGGAAGAAAAAAGAGAAAAAGGGCTTTGTTACAATTGTGATAACAAATACATTAAAGGTCATAAGTGTGTTGAGAAGAAATTAGTTTACATTGATTGTGGAGAGGAAGAAGAAAAGGATCAAGAAACGTCAAAAGAAGAGTATATACACCAAGAACCAACCCGAGAGAAAGAAGAAATGAATCCGACCATATCTTGTAAAGCATTGGAAAGAATTACCACTCCTAAAACTCTCAAGATAGAAGGACATATCAAGAAGAAAAAGTTTCAAGAAGTGAAAGATCACATCAATAGAGAAGAAATGAATCTGACCATATCTTGTAATGCATTGGATGGAATTACCACTCCTCAAACTAGCAATATAGAAGGACATATCAAGAAGAAAAATGTTCAAGAATTGAAAGGTCACATCGAGTCTCAAGAAATCAATATGACCATATCTTGTAATGCATTGGAAGAAATTACCACTCCTCAAACTATCAAGATAGAAGGACATATCAAGAAGAAAAAGGTAAGAGTGTCTATTGATTCGGTCTGTACCCATAATTTTATTGATTGTAAGATAGCCAAGGAATTGAATTGCTTCCTATATCCAGCACCGGAGTGTCAAGTGATGGTTGCAAGTGGACGAAACATAAATTGCTTTGGAAAGTGCCATAATATCAAGCTATCCATGGGAGAATATGTATTGAATAGCCCAATGCTTTCCATTCCAATGGGTGGTATTGATGTTTTACTAGAAGTCCAATGGCTACAATCTTTGGGTACGATAGCTTTTAATTTTCAAGAACTTTTCTTGAAATTTTTTTGGGAAGGAAAGGAAGTTGAATTGAGGGGTATCGAAGGAAAACCTGGAAAGATAATCAAATCTAACAGCATGACAAAGCTTCTAAATAAAGAACAACAGGGTGTAATTACACAATTATGTTCACTAGAGGATCCCACATCGAAATCATGTATTTCTCCAGATCTCCAAAAAGTTTTGGACAATCATTCTAATGTATTTGAGACTCCCAAAGGCCTCCCACCTATTTGTGATCATGATCATGCTATTCATTTGATTCCACGAAGTGTTCCTCCAAACATCAGGGCTTACATATATCCATATGCCCAAAGGAGTGGGAACTCATTCAAAAGTTGCATAAGATCCCAGTTCAAACAGTATTGCGAGAACTTGACAAGGAAGGAAAAATCATATTGGAACCTGAAGCAGTCACAAAACCGAGAAATTGAAAGCTACGAAATAGATCAATTTCAGAGTATCTCATCAAGTGGAAGAACTTACCCGTTGAAGATTCCACATGCGAGGACAAGAATTTATATAGAAGCATCAAGAACTACTCAAGCATTGAGGACAACACTTTTTGAAGGAGAGGGGCATGTTAGGTCCATATACTACTAGTGTAACCCCTTATTGTTATTAATACAACCCCCTTATTATATTGTTGTGCCCATGTAGTCCCCATATTGTTATTATTGTACCCCATAGAAACCCATTATTGTTATTTTTGTGCCCTTACATTATTATTGTTATGTCGGCTTTGATTATATTATGACCCCTTAGACTCCTATACATAGAAAGGAGGTCTTTTCATTTGTATCATCCAAGAATTATTCATTTGTGTAATGTGAAGGAGGTTTCCCCCTCAAAGAGGCTTATTTCTAAGGTGTTCATCTATCTTTTCTATCTTTCTGTGAGTTGGTTCCATAACAATGTTTTTGAAATATTGAATAATTGTTGTGTGAATTAACTAAATATTTATTAATAACATATGAAGTAAATGATTATCCACTTTCGCGAAGTTACAAGTTATTTCTCTTATGTTTTCTAATGAATTAAATAGATCTACACGAAACTCGATCTAGGGTTTCTTGTTGATGCGCGAAAGTAGGTAAATCAACTGTGTAAGGTCTGCAATGATTGATCGCAGGTCTTCGTGAAGGTGTGAAGACCAGTTAACATAGTTACATTAAAAGAGCCCTAGAAGTATATCAATATGTGTGGAAGCATATCTAAGGCACTGGAAGACATCACACTACTCTCTAGATGCAGAAACTTGGTTCTTGCATCCCCCAATACCGCTTCGAGTGAGACTGCATCCTACACTACACGGGTTGTTGCCGAAAGGGCCAACAATGTAGGGTTTTGTTGGTTGGTGCAACTAACTCTGAACCTGGGTCAGGACCCCCTAAGCCAACACTTCCCTCCTCTCATGGATTCTCATGTTCCATATCAGGGCTTCATCTCTTCATCAATTGTTATTAAATATAATGATAATTATTCTAGGTCTTTTAACCCATTAACATATGCTCGCCCATATAGGCACCATTAACATAATTAATTACAATTACAATATTAGCGGGGGATTAGAGGTTGCGATGTTACAATCCTCTCCCCCTTATAGGAACACCATCCTCAGTGTTTACACCATTTTAGGTGTCATTCTCAACAACATTAGACCTTCCGAGTTCTTTCTTTTATTGCAACAACAATCCTCAATGCTTCTTCATTTATGCCAACAACATAGTCCTTTGAACTCATTGTTCCTTATCATTATGCCAACATTGTCTAGCCATGTCTAGACCTTTGGAATTCCTAGAACACTTATTAATGAACATGTGTATTAAAATATTTATCTATGCATAAGCATTTGCCTAAATGTTTGCAAATCTTGATAAAATATTTATTCAAACATATTACTTATTAATATGGTTATCCTTCATTTCAACAAGATTCCATACGTAAAAAGATAATCTCATTGCTTACATAGGATGCACCCATCCTCACTTCTAATCCAATGGGTGTGTGACAAGTCTCCCTTTCCTCATAGTTGCTTGCCATTTTAGGTCTAGAAAATCCCCTTTCTTGGATGATCTACCTAACTAAGGTTTTTCTTCACAGGAATAGTAGAAGAAACTATTAGTCTAGCAGTAAGGGCATCTCATCAGATTGCTCCTAATATGGTTTACTTGTCCTAGGGTCTAATGTTACTCTTCATTGACCTTGTTCTGTGGCTTTCCACTACACACCTTTATCTACCTTTCCTATGTGATTCATCATTTCATGTGTACAACATTTAGTTTACCTGAGATATACTCAAAAAAATTTCAATTAATTTTTTTTCCAAACTTGCTTGATATAGAAGTTAAGCCTCACAAACATGAGACACTTCTCATAGTGCTTGGATGTTTTTAGGTGGTGATATTTTCAGATTTTATTGTGGTCTTATGTCCCATGCCATACCCAAGGTATTCTACCTAAAATTTGCATTCCCACACAGCTACAACATGTTAGTTTCTTAGGAATAAAATACTTTTTATATATAATTTACAATATCCACAACATTTGTTTCAAAACCATTACATAATCATATAATCATTTTTAGATGCATACCAAGCAAATTAAAGGAAAGCATAATTGTACTTACATAAACATTCCCTAAAAGCACACTTATTGTATAAAATCATAAGACAATAATACTTTTCATGCCAACAAATGAAATTTATGAAGGTTAATATTTTCATATTCACCCTTGTTCACAAACATGATTCGATATATTTCACTTCAAGTGTTGAGTCGAGGTCTATTGAAACAAAAAATTATGGCTATCTAGGGCACCCACAACATAAAAGGGATCCCTTTATTTATCTAGCAATCCCTTGCTGCTTCTCCTTCTTTCAGTGCCTTATGTGCCTTAATTCAAACCAACTATTAATAATCTTCTTTTAGGACCTTGACCTAAGTTGAAGGCTTCTTCATTGATCCCCTTAATGAACTCAGTTAAAAATCACAATTCCACATAAGTTTCTATGAGTCAACAATTTTTTAGTTATTCCCCCTTTAGACTCACACTCACAACCTCATGTGTGGATCATATTTCATTCCTACAGGCTCCATAGTTTCACAAGCCCACATTTTTCTTACATAATCCACCATTATTCTCTTTGACCTTTGAGTGCATAATTAATTGATCTAACTACTTCCCATAAAAACAAAATTTATCAAATATTAGGTTATGGTAGCTTTTGGCCTTAACCATACCCCTCTTGGGTATTCATAACTCATATGCATTTAATCATAATTCATAACATTAAAGGTATAACTTAACCTTGAATAAATTCTTACCCATTCCTTCAAGTTACCTACCACTGTAATATGTTTGATTTCCATACTTACATGGCTACCATCATACATATAATAGTTGATTATTCTTCAAGGAGTCCATTTTCCTCCTCCTTTGGTTTTACATTCTCTTGTCATTGACCTCAAGGTTTTTTTGTATGACTAATGGCATTTCCTTGCCTCAAATCCCATTTCCAACAATTGGTATTTTTAGTCTCAAATTATTGAGAACAATCTGCATGCTTTCTTAATGCACAATTTCATTCATACAACAATTTTTAGTTAATTTAATCTTAAACATGTGCTATAGCACTTCTAACAAACAATCGATTTAATCTATTTACATGTATTGAATTTCATTTTTAATATTTCAATCATATGTTCATATATTAGAAATAGATCAAGCATGCTCAAGCTTAACGTAATTCACAATTAAACTCCCCCTTTCTGTAAAGAAAGACATAAAAATCAACACAAAAATCATTTGAAGGGGAAACTACCATTTCAAACTATTTTACGTAGTTTGGGGACTCCAAAGTCCAATTATTCACACCAATCAATCAAACCTTCCTTGGATGATTTATAATTATTCATATTTTCCCTCTTGACTGTTCCAGGTGTATATTGGTGGACATCCGCTTATTCCACCTAGATCCCCCAGTCAGTTTCATTTGTTTCCTTAATTGTAGCACAATTTACTACTTTTGGCAATTTTTCAGGCCCTGAATTTTCAGAGTTGTTTTGAAGCCCTAAACGACATTTTTTTGGTAAAATTCCCATAGTAATTTCTAGGGAAATCACATCAACAGTTGTAGTCCTTGGAGATATCTTTCCAACGAGGTATCATACATGTCAAACGAAGATAATATGACCAAGTTACAACCCCGGGAAGTTGGTTGCCCAACAAACCCCAACAGGGCCCATAAACTCTTGGTGTTACATCTCCTTGGGTTAGGGTTTTGGTTATTTATGGTTTTCCCTTATTGTTCAATAATAAAAAGGCCCTTGAGCCTCATTGTAGCTCAGTTTAGAGGCATGTAGTCGCCACATCTCTTCTCAGAGATAAACTACCATCGCCTAAGCTATCTTATTTCCATTCTATTTGTAAGCATAGTTCAGTATTTTATTATTAATGAAATGAAGTTTTTCTCTGTTGCATCTCTATGTTTATGATTATATCTGAAATTTCTTGCGTTCTTGTTTAAGTCTGGATTAGTGGTATCAGAGCGGTCTTCTCTTTCTCTATTTTTCTTTACATGTCCCCAACGAGGTTAGGGTGTAAGGAGTTAGGGCTTGATTTGGTTGAACCATTGCAGGATCAAACTCACAAAACCTAATGACCTCCCATGGCGGAAGAAAATAAAGACGAGGGTGTAGGAGATCCTTTCAAAATTTTGCTCGAGGAAGCCCTCGAATGACAAAGGGACGCAATGATGGATAACTTTTCCTAGATCCTTTGACGACTACCCATAGGCAATGCATCTTCATCCAACAGCCACTATGGAGGTGCCACTCCTTTTAAGGTACAAGTTAAGTTCAATATTCCCATATTTGAATGCCTCATAGATGCAGATGCCATAGATAAATGGTTAAATCTATTGGAAGGATATTTTTCAGTTCATGACTTTTCCAATCGGGAAAATATCATGTTTGCACTTCTCAAAGCTGCCCCACACGTCAAAGGACTAGTGGGAAACCTACTGTGAACAAAAGGACAAGATTGAACCTCGTTGTTTTCATTTGCACCCACTTGGAATTCTTTCCAAGATGCCATCAAGGAACAGTATTACCCTGTCAGGAGCTATGAAGATAAATACATAAAGTGGACCACGCTATGGCAGGGAAGGGACCAAGATGTGCCAGAGTTCACAAATACTTTCCATACCCTTCGCTCAAGTACCACAACTGTCTACAAAAGTACATCCATGACAAGATGGAGTTCCTGGACATTTCCTTTCTTGGCACGATGTATCGGTATGCTGTAAAAATTGAGCAGAAGTTTAAACAGAAGAATTGGGACTTTGGATTTGCGAATCCAAAGTAAGGAAAAGGCACCCCTAAACCATAGAACAAGGGACCAAGCCAAGGCGGGGCTACCCAAGACAACCCGCCAAAGCTGCAAGTAAATAATAGCACCATGAAGATGAAGAAGGACATGGGAAAATGGTGTGATTTCCATAAGAGCTCCACTCACAATACAAGTGAGTGTCGGGGCAAGCAGTCACTGGTGTCCGAGCTGAAGGCTTCCGAATCAGACACAAGTTTCGACTCTGAATCAGAACCTAATAAGGGGACTGAGAAAGGGAAGCATATCATTGAAGTGGAGCCCAATGCCATTGTGGCCATCACAAAGATCCAGAAAATTGATCCTGAAGATCAAGAGGAGGGGGGACACCTCTTCCACTCACAAATGTGGGTGAATGGTTCTCTACTGCAGTTTATTGTCGATAGTGGGAGCCAAAAGAAACTCATTTCAGCAGAATTCGTGAAGCGTCTAGGCCTAAAGACAACATCACATCCACAATCGTACACCATTGGGTGGCTTCACCAAGGACGAGATCTTCGCGTCATCTAGCAGTGATGCCTTCCCTACAACATCATGCCCTTCACGGATGAGGTAGTGTGTGACGTTTCTCCTCTTGAAGTTTCTGATGTATTGTAAGGAAAACCATACTTGTGGAAGCAAAATTATGTATATCAGTCTAGACCTCATTCTGTGCTTATTACTTTCACTAATAAGTTGTACAGGATACGTGAGGTAGCCCCGCCTACCGCCATCTCTTTGATCACTGCAAAGCAATGTAGTAAGATCTTTTCCCATACTAGGAAAATCATTTTCCTTATGATTCGCCCCCAAGGCAAGAAGAAGGTTATGGCCATGACTTCCAGGCAGGGCTCCTCTGCACAGTAGCAACAGATGGGCAAGGTTGTGGAGGAGTACAGGGACATTTTCGGCTCACCCATAGGGGTACCTCTACACTATCAAGTCAAACACTCCATCAATCTGACCCTGGGTGCGCCACTCCCCAATGGACCGATCTATCGATGCTCTGTTCTAGAAAATGATGAGATCAAGAGGCAGATTCAGGAACTACTATATAAAGGGCACATCAGACCAAGATCATCACCCTGTGGGACCCTAATCATATTGGTACAAAAGAAGGATGGGACGTGGAGGCTTTGTATTGACTATCGGACGCTGAACAAGATCACTGTGTGGAATAGGTACCCAATCTTGCTGATTGATGTCCTTCTGGACCAACTCAAGGGGGGAAAATATTTCAGCAAGATTGACTTGAAGTCAGGTTATCACCAAGTGCCTACTGAACCCTCCGATGTGTGGAAGTTTGTCTTCAAATCTAAGGAGGGCCTTTTAGAATGGTTGGTCATGTCGTTTAGATTAACGAACGCCCCTGCAACCTTCATGAGACTGATGGATGACATATTGCGGCCTTTTACCAATGCATTCATGGTGGTGTATTTAGATGATATCTTGATCTTTAACCAGAGTTGGGAAGAGAACCTCCACCATATTCAATAGATCCTTCAAACCCTTCGACAACAAAATCTATGTGCTAACTTGCAGAAATGCACCTTTGGCCTAACCCAAGTTCAATATCTGGGGTACATCATTGATGATCAGGGTGTACATGTGGACCCATCCAAGATACAAGTCATTCAGGATTGGCTAGCCCCAACCACTCTAACAGAGCTCTCCAGCTTTTTGGGTCTTGCCAATTTCTACCATAGGTTCATGTTGGGGTTCTCACATATCACTTGGAATCTAAGTCAATTCACTAGGCTGGAGCAAAAGAAAAGTTTTTTTGGTTGGAAACCCAACAATGAGCATTCTCTAAGTTGAATAATCGCCTCTATTCTACACCAATACTCACATTACCAGACCTACAACAACCATTTGAGATTGAGACAGATGCTTCCGACAATGCTATTGGTGCAATTCTTACTCAACATGGGAATCCAATGGCTTACCACAGTGAGACACTTTCAGACATAGTCCAAAAGTACCCCACTTATGACAAAGAAATGTATTTCATTGTGCACACCTGTCATCAATGGAGGCATTACATTTTGGGGAAGGAAATGGTCATCTACATAGACCACTAACCTGTGCAATTCATATAGACACAAAGGAAGTTGCAGAATGATCGCCATCAGAAATGGTCCACCTATCTGCAACAGTTCCATTTGAACATTAAGTATAAGAAGGGCAGCAGCAATAATGTCTTTGATTGCCTCAGCCAACCACCAGTCATGGCGCTAATCATTGTGCATGATTCCTGTGGGCACGACACATCAGGTGGCCGCATCTTTACAAGAGCGATCCAGAATTCTGCAGCATATACCAGACACTCCTAGAGGGGAAGAAAGTTCCAAATTTTCACCTTCAGGATGCATTGTTATGCCACTTGGGACACAAATGTGTTCCTTCAAGTGAGCATGCCAAGATGATTTGGGAAGCGCACTACAGTTGGGTCGCTATATAATTCCGAGCAGAGAAAATAGTGACGGTATTGCAGAAGTATTTTTATTGGCCAAAACTTCGTCAGGATGATGGGAAGTATATTAGATCCTCCACCACCTACGCCATTTCCAAACCAACCATGAAGAAGCAAGGCATGTATACTCCTCTACCTACTCCTATTCGGCCTGGGAATATGTCTCCATGGATTACATGTCAAGCCTTCCTTCTACCAAGCACGACAATGATTTCGTTTTCATGGTCATTGACAGATTCTGTAAGATGGCCATCATGGTGACTTGCAAGAAGAGTATCATAGCAAAGGACACTTCTAAGCTCTTCTTTGAGCGAGTGTGGGTACACTTTGGGATCCCACAATCCATTATCTCAGATTGGGACAACAAATTCCTGAGTGCATTTTGTTCAAGTCTCTGGTCAATGCTGGATACAAAAATCACTAAGTCCATGGCTTTCCATCCCCAAAATCATGGCCAAATAGAGGTTGTCAACAGGATGATCATACACATTCTGCACATGTACAACTCGAAGCATCAATGCACATCGGATGAAAGTCTCCCCTATGTACAATATAGATACAATATAGCTCTCCACAGCTCAATAGGCCACAACCCCTTTCAGGTAGGGCTGGGATTTCAGTCATTATGCCCCATTAATGTGGCCATATCATTTGCAGTCACTCAGGTAGGTTTGGCTCACATGTAGTCCGAAGCTGAAAGGGCTAACAATTTCATTGAGCGCATTCAACACATCTACCAATAGTTCCATGATATATTGGGTAGATCCAATGCTAAGTACAAGTAGCGCCATGATCAACATCGAGTGCCACACAAGTTCTAGGTAGGCCAAAGTTTGGCTTCATTTGCAGAAAGAGCGCCTTGCTAGATCCCACCGCAAGCTTCGCCCGCTCCGATATGGTCCATACACCATCACAAAAGTCATGGAAATCACATCAGAAGATGTAGTCCTTGGAGAGATCTTTCCAACAAGGTATCATACGTGTCAAACGAAGATAATATGACCAAGTTACGACCCCGGGAAGTTGGCTTCCAAACTAACCCCAGCAGGGCCCATAAACTCTTGGTGTTACATCTCCTTGGGTTAGGGTTTTGGTTGCTTAGGGTTTTCCCTTATTGTTCGATAATAAAAAGTCCCTTGAGCCTCATTGTAACTTAGTTCAGAGGCATGTAGTCGCCACATCTCTTCTCAGAGATAAGCTACCATCGTCTAAGCTATCTTATTTCCATTCTGTTTGTAAGCATAGCTCAATATTTTTCTATTAATGAAATGAAGTGTTTTTCTGTTGCATCTCTATGTTTATGATTATATCTGAAAGTTTTTGCATTCTTGTTTAAGTCCGTATTAGTGGTATTAAACCAGTTTGCTCTTTCTCTATTTTTCTTTGCATGTCCCCAACGAGGTCAGGGTGTAAGGAGTTAGGGCTTGATCTAGTTGAACCATTGCAGGATCAACCTTGCAAAACCTAATGAAATCCCATGGCAGAAGAAAATAAATACGAGGGGTTAGGAGATCCTTTCAAAATGTTGCTCAAGGAATCCCTGGAGTGATAGAGGGATGCGATGATGGATAACTTTTCCCAGATCCTTCAACGGCTACCCATAGGTGATGCATCTTCATCTAGCAGCCATTTTGGAGATGCCACTCCTTTTAAGGTACAATATAACTTCAATATTCCCATATTCTAAGGCCTCATAGATGCAAATGCTGTAGATAAATGGTTAAATCTATTGGAAGGATATTTTTCAGTTCATGACTTTTCCAATCAGGAAAAGATCACATTTGCACTTCTCAAAGCCGCCCCACATGTCAAAGGACTGGTGGGAAACCTACTGTGAACAAAATGATGAGAGTGAACCCTTGTTTTTTTTCAGCTACACCCACTTGGAATTCTTACTGAGACACCATCAAGGAACAGTATTACCCTATCGAGATCTATGAAGATAAATACATAAAGTAGACCACGCTACGACAAGGAAGGGACCAAGATGTGCCAGAGTTCACAAATACTTTCCATGCCCTTCACACGAAGCTGGGTATCAAGGATACTAAGCAACATTTGGTGCTCAAGTACCGCTACTGTCTACACAAGTACATCTAGGATGAGATGGAGTTCCTGGACATTTCCTCGCTCAGCATGGCGTATTGATACGCAGTAAATATTAAGTAGAAGTTTAAACAGAAGAAGCGGGACTTTGGATCTGCGAATCCAAAGCCAGGAAAAGGCACCCCCAAACCATAGAACAAGTAACCAAGCCAAGGTGGGGCTACCCAGGAAAACCCGCTGAAGCCGCAAGCAACGAACAATATCACCAAGATAAAGAAGGACATGGGAAAATGGTGTGAGTTCCATAAGAGCTCCACTCACAATACAAGTGAGTGTCGGGCCAAGCAATCACTGGTGGCTGAGCTGAAGGATTCCAAATCAGATGCAAGTTTTGACTCTAAATTAGAACCGGGTAAGGGGACTGACAAAGGGAAGTATATCATTTATGCGGAGACCAATGCCACCGTGGCCACCACAAAGATCCAGAAAATTGAGCCTAAAGATACAAAGGAGGGGGAATGCCTCTTCCACTTACTGATGTGGGTGAAGGGTTCTCCATTGTAGTTCATTGTCGACAGCGGGAGCCAAAAGAACCTCATTTCAGCAGAAGTTGTGAATCATCTAGGCCTAATAACTACAACACATCCACAACCATACACCATTGGGTGGCTTCACCAAGGATGAGATCTTCACGTCAGCCAGCAGTGCCACCTTCCCTATAGCATCAAGCCCTTCATGGATGAGGTACTATGTGACATTGTTCCTCTTGAAGTTTCTCGTAAGGAATTTCAGTGTTTCCCATGTAAGGGACATTATCATTCGATGAACTAGAAGAAAAGAAGGATAGTTGATCAACAGTGATAATCTTTCCTTCATGAGGAAAACGAAGCACGTGGAACAAAGAAGAGACCACACAAAACATAGCGTGGGTCCAGCTTCGCCTGAGAAGAACGTTGTAGTTGAGATTTGTATCTACAACTTCTACTTCTAATTCAACAGGCTTTCCTTCTAATGTAATCGACAATTTTGTGAGAATACCGTAAGGATGTGAACCTCTACCATCAAAGGCTTCCAAGGTGTTCGGGGACTGGTTAAGAGTAGGAGAGCCAATGGCCTTCCAACATGAAACATACATGATGCAGGTAGAGGCACCTTCATCAATAACAATCTGATGGATCATCTTTCCTTTGATAAGAACCTGTATCAGAAAAGAAATATGATGAGGAAGACAAGGCACGTGGTTCTCAAGATTGAAGGTAATCAGACTCGAATCAGAAGGACCAATAGCACCTATAGCAAAAAGCAATGACTTCTGTTGTATTGGACAGGATTGAAGAATCTCCAAGGTAGACATCGTCGAAGGTGCCTGAGCTAAATCCTAAACAATATTGTAATGTTGCACAGCTCTAGCATTCGGATTAAAATATGACTTCTGAAGAACACCTCTTGTCGTGGCGGAAAAAGTCGTTTGTGCGGACACAACTGACCTCCCTAGGAGTCTAAACTCTCTAGCGACAAACAAGACAAAATGGAGTGATCTTTCTCTAAATATACCTTTTAAAACATGAAAACTACAAGTGTTTAGGCTTACCTTATTCCAAAACGCTGTTGTTGTAGTCCGTCCTTGCCGATCCGGATGAGCTCCTCCTTCAAGTCAATTCCTGCAACCACAAACAATCAAACAATTACCAAGCACTTGCATTTCATATAATAAAACATATATTCAACATGCAGACCAAGGAACACATGAAATAACTCATTAACACAAGCTATTGAGAAAAATAAACCAGTTTGTATTAATAACGAAACAAAGAAACTCTTACAACCTGGCCTTGGTGTTGTGCAAGTTCCTCCCAGGGTCCATCAAGGGTTTTCCTCTACTTTGACAAAGCTCACCCACTTCCAAGTAGAATCAAGCAAAGAAAATCTCTCCTCACAAGGTTCTAAATGGGAGTCCTAATTCCTGCAGCATTTACCCAAAGAAAATGTATAGCTCCAACCTCCCCTCCCTCTGGCTCAATGTCTTTATTTATAGTGCTGTAAAGAGGTTATTCAGGTCCACCATCAATGGGATAATCCCCCTCTTTGGGTGGGATAGATCCCTTATTGATGGGATAAGTTCCTCCTTAATAGGGATACATGAACCAACTGGAGGCGCATCCATTTCATCAAACCGACCTCTAGAAAGTTCTAGAAGTAACCACAAGTAACTTTTTTAAGATGAAACTCGCGCATTTTGCCTTTTACAGAAGGACGCACCTGTCCCTTAACATACAGAGCGTCCAAGGACGCAACTTTTGTGAACATTGTGAGCGTCCCCGCAGGTAAGGCTAGAGAGAACCTGCGACCCCAGAGATAAACACATTTTTTACAAGACTTTCTCTCTTCTTTGAGTTTGAGATGGATAGCAGAGGCATAAGACTTGCCTAAGAGGGTAGCATGACTGTTGATTTGAGCCATACTAACTGTAAGTAGTCATGGTGACATTTTTTAGTGTAACAGATTGCCCCCTAAAGTGCGAAGCCTGGAATAGATTAGGGTTTTGTAATTCTAGGAAGGGTGAAGCGCTTTATCATTTCAAGGATTGTCTTGTGGATGACCTGGTTGGAACCTGCAATTTTCAACACAAAATACATGTATAAGATTATATCATTACTGAGGTAGGCATTCCCATACTCAGATTCAAAACTTTAACTAATGGACTAACTATTCTGATACAGGAATGATCTTGCAGTACATCATTTTTTATAGACTTTTGTAGACACAGTATGGACGCAGCCATCTGTTTATGATTAGTCTACATAGATAATGAATACAAAACTCCTCGCAGCCTGGATGGTAGAAACTAGATCCAGGGTCTTCACTTCTACTTCCCGAATTGGTACGATTCTAGCCATGTGATTTAAATGATTTGATGTCGAACATGTTAGAAACCACTTGATTACCAGTCGATGATGTAAACTGTTAACAAGCGTGAGAGAGACCAACAGTAATGTCAATGGTTCTCAAAGTACCAAGCACAACCCGTGAAATGTGAATAGATGTTTTGATGTCGAACACTTCACGGAATACTTTGATCGAAAGTCAATGATGTAAACTGACGTCAAAGGCGAGAAACCTGCCATTGATGCATGCAGACTTCAAGGTACTGTCGATTCCTAAGTCATCTCTCTAGATATTGTGCTGATGTCGATAGAAAGCGACCCGTTGCAGGCAAGCCCGCAACACGAAATCATTGTTCAAGTTGAAGAAATGTTGCTGTAAGGACTGACTCAGGGATGGTCAAATGGATGACAAGTATTTTGCAGATGAAAGTTTTGCTTGCAGACCTCTTGAACACATAACGACACGACAGATGGCTTGGTGACGAATAACTCAAAGTTAATCCCCGGAACCCGGTTAAAGACTTTCAAAGTGGTTTGATCAACTGTGAGGTAAAAGATTTCCCAACCCAGGTGAATGAAAAGTGTCGTGTTCAAGAGTGGTAATAAAGTTTCTTTTGAGACAAAAGGTAACAAACAGGTTCATTCTTCTCTCTTTTCCCCCACCATTTCTGGCAAGTACCTCTTTATTTTTAACAAGCTTGAGGAGGATAACATATGCTTGTTTATAAGCTCATCCTTCGGATGAGTCCAACCTAGTTTTGATTCGAACCCTAGGAAGGAGTGGTTCGTTCCTGTTTGTAATTGAATAGGTCCTTTACTGTGAAATGTTTAACGAGCCCAGTATAGGAGAAACTCGGTGTTTTTCAATTTTAGAGAGTCTGAAAAACTTAAGAAGACTCCAAGTTGAACTTTTTCGTAGATTTGTGTCCCTCAAGCCCGAAAAAGTATAAAATAATACCTGGGGGAACCGCTTGATCTTGCGACCAAGGAGTACTTTCATAATAGTGTCGTTGACCTGAAAAGTAAAAAGCGATCAAGGACACGTCATTTTATTTCCTTATCGAGTTTGAAACGACAAAAACCCGACAATCTTTTCCTGATTTTGCGGTCAGAAAAGAGCTAAAAGGGGACCGTCTTTTAATTCCGTTTTAGCGAGTTTAAAAGAAACGCTCGGCGATCTTTTCATGTTTTAGGAGTCAGAAAAGGGCTTAAAAGATGACTCTGATATTTTTGTTTGTGAAAAATTACAATTTCCCTCGAAATCCCTTTGTCCTGCACAAAAGCAACACATTACTCATACCTGTTTAAAATAGGCAAAAATACATCGAAAAACACCTTTTCATGGTAAAAAATGAACTAATTCATCCAAAAAACCTATAAAAAGACCTTTTACCATGTCATTTTTACCGTTTGACTGTTGAGGTTGAAAAAGGAGCTTTTGACAAGAAACTTCCCGTGGTCGCTGCGGAAAATCTGACCTTCGGAATCGAACGTCGTCTTATCCAGGTATTTTACACATCCTACTCTGCATTTCTATCCGTTTAGAATCAATTTTTAGGTCTTAGTTTCATTTTTTGGGGGGGTTTTGGTTTTGGAATGCGCTTCTCGGCGGACGCAGGTGCCCTTCGGGTGACCCGCGTCCCCCGACTTTTTCTCATACGGGAAAATGGTCGGAAGACGCGGCCCGCCTTCAGGCCAGCCGCGTCCGGGCGCCCTGTGCTACAAAGCCGGGGTGCGTCTTCCGAGAAGTGCGCATTTCAAAACCCCAACTCCCTCAAAAAACTACCAAAAATTCCCAAATCAATTTCTAATTGCTATTTCTAATGTGCAGGGTATTAACCATGTTAGATTGGAGAGAAAGAGAGCATGTAGAGGATGATGAAGTTGCAATAAATCATCAACCTTCCCTGGATGCCCTAAGAGCATGCGGATTATACAAATATTGGACCATACCGGGCATGAGGGGCCAGGTAAGATTCTTGGAATGGCTGGTTGAGCGATGGAACGTTCAAGAACAATGCTTTTACATAGGAGGGCACCAGCTCGAGATAGAGCCCTCGGATGTATACTTTCTCACTGGCTTGCCGAACAGAGGTGAGCAACTCAGTCTTGCGGGGACTAGGCCGGGTGGCCAATCCCTTGATAGTCTCCGCGACGAGTGGTGCACACCTGGGGCTCTCCATTCGAAAGGCATAGAGATAAAACACATCACTCTGCCTGAACTCAAAGTCATAGCATTCACGGTTACCAGAATTTGCGGCGCGGCCGCTTTACACATTGCTTCCGGATCCCAAATGCGGATGGCAATTGACTGTTACCAAGGCACCATTTTCAACTGGTGTGAAGCTGTGTCGGCTCATATGAAGAGCCAACTGACCAAGGCAAAGAACGGACGACTAAAGACTTTTGGATATGGGACTCTAGTCGTGAGCTTTGCCTTGGAGAGAGTTCCAATGCTGATCCCTCAGCAACTCACTGTTGATATCTTGGGTCCTCGGGAGCCAAAGCTGATATGATGGGTTGCAGTGATGGCCCGGCATCCTGACGAGGGTGCGACAGTGGTTCGATTCTCAGATAGTTACTTTCACTGGTTAGAGGACCAGGTTTTTTCGATACAGGACTTTCCGTATGCCAGAGTGGATTTTAGAGGTGATCCGGACATGGTTCTTCCACCAGGAGAACAATGGGATGACAGAGGTACTTTTATTTTCACAAGTTCTCTAATTATGTATTTTTTTATTTTTCATATATATCGTCTCAAAACTAACAGTAAAATTTTCAAAATGCAGATGTTGGTCCACAGCGTCCAGCCAACCTCCGGCCTTTTGATAGACTACATCCAGCTGCACCGGTACCGGCCCCACAGGACGCGGCTGCAGAAGTACTAGCTGAGTTGGAGCATGATCTAGAGCGTCTCACGGCAGATATACCTGAGACTACTATGGATGACATTCCTACCCGGCTTCAGCGCTTCGTAGTCGCGGTCCCTGGACCGTTTAGGAGATTTTTGCGTAAGGTAGCCCGCGCAGTGGTGTCATACAGAGAGCACCACCAGTGATTGACTAGTCACTTTTGTAGTCACATGTGACATTTTGACTTTTTGTACTATCATTTTGCCGATCATAAGGTGTTTTCAACCTATGATCGAAGACGATGTATATATTTTTTGACACACTTCTATCTATATATATCACTATTACCGGCTTATCTTGTTTAACATATGTGGTGAAATGTTTTTTAAATTTACTTGCATGATTATCGTAAATGTCTGTCCAACATTCGAGAAGCAATTGCATCTGCTAATGTATTCAAAGACCTTGGAATATGTTGATATTCAATGTAATCAAATTCACGTTCCAAGAGACGCACTCTCAAAAACAACCTTAATAACACAGGATTCCTAATGGCATAAACTCTATTAAGTTGTAATACAACAAGTTCAGAATCTAACCTCACTATCAAACGTCGAATTCCAAATGAAATAGATTCGGATAATAATTCAATCACTGCACTGTATTCTGCAATGTTGTTCGTTGTTTGACCGAGGCTTACCCCATGCATAGAAACTAACTCGTCAGAGGGCGAATAGATAACCCAAGCTGCGGAAGAGATGTTCCGTGTACTACGAAAAGCACCATCAGCAAATCCAATGTATGTTTGGAGAGGCATCGACATCTGCAATATCAAGAGTAAAACCAAGATAAGCCAGAATAACGACGAAAAACCACACTCTCTAAGCTAAGCACACTGACTAAACTAACACACTTGCTAGCTAGAAAGAAAATCTAACCTATCTAAAAATTTCTCCATACCCATCATTTAAGCATAATACCTCTTTAGGTAAAGTCCATTTCTGGGTTTACCCAAAGAGTCCCCATCAAAGTCAACTAGCTCATAAGCCCCTTTTGCTAGCTTTCGCTTTACAATGTAGGGCCCATGCCACATGGGAACGAATTTTCCAGCACCTAGCTTATCGTTAGCTTGATCATATAATAGTACTAGGTCTCCTTCCGAAAAACTTCAAGGGGTTACATTTTTATCATATTGAGCTTTCATTCGTTTCGCGTGAGTCTCGATTGCCAATGTAGCGTCACGTCGAGTCTCATCTAATTTAGCCAAGTACAATAAACGTTTCTCCTCTTCGGAAGTAGCTGGAAGTAATTCGACAGCCATTTGAAGTGATGGGATTTCGCATTCAATGGGTAACACAGCTTCTAAGCCATAAACTAGCTGGAAAGGAGTGAAACTTGTTGAATTTTTCACTGAGGTTCGGTATGCCCATAGCGCTGAAAATAACATGTTGTGCCAATTCGACCAATGAACACCAATGGTTCGTCGGATCATGATAACTAGAACTTTGTTGATAGACTCAACCAAACCGTTGGCTTGCGAATAATAAGGTGTAGAGCTATCGTGGCGCAAACCAAGCTGGCTTGTAAGCTCAGTCATCATGACGTTTCGAAAATGGCTCCCATGGTCAGTAATGATTGCTTGTGGGACACCAAACCTAGTTATGATATGATTGAATACGAAAACTGTAGCTGTTCTGCCGCTTGCGTCGAATGTAGGCATCGCCTCGGCCCACTTAGTAAAATAATCAACCGCAAGGATGATATACGCATGCCCCCCGGCCGAGTGAGGGTTACAAGTAATAAAGTCGATACCCCATTTGGCGAATGGACCAACGGCAATTATAGGGTGGAGAGGAGCAGGTGGAGCGCGCATCTTGCGATCAAACACTTGACAGTTGTGGCACTTCCTGACTGCAATGATACAATCTTTAAACATAGACGACCAGAAATAGCCAGCGCGCAACACCTTCTGAGCTGTGGCATACCCAGACATATGACCGCCACATGCTCCAGAGTGACAATCATTCAAAACCCTCTCAGCCTCTTCGTGAGTTAAACAACGTCGAAAAACTAAGTCTGCCCCCCGGCAATAAAGTGTATCTCCAATAATTTTGTATGGCTGGGATTGAAACCGAATTTTTCGACGTTCCGCTTTGGAAGCTTCAGGCCGAAAGGTTTGGGTTTGGAGATAGATGATTATATCCCCGTACCATGGATCTACAGTACTGATAAGAAACAAAGATTCGTCCGCAATGGACTCCTCTGCCACAGTCTCTGTGTCAGCACTCGGGAAATCACACATCAATTCCGTAAAAACTAAGGATTTCTTAGACTTGGACTTCTCGAACTCCAAGTCGAACTCTTGCAGGATAACAATCCATTTAGAGTACTTGCCCCCTAGCAGTTGTTTTGTCAAAATATAAATCATAGGGTTGCAATCCGAAATAACTGTAGTTTTGTGGAGAAGAATGTAGTGACGAAACCGCTGGACAGCTTGAACGGCTGCCAGGGCCAATTTCTCCACATGCGAATATTTTAGCTCAGTGGGATTCAAGGTCCTACTAAGATAATATATCACATGCTCTGCTCCGAATTCATCCTCTTGAACTAACACCATTCCAATGGTGGAATGCGAAGCTGCGAGGTATAAGAAGTAGTCCTGGTTGTAGTTGGGAGGATGCAACAACGGTGCATGGGTCAACGCGTGTTTAAGTGCATCAAAATATTGTTGGGCAATCTCGTCCCAAAAGAATTGTGCATTCTGTTTCAACAACCGTGTAAAACCTTTAGTGACCTCGGCGTAGTTTGGGATGAATCGGCGTAAAAAGTTCGCTTTCCCTTGCAAACTTTGGAGTTGGCGCAAACTCGAAGGAGGAGGCAATTTGATGATAGCCTCCACTTTCGAGGGATCGACGCGAATGCCGGCTTTTGAAACAACAAATCCCAGCAATCGACCTGTTTCTATACAGAAAACACACTTGTGGGGATTCAACCGAATTCGATAATGCCTACACCTCATAAAGATTGCTTGTAGGTGGACAAGGTGATCAGCTCGATGTAAAGAATGAGCAGGCAAATCATCGAGATAGGGTTGCACAATGTGCTTGATGTCATGAAATGCATAAGACATCGCCCGTTGAAAAGTGGCCCCGGCATTCTTAAGCCCAAAAGGTAACTTGCAATAAGCAAATGTCCCCCATGGACAAATGAATGTCGTTTTTGGTTGGTCGGCAGGTAGAATATTGATTTGATTATAGCCCGAGAAACCATCCATGAAGGAAAACATTTCACTTCCGGCACAATCATCAATAATTTGATCGATATAAGGCGTAGGATAGTTGTCTTTTGGACAAGCTCGATTTATATCCCTATAGTCGATACAGATTCTTATTGTTCCTTTTTTCTTATTGACCGGAACAATATTCGATACCCAATCCGTTAACGGGATCGGATAAATGAAACCTGCTTTCAACAGCTTTTCGACTTCTGCTTTAATCGCAGCCGCTTTTCGAGGGTGAATTTGACGCAACCGTTGCCTGACGGGTTTAGCATCCGGGTAGGTCTTTATTTCATGAACAACAATGGCAGGATCAATTCCCGGCATTTCCTCGTAAGACCAGGCAAACACGTCGCGGAATTCTTGGAATAGGGCCTTGTAAGTTTGGATTTCTTCTTCAGTACATGCGGCACCTATATGAATGTTTTCCTCGATTCCGGGCTTCACTGAAATATCAATGGGAATAGTACGAGAAATATTCCCTAAATTCAACTCTGAATCAGAATGTTTCGTTGGATCCTGAGCGTCTTTGACATATTCAGCGGTAAAGATAGATGAAAAATCATTTTCAAATGCATCATCCTTAGGTAAAAACGAAGATCTGTGATGGAGATCCTCCCATGGTAGATCATCTACACTTAGGATTTCGCGAAGTTGTTCGTCAGATGACACGACTTCGGGAAAAGTTATCCGTTCTAAGGGTGAGGTGAAAACTGACTCTTCACTGACCACATTCATTTGGTACGCTGGAAAAGACGTAAGCGGATGGAATCCCCAGTAGAGTCGCCAATTTGTCGTGGCGGAAAAAGTCGTTTGTGCGGACACAACTGACCTCCCTAGGAGTCTAAACTCTCTAGCGACAAACAAGACAAAATGGAGTGATCTTTCTCTAAATATACCTTTTAAAACATGAAAACTACAAGTGTTTAGGCTTACCTTATTCCAAAACGCTGTTGTTGTAGTCCGTCCTTGCCGATCCGGATGAGCTCCTCCTTCAAGTCAATTCCTGCAACCACAAACAATCAAACAATTACCAAGCACTTGCATTTCATATAATAAAACATATATTCAACATGCAGACCAAGGAACACATGAAATAACTCATTAACACAAGCTATTGAGAAAAATAAACCAGTTTGTATTAATAACGAAACAAAGAAACTCTTACAACCTGGCCTTGGTGTTGTGCAAGTTCCTCCCAGGGTCCATCAAGGGTTTTCCTCTACTTTGACAACGCTCACCCACTTCCAAGTAGAATCAAGCAAAGACAATCTCTCCTCACAAGGTTCTAAATGGGAGTCCTAATTCCTGCAGCATTTACCCAAAGAAAATGTATAGCTCCAACCTCCCCTCCCTCTGGCTCAATGTCTTTATTTATAGTGTTGTAAAGAGGTTATTCAGGTCCACCATCAATGGGATAATCCCCCTCTTTGGGTGGGATAGCTCCCTTATTGATGGGATAAGTTCCTCCTTAATAGGGATACATGAACCAACTGGAGGCGCATCCATTTCATCAAACCAACCTCTAGAAAGTTCTAGAAGTAACCACAAGTAACTTTTTTAAGATGAAACTCGCGCATTTTGCCTTTTACAGAAGGACGCACCTGTCCCTTAACATACAGAGCGTCCAAGGACGCAACTTTTGTGAACATTGTGAGCGTCCCCGCAGGTAAGGCTAGAGAGAACCTGCGACCCCAGAGATAAACACATTTTTTACAAGACTTTCTCTCTTCTTTGAGTTTGAGATGGATAGCAGAGGCATAAGACTTGCCTAAGAGGGTAGCATGACTGTTGATTTGAGCCATACTAACTGTAAGTAGTCATGGTGACATTTTTTAGTGTAACACCTCTGGTAGGTGGTCGGATTACAGAATCACTGCTAGGGCGCTCAATATGGAGCGGACTAGAACTAGACGGGGTAGAAGTAAAGGAATATCAATAACTTCTTTCTCCACCATCTGCTTAGGTGTGGTTTGATAGTCCTTAGTTTGAGTAGTGATTGAGATAGGTGATGAACCTTGCATCATGAACACTTGGGAACCTGAGGAAGCAGAGGACTGCGGTTGGTCTACCAATTGCATCTGCTGAGGTGGAAAGGGTTCTTTTAAGACAGTCGGAGTCCCTTTAAACAAGCAATTAACTTTAGAACACCAAGGACAATCCTTAGTGTAATGATCTTCCTCAAAAATGAGGCAAGGATATTTCATCTTTATTTTAGAAGCATCATCAACAAATGATTTAGAAGGGTCCTATTTTGGGGCATTGGATTTGGATTTACCTTTTCCCTTCTTCTTATCTTTAGAGGCCTTATCTGTTGCAATAGACTGAAAAACATGTACCTCATAGGTTTTACCAAGACTGGATGAATTCTTCAATGGATTATGGGAACCGATGTTTGAGATAGATTTTTGCTTCGAAGAAGATTTTGTGGAAGTCTGAGACATGGAACCAATCACACCATCAACAAGTGGTGTATCAGGAGAGTTTGATGTTGTCAGATCTGATGATGGTCTCAGAGCATCAAGTAACATCTTTTACAATGTGCCAAATTGCGAATAGACCAAGTCTAAATACTGGGCACGGGTGATAACTTTCTTTTCAGTAACACACCCACCCATAGCTATGTCCTTAGCAATCTTGTTCACGAATGATTTTGTGAACCATTATGTCAACAACTCATCAGCAATATCAAATTTATGAGGCGACACTGATGTATCCATTCATGGATATGATCGAAAATGTGGGTCGCGGTATCTTTCTTAATGGATGT
Organism: Pinus tabuliformis; assembly: GCA_031772625.1. Classification (NCBI taxonomy): domain Eukaryota; kingdom Viridiplantae; phylum Streptophyta; class Pinopsida; order Pinales; family Pinaceae; genus Pinus; species Pinus tabuliformis. The sequence goes on along the minus strand of CM062817.1, from coordinate 1,092,514,686 downwards.
AAGAAAATGAGTGTCAGTTTCATATCAAACTGACAATTGGAAATGAGTGAGGAAAGCCATAGCTAGAGAGTTTAAGTCACTGTAGGTACCTCGAGGCAACTCGATATATCATTTAGCACAACACCTGTGAGAGTTCTATGAAAGAGTTGAAGATGGATAGAATCATCAACATACGAATTGGAGGAGCACCAAAGGTGATATGTCATCACATGGGTTTGTGATCCTCCTTATATGTTGTGGTGAAGTAAAATTATAAGTGTTGACACAAACAAATTACTCTAGCCCAATAATGGGTCTAGCCACAACTGATACATTCTATGGAAGATTTCCTTAGGTTAGAACCAATTAAGAGGGCTTACCTCTTATTACGCTTATCCCATTTGATGATGTCCTTGCTTGCTTGCTCCATCTATCTCTCGCTTCCTTCTTCAAACACCTGAAACAAGTAAACAACAGCAAACAACAATCGTGATAATAGTCAAATTGTAATTCAACCTACTTAACAAGTCAAGAAACATTAAGCCATGAATATGTAATATGAAAAATCATGTAGCAAATTAATCGATAGTTGCATATATATTGAATCAAGAAGATATCACAACCATTGTCTTGACATTTCCATTCTCCTCTGACAAGACCAAGTTACCACACACTTCTGCTAGCATCCCATGATGACCTCAACAACAATAGTTTTAAGGATCTTCCCCTTAGGCTTCACTCCAAACCAAATCACACTTCTCCCTCACACAACTAGAGAGCTACAACTATGAATAGCTTACTGTTTACTCCAAACTTAATTAGCACTAGCACACCAACATTAACACTATATCACTAACACTACAACTCTGGCTTGTGCTTGGGAAAATGGGAGGTTTATATAGCATGAATGGATGGGAGATGTATCCTCTTCTCATGGGAGAAGGTCTTATCTCTTGAGGTAGGTCCATCCTTGTAGGGGAAAGGAGACCAAACTGACATCCTCGACCCCATCTGGCCAAACCATTTACCAGACTTCTATTACGAAGCTTCTAGAGCTGGAAGCTTCAACTCTTTAGTTAAAAAACTTTCCATAAGAGGACCGACGCGACTGGAACAAAGCTCAGTTGCTCCGGTCAGTGCTAGGGACAATGTTAATCCCTACATATCGGCGCGAGGGGGACAAGGGCCATTAGCACCGGTCTTGTAAACTGGGCAAAGCAGAAGTATTTGGCGAAATGGTGCAAAAGGGAATTCTCTGCTCATGAAGAGGGACAACATGGGATATTTTTCATGAAGGGAAAGCATGTAGGGTTCACTATAGAGGTCCTCTAGGATCAAGGAACGGGGAGTAAGGGGATAGTGACAAAATGTTTTGTAACAGATGCCCCCTAAAGTGTGAAGGCTGAACTAGAGTGAGGGATGAAATGCTTTATGAATCAGTGCAGGGAACCATAGTCTACCGTCAAAAGACCTGCAAGCAAGTACAGATACATAGACATAACTGAGAACTCCATCAAATGATACATGAATCATGGCATGGATGCAACCATCTAGAGAATGATCATGTAAATGGATCCAGGTATGGGCGCAGCCATCGGTTAGAGAGGATCATAATGAAACCAAGGTATGGTCGTAGCCATCCAATAATGAGAAAGATCACATATGATAACTCATGGTATGGTCACAACCATCCATCTGAAAGAGACATGTATACCAACATAACCATGTCACATCACTTCGCAACCTGGACTTTTGTAATCTGAGTCTAGGGTCTTGCGCTCCAACACGACCCGATCAAAGTACAAATTCTAACATATGAATAGATATCTTGGCATCGTACATGCTAGAAAGTCGCTTGATTACCAGTCAATGATGTAAACTGTTAACAAGCACGAGAGAAACTACCAATAATGACAATGGTCCTTAAGGTACTATCAACACAACCCATGGAATGTGAATAGAGGAACTGAAGTCGAACACCCGTGAAATCACTTGATCGAAAGCCAATGGTGTGAACTTGTTGTCGAGTGCGAAGAACTTGCCATTAGGGCATGCAAGCTCTAAGGTACTGGAAGGGAGTCTCTCGGTCAACTTCTCGGATAATGAGTTGAAGTCAACAAGAAGAGATCATGTCGAAGGAGGGCCATAATTTATCCCACATCATCGACGTGAGACAAAATGATGCAAAATGATTTTGGATGATACAGAAAATCAGAGGTAAGTGTAATTACAGAAGTACAACTCTTGAACATATCGGCGACACGACTGGAAGTTTGGCAGTTTTTGGATCCATAGGATCGGTGGTCATGATGACATGACAGAGATAAAATGAAAGGCAAAAATGAACGGCCCAACCCAGGAAGGTCAATGATACAAAGGAGGATATCCTAACCCGACACGAAGCAGAAAGTGTCATGATCAAGAGTGAGCTGTCGACACAACTGATTAGATTTCCAAATTTTCCCCCACCATTTCTGGCAGGTACCCCAAATATTTTTTTAATCGCAAGCTTGAATGGGATAGCATATGCTTGCACTGTAAGTTCATCCTTCGTACGAATCTGACCTAATAAGTTTAACGAGCCCTAGGAAGGATAATCTCATGTTTGTCATGGTAACGAATTCGATGTCGTTTAATATTTTAACGAGTCCGACAAAGGTGTAACTCGATATCTTTTTCATGTTTAGAGAGTTTGAAAAAGACAAGGAAAGGAAAACTCCACATGGTTCCTTTTTGTATATTTGTGTCTCTTGAGCCCGAAAAGGTAGAAAACGATACTTGAGAGAACCGCTTGACCATTTCAATCAAGGAGTACCTTTTTTGTAAATAGTGCATCCCAGCCCAAAAAAGGGGTAAAATTATATTGGGCGCATGACGTTTCATATATGTTAACGAGTTTGAAACGACGAGGGCTTGGCTATATTTTCGCTTTTAAATGGTTGGAGAAGAGCTCAAAAGTGGACCCCCCTTTTATTCTCTTTTACGAGTGAAAAGGGAAAAATACTTGGCAATCTTTTCATGTGAGTTTTACAAGTCAAGAAAAGAGCTTAAAGATGACTTGTCCAAGAGGAATGAGTGGTATAAAGGGTAGCAACTAGTTCCAGTTATGGTAGAACTACTCAAAACATGTAATGGTCAAGAGGCTGGCTAACAAAATCACTCATCGTTGCGATCCCTCAGGAAAGGAAAAAATACCAAGTGAAATAATATGATCGGCCAAAGAGATGGTGGCGATGCAATGAACAACCAAGGCTCATCTAGTAGAAATTAGCTGATAAAAACGGGACCATGAGATGTAAATTGGGCGTGGGTTCAATTTTACACAAGCTTGAACTATGGAGAACTATGATTGGATTTGGTTTCATGTTTACACAATCTTGAAATGAAAAACTATGCTTGCTATAAGTTTGCATGCCCCCAGCATAATGACTCAATCGAAGTACATGCCCCCCAAGATTCATTTCAATTGACTAGGTGGATGGAATGAAGGTTCACATTCGAGATCTAGGAAAGAATCGACTGGGATTTTATGAGATCTTAATCAAAGACTCGATTTGGAAAAGGGAGTTGCTTCATTTTTTAATGAGGATGACACGGTAAAAGAAACTATCTTCGGATTCCTTGATTCATTTTTTAACAAGCTTGACACAATACAAGGAACTACGCTCGCCCCTTGTTTAATTTTTTAACGAGGTTTACACAAGACCAAGAACCATCCTCATGACCCTTGTTTCATTTTTTAACGAGCTTGACACAAGACAATGAACTATGCTCGTCCACTGTTTCATTTTTTTAACAAGGTTGACACAGAAAAAGAACTATCCTCGTAACATCTGTTCATGGACCATACGAGAACATGGCTCCCAGGAGGTCCTCATTGGATGGAAGAACCACACTCTGGGAGGAATATATGTCATTTGGTACCATAGACAGATTGGGTTCCAATGTCGCCAATAGATAATGTACAATCCCATCTGTGTGATCATCAGCAGATGTGGAGATGGAACAGGTAGCCACATAATTGACCTGTGGCAGGGAAGGTATTTCTTGCAAACAAGAGCCGATAGGGGCCGATGGTTGCATAGGAGGCACCTGGTGACCAATCAACAACAATTGATCAATGGTCACTATTCTCCCTATGTGTGGAAAACAAACCACACGTAAAAGTGAAGAAGTAAGGGCTCCCATGACATAAACATAGTCGCGTCCAAGGAGAAGATTGAAATCTAAGGGATCTTGGACTACCATCACGTATATATAGATGATCCTTCCTCCCAAAGTAATAGGGAACTTCAGAAGGATCCCTAAGGGCTGACTGGTTCCTCTGTTGAAAGCCATAGATTCTGGGTGACAAGCACAAGCTGTGGCGAACCCAAAGCTTGCTATTACATAGCAATTTGTCACCGTCCCTGCTACCCTTGTCCCATATCTTGGAGGACTCATTCCGGGACCTATGAGAAGTGACATGGACTAAAAACACTTGCATTACATTCCTATGAACATGAGCTTTGTTTGCCCTGAAGACATCTCCTGCTGAAAAACCCTAAAAATAGTTCTTTTTCCATTGGCGCGATTTCACAGTTTAGACCCCGCGCCAAGGGGGCAAATCCTCCAAAGAGGGTGTGCCGATTGGCACTCTGTCATAGAGCCTCACCTGCGCCAACCATATTAAGAGAAAATAAATGGCGGAAGCTTCATCCTAACAAATTCCTGGACTGCTATCTATCTTGAGTTGGGTGGTTTGGATACGGATTTCCATAGAGAGGAAGTGGTTTTCCACCTCTCATGGAAGCTTCCTTGATGATATGGCCAATCCCATGATTAGAGGGATCCCAACTCCCCTTCCTCCATAAAAGCTTGCCCATTTCCTTTGCAAGCTATTTTTTGGAGAACTCCATAGTTGGATAGTTCCAGAGATTGATAATTGTCAAGTTTCCAAGAGCTTCATGCTGCAAGAGCCTTCTTAACTCCCACAAGGACAAATCCAAGCAAGGAGATTCTTGTCCAATAACCAAAGAGAGAGAGGCTTGTCCCTATTCCCAACAAGCTTTGTAAGACATGTGTTGCTGACCCGCCAAAGGAGAATCCAGCATCAGAACTTTGGTTGTATTCTTCTTTGATTGATTATTAATGAACGACTACTAGTTATGGTTCCACCCTTGTTATTATTTGTGATGATGATGAGTTATGTCCTTTCTGACTGACATATAGTTGCATATGTTGGATTTTATGCTTGTGTTTGTGTCGTTCTTTGCATGTGCAGGTGTCTATTCACGGAGATCGTGAGGATTGTGATCTGCCGGAGCAAAGGAACAGGAGCACCACCTCTTCTACAAGCACTAGCATTGGAATCCAGGTAGGCCTTCATCAATGGTCTATTAATTTGCAATTAGGAACTTGCACTGTAGCGTTGTATGATTGTTGCTAGACCTGGTCTAGGCTAGTAGGGATCGCCTCTGTCCGTAGAGGGGATTTACCAAATCCAGGGTCTTGCGCTCCATCTCGATCCAAACAAAGTACAAGTTCAAGCATGCAAATATAGGAGTCGAAGTCGAACATGCAGGAACATCGTCTGATTACCAGCCAATGGTGAAAGCTATTAACAGACGCGAGAGGTACCACCAATAATGACAATGGCCCTCAAGGTACTATAGGTACAATCTACGGTGTGTGAATCAGTGAGCCGGCGTCGAACACCCGTAGAATCATTCGATCGGAGGCCAATGATGAAAACCTTGCGTCGAACGCGAAGAACCTGCCATTGAGGCATGCAGGCTCCAAGGCACCAGAAGGGAGTCTCTAGATCAACTTCCTAGATAATGAGCTGAAGTCGACAGGAAGTGACCTTGATCGAAGGTGGGCCATAGTGTTTCCCACATCATCGACATGAGACAGAGGACGATAAGGTTGTTGTGAATCAGGATTATGTGAGTTATCAGAGGGAGGTTGTTATTTCACAGAGGTCAACTTCTCTTGAACATATCGGCGACACGACAGTGGACTTGGCAGTATTTGACATCAATCTATCAGAGGTCATGGCGACAAGGCAAAGAGCAGATGAGAGGTCAAACAGGATCACCCAAACCCACGGAGGCAAGTGAAAAACGAGATGAGATGTCCCCACCCAGACACGAATGTAGAAAAGTGCCATGTTCAAGAGCAACATACTGCCGACACGAAAATTATTCTGGTTCCATTTTCCCCACCATTTCTGGCGAGTACCCCAGTTATTTTTATCAACAAGCTTGACGGGGATAGCATATGCTTGTAAAGCGTCATTTCGACGGAATCCAATGTCATCAAGTTTTAACGAGTCTAACAAAGGAAGAACTCGGCGTCTTTTCATGTTTAGAGAGTTTGAAAAGACAGCAGAAAAGTAAACCCCAGGGGTGTCCTTTTTCGTAAAGTTGTGTCTCTCGAGCCCGAAAAAGTATAAAACAATGCTTGAAAGAACCGCCCGACCATTACGATCGAGGAGTACTTTTCATGATTAGTGACTTTGACCTGAAAAAGTAAAAAAGCGATCGAAATCACGTCGTTTCGTAACCGTTAACGAGCCTGAAATGACAAGGGCCCGACGATCTTTTCGTCTTTACACGGTCGGAAAAGAGTTTAAAGACGACCGCCTCTCATTTACATTTAGCGAGTCGAGAGGAATAACTCGGCATTCTTTTCATGTTTAGAGAGTCAGAAAAGAGCAGAAAGATGACTCCATAATGACTTTTTCGTATATTTACCGAGTTCGAAAAAGTATAAAATACAACTCGTTTCACCGTCTAAGTCGCATAAAAACCTGTCGCTACACAAAAACAAGTGTAAAATCCATTTTCGACAAAAATATATTAAAATATTCTTAAAAAATGACTTTTAAAAACCTATTTTGAGTTAAAAAAAACCATAAATATGTCAAAATGGTAAAAATCAAATTTACTTTTTACTTTTACCTCATTGGAGAGCGACAGTAGTCCATTTGGTGGCGAACTTCGGGTGGCAATTGTGATAGATCTGTGCGACCATTTAGAGCTCCTTCAGTTCCAGGTAAGAGGCGCTTCCTCATACTCCATTTTAGTCCATTTTTTAATAGTTTTGCTTACTCCTACGATCCCTTTGGAGGGAAATTGAAAAATTAGGGCCGCACCCATTTGCGCGGGTATCGGGCATGGACCCGCGCTAATGGGCCTTTATACTCCAAAGGCCCGCGCCAATGGGCACGACTGTTTTAAAAACAGTCGCGCCAACGGCCGAGCGCGGTTTTTCTTTTGAATTTCAAATTTTTAAATGTTTTAAATGCATTTCCTAGCCTACCAAAGATCTAATCAAGGTTGTTTTTATCATGTGGATGCAGGAAACCAAGCAAAATGGTGGTTGAATGGAAAGAGAGGGAGCATGATAGAGTGGATGAATTGGCCATGGAGGATGAAGCCTGCATGGATGCCCTCAGGAATTGCGGGCTATCACGCAGAGGTTCGGTGCCCATACTGACAAGGAGCAGACCATCTGGCGAAAAGATGGGCGAGGTGATGGAACGGGTGTGCCCAGGGGCACAATTCGGATCCGGGAGTGCAAAGGTGGATATTGCCACCATTCGGGATCTAACACTCAAGGCGGTGTTATTTACCATCACATGGGCTGCAGGGGCGCAGGCACCCCACGAGGCAACAAAAAACCAACTCATATTGGCCACAGAGTGTCTGAATCCCACTATTTTTTATTGGGCCACAGCAGTGACTGCAAACATGAAAAGACAGCTTACAAAATGTAAGCGAGGCAAACTGAAATAGTTTGGCTACGGTTCTATCCTGGTAACGTTCATTCTGGAACGATTACCAATCTTTCAGGGCCAAGGGGCCATCGTACCTGATCCGGGGCCATGAGAGCCGAGAATGGCTCGCTGGGCAGCACTGATGCCCAGAGGGGGAGGAGGCCAACAGATGTCCTGGAGGCCAGAGTTCTTTGGGTGGCTCCGTCGCCAGCTGATCGTGGTCGAGGATTGGCCGTATGCAGGGACTGACTTCACAGGTGACCCGGATCTCCCACTGCCAGAGGGAGATGAGTGGGATGAGGAGCTGGGTATGACCTCTTTTTGATTTTATGTTTTATGATTTTTTTGTTAATACATGCTCGTTCTAACAACAATGATATGTGTATGCAGATGTTGGCCCAGAGAGACCAGTCGGCATGTCCCCTATTTCGCGGAGAAACCAGCCTGCAGCTGACCCTTAGGAAGAGGGTGCTGAGGGAGGGGAGCTGATCCAGAACCTCGAGGGAATTGCTCGAGGGATTTTGGATTATGCCCGGCTGGTGGATGTCCCACTAGCGTATCAGAGACATACAGTGGGAGTGCCCAGTCGCATCCACCGTCTCTTGAGACGCCTAGTGCATGCGGTGACGTGCTATCATGAGCACCACAGGGATTAGACACCTAGGTTTATTTTTATGCATATTTTTTGAGAGACATGTCGTCTCCGGATGTATTAAGACGAACATGTATTATTTTTTGATCTATGTGATGCACGTTGTGCAAACATTTCGACACATATATATATACATATGCCTATTTTGGATGGATCTTTTACATGTGATGATGTTTTTATATGCTATGCAGATGTCTAACACAAATGTAATCTAATGTATCAGTTGCATAACAAACGACCCAATGCGAAATGTATTTAATCACATATTTTATTTTTACACAAGCTTAAAAGCACACATGACAACACATATGCAAACTATGCTTGGAAATGAATTTTATTTTTTATGCAAGCTTAAAAGCATACACATGTAAACTATGCTTGAAACAAGGGAAATGGGCATGTCCCCCAGCATGATGTCTCAATCTGAGGTACATGCCCCCCAAGCTTTAGTCCATTGAAAATGGAGTGAAGGTTGACAATATTGTGATCACACTTGAATTGCACGAGCTCATGTTTCATTATTTTAATGAGGTTGACACACTTAAAAGAACTATCCTCGTGACACCTGGTTTCATTTGTTAAGGAGCTTGACACAGGAAAGGAACTATGCTCCGACCAGACCTAGTTTCATTTTTTAAGGAGCTTGACATAGGAAAGGAACTATGCTCTGACCAGACCTAGTTTCATTTTTTAAGGAGCTTGACATAGGAAAGGAACTATGCTCCGACCAGACCTAGTTTCATTTTTTAAGGAGCTTGACATAGGAAAGGAACTATGCTCCGACCAAACCTAGTTTCATTTTTTAAGGAGCTTGACATAGGAAAGGAACTATGCTCTGATTGGACCTCATCAGAATGAACAAGAAGCCGTAGCTTCCAAGAGTGCCACTCCCGGTGGAAGGATCACATCTTGGAAGTCAGGACCCAATGTCCCCAGGACACTATGCACGACGACATCATCAGTGGATATAGGCATGGGATAAGTAGCCACGTAGTTGACCTGCGATGGGGCAGATACAACCGATGGATAAAAACCAGGAGGGGATGACAACTGCACAGGAGGCACCGGGGGACTAAAGAACGATTATTGATCTATAGTCATGATCCTTCTGTCGTGTGGAAAGCAAACCACACAGAAAAGTGAAGAGACAAGGGCCCCCATGGCATAAACATAGTCACGGCCAAGGAGAAGACTGAAATCCAAAGCACCTTGGGTAACCAGTACGTCTATATAGACAGTTTTTCCTCCCAAAGTAATAGGGAACTTCAGAAGGACCCCTAATGGTTGACTGGTTCCTCCGTCAAACGCTAACAGATTCTGTGCAACCGACACAAGTCGTGGGGAGCCCAAAGCTTGCCAAGTAGTAGAAGGCATAAGACTGACAGATGCACCCTCATCCAAGACAGTGCCAGGTACTGCCTTATCATAGGAATGTATTGTAATCTGGAAAGGCACATGGGATGGAAGGTGGAAGGCATTCAAATGACTCCAATCGAAGGAAACGACTGAACTACTTGGTGGGGGAATCATATGATTCCCCCTGCTCCAAAGAAGGACTCTCAGGATCAGCTGGGATAGGAGAGTTGTTTTCGGACTCAGGAGAATCTGAAAATATGAGAAGAACATGAGCATGATGCTCTTCCGAAACAGAGTGATCGACAGGTGGTGAACCTGATTCGACACTCTTTCCGACCAATGGTTGGTCTGGAACAGGCTTAGCACAGCCAGGTTCAGAAAGAGGAGCCCTGACAAGAGAAGAATCTAAGTCAATCTCTTTGTCGACAGGGAGAGGGTCTGAAGAGAGCCTCTGATAACCAATGGGGAGTTGGGGTGAAGAAGCTGTAAGACTTTCCAAAATGATGGAAGCTTTATCCATGAGCGGAGAAAGGTGAAGGAGATGATTGCCTTCACATAGTCTACAGGGGATTTGAATCTTCCCTTTCTTCTTACCATTTCCAATTGATAGGGTAGCATCGCCATGAGCTCTAGAGGACGATGAGGGACAGGCCGGATCGTGAGACCATACTTCTAAAATCCTGGGAATGCTAGGACAGTCACGAAGAAGATGGTCATCCTTGCACAATTTACAAGGAAACTTAACCCGCGGAGGAGCAGAAGGAGTTCCGACCTAGGATGTACTCGGGGCAATAGCTGCACTTTTAGCCTCTTGCTTATGAGACTTCTTCTTCTTCGTCTTCTTCTTCTTCGTCTTCTTCTTCTTCTTCTTAGCCACCTGGTTACTTGAATCCATACTTTCTCCAGGCGAAGTAGAAGATGAGGACGCAGAAACAGGAAAAGAAGGGGAGAGGTCCACCTTGGAATCAACATGATGTTGTTCGAGCGGAGGAACTAATTGACCAGGAGTTGAGACATTAGAGACCATAGAGGTTGAGAACAACCAAACAGGCAACCGAAGGGACAACGTTGCCATGTAAGGAGCACCAATATTCCCAAAAGGAGGAAAATGACCAGGATTCCCATCAGAGGGGATTCCTAGGTTGGTGAACTCTGGAAAAGTTGCCATCAAAAACTGAAAATCGCACACGGGGCTGAAAAAGAGTCAAGACACACAATCAAACGGCCAACAAGCAGAATCTAACAGGGCATGTGATCGCGGGTGATTTAATTTTTACCACATTGAAATTAAGAAACTTCACCGTTTCATGTTTTAAGAGTCAAGAAACGGATAAAAGGTGACTCTATCACTTTCAGATTTGAAACAAGCATGAAAGGACAAGCGCTTGGTGATCCTTTCAAATTTAGGGAGTCAGAAAAGATCAAATGACTGCTCAGGGATACTAGGCAAAGAGGGTGTACCAAATAACCGTGAACTGCAATATACACCTTGGTTTTAGAAATGAAAGAGAAATCAACCAAGGACTTACTGTACGTGCAGGCAATCTCCCCGAATGTTGTGTTCGGTGTATCACGGGTATAGGGTGGCAGACTCGACTTCCTATGGATAAAGGATGATAACCTAGTGGGGTCTCCCCATATACTCGACGGTACGTGGGAGCACAATTCCGTACTAGACCACTATTGAGTCACAGAAGGAGGAATCACCCAACCTTGAGTGGAAACAAAAGTGACTAGGTTTAACGACGCCGGAGCACGTCTCTAGCCTAGACCTCTAAATATGTTCCGTTAAATTCCAATGCATTGTTAGATTCATTCAGTTCATTTTAAAGTTGATCTTGTATTATGTTTTAGTTTTCAGGCCTTACCGTATGTAATGTCTCAAAATTTCCTAAATGCAAACTATATGCCACAATATATCATTTCATTCGATGAATGCTAACTAAAGTAAGGAGAGAGTTTCCATTCACTTCCAACAATGCAAAAAATTGATCACTAAGAGAAAATATAACAAATTCTCTAATGCACTAATTTCATCAAGAAAAACTAATGCAAATCAATTCCAAAACAGTTTTTATTTTTATTTTTGTGTGTTTAAAACAAGCATAAAAATATGTAAATTCAAATCAAAGAAAACTGATCTAAATCTACGATTGATTTTTCAGAATGTAAACTATGCAATTGTAATCTATGCACAATTCACTTGAAAAGTATGCAAATGTAATCTATGCACATTTTTCATTCATATTCTGAAAATGAGAATTCTAATTATGCAAGTGTGATCTATGCAAGAGAATTCTCAAACACAAGATGATTCTAATGTAATCTTTGAACCAATCAAGTGCAAATTAATGACCAAAGGAAATCAAATTAATAATTTCTCAAAAAGAGACTCAAAACCAATCAAACAAGACTCCAACACACTCAAGCAGTCGAGAAGACTCCAAGACTCCAGTCAAACAAAGACCAAGCTCAGAAGGCTTAAAACCAAGCAAACTTTAATAGTTCTCAGGCCTGACGCGACTGTTATGCTAAATAAGCGTGCCAATCAAGTTTGCTATGCAAAAATAAAAAAGAAGCAACCCAAGACCAAGCCAACAATACCCAGGTAAACCAAGAAGCAAGAAACAACAAAAGGACTCAACCCAGAAGGCTGACCAAGCAGGTAAAAACCAAGAAACAACCAAAAAGGCAAGACAAGCTCCCCAGCGGAGTCGCCAAATTGTTGAGGAGGTAAATCCCCTCTGCGGACAGAGGTGATCCCTACTAGCCCAGACCGGGTCTAGCAACAATCATACAATGCTACAGCGCAAGTTCCTAATTGCAAATTAATAGACCAGTGATGAAGGCCTACCTGGATTCCAACGCTAGTGCTTGTAGAAGAGGTGGTGCTCCCGTTCCTTTGCTCCGACAGATCACAATCCCCACGATCTCCGCGAATGGACACCTGCACATACAAGAAACGACGCAAACACAAACATAAAATCCAGCATATGCAACTATATATCAGTCATAAAGGATATAACTCATCATCATCACAAATAACAATAAGAGTGGAACCATAACCAATAGTCGTTCATTAACAATTCATCAAAGAAGAATACAACCAAAGTTCTGACGGTAGATTCTCCTTTGGCTGGGTAGTCAGTAGCACATGTCTTACAAAGCTTGTTGGGAATAGGGACAAGCCTCTCTCTCTTTGGTTATTGGACAAGAATCTCCTTTCTTGGATTTGGCCTTGTGGGAATTAAGAAGGCTCTTGCAGCATGAAGCTCTTGGAAACTTGACAATTATTAATCTCTGGAACTATCCAACTATGGAGTTCTCCAAAAACTAGCTTGCAAAGGAATGGGCAAGCTTTTATGGAGGAAGGGGAGTTGGGATCCCTCTAATCATGGGATTGGCCGTATCATCAAGGAAGCTTCCATGAGAGGTGGCAAACCACTTCCTCTCTATGGAAATCCGTAGCCAAACCACCCAACTCAAGATAGATAGCAGTCCAGGAATTTGTTAGGACGAAGCTTCCGCCATTTATTTTCTCTTAATATGGTTGGCGTGGGTGAGGCTCTATGATAGCGCGCCAATCGGCGCGCCCTCTTTGGAGGATTTGTCCCCTTGACGCGGGGTCTGAACTGTGAAACCGCGCCAATGGAAAAAGAACTATTTTTAGGGTTTTTCAGCAGGAGATTTCTTCAGGGCAAACAAAGCTCATGTTCAGAGGAATGTAATGCAAGTGTTTTTAGGCCATGTCACTTCTCATAGGTCCCAGAATGAGTCCTCCAAGATACGGGACAAGGGTAGCAGGGACGGTGACAAATTTCTATGTAACACTTGCCAAGTAGTAGAAGACATGATGCTAACAAAAGTGCCTTCATCTAATATAGTGCTAGGTACTACCATATTATAGGCTTGTATTGTGATCTGGAAAGGCACATAAGATGGAAGGTAGAAAGCAGTCAAGTGACCCCAATCAAAAGAAACGACAGAACTACTTGGTGGGGGCATCATATGATTTCCCCCATGCTGTACAGGAATAGGAGAAGGACTCTCCTGAACAACTGGGATGGGAGGGTCACTCTTCAATTCATGAGAATCTAATGAGACAAGAAGAACATGAGCAGTATGATCACCACTCTCTTCCGAAACAGAGTGAGCAATTGGTGGCAGAACCAAGTTGACACTCTTTTTGACCAATGGTTGGTCGGGAACAGACGCAAGAGAGTCTCGTTCAGGTAGAGCAGGATGGAAAAGAGATGAAACTAATTCAATCTCTTGACCAACTAGGAGAGGGTCAGAAGAAAGTCTCTGATAACCAACAAGAAGTTAGGGTTGAGGAGCTACAAGGTCTTCCAAAACTTTGGAAGCTTTATCCATAAGAGGACAAAGGTGAAGAAGATTCTCTCCTTCACATAACCTACATGGGAATCTAATATTTCCCTTCTTCTTACCATCATTAGCCAAGGACGTAGCATCGACATGATCTCCAGAGGTCGACGGGGATGGTCGGTTCAGGTTTTGAGACCATACATCTAAGAATCTCAGAATGCTAGGACAATCTCAAAGGAGATGGTCACCCTTACACAGCTTGCAAGGGAATTTTACCTTCCACGAAGGATCAGAAGGTTTGTCTACAGGAGGTGCATTTAGAGCAATAGCTGCACTGTTGGCCTCTCGCTTATCTGACTTCTTCTTCTTTGTCTTCTTTGTCTTCTTCTTAGCCTCCTAGTTACTAGATTTGAAACATTCACCAGGTGAAGTAGAAGAGGAGGGTGAAGAAATGGGGGAAGAAGGTGAGGGTTCAACCTTAGAATCATCGTGACGTGATTCGAATGAAGGAGACATTTGGACAGGAGTCGAGATGCTCGGGACCACCAAGGTCAAAAACAACCAGACAAGTAACCAATGGTTAACCTATGGAGGGACAACGTTGCCATATAAGGACCACCAGCATTTTCAAAAGAAGAAAAAGGACCAGGATTCCCATCCGAGGGGAACCCTTGGCTGGTAGACTCTAGGAATGTTGCCATTGGAATCGACCCTAAATAATCACTAAGGAAGATAACTTTAACCAGGAATATTTCGTGGGCAGTTAATTTTAAGACATTGAAACAAAACTTTGCCTTTCATATTTTAAGAGTCGAGAAAAGGACGAAAGGTGACTCTAGTCACTTTCGGAATTAACGAGCTTGAAAGGACAAGTGCTCGATGATCTTTTCAAATTTAAAGAGTTAGTAAAGATAAAAAATTACTACTCAGGGTACTCTAGGCATAAAGGATTACCAAGTAACCGTGAACTACAAAATACCTCCTGGTGAACCGAGAAGTACAGGCAGGCAATCTCCTTGAATGTTGTGTTCAGTGTATCACATTCACAAGGCGGCAGAATTGGCTTCCAACAGATAAAGGATTGAAAACCTAGTGGGGTCTCCCTTATATAACAACGGTATGGGAAGCACAAGTCCATACTAGCATTTTCTAATGCCAAAGCAAACAACAGCTGCTAGGTTTAAAGACGCTGGAACATGTCTCTGGCCTAGACCACTAAATGTGACTGTTAAGTTTCAATGATTCCTTAGGTTAATTCAATAAATTTTAACGATTGATATTGAAATAAGTTTCAATTACAAGGCCCTACCATTGTCATCTAAAAAAACTCCTACATGCAGCTATATGAGAAAAGAGATCTTTGTCTTCGATGAAAGTTAACACTAATTGAGGGATAGAGAGCACACAATTAATGAAATAATCAAAGAATGAAAACTTTCACTAATACATGTCCTAAAGGCACTCAATCATTTCCAATGCTTATGATGATGCAATTCTAGCTTCTTAATGATGCTACTAATGCAATACTTTTGCTTAAGTAAACTAGAATGATGTTCTTATTTTCCTAAAATGAAAAATGAATCTTTCACATAAAGCACTTTAATGAAAACTTTCACAATTCCGAACAAACAAGAATCGATCAAATCCAAAGCATGATAAATGAAACTAGAAGAAACTTCTTCCCTGAATTGAACAAACTAAACAAATAAATGCTTCAATTGACAAACCAAGCAATGTAATCTATGCTCGGAACGAGAAAAGAGACACTTGTAATAAGAGAACAAACGAGACTCTTTCACTCATTCAATTGAAAATGAAGCAAACAAAGCATCCAAGTCACTTTTGGGAGGAAGAAGAGTGTCCGAGGGTCAAGACACACTGGCATTGGAATGGGAGAAATTCTGATTTTTTCTTAACTCAGAGACCGAAGTGACTTTTGGACCACACGTAGCATTGATCAGCATGACTGGCACAAGTTTCAGGACAGACTTAACACATCAGAGGACGGGATAAACCAAGCAAGCACACAAACCAAGCTAGATGAAGCTCCCTAGTCAAGGAGAACACGGTCTAAAAGGCTTACGGGGTCGAAATCATGAGAAAAAGACACACTGGCCAAGACTGGGGACAAACCCTAATCTTCACTTATAGGCATCGGCACGACTGCCTAATTGACAACAAACGCCAGAGGGAGGTCGACGCGATTGTTTCTCATCATATCGCGCTAATTGGTGCAACTGTCATCGAATTAAGCACACTGAGTGAGGGAGCCAAGAAAAAAAAAAAAAAAAAATTAAAGCTGGGACTAGATCTGCTACTATGAATTTCAAACTCAGACTAGTAAGCAAAGGAAAAGAAACAAAACCAAAGGGAAAAAGTGGAACTAGAAAAGTTCACACAAAAACATGAAATTCCTAGCAAACAAACAGAAGGATTGGATCCCCAGTATGGTCGCCAATTTGTGGTGAAGTAAAATTATAAGTGCGGACACAAACAAATTCCTCTAGCCTGATAATGGGTCTAGCCACAACTGATACATTCTATGGAATATTTCCTTAGGTTAGAACCAATTAAGAGTGCCTACCTCTTAGTACACTTGTCCCATTTGATGATGTCCTTGCTTGCTCGCTCCAACCATCTCTCACTTCCTTCTTCAAATACATGAAACAAGTAAAAAACAACAAACAACAATCGTGATAATAGATGAATTGTAATTCAACCTAGTTAACAAGTCAAGAAACATTAAGCCATGAATATGTAAGATGACAAATCATGTAGGAAATCAATCAATAGTTGCATATATATTGAACCAAGAAGAGATTACAACCATTGTCTTGACGTTGTCGTTCTCCTCTGACAAGACCAGGTTCCCACACACTTCTACTATCATCCCATGATGGCCTCAACAACAATAGTTTTAAGGCCCTTCCCTTTAGGCTTCACTCCAAACCAAATCACACTTCTCCGTCACACAATTAGAGAGCTACAACTATGAATAGCTTGTTGTTTACTCCAAACTTAATTAGCACTAGCACACCAACATTAACACTATATCTCTAGCACTTCAACGTTAGCTTGTGCTTCGGAAAATGGGAGGTTTATATAGCATGAAAGGATGGGATATGGATCCTCTTCTCATGGGAGAAGGTCTTATCTCTTGAGGTAGTTCCATCCTTATAGGGGAAAGGAGCCCAAACTGACATCCTCGACCCCATCCAGCCAAACCATTTACCAGACTTCAGTTATGAAGCTTCTAGAGTTGGAAGCTTCGACTCTTTATTTAAAAAACTTTCCATAAGAGGACCGTGAGACTGGAACAAAGCTTAGTCACTCCAGTCGGTGATATGGACAATGTTAGTCCTTGCATATCAGCGCGAGGGGGACAAAGGCCATTAGCACTGGTCTTGTAAACTAGGCAAAACAAAAGTTTTTGGGGAAATGGTGCAAAAGGGAATTGCTCTGCTCATGAAGAGGAACAAAATAGGAGCTTCTTCATGAAGGGAAAGCATGTAGGGTTCATTGTATAGGTCCTCCAGGATCAAGGAACAGGGAGTACAGGGACAGTGAGAAACTATTGTGTAACATATTTTCCCCTGAATTTGAGGCAATTGATCAGAATTTTCGTTGGAATTGGAGGCCAGTAAGGCGAACGAAGAATTGGATTATTCGTGAGCCTTGAGACATCGGGCATCTCCAACGTAGCCAAGAAAGGAAATTGCGTGTTAAACGACAGATAGGGCCTTTGAGGAGACCCAAATTGCGGATTCCATCCTTGTTGGTGATGATTTTGGCCCCACAGTGGGGGATTTTGTCCATAAGGAACCTGATTTTGTCCCCACTAAGGGTTACCTTGACCGTAAGGTGGATTTGGTCCAGGATAGGCTTCATATTGTCCTACCATAGGACATTAATAAGCATTTTACATGGAATACGGGTTATAAGGTTGTTGAACCTATTGACCCTGGACGTAATGGGATTGACCCTGCTGCTGCAAGGGTTGAACTTGGGCTTGCAAAGGTTGACCTTGCTGATACACATATAATCTTGTTGTTGCCAAGGTTGACCTTGTTGCTTCAAAGTCTGACTTTGCTGCTGTAATGGTTAACCTTGTTGCTGCAAAGGTTGGCCTTGTGATGACAAAGGTTGAGAAGACTACTAAACAAACTAAGTTTGCGGCTACAAAGGTTGTTGTGATTGCAGCAAGGGTTGCCCCTGCTGCTGTAACAGTTGCCCTTTCTGCTGCAATACTTTCCCTTGCTATTGCAAAGATTTCCCTTGCTGTTGCGAAGATTGCCCTTGTTGCTGCAAAGGTTTTCCTTGTTGTTGTAAGGGTAGTTGGACATTTCCTTGGGTTATACCCTGAAGGTATTGATAGTTCCTGAATTGAATTTGGCTATATCCACTAGGAATAGCGAATTGACCAGGCTAGACATAAGCTCATGCTTGAGGAATGTAAGACATATTAACTAAGGCTTGCGAACCATATGGGAAATAAACCTGTTGGAGTGGAACCTGATCCATACAAGGTTGTTGATATTGGACGTTACCTGACCGAATGGACCAACAAGGTAAGGAATAATACCATAATAAGGTTGATTAACTCCAACCAAGTGAATTTGTAATCCAGTCACATTAGTTTCACCTGACACAAGAGGAGTCTTCAGATCTTGCCCCCCAGGCGATGGCACATTCTGTCCACTTGATGGAGGGGTAGAAGAACTTATCGAAACTTGACTTGAAACAATCGATTGAACCGGAAGGGTCGGTTGAAATGATGAGACAAGTTGTGACGGAATGGTAGGTTGAACAGGAACTGAGGTGACTATAGTTTGTACAAAAGTTTGAGAGGTCATGTTCGGAATGAACGGACTTGATGTAGGCATAGCATTAGAAGACCAAATGGGTTTCTGATACAATGACGAGGCACTAAGAGTACCCGAAACCAACTGAGCTAAGGTGGTATAACCATGTGGCAACATGGGTCCACTAGTTTCAGGAAAGGTGAGAGACGAGACTCTTCCTGTATAAGGAAAGCCTTCTGGAGGAAATTCATATCCTTTCTCATCATCAATATGAGGAGTATGGGTAGCAGAAACTTCCAAATGACCCGGAAAAGAGGCTGGGATTTCACCTTATGACTCCATATATGGAAACAATTTGTGACGAGGAACCTGAGATGTACGAGGAGATAACTCCAAAGGAATACCAGGCCGATCATAGGGACTGTAAGGATGCTGAGGAGATATCACAATAGAATCGAACAACAGATTCAAAGAATAGACAACAAGCCTCTGCAGACTCTTAGGAGTCTGCGGATTCTCAAGGGTTTGAATAGGATTATCATAGGTATCCGGATCAAATTCTTAAGGTCACCAGGAATCTGATGTAGGCGGATGAGAAGACAAAGGTTGGATACTTGGAACAATCCCAAGTTCAAAACCTTGATCCTCAAGTGACTGAGGAAGTTCCGAATGAACTCCTTGGGAGGACCCTTCAGTATTAGACAATGAAGGGGAACTATGAGATGAACTCAATGGTTCAGCCACGATGACTTCCTCTCAAAAATAAAAAAGGGAAGGAGATTAATTTAGGGCTTTTAACAATCTTGAAATTAACAGGGAATTACTCAATATTGGTCCAAGAAGCAACTGCTTGAGTTCGACATGTTTATCGTGGGCATTTATTTTTAGAAACAAAAACTTTTCCTTTTCATCTTTTAAGAGTCAAGAAAAGGAAAAAAAGGTGACTCTAGTCGCTTTCAATGATTTAGTGAGCTTGAAAGGACAAGTTGCTCGATGATCTTTTCAAATTTAAAGAGTCAGAAAAGATAGAAATGGTTGCTCAGGTGAATCTAGGTAAAAGGAGTACCAATTAACCGTGAACTGCAATACACACCTCAGCAAATAAATTGACCAAGGACTTGACGTATGTGCAGGCAATCTCCCAGAATATTGTGTTCGGTGTGTCATGTTTACAGGGCAACAGACTCGGCTTCCTATGGATAAACATTTGCAACCTATGAGGGTCTCCCTTTATATAAGCGACGGTACAAGGAGAAGAAGTCTATGCTAGTGCTATCTAATGCAAGAGAGAACGAAATCTGCTAAGTTTTAAAGATGTCGGAAAATGTCTCTAGCCTAGACCACTAAGTATGAACGTCAATGTTTCAAATTCTCCCTAGATTAATTGATAGATTTTAAAGTTGATCTTGGAATTATGTTTTGATTTCAAGGCCTTAACAATGTTACTTGTTCCTAAAATGAAAACTAGATGATGAAATGAAATCCTTCAATTCGACGAAAGCTATCTATGTAGGGAAGAAGATCACTCAAGTCATGCATCAAACCAAATGCAAAAGTGCATCCATGACAGTCTCCAAACTCTGAATGCAAAGTATGAAATCTAATCTTTCATATGATAAGCAAATGCAATGCCAAAACAAACCTTAAAGCAAAACTACCTTAAGATATAATGATGACTTTTCTCTTTTTAAAAAATGCAACTAACGTAATCTAGTGCAAAAATAAAAGAGAATGTATGTAAGCAAGGCAACAAATATGAAAACCTCTTTCACATTAATGATTTGAATGCAACTCAAAATGCTTCGAAAAATATGAAAAGATAAACACTTTCACTTTCTCTTTTCGAAACACAAAACTCAAAGAAAACACTTCCTTTTGATTCAAATGAGACAATCAATTTGTAATCTATTGTTTGTCAAACGGAACTTAAGTGACTTTCACAATATCTACTAATGAAAAAAACTTAATTCACAAGAACCAAAAGTGTTCTGCAAAGGACGTCTGAACACACAAAGACTCTTTAACATAGGTAATTGATCTCTGATCTTTGATGAGAAGGCTAACGGGTGGACGAAGATTGACCTAAAAGACCTAGCATTAGGGGATTTTTGAGGTCTAAAATGGGCCTCCTAAGAAAAATGTACAACCAAAACAAACTTTATAAGAACCAATAGGATTCAAGGTGATGATTTCAATCATGGGGATGATTCAACATTTTTGGAGTAAAAAAGTAAAAAGATTAAAAAATAATAAAATAATAAAACTACTTTTTCAACTCGTATTTTCAACTTATATCCCTAAGTTTTTACTCAAATTTTGAGAGGGAATCCTCGTTGGATGCAAAATTTAGTTCCTCATCCAAGGAGTACCCATGTTGCATACTTTTGATGGACTCTGCTACATGAAAAATGAGAAATACATGAAAAAACATGATTGCAATCACGTTTTTCATGTATTTGTCATTTTTCGTGTAGATGGGTCCATCGAAAGTATGCAACATGGTTAATCCTTGGATGGGGAATCAAATTCTGCATCCAATGAATGTTTCCGCTCTAAATTTGAGTAAACCCATAAGGAGATAAGTTGAAAATACAAGTTGAAAAAAATAGTTTTTTCTTTTTTCCCTCTAAAATTTGATGATGTCATCTAATCTTAATTTGTTATTTCCACTATTATTTTATAATTTCATTAGGAGGCCCATTTTAGACCTCAAAAGTCCCCTAATGAAAATATAAAAGGATAATCAAACATCAAGCACACTCAAACCAAGTTGAAAGCTAATTGCAATCAGACAATAAGAGAGTCAACCAAAATCACACTAGTAAATCACTGGGAGAAGGCCAATAAAACTAGAAATAAGAAGAGAAACCATAAATTTCTTAATATTTTGCAATCATCGCACCTGTCAAGAGGAAAGTGGCGATCATCGCTACTTTAATCAACAAACCAGCGATATCATTGTGACTTTCAGGGTAAAAAACGTGACGGTCAAGAAAAACAAAGAAAAAACACAAAATATTCAAGAACAACTAAAATCAACAACCTTCAAGCATCTACGAGAAAGTGACACTGACTACAGACAAACAATGAGGTATAAGAATGAATGGTTGATCAAACTCGTCAAAAGACAAGGTGAAGAAAGGGAAGGAAAGGGTCATAGGTTCCACGGCGGAGTCGCCATTTTGTTGACAAGGTTAATCCTCTCTGCGGACAGAGACGATCCCTCCAGTCCAATGAGTGGATCTAGCAACTGAAGTGACAATCAACTAGACATATTCCTAGGTTATAATTGAAAAGTAGAACGAAAGAGATGAACTAACTCGTTTTGATGTTATTCTAATTTTCTTTGTTGAGGGCCTCGAACCGCTTGTGTCATGGGCATGTTCCTTCTTCTCTCAGCGCTTATGTACTTGCACAAGTGATCAAGAGACAACAAAGCATGCCAAAACCAATAGCAAATCCAATAACAACCTACTTAACTAATCAAGGAATGTCAAGCTAATAAATACATGAACATATATATTTTGGGAAGATGAACTAGTAGCTGTATATTATTTAAGGAATAAAGGGAAGCTTACAACCATAGCCTTGATGTTGAAAGGCTCTCCTTGAGTGTTAATCCAAGTCCAAGCCAAGAAACTCTCCAAGCACTCCTTCTCCAAGTCTAATGAATAACCTTAGGCACAATCTCAGCAGAAGGGTGCAAATAGACATAGACCAACCACTTGCGAATGGGAGAGGATGAATTTATAGGCTGGGAGAGGGAGTTAAGAGTTCTCCAAAGATAGTATTAGTCCCACATCTCAAGGAGGTAGCTCATAGGAATAAGACAAAGAGGTTAAGCAAGGAGGATTTGACCTCATCTATACGAAACCACCTCTAGTTCACCACTCTGGAAGCTTCTATATCATGAAGCTTCTCATCTCCTTTGGGAAAATTACCTTTTTGGGATCATCGCGGGTATGCAAGGGAACAAAGCAATGTCGTCGTGGGAAAAACAAAGTGCAATAGGCAACCATGATATTT
Source organism: Pinus tabuliformis (assembly GCA_031772625.1). NCBI lineage: Eukaryota > Viridiplantae > Streptophyta > Pinopsida > Pinales > Pinaceae > Pinus > Pinus tabuliformis. Next base: position 1,092,491,783 of record CM062817.1, on the reverse strand, counting down.
TTAAGCCTCATAAGAGCGATGACTCTGATTTTAGGGTTTTAAAAACTATTTCTTCAGGGAAAGCTCAAGGCATTTTCCAAACAATGTCTTAGGAGGGATCTGAGTTGTATACATGGATGAGCATACTGTATATTGGTCATGTTTCGAGAACTTTGGGGTAAGTCACAGGGAAGTGCAGGAGGCATGACAAAACACTGTGTAACAGGTCTATCCACCCTTTATTACCTCAAAACAACCCTCAAATGGACCCACATTGCCTTTGCCCTCTAGCAAGGTACTTGACCTACCTTCCAACCCTTGGTCACCCTGAAATAGGCCCTAAAACAACCCTCTCTCACCTTTGCTAGACTGCCTCTCCTTGTTGCGGCTAATTTAGAAAATCCTTTCCTCCAGTGCGCTGCTCACCTATGTATGTGTTGCACTTTTGGATGCCTCAAATGACATATCTTCACCCTCTTTTTATAGCCTAAAGAGGGGCTCCAACTAATTAGTGAAGAGACACATCTATTGGAGTAATTTACATCAAGCCTACATAACTTGAAAACCAATAATTAATTTGTCAACTTCAAAAATTCATTTATTCATTTGTACAACTCGGAATTCGACGATTCTCGAAGTCTTGGATTCTCCTTTCTGCACTCTATTGTCTAATGCCATCACATGTAGAAATGTGCCTTCAGATTTTCCCCAAACACGATTGGGTGCAAAACCCCATCCTTGTGTTCCAAGCCCACAAGTGACCATTTTGGCGCTTTTCCCTCAAAACCCTGAACCCTAGGGCTTGGAGTACCTCCCAAGCTACACAAATCAACACTTTTTACGTGGGAAAATTTAAAAGTCGGTCAATAGTTTAAAACTACTATTAATAATGTTTACGTGGTTTTGGATAGATGGTAATTGGGTGATGTGTTAAGGCACTCCTTGATGTGAAGTCACTAGTTCAATTCTCTGCTCCGATAAGAGTGATATATTGGACATGATGAAAATGTAGTCCTACCAAGCTTAAAAAAATAAATGAAAAACAAGCAAACAAAAACAAAAACAGAAAACTACTATTAATAATAAAGAAATGAAAGACATGGTATAAAGTATATGGTTAATAAAGAAAAAAATATAGAAATCTAAAATTGAATTGATATCAATTACAAAATATTTAAATTAAAATTTATAAATGGTTGTTATTTGTGAAATATTTGTAAGTTTGAAAAGTTTGAAATCGAGATAATTTTTAAATAATTGATTTGGAAAACGGTTTTGGTGTTTTGTTGAGGGGACTAAACCAGAGATATCATTTCCATAGGACATGAGTTGAGATTTTATATAATTTAATTTCAAAATAGGTTAATATATATTATTTTACTTTAATTTTCAATATATATATATATATATATATATATATATATATATATATATATATATATGTGATTTTTATTATTTTTTGTGTTGGGTTGCAGGGGGATTTTAAGTTTAGCTTTGTAATTTTCAGAATTAAAATGTTTTAATTTTTTTTAAGAGATTGAATTTATTTATATATTTATTAAGGTAGCCATATATATTAAATGGTTAATAAAGGTTCATATACATCAATTCATAATAAACATCAAAACACTTATTTTTACATAGAAGGTGTTTCTATGATGTGTTTAGCTGGGCAAATCGAGCCAATGACGGAGGTCTTTTCGTCCAACCTTTTTTTACCACTTGGTGGAGTGACAATAATCTATTTCCATTGGAGTTTCTTTCGGGCAAATTCCACCCGTTTAGTCTTCAATTTGTTGAGGCAATTCATTTGACTTGTAATGTTTTCTTTCCGAAAGGCTCAGAAAAACTTTTGGCATATTCAAGATGCGTGAACATCTCTTCAGTAGAAGCTACTGCTTTTTTTTCCTACGTGTTGAAAATAGCAACAAGAAATGATAAGAATAGAATCCAGAACATTCCAATTTTAATTTGTCCTTGAATTAAAATTGTGAATTAAAATCGAATTTAGTCTCACCATCTACTTGGAAATAATTAATTAATTCATTATGGATTAATTAGTTGGAGAAATTCAAGTTAGAAGTTTTTCTGAATTCATGCAAGAGTTATCCCTTAAATTAAGGAGATAAGATTGAGTTATATTTGATTTGTAATTAGTTAGCCCAGTTTACTGAGTTAAGTCTAGTTAAATTAGTTCCAAACTGTTTGAGGAACTAATTGTGAGTTATCAGTCAGTTGATGCATGCATGCACTCAACTAGTGTATTCCAGATAACTGAAGATTCCCTCATCAAAAACTCATGCATGTCTATTTTGAGAAAGACCCAGTTGAGCTAAATGTTAAGGAGAGTGTACTATCAGTTGCATGTGGTTTCCTATAAAGGAAACTCATGCATGTAATCAAGGTAAGGTTCCTTGAGGATTGCGCAGTTTTACAGTGTGTAAGAGAAATGTTCTACTTGGTTGAAGGAGGATCATCCTAGAGGAACAACGCAAGGAAATAGGAGCTTGGAGGGCAGAGGAGAAGGCTTGTGAGAAGCCTGGATTGCCTGTGAGCATCTGTGAGGATTGTACTGAGAGCTGGCTAGTTGTGAGAGCTAAGGCTTTGTATAATTCTGATGTATTTCCACCTTGCATGATAATACAAATAGTGGGGTTTTTAGCTGATGCTTTCCCCAAAGTATTTTCATGTTTATTATGTATTGATTCGTCTTCTTCTCGTTATATGTGTTCAACTCAATCTTGCTCAATATTTAATCTTTTGCAAATTGATAGTAGAAGTAGGTTATAATATTTTTCTTTGGTTATATTGCATTATCGAGTTAATCTACAGTTAGATTTTCTACATGGTCTTAGAGCAAGATTTGTAGAGAATTTGCAGAATTTCCACATGGTATCAGAGCTAAGTTTATTAGAGCTGTGAACAGTATAGAAGAAGAGAATTCGAAGTTTGAAGCTCGGGGTTGCAGGTGCAAATCTAATTCTTATCATACTTCAAGGTTGGCCAATGGCGTTCTATGGCTTGAGACTCGAGTATTCCTTGGAAGGCAGCTCAAATTACATAGCATGGAAAGATCGCATGGAGGTTGTATTAGAAGACAATGGCTTGAAGGATTTCATTGATCAAGAAATCCAAAAGACAGCTTCAACTAATGCACAACAGTTGGTTGAATGGAAGAAGTGTGTGGTGAAGGTGAGATGGATCATCCTTGAGGGAGTTCGATACCATATTGTCTCGAGTCTCCATGGGAAGGATACTCCATTTTCAATGTGGAAGACATTGAAGGACCTCTATCATAACAATAGCAACCAGAGGAAATTGGCGCTTAAGGATAAGCCTCGAAGAATCAAGATGGAGAACGGCGATATTATTTCCACATATCTAAACAAGCTCACCACTTGCAGAGATGAGCATGATAGTGTGGGAATAACTATTGCCGATATGATATGGTGAGCCTCGCTCTCCTTGGCCTTCCAAAGCGCTGGAATAACTACCAGGACTCTGTGAATGGAAAGGAGAAACTATCGGATTGGGAACGACTGTGATAAGATCTGATGCAGGAGGAGATCAAGAGGAGCACATGAGATGGTTCTTCATCCAAGGATGATGATGAAGAAAATCTGGCCTTAGCAAGTAAGGCAAGGAAAAGGAAGGGGAAGGCTTCCCATTCCAAATTGAATTCTTCCCATGGAGGGAAGAAGGGTGACAAGTCAAAAGTGAGATGCTTTAATTATCACGAGATGGGACATTATGCGACTAATTGCCCATCGAAGAAGTCCAAGAAGGGATCCTCGGAAGGATTGAAAGGTGAGGCATTAGCCTCTTAGTTCGAAATGGACTTTACCCTGATCGCATGCATGGTGTCATCGATGATGGGTTGTGTTTGGTATCTTGACATTGGAGCCTCATTCCACATGACTGACGATAAAAGTTTATTCAATACCTTAGAGGAGAAATACCTCAAGATGCGCATAGAGATGGGTGACGACGAAAGGTATAGTGTTTTAGGAGTGGGAACGATTACTTTTCAAAGGGAGCATGGAGCTCCTATCACCTTGACTAATGTGAAGTATGTGCCTGGACTGAAGAAGAACTTGGTATCGGTCACAATGTTGGAGGACAAAGGCTACGACGTTGTTTTTAGTAAGGGAAAGGTTTTCCTTAGACACATCACCACGAGACAGGTGAAATAGATCGGTTCATGAGTTAAGAACTTGTATTCTCTTGAGGTTCAAGATGCATGCAAAGCCTTGAAGAGCAAGGCAAATGTTAGAGATTTGGTGGTTGAGAGGGAAAGTAAATTACCTCTCAACATTCAGTTCCAGTAGAAGTCTCAGACAATTGTGGAGGAGCCACAATTGGAGAAGTGGGCAGAGGGATCACATGCAACCATATCTCCAGGTGTGAGGTGGGGCGAAATGAAGTGATAATCCCAAGAAGGCTGAAATTGGTCAAGGTCCATTGAGAGGTTTTATCTCATGGATCGTACCTTGCTATGGGAGCCCAAAGTACATAATAGCAGGAGGAATCAGTGGGATTGATGCAGTCAGAGATCAAAGTGACAGAGGCTAGAGCAATTAGATATTGAAGAGCAAAGAGAAGGATTGACAACAGTGCAGAAAGGTAGAGTCAGCAGAAGCGCAAATTTTTCAGTTGACAAAGGCAATAGTAGTCAGAGACTTTGATGACAGATGCATCATACAGATTCAGGTTGGATGTTTTTTTGTTTCTGGAGTTGTTGGAGCAACAACACTAGAGAGAAGTGTTGCATGCATAGCATTCCAAACGTTTACGATCGGGATCGAGTTGAATTCCTTTCTTGTTGAGAGGGAGTGTTGAAAATAGAAACAAGAAATGATAAAAATAGAATCCTGAATATTCCAATTTTAATTTGTCCTTGAATTAAAATTGAATTTAGTCTCACCAGCTGCTTGGAAATAATTAATTAATTCATTATGGATTAATTAGTTCGAGAAATTCAAGTTATAAGTCTTTCTGAAGTCATGCAAGAGTTATCCCTTAAATTAGGGAGATAATATTGAGTTATATTTGAGTTGTAATTAGTTAGCTCAGTTTACTGAGTTAAGTCCAGTTAAATTAGTTCCAAACTGTTTGGGGAACTAATTGTGAATTATCGGTCAGTTGATGCATGCATGCACTCAACTAGTGTACTCTAGATAACTGAAGATTCCCTCATTAGAAACTCATGCATGTCTATTCTAAGAAAGACCCAGTTGAGCTAAATGTCAAGGACAGTGTACTATGAATTGCATGTGATTTCCTATAAAGGAAACTCATGCATGCAATCAAGGTAAGGTTCCTTGAGGATTGCGCAGTTTTACAGTGTGTAAGAGCAATGTTCCACTTGGTTGAAGGAGGATCATCCTAGAGGAACAGTGCAAGGAAATAGGAACTTAGAGGGTAGAGGAGAAGGCTTGTGAGAAGCCTGGATTGCCTGCAAGCATCTATGAGGATTGTACTGAGAGTTGGCTAGCTGTGAGAGCTAAGGCTTTGTATAATTATGATGTATTTCCACCTTGTATGATAATACAGATAGTGGGGTTTTTAGCTGAGGCTTTCCCCAAAGTATTTTCATGTGTATTGTGTATTGATTCTTCTTCTTCTGGTTATGTGTGTTCAACTCAATCTTGCTCAATCTTTAAGCTTCTGCAAATTGATAGTAGATGTAGGTTATAGTATATTTCTTTGTTTATATTTCATTATCGGGTTAATCTACAATCAAATTTTCTACATGGTCTTAGAGCAAGATTTGTAGAGAATTTGCAGAATTTCCATAAGAGGTCCAATAGTTCTCCAGGTGGTGTAATCACCTCTGGATTGTCTCAAGTTCTTCGATCAATTCCACTATCTGTACAATGCGTAATTACTTACCCACATGAATTCTTTAGCGTCGTGTAGGGCCATCTCATCGCCAATGTTAAGCCAAATGCCTGTGGCTAGGCAATCTGTTCCAACCAAAATATCAAGGGGTCGTCTCAGATACGCCCAATAGGAAGACGCTGCGACTACGAAGAAAACCCAATATGAATATGGCCACATATTGCTTGTTGTTTTGGATGAAGCCAAGGAGACTTTGAAGCCATCAAGTGTGGATTTCGATGGATCTTCTTCCAGAAATATTCTCGTCAAAGAGACCCACCATATTCTTAGATCAGAGGTAGGTTTTTTTTTTTCAATTTTTTTTCAATTTTTTTTTTCAATTTTTTTTCATGGCTTGCATATGAAAGAATTTCAATTTTGTTCATGAGTTTATTGGGTGGTTGGAAACTTTGTGTTTGGATGGGTCATCCACCGCCTCACTGGGATTTTTCCCTCTTTTCCCTGATTTGAAACTAGAAAGCCTGGGATTCAAATGTAACTCCTTGCTTATTAGAGACCGATGTTCCCATAGTGGCTTTGGAGGCCAGCACCGGCCACTTTCTTACTGGACGTTCGAGTGGAGCATTTGAAACAGGGGAAAACTGATTTAAGTTTTTGCTCCTTGGTGACGCAGGATCTGCTTCCAAGGTCCATCTAATTATGATCTCACCTATACCAGCATTGGTGGGCTTAGTTTCTCTCCAAATCACTTCAACCAATAAGATCCAAATCGAATTCAATCCCTATTCTCCTATTTTTGAATTTTCACAGATTTTTTAATCATGATGTACTTATGGATTCATGGTCTGTCGAATTATGTATTCACTCATATTGGTCCTGCTGGGTTGGGCACGGTGAGTCACCCTTCCCAAAAGCTTCAAAATCACTTGGGAATAAAAAGAGTTTTAACCCTCCTTCCTCTTTTTGCAACATTTCTACCCTTTCTTCCTTTTCTTTTCAAGTTTATTTTACTTGGCATATATTTTTTTAGAATAAACTTTTCTAGTTAGAGGTTTCCTCTTATTTGATGTTTTTTCAGTATTATTTTTATTTTTATGGGCAAACATTTGTCGTGCCATGATCAACTGGACAATTAGGTTGTAGGCATAATATACTCAATACTGAAGATTACCTACAAAAAAATGTCCTTATGACTGGTAAGAGGAGTCTTCGCGGGGTCATCTCTAGTGAAAATGGCACTTGGAAATTTTACATCTAATTGCTCTAGGAATTATAACGATTGCGATGATAGTTCCATTGCATTCGATTTCAACAGTTCAGGTGATGCAGTCTCTGGTGCTTTCAATGACAGTAGCTATGGAAAGTTCAGGTGATGCAGTCTCTGGTGCTTTCAATGACAGTAGCTATGGAAATTTCGATACGACTAGTATTCAAGGCGATTCTTGAATATTCATCTCTGACTAATTATATATTTCACATTGTTCGATTGATTTGATTATACAATATTTTCATTTTATATTTTAGTACTCGCTTCCATCAATAAATTTAGGTTGCTCAGTTTCGTTTTTCTCTGCAATCATTTGCATGTTCTACATTCAGAATGATCTAGCATGATTTTTTTGTATCCTAAAGGTCGTGACCAACTATTGACATATCACCTGTAATGATCTCAGTTGAAGTGTAAGCCATTCATGCTAGAAATAAACAAAGTTTTGTGATTAATACAAATGTTGTTTTCTTCATTATGATTAGTATATTGTTTTTCTGTTTATATAAAGCACTATTTGAAATTCCATGTCTATATTGTTGGTTAAATTTGAAATACGTGTTTTTTGGTGAGAACACAACATAAGATAAAAGGACTATCACGAACTCTCTCACGGGCTAAAGGAAGAGTAAGCAGTAACATTTTATCTGCAGATCCAAACTCTTTGTCATACAACAGAACTCCGAGGGAAATCTTGAGAGTTTTGTATGGCACAAGGAATGAATCCATAACCGGTAAGTTTTATCCTTACGGAGCCAATAGATACATTGCCAGAAGTTATCTCCTTTGTCCTCATCCTAAATAACATGTGATATTTTCAACATTAACACAATTCAATTTCAACTCTTTTTAAAATTCCAATGTACATGCTATGTTTTATTAAACATTTTCAAAGTAACCATGTTAAACATTCTAAATGTCTCGCACATTCTAAATGGCTCACACAGACATTTAGAGGTGTTTTTAACCTTCATATTAAAAAAAAATATTTTGTTTTTAAAAAGTCATTATCGATATTCCAATGAGGAAAAGTATTAATATTTACATTAAAAATTTGATAATAATAAATATAATTATTATTTTTAAAATATATATTTTTAATAATTATTTTAAATTTATAATTTAATTTTAAATTAATATATTTTATGAAATAGTAAGTATAAAGAGTAAAATTATACTGGTAATTTAAAATGTTATAAGATTTTGTATAATTATTATATAGAAAATTTATAATAAAAAAATTATAAGATCTAAAGAAATTGGTGATCTAGGTTTAACTATAATTAGCTGCTATTATAATTTTTAGGTTAGTGTTAACAACTGGCAAGTTAAAATTAAAAGTTTGAATTATACAATTAGCATAATTTAGGTGTTTAGAAAGTTTAAACATTCATTTCAAACAATCGGAAATCAATTTTGTTTCAAAAGATTGAGTGTAGATGCTAAAGTCAGTGGTTATGGCATAGTCTTGGTGTCACGTAAGAGGTAGTAGATTCAATTTTTTGTTGTCACTTGATAGTTTTTGTTGTCCCCTGAGTTGTATTTACCTTAGTGATAAATGTGATGGTGTCAAATCTGATCCATTTTGTTTTTACAACTTTCATGACTTTCCCAAATCTTTTATTCTTTCTGTGTACCTTTGCACTTTTAGGGACAATTACTGATATTATACATCTCACATTGCTAAAATTAAAATATATATATAAACTAATTAAATCATAATTTTATTTTAAATAATTTATTTATTATTAGTTATAACAAATTAATATATAAATTAAACATATATACATTCAAAAATATACAAAACAACATTCTTAATCATGGATATGTATTATTAGCTTTGCTACAATACCATGAACCAATGTCATAGTTTATTAATACTACATGCAAAAAAACACTATAAATCAGTTCACGTTGCAAATATAATATTTTTTAAACTAATTATTTAAAAAAAAAGACAAAAAAGACAATTTTTAACTAATTATTTAAAAAAAAAAAGACATAAAAGACATAACTGCTTTAGAAATAAATCTCAATCTTTAATTTATATATATTGTTATAAATATTTTAAAAGATTAAATCTCTACCATTTCTTAAATAATTATTAAAAAACTAAAAAATAAATCTCAATCTTCAATTTATATATTTTATTATAAATATTTCAACAAAATTATCCTTTACTTTGTATATTTTATTATAAATATTTCAATATAGTTATTGATCATTAAAAAATCCCCCTAATCCCCCCTAATCCTCAGTCAATACCATATACCATATTAAAAAACCGCCATCGGTCATACCTCAACTTATTACAAATCGCTCTGTATTTCTGTCAATACCATAAACCATATTAAAAAACCGCCATCTGTCATATCTCAACTTATTACAAATCGCTGTGTATTTCATAAACCATCAACCGCCTAATGCAAATTGACATGTGGACTGAAAATGCTATGCAAGACAGTCTATTGCAAATTCAATTGACGTGTGCGGAACATGCTCTGCAGTCTGTTTGCAATTGCAGAGTTAACGCACCATACATTTATTTCAAGGTTTCAGTGAAAATGGGGGAAATAGAGCTCTCGGATGCAACCAAGAGATATGGGGAACAACAGACAAGTCAGTTAAAAGATAAATAATGGTACAAGTTTGAAACTGTGAGCGCGTGTTTGAACACAGGGCTGAAGCTTACGCTAATGTTCTACATACAATCTGACACATGTATGTTGCCTCGCTGAGAATGAAACAATTCTATGAAAAAATTGCAGGCAGTCACAAGACATAACGATTTAATCTAATGGATATTGGTGGATCCTGTAATAGCACAATTTAAATGAATCTATGCTTCGGACCCGCTAACTGTTGGAATTTTCTGATAAATTCCATAACAGACAGACAAAAATTGCTCTGTTTTTGCACAGAAAAACAGAAAATCGCTTGCTGGAAGCGGTGTTTCAGCAACACAGTTTGGTGTTGCAGCAACTGAGTTTGGTGTTGCAGCAACTGAGAACAACACTCTGTTTTAACACAGAAAAATACTCTGTTTTTAACTCAGAAAACAGAAAAATTCGTTCTCTGGAAATGGTGTTGCAGCAACGCAGTTTTTTTCAGTTGCTGTAACTGGTGTTGCAGCAACGTTGTTCGTGGTGTTGCAGCAACGTAAATTTTTGACGTCAAGTATTTTTTGAGTTACGGTGTAATAGCAACAGGAAAAATAACTTGTATTCATCAAAATAAACTAACTGTTACAGATTTGTCTTCCTCATACTGAGGGAATTTCACAACTTCTATTACAAAACAGATTTACCAAGGAACGCTTCTGTTCCACACAAATAACATCTATCCTTTCTATCAGCAAACAACCAGAAAGCAAATTACATTCAAATTTCTGCACTGCTGTGCATTTCACTGTTCTGAAATTATTCTTCTTCCTCACGCTGCTGCGTGCTCTCCTCTGCTCTGTGTGATTCTTCAGCTGCTAACCTTAAAACAGAACTGTTGTGTGGTATTTATATGCTAAAACATATCTGATTAAAACAATAAAATATTACAAAATATCTTCTAATGTTTATCTCTGTATTTAATGCAGCAAGGCGGTGATGCTTCTATCAAAAAACAAGTCGGTTGTCTGCAGGGGAATTCAATTGAAACTTTAATGCATATTTATGTGCAAAAATATCGGGCTTGACTTTGATGCACCGATCAGCCTGGAGTATTTACTGCAGATCAGATTCTTGTCCAGCTGTTCATTGTTGCAGTTGGAATTAAATTCCAACACTCCCCCTTAATTTCAACTGCTGCATACCCAGACATTTTCTGAAATGATCAAAACCTTTCTTTGCTAATGGTTTTGTCAAGATGTCAGCTAGCTGATCCTCTATTCTGCAGTGCTGCAAAACAATCTCACCATTGTTAACCAATTCACGTATGAAGTGAAATTTGGTGTCTATGTGCTTTGTTCTTTTATGAAAAACTGAGTTTTTAGACAATGCTATTGCTGAGCTATTGTCACAGTAAATGGTTGTGCCATTTTCTTGTTCATGACACAAATCTTTGAGAACTCTTCTCAGCCATACTGCTTGGCATGCTGCTGTTGTTGCTGCCACATACTCTGCCTCTGCTGTTGACAAAGCCACAACTGGTTGCTTCTTGGAAGCCCATGAGATCATAGATGGCTCCCGATCCCATATGAAACACATATCTCGATGTGTTTTTCCTATCATCAACACTTCCAGCCCAATCACTGTCAGTGTAACCTGTCAACATGAAACTTTCAGAAGAGGAGTATAAAATACCAAACCCCTTCGTTCCATTCACATACCTTAGAATCCTCTTGGCTGCCTGCCAATGAGTCTCTTTCGGTCTTTCCATAAATCTGGAGATTAAACTCACAGCATGCATAATGTCCGGCCTAGTTGCAGTCAAGTACATAAGGCTGCCAACTATGCTCTTGTACAGTTTTGGATCAAAATATTTTTTGCTGTCTTCTTTGGTTAATTTCAGCCCCACTACTGTTGGAGTCACAGCAGCCTTGCTGTTTTGCATGTTAAATCTCTTCAACACAGCTTCTACATATTTATCTTGAGAAATGAAAACACCATTTTCACTTTGGTCTACTTCAATTCCAAGAAAATATCTTAAGAAGCCCAAGTCAGTCATTTCAAATTCACTTTTCATGACTGTTTTAAAATCAGCAATGAGAGAAACATCATTGCTAGTAAAAATCAGATCATCTACATATAAAACAACAATAATAATCTTACCGTCATTCTGCTTTATGTAGAGTGTGGGTTCACCATCACACTTATCAAACCCATTCTCAATCAGATAAGCATCAATTCTGCTGTACCATGCTCTTGGAGCTTGCTTCAGCCCATAAAGAGTCTTCTTCAGTTTACAAACTTTATGCTCTTGTCCTTCAACTTCATAGCCCGGAGGTTGATCAACATAAACCTCTTCTAACACTCCATTCAGGAATGCAGATTTAACATCCATCTGATAAATCTTCCATTTGTGTTGTGCTGCAATAGACAACACTGTTCTGACTGTTTCCATCCTTGCTACTGGTGCAAAGGTTTCATCATAGTCTCTGCCTTGTTGCTGCTTGTAGCCTTTCACAACAAGTCTTGCTTTGTGCCTGTCAATCTTGCCTTCAGCATTGCTTTTGGTCTTATAGACCCACTTAACTCCAATGGCATCTTTGCCTTTAGGGAGGTCCACTAACTCCCATGTTTTACTCTTCTCAATTGCACCAATTTCTTCATTCATTGCTTCAATCCATTTATCTTCATTTACAGCATCTTCAAAATGGATTGGGTCATCAATATGACAATACAAAGCGAATAATGAATTCAGACCGGTATTGTTACTTACCTCTCCTTGTTCATAAATCTCATTCAGATTTCTGAATCTTGGTCTTCTTGGTGTGCTTGGAGTTCCATCCGAACTTGAGGGTATTTCAGATCCCTGTGGTGTTTCAGCATCAGCTGTTTGTGGTGTAACAACATCTGTTCTTCCTTGACTTCTCAAGGCTGTTCGGATTCCAGCTTGTGGTGTGGTTTGTTGTACTTGTTGTGGTGTAGGAGGAGCCACCAAGGAAGGATTATTTGTTTTTGTCCCTTCCTCTTGTTCTTCATGAGACACTATTGTCTTTACATTCACTGTTTTTTCCAAGCTTCCATCCCAAGCTTCATCTTCAATGAACTGCACATCTCTGCTTACTATTAATTTCTTGGTGGATGGATTATAGAGTTTGTATGCTTTTGACTCATCACAATAGCCAATAAAGACACACTTCTCCCCCTTACTATCAAGCTTTTTCCTTAGTTGATCCGGTACATGTGCATATGCCACACAACCGAATACTCTCATGTGAGTGACAGTTTGCTTTTGACCACTCCATGCCTCTTCTGGTATTCTGTTCATGATAGCTTTAGTTGGGCATCTATTCAAGATGTAAACTGCGCAAGTAACAGCTTCTGCCCAATACTCATACGGCAAATGTTTTTCCTTCAGCATACTTCTGACCATGTCAAGAATGGTCCTATTCTTTCTTTCAGCAACACCGTTTTGCTGAGGTGTATACCTTGCAGTAAACTGCTTTTGTATGCCATTCTCTCTGCAAAAACGCAGAAAGTCTTGGGAAATGTACTCTCCTCCTCTATCTGTTCTGAGCACTTTGATATAATGCCCACTCTGCTTTTCAACAAGAGTTTTGAAGTGGCGGAATTTCTCAAACACTTCACTCTTCTGTTTCAGCATATACACCCATGTCTTTCTGGTGTAATCATCAATAAAAGTTAAAACATATCTATTTCCAGCAAATGATGGTATTTGCATCGGTCCACACACATCAGAGTGAACAATTTCCAAGGGTGCTTTTGCCCTTATACTCTTTCCTGCTTGAAAGCTTTCTTTGTGTTGCTTGCCCAAGATGCAGCCTTCACAAAGGCTGTCCGGTTTCTCAATCAATGGCAATCCCTTTACCATTCCCTTTCTATGCAACAAATTCAGGCCTCCGAAATTGAGATGTCCAAATCTCAAATGCCACAACCAATTCACATCTTTCACCTGTTCTTGAAAGACTTCTTGTGTTACAGCGCAATAGTTCTTCCTTCCTTCAAATCTGCCCTGAGTTTGAGAGGAAACATTCTATTGCTGGTCATCTGCACCTGTGCAATGATCTTCTTACTTGGAGGTATGTCTTTGATAATACACAAATCATCTTTGAAGAACACATTGTAACCTTTATCCATGAGCTGTCCAATGCTCAAAAGATTACATTTCAGACCAGGTACATAGTATACAGCTTGCACAATCATCTGTTCTCCATTTTTTGCTCGGATATTGACACTGCCCTTACCCTTGACAGTTATCTTATCATCAGTCCCTGTTGTTACCTCAGATTTCACATTTTCATCCAGATTGGCAAACATGCAATATTTCCAGTCATGTGATTACTACAACCTGAGTCTAAGAACCAAAAATCTTCTTGTTTGTCTTGTGCTATGTTACATGTTAACAGCACGTTCTTTTGGTTCTTATCTTCTTCATTTGCAAAATTAGCATTCTGCCTATTATTCATGTCATTTTGTTTTTTCTTACATTCATTGACATAGTGCCCAAATTTCTTACAATAATGACATTGGACTTGGGATTTGTCATACCGTTGTCCATGAGCTTGTTGTTTGCTTGAATCTTCAGCTTGGTTCTGATTGCAGCTCCTTCCGCTTGTGCTAGCAGGATAATTTCTGCCTCTGTTTTGGCTTCTTCCACGACCTCTGTTATTTGCTCTGCCTCGACCTCTTCTTTGGCCAAAAGGCATCTGAGTCTTGAATGCTTGCTCAAAAGAGGAATTTGTTCCTCTACTTAGTCTGTGTTCATGAGACAACAGAGAAGCACTCAGCTCATCTACCGTGAACTGTGAGAGATCTTTTGTTTCTTCTATTGCCACCACAATAGATTCAAACCTTGAGGGTAAACATCTCAAGATTTTCTCTACAATCCTTCTATCTTCAAGAATCTCACCATGAGATCTTATCTGGGTTATCAAGCCAATAACCTGAGTGAAGAATGAATCTATTGTATCAGATTCCTTCATGCTGAGATTTTCAAAGTCTCTCCTCAACATCTGCAACTTTGCAGTCTTCACCTTCTCCATGCCTTGATAGGCAGTTTGGAGAATATCCCATGCCTCCTTAAATTGTGTTGCTGCTGCAATCCGCGGAAAAACACTTTCATGTACTGATTGGAAGAGGAAAAAGAGGGCTTTGGCATCCTTCTTTCTGTCACCCTTCAACTGGTCTCTTTCTGCTACTGTCAAAGCAGCCAGTGCTGTTGCATCTGCAGGTTCAGCATAACCTGTTTCAACCAGCTCCCATATTCCTTGAGAAGCAAACAATGCTTTCATTGTTATGGACCAATAACTATAATTTTTCCCATTAAACTGTGGCAGTTGGGGATTTGTCAAACCTGTTCCAGCATCTGCCATCTTAACCTGTATTGGTAAAGAAAAGATACTGACTATATTTTGAAAACAAGCAAAAACTTTCTCTGCTGGAAAAATCTGCTCAACAAACTTCTTACAACTCCTACAGTGAAAAACAATCTCTGTTTTTGACTCACTGAGTGCCTAGACTAGCTCTGATACCATGTTGGAATTTTCTGATAAATTCCATAACAGACAGACAAAAATTGCTTTGTTTTTGCACTCTGTTTTTGCACAGAAAAACAGAAAATCGCTTGCTGGAAACGGTGTTTCAACAACACAGTTTGGTGTTGCAGCAACTGAGTTTGGTGTTGCAGCAACTGAAAACAACACTCTGTTTTAACACAGAAAAATACTCTGTTTTTAACTCAGAAAACAGAAAAATTCGTTCTCTGGAAATGGTGTTGCAGCAACGCAGTTTTTTTCAGTTGCTGTAACTGGTGTTGCAGCAACGCTGTTCGTGGTGTTGCAGCAACGTAAATTTTTGACGTCAAGTATTTTTTGAGTTACGGTGTAACAGCAACAGGAAAAATAACTTGTATTCATCAAAATAAACTAACTGTTACAGATTTGTCTTCCTCATACTGAGGGAATTTCACAACTTCTATTACAAAACAGATTTACCAAGTTACGCTTCTGTTCCACACAAATAACATCTATCCTTTCTATCAGCAAACAACCAGAAAGCAAATTACATTCAAATTTCTGCACTGCTGTGCATTTCACTGTTCTGAAATTATTCTTCTTCCTCACGCTGCTGCGTGCTCTCCTCTACTCTGTGTGATTCTTCAGCTGCTAACCTTAAAACAGAACTGCTGTGTGGTATTTATATGCTAAAACATATCTGATTAAAACAATAAAATATTACAAAATATCTTGGAATTTAATTCCAACACTAACCTTGGACAATATAATGTATACGAGAACAAAGGAGTAAAATAAAGTGAAGCTAAATGCTTGTCATTATATGGAAAATGTCATGTCTGCTACTTCATCGCAATGCACGAAGGAAGTTATAGCTAAAACAAGCACCACACATAATCATATGTTATGAGATAATGCAGTTTAACAGAACAAATAGGAGCTAGGAACCAATACCATGCCATTTGTTGTGGCTTCATGGCCATTGCCACTGCCAGACCTCCAAGCCGCCAGATTTGCTGTCTTTTCTTACACCTTGATAAATAAATAAATGCACACAAATTGTTCCTTACACACTCCGTCTATGAAACAGCCAATTGTTCCTTACACACTCCGTCTATGAAACAGCCATGGCCTTCTCCTACTTTGATTGCTACCTAAAGCTTGATCCAAATACCGCCACACAGATCCAACATGATACCCTCCAAGTTCTCCCTATCTCTCCCGCACTCTGTTATTTCATCTGCCGGCTCAATCCAGAAGAAAATCAAGCTAAAAAGACTAATAAAAAAGGCAATCCAAGCACTTCTAATATGTGGATCTAGATCTTAGTATTTCACAGTTAACTGACTGCCAATGCACATGAATCTGCGATAGCTCCTTCGAATTATTCCTCTTTAAGTGTTAAAAAGAAGAAGAAGTAAAGAATGATAATTTATGTGGATGATCTGGATCTTGGTATTTCACAGTTAACTGACTGCCAGTGCACATTGATCTGCGATAGTTACTTCGAACTATTCCTCTAAGATTAAATAAAAAAAATGTAAAGAATCAAACTTTCAGCTTTTATCAAGAAATCTTGATAAGCGTGACTTTCTAACCAAAGACAATTTTCTTGCAAAATTTATCAGCAAACAGCAGGAAAATGAAAAAATACACCAAAATGCAAGCCAAAAACGAGAAAAAAGTAAAAAAAACAAGGTCACACACTTTCCACGCAAGGTTTCCTAATTCAAGTAAGCAAAAGACAGCTGCAAAATGCGGATTTTAACAGCAAAAAATGACAGCAAGGTCTCTACTGATTTCCTATAGAAAATCCAGTAAAAGCACGTCAAATGCCTACTCTTACTTCAGACGCACTGATCACCCTAAATTTTTCGGATAATTAAAGAATCTTAACATAGAATGACCAAAAATGTTAACCGGGAAATGTAAACTGCTCAACCAATCGTTTTAGAAGATTTAAAGACTTCAACATTTGGAAATTGACACTCCGAAACAGATGAAAGTTTCAGCAAGGAATAGCGAAGATGTGATGAAAGCTAGAAAAAAGTGTGAGATTTCGAGCTACTGACACTAAAAATTCGTAATTTGAACAGTAATTTAACTTGTCCTCTTATTTTCATGGACCTTCACAAAAAACAGAGCCGTTCACATTCCACGCACCAAAATTCATCAAATCTAAAAGAAAGAAAATCAGATCGAAGCCATCACAGTCTTCAACATTTAAATCTGTAGAATGCAACTCTATGACATATAAGAAATCTGCAAAGTAAAAGAAGGAGAAATTCTTCACCTCTGTGGCTACCAAATGTACAAGAACATGGCGTTCGGCTAATGTATTCAACTTGTCACTGAGGACGACCAGTTCCCTGTGTCTAGACAGGTAGCCCCTAATTATAGTTTCTCTCACTAAGTGCGATCGAAACTCTTATAACTTTTTACTTAATAATTAATTTAATACATCAGTTCTTTTTGTTTCCGTCATTGAAGTCTCTTTGTATTATAGTTAGTTCATTAGAAATTGTCTATAAAAGCACGGTTTACCAATTTTGCGGGACTGTGAACTCTCTTTGTATTATAGGTAGTTCATTAGAATTTCTACAAAATCACTTCCCGGGAATTTTGCATAATTTGACTCTTCCCAAATTTTTTTCCTTTAGAGATGGGGAACTAATGAAAAATAAACCATCTATTTTTATAAAATAGTAATAAATTAATTTATGTTTTTAAAAATCTTCGATTTATGAGAAATAATAACTTTTATTTCTTTGCTAAGGTTCAATTTGATAAATAAATAAAAATTTTGGATGAGTGTTTAATTTGATAAGAATGAGTGTTCAATAGTTTAGGGAGGCTATTGAGATTGAAAGGCATGCTAGGAATCTCAAGAGAGATGATGGCTGGAAATTGAGCAAGAGTTGGATTCGGGTCTCTCCTTATGATCATCTTGTCTCTTTTCCTCCTTTTTTTTCTCTTTTTTCTTTATATATGTATATCATATTATTTGTAACATAATTATAATAAATGCTCAAGCTCCTATTATATATAACATATATCCTATTTAAGCAAAGGCAAAGTCTTTCTATAGAAATCACATGAGATAAATTTTTGGTTATTTTTAACCCTATTTTTAGCTTAATTAAAATCAATTATTGAACTCCTAATTACTTCAATAGTCTATAACCTCTCTTTACTTTGTAATACATATTATTTAGATCTAAGCCTTATTAGTTTTTAATATTATTTATAAACTCCTTATTAAGATTTATAGCTTATTCTTACCCCTTTATTAATTTATGGGTATTCTTAACGATATATTATTCCTAAATGCTAATTTATAACTAAATTTATGATATTTATTAATTCCTATCCCCTTCAGATTATTTTGAAACCTCTCTTTACCTTTTTCGTTATTTTAGAGATTATGTTGGAACCAAATCTCATAACCTTATAACCTAATCATTATTTAATATTACATAAACGGCTATTTTTAACGTATCCCCCTTTATAACTTTATTTTTATTTATTAAACACCTATTTTTAATAACTTATTCTTAACCCCCTTATTAATTTTCTTAACAATATTGGTAATCCTAACATCTATTTTATAACTAAATTTAGGATATTAAATCATTTATATCTAATTTTAGATAATTTATAAAATTAAAATATTAAATCTACTTTTTAAATAAAAATAATATTTTATTTACTTATTTGACTAATCGCCAATGGCTAACCTTGGGGCAATGATGCACCATTTTTTCACCTTGTCCTAAGGATGAAAACTTTTCTTTTTAAGAAAATGTTATCTGTCATTATATTTCAGTAAAATTGATTCATAAAAGGGTCAAAACATAAAATATTTAGAATAGTTTGTTGTTTGAATGTGAAATAGCATTTTGGATTGTGTTTTTTTTAATTATGATGAAAATATTATAGTAAATCAAAATTCGTGAGTCATCAGCATGTACAACAGGTGAGTATAATGAAAATCTTTTAAGGCCAATGATACATATAACCACAAATAGTCTTTATTCTAAATATCTATTTGTCGTTTTATTATCATAAATGACATAGGGTCATTCGAGGTGTAGATTCTTCAAAATACCTATACATATAAACAAAATTTACACCACATATCAAACTCATTGCTAAAGGAATAATTGTGAGGGAAGGAATACTATTTGAATACCATTTCTCATTAGGACTCTTGCATCCAAGTTTTCACATTTATTGACCATGATCTCAACACATGAAAGAAGCTAAATACCTCCCATGATTTCTCATCTAAATTCCTCCCACGATTTCCCATCTAAATACCTCGGCCAAGTAATGCATCTTTCTATAGCATTACTTTTTAATAGTAAAAAAACATGCTTGGATTGTAGATGTCTTTATTTATGTAGCTTTCTCAATTTGAGATAATGGGACATTATTTAGACATGTGATGTTATTATTTCATCCTTTTCTTGAACCAAACTATCTCTAAATACTTGTTTGTATAATTGTACAAAATCAAATCCACTACAATATAGATAACTTTGCATATTTCTACATCTGCACCTCTCATCTAAATGCCTCCTGTGTTTTTCCTAAGACTCATTGATTGAGTAATGCGTATTCCCACAACATTGTTAGCATGCATTTGTTGGCCCAAATTTACCTCTTTAATTAGAGATACAAAATAAGGATATTCATCCAATTTTAGGATTGTGTCTTCAAGTGTTTCTAATGAATCCAAACTATGTTTCAAGTCATCCAAGTTTATATCATTCTGCAAAATAATGGCTTGGTAATATGATTGTATTCCTCAAAGCATAATTGTTTATTGGAATTTTATCATTCCCTCTTCTCTAGATTTTGGACTCGTGAAAATTAACCTTATCTTGTTTCAAATCTCTTCTGTATAAGCATAAAGTCAAATCCAAATAAGATGTAGATATGCCATAGAATTGAAACTATTTATCTCTATAAGTGATTGATCTAGGGCTTATGGGACTACAAATGTTTCCCTTGTTACAATTTGTGAATGAAACTTTAGTGTGCAAATCATTTTAGTAGCTAGAAAAGAGTCAAACATATCAATACAAATATCAATTGTTGTACCAAAAAAATTCATTTGTTGGTTGCGTAGTTGGAATTCCTTGAACTACAACATACCTCTCTCAATTGTATAAGGTCATCGAATGGAAAATAAACCCAAATAACTTAATAAACTTTCCAAGATTGTTAAATAATTCACTACCCTAATAGTTCAATTTTTTTGTGCACTAACTAAAGAGTGCCAAAAGTATGAATACCACCTTGCTCAAAGAAATACATCCAAAAGATTATGTTAACTTAAATTGTAGTAGAAATTGCTTTTATGAATGTGCAAAATGAAGACTTAGAGGGAGAGAGAGACAACAGAGAACATATTTTTTATTTTTTTTGTAAGTTTAGTAGGACCTTTCATTCATTCATTTGCAAAAGTAAGTTACATCCATGGAATACGTTCTATGGCCTCAACTTGGCCAATGGGAAACCATGTTTTTTGGCCATCATAACGCATTATAAGTCATCCAAAATCTGAGGTTCTTAAGTCTTTCATACTCAACCTTATAGGCCGGAATGTCTATAAACTAGTTCACCCTTAACGCGCTAACATAAATACTAATAGTCACATATACATCATCAACATTATCAAAAAAGAAACTACTTGCTACTATTCATCAAAGGACTCCACCAGAGATGGGTCCTTAGCACTGGATCTTGGTAATTATGATTGATGAATGCACAAAATGTGCTTCTCAATACGACCAAGATGAACATTCTACTGCTGAATTTGAAATTGGACAAGTTGGAATTCTTTTTGAATTTCCTAGAACCCGAGGTCAAATTTTATGGAACCTGTAGAGTTCATAATAGCTCGAGCTACTATACTCTTCATCAACTAATAAATATGCATTGTCTGCTTCTACTTAGTGAGTCTGCCTCAAGTATGGCTTGGGTTAGGGACCAGTAAAAGCCAATCCTCCATCTGCACTTCATGCTCAGCCCGCAAGTTGAGGCCTGCCTCCCAAGTCACAATCATCTGCCTCACTTGCTCAGGAGTAGTTGTAGCATACGCTTGAGCCACCACATTCATATGTTGGACGTCTGTTTTTCAACCACTCCGCCTCAGTGGTTGCGACAAGGAGGCTCCTTGCCCACCCAGGTGCCCAACCTTTCTACTATGTCCCCGACCCCCAATTCCCGACAAACCCGACACCCGAAGATGGTTGATCCATGTCTTTCAACCACCACTTCACCACAGTATACTCTTCCACCCAAACCAACCAAGCCCTCGATCAAACACAGACCAGCAACACGCAGGCTGAGCGGGCTCCCAAATTAATTAGACCTGGCACATATACATATGACAAGAGCAGGAAGCAAATGACATTAGACTCGAGCCATATAAGATCATAACAGGTCGAGAGGGCCAACCACCAGCGTCAATTTTCTCCAATCAATTTTCTCCAATCACTAGCACCTTATACTCAGACATCTCTCTTGATAGAAAGAAACCAGGGATGGTATGTCTCCACAAAAGGGAAGAGCTACAGACTGGCTCCTCGAGTCAATTCCCATATAGAAACACACCAGAACAATATAAAACCAGAAACAACGAGATAAAGGAGATTTTCAAAAGCCACTCTATCCAATCACATAAACAACCATTCCCATCGGGTGGGTATTCCTTCCAGAAAAGACAAGTAACCCAAATTGTTCAATACATTCCCATTCGAAGCAATAAAATGCCATATAAGACAAACATCAACATAGAAATAGCAAATGCAAGATAAAATTTAGCCACACAAACATGTTCACCCGACAAACAGGTAATTCCAGGTCACAGAGTCATCCAATTGCAGGAGGGGTAGACTACCTTGCATGCAACATTCGCAATTATAGTTTGTCACAGGCGGGGAGGGGTGAAAAGAAACAAAACATACCCGGTTACCAACGCCATGAACCCAAAGTTGTTGTTCTCCCACAAACCTCCCATCTTGTCACCTTTAACAAGTTCCAAGAGGGACTATGAGCTGGCACACACTAGGAGACAACAAAGAACATATTAAAGGTTGTATGTTAGTTAAAAAATCAAGAGGAGGTCTTAAAAAGAAAGAGGATAACAAAGGATAATCATTAGATTTGTTGTATGTTGATATTTTTTAATTTCTTTCAGGTAACGATTTTTAGGAATTAAAACTGAAATAGAGATTGTCCAATCGATTATATAGAGATTTGGTAGATATGTTATTTCACTAGCAATTGCCCCGAATATTGAAAGAAAATTGTAAAAAAAGCACTTAAATGTTGTGAAATAATGAAAATAACATAAGATATAACATTAACATTTTGTTTATAGTATAAGGTGATTTGGAGTGTTTACAATATCTTGAGGTAAATACTTCAATATTTGAAATGGAGATGAATATGACATGGGTAGAAGGTAGTATCTATGACTACACCAAAGTTGTATTTAATGTTGCTTATTTGAAGAAGACATGATAACATCTTTTAGACCCATGTGTGTTTGAATTTTGTAGTCTATATATTCTTTTTAAAAGGAATTGTGGTTGAATTTCAATTGATGAGAGAGCTTTGTAATATACAAAAGCAAAAACAACTACTTAATATAGATATGTTTTTGAGTGGATACCTTTATGACTATGACATTAAAGTTCAATGGTTGAAAATCGACATTGAAATTCAATGGATGAAAGAGCTTTGTGATAAATGGAAGAAAAAACAACTATTTATTATACATATGGGTGTGATAGGAGACCTTTATGATTTTAATATCAATAGGGAAGCAAGTGGAAAACCAATTTGTAGACTAAGTAGAAATCATTGAAGTGTTGATATTTGATTATGTAGATTTATCTAACTAATTTACCAACATGGATATATCATTTGAATAATGAGAAACACATATTTCACTAAATATAGTCTATCCCATGCAATCAACAATTAATCATTTGAGACAACTAAAGGCTCAAGGGGATACAATTAACAATGTTAAATGCCCATGTTCATAAATGGCTTATGCAAACAAGCTTTAATTGAAAAACTTCACAACTTGTGTGGAAGGTGGTTAGAAATAACTTCATCTAGAATCCTTGAGAATTGTGAATGATTGAATAATTACATGTTTTGTATTCTTTTAAACATTAGAATGTGTTTTTGTATCTTGCTTAACATGTTACTTTTTTCTCCTAGGGATTTTACACTCTTCTTCCCTGATTGATGTGCTCTTTTATATCATTATTTGTAAATTAGACATGAAAATATCAGTGATATATAACAATAAGTTTAAAGTCTAGTAGTTAAAGTACAATTTTAAGGTAATGTAATATCTTGTATTACAAATTAATATAATATTCTTTAATTTTGACATGTTTTCAATAGGTAACTTTTAATTATACTCAAACGGATGGATCATCTCATTTCACATTATGTAAAGCATATTGGAGAGGATTTCTTGGATGGTTACCTTTAAGAAATTGTAGAGCTTCATCTTTGAACCACATCAACCAAAATTGTTTTTTATGGAGAAACTTTTTCACATCTTTTTATCACTTATACTAGATTTTTATTTTATTTTATTTAAAAAAAAAAAAAGTTAAAGTTATATCCATGAAATATATAATTTTTAAGAAAGACAAAAAAAAATAATAATAATAATGTCGTTTTATAATTAAAACCATTTGCATTATATTCAGCGCTTCCAGTTCCGTCCCCTGCTTTGAGCTATGCTAGTTAAATTAAAATTCAGAAAGCTATATTACGAAATTCCGCTGAAAAAGAGAAAACGCATCTGTTTTATGTATTTTATATATTGGATTTAAATTGGCGAGGCTCTGAAATATTTCAAAATCTAAGAGGTAAACGAATAAGCAGAGGCAATGTGAAAAATTTCAAAATCTAAGAGCGAAAGGAATAAGCAGAGATTTATTTGGCGTAGACATTTAACAAATTTCAAACGGAATGAATAGATTTGAAATAGTTGTGTTTGATAAAACGTGATGAAGAATGTGGTATGGTGATATAATTAACCAAATAGCGTAGTTTAAACTACGTTTAACCAGGTGAGTATTTAATCCTGAAAAGAAAGGTTTTCCTGAGTTACCATTTTGATGAAATTTAGTGGAAATTTTTTGAAATCCAAATTATAATGGTTAAATTTGAAATTTTAAGTGTTTTTAACTCACTGAATCCATTTCCGCTACTAAAAACAATTTAGACGTTTCATTTTCAGATTTTTTTAAGGAAAAAAACACCAAATTCTGAAGAGGAAATTGCCATCCAGCTGAAATCGTCACAACGGATATTAAAGTAATAAGAAGCAAACGTTCGTTATGTGTGTTACGCCCTGTCTGTTTGAAAACTAAATGCTAGTGGCGTCAAAGTTGACTGCTAACCACATGGTTCTTACTCTCAACTTCAATACTGTGTTCAACTGGAACGCCAAGAGAAGCAATATTACAAGGATTGTGACCCATATCAAAATTATCATTTTAAATATAAAACAACACGGTAACACCTATTACCAGATCTTTGAATACAATTGGAAAAGGTTATTCACCTACAAATTACAATTATAAAACAAATATAGTTCACACAATTGGCTGTTCCTACTCTAGCCACGTTGGAGCTGCTGCTGCTGGAGGGGCAGCGTTGAACTGACTGTAATGACAGAAGGTTTTAGTACACAGAAAGAGATTACAGAGATTCAGAGCATGGCTTGGAACAAACCTACCCCGCAGCGGTTGCAGAGGAAAAGTTGAGGAATGGGATCCATGTCTGAAATCCCACCACATCTCGTGTGTTGCCAAACCTCACACATATCACAGGCAATCATACGTTCCCCGTCATCATCCTTGGTGCCACAAGTGCAGTCCACAGTCCAGTTGTCACTGCCACCTTCGTAGCGGAGGTCGGTGGATATGGACATGTCAATGCCAGTTCCTTGGATCATAACAGAGGAGCCAGATTCTATGGCGCCGAACAGCAGATCGTCGTCGTCACCATCCAGGTCAGGAATGGATTCTACCTTGAAGTTGTGCATGATAATGTATGTTTCTCTCATGGCTCTCTCCGCTTCTTTCTTCAGGTCTCCGACGGTGGCGTGGGGGGGTAACACGACCATGTCAGCCGGAGGTGGAGGACGTGGCGGGCTCTGCACGTCTGGCAACACCACACTGCACATCACCCTCAGCATCTCGTCGTCATCGATGGCCCAGTCATTATTTGCGCCTTTCCTAGTCATCTCCCCCTTGTAGTCCTTTATCAGGTGCTTCGTGTCCAGAATTATCCTCATGGCGCTTGGGATGCCAGCTAGGACGTTGTTATTCGACGTCGCTTTCACACCCTTTCTGGCGGGTTTGTAATTCTCCAGAACATGTTTATACAAATAAACAATGTCCCTCAAAACTTCTGTCCTGCCAATCTGGCACAGCACGGGATCCATCACGCTAATTCCCTTCCACGTGGTCACCACTGTGTTCACATCCTCTATACTGTATTCAAGAACTTTGGTTAACGGGTTTACAGCTCGGCGAACCACGTAACCCCCGACGATCCGATTAGCGAGAGATTTGAGTACAAAATCCAGCAAACCGGTATCTCCAATATACACCCTGGCAGCGTCTCTCACATCCTGTCGCGACATCCGCCTTTTCTCGCAGTTCTTTAGCGCCTCCACGATGACCTGCGTCGCAAGATCGAGTCTCTTCACGGACCAACGGCACGGCGTGCCGGCAGTTATGGGATTGGGGTTGACGGGTTGTGCTTGCACATGCTTGGGGTTAGTGTTGTTGTTTGACGGTGCAGGGGCTTGCAATGGAAGGCGAGCCTTTAACTCCAGCATGAAACGGACTAAATCTCCAATGCTCTGCAGAGCCTGCCCGCTGATAGTCTGGTACATGCCCACAATTCTGCTGATCTCAGGGTCGACTCCTTCGAAGTGCTGGACCATCACTGTGAGAGAAATGCCGCGAATAGCCTCCATAGCCTTGGTGTACATCTGCTGAGTTACACCAAAGCTCCCGTGCCCGAATCTGTATCCCCATCGCCCGTACCACGATTCTCCATATGCAACGCAGTGCAGCAACCTGAATTCCATTGATCTTTTCTTCGCAACGTCTTCAACGCTAACCTTCCTACATACACATTTAACTAAAATCAAACGTATGTTCCCCTAAATGTGAAAGAGCAGAGAAATTCTTCAAGCAAATCAGTAAAGGTATTAGCCAAATACAGAGCCAGACAATAATACAGATTCCAAACAATTTTATTGGGTTTAGATTTGATTCATCTGGATCCATCTTCACATTTTCTTATTAAAGTTGGTTTGAATTTTGAGTGAACAAGTGTGGCTTATTTTTAGAATAATTGCTAGCTAGCTGGTTC
Source organism: Pinus tabuliformis (assembly GCA_031772625.1). Lineage (NCBI taxonomy): Eukaryota > Viridiplantae > Streptophyta > Pinopsida > Pinales > Pinaceae > Pinus > Pinus tabuliformis. Next base: position 1,092,465,126 of record CM062817.1, on the reverse strand, counting down.
AAAATATTAACCCAAATAACATATTTTCATAACTATTGCTGCTTCGAAACATTGATCCAAATAACCCAGTGTGATGAATAAAAAAAAATCAAAGTCTAGATTATGTAACCAAGAAATTCAAGGTTAAAATCCCATTAATCACACAAACAAAAAAACATTACTATTTTCGCAAGAAATATAACCTAGAAATTAGAAGAACGCATAAGATGGAATGGCCTCTATGTGCCGTACATACCTTGCTCTGAGCATAATGCAAATTCGGTCCCAGAGGTCCATAATTTCCCGTCCAGAGGCATACTTGGATCCTTTCTCTCGGCCATTGATGCAGAGCAGATGTCCAAAGCCGTTGCAATGCAGCATTCCATGCAACAGATGGTTGTGCATATCCAGAATCCTCCCAGCTTGCACCGCCTTCTCGCCGCATGTGAGACAATTGTACTGGTTCGACGATACGCGGCCCTGGCAATTGGGGCAAACCCTCACCCCAAACGATCCTCCCCCAAACGGCCGCTCGCCGATTTCCGCAGTAGCCGTAATTATGAAATGGTAGCGGCGACTCGAAACTAGATGGTGACTCCAACCTTCAAAATACACAGAGAGAGTTGAGAATGGTATTAATTCAAATTCAAATGCGGAAATACTTATGGGTGAAGTGTCCACGAAAACGTTAAAATTACAAAATCCAGAAATAACAACACTTACCAATGCAACGACAATGATTGCAGTGTGGATTGGGGGAATTGAGTATGTGTTCCTCCACCACATAAATGGGAATGGGAATATGAATGCTTTGATGCTGCAAATTAATGATCCAGGAGGGATTTCCGTCCACGTTGTAAGGCTGCCGCTCCGCGCATTCGTCCAGGAAAACCCGGATGTTGTTCCTGAAAGGCCCATCATAATCGGCGGGGCACCCCGGGTCACCGAATGTATGGAAATCGAATATCTTCTCCGCTCGTTTTCTCTTCTGACAATTCTCAAAATTCATGGACATCTGCGCTCCCTTGAGCAAAAGCAAATAAGAAAAATACCAATACCCTCTCAAATTCTTCCGCTACTGTTACATTTGAATGGAAATGTATTGGATTTGGTGCGCTGAGCATAAAAAACAAATCACGCCATGCAAAAACAAATGCATTCAAAAAGAGGAAGTATACACCACCCTCCTCCTCCGCGTTATAACGGCTTTGCCATGAGCTTAACATAAATCATTTTAAATAACGAGGTGCTTTAGAAGGCCTCTCATTATTTCGACGGCCAAACAGGGTTGGTGGAAAATCGGAACCGATTTTTTACCGTCCAATGTGGGAAGGGCCTGACGCCACGGAGGCCCTCCATTGTTCACTAACCATGCGATATTTGCACGGGTAAAACTCAGTAATTCTTACTCCCGCTTTCTCCTTCCATAGCACTGGGTAAAAACAAGGGACGTTGTGCGCCGATGTTTCTAGAAACGAGGTGAGGTGAGGTGAGGCGACGTGAGCCGTGACGGATTCATACCAACCAACCCAAATCTCAACCCTTGGTTGGAATATGGAGAGTGAAACGATAACGGATTTCAGTTGAAATAACTATACAGTCGATGTCAGTTAAACAAACAATAAAACGGACATATTTATTTCTGCGTCTGCTTCTTTACTAATGCAATGAATTAACAAATAATTGACGTTTATGCTCTCGCAACCAAATCAGAAATAAAAGGGATATGTTTTATGGTTATGCGCCACTTCACTCCACTCCTTCGCCTCTAACCACTCACGCTTCCACTTCCCTACTTCCTTCAACTTGTTCATTTGAATTTCCAATTTATTTAATTATTCTCACTTTATTAAAAAAACAAATCAATTACGTTTTTTAAAATGGCCATACTCGTAGAATGTATCACTTTCATATATAATATAATATAATATGATATTATTAACAAAAATGCATTAATTTATATGATATGTGTTATTTTTTTGAATTTTTTTTTAAGAATCCATCATTATTTTGAGTAAAAAAGTATGACTCATCATCAACCACACTTCATCCAAACATTGACTCAAAAAATTCGTGATAGAATTTAAAGAATTTAATCAAAGTTATTCCCATCAAAAGCTTTAATAACTCAATGATATGATATTTTATCCACATTCACCTTTATGGTCAAATCTAGACCATACAATCATTGAAAAAGACAAGGAGTGGATTTATCTTCCTCACTACATCATATGAATCATTTTATGTTAGTGGAGACAACATCATAAAAAAAACCAAAGCGATTAGACTATTTCCCCTTACAACTCATATTCAGGGGTTATTCTAATATATCATAACATTCATTTTTCCACTATAGATACAATAGCTAGAGATGTTGTCAACAAACATATCTTTTACAGCTGAGAGCCAGAGCCGTCTACAAGACCCCATAACAATCATATAGCCATGGACCAAAACACCAGATAAAGAAATTGCCAACAAACATTTGGGCAATGTACCACATAAAACTAGAGTGCAAAGATATAATTGTAGCCCACAAAAAATATAAGGCGCAACATAATATACTAGAATCACACCAATCACGAACAATGCAACCATCCCCTAGACAACAAGTGTATACACCAAGCTCCAATTAATGAACAACATGAGGAGATAAAAACCATGCCAGGATGCAAAGCACATAAAAAACACTATAATGAAACATAGTGGTGTGAAGACATACAAGCTCCATATAATTTGAACTATAAAAACCACCTACAAAACACCGACTAATAGCATAGATGATATACATATTTTTCTTACACCAAAAATATAAGTATCAAGAAAGACCACAAAAACCAGCACATACCCAACAAATCCCATGTTGGGAGAGCCAAGAAAAAATCGCCTACAACACTGAAACAAGATAACCTTTCACTTAGTTGGAAACAAGTTAACATTTGTTTAAATGATGTACCATTGAATATAATAACTTGTATTTAGCTCAAAGTGTTGCTTTAAAGAGAATATTCTATTATAATCATTTTGAACTTGCACCCAACCTCATTTACTTTTTCATTGATCTGGGTCCGGGTGTGACAAAGGACCCTTCCAAGACCTTTTACTTCTGTGATGTGTTAAATTGCATTTTCAAAAGAACATAAATGAATACATCTGCATGTTGTAAAGAAGAGGAACATGACAATCATCAACGCATGAAAACATAAGTCGTTGATAACGGAGTTCGTCCAGGAGGGACTACGTCTCTGGGCCTCGGTGTCAAGATGGTTTAGGCCGCTGCATTATGTGTTAGAAAGTTGAAGATGTACATGTATGTTATCACTGTCATATAGGAAATGCCCTCATGCAGGAGTGGCTGGAAACCCCCAATATGTTCCTATCTAATGACTCAGAGAATCCCTTTTACAAGTTACATGGGGATCTCAAAATAACATAAATCCATAACAATACATCTCTGATCAACATCAGCAAACAAGATCCCGCATCAAAACATCAAGCGCAAGGATCACATCAACACAATGCAAACTCATAATGATGATTCTGCATCACATCGAGCGAGAATCGTAACACATCTCATAAGCCATAAAGAAGAAGTATAATGCAACAACATTGTATATACCTCAACACCATGGATGCGTGAATAATGGGCTGCTCTACTGCTGGCCTACTGTACCATCAAATCTTGTGGCATTGATCACCATCAAAACGTCTGCTCGCACATTGAGTATTGACACCTACAATAGCATATAAGAAGTGGACAAAAAATCGAGGCCTCTGTTGCAGAATCTAACACTGCCATCAGGTTCGTGTCACTGAGAGGTATAAAATTGACATAAAGTTTGTCCAATTTGGACACCGGGAAAATTTGGCCCCTCTCAAAGTTGGGCTCAAGCATGGTTCCACCTGCCTCTGCTCCTGCTCATGGTTCCACCTGCAAAATTAATTGAAAACTTGTCTCGGAAATCGTGCCCAAGGTCTCCTGGGCGCACTGTGTGAATGAGGGGTTTTAATATATTTCGGTGGGTGGATTAAACAAGGGGGCCGTTGGCGCACTGGCTAATAAAAAAAATTGTTGAGTGGTTGGGTGGTCAAACCTCGCCCCTCCCATTTAACACATGGTTGTTTTGTTTGTTTTAACTGTGGGGTGCTGGGTCCACTATTTTAGTGGCCCACGCCCCTTTTCCCACCTGTAGATGCTATGTATTGGGAGGTGGAGAGGGCAATGGGGTTGATAGCTCGTGCCCTTACCTTTAATGTTGTTAAGCAGGGTCAGGGGGTGGCGGGGTCATGGTCGCCCACCCTTAATTAAATTTTTTGGTTGTTGAGGGAGGTTCGAACCCCGTCGGCCCCTAATTAGTTATTTTTTCCGATTGCATACATTGGATATGGGGGATGGCGGGGTTGGTGGCCCGCCACCCCAAAATTATATTATTTTTTTTGTTTTATAAAAGATCCATGGCCATTTTGAAAATTCAAAAATTTGACCGAAGGAGACAATTTAAACATGCCATAAATTTGCCCGAAATCTGGCCCAGGTTGGCCAGAATCCGGTGGCCGGGTTTTGTCCAAATTGCTGCCTCCTTAAGCCTGCCTAGTCACCTAAGTCATCCCTGAACTTTGACTTCTCCTAACTTTCGCATACGGACTTGGTTTGACGAACTGTTTGCACCAATGCGATCACGACGACGAGATATTCAACATGAATCTAGTTCGAGCACAATCCGATCACTTTCAGTTTTTAGCCTTTCTTGAGTCACTGGTATTCGATGAGCCACCTATATCATTCATGCATCTGGAGAAGTTAACCTTGATTAATTCTCTATCATGTTATGGTTCTTGCCAATTGGATATTTCCCATCAACCCACATGTCCCTATCAATATAATGCACCTCTATAAGGTTATTTAGGGTCTATTCTCAATTCCCATGTCGAATGCTTCAATAACCTAGTTCTGGCTCGATGGTTGTTAATTATGCTGATAGACGTTATATTATGAAGTTCTTCTTCATGACACTATTGAGATTTGTCATCCTCAACAATTGTCATGAATCTCAACATTGTTGCCTTTATCACCCATCATCACTCTACATAGATTATAACACCAAAAATGCATTTATCAATCTATTATTGCCACGAAAAGGAGTGAAATAAACCTCAAGACAAAATAGAGTTGCGGGATCAACCTCCTGTTTTGTATAACTGAGAGTGAGGTGTGACCACCATGCACTCTTGCACGGGTGGGCGCCCGACTTGGGTATGAACGCCGGTTGAGCCCATCTCCCAGTGATTGTACAAAATCTTCATATATAATAAAAGATTTATCTTGCATATGATTGTGTTCAAGTTGTTGTTCTCTTATGTTGTTATTAATGGTTTCCGCACATTAATATAATAATTCATGTTTATGATGAAAGTTAAGGCGTAGTTTTCAAAGTAGGTTAACAATGGAGGATGTTGGTTACTTAGGCGGTGCCACACCCAGCCAATTTAAGGAAAAAAGAATTGGGGGCGTGACAGGTGGTATCAGAGCAGGTTCACGACAAGTGAAGCCGGTGTATGATGAAGATGATACACACCTGCACGAGAGCAGGTTCACGACAAGTGAAGCCGGTGTATGATGAAGATGATACACACCTGCACTTCGTGACAGGTGGTATCGGAGCTAATTCAGGGTTGAAGAAGCTTGACGAAGCAAGTTCACAGATGGTGAAGTCGTTGCTTGATGAACGCAGAGAATAGACATGTATGCAGGGAAAAGTTATGGAGAAATCATAAATTAACAGTCTGGGTTTCGTGGACTTGATGGTGCATGGCAAGACCATTCAAGCTCTAGTGGACACGGGGGCCACTCATAACTTCATGACGACACGGTTAGAAAAATAGGTTGGACTGATGATCTTCCCATCGAATGTGGAAGTCAAGTCAGTGAACTCTAGAGCTAAAGTGGCGGGTTTGGCACACGAAGTGCCTGTGCAGATAAAAGACTGGAAGGGTCAGTTGGACTTCACAGTGATGGAAATGAATGACTTCGATATGATACTCGGACAGGATTTCTTGAAGGGCAACAAGGCTATTGTTGTCCCCTTCTGTGATGAGGTGGTGTTGGTTGGACAGTCACAAACTTGGACTTTTCCCACTCATAGCAAAGAAGGGAAGTCAAGGTGCAGCATGTTTCTGCACTAAGTTTGGAGAAGGCTATGAAGGAATCAGATATGGAGACATATGTGGTGATGTTCAAGGATGTCGAAGGTGATGGAGTGGGGACTCCTGTTCCAGCCAAGATTTCCTAGGTGCTGACCAAATATGCAGATTTGATGCCTGATGAGCTACCAAAGAAGCTTCCACCAAGGCGTGCAGTGGACCATAGCATTGAGCTTGAGCCATGGAAGCAACCCCCAGCTAAAGCACCTTATCGATTGTTAGGACCTGAGTTGGAGGAATTGAAACGATAGCTAAAAGAGTTAGCTAATGCAGGTTTCATCAGACCTTCAAGGTCCCCTTATGGAGCTCTGGTATTGTTCCAGCGGAAGAAAGACTCGAATGAGCTACGGATTTGTTGTGATTACCGTGCATTGAAAAAGCAGATGGTAAGGAACAGGTATCCTTTGCCATTGGCTGTTGATTGCTTTGAAAATCTTGCGAAAGCCCGAGTGTTTTCCAAGCTGGACTTGAGGCATGGGTATTATCAAGTGCGGATAGCTGAAGGAGACGAGAAGAAGACCGCGATAGTAACAAGGTATGGTAACTTTGAGTTCCTTGTTATGTCGTTCGGGTTGTGCAATGCTCCTGTTATGTTTTGCACTTTGATGAATGATGTAATACGACCATACTTGGATTCATTCGTAGTAGTGTACTTGGACGATATAGTGGTGTTCAGTGACAACATGGAGGATCATAAGAAGCACTTGGCGATGGTGTTCGAGGCACTGAGGGCAAATCAGTTGTTCTTGAAGAAGTCTAAGTGTGTGTTCGCTCAGACCAAGATTCCGTTCCTTGGACATATTGTTGGTCAAGGGTACATACGGATGGAGCCAAGCAGAGTGAAGGCGATCGAGGATTGGTTGAACCGAAGAATGTCCATGAGATGAGGGTGTTCTTGGGCATGACCAACTACAAACGAAAGTTTGTAGAGGGGTACTCCAAGGTGACATCGGCACTGACAGACCTATTGAAGAAGGACAAGAGGTGGAGTTGGATGAGCAAATGTCAAGAGGCATTTGACGATTCGAAGAAGAGGATGGTTACAGCACCGATAGTGAAGTTGCCTGACTTTGAGAGACCGTTTGAGGTACACACTGATGCTTCGGATTTTTCCATAGGAGGGGTTCTTATGCAGGATGGGCATCCGGTGGCGTACGAGAGTCAGAAGTTGCAGGATACAGAACGAAGGTATCCGGTCCATGAGAAGGAGATGACTGCAATCATTCACTGCCTTCATGTGTGGAGGCATTACCTGATTTGGAAGTTGTTTGTTGTCAAGACTAACAATGTTGCAGCAAGTTATTTTGCATCACAACCGAAGCTTTTTGCGAAGCAAGCTCATTGGTAGGACTTCTTGGCAGAATTCGACATGACTATCGAGTATAGACCGGGAAGACACAATGCGATAGCAGATGCCCTTAGCAGGAAGGGACAACTTGCCGCATTGGAGGGAGAAGACCGGGCAGCTAGGAGTAGGAGTCGAGTTCAGATGTCAGAAGTGTTGAGATTGCAACAAGATGATGGAGCTTAGTGAAAAGAGTCGCCTTCACTAAGTGGGCCCGCAAGCAAATTATGGCGCAAGTTCTATTTTTGATCACAGTGTGGATGATCACAGTGTGGGTGATCACAGTGTGAGTGATCACAGTGTGAGTGATCACAGTGTGAGTGATCACAGTGTGGGTGACCAAAGTGTGGGTGACCACAGTGTGGGTGATCAAAGTCTATTTTTAGACTGGCTGTCAAAAATAGAAAAGTCAAATATTATTGTCTCATAATAATATTTGGACTATAAACTTGATCTTATTCTCTTGGAGCACTTCAGTTTGAGCTACAGATGTGGCCCATGCTGCTGTCAGAAGGAAGTACACTTTTCTTATGAGTCAGTTGAGTTGTTGCATGCATGACTTCAGTTAGAACTCAATCAGTTGAGTTTGGTGGAGTTGATTGTGGAGTTGATGGAGTTGTGTTCAGTTTGACTTGGTTAAACTAGTTGTAGTTAGTCTAACTGCAAATAGACTAATGATGAGTTGTTAAACTAATTATTAACTCATAATACAACTATAGAATACATCAATTAACTCAGTTGCATGTCATTGCATGTTCAGTTCAGCAGGGACAGGTGTTAGAGAATCAGATTGCTATCAGTTGTGACTATAGTTGTGCATCAGATCTTGTACAATCAAGGGATTGAGTATGCCAATGAGTTTTCTCATGTATTTGCCCAGTTTGTAGCTTCTGATCACGTCTTACACATTGTGAGTGATTCTTTGGAGGTGAAATACGAGTTTGGTAGACCTTTCTCATTAATTCTTGAGCAGGTATTGAGCAGTAGAGGCAGGCAAGCAGTGGAATAGATTTGGAGATCAGATCTTAGCTGTATTGTGTGTAACAGGTGGAGTTGGTACTGGATTGCTTGTGATAAGCATTGTACTTTGTAATGTTACATGGTCTCAATCGTTAATATACAGATAGTGAGGGGTTTTTAGCGAGATGATTTCCCCGGGTTACATATTGTGTTAATGTGTGAATGCTCTTGATGTTTTATTGTTATTGATGCTGTTATATTGATGATCAACATAGAGGAGCTTATGTATTGTGTATGTATTCCGAAACAGTACATGATCAGGATAATCTCTGTTGAATATGTGTTAAATTATTCAAAATTTCTACATGTTATCGGAGCTGTTGATCATCAGATCTACTATTCAGGAAGTGTTTACATTCTATTTCTTCAGGCAGAGTCTGTAATCGGGCCAGGTAGCCTCTGGATTCATCCTTCCTTTGGAAGGTGAGATATCCGGTGAATTCCCATACAGTCAATCTCTGTACGAGAAATATTGTGTTCTCACAAATCTTAGATCCGAGGCGGTTGAGTTGGTTGTTGGTGGAATTTGAATTTGCAGCAGTGTTTTCTTGATGACAACGCAGCAATGTCTTTCAACGGATTGCGATTGGAGTATGCTCTTGAAGGCAGCTCAAACTATATTGCATGGAAGGACAGGATGGAGGCAGTATTGGATGATAACGAGCTGAAGGAGTTCATAGATATGGATATCCCAAAGCCTACTGATGCTGCAGAGGCGGAAGCTTGGCAAAAGAAGACCGCAAAATGTCGAAGGATTCTGTTGGAGGGCGTGAAGGATCACATTGTGTCCAGCCTCCATGGAAAGGCTACTCCATATTTGATGTGGAAATCATTAACAGAATTATTCCAAAGTAAGAGCGATCAGAGGAAGCTGGCGCTCAAAGATAAACTCAGAAACATCAAATGCGAGAAGGGTGACAGTATTCCCAAGTATCTCACGAAGTTCACTCAGTGTTGAGATGAGCTGGGAAGTGTGGGGGTTACTGTCGATGATGAGGACTTGGTGAGCTTGGCTCTCCTTGGTCTTCCGAAGAGTTTGCATTCCTATCAGGACTCTCTCAATGGTCGGGAGAAATTTCCAGGATGGGAAAGACTATGGTCAGATCTTCTGTAGGAGGAGATCAGGCGGAGTACCAGGGACGGATCTTCGTCAAAGGGAGCTGATGAAGAGAATTGTGCTTTGGCTGCCAAAGCAAAGAAAGGGAAGAGCAAGAAAGCTTCTCAGTCTGGTGTGAAAGGCAAGAAGCAGGATATGTCCAAGGTGAAGTGTTTTCACTGTCACCAGCACGGACACTATGCCACTAATTGTCCGCAGAAGAAGAAGAACAAGTAGGTTGCTGGATCTTCAGCAGGAGAGGCTCTAGCCTCACAGTTTGAGCTTGATTTTTCATTGATCGCATGCTTGGTTTCAAGTGTGATGGGATCAGTGTGGTTCTTGGACAGTGGTGTGTCTTTTCACATGACGGGAGATAGAGATTTGTTCTCTGATCTGGAGGACAAAGATCTTGGAGTGCACATCGAGATGGGCGATGATGGTAGATACAGTGCGACCGGTATCGGTACCATTTCCTTTGAGAGGGAGTCTGGTAAACCCTTCGTATTGAAGGAAGTCATGCATGTTCCAGGATTGATGAAGAATCTCATCTCAGTGGTGATGTTAGAAGACAAAGGGTATGATGTTGTTTTCAGCGAGGGAAAGGCTTTCCTGCGCAGCAAGACAACTGGTGAGACCCGGAAGATAGGGGTTCGAGTGAGGAACCTTTATCAGTTGCATGTAGATGGATGTGCAACAATGGCGGGCAAGGCAGAAGGATTGGTGAGCCGAGATGATGGCGATTTGTGGCACAGGAGATTGGGTCACCTTCACCATGGAGCCTTGAAGATACTGCAGCAGATCACTACAGGGCTTCCTAAAGGCACACTTGCGCAGTCAGATCAGTGCAAGGGGTGTACCTTGGGGAAGTTTGTGAAAGCCACCTTTCACGAGAAGGATAGTCGCGCCACGACGATCCTTGAGAGAATTCACACAGACGTGTGTGGACCTTTCTCAGTTGCTTCGACAGCAAAACACAGGTATTATGTGATTTTTGTTGACGATTTCTCTCGTAAGTGCTAGATCTTCTTCATGCAAAAGAAGAGCGAGACATATTCAAAGTTCTTTGAATTAAAAGCATTGGTCAAGAAGGAGTCGGGGAAGAAGGTGAAGGCTCTTAGGAGAAATAATGGTGGTGAATACATCTCGGACGAGTTCAAGGATTTCTGCAAGGCAGAAGGGATTCGTAGAGAGCTCATAGCTCCCCATAACCCACAGCAGAACGGGGTAGCTGAGCGGAAGAACAGAACGATTGTGGGTGTTGCACGGGCAATGTTGCATGATCAGGGCCTACCCCTTCACTTGTGGGCGGAAGCATGAAATACAACAGTTTATGTGCAGAACCGTTGTCCTCATAGGATACTTGGCATGAGTACACCTGAGGAGACTTATTCTGGTAAGAAGCCTGATCTTTCTCATTTGAGGATTTTTGGTGCTAACGTTTACATGCATGTGACGAAGGATGCCAGGAAGAAGTTGGAGCCGACCGCAGAGGTTGGGATATTTGTGGGGTACACTGATACACCCCACAACTATCGTGTGTATTTGCCAGACAGTGGTAAAACTGTTGTGCGACGGGATATAAAATTTCAGGAGGAGAAAGCCATGAAGTGTTCGCTTGAGAGGGAGCTACACTTGCATGCAGATGAGGAGCTATTAGTTCCTAAGGATGAGCTTCAGGACGTGGATCAGCCACAGGACGAGGTTCGTGGAGTGGAAGAGACCACTCATGCAACGCCAACCATCAGAGGGCGAAAGCGCTTGACAGAAGCTGAGCGACTGGCTCAAGATGCAGAGAAAGTTGTAGGACCACCTACAGCCCAACGCAGGCAGAGACAGTCACCTGATCGGTACACTGGATACATGGCTCTGATGAGCAAGTGTGTTGTGACTGAGCCATCCTCTTTCGAGGAAGCTGTGGAGGATCCCGCATGGGTAGACGCCATGGTGGAAGAGTATGATTCTATTGTCAGAAACAGTGCATGAGAGATTGTTCCTAGACCGGAAGGGAAATCAGTGGTGGGTTCGAGATGGATCTACAAGGTCAAGCAGGCAGCTGACGGGAGTGTGGAGAAGTATAAGGCAAGATTTGTTGCCCGAGGCTTTTCACAGATAGAGGGGATCGATTATGAGGAGACCTTTGCACCTGTCGCAAGGTATTCTTCCATACGGACGATTCTTGCTCTCTCAGCGCAGATGGGATGGCACATTCATCAGATGGATGTGAAGACTGCGTTCCTCAATGGAGTCATTGAGGAGGAGGTGTACATTGAACAACCCGAAGGCTTTGAGGTCTTCAGCAACGAGTTGCATGTGTGCAGGCTCAAGAGAGCGTTGTATGGGTTGAAGCAAGCACCACGTGCTTGGTACACACGGATAGACAGCTATTTCACAGGACTTGGATTCTCCAAGAGCGAGGCGGATCCTAACCTATACCAGATTGTGGTGGAGGGTAAGTTGCTTATCATTGTACTGTATGTTGATGATTTGATTCTAACGGGTGATGAGCTGTTGATACTGTCATGCAAGAAGGATCTTGCTATAGAGTTTGAGATGAAGGACTTGGGCCTCCTTCACTATTTCCTAGGATTGGAAATATGGCAGCGCAGTGGTGGACTGTTTGTTTCTCAGGGCAAGTATGCTCGGGAGATACTGGAGAAGTTCAACATGCATGGCTGCAAGCCTGTTGATACTCCTCTTCCTGGAGGTTGGAGGAAGGAGGATGCCACTTTGGGAGAAGAAGTGGATGCCACTGTTTATCGACAGTTGGTGGGGTTGCTGATGTATTTGGTCAATACACGACCTGATATATGCTATGCAGTTAACCAGCTTTCACAAGCTATGGTTAAGCCTACCAAGCTCTTCTGGAAGGCGGGCAAGCATGTATTGCGCTACTTGAGAGGCAGATCGGGATATGGTTTGTGGTACAGACAGGAGGATGAGGTGAAGCTATGTGGCTTCACGGATGCAGATTGGGCAGGGAGCCCAATGGACAGAAAGAGCACATCAGGAGGGGTCTTCAGTATTGGATCGACAACAGTTTCTTAGTACAACAGGAAGCATAGATCCGTGGCACTCAGTTCAGCGGAGGCCGAGTATATGGCAGCAAGTTTGGCTACATGCGAGGCTATATGGATGAGGAAGATCCTGGTTGGTTTGTTCGGTTCTCATTTGGATCCTACTGTGATTTACTGTGATAACTAGAGTTGCATTAAACTCTCGGCTAATCCTGTATTTCATGATAGATCTAAGAATATTGACATCAGGTACCATCATATCAGAGATTGTGTGCAGCGGAGGATCATGTTGCTTTCATACATTCCAACGGAGGATCAGGATGTTGATATTCTGACGAAGGCTCTCACCAGGAGCAAATTCGAGTACCACCGAGGCAGGATAGGGGTTGCTGATAATCCATATCTTGTTGAGAGGGAGTGTTGAGATTGCAACAAGATGATGGAGCTTAGTGAAAAGAGTCGCCTTCACTAAGTGGGCCCGCAGGCAAATTATGGCGCAAGTCCTATTTTTGATCACAGTGTGGATGATCACAGTGTGGGTGATCAGAGTGTGAGAGATCACAGTGTGAGTGATCACAATGTGGGTGACCAAAGTGTGGGTGACCACAGTGTGGGTGATCAAAGTCTATTTTTAGACTGGCTGTCAAAAATAGAAAAGTCAAATATTATTGTCTCATAATAATATTTGGACTATAAACTTGATCTTATTCTCTTGGAGCACTTCAGTTTGAGCTACAGATGTGTCCCATGTAGTTGTCAGAAGGAAGTATGCTTTTCTTATGAGTCAGTTGAGTTTTTGCATGCATGACTTCAGTTAGAACTCAATCAGTTGAGTTTGGTGGAGTTGATTGTGGAGTTGATGGAGTTGTGTTCAGTTTGACTTGGTTAAACTAGTTGTAGTTAGTCTAACTGCAAATAGACTAATGATGAGTTGTTAAACTAATTATTAACTCATAATACAACTATAGAATACATCAGTTAACTCAGTTTCATGTCAGTGCATGTTCAGTTCAGCAGGGACAGGTGTTAGAGAATCATATTGTTATCAGTTGTGACTATAGTTGTGCATTAGATCTTGCACAATCAAGGGATTGAGTATGCCAATGAGTTTTCTCATGTATTTGCCCAGTTTGTAGCTTCTGCTCACGTCTTACACATTGTGAGTGATTCTTTGGAGGTGAAATACGAGTTTGGTAGACCATTCTCATTAATTCTTGAGCAGGTATTGAGCAGTAGAGGCAGGCAAGCAGTTGAATAGATTTGGAGATCAGATCTTAGCTGTATTGTGTGTAACAGGTGGAGCTGGTACTGGATTGCTTGTGATAAGCATTGTACTTTGTAATGTTACATGGTCTCAATCATTAATATACATATAGTGAGGGGTTTTTAGCGAGATGCTTTCCCCGGGTTACATACTGTGTTAATGTGTGAATGCTCTTGATGTTTTATTGTTATTGATGCTGCTATATTGATGATCAACATAGAGGAGCTTATGTATTGTGTATGTATTCCGCAATAGTACATGATCACGATAATCTCTGTTGAATATGTGTTAAATTATTCAAAATTTCTACAAGAAGAGATGCAAAATAAGCTCAAGGGAAGTGTTGAAACCGATACTTTGGCGCAGAATATAGTGAAGCAGATAAAGGAGGGGAAGACACGAAAGTTCTTTCTACAGGATGGGTTCTTGTTCTTTGGAAACCGACTCTATGTTCCAAAGTTATCTGGGCTCAGGAGGCACCTTTTGAAGGAGTGCCACGACTCGCCATGGGCTGGCCACCCAGGGATGCGTTGTTCTTTGGCATTGTTGGAGAGAGGATTCTTTTGGGAGAATATGCGAGAGGATGTAGAGGAGTATGTACATACGTGCATCATTTGTCAGCAGGACAAATCGGATACTCAAAGGCAAGGAGGACTGTTGTAGCCTTTACCGATTCATGAGAGACCATGGATGAGTGTCTCGATGGACTTCATCACTCAGTTGCCACAAGTTTAGGGGTATAATGGGATAATGGTCATGGTTGATCGTTTTTCCAAGTATGTTGTCTTTTTTCCAACAAAGATACCGTGTGGAGCTGAGCGAACTGCGGAGTTGTTCTTTAAGAACATAGTGAAGTATTGGGGGATGCCATTGAGCATCGTGTCGGATAGAGATCTGTGTTTTACAGGCAGATTTTGGACTACATTGTTCAAGTTAGTCGGGACAGAGTAGTTGATGATTTCGAGTTACCATCCACAAAGAGATGGGCAGACCGAGAGGATCAACGCATTGCTGGAGGACTACTTGCGACATTATGTGATAGCTGATCAGAAGAATTGGCTTGAACTCTTGGATATTGCCCAGTTCAGCTACAATATTCAAAAGAGTTCTGCGACGGGGTATAGTCCATTTGAGTTGGTGAATGGGCAGATGCCGGTTGCACCGCATACCGTAGTGACAGGGGGGTTTTTGAGGAGTCCTCATGCAAAGAAGTTCATGAAGGCTTGGGATGAGACCTTGGAGTTGGCACGGTTACGCTTGCATGAAGTTGCAAGGATAATGAAGAAATATGTTGATCGAGGAAGACGAGATGCGCACTTCAGTGTGGGAGATATGGTGTTTCTCAAGATTACCGGGGAGCAGTTTCAGCCAGCCAAGGGGACTGCAAGAAAACTGACACGAAAGTATGAGGGACCATTCTGAGTGAAGAAGAGAGTGGGGGAAGTTTCTTACGAGCTGGAGCTTCCACACCATATGCACATGAAGCATCCAGTTTTTCACATGACTCAGTTGAAGAGATGCAAACTTGATGCTGATCATCCAGAGAGAGCTGAACCGCCAAGAGGACCAGCCGGGATTGTGGACATGCCAGGACTGGAGTTGGATAATATTTTGAGCTATAGAACTACAGGGATTGGTTGCCACATGAAACAGGAGTATCTTGTCAGATGGAAGAATGGATCGGAAGAGGAGAGCTGGGAATCGAAGGACTCACATTGGAGATGGAAGAAGAAGATTGCGAAGTATGAATAGAAGATACTGAGGCAGTCAGGATTGTCGAGGGCGACAATGATTTCGAGTGGGGGAGGATGTAATGCCCTGCGGTCATTGAGCGACCGGGCGCGCGCTCCACCTACTCCGAAATGCGACTAAGGCATAAACCACGCGTGGGACGACCAAGGATGAGGCGATATACTAATATGCACGGGCAGAATGGCGTTCCACTTATATGGCAAGTTGAGGAGGACTCGTGTAGGCAAGCCGACCAAGGTGCGATGACAAACAAAGGGGCGAGCCGACCTTGTTATTGTTTGTGGATGCGTCGGTTGGGAGTTTGTGGAGGGGTCGGCCATGGGCGCAACCTCCACGCGAAGAAGAGTATAAACACGTGATGGAGTTGGAGCATTTGGCCATCGCTCATCGGTCTTCAAACGTTCGAACAAGAAGTGCGAATAAGTGGAAAAGGCCGCAGCTCAAGGCGCAGGAGATGCACCCGCTAGCCGGGCGGTATACACGGTCGCACAAGGGTTGTAAGGGCGGTTGGAGGTGCGGGTGGAGGGCGAGCTAAGGCGCCCGCCCGCCGGGCGTTGTAAACGAGTTTGGATTGCGGTTGGCGCGGGTGTGCACGGGTGCGCCCGCCCGTTCGGGCAAGGAAACTCGCGTTGTGTATTTTGGGTGAAGTCGAGGTGTGACCACCGTGCGCTCTTGCACGGGTGGGCGCCCGACTTGGGTATGAACGCTAGTTGAGCCCAGCTCCCAGTCATTGTACAAAATCTTCATATATAATAAAAGATTTATCTTGCATATGATTGTGTTCAAGTTGTTGTTCTCTTATGTTGTTATTAATGGTTTCCACACATTAATATAATAATTCATGTTTATGATGAATGTTAAGGCGTAGTTCGCAAAGTACGCTAACAATGGAGGATGTTGGTTACTTAGGCGGTGCCGCACCCGGCCAATTTAAGGAAAAAAGAATTGGGGGCGTGACAGGTTCCCTTGGGTGATGGTTTGGTCCCCATATCCCCGTCATCCCCTTCCGTTCTGAGTCAACCATTCCCCTCCATTTTTTATCCATCATTTTGCCCGTCCCATTATGCGCTAAAAGATGACAACAACAACAACAATGCAAATGATTTTGAATCTAATAATTTAGTGAATAAGAATGAAATTACTGAATTATACTATAAGAATAATAAAGAAGGAATTCTTGAATTTATTAATGATAATAAAGATAATAATAAATTTATTGGTATTAATGACAATAATAATAATCTTAATAAGTATAACGGTTGTATTACTAAACATCATAATAATAAAGTAATCAATTTATCCATTTTTTCTTTTCCTCCTATGATCTTCAATCTTTTGGAAAGGGACTTGAATTTTGCCCTTGCTCCTAAAAAGATTCAGGTAGCTGATATTATGTGCGACGCTGAATTTGGGATAAGGGGTTTACCAGATAATATTAAAGATACTATTCGACAAGATTGCGTTGTTATTCTTTTGAGTCTCAACTATTGGTAGAGTAGTAACACTCCCCTCACCTAACTGGGAACTTAATTTAGTTGCTCTTTCCAAGAGACGGGAATGCAAATAGAAAACATCTCCCGGATAAGCTTCTCGGCCAGGTGGTCTTCTTAATAGAAGAGACATTTGTCGATAAGCTTGTGCCTGTTTGGAGAGATCATCATAAATGATTGATGTGTGTTGTTTTTTATACATGAAGTATTCAGCCAAAGTTGCTCCTGTATAAGGGGCGAGATCTTGTAACGTAGCGGGAGAATCCGATTATGGGTTGGATGTCTAATCGTCTAGGTGGTAATGATAGTATCTTTTACTCGAACCGGTGGCTTACTTTTTCTCAGTAATGGGGAATAGGACCGAAACATGCCACTGAAAGCCTTTTATTCCCTCCCTATTATGTCGACAAAAATTGTTGAAACTATAATGCTTGAATGTGAAACGGGCAATTATCATAGCTTTTTTCCTATTAGCTGTGTATCCTGGTTGTATCAAAAGATTGAAGACAGTTTCTTTTTGGTAGTGGGCACAAAAACATGTGTTTATTTCAACAAAGGTGAGTTCGAAGCCCTCAAATCCCTGAATTGGAACCCTGATATTGTTGTTCTGAAAGCTAACAAAGGGGGGGCTCTTGTTATTCTTAACAAGGATGCTTATCGAAAGAAGATGTTGGATAATCCAGTCAACAGTGGTAGCTACAGAAAGCTTGACAAGAATCCCTTGAAAAAGATTTCTAAGATTGTCGCTCTTGCTATAAAATCCAACAGCACGATTGGCTCCTTTAGCCATAAGTTGATTGAAAGTAGCCCTATCACTCCCAGGATTTATGGGCTTCCCAAAATCCATAAAGAGGGAGTCCCCCTTCGACCCATTGTCAACACCATTGGTGGACCGACCTACCTTCTAGCTAAATTCTTAGCCATGAAGCTAAAACCCCTGGTGGGGCGAACAGAGTCCTTTGTCAAAGACTCCTCTTCTTTTGTTAATGAATTAAAAGATATGAAATTTGAACCTGACGATACTCTTGTCAGTTTTGATGTGGTTTCCCTATACACTTGCATCCCCATTAAAGAAGCCCTTGATGTCATCTTTCGCCTTATTGATCCTAACACAGCCAAGTTAGTTGAGATTTTCATCACTTCCACTTTTTTTCTGTTTTGAAGGTGTGTTATATGAACAAACTTGTGGGGTTGTCATGGGTTCCCCCCTGTCCCCTATCGTTGCTAACTTGTTCATGGAAGATTTTGAATCCAAGGCTTTATCCTCAGCTTTATTTAAACCTAAGCTTTGGAAAAGATTTGTTGATGACACCTACACCATTTGGCAGCACGGGCCTGAAAAATTAGATCTCTTTTTCCAACATCTCAATAATTAGTCTAACTCCATCAAGTTTACGATGGAGCGTGAGGTTAATGGTTGCCTTCCTTTTCTCGATGTCCTCATTTCTAGGAAAGCTGATGGATCTTTCTCCCATGAGGTATATCGAAAGAAGACTCACATTGAGTAGTATCTTCATCCAAGTTCCCATCATTTCCCTGCGCATAAGATAGGTGTTCTCAACACGTTAGTCACTCGTGCTTTGAGAATTTCTGATGAAGACCACTTTTCTAAAGAAAAGTCCCACCTCCTTAATGTTTTTGTCCAGAATGGCAATAGTAGGCAGCGGGGTATCAAAGCCTTCCTCAAAGCGAGCAAAGGTCCCAAGATCAAGAAAGAACCCATTGACCACAGTTCAGGAGTCCACATCCCCTTCGTCCAAGGGATGACTGACAAGATTGAGAGAATCTTGAAGAAGCATAATATTTCCTCGACCTTTAGACCCCTCGACACCATTAGGAGTTCCCTCAAGTCCGTTAAAGACCAAGTGAACCCCATGGATATGAAAGGTGTTTATATCATCCCTTGTTCCTGTGGAACCTCTTACATAGGTGAAACTGGTCGTTCTATAAACCATAGGATTAGGGAACACGTTGTTGATATTAAACACGGGAGGACAAAACCCTCAGCTTTAACCGAACATGCAGAGAAGACTAAGCATCATATATGCACTGAGGAGGCTGGGGTTATCGCTAAGATTCCCCATTTTCATCATCAGAAGTTTAGGAAAGCCATTGAAATTGAGAGGTCTTCTAATAATATTAATAGGGACGATGGCTGCAAAATTAGTAGCTGTTGGATTCCCGCCCTCTCTTCTTAATTCTCTCCACCCTTTTTTTTTGTTTTTTTGTTGATACATAAATAATAATTGTTAACACTCTGATAGAATTTGTTCTTGCATTATAAATATTTTTGTGGTAATATTAATAATTCTAATATTAATACTTATACATAGTGATTTAGATATATTGTTTATAAACAATTTTACATTATTATTATTTATTAATATGAGTAGATACTTTTTATATATTTAATTGTTATTATTATTGTTTAATCTTTAGTTGTATATATATATATATATATATATTATTAACCATAATATACAATTTTATATTAATTTTTATTCATAGTGAACTATTTATATATTGTTGTTATATATACAATTTAACATTTATATTATTTAATAATATGAGTAGGTGTTTATTAAGAATCCTTTATATATATATATTCAATCGATATTATATATATATGAATTGAATATTATCGATATAGCGATTAGTTGGTTAACTAATAAAATTATAAATTATATATATATATATATTTTATTAATTTAAATATTACCAATTTGTCCCCTCTCCCTCCCATAGTCAAACATAGCCATTTT
Organism: Pinus tabuliformis; assembly: GCA_031772625.1. Taxonomy (NCBI): domain Eukaryota; kingdom Viridiplantae; phylum Streptophyta; class Pinopsida; order Pinales; family Pinaceae; genus Pinus; species Pinus tabuliformis. The sequence continues at coordinate 1,092,445,203 of CM062817.1, read as the reverse complement.
CTTTTAGCTATTAGGTTGACCTGTCTTCTTATTTAACCCTCTTCTTGGATCTGTTTCTTCATCGTGTCCTAAAGATGAACCACATTCGTTGATTCGAAACGCGTCGACCCAAATCTTCAATATGACTTCTTTCGGAAAAACTCTTTATACCTTAAAAAAATCTATTATATTAATTAATTTTAATATTATTTTTATCATTTTTTTCCTATTTCTCATAACCATCTATGTTCATATTCTTGTTTCCTGCAACACTCTTGACGTCACTTTACATTCATCTACACTTCTCACGAAGTGTCTTTACACATTAAAGTGCAAATGACATTCTAAACTCCTTAAATGCATGTCGTGAGTTGAACTAGCTGCATTGAGGAGACAGAGGACTTCAAAGTGGTACTGTACCGTACTCGACCTCTTACATTTTTTCTTTAGAAAAAAGAGAAAATTACTAGCTTGACATTAGACCTAGACACCCCCCTCGACGTAAAAACATTGTATAACTCCGGAAACTCGATAATACTCGAGACCGATGACTTAGAACATTCTCAATGAACTTAAAAAATTTATAGATAGAAAACTATCTCAGTAGATGTGGCACCCCTGCCATAACCTTTTAGATAGTTGGCATATACCTTTGTTTTCGCTGCACCCTTATCATTGCTTACAAATAACACAAGTCCACGACTTAACTAATTTGAAGATTTTTTTTATATTATCTTAACCGTCTAGAAAGTCATGATTTTTATACCCTTGGAATGTAATTTTGAGGAAAATAATTGAATATTCAACATGCAGTTATTAGTTGAACAAGTATATGTGTCACACATTTGTTCGAGTAACAATTGTGTGACCAACACACGACTTCAATTACCTTTTTCCTTGTGTGTGGGGTCACATCTATCAAAAGTTATGTGCATTTAATGTGGGGATATCACATTAATTCACGTCCAACCCACCAAAATTTTAATGAGATTCACATGATATTGTTTATTGAAGGGAGGAATTGTTTTGATGGTTAAAAGTGATCGGAATTTCGGTATAAAAAATTACGAAATCTTGCAACAGAAATGTTTTAAACAGATTTTTGATGATGGAAATGAATTCAGCACTATCAAAAAGTTTTGGGCACCCAAAATCTTGAAATTTGACAACTATAACTTAGATTTACAAAATTCTCTATCAAATTTTATTAAAATATTACCAAAATTTCCATAAATTTCAAGGAAAAAAACAATCTAATTATACTACGGTAATTCACATGTTTCATCGATTACTTAATTTAAAATACTAAATAGAAATGAAGAACAAGTTAACTTGGAGTCATGGCACTAAATTTTATAAGTTAGTTGGTTCATAATAATCTCTAGAATATTTAGGTTTCTCACACCAAAATAAACTCAAAATCATTTTAATTCTCGTTAAAGTTCATGCTAGGCTCACTTTATAGAGTTACCGCCAATTTCCTTCACTCAAAATCATTTTAATTCTCGTTAAAGTTCATGCTAGGCTCAATTTATAGAGTTACCGCAAATTTCCTTCACTTTGCAAGGGTATACATAACCATTGTTTGGGTTGTTCTCTATATTTACGGGGTTGAATATTTTATGTACTTTTTCATAGTATTTTATTATTTATATTTTAGATTTATATACTTTATCTAGTAGCCATTTTCCTTTTTAAAATTATTTATTTTTCATGTAGATAGTTTTCAAGGGTTTCTTTTTCACAATATGTACATTATAGTCTTATTTTCATGACTAGATTTATGTTCCAATATTAATTTTGTGTGTATGAAATTTGTCTAGAGTCATATTTCTTATTATTTTTCATGCGGCCCTTAGTTGTGTCTTTACTTCTTCAAGTTAGCATTTTGATAGCATATGCTAGTTGTTTATATTGCATTTTCCTCCTTTGTTATATTTTGAATATGTTTTTAAGACACCACAACCCTTACCACTAATTGGGGTGAGTCATTTAGCCTATCCATGATGCATTTGAATCTCACCTGGTGGTAGTATGCCACCTACATGGATTGCCTTACAGTAGTAGTTCATTGCATATTAGCACCCATGTCATTATCTTCCCATTTAGGAATGGAATTCTCTATAGTTTGCATTTTCAAGGTAGCCGTATTTTTCACTCACCATTTTGCTAGCCTGTCCCTATGGACTCCTAGGAAGCTTCTATTGAATTGGCACTTTATGCAAAAAATCATCACATGTTGTTAGCCTTCTACCTCCTCCATACTATGAAGATCATTTTCATTTTTATGCAACCATTCATTGTTCCTTCATGGAGATTTTAATAATGCTCCACCGTTGGTTGCTTTCACTTGCCTTTGTTCTTTCCATCATATTGGATTGATTCTCTTGGTTGTACATTTTAAGAACTTATTTCCTTTATAGTAACATATCCAAATGTGTTCACACTACCACAAACAAAGGATGAGGAAGCTCACCACTAGAAAATGGTCAACCAGTACTGGACTCCCACCCTCGATCAGGGATATAGACAATGGCAAAAAGTAGAGCACATCATCAGGCACGGCCCAGAGATAATGTATAAGGAGTTGGACACAGAGCTAACCAATAGGAGAATCAGATTCTCTGAAGAAAAGGATATCCTATGTTGGGGTTACAAACCACGTGGAACTTTCACCACACAAGAGGCATACAACCTTATGATTAATACTCAGAATAACAAGGACCCTCTCTGGGACAAAGTGTGGTCTCCTAATATATGGCCCAAGGTCTCCACTTTTCTATGGTTGTTATGTCATAAAAGAATCCTCACTTGGGACAACTTAAGAAAAAAAAAAATTGCCCCTCAAGATGCCCCAACTGCAAACAACAGGAAGAAACTATACAGCATCTCATGGACTCCTGTTACTTGGCAAACAAACTTTGGGAAAAAACAATTTTCAGATGCCAAAAAGATGGTAGAGTTAAAGAAGACATCACCAAAACCATTCGTCACTGGGCTAAAAATCCGTACAAAAGTCCCCTGCTTAATTCCTTATGGAGAATCATTCCAGGCCTCCTCATTTGGACAATTTGGAAGGAAAGGAATCGGCGTATCTTCAGGAATCAAACCACCCCCATAGAGATCATATGGAGCAATCTGTGTAGTAACCTTCAGGAAACTCTAGTGCTCCAATCTTGGAGCGATGATGACTTTCCCTCCGATCCACAAGAACGGACCATCTGGAAGAATTGGAACCTCGGGCTCATCCAGACTCAAGAACTTCCCAGTAGATCCGTCCCATCCCACCACTCTTCCAGTAAATGGTATCCTCCACCTCCAGGATTCACCCAATTAAACTTTGACGACGCTTCTAAAGGCAATCCAGGCCAGGCTAGACATGGCGGAATTTTCAGGGATCACTATGGCAAACCTTTGCTACTCTTCCTAGGCACATCAAGATGGGACACGAATAACTCTGCGGAACTGGAAGGATTGTGGCAAGGTCTCCACCTCGCTCAGCAGCATGGCTACTTTCCCTTAATAATCGAAGGAGACTCACAAATCCTCATCAATATGGTCAATCAAATTCTTCAGGGAACTCCAGTACACAAGTTGTATGGACCTGCGGTCCGTGCGATGGGCAGGGTGACTCCACCGTGCGAAGGACGTGCGAAATGTGAAACGAAATGAACCTTGGACGAGTTTATATGATGTTGGGCGAGTTGAGAGGGCGGTCCCACGAGTTGGGCGGGCCGACCCTCCACTCAGGCGAAGGCAACATGTTGAACAAGTCGGCTTGGGTGTTGGGCATGGGTCGGCCGAGTGACATAACCCGCCACCCACCCATATATATTAGTGGACGATTTGTGGAGGTAAATCATCATTCGATCAACACGAGTTCGAACAAGGAATTCTGAAGTGCGTGGATGAGCCTGCACGACGGGCAGAACTCGGTGGAAAACTCGTTCAGAAAATTCGAGTGAAAATCTCGGGTGAGAAACTTGTGCAGAAAACTCAGGCGAGGTCGTCAAGTAGGACTCGGGCGAGGTCGTTCAGGCAGAAATCCGGCGAGGTCGTCGGGCAGGAAACTCGGGCGAGGTCATTTGGGTGAACTGGGTGAGGTCATTCGGGGGAGCTGGGTGAAGTCATTGGGTGACCCGGGTGAAGTCGTTCGGGCGAACCGGGTGAAGTCATGTGGTGACCCGGGTGAGGTCGTTTGGGCGAAGTCGTGTGGTGACCCGGGTGAAGTCGTGTGGTGACTCGGGTGAAGTTGTTCGGGTGAACGAGTTTGGGTGGACGTGCGGACAGGCGGCTGGGCGAGGGCGCGCCGTGCACGATGAAATGAAGAATCGTGCGGATGGGCGACTTAGGTAGGGCGCGTTGTGCATGACGAAACGGTGGAAACGGTGAAGTGTTCAGGTTGTGAATGAAGGTGTGACTCGTGCGGAGGCGCCCGTGTGTGGCGACTTGGTTACAACGAAGCGTGCCCAAGTTGGGCAAACAACACGATCGTGCGACGAGGTGAACTAAGGGTTGGTGAGTCATGCGGAGGTGCCGATGAGCTGGGCAACGAAGTTTGCCGAAGTTGGAAATTTGGCTAAGTGTAAATTTTGGGTTTCCCAAGATTTAACTTGTACTTATAAAATAAGATTATATATATTGATTCGGGCAAACTCATATTGTAGGGAGTTGCCCCTCCCCTTATACTGTTGTGCATTTCTATTGTATAATGTTGTTTATGTGAATGTTATGAGCTTTCACTGTATAAAGGACAAAGATAATACTTGGTAATGAAAAGAAACTAAGTATGGAATGTTAATCATAGTCTACAATCGTAAGTATTGGTGAAAAGAAAACGATTGGTAGTGCCGCACCTCGCTATAGTGCGGTTGAAAGATTACCGCCAGTATAGGGGCATGACACAAGTTGTCCTGTAGCTGCAGACTCGCAGCTCGTTTACAATGCATTGAGCATTGGCTTGCAACCAATAGAGCAATCACCTTCAAACACATCAAGAGAGATGGCAACAAAGTGGCCAACCTCCTAGCCAATTTAGGGGTGAACAATGATCAAACTCTATACACAAGTTTGTCGGATATAATAAAATATTCCAAACACCAACAAGAATATAACACACTGGTGCAAAATGATGCAACACCCTCGGATGCGGGTGGTAGATGAGCATTCAAGGCGGATACAACGCAGGCCTGGCAGGTGGTCGAGCCACATGGTAGTCTATTCCTTCCCTTGTGGGAATTTAAGGCAGAACTCTGCCCCTCGGCCGGCACCATTAATCCACTTTGCGGATCGAGAATTCCTTTGTAAGCATAAAAACATGGAGTTGAGCTCTCTACACTCCTCCATTCTACCTCTGAATTGCTCTTGCCACCCCACCGTGGCAGAGCCAAGCTCTCAAATCGCAACAGGAAGGCGTTACAGACTGCTCTGCTATGTCGACCTGGGCAATGGTTATCACTTCTCCTAGTCTATACACTACACCCTACAAATTGAGGCCTCAACCCCTGCCTTTGTCCCGGACTTGACTTCCCCTGTTCTTTACAGTATCAGCTCTGCTGCTCTCACCCTACTTCTTGCCACTTTGGCTCACTTCTCGCTGCAGCATCCCACTTAGAGCAATATTCGTCGTCGTTATCATATGAGATGTGTAGAAATTTTGAATAATATGACACTTATTCAGAGAGATTATCCTAATTATACACTATTGCGGAATGCATGCATAATACATAACCTCCTCTACGTTGATCATCAATTTTGCGGAATTAAAAACAATGAAACATCAATCACATGCGCACATTAACACAGTATGTAACCGGGGAAAGCATACAGCTGAAAACCCCCAACTATCTGTATATTATATTGATTGAGAACATGTAACAATACATAGTACAATACTCCTCGCAAGTACTCAGTACTATCTCCACCTGTTACACACAAACTAGCTCAAATCTGAATCAATCACAGGTTCAAATCTCCTCCGTTGCTTACCTGCCTCCACTGCGCAATCCTGCATGAGAATAGATGAGAATGGCTGATCCAAACTCATATTTCCCTTGGCTGAACCATGCAATCCTCATTGGCAATACTCAATCCATTGATTGTGCAAATCTCATGCACAACTATAGTCACAACTGACAGTTGTCTTGCCCTTTCACTCACCTCTAACACCTGTCTCCACTGAATTGTCCATGCACTGAGTTAACTGATGTATTCTTTAGTTGATTTATGAGTTAATAATTAGTGAATTAATTAATAATTAATTCACATCACTCATCACTAGTGTATTCTACAGTTAGACTAAATACAACTAGTTCAACCAAGTCAAATTGAACATAACTCCATCAACTCCTCAATCAACTCCACCAAACTCAATCACTTGAGTTCTAACTGATGTCCATCATTGAATAGCTCAACTGACCCATAAGTAAAGCGTATTTCCTTTTTGCAGTTGCATGTGCCACATCCGTAACTCGAACTGAAGTGCTCCAAGAGGATAAAATAATGTTTATAGTCCAAATATTATTAAGAGCTAATAATATTCGACTATTCTATTTTTAGCCTGGCAGTCTAAAAATAGACTCCGCCCATATGTATAAAAATAGAAGTACATCTATTTTTACCAACATGACCAATCATCCACAAATATCATCTTGCAACTCATAGACCATGATCCATATGTCTAAAAATAGACTTTGCGCCAAAAATAACCTGCGGGCCCACTTAGTGAAGGCGACTCCTTTCCACTAAGCTCCATCATCTTGTTGCATTTTCAACAAGATGCAGGTGTGGTGGTAGCCGCAGTAGCGCCATCCACCCCTCTTCGCTGCCTCCCACCGCTTCGTCTTCCCCGTCAACCTCCCCGCCCCCCAGCCCTTCCTCTTCCTGCTTCCATGGCAGATATCCGGATACGCGTAGTGGAAGAGGACAAGCTCACCCCTGTGAGGTTCGTTAGACTGACAGAGCCACCCAGTCAACCAATCTTACTACTACTACCCAGTACGCTCAATTCCGTTTTCCTTGCTCCATGGACCGACCGGTTGTCATTGCCACCGTCTCAGTGGATTTTAGGGAGGAAGTTGGCTCGTGCATTGTTCCAGCGTACAGCCCTGAAAAGAACCAGGTTCTTTTGTTGCACGACAATGTTCGGAGGGAGCCGAGCTCAAGCCATCTGCAGAAAGCCAAGGATTATCCGTCCATAAGCAGATTAAAGACGTTTGGAGGCAATGCCACTAGCAAAGCCAAAGGCATTCAGGTTGATGACAGAGAGCCACAGGACACCACAGGTGGCAAGTAGGCAGAAGATACAAATTCAGAAGAGTATGGGTGTCTGATCGTGGAAGAGAATCCATCGTCCTAAGACACCTAGCATTTGCGTGCCACAGGTCACGTGTCAAGCTCAGTCTTCTGAATTTTTTTTATTTTTATTTTTTGATCTTTTACAGTGGTTAATTTTGGCAGTCAATTTTGAATTTTACCATGGCAATAAATTTTGATTTCTGGAATTGTAGCCCCTGCGTGGTTAGAAGGTACCTATCTTTATCTCATTTTCGGACTAGTTTCCCCTCTTGGGGAATGTTAGGATATTCCGACACATAGGAAATAGTTAAGTACAACTTGGTCTAGTATAGATTTAGGTAAAGTGTGTTTCTTTACTATGTACATTTTATAACTTACAATCCAACGGTCACGATATGTAGTGATCCGACGGTTCATTCTCTCCTCGGTATTACCGACACTTGATCCATGGCTTAACACCCGATTGGTCCATGATCTCTATTTAAAGAGCATGGAGGGTCATTTGTAGGGTAATCCGTCTATGAGAGAAGCATATGTAAATTTTCATTCTTTTATTAATAAATTGCCTGAAGTGGCCGCGTTGGCTCAGGCTGTGGACTGTTTCCCTCTTTGAGGGTTTTAACCACGTCAAAATACTGGTGTATTGATCTGTGATATGTTTGTGAGCGGTGTCCTTTGGTGTTCTGTCTGTGGAACTTACCCTGTAAATTCCTACATGGTATTGGACCTATTTGAGGGCCGCGTCCGTTGGTGATCCAAATCTGAAGCCGGTAGAACTGCATTCGACTACCGTTTCCTAGATCTACTGTTTTTTACTGCTTTTGGGCCGAGAGGACTACTCTGTTTTGTTGGGAGCATCTGTTCCAGTGAGGAACCCCTTTCGTTTCATGCGAAAAGGTTTCCGGTAGCCCTAGCTGCGTCATTTTTAAGATCTGGAGGTATACAATGTTTATTTGCAATTTACAGTTAATTTCTCTCTGTTTATTTCGGTTTCGGTTTATTTATATTTTTTTATTACCGGATCTATACCTTTCATTTTTGCATATGCTCTTTGCCCTGCGACTCTATGCAATCTGGGCAAATCAGAAACAGAAAGGAAGGATTTTTATCATGCGTATGCTCTTTTCCGTTGCGCCTTAGTGTGATCTCGGAAAATCAGAAACATTGAGGAAAATATTTAGTTTCCGGCTAAAGCTAACTTCGAGCCACAAGGTTTGTTTTTGAAAATATTTAGTTTCCGGCTAAAGTTAACTTCAAGCCGTAAGGTTCATTTTTTTTTTTTTTGCATGTCCGTGTTGTGTTTTGTGTTTTTTGTTTTGTAGGGAAAAAGAGTTTTCTCAAAGCAAGCACGCAACCCAAAGCATCAACCCTCTCTCTCTCTCTCTCTAACTTTTTGTATAGCTCACTTGTTGCAAAGCTAATTTATGGGAGTAGAGGTCTTGGGTTCAAGTCTCCATTTTGTGGGGGCGGATTTTTCATTTCCGCACATTCCCGCACTTCGTCGGCGACTTCATCAAATTTTCTTCAAAAAGCCATAACTTCTTCATCCGGAAGCCGTTTTCAGAACCGTTTTTTTTTAAACAGCCTAATTTTTCGAGATCTTTCCATTGAAACACTTAGTTTCAGCATCTATAGCTTCAGTTTTTTTAAAATGGAAATTCCATGCCAAGTTATTATTGACAACACCAACTACTTCCAATGGTGGTCCTACATTGTGGATTTACTTAGAAGTAAAGGTCTTTAAAGAATAGCCACAGGCCAAGAGACCAAGCCGAAAGATGAAGACAAGGCAGCTAAATGGGAAAATAGACAAGACCAAGCACGTGGGTTGATAGGGATGTCTATTTCTCCAGATCTTAGATTCCATATTGCAGAACTTGATACTCCTGATGAAGCAATGAAACAGATTACTAAAGTCTTTAGAATTAAAAATGAACTTAAAGCCCATCAACTTGAAAATGAATTGCTTACATTGGACCCCAATAATTTTTCTTGCATTGAAGATTTTTTGTCCAAGTTCAAGACACTTAGACTTCTCTTGGAAGGTGTTAAGGTTAAGAAAGAAGATAGTAGTCTTATCTACTCCATTCTTACTAAGTTGGGACCAGCCTATTCTGTGTTTGTTTCCACCTTCCATTCTACAAGAGAAGCCTTCATTTCTCAAGGACAAACCTACAAGTCCCCTTCCTTTGATTCCTTTTGTGATTCTTTAATAAGAGAACAAGAAAAACTCTTACACCTTGGTCTTCTTCATCTTGGAAACTCTTCTAAGAAAGCATTAGCCGCCCAGCAGCAACCAAATCCGAAGAATCCTAAGAAGTTGTATGCTAAAAAGAATGATCCTAAACCAAACAAGGGTCCTAAGCAATTTCAGCCTCAAAATGAAAAATCATTTCAAAAAAATGAAAAGACAAATAAAAACAAATGGAAGAAGACTGATAGACATTGCAACTTTTGTAATCGAGATGGCCACTTAGAATCCAAATGCTTTAAGAAGATGGAAGCCTTGGAAGCAGCAATTAAGAAGCATAACATCCATTTGGAGCAATATTCAACTTCAACTTCATCTTCAGGATTGGCACTTTCTGCACGTGGTTGTCAAGCATCTCGGTCTGGCTATGCACTAAATGTATCTTCTTCTTCCCATTCTCATGAGTGGCTCATTGATTCTGGAGCTTCTTATCACATGGCCAAAAACAAAGCCATGTTTTCTTCTTTAAATGATTGTAACACCAAAAATATATATGTTGGTGATGATAGATCTCTTAGTGTTGTAGGGACTGGAACTGTTCATCTAGACAATGGTCAGTTTAATGATGTATTATGTGTTCCAACCTTATCCTGCAACCTTCTATCTGTATATCAGATAACCCATTCAGGTGAAGGTAAAATCGTTGAATTTTCACCTCACGATGTTGTAATTAAGGACCTAAGAGATCCTAGACAGATTTTAGCTACTGGCATTGCTGATGATTCTACAAGGTTGCATAAGTTTCACAAATTTGGGTCATCAAATCTTCCCTCAGTATTTGTTGCCCATAATGATGAAGTGAGCAAACTTTGGCATGAGCGATTTGGTCACTTAAACTATCGCTCTCTTCAGAATCTATGTAAAGAAAATATGGTGACAGGTCTTCCAATGGTATCTTGCAGAGATGGTGTTTGTTCCGGATGTGTACTCGAAAAACATCATCGGGACAGTTTTGAAAAACGTGCCTCTTGGCACGGCTCAGCCCCTTTACAGCTCGTGCATAGTGATTTATGTGGTCCACTTCCAGTTGCTTCATTCTTTGGCTACAAGTATTTCTTAACTTTCATTGATGATTTCTCCAGACACACTAGGGTATACTTCTTAAAACTCAAAAGTGAAGTATTTAACATGTTCTTGGCCTTTAAGGCCTTTGTTGAAAAACAATTTGGAAATCAAATTCTTAAGCTAAGATCTGATAATGGCGGAGAATATGTTAAAAACACATTCATCAACTTTTGCACTAAGAATGGAATTCAAATGCAACATATTGTTCCATATACTCCACAACAAAATGGTGTAGCTGAAAGGAAGAATCGCACCTTAAAGGAAATGGCTAATTGTATGCTTCAATCTAAAGGACTTAGTCTTAATTATTGGGCAGAAGCAATTAACTGTGCAAATTACATAATAAATCGCACTCCTACTAAGGTTTTAAAGAATATCACTCCAGAAGAAGCATGGAGCTCAATCAAACCAAATGTAAGTCACTTTCGTGTTTTTGGAAGTGAAGCATGGGCCCATATTCCAGATGAGAAACATAAAGCTTTAGAACCTAAGAGTGAAAAATGTATTTTTGTTGGATATTCTGAATATTTCAAAGGATATAGACTTATTCCACTTAAGTCCAAAAATGTTATCATTAGAAGAGATGTAAAGTTCGCTGAAAGTATATCGGCCTGCGAGCCTAGTTCAACGGATGTGCCACCTCTCCCTATCTCTTCTACTTTTGAAAATATTTCTTCTTCAGATGATGAAAACGAGGATAATAATCCTCCTCCACCTTCTCAGGATCCTCCCTCAGCTCCTCAACTTCCAAAATGGGTCCGTGCTACTCGGGATGCAGCAGGTGATCTTGTCGGTGATCCTACAGATCAACGACGTACACGTTCTCAGTTCGATAAAGCCTCTTTTTTCTGGCTCAAGCTTCAATAAATTATGATCCTGACACCTTTGCAGAGGCTTCAGGCCATCCAGATTGGGAAGCGGCTACGAATGAAGAATATCATTCATTATTGGCAAATGATACATAGGGTATTGTTCCTATACCAAAGGGACGAAATCTTGTTAGATGCAGATGGGTTTACAGAACCAAGTATGGACCAGATGGGAAAGTTGATAAACATAAAGCTCGTCTTGTTGCTAAGGGTTTTTCACAAGTTGAAGGCATTGACTATACTGAAACCTTCTCCCCTGTTGCCAAAATGAACTCTCTCCGCCTTGTTCTTTCCCTTGCTGCCTCTTTCAAATGGGAAGTCCATCAGATGGATGTTAAATCCGCCTTTTTGCATGGGGACTTGCATGAAGAAATCTATATGGAACAACCTATTGGCTTTATACAAACAGACTCCAGCCTTGTATGTCGGCTTAAGAAATCCCTTTATGGTCTCAAGCAACTTCCTCGAGCTTGGTATGCCAAAATGGATAACTTTCTTTTAGAAAATGGCTTTTCTAGGTGTCATTCTGACAATACTGTCTACACCAAGAAAGTGGGCAAGTCTCTTATCATTCTTGTTCTTTATGTTGATGATCTTATCCTGACTGGTAGTGATCCCAACCTCATAAACCATGTGAAGTCTAGCCTTAAAAGGAAGTTTGAAATGACAGACTTAGGACACTTACATTATTTTCTTGGTCTTCAAGTCTTGCAATCCAAGGAAGGTATTTCCCTTTCCCAGTCCAAGTATGCCTGTGATATTCTACGCCATTTTCACATGGAAGACTGTAAGCCAGCCCCTTCTCCCTTTCAGTCTGGAGTCAAACTTTCAGTCACTTGTACTTCTCCTGAAGTTGATGCTACCTTATACCGTCAACTTGTAGGAAAACTTTTGTATCTAACCCATACTCGTCATGACCTTTCCTTTGTTGTTGGCCTTGTTGCTCGGTTTATACAAAAACCACGTGAAAGTCATTGGAAAGCAGCTAAAAGAATACGTCGTTATGTTCGAGGTACAGTTCAGTTTGGGATTCATTACAGTGCCGAAGCATCTCCTCTATTGGTTGGTTTCACTGATTCCAATTGGGTTGATGACCCTGATGATCGGAATTCTACTGCAGGTTATGTGTTCACTCTTGGTTCAGGACCTATTACATGGGCTTGCAAGAAACAAGGTGCCATTTCTCTTTCTTCAGCAGAAGCAGAGTATCGTGGTGTCGTAGAAGCTAGTAAGGAAGCCTTGTGGCTTCGTCAGATCCTGTCAGATTTTGGCTTTCAGCAGCAGCATCCGACTACACTTTGGTGTGATAATCAAAGTGCCATTCAACTATGCAAAGGTCCAGTCCAACATCAGCGCAGCAAACACATTGAACTGCACATGCACTTCATCAGAAAGCTCATTCATGACCATGTTCTTGAAGTGCAATATTGTTCAACAGATGATCAAGTTGCAGACATCTTTACAAAGGCTCTCACAGAGGCGAAGTTCACTAAACTTCGATTTATGGTTGGAATTCAGGAAGTTGTCACTAAGGGGGGATAGGCTCTAGTGCCTCCTTCCTTCTCCTATTGTGTCATATTTGTAAATCCTTCAATCCTATCCCAAGTTGTTCTTAAGGGGGGATGTTAGGATATTCTGACACATAGGAAATAGTTAAGTACAACTTGGTCTAGTATAGAGTTAGGTAAAGTGTGTTTCTTTACTATGTACATTTTGTAACTTACAATCCAACGGTCACGATATGTAGTGATCTGACGGTTCATTCTCTCCTCGGTATTATTGACACTTGATCCGTGTCTTAACACCCGATTGGTCCATGATCTCTATTTAAAGAGCATGGAGGGTCATTTGTAGGGTAATCCGTCTATGAGAGAAGCATATGTAAATTTTCATTCTTTTATTAATAAATTGCCTGAAGTGGTCGCGTTGGCTCAGGTCGTGGACTGTTTCCCTCTTTGAGGGTTTTAACCACGTCAAAATACTGGTGTATTGATCTGTGATCTGTTTGTGAGCGGTGTCCTTTGGTGTTCTGTCTGAGGAACTTACCCTGTAAATTCCTACAGGGAAGTCTCGATTTTAAGTCTTGTTGTTTAAATTGGTCATATGGCTGACCTAGACCCGTAGAGGCCATAGCTTCACTGTATATTATGTTTCCATTAATAGATTCAGTTTTACATAGAAAAAAAAAAACATATCCAAATGTGTTCATTCTTTAGGGAAATTTTGATTGTACTCTTTTGACACCATTATGTCACATGAGCTCTTATGGTAGCAGTCATAGTTTCCCTTATTCAAAGCATAATGCATTTCGTTAACAATTTATACTTTGGATTTAATCTATTTGTGTACCTTAAGTTTAGTCTTGATACCAATTTTATGCATCCTCACATCACCCTCATCTTGGTTTGTCATTTATGGGCTTCAATTCTAATCAAAATATGAGTTGTTTCTTAAACCCCTTACCTATTTTTAACCCTTGCCTTTGGTATTGTATAGTTGTTGCCACGTAAAACTTGTCATTATGCCATGAATAAGGAATTCTTGAGTCCTACTCGCATTAACTTCCTCATCCTTTATAGTCTCAATCTCAATCAATCTCATTTTCCACTTGATATGTTACACCTCATGCTAATATCTTGTAGCTCTATACCATGCTGCTATGGCCAAATATTATATTGTACTGTGATAGATATATACTTTTGATCATGATTATGTACTTGATTTGGCTTCACATTGCCATGATCACATGATGTACCTCAACATTTTTATGAGCATGGGTATGTCCACCATGTTAATATTGAGATTATGAATACTCCTCAACTAATATTTTGTTCTTTTATAGGTGGTTCTCCCAAGCTCATTTTCAAGTGGTCCTCTCTCATTGGTTGCTCCACTCTTATCTAATCCATGCCATTGTTTGGGTAAGAAAACATGATTTATTTCAGTTATACAAATTTCTCTTGTAATATGTCTAGGCTCCTATCTGAGCCACATCATTGTTAATTCAACTATGTACATGTATTTTAAATTAAAAAAAAAACCTAGCTCATGATTTCTCTGATGTCATGATTAATTATGCCCAAACGAAGCTTTGATATCAATCTGTATTGTGCTTTGTGTATGATTCAATTATGTAGGCCAAATAATTGCAATCTCATGCATAACTTATGCATAAAACGTAATATCGTATAAAAATAAAAATCTGGATAGAAACATAAACTAAGCACACAAAAGACACATCATGAACATCATATAAATAACATAACAAAAACATTTATCTTTTGTACATTCCACCAATTGGTCGCAGGCCTCGGAAGTTCCACCCAACCATAGAAGTTGGTGTTCTATATCACTCAATAAAAGGTCTCTCTTAGGCTATGGATTTGAATCCACTAGGGCAAAGTAAATCTCTCTAGGCCAACTAAGGTTTCACAGTCAGTGTTGGTTCAAATTAGGCCAAGGTACCATCTCTAATAACAACTCCAACCAACAAAGCATACAACTTCCTAACCTTGCACATTATAGGGAAGTGTACAACTTATCTACATTGTAGTCCCTCGGAGCATCCCACTTCCCTTCCACGGCTCCAACACAAGCCAAATATGAAGCCTTATCTTTGAGGTTGCGGGACCTGTTGTTCTTTGAGATGTCCCTGGATAGAGAACTATGCCAAGACATCAATCCATTCAAATAATTGATCTAGTCTAGATTTATATCTTTCTCTCAATGATTCAGGAAAATATCTGAAATCACCAATTTATGGATAGTCGGTAAATTAGGACATACATAGATCTTGTGAGATAATGGATAAAAGAATAGAGGGAAAAAAATGCACAAGATCAAGAATACTAAACTAACATGCAAACCCTTATGTGTTGGAAAGCAAACTAAGTAAGAAAAATTAATATTCATAAAACATACTCATATTCATCATATGTATTTTGCGGCAAATACTACATTTAAAGAGAATTGTGTTAAAAACAAATTAAATATTTCATAAGTTCTCTCTCAATAGTGTTAAATGTAGACACATAGGAATGTGGAAGTAGTACCCAATATCCACTTTCAGATATGTTCATAATATGAAATGTGATGGTAGAATAAAATGCTTTTTCATTAATAGTGGAAGACTTTACAAAGTTTTGTTCAAAATATTACTAATAAAAAGATTGATTATAATGAAATCAATAAGAAAATTACTACCCCTGTTACAAATTTATCAATAGGTAGAAAAATTTTGATCCCTTAGTATCGAATCCTCAATTACTTTTATACAAAGAAATTGCGACAATTTTTTAATTACATTTGTTGCTTTATAGGACCAGAACTACAAAAATAAGCATTTGTTGGAGAAGAAGGCTCAATGCCTGCCACATATTGGAATATTATGCACTCTCATGCTCCAGTTGTTTTGATGAATTATATTTATGCAAATAAGGTGAGGTAAACCCAATCTAAACTTGTGGGGTAGTTGAATGTAGCCACTTTTTTGTATGCTATATCCAACTTCATATATTTTTCATACGTAGGTATTGTGGTAAAAATGTTTTTAAGTTTCCATAAGAGATTGAAATCATCAATTAACTTTTCCACAGTAGTTTGTCCTTTTAACGTGCCTATCATATCTGTAAATTTGTCAATTTTATTTCTCTCTTTCAATAATGGCTCTTTATATGATTCTTGTGAAATTAGACTATCCTTTTTAGTCCAACAAGTAGGCAAATCCAACTCAATCAAATTATTGAACTTGTTTAAAAAGTGCTCCACATTTCTTTCCATAATATTGCATTTATTTCGGGTTTTTTGTGTGATATTGTTGTTAGTCAAGACCTTATTTGTATCCATAATTGGTGGTGTCCTATCCATAACTCCAATTTCATTCAAGTCATGCCATCCTTTAGAATTGAGTAACTTTATAATTCTATTGGCCATTTGAGGTTTATCACCTGTTAAGACTCCAAATTGACCACTTTTGACCTTGTATTTTTGCTATAATATTACCCTCTTCAGTCCATAAGTTGAAAGTCTTGATTGTATAATGACCTAATCATTCCAAGGTATGAAGTAACTCTCCTCATTACTATATGTTTAATCATTCATTACATATTCATGTTATCTTTATAATTAATCTTTGGAGAAGTTAACCAAGTTGCTAAGTAACCGTTGAACTGTCTAAAGTCTGCAGAAATTATAGTTTGTAGTTGCTGCAACACCAGAAACAGCAACTACGCAGTTGCTGCAACACCAGCAACAACAACTATCTAAAGCAGGGAAAACGTTATTTTGCAACAACTGGAACACCGGAAATGGCAAGCAGAAACAGCAACTATCAGAAGATCGGCAGAGCTCCATGCTGACACAGCACGATCAGCAACTGTCTAGAAAGGGTAAAACACAGTTACAGTTGCTAAAACACCAGGAACAGCATGAGTTTACTAAATCAGCAACAATGGTGAAGCGGCAAAGGATAGTACGAGGATTCCAAGAAGACGGTTGAGGTTCGTTTACCAGTTGTGTAACAGTAAGAGACCCAAGAAAGAATACACCGTCACACTGTTGTAACGGCATCCTGTAACAAGGATGGATTTCTTATTTTTGACAAAAAGGTTAAACTGAATGAACTATGACGGTCTATTGTAATAGATGTCTCCTCTATAAAGAGGAGACATCTACATTAGAGGGGGGGGGAAAGAAAAAAGAAAAACAAGTTGTAAGGGAAATTTTGAAAAACAAAAGCAAGTCTGAATCTTCATTGTAACTGGACATTTTGGCAGATGAATAAAAGGTTGTTCTGAGCATTTAATTCAGCATCTGTGTTCTGGGGAATCTTGTGAGAGGGACAGGGCCCACCTTCTTCATAAGATTCACCCATTTATTTTCTGTTAGTGTGTGAGTGTGTTTGAATTCTGTAGCATTACCTCTGATAATTTCCTTTTGTTGATACTCTGTTTTGTTAGTTGCTTGATATTGTAAAAGAGTACTTCACCGGTGATTAGGAATTGCAGTGTGTATTGGAAACTTGATTACAGGGGCAGGTGCTGAACATCCTTACCCTGAGGATAGGGTCCTGATCCTCTGCTAACAGAGCAACCATTATTTTTCTTTGCAGATTTGTATTCTTAGTTAACTGCTTTCATTTCATCTCTGCAATATATTTTAACTGCTATAACATAGAGTAAGGAGTTTGACAGAAAATAGAATTGTGTATACTACAGCTTTTAATGCTTTTAGAGTTAAGTACATACAGTACGAGGTCACCTTTGAAATAAAAGGACTTTCCCGGGTTGACAAATTAATGTGGTACTCAACTGTTTAATCAATAAACAATTCGAGTAGCCAACATTTTGGCGCCGTTGCCGGGGAAGGCGACTAGAGATTTTAAAAGCATTAATGATTTCCTTTTAAGAATAACAGGTGCATGAGAGGACGCAGGAAACCTAATTTCACAGGCGGCAAAGGCGGGGGAGGAAGAAAGACCTTCATTTACGAAATTATTTGAAAGGCCGAGACATCACAGAGGACGAGTTCCCGGAGACCTCAGATCCAGTATTCCTCACAAACAGATCGACAGACGGAGGAAGTACTAGGACCTGAAAGGAAGCTGGAAGCACCAGAGCATACTGAGGAACCAGTAGAAGAACTTGAAGACACAGAAGATACTGAAGATAGAGCAAGCGATTTAGGAAAAAGACCAATGGAGGATAACAGAGCGGAAGGAAGGGGGGAAACTCACTCTCTACCCTGGAGTTCCCTATTGGGGAGCTCCCGAGAGGGGCAACCCCTATGAAGAACATTCCACTTTCAGCATTACCCAACTTTCATGGGTTATCCTCTGAAGACCCGAATGAATTCCTCTTTGAATTTGATATACTATGTAGGAGTTATGATTATGTGAGCCCTAATCAGAAACTAAAACTGTTTCCAGCAACACTGAAAGGGAATGCGTTAAGGTGATTTATGAGCTTAGGAGCTCAGGCAATCACTACCTGGGATCAGATGAAAGAAAGTTTTCTGGCCAAATATTAGGATTACTGCCGAACAAGAGAGAGGAAGGAAGAGTTGTTTAAAATGGTTCAGAAGGAGGACGAGAATCTGGAGGACTTTGTGGAAAGACTGCAGTATAATCTGCAGCGGTCTGACCACCCTACCATGAGTAAAGACATTCTGAAAACAATATTGTTGAAAGGGGTACGAGATGACTGCTTGGATATGTTGAATATGCTTGGAAAAGGGGACATTTCCAAGGAACCATTTGATGAAATTATCAACCTCTGTATGAAATGTTCAAGAGGAGCAGTAAGCAGACCAAAAAGCAGGGACAGCGTATACTCAAGAGTCCAGAAGTCAACAAGTGGAGGAGCAACAAGGGCTGAAATAGGTAATTTGTTGGAAGAATTTAAAACTGAAATGTTAAGCTCTTTTGCTTCACAAATTGATGCTCTGCAGGTAAAAAAAAGCAGGCAGAAGCAGAAGCTACCCTGGCTATTTTTTGTTCTAAATGCAGAGAAAAACACCCACTCAGGGAATGCCCACTAGATAAGGTACCAGTCTGCACGATCTGTGAAAAGGACCATGAGACCCAGCAATGCCGCTCTCTGCCGGGAATAAAAGCAGCACTGCAGTCAACTGAAGAAGAGGTTGAAGCAGTGTACCTGATGACACAAAGGAGGCAATGGCCACAAAGACAAGGTATGAATTCTAACACAGCATTTAGTCGTTGGAAT
This sequence comes from Pinus tabuliformis, assembly GCA_031772625.1. Classification (NCBI taxonomy): domain Eukaryota; kingdom Viridiplantae; phylum Streptophyta; class Pinopsida; order Pinales; family Pinaceae; genus Pinus; species Pinus tabuliformis. Next base: position 1,092,426,019 of record CM062817.1, on the reverse strand, counting down.
AATCATTCTCCTTTTCAAACAAATTACCCAACCATGAACCAAATGCAGTACCCACCCTTTAATCCGATGAATTTTCTACCCATGCAGCAACTAAGTCTTCCTTTTGCTGATCCTACCATGTGGAATCCTTGGGCTCCCCAGCAATCGTATTTTAATCAATGGAATCTGAACTGGGCAGCCCAGCAGATGCCATTTCCTCAACATCAACAATCTCTTTCCTTACCATCCAATACTCCTCCGAATAACCAAGAAATTAGACCGCAGCTGCCTGTCCAACCTAACCCCAACCCAAATAACAATAAAGCTCTACAAGTAATTGATGTTCAAAATCAATATGTCTCCCCTATTAAATGTAACGATATCCATCTTCATTCTGGGAGAATTGTTGAACCCATAATTGATGACATTACTGACTCTGATAAAGAGGAAGTTGGAAAAGAAAAACCAGCTAACAATAATGTTGAAACAGTTGAATCAGCATCTAACAACACTGCTCAAACAGCAGATCCGTCATTCCCTGAACGTCTGGCTCTCACCAAAACGCTTGAGCAACCTGCTTTTAACCTTTTAGGTGAATTGCAGAATTTATATGTCAAAATTCCATTGTTGCAAGTGCTAAGAGATGTTCCCATTTATGCTAGGACCATTAGAGATATCTGTATAAAAAAACCTGGGAGAAAAGCTAAGGACCCCCTCACAGTTCATGTGATGGGAGAACTGACAGCTTTAATGACAGAAAAAGATCCTCTTGTGAAATATGGTGACCCTGGTCACCCTACAGTAACAGTTCAGGTTGGAAAAACCTTTGTCTCTAAAATTCTAGTAGATTTGGGTGCTGCAATAAACATTATGACGCTTGAAACAACACAATTGTTGCAGTTAAAAAACTTTATTAGGGAAACTCCAACCATTCTAGAGTTGGCTGATCGCTCTACAATTAAACCTGAAGGAGTCATTGAAGACCTAATAATTTCTGTAGAATCCTGGAATTACCCAACTGATTTTGTGGTGTTACAAACTAAAACAATGTTGGGAGGTCATCCACTGATTCTAGGAAGACCTTGGCTAGCTACAGCAGATGCTTTCATCAGCTGTAGATCAGGATCAATGACCATCTCTAATGGGCAGGAAACCAAACAGCTTACCCTTTATCCTCATGCTACACCCATGATTATTAATGACAACTCTGTATGGGTAGATTATGAGGATGAAGAAACCCAACCTATCTTGAATATTGGACAAGTTTTAACTTTCAAAGATTCTACCAAAGATGAATTAATCAGTAGCTTCATTTCTGAACCTTCTTCGGTCAGCCCAGAAATGCATAATCACTTCACTGCAATCTTGGAATCTGAATCTCAGCAGAACCTGAAAACTAAAAATTTATCTCAGACAATAGCAGGCAGCTCCTCCAAAAGTACAACAATAGAAATTGAGCCTGGCAAAACATTAAATATAAATCCTAACTTAACTGATAATGAAAAACAACAGTTAATAAAGTTACTCCGGGAGAATGAAGAAGCATTTGCATGGGATTATACAGACATGAAGGGGATTTCTCCTGAGCTATGCACCCACCGCATTTATATTAAAGAAGGATCCCGCCCAGTCTGTCAACCCCAGGGACGGATGAATCCCAATTTAAGGGAAATTGTGAAGGAAGAACTTCAAAAACTGTTGAATGCGGGATTTATATATCCTATATCTGATAGTGAGTGGGTTTCCCCACTTGTAATTGTACCCAAGAAAAATGGCAAATGGAGAGTATGTGTGGATCACAGAGCTCTAAATAAAGCCACCCAGAAAGATCATTTCCCTTTACCATTCATTGATCAGGTATTAGATAATTTGGCAGGTAAGAAATTCTTTTCATTTTTGGACGGATTTAGTGGATACAATCAGATTAAGATTGCACCCCAAGACCAGGACAAGACCACGTTTACTAGCCCGTGGGGAACCTTTGCTTACAAGGTTCTTCCATTTGGGCTATGTAATGCCCCAGCAACATTTCAAAGAGCAGTGATAGGGATTTTTTCTGATATGCTAAATGATTCCTTAGAAATATTTATGGATGACTTTACTCCTTATGGAGTGACTTTTGAGGATGCACTGCAGAATATTGAAAAAGTACTTAAGCGATGTATAGAAGCACACCTTGCCTTAAGCACTGAAAAATGTCATATGATGATGAATCAAGGTATTGTATTGGGTCACTTCATATCATTCCAAGGAATTCAAGTCGATCCAGCCAAAATACAGGTAATTCAGACCCTCCCTATCCCCAAAACACAAACTGATGTAAGAAGATTTTTAGGACATGTTGGATATTATAGAAGATTTATCAAGAATTTTTCCAAAATAGCTTCTCCTCTATTTGTGTTATTAACAAAAAATGTTGAATTCAAGTGGACTGATGATTGTGAAAAAGCATTTAATGAACTTAAACATTAGTTGTCTACAGCTCCCATTTTGAGAGGACCTGATTGGGCACTACCCTTTCATATATCCTCTGATGCCTCAGATACTGCAATTGGAGCTGTCTTGGGCCAAGAAGAAAATAGTCTTCCATATGCTATTTATTTTATCAGTAAGAATATGACACCAGCTGAACTGAATTATACAGTCACTGAGAAGGAATTCCTAGCATTCATTTATGCTATCAATAAGTTTCGACATTATATTACTGGCTACATTACTTTTGTGCATACTGATCACTCGGCCATTAAATATCTAATGAATAAATCAGTTACAAATGCTCGAGTTACCAGATGGTTATTATTATTACAAGAATTTGACATCGCAATTGTAGATAGGCCAGGAAAAGAGAATGTAGTTGTTGATTTCCTTTCTCGATTAAAAACTGATGAAAATATTCCAATAGATGATTCTTTTCCTGATGAATATTTATTTGCAGTATCTGCTCACTCACCTTGGTATGCAGACATTGCCAACTATTTAGTTGTAGGAAAATTACCATCGCACCTATCACACAGGGAAAAAAGGAAGATCATTCAGCAAAGTGCTAGGTACAGCTGCATAAGCGGGTGTCTTTTCCACACAGGACTCGATCAGGAAATCCGAAGATGCATTGGTGAAGATGAAATTTATGATGTGTTAAAAGCTTGTCACGATGGCCCTTGTGGAGGGCATTTTGCAGATAAAAGAACAGCACACAATGTACTCAGAATGGGTTATTATTGGCCCTCACTCTTCAAAGATGCAAGGAAATATGTGAAGGCATGTGATAGCTGTCAAAGAATGGGCCAGCCTAAACACAGGGATGAAATGCCACTCAAACCCCATGTAATTCTCGAACCTTTTGAGAGATGGGCATTAGATTTTATAGGTCCCATTAATCCCCCATCCAATCAAAGAGTGTACATATTAGTGTGCACAGATTATATGACTAAGTGGGTAGAAGCTAAGGCACTCCTTAAAGCTAATGAAGAATCAGTACTAACATTTTTATTTGAAGAGATCTTTGTTAGGTTTGGATTGCCTAGAGAACTAGTCACAGATGGAGGACCTCCTTTCAACTCTCATGGCTTCAAGGATACACTTCAGAAATATCATATTAAGCACAAAATGACTACACCTTATCACCCCCAGGCAAATGGGCAGGTAGAAAGCACCAATAAAGTCATAGAAGCCATCTTGACAAAAACAATAAAGGAGAATAGAAGGGACTGGTTTCAAAGGTTGCTTGAGGCACTATGGGCCTATAGAACTACTTGGAGGAATACTACAGGCTTTTCACCTTATGAATTAGTTTTTGGAAAAAATGTTGTTTTCCCTGTAGAGTTTGAAATCAAAACTTTAAGAACTGCTTTAGCTGTTAACCTTGACTTGACTGATGCACAGACAGCCAGGTTGTAGCAGCTTCAGGAATTGGACAAGAAGAGACTGGATGCCATCCATCAAACAACCATGATATAGCAACAAAGAAGTAGGTGGCATGACAGAACCATCAAGCAAAAGCAGTTCTAGAAAGGTAACTGGGCTCTACTCTATGACTCCCGTTTTGAGAATTTCCAAGGTAAGTTAAGAACAAGGTGGTTAGGGCCTTATGAAGTAGATGTTGTTTTTCCAAATGGGACAGTCAGACTTTTAACGATTAATGATAGCAAAACACCACTACTAGTGAATGGGTATCGACTCCGTTTGTATCAGCGGCCTGTTTCTAAAGAATAGTTTAAAGCTACTTGCATGACAGACATACACTATGCTTTCCTGGGGGAACTTGCTGTCCCTCAAGGCACCTAAATTTCTGTTCATTTTTTTTTTTTTAGATTATATATTATTTTCAACTAATAATCCCTGCCAAGGGTTGCCATGTTACAATTCATTATTTTGCAGATCTTAGTTTTGGAGAATGGCTGAGAACAAAAACTTCAAAAGAATCACTTTGCAGACTTGGGAACGTTTTTGGACCATAAATCAGTCTTTCATCATTTTCTGTTGCTGCAACACCAACTCCCGTTGCTGCAACACCATTTCCTGTTGTTGCAACACCACTTCCCGTTGCTGCAACACCATTTCCCGTTGTTGCAACACCATTTCTCGTTGCTGCAACACCATTTCCCATTGCTGCAACACCATTTCCCGTTGTTGCAACACCATTTCCCGTTGCTGCAACACCAACTCCTGTTGCTGCAACACCAACTTCCGTTGCTGCAACACCACTTCCCATTGCCGTAATGCCTTTTTCAGTATTTTTCTCATTTATACTAAAAAAGCACCAATTTCTCCATTTCAGTTCCCAAGAAATGAATTATGATTTGCATAAAACATACCATTTCCTACCAAAAGAACCAACCATACACTATGATGATTACAATCCTCCACTATTACTTCCCGTCAGTAATAAAAACCGCTGGTATTCTCATACTCTTAGACCCGCTTTAATCATTATTAATCCAGCAAAAGACAAGATAAGACTTTTCTACGCAGCAACTAAAAAGGTAAAATATAAAGGTATGCATGATTATGCATGGATATTAAATAATAGTTAATGTGGAGATGTTGATAGGACTACCGAATAATTGTACTTCCAATCATATCACTTAGCCGTAGCTTTTGGGGGGGGATTACCGAAGCACTGTCATAATTGTATAGCATGTCAACTGCCGCCGCCCTTAACTCTCCCGGTAATATGTAAAAGTCACCTCATCGTGTCATGTTACCATTTGCAACAGTTTACTCTGGACTGAACTCGGAAACTCGGCTCTGTACTGAGAATTCTCACTGAAACAACAGCTATGGGAGGAAATCTCATCACATACGAACCTGGCACAACAACACTTCTGGAGCTCTATCCCGAGGCCTACCAAATCTTCCTGCAAGTGGGATGGCTAGATTATTTTAGGAGACTCCCAGATTTCGACGCACAGCAAGTCCTTGAGTTTGCATGCAATTTAACAGTAGGGTTTTCCGTCGTTCAGGGAGTACAAATTCCAGTCACAGAGGAAGTCATAGCCCAAGTTACCGGGCTACCAGCTAATGGCACGCGCTGGTTCAGTAGGAAGCATCTGATCCTCAACGCGCAGCAGGATTTTCTTAAACCAGTCGAGCAGGTGGAACCCAAGGGCAGAGGCGTAGCACTTCAATCACTACCTCAACCATGGCCGAAAGTTGCTGAGTTTGTAAAGCAATACCTGACGTGCGAAGGCCGGTACCAGGTAATTTACCAACACGATTTTGTCTTGTTGAATCATTTGAGGCATGGTCAGTTGATAAATATGCCATACTATCTATTGGGATGTCTTAAAAATATGTCACGTTACACTGTCAACGCAAAGCATCCGCTCCATTCCTTGAAACACCACCGTCTAGCTCAATTATTGATAAATAGAGGCCTTGCCTTAAATAACCCCCCTCCCCTCATTAATCCCCACCAAGAGGAAGAAATCCCTCAGCCAGAGCAGGAAATTCCTCATCAGGAAGAGGAAATTCCTCACCAAGTTGAGGACATACCTCAGCAGGATGAAGAAATTCCTCAGCAAACAGAAGATACTTCAGAGCAAATACCCCAAGAAATTCCCCAGCAAACTGAAAAAACTCCCCCACAAGTTGCTGAAAATGTACAATCAGCAGTAGAAACACCCATGCAAACGACCCCATCCCCCAATAAAACCGACCCATCCACTCCCATACTTAGTATTTCTACCGACGACTCTGATGATAACATCCCTATTACCCTTCTCAAACGAAAGAAGTAGTAGAAAAATGAAACCCCACCGAAAAGAAGAAGAACTAGGGCTTCGGTCAAGACAGCTGCTATTTCCGCCACTGCCCCTATTTTAAAGGAAGCTAGCCGAAAAAGAAAAATATCTGAATTCCCTGCTTCTCTACCAAAGCGAAGGACTCGGTCGTCTGAAACAGCTAAATCCCCTAGCCCCACTCTCCCCAGCTCTCCACCCATCATGTTAAGAACCCAAACTTCCACCAGCCCTGAACACTCCCCTTCTTCACGCTCTGGGGCTGAGATGCAGAGTGTTCACAGTTTCGTGACATTATCTTTTGAGGCAGCTGTCACACAAGAACCAGCTGCCGACACCCAAGGTAATATTGGCCAAGTGGCTGCGACAGAAACAGCCACTACCCCACCAGGTGACACACAAGAACCACCTGTTGGGGGTATAAATGATCAAATGAGTGCTGAAACACAACCTCTGCCTCCACTGGAACCTGCAGTTCCACAAGCTCAGCCTACCATATCTGCCCTGCAGGAAGAAATTGAATTTCTGAAATCCCAAATTCAGGATTATCAGGAGGAAATAATAAGGGTCAAAGAAGCTTATCAAAATGAACACAACCTGCACATTTTAGCACGGGTAGCATCTGCAGCGGAGAAGAGTAAAGAGAGTGAATATATGTGCACTAAGTGTGGTGAGCTCTACACTCAAGTAGGATATAAGATAATTGCAGTACCAGTGACTGGAGTCATTCCAGAACCTTTTGTTGTTGTACTTAAAATGGAAGAACCTGATGTTACACAAGAAGCAGCGGGCCCTTCAAAATTGCAGAAGCAAAAACAGAACCACCACAATCCTCTGCTGTTATAGAGCAACCTGCTGCAACACAAGAACCAGCAGGCTCTCCAAAAACTGTACAGGAGGAAACAGAGCAACCTGCTGTAACACAAGAACCAGCAAGTTCTCCAAAAACTATACAGGTGGAAACAGAGCAACCTGCTGTAACACAAGAACCAGCAGGTTCTCCAAAAAGTGTAAAGAAAGAAGTAGAAGAACTTGCTGTAACACAAGAACCAGCAGGCTCCCCAAAAATTACAGAACAAGAAGTAGAAGAACTTGCTGTAACACAAGAACCAGCAGGCTCCCCAAAAATTACAGAACAAGAAAGAGAAGAACTTGCTGTTATGCAGGAATCAGCAGCAAATGACCAAGAAGACACAGAATCACCCCGGCCTACCCAAATTGTTATGGAACAAGAAGAAGAAGAATTGGCTGTTACACAGGAATCAGCAGGAAATGGAGAAGAAGACATAGAATCACCCCGGCCTACCCAAATTGTTATGGAACAAGAAGAAGAAGAATTGGCTGTTACACAGGAATCAGCAGGAAATGGAGAAGAAGACATAGAATCACCCCGGCCTACCCAAATTATTATGGAACAAGAAGAAGAAGAATTGGTTGTTACACAGGAATCAGCAGGAAATGGAGAAGAAGACATAGAATCACCCCGGCCTACCCAAATTGTTATGGAACAAGAAGAAGAAGAATTGGCTGTTACACAGGAATCAGCAGGAAATGGAGAAGAAGACATAGAACCACCCCGGCCTACTCAAATTATCACAGAACAGAAAATTCTTGTTGATGCCTATGCACAAACTGAATCTCCCTCTGTCAGCGATGCATGCATAGAGACCGCTAGTTTTCAGGAATTAAAGGGAATATGGTGGAAAGAATATGAGCTGTCACAAGGGAAAGCATTCCAACAGCAAAAGGGAATCTGGTTCAATTATGCATATAAGAATTGGGAAGCACTTGAGCAGTCTAGAGCTCAGTACAAAGAAATTAAGGAACTAAAAGCTAGACTGTCCCAGATTTTTGATTTGGTTCAAAGAATACTTGCTACAAGAAAACCTTCCTTCAACTATGCAGCATTTTTGAGGGAACGACTAACATTCTTACAGATAAAGGCAGTTAGAGATGGTAGACCTCATCAGGTGATTACATCAGAACAATTTATTGAAACCTTTGCAGAAGCACCCAAGAATGATCAGAATTTGTTGTGTGAGCTTTATCTCCACAACGAAGCTATGTCTGAAGACAGAAAAATGAATATACTCCCTCTTGTTGGCGACATACAACTCAGAGCTTTCATTTCCTTTCTAGCCAACCAACTCACTTGGCAAAATGCTTTCATCTCAGCACAACACAATGAACATAACTGCCTCCTTTGGATTAGGGCTGAACCTCAAAATGCAGCTACTTTCATTGCACAGCACCAAAGAATTTTAAGCGAACCTGGAATGACTGATCACATTAGGCAACTACAAGCAGTGGTCTTGCGAGATTGCCAGCACTATGTGAAAACAAAGGCGCCTTTGGCTATTAAAGCCAACAACCTATTCTGGGAATACTGTCCCAAGGAAAGACAGGAGTATCATCCCTACAATCCCCCCAATCTATAGGCAGCAATTTCAAGGGTACCTTACTATGTTAGATGTATGGAACAATGTGCTGAAAAATGGATTGGCTACAGATTTAAATTTCCCCTCTTATGGTTATCTGGTCAGCAATACAAGAGTCAGTTTAGATCATCCAAAAAGGAAGAGGTGGCAGCATGGAGGCAACTAGAGAGTGTCTGTGGGTTCAGAAATAGGTTTGATAACACCTTCCATAGCTACTGTATCAATAATTTACACTCTTCATCCCAGTATTCTTACTCAGATTCAGAGTAAGCATTGCATGAGGACATGCAACCCTTTCAGTTGGGGGGGATGTTAGGACTCCAAATTGACCACTTTTGACCTTGTATTTTTGCTATAATATTACCCTCTTCAGTCCATAAGTTGAAAGCCTTGATTATATAATGACCTAATCATTCCAAGGTATGAAGTAACTCTCCTCATTACTATATGTTTAATCATTCATTACATATTCATGTTATCTTTATAATTAATCTTTGGAGAAGTTAACCAAGTTGCTAAGTAACCGTTGAACTGTCTAAAGTCTACAGAAATTATAGTTCGTAGTTGCTGCAACACCAGAAACAAAAACTACGCAGTTGCTGCAACACCAGCAATAGCAACTATCTAAAGCAGGGAAAACGTTATTTTGCAACAACTGGAACACCGGAAATGGCAAGCAGAAACAACAACTATCAGAAGATCGGCAGAGCTCCATGCTGACACAGCACGATCAGCAACTGTCCAGAAAGGGTAAAACACAGTTACAGTTGCTGAAACACCAGGAACAACATGAGTTTACTAAATCAGCAACAATGGTGAAGCGGCAAAGGATAGTACGAGGATTCCAAGAAGACGGTTGAGGTTCGTTTACCAGCTGTGTAACAGTAAGAGACCCAAGAAAGAATACACCGTCACACTGTTGTAACGACATCCTGTAACAAGGATGGATTTCTTATTTTTGACAAAAAGGTTAAACTGAATGAACTATGACGGTCTATTGTAATAGATGTCTCCTCTATAAAGAGGAGACATCTACATTAGAGGGGGGGAAAAGAAAAAAGAAAAACAAGTTGTAAGGGAAATTTTGAAAAACAAAAGCAAGTCTGAATCTTCATTGTAACTGGACATTTTGGCAGATGAATAAAAGGTTGTTCTGAGCATTTAATTCAGCATCTGTGTTCTGGGGAATCTTGTGAGAGGGACAGGGCCCACCTTCTTCACAAGATTCACCCATTTATTTTCTGTTAGTGTGTGAGTGTGTTTGAATTCTGTAGCATTACCTCTGATAATTTCCTTTTGCTGATACTCTGTTTTGTTAGTTGCTTGATATTGTAAAAGAGTACTTCACCGGTGATTAGGAATTGCAGTGTGTATTGGCAACTTGGTTACAGGGGCAGGTGCTAAACATCCTTACCCTGAGGATAGGGTCCTGATCCTCTGCTAACAGAGCAACCATTATTTTTCTTTGCAGATTTGTATTCTTAGTTAACTGCTTTCATTTCATCTCTGCAATATATTTTAACTGCTATAACATAGAGTAAGGAGTTTGACAGAAAATAGAATTGTGTATACTACAGCTTTTAATGCTTTTAGAGTTAAGTACATACAGTACGAGGTCACCTTTGAAATAAAAGGACTTTCCCGGGTTGACAAATTAATGTGGTACTCGACTGTTTAATCAATAAACAATTCGAGTAGCCAACATCATCCAATGCTCTTTTTTTGGTAAGTTGGTTCTATATTTCCTCACAAAATCTTTAGAGCGGTTTCATAAATCTTATGAGCATCATAATGCAATACTGTTGAGGGTGGCCTCAACCTGCCCAAAGGGAAACCAAGTATTTTTGGCGACCTCCCTATAGAATAATTGTTCCAAAACTCAAACATCTTAAGCAACATAAACAAAATGAAACCATCTATAGTAAGTTCCAAAACATCATCCTCAAAACAAACATAACTAGGTTTATGAGTCAGATGAGGTGACCGGATCCAAATCCTTAGCACTCGAACATGGTGGGGATAGATTAGTAGAGATACATGGTATATGATTCTCATACGATCCAATCTAGCATTAACTCGTCCCAAACAAAACTGTTGATTTCACTACTTCCTTTTAACATATTCCAAACTGGAAAAGATATTATAATGCTTCGTTTGTTTCTCAGCCAACATCTTGCCCAACAAGGTTTTCATTTTCCAATACAAGCAAAAGGCATGGAAGTACTATTTTCTCCTACCTCTAGTATGACCAGGATTAGGGACCCACTATTCAAGTGCATCAAGAAGCTCAAAATTAGAAAGGGATGACCTTTCTCTAATAGCTAAGGTTTCCATTTTGTGAATTTCTTCACGATTGTTAGGGGGAACAACAATTTGAAAAGTTTCAGCAGCATCCTGGGCTTGTTGTTTGAATTTTTTAGGGCCATGAGGACCGTTTCCTCCCCCACCATGTATACTCCTCATGTGTTGATGTTGCATCTTGGCTGATAGGAAAGACCTCCTTACCACAACATTTAACAACAATTGGAACCAGAAATTGAGAGCGAGAGAGTACATAACTAAACCATTCAGAGAAAACAAGATAATGGAATCACCATACAATAAGACCCAAAACTTGTATAGGAGAGCTTGAAAATACAACCAATAGCACAACCAACATTCACCAATGAAAAACCGAGACCCCAGGGTGACACTCTCGAGCCAAGGTAGAGCCCTCATTTTAGAATATGCTTAAGGGTGTAAAACCACAATCAAAACAAGAAACCTAGAATAGAATTCTCCACCAAGTTGCGGTCCTTGAACAAAAGCAAAGTGTTTATCACAATAATATTATCAAAATGGAGAGGGGAGAGGGAATTAAGTGTTACCCAATATGTGTAAGCCTTCTAGTGATAGGGGTGGTCTTCAGAAACACTATTTGGTGAACCTACAAACAATATTCTACCATAAACTCGATGAGACTTGAACCCTTGACTTCTATCTGATTCAACAGTCTTCTTGTCCCCCAAATGACGACGAGTCCATTGTCAAATTCAATTTGTCCTCCCTAGCTTTTGCATCAGGATGCTAGTGATAAGAACTCCCAACATTCCTAAGTCAAGCCACCAATTAAAATCCTAGTAACACATATTTCATTAAAGTTGGAATTAAATAGTGGATATAGAATTTTAAAATAGAAAAAAACCTCAATTCTATTGATGTTCTTGTAATATAAATTTTCCAATTTTAATGAAATGTGTGTTTAGTGTAGAGTATACAATTGATTGCATTCACCCTCGGAATTTTCCTTTGAGTCGGACGGGACCTCCACACCGAGAGTTGCTAGTTATTTCCTCCAAGAGCCTCACCTCTCCTGAGTATTGTTCAAGCCTTTCCCGCTACCTCTACCAAATTTCATGGTGGTGGAGTTAAGACTTGCATTCTTAAGAATGCAAGGGGGTGGCCATGCCACCCCCTTCATTATTTCACATCATGTCCATCGTGTGGCGGGAACAAACCTCCACATCGCTATTACCATTGAAAAACACCCAAATTGGAGATATTATCACTCAATTCATTTCAAACTTGTTGAATGACTTGCTTTATCTAATAGGCTAATATATATTCATCTCTAACTAATGAAAAATAATTCCATAATTTTATAACTTCAAATATAATTTGATCCCATAGAATGTGTCTTTCTCCTATCAAATAAGTCAGACCTACCAATATGCTTTCTAGATGATCTACTTCTTGCTGTAATTTTTATTTGTGATCCTAATAGGTCTTGATAGTTCCATCTTTTTCTAATATGTTCTCTTTTAAAATATTGATTTCATCATCTTTCACAATGATTATTCTCTTTAATTTTCTACTTCTACTTCTCTTAAACTCAAATCTAAAGGATTTTGGTTGTTTTTTGTATGGATCTTCTTATGTGCTTGGTGTAGGTGTTGATGTATATGAGCTAAAACATTCTGACATATATGATATTTTCTTTCTTTTGTTAATATTTCAATTTGATGCTCATAATTTTCTATTTTCTTACTCATCTCTATATTATGTTCTAATAGTTGGTGCTTTTCTTGCTCAATTGCTAACATCTCCAAAGTTTGAACATGTTCAATGTTAGGCATTTTCAACTTATTTCTCAAAAAAAGAATATATGTGTCTTTGATTTTATCAAAACTTGAATGGAGCTGACATCATGGGGATTAACTCCCAACATAATTATCCATTATTCAAATTAATATATTCTCATTTTTTTTTATTCTAGTGGAAACTTTCTTCTATTTAAGAGTGTCAATTTTTTCAACCATGGCTTGTTCCTTTGACATAATTAATGAAAATTTAGTAACATCTCTAAAAAACATCTCACCAGTTTTCTGTGTAGATTCATTTTATCAATTAGAGGAATTTTATCCAAATTCTTAGAGAATTTGAGGGCTTTGTAGTCTTCAATTATCTTAATAGTTTGAACATTAAGCTCCAAAACAACCATATTAAATTATATTTTTTCAAAATCCAATGTTGATAACAACTTGGCTTAAGAAGAAACTTGTCTCCAAAGTTGAGCATACAAATATTTCCTGGTTTCTATATTTTTTCCCTTCATCTACAAATATAGAGAAAATAAATTGTCCTTCTTGTCTTGATCTATAGATGATGGAGTGGTTGCAAGACTATCTTGATCATCAATTGTTGAAACCATTGTTGATGGTACACACTCCATAGTAAACACATGTTCACTTGATGCAATATCATCTATATTTTGCACTAATATTTGTTTTTCATATTTCTAATTCTATGTTCTCTACTTCTTGGGTAGTACTGATCACATTCTTCTATCTCATAAGCTGATTGTGAAATATCCGGATGTGTTCTCTTCATAATATTCTCTTTCTATGTGTATCAATTATATGAGGTTGAGAATACTTTAATGTTTGTGTAACTTGTTGTTGAAGGAGTTGTTTCTCACACTACCAAGAATATTTATTTTCTAACTTCTCTAAATTTCATGTAAGGATCGTACCCACATTTTAATCTTTTAATTGATATGATCATCTAGGGATTATATGCCCAATGCTCTCCTTATGGAAAATTTAATTCTCTTAACATTCTATCAACTTCTGAAATTGTTTCCTTAGCATTAGCAAATAATGGCCCAACTTCCTTCTTTAATTTGAATTTTATCTACTACTTTCTAGCAATGAAATGTCCTTGATCTCACTCCAATATTTTATTAATATATTCTAATGCAAAGATACTCATTGCCATAAAGATAGGAAGTTGAAAATGGGGGGACTAAAAACCGTAATATTTGATCTTAGCATAATGTTAAAACATGTACCAAACACCTACCTTGGTATGAGGACTCCACTAAAGAATATTATTGATCTCAGTGAATGTGAATATTCTAGGGAAATTTCCTCATGGATGATGGAATATAGAATTAACATAAATTTGTTTACAAAATCTAAAAAACTTAACATTCTGAGGTCACTTTTTGACTAAATTAGTCCAATGGAGGACAAAAGCAGAATTACCCATGTGGTCTTGGAGATTTAAATGAAGATTAGAAAACTTTTCAACTTGAAAGAAAAATAAAATATAGACGAAGTAAGATTGATACCTAAAATTCTTGGTAAAATTGAATTGAACTAACTACAAGTGAATGGATTCTTCCAAATACTCACTGAAATGAAACTTAAGAAAATATTTTTTGGTGGTAATAGTACAAAGAAATGTCAAGAAACCTATGATATTTACATCTATTTTTCTATCATTGTCTTATCCTAAAATAGAATGAATCAAGGAAATAACTTGACGAGAAATATCTAGGAAATGCCAGTGCTAAATGGGGATGAAATTTTAGGAATAGGGGTTTCTAGAGCAAGTAGGGATCGCAGAAGGGTGGTTTTTTTTCTTCATTGTACAATTCTTGGAATGTAGCTTCTAAAGTTTCTTCCTTTAAAGGTCTAGTTTTATTTTTCAAGATAACCCTTGAGCATTATAAAATGGAATATGAATTAATATGGAAGCGGATGGTGATATTCCATGAAATAATTTCTCTTTTACTTGGAATATTGTTCTGAGCACACCAGATTATAAATTCAATAAATGGGTATGTTTGTGGATAATAAATCTGGCTAAATGTGACTCACAAGCATGAATGTAATATTCTAATTTATTGAATTAGGCATGGGTTTGTTGATATAATTAAAATAGGTCACAATGGGAGATAATAGTGCCAAAAATGTCAGAGTCTATATCAATTAGCGCCATTTATTTAAGGTTGGGAAGATGGGAAGTCTCAAATACATAAGAACTAGTTATTTTCATTTCCTTCTCTTTATAACAAATAAGGAAAATGAAATACAAATACCTAGAGTCTATTTGATGACCTAGAGTTGATAACTGACAATATCCTAGGATTCTTTCAAAAGAAGTGGTTTTGAATATTCAACCTTCTTCTCCAAATTTTATTAGGAATAGTGATGGTTTACCCATCATTTTTCCTTTTACCCCTTGAAGATTTATTTTCTTCCTTTTTGAGGGTCATATCATCTGACGTCATGTCGATATCATATTCCACATGTCATGTCGCATTAGGTCCACATAGATATACTATCATATGCCAAGTTGGTTTATACTTCAACTACCACATCATCAATTTTTGTTGACATGTTCACTAGTTATTAGGCCTATTGTCTTTCCATTAGCTATCAATTGCATTATCAAACACACCTACTTCCAGTGTGTCTTGAGGTCACCAATATGTCAACAAGAAGTTTATGGGGGGGTCCTCTAGTGGTTTAAAATTGTGTAGGGGGGTTTGGAGCACAAGCACTGTTACCTTGACACATACTCTTAGCAGTTAACCAGCCAATATCTATCATGGACCCACCGCACCTCTGTTATCCATGATGCTAGTTGGAGGGGTTCGTCATGGATATTGACCATAGATCTTGATATCATGTGCTTGATAATGTGCGCTACATTACCCTTTGCACACATTTATTTAAAATTTTAATCTTCAATTGAATTTTTACAAAATGAAGGGAGAAAACATAAAATATTTGTATTGAGTAGTCGATAGTAGAATTGCGGACAGCTAGGGTTTTAGGTTACAGCAAAGGTTTTTCCATGGAAAATCGCAGAGGAGGGAGCTCCACTCCCTCCTACAAGGAAGCTGTGGCCAATAAGGGCAAGAAGGTTCTAGATAAAGGCATAGATACCATTGAAGAAGGAAGAAGAAACATGGTAGAAGAGATAGAAGGTACCAAACTGAAGGAGAATAACAGCACTAAAGACAAGGAGGAAGCTGACAAAAAACAGGGAACAAAAGACAAAAGACAAAAGGGTTCTTGTAAACCCAAAGCTGAAATCACTCCCAGAGTGGTATTAAATGATCCAGCGCTGCAGGTGCACAGGGAACACATGGGCACCTATGCAATCATCTGTAAATTCATGGGATTATGGCCCACTGAAAAAGCTTTGCAAACGTGTATCAAATACCACTGGAAACCCAAAGGGAGCATTGATCTACATCTTGGGTCAAAGGGTTTCTTTACGGTGGTGTTTACAAACATTGAAGATAAAGACAGAGTGTTTGAAGGAGGGCCCTACTTCTACGCAGCAGCAGGTCTTTATATGAGGCCATGGAAGATGAACTTCGTACTGGAGCGGGAAACTTTTACTTTGGTCCCGGTCTGGGTAAGACTTTATTCTCTACCTCTTGATTACTGGAAAACTGAATCGTTAGCTGCCATAGGCAACAAATTAGGTAAATTTGTTAAAGCTTCTGAAGCCACAATAAGGGGAAAATATACCTCCTTTCCAAGGATTTGTGTGGAGATGGATTTATCAGGAGCTCTTCCGGATGAGGTAATCCTGGAGGTCTATGATGAGGAATGGGTACAAGCAGTAGACTACGAGCATATTCCGTTCAGGTGCCATAGATGCCATGAACATGGGCACCTTCTCAGAGATTTCCCTCTCAGTAAAGCAGACAACAAGAGAAAATCTAATACAATGAAAGATGTTGATAATTTTCACAAAGTGGTACACAAAGGAAAAGGTGGAAAAAAAGGGCTGAAACAACAACAAAAGGAAGGAAAACAGGTTAGCCAGAACCAGTTCCAAGTTCTTGAAGTGGATGAAGGATCAAGAGTAGAAGAGCAAGCAAGGGAAAGAAGTCTTAAGTAAAAGGAGAAAGAAGAAAATAGGGAACAAACACAGGAAAATGATAAATAGAAAGAGATCATGATGAGTGACATAGAGACGGAGATGGATCAGGAGATGACCCAAAGTGAGATGGATCTGGAGGACCATGAGCTTCAGGAGATTCTTGACAAAGAACACCTAGATCTGGAGGGGTTCTTAAATCAGGGAACAACTTGGGGGGGTAGAATCGTTACCTCAAGAAGAGTTAAGTAGAATACAACAATTGTATTTATGGAGAACTCAAGCTAAGGGTTTGGAGGGGGCAAAAAACATTGGTAGGCAGAGCAATGAAGGCGTAAAAGTGATAAAAATGACTTTGGGATTAGCACCTAGAAACCTAGGAAAGAAAAGAGGAAGGAAAAAATAGAATGAGCTACTGATGGAATGTGGTAACTCATGATAGACTCAGGTAAGATGAAAGATCTAGCCAGCTATTCCTTTACTAATCTTTAAATATGAAGTTCACATCTTGGAATATTAGAGGTCTAGGCAGTAAAAGGAAACAAAGAATGCTTAGTAATAGAATGAAACATGAGGCTCCGGATATAATTTTTATCCAGGAAATGAAATGTTCCATCCAAAAGTTAAGACAAATACATAGCAAATGGCTCAGCAGATTTGAGTTTCTAGAAGTAAAGGCAGAGAATTCAGCAGGAGGTATTCTCTCTATCTGGAATCCTCAAAGAATAGGCATAATAGATGCTGAGGCATCCAGGAATTATTTATCAGTGGTCATTCAGCCTGTTGGAGACAGGGAAACTCCTTTATTCAGCCTGTTTATGGCCCTCAAAGAATAGATGAAAAACTCTGGTTCATAGAATCCCTGGTGGATCTTAGGGATAGACATGCAGGGATACCTTGGATTATAGGGGGGGACTTTAATATGATTAAATCTCTTTCAGAGAAAAAAGGGGGAACAAGAGCTCTAAATACAGACTCTTTGGCCTTTCAAACCTTTACAGATAATATGAAGCTAGTGGATATGGAGACAAACAATGGCTGCTTTACATGGAATAATAAAAGAGGAGGAGAGTCTCATGTAGCCTCCAAGTTAGACAGATTCATAATTTCGGAGGATCTTATGCTAACAGATAAGGAAATAATAACAAGGGTTCTTCCCTTTGGAGGATCAGATCACTGGCCAGTCCAAATGGAGATTCAGGGCATAGGGACTCCTCAGAATAGACCTTTCAGATTTGAGAATATATGGCTCTCACACCCAGAATTTATGAGAAATATTGAAAAATGGTGGAAGGAAGATTTGCATATTCAAGGAACAAGAATGTTCCTTCTGCACAAAAGATTAAAGCACATCAAGATGAAACTAAAAGAATGGAACAAGAATGACTTTGGCAACATTTTTGTTGAAAAGAAATCTGTTGAAAACAAAATGCAGGAACTCAACCAAGTCATGATCAAGGAGGGCTTTGACAAAGACAAAAATGATCAAGTCGAGAAACATCATCAAGAATGGGATAACTTGTGTAAACAAGAGGAAATATTTTGGAGACAAAAATCCAGAGTTCAATGGCTAAAAGAGGGAGAATGCAATACCAAATTTTTCCACAAATCCACTATGGCCAATAGAGCTCACAACAGAATCTCATCGATCAAGAATGAGAATGGGCAGATTCAACAATCACACGAGGACATAGAAGCTGTGTTGGTCCAGCACTTCCGAGGCATAGCTCAGGAAAACAACCCAGAAAGAGATCATTACATTAGGGACTTGACCAGTCATATTCCTAAGCTGGTGTCTAGAGAGGAAAATTTCAACCTTAACAGATCAGTGACTGAAAAGGAGGTCAGTGAAGTCCTCAAAGAAATGCAGAATGGTAAAGCACCGGGCCCAGATGGCTTCAATGTGGATTTCTTTAAAGCCTGCTGGAATATTGTTAAATAGGATATTTTGAGGGTTGTGGAGGATTCCAGGTTGAACAAAACTATCTTGAAGGTGCTCAATACCTCCTTCATCTCCTTGATACCCAAACATGACAATGCTCAAACTCCAGAAAGGTATAGACCCATTGCTTTATGTAATGTGGTCTACAAGATAATATCCAATGTAGTGGCCAACAAAGTCAAACCTCTGCTTCCTTCTCTGGTATCGGGGGAACATACTGGATATGTAGAAGGCAAAATACAGGGACTTCAACTAACAGAGAATGGACAGGTTTTAACTCATCAACAATTTGTAGACGACACCTTGTTACAAGGTATCCCCACAGTTAAGGAGGCTTTAGCGTACAAACAAATTCTAAATGACTTTGCCATGGCTACAGGTATGGAAGTTAATCTTTCCAAATCAAAAATATTTTTCTTTAATACCAATATTGCTATTCAGAGAAACATCTCAAGAATTCTAGGCTTTCAAAGGGATTCCCTCCCTTCCAAGTATCTGGGAGTGCCTCTAACTGCAAAACCTTTGCATAAAAGCATTTGGGAACCGTTGATCAATAAGATGCAGGACAAAGTCAGGAATTGGACCATCAGATCTTTAAATCTGGCAGGGAGATTGGTGCTAGCAAAATCGGTGCTCCAATCTTTCCCAGTTTTTATGCTATCAGCTCTCCCAGCTCCAAAAGGAGTTCTGCAACAATTCAGAAACATCCAAAGGGATTTTCTCTGGGGCAAGGAGGAGAATAGAAAGAAATGGGCATTAGTCTCTTGGGAAAAGATTTGTAAACCCAAGAACCAAGGAGGCCTAGGCTTGGATGATCAGGAGATACTCAACAATGTTCTAGCAGCCAAACTTTGGTGGCATTGGGTTAAAGATCCAAAAGCCCAATGGGCAAGTATTTGGAAAGAAAAATATGCCAGTGCCTGGCATCATACTGATCTCATAAGGATGTCTGGAAATATAAGGGGCTCGTCCATCTGGAACAAGGCCTGGGAGAATAGAGGCTTAGTACAAAGAAACAGTTTTTGGGAAATCAGAGAAGGGGATCTAGCACTATTCTGGGAGGATAAATGGCAACAAGAACCAACATTGTTAAAAGAAGAATTTTTGGGCCTTAAGCATGAAACAGATAACCAAGGATTAATAAAAGTAAAATATTTTTGGGATCACACTACCAATTCAGGAAAATGGAGAACTTGGAGAAACATAGATTGCAGAGATGATGGACCCATGAAAACAAAAGCAGAGGCACTCATGAGAATACTGGAACAAAGGATGATTTTAGTTACTGAGGGGCAGGACCAGCTAAGGTGGGGCAACAATAAAAAAGGCATCTTTAATATCAAAGAGGCTAAAGGTTTTCTCCTGGAGCTGGAGTCCCATGCTCAGGACAGAATTTGGCTGAACCTATGGAGACATCAAGGGTGGATGAAGATCAAACTCTTCATGTGGCTGGTGTATCACAAAAAGATCTTGACTTGGGACAACATCCGGAAAAGGGGTTTTCTGGGGCCTTCCAGATGCCAGCTCTGTGAAGCCCAAGAGGAGACCATGGAACATCTTCTCAACAGCTGCACTTTCACTTCTAGGTTATGGGACACATTTGCCACCATTTTCCAAAAAACGGATAGGGACAAAGAGAGTATCATCAATACCCTGAGCAATTGGAGAAGAAATTTTTCAGACAATGAAGTTCTTAACTATGCTTGGGCTCTCATGCCAAGCTTCATTATATGGAACGTCTGGAAGGAAAGAAACAAGAGAATTTTCAAAAATGAAAAGAATCCTTCTCTTCGCCTGTTTGAGCAGATCTTAAAACAGCTTAAGGAAACGGTTGGCACCACAGTGAGAAATCTTCCCAATAATCCTCCCTCAGAGGCTGATAAGAAAATTCTCAGGCAGTTGGGTATGCAAAGGATCATTCCACAAGGCCTGAATAGGAAAGTTTTCCTAAAGGAAACTGAAAAGGAGTTCTGGCATCCTCCCCCGAGAGGTTTTTTGAAATACAATATAGATGGCGCTTCAAAAGGTAATCTGGGATCTGCGGGTTTTGGAGGGGTTCTGCGAGATGAAGATGGGAGTATTCTATTCCTCTTCCATGGTCATTTAGGAAAAGCTACCAATAATATGGCGGAACTAATGGCTCTGGAGCAATGTTTAGATTATCTAAAGCAAGACAATTGCTTAAATGTGGTGATAGAAGCTGACTCTGAGTTAGTCATTAACTCGGTCAAAAGAATCAGTTGTGGAACAGAGCCAAAGAAAGTCTCTAATCACTGGAGATTAATCCAAGTCTTCCAAGGTCACCTTCAGGGACTACGTATGGTAAGATTCAACCACGTACACAGAAAGGCCAACAAGCTAGCGGATATACTGGCAAACCAAGGGGTAAACTGTAAGGAACGCACTGTTTCAATGGGGTGGCAAGTAGTGCCTCAGGGCAGTCTGAAAATTCTCTGTCACACTCAAGTGGAAGAAGATAGAGAAGTGTATAGAAACAAAACTATAGAAGCAAGATAGCTATGATTTGGCCTCTGTATGTTTCCCTAATTTTGGTCAGGCAGGTCTTTGGTAAGAGGCAGGCATTGAACGGTCTCAACAGCACGAGTAATTCCATCTTCAAAATTCCCTGGTGTATCGTGGATGGATTTCTCAGGTTATTGGGTGTTAAGTTCAGGTTCGGTTTCGGGTTCAGGAACCCGAGCTTGTTGACGAAGGAAGGGTATCCGGGCTTCTCCAGTAGCAGTAGTATTCCTTTTTCCCCTCTTCAGAAGACAAAACCATTCATTGAGTGGTATTTGTTTGATCGCTCCCCTCTCAAGCGGGAAGTGGTTTTCGCGATTTGGGAGCGATCCCATACAGCTTCTGACATGTGGCGGGGGGTCGGTATGGTAAACCACCCTCATCGCACACTAAAGATCGACACCATGAAGCAGTGCGATATCGCCAGCATCCGTCGGATCTCGAGGTTTGGATCAATGATCAGGAATGATCGTGCTATTTTGTGGGACCCGATCTTAAGTTATACGATGGCTTTATTTCATTTCGAGTACGGTGGCAGTGTTATCTTCCGTGTTGATCTCGCTTCAAGATTGGATTTGGTAGATTTCGGGCGAACTTCCTGCTCGAGGGTTATCCCCCCTGGCGGACCCGAAATCCTTTTATGGTGGTCTATATTTTCTCTTCGGGTCCGATTCATGAATTATAGAGGTTGCTTGTTTCCGTTCCGAGATGAAGCCATGTCCGTCAGATCACTGAAGGCGGATTGAACGGTCTTGGCGATTGTTAGTATTCTGAAGGACTAGTTGTTTTGTTTGAGGGCCCTTGGCTCGGAACCCAAAACTTTGTGCGGCTAGTTAACTCTAGGGCCCACATATTTTTTGGGTATATTGTAATTTATGTAATTTTTTTTTACCGATTCAATTGAATAGAAGGACCGACTCTTGCTTCAGCAAAAAAAAAGAATTTTTACAAAATGAAGGGATAAAACCAAATTTTTTGTAAATAACTTTTTTCTCTCACATAAAGTCAACAAAAATATTTCTCACTACAACACAAGCTCGAACTCGGGATAGTGTCTTGTTAGAAGAAACTAATAATCTCATATTAGTGCCTTCACCTTGGGATATGGAGTCATATATTACAGTTGAAAAACTGCATGCTTCCCAATGTCAAACCAATCCTCACTGAAACTACTAATGGTGCCAAGACTGAAATGAAATGTTTCAGATATTTCCCTTTCACAGGTAGATCTAGTAAATCACCATCTAAATTCTAAAGAATAAATTTGTTGTTTCCTTTTTGCTACTATAACCTTAAATGGTCTAAACCAAATGTTGTTAAAATTTCCATGCTTTCCTTTATCTTCTCGTCTAACACCCCACCTTAATACCAAATATCCTATATTAAAATTCATGCCTTTAGCTCTTTTGTCAAACACACTTTTTATTTTATCCTGGTGTTGCAATTTTTCATCCACCTATAACCTATCATGTTGTAGTTCTATTATTTGATTGATCCTTCTAGTAAAATTGTTAGGATCTTCATGAGGATATTGTCTAATCTTCATAATGTTGAAATATGGCAACAAGGATATTCCAATTTAATTTGTCCTTGAATTAAATTGTGAATTAAAATCCAATTTAGTCTTAACAACTACTTGGAAATAATTGAATAATTTATTTTAAACTAATTAGTTGGAGAAATTCAAGTTAGAAGTCTTTCTGAAGTCATGCAAGAGTTATCCCTTAGATTAAGGAGACAAAATTCATTTATATTTGAGTTGTAATTAGTTAACTCATTTTACTGAGTTAAGTCCAGTTAAATTAGTTCCAAATTGTTTGAGGGACTAATAGTGAGTTAATAGCCAGTTGATGCATTAATGCACTCAACTAGTGCTACTCCAGTTAACTGAAGATTCCCTCATCAAAAACTCATGCATGTCTATTCTGAGAAAGACCTAGTTGAGATTAATGTTCAAGGACAGTGTACTATCAGTTTCATGTGTTTTCTCATGGAGAAAACTCATCCATGCAGTCAAGGATTCATACTTGAGGATTGCGTAGTTTTGAAGGCTGGTTTTCCACTTGGTAATGGGTTAATCATCCACAAGGAAAAATGCAAGGAAATTGGAGCTTCGAGGGTAGAGAGGAAGGCTGGAGAGAAGCCAAGATTGCTTGTGAGCATCTATGAGGATTTTACTGAGAGTTGGCTAGCTATGAGAGCTAAGGCTTTGTATAATTCCTATGTATTTCTACCATGTATGATAATACAATAGTGTGGGGTTTTTATCTGAGACTTTCCCCAAAGTATTTTCATTTGTATTATGCCATTGATTCTTCTTCTTCTAGTTATATTGTTTAGCTCGATCTTTAAGCTTCTGCAAATTAATAGTAGAATTAGGTTATAGTATTTTGCTTTGATTTATATTGCATTATTGGGTTAACCTATCATAGATTTGATGCATGGTATCAAAGTTGTGAATGGTATACTGAGAAGAGAATTTGAAGTTTGAAGTTCAGGGTTGCAGGTGTGTTATCGGGAAAACTAGTGTCCATTTAGAGCCGCTAGTCCCACTAAGACGGGTAGCTATCTTAGAAACAAACAAACCAAAGTTACTTGTGTTTTCATTTATGAGAGATAGATGAGAGAGAAGCAGAGAGTACCAACCTCAGTCTTTCACTAGTCTCCTTGCTTGTTTCCTCTCTCCCTTGATAGAGCTTTAACCACTCCTTTCTCACTTGTCCTGCTTCAAAGAACACCTGTAGAGTCAAGGCAGAAAAATACCATCAAATCATAGAGATCTATAACCATAAATAATATAAGATCAGATGTATATTAACCATACAAATGCATATACAAATACAAGATTCAGAGATATACAAATATATGGAGGAAAACTCAAATAGCTTTATTGATAGAAGTAGTAGAAGAGAGGATTACAACCAAGTTGTCTGATCCATCATCATCCTCCCAGCATGACAACCCTCTTCACCTTATACAAAGCAAGATCACCTAACAATACAATGTCTTCAAAGAGAAACCAACAGCACTTCCTTACAAATTACAAAATTCTAGCCTCTGGATCTCTAGGATGAGGGATCCATATATAGATGTTTGCAGGAGAGTGAGTCAGCTTCTTGGTTCCACTTGGAGATTTCATGATCTCTTACTCATCCCTGGGCGAATTCAGAGAGGCAAGTGTCATATGAGCAGTTTCTAAAAGATTCTTTGAGTTTCCACCTAGAAAACTGCTTCTGCCATTTGTCTTCTCTCCCTCATCGCACCCTACAGAAGGGATTTTTAGTATGCATCGCACCCCTCGTGTGTAATAGGTGAGATGCATTGCACCCTCAACATGGAGCAGTCTGTATGGTCCAGTTTTGACTAGTTCTGAGCAGTTTTTCAGGGAGAACTTCTGGGAAATGATGTAATCAGTTGACCTTGCTCCTTTAGGGTATGAAACAACACTTTTAGGGGTTTGAGAGCCCTTGGTTTATTGACATATGTGATTGGGGTTGCAATGCCCAAATATGTCTATAACAGTTTCCCCCTAAAGCATGAGGTCGTAAATCTTCTGATGTCGGGTGAAATGCTTTATCATGAGGATCTGAGGTTTTTCAAACTGGAAGGTGACCTGTAATAAGATACAATACAATACATTATCTTCATAATATTTTCATGATCTAGCTGAGGTGGGCATTCCCATGCTCAGCTTTATAAATTCATTTTCATGTACATAGGACAGACAATCGTCTGTGTGGCAGACTGATGATTCTGGTAAAGCCATCATCCCTTAGCTTGGATGATTATCTGTGCAGCAATGATGTACATTTGACGTCTTTATTTTCCTGAATATATCGCAACCCGGATGGATGAAATTAGATCCAGGGTATTCAAACTCGTTCAATCTTCACCAGAAGTACAAGTCGATCCATGTGAAAAGATGTTCTGATGTCGAAGATAGAAAGACATCGCCTGATTACCAGCCAATGATGTAAGCTATTAACAGGCACGAGAGGAATCACCGATAATGATGATGACCCTCAAGGTACTGCAGTACAATTCACGTGGTGTGAATACATGAGTTGATGTCGAACACCACACAAAATCTTTTGGTCGAAGGCCATTGATGTAAACCTATCACCAGAAGTGAGAAACTTGTCATTGAGGCATGCAAGCTTCAAAGTACTGAAGGGGTTGTTCCTAAGTCAACTTCTTGGATAATGAGCTGATGTCGACAAGAAGTGACCTGTCGTAGGAGTGCCTTAATGAATCCCACATCTACGACACAGAATGGATCAAATGATTTTGTGGAGGTGAAAACGATATGATGATACAAGGTTCAGGGTGGCAGTCATGAAAAATGGAGAGTGAAGGTATTGCAACGGATGAGGCGTTAGCTGGGTTGGTGAATTCTCTGAACGACTTCTCTTGAACATATCAGCGACACTGAAATGGATTGGTAGCGTTAACCCCAAATTGGATGGTACGGAGGACCAATGGTGATATGACCAGTAAAAGGAATAACCCAACTCGACTCAATCATGGTGATGGAGTGAAAGTGTCATGTTCAAGAACGACCTGCTACCAATGAAGTTATTCAAGTTTGCTTCCCTTTTTCCCCAGTAATTTCTGACCAGTACCTCTTTTTTTTTGTCAAGCTTGAGGAGGAAAACATATGCTTGTTCTATAATTTTCCCTTTGGGAAAACCTGTCGCTATGTTTTAACGAGCCTAGCGACAGTGAAACTCGCTCTTGTCTGCATGGACAAGTTTGTCGCTATTGTTTTAACGAGTTTAACGACAAAGATAACTCGGTCCTTTTCAATTTTAGAGAGTCTGAAAAGAGACAGAAAGGAAACTCCAGTAGTCCTTTTTCGTAATATAATCCCTTAAGTCCAAAAAAGTATAAAATAATACGAAAGGGATGACTTTTCGATAGTTTTAACAAGCTGAACAAGACAAATGCTCGATCTTTTTATGTAATGATCCCTCAGGTCCAAAAAGATGAAAATATAGAGGAGGGATGGCACTTCTAATGAATTTAACGAGCTAGAGAGGCCAATTTCTCGGCAATCTTTTCATATTTTATGAGTCAGATGAAAAGAGCTTAAAGGAGACTCGTTTTTTGAGGAACGAGTGATGTTTTTGGATAGCAACTGGTTCCATGTAAGGTTTGGAACTGTTCAATCACGGCAGTGTAAAGAAGGTGGGTAATAGAATCACTCGTCGCAATTGTTCCTCAAAAGGGTTAAACAATCAAATGGAGGTGTATGATTGGCTAAAAAAGAGCGGAGGTGATGGTAAGAACATGACCAAAGTTTAAAAGCTGATAATTATGCAATCACAATGGTTATTTACTGAAGGTGGATTCATTTTTTAATGAGCTTAAACTCTGGGGGAACATGTGCTCATTGCTAGGTTTATTTTTTAATGAGCTTGAACTTCACGTAAAACTGCTCGTGTCAGTCGTATAATAAGGATGTCTCTCATTAAAAGGTTCATTTTTTAGGGAGCTTGCCCTATGCGAAACTTTGCTCCGAAGCCTTTTGTATGCAAGCTAGGAACGACCAAGTACAAGTTTAAAGGGTTGAGAGCCTACAAACTAAGAAAATAAAAGGTCATTTTTCACTTGCACACAAAAAGGTTTGCAAGCCCCTAGGTATAAACAGAAGTAGAGGCAATCATGGTGGGACCCATTTCCAGTCTTATCCCATTTTCCTAGATGGACAGGGGCATCAGACTAGTCATATATCCTATGTGGAAACCTACCTTCTCTCTGGGGTTTTCTTACCAAAGCAAACCAGGGCGCATGCCCCCTGGGTTTACTCACAATCACTGAATCACTTGCGCTCATTAGGTAGACGGACTGGAGATTGATGAGACATTCCTTGTGCAAAAAGACTAGTTAGGGATGGAATTTGACTAATAGTTGTGTTTGAACCAGGGAATCAAAGCTGGTCAACTAGGTGGACCACTCTGCCTTCATGTGGAAAACACATCACTCAGAAGAGTGAGGAAACAATAGCTCCCATGTTGTAAATGTAGTCACGCCCAAGGAGTAGATTGTAATCTAGAGGCCCTTGGACTACCATCACGTTTAGATGAACAGTTTTCCTTCTCAAAGTTATAGGAAAATTTGGAAGGATCCCTAATGATCGACTGGTTCCTTTTTTGAAGCCTGTCAGATTTTGAATCTCAGGCAAAAGCGATGGCGAACCAAGCGCTTTCCAAGTAGTTGAGGAAAGGATACTCACAGAAGCCCCGTCATCTATGATAGTTCCAACCATGATCATTTTGTAAGCTTGTACTATGATTCATAATGGTACATTAGATGGTAGGTGAGGTCTCCCTAGTAGATTCCAATCGAAGGAAACGACTAGATTGCTTGGAGGAGGGACCGAATAAACGGCCGGATGAAACTCTGACAAACTTCCTTCCTGCGGTAAAGGAACGGGTACATTTCCCCCATGTTCATCGGATTTTGTGTTAACGAAAAGAATTTGAACGATGTCGTTCTCATCCTCTTTGGTGACTGTATCATCTAAAGGTAGACCTTCCGAAGACAAGACTGGGTCGACTGCCCTCTCGACCTATTGACTTTGGTCCGGTGTGGACTCAGAGGGTCTATCTTCAATGATAGGTGCTTCTACCGACAACAACAGTGTGTCAGTCGGATTTGCAACTAGCGATGGACTCGGCAAGAGTTTCTTGTATCTAGGATGAAGTCGCTATGGTGAAGCAGGACGGTTATCCAATACTCTTTTAACTTTGTTTGAGAAAGGAAAATGGTGGAGGGCATGATCACCTTCACATAGTATACAAGGAAATTTAGATCTTCCTTTCTTTCCATTGGCTTCGTTTTCACTAGTTGATGGTGTGCTCTCAACATGATCGTCAGAGGTTGAAGACACTGGATTGTGAAAGCGGGGAGACCAGTCCCTCAGGATCCGTGGGATGCAGGGACAATTTCGATGTAGTGGTCTCCCTTGCAAATGACACATGGAGATTTAGGTTTGGATGGTGTAGTGTGTGGATTTTCACCAGATGAGGCATGGTTTCCCCCTTTCATCATTGGCTTCTTCTTCTTCTTCTCCTTCTCTTTCTTTTTCTTCTCATTTACTTGGTTTTTAGCTTTACTAGCTTCACCAAGCGAAGAGGAAGAAGTACAGGGAGAAATAAATGAAGTAGAAGGTGGGGGAGCGGCTTCAGCATCATCTGGTTGTTGATTTGATTACTGAGGAATTGTGGTGTTTTGAACGATAGAGGTCGAGAAAAGCCATATTGGCAGTCCAATTGTGAGTCCTGGAAGGGACAATGTAGCCATGTGTGGAGCACCAACATCTCCCCAAGAGGAGAAAGGACTAGGATTTCCCCCAAGGGAAAATCCTTGATTGGTAGACTCCATTTTCTCAACCTAAGACCAACGAGGGAACAGTGACGTTATTCCGATTAAAATAAATTTTATGACTCTTTGACACAACCTGCTTTTTCAATTTTTAAGAGTTGAGAAAAATCTAAAGATGACTCTAGTCGCCTTCAATTTTTAATGAGCCTGAAGTGACAAGTTCTCAAATGGACCTTTTCTTTTAAAGAGTCTGAAAAGGAATGAAAGTGACTACTCTGGAAATCTAGACAAAGGGATTACCAAACCAATTGCAAAACTGCAGAATAATTTTTACGGTACGGCAGTCAATCTTCCCGAATGCTGTGTTCAGTGCATTGCGATCGATAGGGTGGCAGACGCGGCTTCTTAAGGATAAAGGATATAGCCTATTGTAGTCTCCCAATATATACTCGACGGTACATGGGAGCACAAGTTCGTACTGACACTTGTCGTATCAAAGAGGAGAAATCACCCAACCTACGATGAAAACGATAGTTACCATGCTTTATGACGCCGGAATACGTCTCTAGCCTATACTTCTAGATGTTGTGCGTTAGGTTCCAAAGCGTTTTTATGTTCATTGAGGTTTATTTTAGAGTTGATCTTTCTTAAGAAGTTTTCCTTTAAGGTTCACCGTGTGATGTAGATATACAATTCCTAAATGTGCAATTTAAGATGATAAACAATCGTTCACTTTCTTTTAACAATGAAAATCCTAGCTACTAAGGAAAGAGAAATGAAATTCTTTCAACATAGAGCAGAGAGCACACACTAGATGCACTTTTCCTAAATCAATTACAGCATGCAGTCTAAACGCAAATGCACATGCATGTATTTTTTTTTTAGTTTCCTTAATGTGAGAATGATAAAAACAAAACTAAGTACAGATCTGAACTATCTTCTTTCAAAGCGACAATACTAACAATATTTTCTTCAAAAAACGAAAGGAAGACCAAGGTGACACTTTGCGGTTTCAAACTTAAAACTGCTTTCGACACTTGAAATACTAATCATTTCAAAATCAAGTACAATAGCAAAAGTGTAATCAATTATCTAAAAGAGGAAGACTTTATGACACTCTTTTCCTTGACTGAAAACGACAGTTGCTACACTTTCAAATCAAAAGACGACAGTTCGATTAAGCTACTATTTGCAAAGGAAAACTGTGAATGATGAAAAATACATAAAAAAACATTCACAATTGTTTATCAATGAAGGTTGAATAATGCAAAGGAAGAAGGTTTCAACAGTGATATACTAATCATAGACAACAAAACTACTGAATAAAGCTGAAGACAATGAAGAAAAAACCAAAATTTGGAGGCAGAAACAGTCTTACTCAATCATCGCACCTGTAACACAGGGAAATAGGGATGCATCTCACCTGCAACACACGGGAGGTGCGATGCATCCAGATTGCCAATGAGAGACAGTGCAATGGTCCAGGGACGAGACTGAGCTTGGTTTTCACTCACAATTTGCAACTAAGTTCAGGGGTTTAGGCTGAGCTAATGATAGACAATAAACACAAAGTATAGGGGTTGATATAATGAGGTTATTTGAGCTACCACCATGGCACTTAGGATGTTTTCAAGTTAGATGTTCAGTTCATAAATCAACTTGGAGATTGACTGAAGCAGCGTTGATCTACTTTGCAGTTGCATAGCAAAAGCAGTTCGAAGGCTAGCCGGCTTAACTTCAAGCTCTATCTGTGGTTTATAAAGAAAACAATAGTAACAAAACAAACAAACTATTCGCTCCCCAATGGAGTCGCTATTTTGTTATCGGGAAAACTAGTGTCCATTCAGAGCTGCTAGTCCCATTAAGATGGGTAGCTATCTTAGAAACAAACAAACCAAAGTTACTTGTGTTTTCCTTTATGAGAGATAGATGAGAGAGAAGCAGAAAGTACCAACCTCAGTCTTTCACTAGTCTCCTTACTTGTTTCCTCTCTCCCTTGATAGAGCTTTCACCACTCCTTTCTCACTTTTCCCACTTCAAAGAACACCTGTAGAGTCAAGGCAGAAAAATACCATCCAAGCATAGAGATCTATAACCATAACCAATATAGGATCAGATGTATATTAACCATACAAATGCATATACAAATACAAGATTCAGAGATATACAAATATACGGAGGAAGACTCAAATAGCTTTATTGATAGAAGTAGTAGAAGACAGGATTACAACCAAGCTGTCTGATCCAGCATCATCCTCCCAGCATGAAAGCCCTCTTCACCTCATACAAAGCAAGATCACCCAACAATACAATGTCTTCAAAGAGAAACCAACAACACTTCCTTACAAATTACAAAATTCCAGCCTTTGGATCTCTAGGATGAGGTATCCATATATAGATGTTTGCAGGAGAGTGATTTAGCTTCTGAGATTTTGATTAGTGTCATTTCACTGATAGTTCTTGGTTTCACTTGGAGATTTCATGATCTCTTACTCATCCCTAGGCGAATTCAAAGAGGCAAGTGTCATATGAGCAATTTCTAGAAGATTCTTTGAGTTTCCACCCAGCAAACTGCTTCTGCCATTTGTCTGCTCTCGCTCATTACACCCTACAGAAGGGATTTTCAGTATGCATCGCACCCTCTGTGTGTAATAGGTGAGATGCATCGCACCCTCAGCATGGAGCAGTCTGTATGGTCTAGTTTTGACCAGTTTTGAGCAGTTTTTCAGGGAGAACTTCTGAAAAATTATGTAATCAGTTGACCTTGCTCCTTTAGGGTATGAAACAACACTTTTAGGGGTTTGAGAGCCCTTGGTTTTTTGACATATGTGATTGGGGTTGCAGTTCCCAAATATGTCTATAACAAGGTGCAAATCGAATTCATATCATACTTCAAGGTTGGCCAATGGCGTTCAATGGCTTGAGATTCAAGTATGCCTTGGAAGGTAGCTCGAATTACATAGCATGGAAATATAGAATGGAGGCTGTATTAGAAGACAAGGGTTTCTAGGAATTCATTGATCAAGAAATCCCAAAGCCAGCTTCAACTAATGCACAAGAGTTGGCTGAGTGGAAGAAGTGTGTGGCGAAGGCGAGATGGATCATCCTTGAGGGAGTTTGAGACCATATTGTCTTGAGTCTCCATGGGAAGGATACTTCATTTTCAATGTGGAAGACACTGAAGGACCTCTACCAGAACAGTAGCGACCAGAGGAAATTGGCGCTCAAGGATAAGCTTCGAAGAATCAAGATGGAGAAGAGCAATACTATTTCCACATATCTGAACAAGTTCACCACCTGCAGAGATGAGCTTGGCAGTGTGGGAATAACTATTGCCGATGATGATATGGTTAGCCTTGCTCTCCTTGGCCTTCCAAAGAGTTAGAATAGCTACCGAAACTCTGTGAATGGAAAGGAGAAACTACCGGATTGGGAACGACTGTGGTTGGATCTTATGCAGGAGGAGATCAGTGTTATAGACAATTTTGTGCCTTGCAGCATCAGGCATGAATTGTCAATAATCCAAGGGATCCAAAGTCCCTAAACATGATGTTCCTACCCCTAGAGGAACAAGGTCAGCAAACCAACAGCTCTCAGATCAGTTCTCCACCTGAAAACACTCAAAAACAAGCAATCCTGAAATCAAAGCAGGTGCTCCACTAGGCTTCTGCGCTGAAACTCAACTCCTCCATGGTGTACCTGCGTTGCAAAGCAGGTAGAACAAAGGCCACCTGCGCTGAGCGAGATGGGACAAGTGGCACACTGATTCATTGCTCTGGAATCTTCCAAAAATGACATTTGGATCAGGGATTTCGCCTTGTGATGAGTCAGAGGCTCTGTTTCTCCAAGTGGAAGCAAGGTTCTCCAAGTGGACTCAAGAACTGAAGATCAACTGAAGAGAGAGAGGACACAAGGCAGCTACACATCAGTTGCAAGCTGACTCATCCTTTCTCAATTCATCTATATATTGAGCTCTCTCCTATGAGCTCAGGAGGCTGGAATTTTGTGCAAAGTAATGATATGTTGTTGGTTTCACTATAGAACTATTGGGTGATTGCTTGAAGGAGGTGAAGAGGAGAAATTCTTTCTGCTGGGAGGTGTTGCTGGATTGGGGCCTTCAATGGTTGTAACACTCTCAGAACTTTACTTCTTCCATTAATAAAAGCTATTGAGGTTCTTCTATATGCACTTGTTTCAATGATGTGTTGTGATAATTGTATATTTGATTTATGCTAATCCTTGAATCAGTTATGATTGCATGCTTCTTGTAGTTTCCTTCTTTGTTATTTTGCAGGATCTCATTGTAGCTGGGCCAGCAAAAGAGCAAGGAGCTGGGAGCAAGCAAGCAAAGAGAAGGGTTTGGATTCGACATTAAGCGCAAGGCAACGGTTAGTGCATTTCTTCATTCTCTCTTGCTTTCATAAAGAAGTAAACCTTAAGTAGTTTTCTTTACAGTTGTTGCTGAGGTACTATCACCCTTAGAGTGGGATAGGGTCATCCGAATCGGATACTTTTCCCTACAACAAACTGGCGACTCCACTGGGGATCGTATCTGTTTGATTGTTTGTAGTATTTTGCTATTCATTTCCTGAACAAAAGAGTACCAAATCGAAAAGCTTTTGACTATATCAAAAGCGAAGTAGAGGGCAGCTACTCTAGCTCATTTCTGAGCATGTTCATGATTTGAAGAGCTGATCTACAAGGATCCTTGTAAGCTCTTAGTGATAGCTTTTCATCTTCCTTGTCATCCCTTAGTGTGTGCTTGACTGATAGCTTCTGATTTGAGCAAAAACTGTGAATTTTTGAGAAAATTGTGACCCGAAAACTGAGAAAACGCAACTTTCGTTTTCCAAAGCAGGTAGTACACAGGCTACCTGCTTTGCAACGCAGGTCCCGAAGGGGCTACTTGCGCTGAGAGCCAGACTGGCTGTGCAGCACCTGCGTTGGCCCAATTTTGCCTTGTGCATTTGGGGTTTCCTCCCTTTTTCTTGCCGTTTTCACTATAGATTTTGCAGCCAGTTACCAGTCTTGTACCTGTTCTGAAACCAACCTTACTTGCCACCATTCCGCCTCTGTTATATAACGAAATTGTACTTGTTCTTTTGTATTTCTTACATCATTTACAATTTCCCATAAAGAAAGTGAACTAGTCTTGCTTTGACCTCTTAGATCTGAACCTGTGTTAGGCATTTTGCTGGTCTAAAGAGTTAGCTTGTTTGTTGTCCATAGCTGATTAGTCTTTTTACTTTCATCATTATGGTTTGATTTCATGTATTTCCAGTGATTAAACAAGTAAATCTTAAGGCGTCTTTTGATTTTGGACAAGCTTGTTTGTTTTCGCTTTAAATCGAAATCAAAGTTAAATAACAACTTTCTTTTTGTAATACATCAACATTAAGAAAGGGAAAAGAAAATACATGCATTGTGCATTTTGCATTTGAAAAAGGTTTGCATGATGATTTAGGAGAAAGTGCATTAGTTTGTGCTGTATGAACTGTGTGAAAAGATTTTCCTTTCTTCTCCCTCAGTAGTTAATATTTTCATCAGTCAAAAAGATTTGAAAAAGCTTGCTTCTCATCTTAGGCTGCATTTAGGATTTTTGTCATATACATCTCGTGGTGAACCTTGAAAGGCAAACTTTAAAAAGATCAACTTAAAATATACTGAATGAACCTAACAACGCATTGAAACATAACGCAAACACATAGAGGTCTAAGCTAGAGACGTGTTCCGGCGTCGTTAAACGTAGTGACTGTCGATCTCTACGAAGGTGGGTGATTCCTCCTGAGAGTCGGTGGCACTAATACGGACTTGTGCTCCCACGTACCGTCGAGTATATATTGGGAGACCCCTATAGGTATATATCCTTTATCCTTAGGAAGCCGTGTCGGCCGCCCTACTGATCGCAATGCAGTGAACACAGCATTCACGAAGATTGACCACACGTACCGTAAAACGTATTCCGTGGTTTTGTGAAAGGTTTGGCACACCCTCTGCCTAGATCTCCAGAGCAGTTTCTTTTGGCCTTTTTCAAACTCTATAACTGAAAAAGTCCAACCGAGCATTTGTCACTTCGGGCTCGTTAATACATCGAAGGAGACTAGAGTCATCTTTAGCTTTTTCTCGACTCTTAAAACATGAAAAAGCAAAGTTATGTTTAAAAGCGTCTAATAAAATTCATTCAAATCGGAAACGCAAATTTTCCCCTTTATATTTTAGTTGATCGAGTAATCCGCAATCGTGGAAGAAAGTCAATTGAATATCCGTCGTTCTCGGAGGCTTGCGAGTCAACCGTCTTTGTCTCCGGAATCGAAAACAGTCCGGACAAAGCGAGCTCGTCGAACCAGTTCAAAATCTCCTTTAAAAGTTAGAACAAGTGTTCCAACAACATCTGAGATTCTGGTTACTCCAAACATTTCCGGAAACCCTGCCTCTATAGAAGAAGTTCAACCGCCGCAAAAGGACAGTAATACTGATCCTAGTCTGGGGGCAAATACTTGTATAACTGAACCAGTTCCATCTGTAACTGGTCCAGAGAGTTTTGTTCCTCAAACATCTGTCGCTGTTGATACAACCCCTTCTTCGGCACCGGAAATCTATTACGGACCTGACGGTCTTCCTCTTCCACCTGGTCTGATTGCGATAGAGGAAATTATAGAGGAACCGCAAGTATCCACTCCAACTCATTTTGGAGTAGGGGTCACTCTATTTCCTGCTACAACAGAAGTTTGTCCATCACCAGTGGAAGTTCCTGTAGAATCGCTAGGCAATCAATTGGATAGACTCAAAATGTCTGAACAACCGTCGACATCTAGGACTGTGTCAAATGACACGGCGACGGCAGAATTACCTGCTGCAAATCCAACAATGTTCGCCGGCATACCATCTGTCCCAATTAGCTCTCAGTCGCTAGAAGGAGTCCACCAAGGGACTATCTCGGCAGTATGGTCTGTTCCTGTTTGTTCCGGAGTAATGTCTGGTAACTCTTATGGTGAGACTCAACAAATTGACCCTTTTGGGAATCAATTTAGGCCATCCAGTCCTCCAGGACAATCAATTGCCTTGAGTTCTGGATTACCACCGTATGGGGGGCAGTACGCCCTTTCATTACCCCCTCCGGGAGGGTACCCATACGGGAGTTCTCAACCTTATTCAAGTTATGGTGGAATTGCAACGATTAGTTGGGTACCTATGCTATCCCAGCCACCAAGAGTTGTATATTCTATGCAACAGTGTGTACCTGTGACGAACATCCCAACTACACCGGCTATTGTAACCGTGTCGCAAGTTCAAACGATGCCTGTTGTATGTCAACCTCAGATTTCTCAGGTTCTCATGCAACAGCCCCTTGACCCTGCGACCCAACCACAATCGCCTACTGGTGGGGCGACACAAGTACAATCGGGTACAATCACCCCACAACTTGGTCCAATGGTTAGTATAGCACAACAACCCATGGTATCGCAACCGTGGATAGTGCAATACCAACAACCACGATTCCAACAAGTGTACCAAGGTTCTGAACAGCAAATCTTTGCGAATACTGGACAACCATATATCCAAAATGGTCAAAATCAACCACTTTATGGTGGTCAAGTCCATCAACCGTATCAGTCATACCAACATCAACTCCATTATGCTGGTATGCAAAGACCAACTGTTCAGGCGATTCCATCGTACCCTGGATACGCTTCCCCTAACTTGAATCAACAGTTACCATTCGTGGCGACTTTAGAGTTGCCCGATTTACATCGGTTAACCAATTATCCAATTGCTTACGCCCCATGGTGGCCAGTGATCCCGCACAAACTCCCATCCGACATTCCTAAATTCAATGGAAATCCAGGTGAAGACCCGTCGAATCATGTGATGACATTTCATCTATGGTGTTCGTCGAACACTTTAAATGATGATTCGATAAGGCTTCGCCTCTTTCAGAGGACATTGACAGGTCCAGCGGCGAAATGGTATATAGAATTGCCAAGAGCTTCGTTCGACAATTTTAGCTCCCTTGCCACGACATTTTTAACCCACTTTCAATTACCGATAAGGTATGAAACGGGAACAGAGATATTGACTAACTTCAAACAGACAACCGCAACTCATATATCAGATCATATACATGAGTGGCGACGTCGACGAAGAATGGTTAAAACATACGTTCCTGATCAGCTTTTAGCTGAGTGGTTTATAAAGTCGTTACTTCCGGCCATAACGGAAGATGTGGCAAAGGGGGGAGTCGTAACAGAAGAGCAGGTTATTGCTCGTGCACAATATTTGGACTTAGTATATACTCAGTCCGGCACGCTCTATGACAAAATACCAGACGCCCCTAGACCAGAGTTTTCAATCCCTCCTCCTCCTAAATCAAATAGTGACTCTCATGCCGGCGATGGCGTGATTGGCACGGCAAACACGAATCCGAAAAGGACCAATCAAAAGAAGGCCCGTAAGGATTCGAATCAAAATGCGCATGAAGAAATTCTTGCTTCGGAAGTAAATGCCGTATCGACAGATAAAGGCAAGGAAACCAATCAACCAGGAAGCAAGAAGAAGCAAAACAAAGGGAAGAAGAATAAACAAGGTGAGTCATCCCCTAAGAAAAATTCTTCGAACCCTCCTGGGAATAGGAAACCGAATCCATGTCAAATATGCGATGACAAGGATCATAACACTAAGAATTGCCCATTCAAAGCTGAGCTAA
Source organism: Pinus tabuliformis (assembly GCA_031772625.1). Classification (NCBI taxonomy): domain Eukaryota; kingdom Viridiplantae; phylum Streptophyta; class Pinopsida; order Pinales; family Pinaceae; genus Pinus; species Pinus tabuliformis. Next base: position 1,092,388,705 of record CM062817.1, on the reverse strand, counting down.
AGAGGTTCTTTAAGAGTCCACATACCTCAGCTGTGTCAAGTGATCCATTTCCTAACCCAGGTCAAAATCTGGTTGATAGTGGAAACGCTTCCCCATCTCAAGTGCTTATGTTGTCAGTTTCAAAACAGCAAAATGATGCTTTGATTTCGACAAGGAACAAAGATTACGGGAATCCACAAGTGTCGAACGATAAAGGTAAAGATCAACCTAGCAGTTCGACAACAACTTCGGCAGAAGTTGTACCCCCCATCACGCATGAATTAACGATAAAACCGCCAAAGGGAGTAGTACACAAGTCTACATTTAATCCTCGTGCCAGAGCGGCACAGCATTATAACATAGTGGAAGATTTGGCACAATCGCCATCTGCTATGTCGACTCTTGAGGTACTACAACATTGCCCATCCTAAAGGCAGGCATTGTTATCAGCAATTGGTGGGGTGGATCCTAAAGATTCCAATATGGTATCCTTTGATCACAAAGGGTATGATCCTCAGTTACCAGCTCAACTAGCTTTCCTCGTCCAAGTGAAAACCCTCAACAAAACAGTTCATAGAACGATTATTGATGAGGGGGCATCGACATGTATTATGTCGATGAGTTGCTGGAAAACTTTAGGATCTCCAACCTTGTCGCGATCATCGACAACATTAAAAGCATTCGACGGAAGGATATATACCCCTTACGGTGTCCTTAGTAACCTGAAAGTTGAACTAGGGGGCAAAACAGTAGAAATAGATGTTGAAGTCATTGATGGCAATCTTGAATATAACATCCTACTGGGAAGGCCATGGATTTATGCCATGCAAGCTGTTGTGTCGACTTATTTTAGGAAGATCGCATTCCCCTTTGAAGGAGGGATTACGGTCGTCGATCAACAAAACTTCCTCCCTAATGGTTCACAAGTTACAGGAAGCGTTCCCATGATCCATGGCAGCGACCGGTCGATTCAAGATATTGGAGTAGGTCTGTTGAAAGATCCCACTATGATGGGAACTTTCGCGCTACCACCTCCTAGTTGCATAGGAAATGTACCATTTGTAGCAACATGCAATATGGTAGCCACCTTGAAAGACACAGAAGGCAAAGTCGCTATGGATCATGCAATGGTTTTGCCACCAAGCCCCATTGAAATATTGTAGCAATCAATGTTTCATGCCTGGGAGGCGAATCCCAATCAGCGCTCTTCGAGCGTTTGGGTAGATAGATCTAGAGAATATGGTACCCCATTAGATCCTTGGTCGAAAGTACATGGGACTGACGAAGGAATCTTGCAATCAATGATGATTGAGGGGGCACCATGGAATGATCACCACCATCGTTCCCTTCTTCCGGAATACGAAGAAGATACTCAGAAAGATCTTTACCACCCTTCAGTCTTTGAATTCCTAACAAATACTGTAAACACGGTGGATTCTGAGCGAAACTTATCCAATATTGAAGAGACTATAGCCATAAATATCTCGACCAAAACAGGTATTGTAGAGAATATTCATGTTGGCAAAGGTTGTTCCCCTTCAGAACTGGAAATATATAACGCTCTCTTTCGCGAATTTAGAGATGTCTTTGCTTGGTCATATGATGAAATGCCAGGCATCGACTCAAGTATCGTTGAACATGAAATTAAAATGTATCCTGATGTCAAACCGGTAAGACAACGGCTTCGACAGGTGCACCCCAAGAAAGCCGCTGCCATTAAAGCAGAAGTTGAGAAACTTCTCCATGCTGGATTCATCTACCCGGTTCCTCTAACCGATTGGGTATCGAATATTGTTCCTGTTATGAAAAAACAAGGAACAATACGAGTGTGCGTCGATTATAGGGATGTAAACCAAGCTTGTCCAAAGGACAACTACCCTACACCCTTCATCGACCAGATAATTGATGAATGCGCCGGATGTGAAATCTTTTCCTTTATGGACGGATTCTCCGGATATAATCAAATTAATAGCCGCCCACAGGACCAGTCTAAGACTGCATTTATATGTCCGTGGGGCACATTCTCTTATCGAAAATTACCCTTTGGTTTGAAGAACGCAGGGGCGACTTTTCATAGGGCTATGAATTATGCCTTCCACGACATCAAGAGCATTGTTCAACCATATCTCGACGATCTTTCGGCTCATTCGCGAAAGCGGACTGATCATCCGCAGCATCTAAGAGCAATATTTCTACGTTGCCGACACTACAAGATAAGACTCAATCCACACAAATGTGTGTTTTGCGTCGGTTCTGGTCGTTTACTTGGCTTTGTAGTCTCTAAAGATGGGATTCGTCTCGACCCCTGTAAGGTTCAGGCAATCATCAATTTGCCTCCACCTTCAAATTTGCTTCAGATTCAGAAACTCCAAGGGAAAGCAAACTTTCTGAGGAGGTTCATTCCAAATTACGCAGAACTTGCTAAAGGTTACACACGTCTTTTGAAAAAAGATGTACCCTTCGACTGGGACCAGGTTGCGCAAGCTTCCTTTGACGCTTTGAAAGAGTCTCTAGTAAAAGCATCATTAATGTACGCCCCGGATTATCTTAGGGATTTTAACCTGTATCTAGCTGCAGCAGATACAACCATTGCGATGGTTTTAGTTCAAGAAGTCGATGGAGTTGAACATCCTGTATATTATTTAAGTAAAAACTTAAATGATACAGAAAGTAAATATTCTTACGTTGAAAAGCTAGCGCTTTTTGCTGTTCAAGCGGTACAGAGATTTCGACATTATATCCTCTTTAGGAAAACTACCATTCTATCAGATTGCAACCCCATGACTTATATACTGTCGCGACAGTTGCTGGGGGGCAAGTATTCCAAATGGATAGCGATCCTTCAAGAGTTTGATCTGGAATTTGTGAAATCCAAGTCAAAGAAAGCTCTGGTATTCGCAGAATTATTATGCGATCTCCCATCGTCGTCCAACGATGAAACTTCCAAGGAATCAATCGTGGACGAGACTTTATTTTTGATATCTGCAAGCGATGAATGGTATGGAGATATAATTATCTATCTCCAAACCCAAAAGTTTCGGCCAGACACCTCACACTCCGAACAGAAACGTATACGATACCAAGCAAAAGACTACGTGATCGTCGGTGATACCCTTTACCGTCGTGGTATCGATACAGTTCTGAGGAGGTGTCTCACCCATGAAGAGGCTGAAAAAGCCCTGAATGAGTGTCATTCAGGCGCGTGTGGAGGGCATCAATCAGGTTTCGCTACAGCCCAAAAGATATTAAGAGCAGGATATTTTTGGCCAACAATGTTCAAAGATTGCATAACCGCAGTCCGAAGTTGCCATTCCTGCCAAATCTTTGATAGCAAAACCAGAAGACCGCCCGCACCCCTGCAACCAATAGTTGCAGTTGGGCCTTTCGCCAAATGGGGCATCGATTTCATGCAATGTAACCCCACCTCGACCGGGGGGCATGGGTATATTATAGTCGCAGTAGACTATTTTACCAAGTGGGCCGAGGTGATGCCTACATTGGACAATACCGGCGAAACAGCTGCCCTATTCTTTTTCAATCATGTAGTCGCCAGGTTCGGCGTACCCCAGGCTATAGTTACAGATCATGGATCGCATTTCCGCAATCACATGATGGTCGAATTAGCTGCCAAACTAGGGCTATCTCACGACAGCTCTACTCCGTATTATCCACAAGCCAACGGACAAGTTGAAGCAATCAACAAGGTCCTGAAGCGTATGTTGCAAAGGATGATCGGAGTTCATAAAAGAAGATGGAACCTAATCCTGTATGCAGCCTTGTGGGCCTACCGAACTTCGGTAAGAAACGCAACCGGATTCACACCTTTCCAATTGGTGTACGGTCTAGAAGCAGTCTTACCGATCCAGTGTGAAATTTCGTCGCTTAAACTCGCAATTGATCTCCTCCCCGAAACTTCGGAAGAAGAGGCTCGTTTCTTGGAATTAATCCACTTGGATGAAACCCGTCGTGATGCCACTTTGGCTAACGAAGCCCATAAGAAACGAGTCAAGGCTCAGTTCGACAAAAATGTCAAACCCCGTGTCTTCTCAGAAGGTGATTTGGTCTTGCTTTATGACCAAGAATCCGATAAATTAGGAGCAGGTAAATTCAATTCCTTATGGATGGGCCCCTATATTGTTAAAAGAGTGTTAGCAAAAGGAGCCTACGAGTTAATAGATTACGACGGAATCCCACTGGCGCAGCCCCAGAACGGGCTGTACCTCAAGCGTTCTATGCTTAAATAGTAACCTGCATGCTTTTGTTGTATTTTGTTTTCGCCAAAGTTCTTGTTCTGGTTGAATGATTCCCCTTTTTCATTCGTTGTAGATTTCAAACCTTATGGAGACATGTGTTGGATATGCAGACGGAGCGAGTCGTAGTTCGCGGAACCTATCCTCCGCAGCATGGGCCATTTTTGATCCAAGTGGCGAGTTAGTAAGTTTCAGAGGTGTATGTATTGGGCAATCAACGAATAACATCGCTAAGTATAGCGCGTTGATAGAACTACACTCTGATGCCGTCACACGAGGCATACGCCGACTAATTGTCAGGCTAGACTCACAGCTCGTAGTACTACAACTCAATGGCATATATTCTGTTCGTAATCCAGCTATTTATCGCATGTTCCTAAGAGTAAAGATCTTGGAAAGACGATTTGATTCAATTCAATATCAACATATTTCAAGAAATTTAAACACATTAACTGACTCATTAGAAAACTATGTGTTAGATAGACATATGCAACATTTATAAAAGGGACACATCATAAAAAGTGTACATATGAATCATCCAAATCAACCAGAATGAAAATCGAAAATCAAAATATATATAAGCTGTTCATAAAGTTCATACATAACGTTCTGTAACCAAGACAAAATTGGTCATGTGACCTAAAAACTCAAAAGTGCTAGGGGGCACCCTAGCCTAGTGATGCTCCTGATAGTAAGCCACAGTCTGTGCTATCATACGCAGAAGACGGGTCCATCGTCTAGGTACACCGATAGTATGTTGCTGCATCGGTAAAGGTAACTCGTCAATCTGTACATCCGGAAGACCACGGGTAAGGTTCTCAACCTGCCCCTGCACAGCTGTAAGGGTCTCGGTATCGCTAAGATCATGGATAATAACTCTCCGAGCAGGTTCCTCTGCCGGAGCAGCAACAGGTGGTCTCAGACGAACTGCCGGACGAACAGGACCGACATCTGCAAGCACACATGAGTTCAATTAAAGTCTTGATAGAATAAAGCACAAGAACATTATAAATGAAAACAATGAACAGTAATATGGTTGAAGTTCTTACCAGTAGCATCCCACTGAGCACCGTCTGGCAGTACCATATCCGGATCACCCCGGAAATCCATACCAACATATGGGTACTCGGAAAAAGCCATCTCCTGGCGATCGAACCACCTGAAGAAAGTGGCATTGAAAGAAATCTGGGATTGATCGGCATGTCTAGACATGTGATCGACCCATCGCTTCATACGTGGCTCGGTAGGAGAAGGCACTCCGAGATCAATGTACTGAGGTTGCATCAGAGGGATCTTCTCCAAGGCGAAGGCAGTCAGAATCGAACCAAAACCAAAGTTCTTCAGCTTCCCGTCCTTCACCTTGTTCAATTGATTTTTCATCTGAGTAAGCACCGCATCACTCCAGTTGAAGATCTTCGGTTGGAGACATTCCAAGGCGTGCTGCATATGAGACCTGTTGGCAACATGTAAAGATGCGCTACCGGCCATCCTACCAAGAGTATACAGAATGGACCTGAGAGGCCTGCTAGTAACATCACGGATAACCACCTTGCCGTCTCTGCTCGGCTGGGACCCCTCCCTGCAGTACTGGCGGACATAATCTCTCACGGAATCATTCCCCCGAACTATACCTGATAAAGAAATGGGGGCACCCCGCCTTGACAAGCCAGTCAAGAAATAAATATCGGTCACGGTCAATGGAATAGGTTTGTTCCTGATCTGGAATACTTGGTTAACAGGATCCCAAGCATCAAGCATATACTGCAGTAGAGAAATCTGTGCTCTCATGTTAGAGATACGGAAAAACTTCAGTAAACCACAGTCTCGTAATGCGCCCACCGTAACAGGATCATGAAGGGCAATCATATCTTCTTCTTCATGTTCTCGTTCTCGCCATGTTAGGGCCATCTTGATCAAGAATCCCTGCAAAACAAACAAGAGAATGAGTCAGCTCCTGAAATTGATGAAAAACTGGCGAAAATTTCATCAAAATCTGTGAAAAATTGTTGTTTTTATGCCCCAACGCAGGTGCCCAGTGTACTACCTGCGTTGGGGGACAAGCTGCCTTCAAACAGCTTGAATCCCAACGCAGTTTTCGAATGGGGAACCTGCGCTGATCAGAGGGCGCCCTGGCAAAACCCCAGAGGCTCAATAGAACAGCAAAACCGGCATAAAACAGGAAAATGAAACCATGAAAATGAAGAGCTAAGGTTTAGCTCCTACCTGGTCCAAACGGCACCGAAAATCGTCCGCAGAATCTCCCGGAATCAGCTGATGAAAATCAAGGGGAAAGAGGCTCCTCCAAAGCTCCAACAAGCAAAATGCAAATGAAATGGTAAAATGAGAGGTAAAAACCCTTTTTATTTGCTTTTTTACGTAGTTCAAGGTAAATATTAATGTGTTAATCTCATTTTCAAGTAAATATTACTCATTTCTAACTAGTTTGTTGCAGCAATTTGAAAATGCAGTGCTATCAGTGAAAAAGAGAAGCTAGTTATGGTAAAAAATCAAAAGTAAACCATATAATCGAGCAGTTTTAGCACGCAGTTCATGCTCGTTAAAAAATAAACGCAAGATCCGAGCAGTTTTAGCACATAGTTCATGCTCGTTAAACAATAAACATAAGTTGTGAGCAATCTTCCCCTAGAGTTCAAGCTCACCCAGAAAAAATGAACTGGTAAATAACCTTGGTAAATGTAACCTTTGACAGCCATATTAAAAGCCATTGGTCGTGTTTATATGCCATCACCTCCATCCGTTCATTTGGCCAATCGTTCATCTCCATATGTTCGTTTACCCATTTTGAGGAACAGCTGCGAAGAGTGATTTCACTTAGCCATCCTTGTGACACTGCCGTGATTGGAATATTCCAACCTGTACCTGGAATCTGTTGCTATCCCTGTTTATCACTCGTTCCTCAAAAGACGAGTCTTCTTTGAGCTCTTTTCTCCTGACTCGTAAAATATGAAAAGTTTGCCGAGTTTTTGGCCTTCCAGCTCGTTAAATGACCGGGAGAGCTATCCCTCCTCTAGATTTTAATCTTTTTGGACCTGAGGGATTATTGCACAAAAAGATCGAGCGCTTGTTTTGTTCGGCTCGTTAAAGCAATCGAAAATTCATCCCTTCTGTATTGTTTTATACTTTTTCGGACTTAAGGGATTAGATGACGAAAAAGGAATTCAGGAGTTGACTTTATGTACCTTTTCAGACTCTCTAAAAATGAAAAGGACCGAGTTATCCTTGTCGTTAGACTCGTTAAATTCATTAAATAGCGACAAACTTGTCTTTAGACGAGAACGAGTTTCCCTATCGCTAGGCTCGTTAAAACATAGCGATGGGCTTGCCCGAAGGGCAGGTTATAGAACAAGCATATGTTATCCTCCTCAAGCTTGATAAAAATAAAGAGGTACTGGTCAGCAATGACTGGGGAAAAATTGGGAGAACCTCACAGCTTTAATGGTAGCAAGTCGCTCTTGAACATGACACTTTGTCCTCCGTATCACATCGGGTTGGGTTGTTTTATTCACCGGTCTCATCACCATGGTCCTCGCCACACCATCCACATTTGGGGTAATGCTACCGATCCATCACATCAGTGTCGTTATATGTTCAAGAGATGTTGTTCTGCAAAGAGTCAACCGTGTCCCATCCACTGCCATACATTGTCCTTCATCCATTTCATGACCGCCACCCTGAATCATACATCACAGTTTGTTTTCACCTCATCACAATCACTAGCTTCGTTCCGTGTCACTGATGTGGGATTCATTAAGGCCCTCCTTTGACGGATCGCTCCTTGTCGACATCAGCTCATTATCCAAGGAGTTGATCTAGGAACAACCCCTTCAGTACTTTGAAGCTTGCATGCCTCAATGGCAAGTTTCTCACTTCCGGCGACAGGTATACATCAATGACCATCGACCAGAGGATTTTCCATGGTGGTCGACGCCAAGTCCTTTATTCCCACCATGTGAATTGTACTACTGTACCTTGAGGGTCATCATCCTTATCGGTGATTCCTCTCGCGCTTGTTAACGGTTTACATCATTGACCGGTAATCAAGCGATGTCTTTCCATGTTCGACTTCAAGAAATTCTCACATGGATCGACTTGTACATCGAGTGAAGATCGGAAGAGATTGAAGACCCCGGATCTAGTTTCATCCATCCGGGCTGCGATATATATTCAGGATATAAAGACATTTGATGTGTACATCATTGCAGCAGATGATCATCCTTCTCAAAGGATGATAATTTCAGCAGAGAATTATCAGTCTACCATCAGACGATCGTCTGTTCTATGTACCAAAATGAATTTATAAAGCTGAGCATGGGAATGCCCGCCTCAGCTAGATCATGAAAAAGTATGAAAAATAATGTATTGTATTGTATCTTATTACAGGACACTTCTCAGCAGATTGAATGAACTTCGGATCCTCCTAATAAAGCATTTCACCCGATAAACGACCTCATACTTTAGGGGGCATCTGTTATAGACAATTTTGTGCCTTGCAGCATCAGGCATGAATTGTCAATAATCCAAGGGATCCAAAGTCCCTAAACATGATGTTCCTACCCCTAGAGGAACAAGGTCAGCAAACCAACAGCTCTCAGATCAGTTCTCCACCTGAAAACACTCAAAAACAAGCAATCCTGAAATCAAAGCAGGTGCTCCACTAGGCTTCTGCGCTGAAACTCAACTCCTCCATGGTGTACCTACGTTGCAAAGCAGGTAGAACAAAGGCCACCTGCGCTGAGCGAGATGGGACAAGTGGCACACTGAGTCATTACTCTGGAATCTTCCAAAAATGACACTTGGATCAGGGATTTCGCCTTGTGATGAGTCAGAGGCTCTGTTTCTCCAAGTGGAAGCAAGGTTCTCCAAGTGGACTCAAGAACTGAAGATCAACTGAAGAGAGAGAGGACACAAGGCAGCTACACATCAGTTGCAAGCTGACTCATCCTTTCTCAATTCATCTATATATTGAGCTCTCTCCTATGAGCTCAGGAGGCTGGAATTTTGTGCAAAGTAATGATATGTTGTTGGTTTCACTATAGAACTATTGGGTGATTGCTTGAAGGAGGTGAAGAGGAGAAATTCTTTCTGCTGGGAGGTGTTGCTGGATTGGGGCCTTCAATAGTTGTAACACTCTCAGAACTTTACTTCTTCCATTAATAAAAGCTATTGAGGTTCTTCTATATGCACTTGTTTCAATGATGTGTTGTGATAATTGTATATTTGATTTATGCTAATCCTTGAATCAGTTATGATTGCATGCTTCTTGTAGTTTCCTTCTTTGTTATTTTGCAGGATCTCATTGTAGCTGGGCCAGCAAAAGAGCAAGGAGCTGGGAGCAAGCAAGCAAAGAGAAGGGTTTGGATTCGACATTAAGCGCAAGGCAACGGTTAGTGCATTTCTTCATTCTCTCTTGCTTTCATAAAGAAGTAAACCTTAAGTAGTTTTCTTTACAGTTGTTGCTGAGGTACTATCACCCTTAGAGTGGGATAGGGTCATCCGAATCGGATACTTTTCCCTACAACAATCAGGAGGAGCACACGAGATGGTTCTTCATCCAAGAATGATGATGAAGAAAATCTGGCCTTAGCAAGTAAGGCAAGGAAAGGGAAGGGGAAGGCTTCCCATTTCAAATCGAATTCTTCTCATGGAGGGAAGAAGGGTGACATGTCTAAAGTAATATTCTTTAATTGTCACAATATGGTACATTGTGCGACTAATTTCCCATCGAAGAAGTCCAAGAAGGGATCCTCGGAAGGATCGAAAGGTGAGGCATTAGCCTCTCAGTTCAAAATGGACTTTACCCTCATCACATGTATGGTGTCATCAATGATGGGTTGTGTTCAGTATCTTGACAGTGGAGCCTCATTCCACATGACCGATGACAAAAATTTATTCAGTGCCTTGGAGGAGAAAGACCTCAAGATGCGCATAGAGATGGGTGACGACGGAAGGTAGAGTGTCTTAGGAGTGGGCATGGTTGCTTTTCAGAGGGAGCATGGATCTCCTCTCACCTTGACAGATGTGATGTATGTGCCTGGACTGAAGAAGAACTTGGTATCGGTTGCGATGTTGGAGGACAAAGGCTACGATGTTGTCTTCAGTAAAGGAAAGGAATTCTTAAGACACATAGCCACAGTTCAGACCAAGAGGATAGGGATTCAGGTGAAGAACCTCTATAAACTAGAGATAGAGGATTGTGCAGCATTGAGTACGAAAGCAGAATTGGTGCAAAGCCAAGACATCGGTGAGTTGTGGCACAGGCGGTTGGGCCATTTTCATCATAGGGCTTTGAAGATAATGCAACAGATATCTACAGGACTTCCCAAAGGTAAACTTGAGCAAGTTGACACATGCAAAGGTTGTACCTTGGGAAATTATACCAAGTCTTCCTTTCATGATCGAGACAGTGGAGCAGAGGTTCTCTTAGAGCAAGTTCATACTGATTTGTGTGGACCATTCTTGACAGCATCCATAGCGAAGCAAAGGTATTATGTGATTTTTATTGATGACTATTCTCGTAAATGTTGGATTTAATTCATGCAGAAGAAGGACCAAACTTTCACAATGTTTTGTAAGTTCAAAGCTTTGGTCGAGAAAGAGTCAGGGAAGAAGATCAAGGCCTTGAAAAGTGACAATGGTGGAGAATATGTCTCTCAAGAGTTTAAGTACTTTTGTGCAATGGAAGGAATTAAACGAGAGTTGACGACACCTCATAACCCACAGCATAATGGGGTGACCGAGAGGAAGAACATAACTATTGTAGGGGCATCACGGGCAATGCTGCATGACCAAGGCACACCACTTCACTTGTGGGCTAAGGCATGCAACACATGGGTCTATTTCCATAATAGAAGCCCGCATCACATACTTGGGATGAAGACACCAGAGGAAGCTTTCTCCGATAAGAGACCAGATGTGGGTCACTTCGGGATCTTTGGCTCATCAGTATATTGCCATGTGACAAAGGATGAACGGAAGAAGCTTGAGCCGACAGTAGAGTTGGGGATATTTGTGGGGTATATTAATACACCTCACAACTATCGGGTGTACTTTCCTACGAGTCAGAGGACAGTGGTTCGCAGAGATCTCAATTTTGATGAGCAAAATGCCATGCGAGTTTCCCTTGAGAGGGAGCTCCAACTACAGGCTATGGAGGAACTATTGGTTCCTAAGGAGGAGAAGTGTCAGACTAATCTGGAGCAGCTGCATGCAGAGGTTCCAAGAGTGGAGACATCCACTCAAGGAGAGTCTTCCAGAGATGGACGAAAGCGCACAAGAGAAGCTAACAGATTGTTAGAGGATGTGAGAGAGAATGTGGGAGCACCATATTCTCAGCGCAAATAGAGGAGGTCACCTGAGAGGTACACTGGATACATGGCCCTTGCTGAGGAATGTGTTGAGATCGCGTCGTCTTCCTTTGAGGAATTAGTGCAACAACCGATTTGGGTTGATGCTATGGTGGAGGAGTATGACTGCATAGTTTGTAATAGTATTTGGGACATGGTTCTAAGACTGGAGAACAAGTCAGTTGTGAGTTCCTATTGGCTTTACAAGGTAAAGCAAGTTGTTGATGGTAGTGTGGAGAAGCATAAGGCAAGATTTATTGCCCGTGGCTTTTCACAAGTCAAGGGGATTGACTATGATGAGGCTTTTTCTCTTGTCGCAAGGTACTCATATATCAGATCTATGTTGGCACTATCAGCATAGATGGGTGGGAAGATCCATCAGATGGATGTGAAGACTACATTCCTCAATGGCCAGATTGAGGAAGAGGTGTACATAGAGCAGCCGGAAGGTTTTGATACCTTCGATCATGAGTCGCATGTGCGCCGACTCAAGAGAGTGTTGTACGGGCTGAAGTAAGCACCTCGTGCTTGGTACACCAGGATAGACAACTACTTCACCAAGTTGGGCTTCACAAAAAGTGAAGTAGATGCGAACCTGTACCACATCATGGTGAACGGTAAGTTTTTTATCATTGTACTTTATGTTGATGATCTCATATTGACTAGTGATGATCAGTTGATCATGTTTTGCAAGGAGGACCTTGCAAGAGAATTCAAGATGAAAGACATCGGTCTCATGCATTACTTCCTTGGCATGGAAGTCTGGCAGAAGGATGGGGAGTTGTTTGTGTCTTAGGGCACGTATTCAAATGAGATACTCAAGAGATTCCACATGGAGAAGTGCAAGCCCATGCAAACTCCTCTAGTAGGTAACTAGAGGAAGGAGGTTGCTACTTCAAGAGAAGTGGTAGACACTACTGTGTACAGGCAGCTTGTGGTTTCACTGATGTACTTAATGAACACACGACCAGATTTGTGTTATGCAGTGAACTAGCTTAGTCAAGCGATGGTTCAGCCTACCAAGATGTTTTGGAACGCGGAAAAGCATGTATTGAGATACTTAAGAGGCACATCTTAGTAAGGATTATGGTACAGACGGACAAAGGGAGTGAAGCTACAAGTCTTCACTGATGCAGATTGGGCAGGGAGTCCATCAGATCATAAGAGCACATTAGGAGAGATTTTTAACCTTGGGTCAACAGCAGTTTCTTGGTACAGTAGGAAACAGAGGTCGGTTGCACTCAGCTCGACAGAGGCAGAGTACATGGTTGCAAGTCAGGCAGCATGTGAGGCCATCTAGATGCGGAAAATCCTAGTTTGTTTGTTTGATCAGAGGATGGATCCAATTGTGATCTATTGTGATAATTAGAGTTGTATCAAACTCTCTGAGAATCCAGTATTTCATGATAGGTCCAAGCACATAGACATCTGGTATCATCATCTCAGAGATTGTGTAGCAAGGAGGATCATGTTGCTGGAGTATATTTCAACAGAGGAGCAAGATGCTGACATTTTGACAAAGGCATTGTCAAAGTGTAAATTCGAGTTCCATAGAGACAGGATCAAGGTGGCAGATAATCCCTTTCTTGTTGAGATGGAGTGTTGAAATATGGCAACAAGAATATTCCAATTTAATTTGTCCTTGAATTAGTTTCTGAATTAAAATCTAATTTAGTCTTAACAGCTGCTTGGAAATAATTAATTAATTTATTTTAAATTAATTAGTTGGAGAAATTCAAGTTAGAAGTATTTTTGAAGTCATGCAAGAGTTATCCCTTAAATTAAGGAGATAAGATTGAGTTATATTTGAGTTGTAATTAGTTAATTCATTTTATTGAGTTAAATTAGTTCCAAACTATTTGAGGAACTAATAGTGAGTTAACAGTTAGTTGATGCATTAATGCACTCAACTAGTGCTACTCCAGTTAACTAAATATTCCCTCATCATAAACTCATGCATGTCTATTCTGAGAAAGACCCAGTTGAGATTAATCTTCAAGGACATTGTACTATCAGTTGCATGTGTTTTCTCATCGAGAAAACTCATGCATGCAGTCAAGGATTCATCCTTGAGGATTGCGCAGTTTTGAAGGTTGGTTTTCCACTTGGTAATAGGCTAATCATCCACAAGGAACAACGCAAGGAAATAGGATCTTGGAGGGCAGAGAGGAAGGCTGGAGAGAAGCCAAGATTGCCTGTGAGCATTTGTGAGGATTGTTCTGAGAGCTGGCTAGCTGTGAGAGCTAAGGCTTTGTATAATTCCTATGTATTTCCACCATGTATGATAATACAATAGTGTGGGGTTTTTATTTGAGACTTTCCCCAAAGTATTTTCATGTGTATTATGCCATGGATTCTTCTTCTTGTTGTTATATTGTTCAACTCGATCTTTAAGCTTCCGCAAATTGATAGTAGAAGTATGTTATAGTATTCTGCTTTGATTTCTATTGCATTATCAGGTTGACCTATCACAGATTTTCTACACATAACAGGGGAAGCAAGTTGGATAGTAAAAATAACATCTGGACCATATACAAGATGAGAGGGAGATTTCCATGTAGATCTCTTTGTGGAAATTATATTGGCCCAAAGAACATACTTGATATGTGAATCCCTAACCCTTTTATTGTTTTCCATAATTTTCTTATTCATCCTCATCAAACTTTTATTGGAGAAATATCTCAGAAGTCCATGACCCTAAGGATAGTATGTTGGAGAATGACTAAGCATTATGTTGTACTTACGACAAAAATTGATAATTTATATTGACTTATAGGCTTTAACATTATTTTCTATAATCTTTTTGGGGCATCCAAACCTTGAAAAAATGTTATCTTCAAGAAACTTAATAACTATGGTATCTGATGCATATATGGTAGGAATGACCTCTACCTATTTTTTAAAATATTGTTTAGATGTAAGTATCCATCTATGCTATCCACTTGAAGGTGGATGAAGTTTTCCGATAAAATCAAGACACCACTACATAAATGGAGCTTCAACTCAAATAGGAATAAGTGGCAAAGAGAGAAGATTATGTTTACCTGCAAATGTTTGGCATTCAATACATGCTCTAATCTTGACATTTACTTTGAACATAGCTTAGACCAATAAAATCCTACCCTCAAAATTTTATGTGTTATTTCCCTCCATGCATAATGTCCTCCACAAATTCCTTTATGAAGCTCATCAATTATCCCATGTGTTTCTTATTCAAACAAACATAAAAGTAGGATTCCCAGGGGATCTTTACAATATTTTTTTTTTATCAATAATACAATATTTAATTGATTGGAGTTTTAAATATTTCATCTTTTCTATTTTTAAATCGGTGAGGGATTCAAGATGCTACAAAAAGAACACGATATCTTTATACCACATGGATCAAGATAATTAAGAAATGTTCTTGTGGATTATTTCTATTTAGTTTGTGTTAGATAAGGTTCTTGTGGATTCTTCTTAATTGTTTTTTCTAAATATATTTCTGACAAGTGTGAAACAACATTGATTCCCAATACTCTACATTGTGATTCTACAAGTAATCCATGTCCTTTGATTAGCTTAGTTGCATTTATTTCCAAATCAAACTCATCAATCTTGTCTATCCACTTTCATCTATTGTCATCACTCTTAGATTGGCTGAGTATGGCTTTAAAAAAGTTGTTAGGTACATAGGAAATTATTTTGGAATGTAACACATGACCTAAAATATTTCAAGGCCTTAAACATTGCATAACATTGCTCCTCTAAAATATCATTCTTTGATTATTCATCTTTGAGAGTTTGATTAAAGAAGGATATAGGTTTTTCATGTCATGTTTCATTTTTCTCTAACAAAACGAAAAAAGGATCTTGAATGATTTCTTTATTCAAGTGTTGATCATGTCTAGCCTTATATTTTTCTTATGAATTCTACAATGTCTCTTGTACCTGTATATGGATGTGCCTAATATTTTCAACAAATATTTCTACCCTCAAGGCATCCCCTGTAAGACCCTCCCTCACTCCTCCTTGCTTCCCATATGTAATATCTAAATGTGAAGGAATTGGGATGTTATGCAACTAGCTCACAAAATAGAAGAAGAGATAGATCAACGACATAAAAATAAGCCTCTTTGAGGGGGAAACCTCCTTTACATTACTGAAATGAACAATTATTTGATGATACAAATGACAAGACCTCCTTTCTATATATAAGAGTCTAAGGGGTCACAGTATAATCAGAGCCTACATAACAATAATATTGTAAGGGCACAACAATAACAATAGTGGGCTTCTATGGGGTACAATAATAATAATATGGAGACTACACGGGCACAACAATACAATAAGGGGGTTGCACTAATAAAAATAAGGGGATACACTAGTAGTATAGGGACCTAACACGCCCCTCTCCTTAAAAAAGTGTTGTCCTCAACGCTTGAGTAGCTTTGGATGCTTCTATATAAAATTATCATCATCCCATGTGAAATCTTAAGTGGGCAATTTCTTCCACTTGATGAGATACTCTGAACTTGATCGATTTTGTAGTTGTCATGTTCTTATTTCCATGACTGCTTCAGGTTCCAATATGCTTTTTCCTTCCTCGTCAAGTTCCGGCAACATTGTTTGAACTGGGAGCTTGTAACCTCTAGCCTTCTTTAAGCATGAAACATGGAAAACTAGGTGCACTCGAGAAGATGCAGGAAACTCCAATTTGTATGCCATCGTACCCATCTTTTACAACACCTTGTAAGGACCATAGTAATTTGGTGATTATTTATTATCCTTCTTAGCTTACTTTAGGGACATTTTTTTGTATGGTTGTAGCAGTAAAAATACCCAATCGCCTACATCAAAATTTCTTTCGGTGCGATGTTGATATGCCTATTATTTCATTTGATTTTGTGCCAAAGTGAGGTTATCCTTTAAGATTTGGAGAACTTGTTGTTGATGCTTGATGTGATCTTCCACTACTTGAACCTTAGAATTTTCTCTTAAAGATGATGTGATGGATGGTGGATGATATCCATAAAGTGCCATAAATGGGATCATTTTTTATGAAGTGTTATACCACCATTTAACCAAAGGTAACCACTTGACTCATTGTGTTTGTTTATCAAATACGAAGCAACGAAGGTATCCATCTAAACATTTGTTCACTATCTCTATTTGTGCATCTATCTTAAGAGTTTGAGGAGTGGTAATTCTTTCCAATACATTAAAAGATATGGTCAAATTCATTTATTCTTTCTTTGGGGTTGGTTCCTAGTGTATATCATCTTCTTTTGACGTTTCTTAATCCTTCTCTTCCTCCTCTTCACAATCTATGTAGAATAACTTTTTCTCAGAACACTTATGACCTTTGGTGTATTTGTTATCATTACTGTAACAAAGCCCTTTTGCCCTTTTTTCTTCCAATTTTTGTGGCGTCAACCTTGTAGGTTGTGGAAGGCTAGGAGAAACAACACTTTCATTTTTATAGTTGTGAGTGGTAGGATTCCTTGTTGCCATAATTTTTCTTCTCAACCTATATTCCTTCTCCAATGAATCAAGTTCCCAAAGACGAACCTGATGTTGGGTGTTACCCTTTAAAGTCCCTATGAATACTTCCATCCTATGTTTCTCTAGAATACCATTTACCCTTATATTCAATTTTTGGAAGTCCTCAATGTGCTCTGCCATTGAACCCTTTTTGTTTGAGATTTATCAATTGGCTAAAGAAGGTGTTGCTATTTGTATCCTCATAATGTGCTATCATTTCCCCCATGAAAATTGACTAGGTAACAAGTGGTTTACGAGAACAAAGCCCTCTATACCATACAAACTGATTTGGTTCTAAATATAAAGATGAAATACATACCTTTTGTGATGGTTGCACATCATGTAGATTAAAATATTGCTCCATCTGTAGTATCCAAGTTATCGGATCCTTGCCTTCAAACTTCCTCATATCTAAATTTGGAATATGGTGGGTCTTCAATCCAATGTTAGATTCTATGAAATCATGATTAACATTTCTTTTGTTCTCATCATGAGTTTCCTCTACTACCTTTTCGTCATTAGGAAGCCTTTCTTGTAGCAACTTTTTCCAACCTTCCTTCAAACCTTCTCTGTATTTCTTCAAATATTCCATGTTGCCTTTCAATTTTGCTTCTATACCATCAATATTAGCTTCCATGGCATAGATAAAACTATTTATCTTATCTTTGATTGCATTCTTCAAATCATCCATCCAATTTTGCTTACTAGGTGTTTCTATTTTCTTGATTCGAGTCATTCTTTTTCATGATTTTACGAACAAGATATTTAAACGACTGTAAATTTGTAACTTTGAATCTCCAAGTCTTGAAATTTTGTCCTATGGTAGCCCTATAACTCCTATTTCCAAACCACAGGTTTGATTGATATTGGATTCTCCAAGAAAGAGTTATGCCCAATCTCCCATGATGACCTAATTATAGATTGGTTTAGTAAAGTGAACTTGTACGAAGTTCCACGTGTCACTATTTTGATCTTCAGCCCTGAAAATGATATCCAATAAACTACATTCCATCCTATATTTGTCAATCTTTATGAAATTTAAATCCGATGCTTAGAGAGAAAGTTATTACAATTTTCCCAAGGTCACCTGTTTGAGATCAAATTTTGAAGCCTACAAAAACACTAACTTCCTCAGATCATATCTTTGAAAATATATTGAGACAAGATCTCAAATTCCTACACGAGGTTCTCCAAGTGGTTGGATCCATTAGGTTTTCAACTTTTGAATCTTCGTAGAAAAACATTTATAGTGAAAATTCCACGATGACCTATTTGAAGGAGCAAAACCCTAGAAACCAAAGCTCTGATACTAAATTTTATGCAACCAGCTCACAAAACAGAAGAAGAGATAATCAATGACTTCAAAATTAGCCTCTTCAAGGGGGGAAACTCCTTTACATTACACAAATGAACAATTATTCGATGATACAAATGACGATACCTCCTTTCTATATATAGGAGTCTAAGGGGTCACAATATAATTAGAGCCTACATAACAATAATATTGTAAGGGCACGACAATAACAATAGTGGGCTTCTATGGGGCACAATAATAATAATATGGGGACTACATGGGCAAAACAATACAATAAGTGGGTTGCACTAATAACAATAAGGAGCTACAGTAGTAGTATAGGGACTTAACATACCTTTGATACCAAATGTTATGTAACCAACTCACAAAATAGAAGAAGAGATAGATCAATGACTTAAAAATAAGCCTCTTCAAGGGGGAAACCTCCTTTACATTACACAAATGAACAATTCTTTGATGATACAAATGAGAAGACCTCCTTTCTATATATAATATTCTAAGGGGTCACAATATAATTAGAGCCTACATAACAATAATATTTGAAAGGCACAATAATAACAATATGGGGACTACATGGGCACAAAAATACAATAAGGGGGTTGCACTAATAACAACAAGGGGCTACACTAGTAGTATGGGGACCTAACATGGGACTTACCCATATAAGTGTGGATTGATCTATTATAATAGTGTTGTATATATACTATATTTTCATGCCATGGCTTTGGATGCTTCTAATTATAACCCCTCAAAATATGCACCATAGTCTTGTTGACTACTTATCTCTACCCATATGTCTGAGGATGGAATTCTTTAAACCTCTTTAATCTCATGTCCATCATATCTCATAATTTAGTCCAAAATGCATTGAGTAATCTTGTGTCTTTGTTTGAAACGATGCTCCTAGGTATCCAAAAGTGCACCTAGAATTGACCAAACAAATTTGTTGCTTCTTTCCTACTTATGGTCTTTTTACATGGCATCAAAACACACATCTTGTTGAACATGTCAACTAGCATGATCCAATAGTCAAATCCCTTCTTAGTTGTTGGTAAAACTCCCAAAAAGTATATGGAAATGCTTTCCCAAGGATGAGTGGGTATAGGAAAGGGATGATATATACCTTATTTCCTATTACTAGGATTGTTGGTACAACAAATATTGCATCCTCTTATAAACCTAGCTACCTGTTCTTGCATCTTCGGCCAATACACATAACTTTGTAAGTTGGTCATTTTCTTCACTACACTGAAGTGCCTTGAAACCTTGAGGTGTGAGCCTCTCTAATCAATTGTAGTCGTTCACATTTAGGAACACATAACTTATCCATCCTATAGAGTAATGCATCCTGGAGATGGTAGTCAATTGGTTGTCACCATCATGCACGTGACTCTATATTTGTAACTACTCAAACACCTCCTTGAATTCCTCATCATCTAAATATGCCTCTTTGTATGCATCATGGGTGAATGACTCCATGTGCATAAGAGTTCTCAAAGTTGTGATGTTTTATGTGAGTGGCCTTGAAAGCATGTTGGCCAACTTATTTGTGCTTCCCTCCTTATACTTGATCACTAAATGAAATTGTTCTAAGAACCCCATGCACTTGTAATTCTTAGTTTATTGTAGCTTACTTTAGTCATGTACGTACTATAGTGGTTGTTGATCTATGTGGATTACTATATCCTTTCCCATTAGGTAGTGTTTCCACTTCTTCACAGCTTGCACCACAACATAGAGCACCTTTCCATAGGTAGGGTAGTTAATAATTTCCCCATGAAATACTTCAAAATGATAGGATAAAAACCTTCCTCCCTTCATCAAGACCTCTTCCATAGCACACCCACTTGCATTTGTCTCCACTTCAAAGGGTTGCTACAATTTTAGCAATGCCAGAACTGGTGCTTGAATGATCTTCTTCTTTATCTCCTCAAAGGCCTTTTACTAACCCCTTTCCCCACTGCAAACTCTTGCCACTTGTTTTTATGGCATGCAGTGGTGATGCCACTGCTAAAAATGAGGTTATGAATTTCCTTAGGTATTTTGTTTCCCTAATGAAACCCATGAATTTCCTTAGGTATTGTGTTGCCCTAATAAAACCCATAACCTCATAAACATTAGTAGGCACTAGCCACTTCATGATGGCCTCCATCTTGGAAAGATATATCTTCAACTCTCATTTACCTATCACATACCCTAGATACACCAAATATTGTTGTGCAAGCTCACACTTTTAAGAGTTTCCAGAAGCTAGTGCTTCTTTAAAGTCTCTAGCACCTGCGACAAATGTGAGATGTGCTCCTCCTAGGTAGCATTGTATACCAATATAACATCCAAATATACAATAATAAATGAATATATAAAAGGGCACAATATATCATTCATTAACCTCATAATTATAGTTGGTGCATTGGACATGACAAACGACATGACTAACTACTCATACAAACCTTTCTTGGTTTTGAAGGAGGTCTTCTAGGTATCTTCTTATTTTACTGGAACATGGTGATATACAGACTTCAAGTCTATCTTGGTGAAGTGTCTCACCTGCTACAACTAATCCAGTAGATCATTTATCCTAGGTAGGGGGCACCTATTCATGATCATACTTTTGTTGAACACCTTATAATCTATACACATGCACCAAGTCCCATCCTTCTTTGGAACAATGATGATGGGTGACCCACATGGTGAGGTAATCATTAGAATAACACATATTCTAGTAGTTGTTGTAACTACTTCTTTACCTCCCTTGCTTTTATAATGGACTACTTGTATATCCCAATGTTAGGTAATCGGGAGTATGGCAATAGTTGGATCTCATGCTCTACTTCCATCTTGGGTGGTATCACTTTAGGCTTCTATAACACATCCTTATATGCCTATAAAAACTCTTCCAGCTGTTATTTCTATTTCTTAGTACACCCCTCCATGGATGGTTTTTCTCTTATTGACTCTTCTACATACTTGTTTTCTCTTAAAAATAGTAAAGCATACTTCTTACTGGAACTGATCAGTTTCTTGGTTTGGTTGTCACTTACAAGTGAAATTTTGGACTTGCTCTTGTGCATTTGCATATGAACAATTTTCCATCCTTGACAAGGCGGTACTGGTTAGCTCTTTGCATGAATATTGCATCCCTCATGTAAATATTGGACTTCCAAAGACAAATCCACATACATAAAGGGGAAATGCATCTAGTTCTACTTCATCAATGAAATCAACACTAATAGCAAAAATGATTTTACATAGTTTGGTTACCTTTATTGTCACATCTTAATTTACCCATCCTAATGGATATGGGCTTGAATTATCGTGAAATTCCAATCCCAATTTGTTGACCAACTCTGTTGCAATGAGATTTTTTTATGATCTTGAGTCGAATAGAGAATCAATCTTTTTCTTCTTAAACTGAATTTTTATATGGAAAACTTTGGTCTTTTTGTTCTCTTCCTGTTGCTGAAGGCTACTCAGATTTACCTCCTTCTGCACTGATGTACAAAATATCTTCTTATCCATATTCAAGATTATTTCAATCTAGTTTATCAAATCAGCAGCCTTGAGGTTCTTATTCTTTTCATCTTTCTTTTTATTCTTCAAGTTAAGGTTTGGATGTAACTTTGACCACTTATCCTCTATATGATTGTTAATGTTACAGTGGTTGTAGTGGTTGTTGGGATATTTGTACTAGTGTGTTGTGGCTACTTCTTTTATTTTTCCCCCTTTCTCCTTCTTCTTCCCCTTCATACAAGTATCTCGTGCTCCTTCTACTTTGACTCACATTATTTCCCTTTCGTCTAGCTTATGTTCTCTAGGTATTGTGCCTATACACAAGTCTCATCCGTCGATTTAATTTTGAATATCATCACTTGCTTCCGCAATTGGCTTTGTAGCACCCCCCCCGGATAATTGAAGAATACTTTTGGGTTATTTTGGTAGATACCCAACATTATGGCCATCTTTCTAAACTATGTGGTGCATCCCTATACACTCTTCCCCTGCTTCTACCTAAAGCACTGCCACTAGGTCCACTAGTCCTATACATACCCAATAGATTAAAATTGTGATTTCATGAGGGTTTTAAAATCCTCCCACTTAGGCACTAGAGGATCTCCCTTCAACCTCAAGGTCTCTGGGTGGATTTGCGGCCAACAGTTGAGGGCATAACCCTCTAATTTTCATTGAGAAAATAAAATATTTTATTCTTTCTCTACATGATGAACACTAAAATAAAATTCTAAATATTGTAATTGGTGATTTAGTTTTAGAGTGTCAATCTCACCTTGATACAACTTGATATCAAATTTCACGTCCATTTTGAACAAGGCCTGTGAATGGTTCACGACACTCAAATTGGGTTGATCTTTTTAAGGTTCATTCTTCAGCTCCTTCTCAATATTTTCCTAATCTCCAGATCACTCCTCTAATCAAACCTCTATGCTAGAGCCTCATATTCTATGAATAACCCGAGTTTATTGGTTAGGGCCACCATGTAAACCTCTCTTCTACGATATCTTGAGTTTTATTAACAAATTCGTCAGTTATAACTAGGGTTTTGTGACTGTAGACTTAGCCAATATGGATCCCCTGCAACTCCCCAAAACATACCCAAAGAAGCCTACTCTGGTACCAATATGATCAGTAAATTGTCATGGATATTCCACTAGATAATTCGTCATAATTAATCTAATAGAATATATTAGAAAATATGAAATTTGCACTATGAGGGTTTATTTCTCCTTAGATTTCTAGATTTGTAAATTATTGTTTATTACATATGCATGCAAATTATAATTATGCAAGAAATACAGAACAAAAAAATAAAACTCACAAATCATAAATAACACAATATATACCTTGAGAAACCCTTTTGGTAGAAAACCCAACTAGAAGGTGAGATTGTTCTGCTCTCTTTCTCTTAATGGAAAATGGATGCAAGTACAAATAAGTGAAGCCTATGGTCTGTGGTATGCTACAATGCACAAATCCCATATGTTTTTCCTCTCCCTATCCTCTCTTGGCTACTCTACTTGTTTATGGAACAAAATGCACTCGAATAGAATGGAATGCATTTTCCTCGTAGTGGCTTAGTTATAACACAGCTTGATATCCTACTATTGGTTAATTTTGACTCCTTAAACTCTTAAATAGAGTTATAAGACTAAATATTATAGATTCTTCTTCATCATGGTCATGTGGATATCCCTTTTTCCATGAGTAATGGAGGCTAACAAGGCATCCTCTCGAATTATGGTGATCAAAATAGGAAGGTCAACTTCTGAGTAGCATAAATTTTCCATACCAACTTTGATTGAGGTGATTTTTGTGCCATTGGAAAGGTATTTATGTTTATAATAGGAATAAAAATTGTTTCACTTAAGAGGTAAAGTTTTACCCCCCAAAAGACATCATTTGATGCCTCAAATTGCTCCCAAGAGTTGTCCTACCTTAATTGCCAAACTAGGTCATGTTGGTAAAAATGGTACTCTGAGTTGATTCCCCCACTTTTTCCATTATGAAAGCATCAAGATGGATGAAAAAAAATATAAGGATCCAATACAAATCAAAATAAAATGTACTTAATATTATTCCATATTTAGATTGAACAAAGCTACATTGAACATTCACAACTTGAATCTATTTAATCTAAATTTTTATAGTCATAGGAAATCCAATCCATGAAGATACAAATTGAAGAATATCATTTTCAGGATCTACAAACAAAAATTCTTGTAGAGATATCTAAGCTAGAAGATGAATAGATAATACAACCACAACCTTATCTTGATCTAAAACCTTAACTAAAACCAAATCTAGAATACCATACTCCTATATCCAATGATAATCCAAAGGATAAACCTGAAGAAATGCTAGGGCCAATAACAACAAATGCAATTAGAAAAACACCTATATGATTTTATCCATGAATTCTTTCCTCCACTATCATTTATGTATATGATATTGAGCTAATTGGGAAAGAGGAAGCCTCTCTTAACAAATATTTCTTGAGCAAAGCAAATAAATCCATTGTCAAGGGAAGGCCCAAAAAGAGAAAGAAAGGACAAATTGAAGAATCCTATATCAAACAAGAAATTATTTAGGATGTGCGGTGAAGTAAAATTATGAGTGTGGACACAAACAATTCCTCTAGTCCGATAATGGGTCTAGCCAGAACTGATACGTTATATGGAAGATTTCCTTAGGTTAGAACCAATTAATAGGGTCTACCTCTTAGTACACTTATCTCGTTTGATGATGTCCTTGCTTTCTCACTCCAGCTATCTCTCGCTTCCTTCTTCAAACACCTGAAACAAGTAAACAACAACAAACAACAACCATGATAATAAACAAATTGTAATTCAACCTACTTAACAATTCAAGAAACATTAAGCCATGAACATTTAAGATGACAAATCATGTAGGAAATCAATCGATAGTTGCATATATATTGAATCAAGAAGAAATTACAACCATTGTCTTGATGTTGTTGTTCTCCTTCAACAAAACCAGGTTCCCACACACTTCTGCTAACATTCCATGATGGCCTCAACAACAATGGTTTTAAGTCTCTTCCCTTAGGCTTCACACTAAACCAAATTCACACTTCTCCCTCACACAACTATGAATAGCTTCTTGTTTACTCCAAACATAATTAGCACTAGCACACCAACATTAACACTAGCTTGTGCTCGGGAAAAATGGAGGTTTATATAGCATGAAGGCATGGGAGATGGATCCTATTCTCATGGGATAAGGTCTTATCTCTTGAGGTAGTTCCATCCTTGTAGGGGAAAGGAGCCCAAACTAACATCGTCGGCCCCATCCGGCCAAACCATTTACCAGACTTCCGTTACGAAGCTTCTAAAGCTGAAAGCTTCGGCTCTTTATTTAAAAAACTTTCCATAAGGGGACCTACGTGACTGGAACAAATATCAGTCACTCTGGTTGGAGCTATGGACAGTGTTAATCCTTACATATCAGTGCAAGGGGACAAGGGCCATTAGAGTCGGTCTTGTAAAATGGGAAAAACAGAAGATTTTTGGGAAATGGTGCAAAAGGGAATTGTTCTACTCATGAAGAGTGACACAATGGGAGTTTCTTCATGAAGGGAAAGCATGTAGGGTTCACTGTATAGGTCCTCCAAGATCAAGGAATGGGGAGTACAAGGAAAATGACAAAATGTTGTGTAACAGATGCCCCCTAAAGCGTGAAGGCCGAACTAGAGTGAGGGATTAAATGCTTTATGAATCAGTGTGGGGAACCATGGTCTGTCGTCGGAAAACCTGCAAGCAAGTACAGATACATATACATAACTGCAAACTATGTCAAATAATACATGAATCACGGTATGGACGTATCCATCCATAGAATGATCATGTAAATGGATTTAGGCATGGGCGCATCCATCCGTCAAAGAGGATCATAACAAAACCAAGGTATGGTCGCAGTCATCCAATAATGAGAAGGATCACATATGATAACTCATGGTATGGTCGCAGCCACCCATCTAAAAGAGACATGTATATCAACATAACCATGTCACATCACTTCGCAACCTAGACTTTTGTGATCTAAGCCCAGGGTCTTGCGCTCCAACATGACCTGATCAAAGTACAAATCCTAACATGTGAATAGATGTGTTGACGTCGAACATGCTAGAAAGTCACTTGATTACCAGTCAATGATGTAAATTGTTAACAAACGCGAGAGAAACCACGAATAATGACAATGGTCCTCAAGGTACTATCAGCACAATCCATGGAATGTGAATAAAGGAACTGAAGTCGAACACCCGTGAAATCACCCGATCGAAAGCCAATGACGTGAACTTGTCATCGAGTGCGAAGAAATTTCCATTAGGGCATGCAATATCTAAGGTACTGGAAAGGAGTCTCTCGGTCAACTTCCTGGATAATGAGTTGAAGTCGACGGAAAGCGACTGTGTCAAAGGAGGGCCATAATGTATCCCACATCATTGACACAAGACAAAAGGATGAAAAATGATTTTGTGTAATACAGAGAATCAGGGATAAGTGTAACTGCATAACGACAACTCTTGAACATATCGGTGACACAACTGGAAGTTGGCAGCTTTTGGATCCATAGGATCGGTGGCCATGATGATGTGCCAGAATCAAATGGAAGGAAAAAATGAACGGCCCAACCTAGGAAGGTCAACGATACAAAGGAGGATATCCTAACCTAACACAAAGCATAAAGTGTCATGTTCAAGAGTGAGCTGCTAACACAACTAATTGGATTTCCAAATTTTCCCCCACCATTTCTGCAAGTACCCCAATCTTTTTTAATCGCAAGCTTGAATGTGATAGCATATGCTTGTATTGTAAGTTCATCTTTCGGACAAATCTAACCTAGTAAGTTTAACGAGCCCTAAGAAGGAGAAGCTCATGTTCTTCATGATGACGAAACTAATGTCGTTTAATATTTTAACGAGTCCAACAAAGGTGTAACAGGGTATCTTTTTCATGTTTAAAGAGTTTGAAAAAGACACGGAAAAGAAAACTCCACATGGTCCCTTTTTTTACATTTGTCTCTCAAGCCTGAAAAGGTAGAAAACGATACTAGAGAGAACCGCTTGACCATTTCAGTCAAAGAGTACATTTTTCGTAAATAGTGCATCCTAGCCTGAAAAAGAGGTAAACTTATACTAGGCACACGACGTTTCGCATCTGTTAACGAGTTCGAAACGACAAGGGCTCGACTATCTTTTCGCTTTTAAAAGGTCGGAAAAGAGCTTGAAAGAGGACCCCCCATTTTATTCTCTTTTACGAGTCAAAAGAGAAAAATACTTGGCAATCTTTTCAAAAAAATTTACGAGTCAGAAAAGAGCTTAAAGGTGACTCGTCCTGGAGGAATGAGTGGTATAAAGGGTAGCAAATGGTGGAACTGCTCAAAACATGTAATGGTCAAGATGTTGGCTAACAAAACCACTCATCGTTGCGGTCCCTCGGAAAAGGAATAACAACCAAGTGAAAGCATATGATCGGACAAAGAGATGGTGACGACTAAATGAAACAACCAAGGCTCATCTAGCATAAATTAGTTGAAAAACAACAATCACGAGATATAAAATGGGGATGGGTTCGTTTTTACCCAAGCTTGAACCATGGAGAACTCTTTTGGATTCGGTTTCATGTTTTCAAAAGCTTGAAACGAAAAACTATGCTTGCTATAAGTTCGCATGCCCCCAGCATAATGACTCAAATTGAGGTACATGCCCCCAAGCTTCATTTAAGTCAACTAAGTGGGTGGAATGAAGGTTCACTTTCAAGATCTTGGAAATATTCCACTGGGATTTTACAAGATCTTAATCAAAGACTCGATTTGGAAAAGGGAGTTGCTTCATTTTTTAATGAGGTTGACACAGTAAAAGAACTATCATCGATCCCTTGTTTCATTTTTTAACGAGCTTGACACAAGACAAAGAACTATGCTCACATTTATTGTTTCATTTTTTAACGAGGTTGATATAGGAAGAAACTATCCTCAGACTCCTTGATTCATTTTTTAACGAGCTTGACACAAGACAAGAAACTATGCTCTGACGTCTTTTCATGACCCATAAGAGAACATGGCTCCCAAGAGGTCTTCACTAGACGGAAGAACCATGCTCTGGGAGGAATACATGTCAATTGGTACCATAGACAGATCGAGTTCCAATGCCCCCAGTACATAATGTACTATACCATCTATGTGATCATCAGCAGATGTGGAGATGGAATGAGTAGCCACATAATTGACCTGTGGCGGGGAAGGTACGGCTTGCAAAAAAGAGTTGATAGGGGATGATGGTTGCAAAGGAGGCGCCTGGTGACCAATGAATGACAATTGATCAATGGTCATAATTCTCCCTTCGTGCGGAAAACAAACCACACAGAAAAGTGAAGAAACAAGAGCTCCCATGACATAAACATTATTGCGTCCAAGGAGAAGATTGAAATCTAAGGGACCTTGGACTACCATCACGTCTATATAGATGGTCTTTCCTCCCAAAGTACTAGGTAACATTAGAAGGACCCCCAAGGGTTGACTAGTTCTTCTATTGAAAGCCAATAGATTCTGAGTGACAGGCACAAGCTGTGGGGAGCCCAAATCTTTCCAAGTAGTAGAAGATGTAGAAATTCTATAAATTCTCTACAAATCTACTTCTAAGACCATGTAGAAAATATGACTGTAGATTAACCCGATAATGCAATATAACCAAAGCAAAATATTATAATCTACTTCTACTATCAATTTGCGGAAGCTTAAAGATCGAGCTGAATCAGAGCTGAACACATATAACCATAAGAAGAAGAATCAATACACATGAAACACAAAAAATACTCAAGGGAAAGCCTCAGCTAAAAACCCCACTATATGTATTATCATACAAGGTGGAAATACATTAGAATTATACAAAGCTTTAGCTCTCACTGCTAGTCATCTCTCAGTACAATCCTCTTGGATGCTCATAAGCAAACTTGGCTTCTCACAAGCCTTCCTCTCTACCCTCCAAGCTCCTATTTCCTTGTGCAGTTTCTCTTGGGTGATCCTCCTGTTACCAAGTGAAACACTGATCTCTCACACTGATCTCACACCTTGTCAGAACTGTGAAATCCTCAAGGAACCTTCCTTTGACTGCATGCATGAGTACCCTTTATAGGAAAACACATGCAACTAATAGTACGTTGTCCTTGAAATTTAGCTCAACTGGGTCTTTCTCAGAATAGAAATGTATGAGTTTCTGATGAGGGAATCTTCAATTAACTGGAGTACACTAGTTGAGTGCATGCATACATCAATTGACTAATAACTTAAATTAGTTCCTCAAACAGTTTGGAACTAATTTAACTCGACTTAACTCAGTAAACTGAGCT
The DNA here is from genome assembly GCA_031772625.1 of Pinus tabuliformis. Taxonomy (NCBI): domain Eukaryota; kingdom Viridiplantae; phylum Streptophyta; class Pinopsida; order Pinales; family Pinaceae; genus Pinus; species Pinus tabuliformis. The sequence continues at coordinate 1,092,359,394 of CM062817.1, read as the reverse complement.
AACTAATTACAACTCAAATATAACTCAATATTATCTCTTTAATTAAGGGATAATCTCCTTAATTTAAGGGATAACTCTTGCATGACATCAGAAAGACTTCCAACTTGAATTTCTCCAACTAATTAATCCATAATGAATTAATTAATTAATTCCAAGCAGCTGATGAGACTAAATTCAATTTTAATTCAAGGAAAAATTAAAATTGGAATATTCTCGATTCTATTTTTATCATTTCTTGTTGCTATTTTCAACAGAAAACATGATACTGACAGACGCGCCTTCATCTAATATAGTGCCATGCACTACCATATTATAGGTCTGTATTGTGATTTGGAAAGGCACATAAGATGGGAGGTGGAAAGCAGTGAATGGAACCCAATCAAAAGAGACGACAGAACTACTTGATGGGGGTATCATATGATTGCCCCCATGCTCTACAGGAATAGGAGAAGGACTCTCCTGAACAACCGGGATAGGAGGGTCATTCTTCGATTCATGAGAATCTGAGGAGACGAGAAGAACATGAGCAGTATGATCACCATTCTCTCCCGGAACAGAGTGAATAACTGAAGGTGGAGCCAAGTCGACACTCTTTTTTACCAATGGTTGGTCGGGAACAGACACAAAAGAGTCATGCTTGGGAAGAGTAGGACGGTCAAGAGATGAATCCAAGTCAATCTCCTTACCAACTGGAAGAGGATCAGAAGAAAGCCTCTGATAGCCAACAGGGAGTTGGGTCTGAGGAGCTGTAAGGTTTTCCAAAACTTTGGACGCTTTATCCATAAGAGAACAAATGTGAAGAAGATGCTCACCTTCACATAACTTACAGGGGAATCTAATCTTTTCCTTATTCTTACCATCATTAGATGAAGTCGTAGCATCGACATGATCTCCAGAGGTCGACAGGGATGGTCGGTTTAGGTCTTGAGACCATACCTCTAATACTCTAGGAATGCCAGGACAATCTCGAAGGAGATGGTCACCCTTACACAGATTGCAAGGGAATCTAACTTTTCGTGGAGGATCAGAAGGTTTGTCTATAGAAGGTGCATTTGGAGTAACAGTCGCACGGTTGGCCTCTCGCTTATCTAACTTATTCTTCTTCGTCTTATTCTTCTTCTTCTTAGCCTCTTGGTTACTGGATTTCAAACTTTCACCAGGTGAAGTAGAAGAGGAGGGTGAAGAAATGGGGGAATAAGGTGAGGGGTCAACCTTAGAATCATCGTGACGTGATTTGAAAGAAGGAGACGTTTGGACAGGGGTTGGGATGCTTGAGACCACCAATGTAAGGCCTTCGCAACTCGGGCAGGCGAGCGACGGGCGCGCGGCACGGCGGGCGCACACGGGTGTGACGGGCGGGCGCCCCTTGGGCGACGAAGTGCGACGAACCTCCGAACTTGTGCGACGATAGCAAATGACACTTAAAATAAACTAAGTGTTCGACTCTCTTTTATATGCGATGCCTTATGGAGTTGGGCCGACTTGTGAAGGACACCCCTCCCAAAACTCACGCAGAATCTGTATAAGTAAGTGAGCCTAAAGCTCATTTGGAGCATCATCGCTCAAGCACTTCGCATATCTCTTCTACGCTTGGAGCAGGGGTAAAAGAGCGCAGTTAAGTGCGCATAACTCATGCGCTCAAGGAGGAAGTGCGCAGATTTACCGGAAGCAGTCGTAGGTTGACAGAGTGCGGTTTTGAGGTGATTGTGTGAAGAACTTAAAGGAGGAGTTCTTGGTGTCTTGGGTGAGCACCCTCCTACCGTATGAGGTTGGCACATGTATTGTAAAGGCTGTCTATGCCTTGGTTGTAAATTATTCTAAGTATAGACTTGGAGTTTTGCCAAGTATACTTGATGATGTATTATTAAAGAACTGTTATAATATATTATTGTTGGGCAGACTGTTCGGGAGTTGCCCCTCCCTTTATACTTGTGTGCAATTGTTGATGTTCTTGGTTAATTGCATTTGGATAATGAATGAGTATGGGCTTCATTAAGTATAAAGGATAAATGCATTTTACTTGGTTGCGAAACACAAACTAAGTAAGGACAAGTGAATTAGGCGTAGTCCATGTGCACGAGTATTGTTAAAAAGAAAGTGTTCGGTGGTGCCGCACCTCGTCGGCACGGTTGAAAGACTACCGTAGGCTTGGGGGCGTGACAGGTGGTATCAGAGCAAGGTTTGCTCGAGAAGACTTGGAAATTTGACAGTTGATGTTTGAGCAGGGTTGCTCGTGACAAGGTACTGCAGGTGAAGGAAACCGTTTCACACGAAGTGGAACAAGGGTTGGTTCTGATTGCAGGTAACTTGGTGAAGCTGTTGAATGGTTGAAACTAGATTGCAAAAGAGCAAGAAGTTGTTAGAGATGGCAACTGAATCTCAGGCTGGGTCTAGTCATACGATGAAGGATACTACTCTTGGGTTCATTGAAAAGGTGATTGAAAAGATGGAGGCTTTGGAGACTTCTTGGGATAAGAAGATGGACTTGCTTGCTAAAGAGCAAGAGACCAACTTGAAGACCAAGGAAGAGCTTGAAGAACTCCGAGTACAACATGATGAACTCCGAGCACAGTATGAGTACACTGATCTTATGTGTACACAACTTGAAGTAAGGGTCAAAGAGGTTGAAGAATCAAGGGATCAAGGTCTTGCAGAGATCGTGAACTTGAGGAAAACTCTTGACACAACCAATGATGAGATAGCGGTGTTGAAGAAGGCAGTGAGGCACAACTCAGGTGGAGGAGTACCTCATATGAAAGTCAAGGAACCGGAATCTTATGATGGCACAAGGAATGCAAAGACTCTTGGCAACTTTCTATGGGACATGGAGCAATATTTGGAACAGTTGGGTCTATCTGATGATGAGACAAAGGTCAAGGTAGCTGCTCAGTTCTTAACCAAGGATGCTAAGATGTGGTGGCGAAGGAGGTTAGATCAAATTGCCAATGGTAGTGTTGATGACATTTCTTCGTGGGATGACATGAAGAAGGCTTTGCAGACTCATTTCAGTCCTCAGGATGAAACATGGGAAGCAAGGACGAAGATCAAGTACATAAAACAAACCGGGAGCCTACAAGCATATCAGCAGGAGTTTGCAAGTGCAGCTCTGGAACTTCTTGACATGGCGGAGAGGGACAAGGTGTTTAACTTCATTATTGGGTTGAAGCCTTGGGCACGCAATGAAGTGAAGAGGCAGAAGATTAGGACACTTGAAGAAGCTTTTGCTGCTGTTGATAGGTTGGTGGAACATTATGATGAGACTTCTGATGATAGAAAGAAGAAGTTTGAGAAACCGAAAGATAAGAAGAAGGAAGATGCTTCAAAATCGGATGATAGTTCGAAGATGAAGAAGCCTTTGAAATGTTGGATTTGTGCTGGTCCACATACGGTGAAGAATTGTCCTTCTAAACCAAAGGTGGCTGCAATTGCACAATCTGATGGAAAGAATGAAGGTGCTTCTGTAGGGATGATGTAGATACTTGGTGCTTCTGCTACTACGGAGGTGGTCTCTAGGAGAGATCCTGAAAGGAACAGATTGGAGTATGTTCAGATGAAGGTTGGAGGTGCTGATGTACTCACTATGGTGGATAGTGGGGCTTCTCACAACTTCATGAGTGAAGATACTGCGAGAAGAATTGGACTGAAGTTTGTACCGGTAAAGGCACAAATGAAGACAGTGAATTCTCCTCTTATGGGGATTCTTGGTATAGCTGAGAAGGTGGACACTACACTTGGTGAATTGATCGGGAAGGTGGACTTCACTATAGCGGATTGATGACTATGAAGCTGTATTGGGGATGGAATTCATGAAACAATTTGAGGCTATGGTTGTACCACATTTGAGGAAACTCTACATTTATGATGGAAGGGAAGATGTACCCATTGGTGTTCCAACCATTGGTGTGACAAAACCTGATCAAAAATTAGGAGGAATGCAAATGGAGGATAAGGAGAAGAACAAGCAGTTGTCCACTGTTGAGGCAAAGCTTGTGGAGCAGTCATTGGTCATTAGATCACTTTCAGATAGCATCTTGGATTTGTCAAGAAGGCTAGAGCTGGTGGAGGATGATGATGATGATGTTGATGAGGTATATGTGAGGCCGAATATCCAGAAGGAAGACCGGGAGGCATATCTACAAAGGATGGAGGATCTTGATAGATGGATTGAGTTGATTAGTGAGGGAGAGCCTTCAGGCTCTGCTCCCTCTACATCTTCTTAGATGAAAAGAGAAGATGGGGCTCATTGTTAGCTGCTCATGGCAGTGAGTCCTTAAACATGTTGAGCAGGTATGATTGATGGTGCAGGGATGGCTTGGCATCAAGCATCATGACATGTTGCAGATGGATGGAGTCTCCATGGACCTGAGCATGGATTGTAGATTCTTGATGAGTCGAGGATGTGGCAGATGTTTGAGGAACAGCTGATGAGTACATGAGTATGTTCACTCTCATGGATTGGGCGTGATGGTTGGATTAGCTACCCAACTAGTTCAGACATGGGGTCGCGAAGTGTACAGAGATGTGTTGGCATTATGCTGGAGTATCATGACAGAGGTTCACATGATGACATATGGATCAAGATGACTACTGATATATTGTTGAGATGAGATGTTGACACATGGTTGAAATGTGTTAACACTTGTTGACATAACATGGGCAGTTTTGCACATGGTGATGATGATATGATGGAGTTTGACACATTGTTGCGGTGGACATGTAGCTTGAGTTGGAGGGATCAGCCTTCCATGGTGGGAGCAACATGGGGAGATTGTGACAAGGTGGTCATGGACATCTGATATATGACATACATTAGTATGGAGTATCTTGGTGACAGTTGGTTGCTAAGGTGGAGCATGATGGAGATGGGATTCTACATATGTTGCAGGGATGTTTGCCTTATGTGGAGGAGTTGACATCATGGTTGATGATGATCTTGGTGGAGAACTACCGGGATGGTATGTTGTCGAGGACGACAACGATTTCAGGTGGAGGAGGATGTAAGGCCTTCGCAACTCGGGCAGGCGAGCGACGGGCGCGCGGCACGGCGGGCGCACACGGGTGCGACGAGCGGGCGGACGTGCGACGGGCGAGCGCCCCTTGGGCGACGAAGTGCGACGAACCTCTGAACTTGTGCGATGATAAAATGCGACGATAGCAAGTGACACTTAAAATAAACTAAGTGTTCGACTCTCTTTTATATGCGATGCCTTATGGAGTTGGGCCGACTTGTGAAGGACACCCCTCCCAAAACTCACGCAGAATGTGTATAAGTAAGTGAGCCTAAAGCTCATTTGGAGCATCATCGCTCAAGCACTTCGCATATCTTTTCTACGCTTGGAGCAGGGGTAAAAGAGCGCAGTTAAGTGCGCATAACTCATGCGCTCAAAGAGGAAGTGCGCAGATTTACCGGAAGCAGTCGTAGGTTGACCGAGTGCGGTTTTGAGGTGATTGTGTGCAGAACTTAAAGGAGGAGTTCTTGGTGTCTCGAGTGAGCACCCTCCTACTGTATGAGGTTGGCACATGTATTGTAAAGGCTGTCTATGCCTTGGTTGTAAATTATTCTAAGTATAGACTTGGAGTTTTGCCAAGTATACTTGATGATGTATTATTGAAGAACTGTTATAATATATTATTGTTGGGCAGACTGTTCGGGAGTTGCCCCTCCCTTTACTTGTGTGCAATTGTTGATGTTCTTGGTTAATTGCATTTGGATAATGAATGAGTATGGGCTTCATTAAGTATAAAGGATAAATGCATTTTACTTGGTTGCGAAACACAAACTAAGTAAGGACAAGTGAATTAGGCATAGTCCATGTGTACGAGTATTGTTAAAAAGAAAGTGTTCGGTGGTGCCGCACCTCGCCGGCACGGTTGAAAGACTACCGTAGGCTTGGGGGCGTGACAACCAAGGTTGAAAACAACCAGATAGGTAGACCAATGGTTAGCCCAGGAAGGGAAAACATTGCCATATAAAGAGCATCAGTGTTTCCAAAAGAAGGAAAAGGACCAGGATTCCTGTCCGAGGGGAATCCTTGATTGGTGGACTATGGGAATTTTGCCATTAGAATCGAATTTTAAAGAAACACTAAGGAAGATAACTTTGGGTAGTTAATTTTAGAACACTGAAACAAAACTTTGCCTTTTCATGTTTTAAGAGTCGAGAAAAGGACAACAGGTGAATCTAGTCGCTTCAAAGTTAACGAGCTTGAAAGGACAAGTGCTCGATGATCGTTTCAAATTTAAAGAGTTAGTAAATATCAAAAATGACTACTTAGGGTATTCTAGGGAAAAGGATTACCAGGTAACTGTGAACTGCAGAATACCTCTCGGCGAACCAAGAAGTATGGGCAGGCAATCTCCCTGAATGTTGTGTTCAGGTATCGCGTTTACAAGGCAGCAGACTCGGCTTCCTACAGATAAAGGATTGCAGACTTAGTTGGGTCTCCCTTTATATACACAACGGTATGGGTAGCACAAGTCCGTACTAGTGTTGTCTAATGCCGAAGCAAATGACAACTGCTAGGTTTTAAAGACGCTAGAACATGTCTCTAGCTTAGACCACTAAATGTGAGAGTTAAGTTTCAATGTTTCCTTAGGTGAATTCGATAAATTTTAATGGTTGATATTGAATTAGGTTTCAATTACAAAGCCCCTACCGTTTTCATCTAACAAAACTCCTACATGCAGCTATATGAGAAAAGAGATCTTTGGCTTCGATGAAAGTTAACACTAATTGAGAGATAGAGAGCACACAATCAATGCAACAATCAAAGAATGAAAACTTTCACTTATGCATGTCCTAAATGCATTTAATCTTCCTATCAACAAAATAAGTTTCATTTCATTTCCATGCCTACGATGATGTCATTCTAACTTCTCAATAACGCTACTAATGCAATATTTTCGCTTAAGTAAACTAAAATGATGTTCTTCTTTTCATAAAATGCAAAATAAATCTTTCACATAAAGCACTTTAATGAAAATTTTCACAATTTTGAACAAACAAGCATCAATCAAATCCAAAGCATGATAAATGAAACTAAAAACAACTTCTTTCCTAAATCGAACCAACCAAACACATAAATGCTTCAATCTAGAAACCAAGCAATGTAATCTATGTTTGGAAAGAGAAAAGAGACACTCGAAATAAGAGAACAAACAAGTAAACAAATCGTCCTAGTCACTTCTAGGAGGAAGAAGAAAGTCTAAGGGTCAAGACACACTGGCATTGGGATGGGAGAAATTCCGATTTTTTTATTCGGAGACCAGAGTGACTTTTGGGCCAAAAGTAGCACTAATCGGCATGACCGACATGACTTTCAAGCTAAAACTAGCACTGATAGACTTGATCGACGTGACTATGTGGCCAAAAATAGCGTTGATTGAGGGATTCAGAGAAAAATAAATAAAAAAGAACTTCAAATAGGGCTAGACTTAACACATCAAAGGGTGGGCTAAACCAAGCAAGCACACAAACTAGGCTAAATGAAGCTCTCTAGTCAGGGAGAAGATGGTATAAACAGTGTACAAGGTAGAAATCATGAGAGCAAAACACACTAGCCAAAATCGTGGGTGAACCCTAATATTCACTTGCAGGCATCGACGCGACTGCCTAACTGACAACAAGTGCAAGAAGGGGGTCGTCGCAACTGTTTCTCAGCGTATTGTGCTGATCGGCGTGACTATCAGTGAATTAAGTGTGCTAAGCGAGGGAGCCAAGCCAAAAAAAAATTAAAGCTGGGACCATATCTGCTACTATGAATTTCAACCTTAGACCAGTAAGCAAAGGAAAATAAACAGAACAAGAGGGAAAAAGTGGAACTAGAAAAGTTCACACAAAATCATGAAATCACAAACAAGACAAACAGAAGGATTTGTTCCCCTGCGGAGTCGCCAATTTGTGGTGAAATAAAATTATGAGTGCAGACACAAACAATTCCTCTAGCCCGATAATGGGTCTAGCCACAACTGATACAGTCTATGGAAGATTTCCTTAGTTTAGAACCAATTAAGAGGGCCTACATCTTAGTACGTTTATCCCGTTTGATGATATCCTTGATTTCTCGCTTCAACTATCTCTTGTTTCCTTCTTCAAACACCTGAAAGAAGTAAACAAAAGAAAACAACAACCGTGATAATAAACAAATTGTAATTCAACTTACTTAACAATTCAAGAAACATTAAGCCAGGAACATGTAAGATGACAAATCATGTAGGAAATCAATCGATAATTGCATATATATTGAATCAAGAAGAGATTACAACCATTGTCTTGACGTTGTCGTTCTCCTCCGACAAAACTAAGTTCCCACGCACTTCTACTAGCATTCCATGATGGCCTCAGCAACAATAGTTTTAAGGCTCTTCCCTTTAGGCTTCACATTAAACCAAATTCACACTTCTCCCTCACACAACTAGAGAGATACAACTATGAATAGCTTGTTGTTTACTCCAAACTTAATTAGCACTAGCACACCAACATTAACACTAGCTTGTGCTTGAGAAAAATGGAGGTTTATATAGCATGAATGGATGGGAGATGGATCCTCTTCTCATGAGAGAAGATCTTATCTCTTGAGGTAGTTCCATCCTTATAGGGGAAAGGATCCCAAATTGACATCCTCGACCACATCCGGCCAAACCATTTACCAAACTTCCATTACAAAGCTTCTAGAGCTAGAAGCTTCAGCTCTTTATTTAAAAACTTTCCATAAGAGAACCGTTGTGACTGGGACAAAGCTAAGTCTCTCTAGTCGGCGCTAGGAATAGTGTTAATCCTTGCATATCAGCGCGATGGGGATAAGGGTCATTAGCACCAGTCTTGTAAACTAGGAAAAACAGAAGATTTTTGGGAAATGGTGCATAAGGGAATTATTCTACTCATGAAGAGGGACACAATGAGAGTTTCTTCATGAAGGGAAATCATGTAAGGTTCACTATAGGGTTCCTCCAGATCAAGGAACGGGGTACAAGGACAGTGACCAAATGCTTTATAGCAAGATGCTGCCAAATTAGGCCATGAAGAGTATGTAGATTACATGGTAAATTCTATTGGTGTCTTTGCACATGCCAACAAATGGTCAATAATGAATTTAAGAGATGTTATTAAACAACAAAAGGAAAAGATTGAGGCTCTTGAAGCCACGATTTAGCATCACAAATCTATTAGTGAATATGAACATCAATGAAAGATTGGTTCCTTCAACAATAACATCCAAAATAATTACAGGATCTAGACAAAAAAATTAAACAATATATCCTTAACTTCAGTAGAAATCTACATGAATGATTGCAAACATCTCAACAAAAAATTATCAAAACAAAATAACGCATATTATCCTTATGAACAAAATAAAAATAAGCTAGCCTTCTAGAAAACTTGGGATGCAAAGAAGAGAGATAAGGTGGAGAAAAGAAAAAATGGTTAAAAAAAAAAATCATTTTTAGGAGAAGTTCTTAAGAAAATCTACAATCTCATCCGATCCAAACTGAATCAAGGAGAGGTGATTCATTGGGAAAAAAAGAAAATATTTCAGCCCATCAATGTTGGGGTTGTGAGCAAGAACAGGTGTAAATAATTATCTCACAAATAAGATAAAATGAAGAGAATTCACTTCAAGGAGTTGATATAGTGGAGGACATGGACAAAAGCTTTCACTGGATTTATGTAGCATTGGACAATAAGTAGATTGATCACCATTCTCACATGATCGAAGTTAAAGGTAAGATAAACAATTATCCCATTTCCATTTTAATTGATTATGGAGCTAGCCATAGTCATATTGATCCTAAATTTGTTGAAAAAATCATTTGAATAAAACCAAGCATTGTAGGACTACATGTTCAACTAGCTACAGGGGCTAAGAGAAGAATCACTAAATTAGTGAAATATTGTCAAATTGACATGAATGATTTGAGTACAATTGTTGATTTAAACAATATACCTTTTAGTTCATATGATTTCCTAATTGGTATGGATTTGTTGTACAAGAACCATGCTATCCTAAACTACTATAATAAGGGCTTCACTTTCCTTGATGAAGAAGGGAAGTAAAGACAATTGCAAGGGATTCCAAGGTATGTCCCTATTAGGGAAATATTAGCCATGCAATTGAAGAAGAATTTTATAAAATGGTGCCAAGTTTATGCCACCCATATGGAAAAGGTAACCAAGGACAAGGTATCAGTAATTGAAGATCATCTGGTACTTAGTAAAGAATTTGAAGATGTATTTGTTGAGATTCTAGGTTCACCACCTAAAAGGGATATTGATTTTACTATAGATTTAGACCTAGAGTTCCCCTAGTGTCTAAAACATCATACATGATGAGCGCACCAAAGCTTAAGGAATTTCAAATGTAATTGGAAAAACTTTTAAAGAAGGGACACATATACCCAATTGTGTCACATTGGGGTGCCTCAATGCTCTTTGTTAAAAAGAAAGATGGAACGCTAAATTTATGTATAGATTTAAGGCAACTAAACAAGGTATGAGGAACAAGTATCATTTATTAAGGGTAGATGAAATGATTGATCCATTGAGGGGAGCTAAGGTGTTGTCAAATCTTAAACTAATGTCAAGGTATCATCATGTGAGAATTAATGAGGAAAACATATGCAAGGCAACATTTAGAACTCAATACGAACATTAGGAGTTTATGGTGGTGCCATTTGGGATATCCAATGCACTAGGTGTTTTTATGTGTCATATGAATTCCATTATCCAAAATTATTTGGACAAATTTGTTATTGTATTTTTGGATGACATATAGGTGTACTCAAAATATAAATAAGAGCACGAGAAACATTTGAGAATGGCGTTAAAAGTACTCAGAGAGCATCAACTTTGTTCCAAGCTAAGTAAATGTTCATTTTATCAAAATCAAATTCATTATTTGGGTCATATCATCTCAGAGGAAGGGATCACAATGGACCCAAATAAAATCAAAGAAATCATAGAGTTTTCAACACCCAAAAAAGTAACATAGGTCAAATTCTTCATGGGTTTAGAAGGCTACCATTGGAGATTTACTGAGATATTCTAAAAAATAGTACATCCTATTACTTCTTTGCAAAATAAGGGTGTAAAATTTGAGTGGTCTAAAAAAAAGTGAAAAGTAATTTCAACATGTGAAAATGTTATTAACAAGTGCCCCAATATTAACGATAGTTCATCCAAATGAATAATTGTGTGCATTGATGGATGCAAGAAAGGGCTTGGAGGAATACTCGTGCAAAATGGGTACATAATATGTTATGAGTCAAGGGAGATGAAGGAACATAAAAGGAATTATGTCACATGATTTGGAGTTGAAATCTATAATTCATTCCTTAAAAGATATGGAGGCATTACCTTCTAGAAAAAACATTCAAATTGAGAATAGACCACAGTGGTATGAAGCATTTGTTTGGATAACCAACTTTGAACGTCAGACAAATTCGATGGATGGAATTTTTGGCTAATAATGATTTTGAAATCAAGCATATAAAAGGCAAATAAAATAAGGTGGTTGATGAACTCAGTAGAAGATTGCATAGTATGATTGCTACAACCATAAGTACAAATATATTTGATTTAAAAATCAGAATTTTAAAGGTTGAAAAATTAGATCAACAATATATGAAATTAAAGGAAGAGATATAACAAGGTAATCTATAGTCAAAGTATAGGAATTGTGAACTTTAAAAACATGGAATCCTCATGTACAAAGAAAAAATTTATATGCCAAATTCTCAATGGTTGAAAGGTATAGTGTTCACTGAGATGCACAAGGTACCTTATGCTAGACATCTAGGGTACCAAAAGGAAATTTTGGAAATCAAGAAACAATACTTTTCACCAAGTATGAAAAAGGAAGTTGTTTTTAATATAGTCTAGTGTTTAGAGTGCCCAAAAGTTAAGGATGAACATAGAAATCTAGCCGGATTTATATAGTGAATGTCTATTCCTAAGTGGAAATAGGAAAATGTTTCTATTAATTTTATTATAAATTCACCAAAGATTGCGAGGCAAAATTACTCCATCATAGTAGTGGCAGATAAACTCAATAAATATTCCCATTTTTTTCCATTAAATTCCACACATAAGGCAACAATATTGTTGAAATATATATGAAGGAAATTTCCAAGTTGCATGGAGTACCTAAGGCAATTATTTCTGACAAAGATCCCAAGTTTACATCAATATTTTGGAAAGGATTATTCAAGGAACTTGGAAGCAATTTGAGCTTCAATACAATATATCATATAGAGTTAGATGGACAAACAAAAAGGGTCAATCAAGTGATTAAAGAAATCTTGAGGAAATATGTGATGGATTAACCATCAAAACGGGAAGAGTATTTGCACTAGGTGGAATTTGCATATAACAATGGGTGTCAAGCATGTTTGAAGATGAGACCATTTAAGGCCTTGTATGGTAGGAAATGTAATACACATGTGAGTTGGGACAACCTAGTGGACGTGGCCATTCTTGGGCTAAATTTTCTTAAAGAAATGGAAGACCAAGTGGTGAAAATCAAACAAAACTTGAAATTTGCCTAGGATAGGTAGAAAAGATATGAAAATAAGAACATGAAAAACAAGTAATTATGGGTTGGTGACCATGTTTTCCTAAAATGAAATGCCAAGAAAAATTCGCTAAAGTTGGTAAATACTCAAAGTTGGCAACTAGATTTTGTGAGCCATTTGAGATCTTGGAGAGGATTTTCCTAGTTGTGTATAGGATTGCATTGCTAGTATCCATGCATGTCCTTAATGTGTTTCATATTTCATTACTTAAAAAGTATGTTACTAAAGATAATTATATAATTTACAAGAATAATATTTAGTTAGAGCCTAAGGGGTACTTTGAAGTTTAGCCAGTGGATTTTTGGACAAGAAGTTCAAGGTGCTCTGAAATTGAGACATTGCCTTAGTAAAGGTGTTATGGACACATTTCAGACCTGAAGATTCTACATGGGAACATGAGGACATCATGAGGGAGGAGTACCCACATATTTTTAAATAATTTTGATTATAAGGGGGAGGGGAATGTAGTACCCCAAGGATACCCCTATGTGTATTGTACATATCATATTTAGGCTAGTAAAGAAATATTTTGGGGCATATGTGCCCATGTATATATGTGTTTAGGAGGTGTGCCTATGTTATATGTTTTGAGGCTGGAGTGCTTATGTGATTCTAAGTTAATGAGCTTATGTTCTAAAAGGCCAATGAGCCTAGATTTGTAAATATGTAATCACATGCATATTAATAAAATATACCATTGTTGCAGACCTAGTCAAACAAGAGAGTATGGGGGGCTAAGACACTACAAGTGGGAATGATGGGTTAATGGATAAGAGATGAGGAGCTTAAGCCTAAGAAGTTAACCCATTGTTAAAGCATGCATAAAGTCAAAATGACATGCTTATCCTAATTCCATAAAGTGACTTCATGAAGTGCCACTTGTCAAAAAACAAACATGCATATAAAGGGGGAATTTTAGTGTTGATTTGGGAGTATTTTCTGATCATTATGCTCTAAGAGGAAGCTTGGTTGATTACTAAACTTTTGAATGGAGGAATAAGGGTATGGCCCCATGATTTTATTACCCCATTAATATTAGGTCGATTCGGGTATGGGGATAGGTTTCACCAATGTGAGGCTAGTAAGGTACGTGGAGACTCCTAATTTATATTAGAACTCCTAGAAGCCACAAGGCTCTGATACATCCATGGTTGGGTTAATTTGGGAACCCTAGAAGGGTAATGGCATACCCTGATGCATTATGGGTGCAAGGAAGAGGGTGCAATACCTTAGGTTGTGTAGTTTGACGAGGGATGAGATATTGTTGGTAGGAGGATGTTGCAGTCAATTACCTTAGTCTATTATTATGTTTGCCTAATTGTGACCGTAGTTGGCTTAGGTAGCCCCTTTTCCTCAGTGGAGTCATAAACCCAACTTGTGGGTTACCCACTATTAAGAGATTATGAGCAACACAGTCTATGGTTGGGTGGAATGTCTGGGGTCTAAAACCAATCAATGATTTCTTTATAAGATAAGTGTTTATTGTTATGTTATGTATTTTTATTGTGATTATTTTATGTATCTTTACATGTTGCATGCATTTAGCAAATTATGTACATATGAGCATTGCACGATAAAATGAATTATACATGCATGATAGATGTTGCAAGAATAGAGTTAAAGGGGAATTTTTCATAAAATCGGGTTAGAAAGGTAATCATATGGCCTAGTGAGTGATAGGGGGTGGTACACATGGTATCATGGTCCCTCTCTGCACTCCTACCACAATTAGTTGTTTGGTCTCTTCATTAATTAAAATAAAATACGTATACAATTTTTTTTTTATCCAATTCAACTTGACAAGGTAACAAAATATCCATGCTAAAATAAACAATGCTAAACATAATTAATTACAATTTAAGCAAAGTTTCAACATGGGAGAATTACATGTTACATGAGTGTAGAGTTATGAAACTATAAAATGTTCCCAAGGTTGTAAACAAAAAGTCCCCTTCTCTTTATAATTCAATTCAAGATTTTTCTATAAGCCTTATCATAAACCTTATCATAAACCATGGATTCATTCCATGAGTTCAATTGACATGAGAACATATACAACAAAATAAATATTCAACACATCTAAAATTGATGTTTGTCTAGCCAACCAACCAAGGTTGACTGATTTCCACCCAACCATAGGCATAGATGCATATGTTTTTCTATCGCTAACTACCCTGTAACAAAACCACGATACCACTAGGTTGAATTTAGGGAACTCTCAACAATTAAGAGCATATGGTAACCTATTAGAAAATTAAGGGTCTAACTTCTCAAATGGGTAGTCTCATAAGAAACTTTGCACTAGTTGTTAGGGATCCCACAAAGTCGGGTTCCCTTGTTGTTGGCTCAACAACGGATAAGAGCAAGATTTTTTCACTATCATGTAATCCCTTGAGTAGCTTCTCTTCCACTACATTCATGCACTTTGAACAAGGCCCTAAATCAAAACAGTAAATTCCATCAATCTCAAGAAGTCTCCCCATGCATATTCGAGTTTGAACCAAGGAATTTTCTATTAGTTTAACAGTCATCTTGAATCAACTCACATCCCATCTCTCACTTGAATTATTCTCTACATGTAACACTCATTTCTTTCTCGTGTACATAACCCATCTCTCTTATTCAAGCACCCACATGTGTAGGTCTCCTTCCCACTTAATTTCTCCCCCATCTACCATTTAATCTGTCTCCTTCAATTGTGGGTAAAATTTCTAAGGACATGGGATAAATTTCTAGGGGTGATTTGATCACTTGTGATATTCCCACTTAGCAACTATTGCTACGTGAGAATATAATTTTGCCCAATTTTTCACATTTTCGGTCCAACTTAGGAGATTCAGTGGGTTGGAGGAGCCCACTTCCAATTTTTGGTTAAGGAAGGCACCCACACAAGGGAAAAAGGGAAAATCGAACTCTTAGTGGAATATAAATAGAAGAGACTCACATCAGTTTGGCGATTTTGACAATTTGACAATTACTTGCACCTAGCACGCTTGAGTTGTTGAGCCAAGTCTGCGCCCGAGATTCTCAAGAGAGTTTCTCACCCCTTTCTTCAGTGTAATTCGAGTTGTTAGCCCAAGGAGGGAACTCAATTTCCTTATGAACTCGTTCAACATTATCTTCAAGAAATTCGTGGTTTTCCATGTTGCTCCCTGGCCGTAGGGGAGGAGTACGGTTTTCTTTGGAGGGGCCAACAAAGAGCAAAATCCTTGTTGTGGATTCCAAGGAAGTCTTGCATCATAATTTGTTGGAGATTTTGGGGGAAAGATCAACAAAACTATGAGGAGCCTAGTTGTATAGCAGTGTGATCATCTTTGGTGACTACGTGGGCCTGCGTAGGAGTAGTTTCAAGGTGCATGTGGGAGCTAAGGAGGTGACCACTAAGAGCTGATTTGAGCTGGGGATTTTGGGAGATATCCAGAGGAGTGAACCCCTAGTTTTTTGCATTGTTTGGAGAGATGGAGCAGTGATTTTTCTAGGAGGGCTGAAATTCCCAGCCAATTGAGGAGCACGATGAAATTGGGGTCTATTTCAAGGGTCGAAAGTAGGAAAAAATATTTTGGGTTTTGGTGGGTTATTTGAGAGGTGTAGGGGTTAATTTCCCAGAATTTTCTGAGCACTAGAAGTGGGTTAAATAACAGATCTTTTGCAGTAGAAAGTGGAGTTCCACTAGGGTTGTGCAAGGCATAGCTGAAGCCACACGTTCCATCATATGGGCATTTCACTTTTCCACCTAGGGCTTGTCTAGCTTGCCTTTTTGGGAAGCCCAAGTGCACTCATACCAAAACCCCATTGTACTATTGTTCTATATAATAAAATGGCTCAATTGGGTGATATTTTTGGTGGAAATATGGATGTTCATTTACATGTTTGAATTTCAATGTTTGCATGTTCTTATTTTCTTTGTTTATCGTTGTATTTCCTAAATAGGAATATTATAGTGGTATCAGAGCTCGAATCTTGGCTAAACCATGGGGATTTTCCTATGACCTTGGAGGATTACACCAAACACTGAGACTCCAAAACGGACCTTGGTGGAAGTGAATATGGGATATTCAAAGAGTAAAGAGGAGATAACATTTGAGAACCTCTCGTGGGGTGTAAACAATTTGACTAGAGGATAGAAGGAGATGTTAAATGAAATCAAGCAGTAAAATCAAGATAAGAGCTTGCATCAAGACTTTCTATTTGGGGAAACTTTAGGGGAATCTCATAAGTATGACCACATTCCCTAACGAGGGCATAACGCCTCAAGATTTGGACGAGGTGTTCAAGATCTTGAAGGGGCAACAGTTCTATTTGAAGTTGTCCAAGTGTGATTTTTGGCTCACAAAGATGCTCTACTTGGATCACATCATTGGAGAAGATGTGGTGATGTCGCACCAGGAGAAGATCAGGGCCATTTTGGACTAGCCAACACCCAAGAGTATGATGGAGCTACAGGTATTTTTGGGCATTTGCACCTACTATAGGAAGCTTGTGAAGGGGTTTTCGTTGTTGGAATCATCCTTCACTGACTTTGACCAAGAAAGGTACATTTTAGTGGATAGATGGGGTTCAGGAGGCCTTTGAGCATCTCAAATAGGTTATGAGCAATTCTCCGGTGTTGGCACTTCTAGATTTCACATAGCCCTTCGTGCTCGAGTGTGATACATCAGGGAAGGGCGTAGGGGTGTTCCTAATGCAAGGGGACACTTGATTGCTTTTGAGAGCCGAAAGCTACTTCCCCATGAGTGGTACTCAATTTACGAAAAAGAGATGCTTACCATCATGCATGCGTGGCCAAGTTTATACAGTACCTCGTGGGAAACAAGTTTCGGGTGAAGACAGATCACAACAGCGTCAAATTATTTCTAGAGCAGTAACAGGTGCAGGAGAGGCAACAAAAATGGTTGAGCAAGATCCAGGCATACAATTTTGACATTGAATATGTCAAGGGGTCGAAAAATGTGGTGGAAGATGCATTGTCTAAGAGGCCGACCACTAGTTCACTTATGATTCTTGCATCAAATTAGAGGGCATAGTCACTGGTGGGTATTCCAAGGACCTCCATGCATGTGATGTTCTAGATGGTATAGATACAAATGACTGGTACAGGATGATGAACAAGTTAATCTACTATAAGGACCAAATTTATGTGGTTCCCAACTCCCAATTGAGGGAGAAGATTATACAGGGCACCCATGATTCACAATTGGCAGGACACCAAGGGTTCACCAAGACATAAAGGGCTATCAAGGAGCGTTTTTCATGGAAGGGCCTCAAGGGTGATGTTTTGAGGCACATTGAAGAGTGTGACACATGACAGAAGAACAAGGGTGAGCAAACACACGCTATTGGGCTATTGCAGCGTCTTCTTATCCTTGAGAGGAAGTGGGAGAGTATTTCAATGGATTTAATCACGGTGTATTGCAAGGACTGCATCTATGTGGTGGTCGACAAGTTGACCAGGTTTTCCCACTTCTTTTCCATTTCATCTCAATCCTCTCCCACTTCTTTTCAATTTCATCTCAATGCTCAGCGTCACAAGTAGCTAAACTTTTCTTTAGGGAGGTTTCAACTTCACGGCCTTCCCAAGTCCATTGTTAGCAACTAGGACAATAGATTTATGGATTTATAGATTTATTAGACTCATGATATTGAAAACCAATGGTATTGATCCATAATATTCACATGGAATGTAGCCTATTTAAAGGAATAAATCAAACCAGCATAGATCCATCTTTTCTTTACTTTGGATCTACTGACTTTGAATAAATCAAACCAGCGTACATCCATCTTTACTCTAGATCTACTAATTTTGAATAAATCAAACCAGCATAGATCCATCTTTGGATCTACTAACTTTGAATAAATCAAACCAGCATAGATCCATCTTTAGTCTGAATCTACTAAGCACCAAGAAAAAACCAGCATAGATCCATCTTTACTCTGGATCAATTAAGCAACAAAAATGATCAAATATCTTAATATGCCGACTAGCATAAAGTGAAAAAAGTTGATCCCTCCCAACACATAAAAATTAATCTATCACATAAAAATTAATCTATCTTAGTTATATTTCAATTGAATTTAAAATATTTTGATTAAATTTAGAATATAATTATATTTCAATTGAATGTAGAATAAATAATTGATTGAATGTAGAATAGATAATTGAGAAGTTGAATTTAAAATATTTTGATTAAATTTAGAATATGATTATATTTCAATTGAATGTAGAATAAATAATTGATTGAATGTAGAATAGATAATTGAGAAGATTTAATGATAATTCATTTGTGATCCGTCTTTGCAAGATTCCAAATCATATGCCACATCAAACGTTTTAAATTCCAAATCATATACCACATCAAAGTACAACTGCACCAAATAATTCGTCCTAAACCTAAACAGCAATTTATTCGTATCTCAATTTCAAAGAGAATTCATAGATTTTCTGAAGAAAATGCCTTCTACTTTTTAAAATCCCAAACCCAAATATGAGAAAAACAAATTGCTATCTGAAAAAAATGCCTTCTACTTTTTAAAAAACCCAAACCCAAATACGAGAAAACAAATTGCTATCTGAACAAAATGCCTTCTACTTTTTAAAAAAACCCAAACCCAAATACGAGAAAACAAATTGCTATCTGAACAAAATGCCTTCTACTTTTTAAAAAACCCAAACCCAAATACGAGAAAACAAATTGCTATGGAGCCAGCTCTCTGACTGATACAGCCTTGATGGACTAATTGATGGACTGAACTAAAAATAAATATACTTTATAAGTTTCCTTTCCTAAACCTCGACAGCATTTGACTCGTATCTAACAACCAATCATAAAACCTTCATGAAAAGGAAAATGGAAAATAAGTATATTTAAGTTTCTTTCCTAAAGCTAAATGTTGCTAATCATCATTTTACTTTTACTCGTATCTAAAAGCCAATCATAAAGCCTTGATTAAAAAGAAAATGGAAAATAAGTATATTTAAGTTTCTTTCCTAAAGCTAAACTGCATTTTAGTCGTAGCCAATGATAAAATGTTGCTAGGCATTTGCTATTTGTACACCTACCAGCAATAGCAACGCATTTGCTATTTGTAAACCCACCAGCATTTTACTCATATCTAACAGCCAATAATAAAATGTTGCTAGGCATTTGCTATTTGCTATTTGTACACAACCAGCATATAAAACGATTTGTACACCTACCAGCAGCATTTTACCAGCATTTTACTCATATCTAACAGCCAATAATAAAATGTTGCTCGGCATTTGCTATTTGTGCGCTACCAACATATAAAACGCTATTTGTACGCTACCAACATATAAAACTCACTCAAGGCAAAACCGCATTTTACTACTGAAATGCCACTCGAAGCATTTGCTATTTGTACACGACCAGCTTGAACATACACCCGACGCAATGCTTCAGTTTATCATTTGCTTCAATTCGACCATGAGTTGGATCTTATCTCGTAACTGTCAAATTGGAGGCAACAGGGATCAAAGTAAACAGTCAGATTAAGACTGGACAGAAATGGATGGAAGGGGTATACGGATAACCCCAGGTGGTAGATTCCAAGTTGAACCAAGGGAACTCAGAATAAATAGATAAAACCAAATGGAATATGGTGATGGAGAGTTTTAGCCCTATGTTAGATTAAGGGGCCCAAAGGGCTACAAAATGGACTTCACTGAGAAACATGGAGGTACTCAAAAGCCTAGGTTTACGTGATGGGGTCAAGAAATAAGTGGTTCAAAGTCAGCATAATGCATTATCCCTGTTAACATAACGATTCTCCCGGAGACACAATGTCAAAGTAAAGAGAGTGATGCTAGACCTGGACAACTACCTGAAAGGTATTCCCATGAGAGTATAAAGGTTGTCAAGAAACAAAGGCAGAGTTGTCTTTAGACTGAAGGAAAGGCTCAAAAAGGTTTAGGGTGGGGAGATAATAGGCACGGATATAGTTTTAGACTGCACAGAAAACCCTATCACTGTGTTTGGATGGAAGAAAGGTGGGTGAAAGTTCACGGATAGCCCATATTCCATGTTTTACTTCAAAAAAGCTATCACTGTACCACTGTGTTTGGATGGAAGAAAGGTGGGTGAAAGTTCACGGATAGCCCAAATTCCATGTTTTACTTCAAAAAAGCTATCACTGTGTTTGGATGGAAGAAAAGTTGGGTGAAAGTTCACGGGTAGCCCAAATTCCATGTTTAATTCAAGGGTAGCTCTGCGTCGAGTTCTGATCTGCTAAGGATGGGACAGAAATTCAGAGCAGGTTATGGGGCCCTTCAGATGTTATTCTGAAAAACAATGGCATGCACAGTTCGTTAAGGTCGAAGTGAATCGCTCCTCAAAAGATGTGGGTAACAGGTGATGTGGGGAATGGCAAAGCTTCCTACGTAACCAGGAGAAGAGATATTCATGAAAATTTGGGGAATGGCCTTGACAAATATATAGCCTTAGCCTTTGGAATAGAGTATCACATGACATACTGTCAATGAATAGCTATGCATTAAATCATATACATGTAAGACCACAACAGTACTTTAAACTCTTAACGTTCTCGCTAATCCATTTTTAAGGCATTCACTACGAAATATTTCGTATGAACAATACTGTACAAACCAATTAAATTAAAGCAGATTAACCAAAAAGAATCTTCTACATTTTGAAAAGATACTAGATCTTCCTTGAACCAAGACGAAAAAAAGGAGATTTAGGGCCTGCATTTTTCTGCAGGCTGGATAAATAAAATGCATGCTTACGAGTCTGATAACAGAAATAGATTCTCAAATTCTTCTATTGCCTACACAAGAAAATTAAAGAAACAATACTCACCAAAGGAGAAATTTTATCCAAAATAAATAAAAAATTTCAAAACATATATTGCCTATACAAGAAAATTAGAGAAACAATATTCACCAAACGAGAAATTTTGTCCAAAATAAATGAAAATTTTCAAAACATATGTCGCCTATTGAGATGCACTAAAAAAGTGAGAAAAACCAATTTCCAACCGAATAAATATGTTCATACAAGCGACAAGTAGCTCATCGTGTAGGATGATTCCATAGAAGTTCCAGAAGTATCTATGGAAGAATATACATCTACATCATTAGTCAAGCAAAAGAAACTCTGCCAGACTAATCTAAGCTACCGCAAAACAATAAACATGAATATGGATATATTATTTATTGCACAAATATCTATGCCAGAAGTGTACCATCTCGTTCCATCACAGACCCCACAGATCTCCTGAACACCACCTATGTCATCTGGAATCAGGAAGCAGTATGCATTTCAGCATGCTTAGTTTCTTCCAAGCCCCTTTCTAAGGCTTTCCTGATTTTCTCAACTGGAACCAACGGGAGAAAATCTGCAACGCGATAATGCCTTTCAGCAAGATAGACAACAGTATGATTATATTTATCCGTCCAATATGTAGCAGTTGGAATTAGGATATGAACAAGCTGGGGAAACATGGGAAGCTGAAGCAATTTGTGATAAGCAAACAGAGCCCATTTTTGTGCAGCAGGTTCATGTTTGGCGTAAAGATCCTTGGCAGTTGGCTCATACTTGGTATACAAGCTCCTTGCTGTTTCATTTGCAGTTTCAATTATACCGCTCCTTTGTATTTCACTTATGACAGATCTCGCAACATCAGGTGCTTGTTTTGCCATATCATATACCTCGCATGTTCTGTGCTTCACTGTTGGTGGCACAAATTCATCTACTTTGCCAATCGTGTCATCAACCTAGTAAGCACAACACCCTTTACTATTAAAAAGGATTACAGTTCAGATGCCTTTCTATATTGGTAAGATCCATTCAAACTTTGAATAGAGCAGCAATTTTGATGTGCAGTACCAGTATACAAACCCTTGATAGGATCTTGTAGCTAAAAAAAACTAATATACTGAAAATAATCCAGAGATGTAAACAAAATTATACCAATAGATCTGAGTAGAGTATATACCGAATATGAAAAACATTCGGACGACTAGCAAGATACTTTTATAAGTTGTATCCCACAAAAGACGAAGAATAAAATGAGGCTGCCCCATGAGACTCTTTGGACGACACACGATTATACATCAGAGCGTATTAAAACCCTGCGCGGCTCTGCCAGAGCTCCGAAGAAAAAACCCTAACAGTAAGACTTGTAACGGGGATAACAATGCATACCTTTCGATCAAGGAAATGAAGAAGCTGAAGGGGTTTTCCATCAAATTTGAGATAGACAGGGCCAACCACGGTCTTCACGGTCTGCTCCACTGTATCGACGCCGGGCTTCAGAGGTCCTGCGTTCTCCTTGGCATAATCGTATAAATTAGAAAGGAAAACGGTTGCCCTCAACACGGCAATTTGGAAAATGCCCAAATATTTGAGCCTCGCCTCCTCTTGAACCTGCATTGATCATCACGCTTAACATTCAAAAAAAATATAGCATACTATTCAAATGAAAAGTAAAAGCAATTCCGAAACTCGTTTCAAATCTCCATCACTGATAATGGCGATCAAAAGAATCTGCGGCATACCTGCTTCGCCTCTACCTCTGTATCTTCCACTGCCATTATTTATGATCGGAGGAGCGCACACAAACCCTATTGTATGATAATATTTCAGAGAACTAGGTCAAACCCTACAGTCAGATCTACTTCCTGTGACTGCCAACGAAAACGTTGAGAAATTGCAACAAAATAAAGAACACAGAATTCCCTTTGAGGATTGGTAGAAGCGGCGTCATATCTTATTTATACAAATTGTTCTCTACCACTGTTCCTCCTACCGACCCTCCAGCGCAACTTAAAATGTATACGTGTCAAATACTTGAAATGTATACATGTCATGTGCTGCCATCAACGGGGTGACATTCGAGAGAATTCCCTAAATCATGCAATTTGAAATATCTAGCTGTTGGACAAGCAGTTGGGGGATTGGGGCAAAAGAATAAAATGTTCATTAAAAAATTAAATGTTTATATGTGTGAGATGGTGTTGTTAGAATTGTGAAGGGTTTAGTTGAGTTTGGATGTTTTATGAGATATTTTTATCTGTGGCTCATACTCTCAAACCTTTCTCATTAAATCAAACAAATGATTTGATAGTTGTTGTTGCAAGGATCGTATAAGGTTTAGTTGAGTTTGGATGTTTTGTGAGACATTTTTTATCTTCACAAATGGCCAATACCTTCAAACCCTCCTCATTAAATTTAAACCAGTAATTTGATAAGGACTAAACCCGATAAAATACAAATCATAACAGACGTACTCACTTTTATTTTATTTTATTTTATTATCTCATAGGGCATTTCTTTTTTGTGATGTTTATGTTGAGAAAGGGTTGTGTTGTTCTCCATCAAAGCACCATTTGGGGTCCCTCTATGGTCTTTTCATTGTTCAAATTTTCTAAATTGTGAATGTGTGTGTAAGTTTATGACTTTCATTATTTGGTTGAATACGAGTTCATGGTACTTAGGTTTTGGCTTAATTGATGTTATCATTAGTGGTAATGGTGGAATGAATTCATATTGTCACATGCAACATAAAAGATGGGGATAAAAGTCCATCTTACCACATAGACTTCTAATAAGAAGAGGGAGATAGTGGAGTAATCACTCAGTTATAGGGTAAACTCAAGAAACCTTAAGGTGAGGAAAGAGATGATCGAAGATAGGGGAGAGCCACTTTGTGATTTAGTGTTTTAGATCTTTGATTATATTAACATAAGGTTGTTACACTTTTAATTTGGATTATGTTGCCTTGAGATTGTAGATTATTAAGATACCTTCATTAGGTTTTAAATCAAAGTTTATCAATGAATTAATAAAAGAAATACATTAACGATATATGATTAATTTATAGAATATTTTTTTGGTGAACTTAAAACAGTGACAAAGAGAAATATGGAAGGAACTCATTCGAAGTTGATGTTGTAAGCAATGAAGCTACTTGTAATGAAGAAGAGATTTGTGACGGGGTTCTAAGAATGATAAATGCTTGAGATATTGTGGCACACACAACTCAACCTTCCCACAAAATAAGACCTTCACGACGCTTGTGTTAGATATATATATATATAAGAGGGCAACATTAGATTTGCTAGCACAAAAGGTATATTAATGAAAGTGTTGAGTAGAGAGACCTAAGTGTCATCAAGGGCGATGATACTTGATCCAAGTGGACATTGGTGGCCACTCACAATTCCACTGACATTGTTTTTGCATATTAGAAATGTTGCTATAATTTCTTCTTTTTTTTTGCTAGGTTATGTGAGTCTTAATATGACTAACACTCCTAACATGTGGCTTGAGTACCTGCGACCCAGGGGCATCTAAGCCATCAAAATCACTTAGGGATTACACTTGGCCTGGGCCACACCAACTCTTAGCATGGTTGGATTTTTTTCCTATGGAGTTTCGAATTGGTGACCTTTACACCACGGAGTGCCTTTACAAAACGCCCTGTCATTATCTTTACAAGAGTGATCCAGAATTCGGCAGCATATACCAGACACTCCTGGAAGGGAAGCAAGTTCCAAATTTTCACCTTCAAGATGCACTATTATGCCACTTGGGACACATATGTGTTCCTTCAAGTGAGCGTGCCAAGATGATTTGGGAGGCGCACTACAGTCGGGTCGCTGGACATTTCAGAGTAGAGAAAATAGTGGCGGTATTGCAGAAGTATTTTTATTGGCTGAAACTTCGTCAAGATGTTGGGAAGTACATTAGATCCTGCATTGCCTGCGCCATTGTCAAACCAACCATCAAGAAGCAAGGTCTGTATACTCCTCTACCTACTCCTAGTCGACCTTGGGAATCTGTCTCCATGGATTATATGTCGGACCTTCCTTCTACTAAGCATGGCAACGATTGCATTTTCATGGTCGTCAATAGATTCTCTAAGATGGCCATCATGGCGGCCTGCAAGAAGAGTATCACAACAGAGGCCACTGCTAAGCTCTTCTTTGAGCGAGTGTGGGTACACTTTGGGATCCCACAGTCCATTATCTCAGATCGAGACAGTAGATTCCTAAGTGAATTTTGGTCAAGTCTTTGGTTGATGTTGGATACAAAACTTACTAAGTCCATGGCTTTCCATCCCTAAACTAATGGCCAAACATAGGTTGTCAACAGGATGATCGTACACATTTTGCGTATGTATAACTCGAAGCATCCACGCACATGGGATGAAATTCTCCCCTATGTCCAACACTGCTACAACAGAGCTCTCCACAGCTCAACGGGCCATAGCCCCTTTCAGGTAGGGTTGGGATTTCAGCGATTATGCCCCATTGATGTGGTCATACCATTTGCAGCCACTCAGGTAGATTCAGCTCACGTGCAGTCCGAAGCTGAAAGGGCTAATAACTTCATTAAGCACATTCAAAACATCCACCAACAAGTCCACGATATATTGGATAGAGCCAATGCTAAGTACAAGCAGCACCATGATCAGCATTGAGTGTCACACAAGTTCCAGGTGGGCAACAAATTTTGGCTTCATTTGTAGAAGGAGCACCTTGTTGGACCCCACCGCAAGCTTTGCCTGCTCCGATATGGTCCATACATCATCACCAAGGTTGTCAGTGACAATGCCTTCGAGCTCAACATCCCACTGTTCCTTGGTTTGCACCCAGTATTCAATGTAGATCGTCTTCTGCCTTACTTTCCACCATTCTTGGACACATCTGACATTGCAGAACAGCTCACACCAACAGAGCTCAACCCGGACTGCATGGAATAGGCCACAATTGATCAAATCATGGACACATAGATTAAGAACACTAGGCAACAGAGGATACAACTTTATCGAGTTATCAAAGCAAGCCAACTCCTTCATCAGGGCAAATGGTTCATCAGGGACTAGGTTCAACAAAAATTTCCTCACCTCATGGAGGCTCTGCACGCAATGGGGACCATTGCTTCCTAAGGGGGGGAGGAATGATCCAGGTGGATATTGGTGGCCACTCACCTATTCCACCTAGACCCCCCTGTCAGTTTCATCTATTTCCTTAATTGTAGCACAGTTTACTATTTTTGGCAATTTTTTGGGTCCTAAACTTCCGGAGCCATTTTGAGGCCCTAAACAACGTTTTTTTGGCAAAATTCCTTCGATTGCTTAAGGTAGCAATCGTGTTGGTGGTTGTAGTCCTCGGAAAGATCTTTCCAACGAGGTATCATACGCGCCAAATGGAGACAATATGACCAAGTTACAACCTCAGGAAGTCGGTTGCCCAACTAACCCCAACGAGGCCTATAAACTCTTGGTGTTACATCTCCTCGGGTTAGGGTTTTGGTGTTTTAATGTTTTCTCTTATTGTTCAATAATAAAAGGGCCCTTGAGCCTCATTATAACTCAATTTAGATGCATGTAGTTGCCACATCTCTTCTCAAAGATAAGCTACCATCGCCCAACTATCTTATTTCCATTATGTTTGTAAGCATAGTTCAGTATTTTTCTATTAAGAAAAGGAAGTGCTTTTCTGTTGCATCTATGTGTTTATAATTATATCTGTAAGTTGTTGCATTCCTGTTTAAGTTCGGATCAGTTAAAAAATGAAACAAATCCTTCCCTAATTAAGCTGAGTCTTTCACCTGATCTCGTGAAGGAACCTTCATTTCATCCACCTATTAGTAACCAATAGTCTACTTAGACGAATGAAACGAAGCTTGGGGGGCATGTGCCTATGTCAGTATGTTGGGGGCATGGAAAATTATCTCAAGCATAGTTCCCTCTTTATTTCAAGCTCGTGTAAAAATGAAACCACTTTCAAGCACAATTTCCTTTTTGTTTCAAGCTTGTGTAAAAATGAAACCACTCTCAAGCATAGTTTTTCTCTGTTTCAAGCTTGTGTAAAAATGAAAACTATTTAGAGTCCATTTTGGTTATTATTTTCAAGACTCGTTAAACTCATGAAAATCCTGAGCTTCTTTTGCTATCTTTTCATGCTTGTAAAACGTACATGAAAATGTCGAGTTCTTTCCATCTTTTCCTGCTTGTTAATTAAATTGAAAGTCGGTGATATGAGTACACTTTTATCACTTTTTCAGACTCGTTAAAACTTACGAAAAAGTGAAACCCTAGAGTTACCTTTAAGCTCTTTTATGAATCCCGAAATATGAAAAGATTGCCAAGTACACTTGTTTCTTTTAAACTTGTTAAAGAAAACGAAAGAATGTTTGCTTGATATAAGTTTACCCCTTTTACAGATCATGTGGACTATTTACGAAAAATGTATACTTTGACCAAGCATGGTCAAAAGAGTTCTCTCCTGCATTATTTTACATTTTTCCTGGCTTGAGAGACTAAATCTACGAAAAATGACATTTCAGAGTTTACTTACGTTTTTCTCTAGAGTCCCTAAATATGAAAAAAACCGAGCTTCACTTTCTTTGGGCTCGATAAATTTTTACATTGAAAGAATTGTATGAGTTTCCTTTTTGTGTCTTTTCAAATTTCTTAAACATGAAAACGACATCAAGTTACTCCTTCACTGGACTCTTAAAATGTAAACAATGCAGGACTCATCAATCATGATGAGACCGAACCACTCCTTCCTTGGGTTCGTTAAAAATACTCCCTAGGATGAACTTACAGGTGACAAGCATATGTTATCCTCCTCCAGCTTGAGTAAAAATAAAGAGCTACTTTCCAATAATGGTGGGGGGCAATTGGGAAAGAACATTTGTTTTTTTATTGTAAGAAGGAAGTATGTCACTCTTGAATATGACACTCCGTCACCTTTGTGTCTGGGTTTGGAAATCCATTTGCCTATGAATTGGTCATACCTCATTGAAAGTCTTCAAACTAGTTTATGGTCCAATTTTTGAGTCAAATGTTGCCAATTCAAAATTTTGTGTTGCCAATATGTTCAAGAGAAGTTCAACCTCAGTTAAAATACCTTAAAAATCATAACCCTCAATTGCGTCGGTCATCCCTAAGGAAGTCCTAAATCACTCCATTTTGTTCTTCAAAACTTAATACTTGTTTCGTGTTCTTAATGGGGGATACATCAAGGCCCTCTTGTGAGGGGTCACTTCCTGTCGACATCAGCTCATTATCCAGGAAGTTGACTTAGAAACCCCCTTTCCAATACCTTGGAGTCTGCATGCCTCAATGGTAGGTTTCTTTCTTTCGATGATCGATTCTCATCATTGGCCTTTGATCAAATGATTCTATGAGTGTTAGAATTCAAAACAATTAATCACACTTCATATATTGTATTGGAGTACCTTGAGAGCCATTTTCATTATTGGTGGTTTTTCTCGCCCCTGTTAACGATTTACATCATTGACCAGTAATTAGGTGGTTTTTACCATTTTCGACTTCAAGACATTTACTCACATGGTTAGATTCGTACTTTAAGAGATGGAGATCAAGACCGTGGATGTAATTACATCCATCCAGGCTACATGGAGTTATTAAATATTCGTGATTGTAAACATAGATCCATTGATAGTTGTGTCCATACTGTGTCTTATATTGACATGGATCTTCAGATGTATTTCCATACTAATTCTTTGATATACTTGTACTTTGAGTATGAGGATGCCTACCTCAGTGATGTTTATATGAAAGCATGATATGGTAATCCTTGATTGTTTGTTTTAGGTCTTCAAAGAATCGGTCTCTGATCCAAACATTTGACATGATAAAGCACTTTAGTCATCAAACATATTTTATGGCTTTTCACTTTAGGGGGCAATCTGTTACACTAAATTTTGTCACCATGACTGTCGATTCGGATCTCTCGCCATCGATGAGTGTCTCAAGTGAATCCTCTATGAATCTTGAAGTAAAACAATACCAGGGACAAAAGGAATTTTGGGTTGCATTGCTTAAATTACATTTTTGAGCATCTGCATGGTTTTCCTAGCCGTTACCCATGCATGTGCATTTTTTACCATTGTGGCATGTGTAATTCTGCTCATTGTCTTCCACTATAAACTGCGCAATCATGTTCACGCAAGTAAAAATAAAATAAAAAACAAGTTTTAGAAGTTTTGATGGAGGAATATTATCCAAATTAGAAACCTTAAACTAGTACATACCTGCACCTCATCCTATGGTTCATGGAAATAATCTCCTCCTCTTAAGCATCATATCCCTTGGGAAGAGGAACTAGAAACCTCCTCCTCTTGCCTATAAATTGAGCACAAGACTAGAGGATGGGAGAGAGTTGGATTTGTAAACTTAAGTTGATGATTTTGGGTCTAAAGAGATTGTCATCAAGGGAAGGAAGGAAGACCATTGGAAGAGGCTTGTGACATCAAGGCAACCAGGTTGTAATCTTGTTCTCCTTTGAATTTGCTACAAAGTAGTTGTTCTTTCCTAATTGTGTCTATTTTGATGTTATTTGCGAGATTCATTGATCACTCGCATAGTCTATAACTGATTATTGATTCAACTATATGTTGTATTTTAATTTAGGGATTTCATTTACCTTTGATTTTATATATGAGATGCTTTGATCCCTTTGAATGTTTTTGTCTATGCAGATCTCTTTTGGAGCATCATGGAGAAGTTGTGGAAAGCATTAGGAAAGCCTCTAAGGCATTGAGGAAAAGCTGGTTGTGGAAAGAATTGAAAGGACTTCTACAAGCACATCACTAATAGGTAAGTGATTCTTCGCATACTACATGTTTCATGTTTTAGTTATAAGCTAAGGAAAGGTAGCAATTCTTTTGATGTTTTTTACTAGGTTTTGTTGGAAATCTAGGGAGATCCTTCTTGTCCACAAGAAGTGATTTTTCTGCCTAACATAGGGGTCACTAACCATTTCATGGATGAAATTGTGATGAAATTATCTAGCCACATGGCATCCCATGAAGGGTTTCCATGTGTCACCCTTTTTCAACCCTTTCACTAGTCACAATATGCTAAATAAGCTTGCCACGTGATGGCCTCTGGTTGTGCCATGTGTCTTGCCACATTGTACTTACTACATGTCAATTCCTATGGTTGGTTTACATGTGTCTTAGTTGTCATATCAGTGCCATTATATATATGGATGACATGTTGGCCATGTGATCATGTTTGGCCAATGAAAATATGCCATGTGTTGAGCATGTATTAGTATGGCTAGGCACATTAAACATCATTCATGTTTTGACTATCTTCCACCATTCACTTCTCATTCTAGTCTTTGAGTCTTCTGATCATAGAAAGTATGCACCCTCTTTAACGTGGTTAAAGTCCATGCAAGTTCCATTTAGATCTACCATTGACTTCGTCAATGAGCCAAAGATGTGCCTAAAAGATGCACATCGTTTCACACATTAATAATTGTGGGTTTTTTCCCTATAGTATTAGCCCATAATTTATATTGAATATTTAAAAATCTATAACTTCATACATCCCCTTTGACATCAATGACATCTTATTGTTATCAATGACAACATTATGTAAAACATCAAGAATATATGAGGAAGAAAAACTTAAAACACAAATTGCTTTAGTTGATTGGTCTTGCAAGCTAAATTATTCTCAAATTTTAGTTTCAAATCCAACTAAATTATATTCAATTTTATGGGAGAATGTGATCTATATCAATATTTATTTCAATATGCATAACATACTGTTTTTGGGAGAAGCAATGTTCAGTGCCTCATGCATTACCGACATCCAACAACAAAGAAGACATATAAAAATTCAACTATAAGGAATTGAAAAATGGATTTGGCAGCCATTTGATCAATTCATTATGAATCCAATAACATGCTTAAGGATCATATTAACAATTTCCTCTCTAAACTGAAATGAGAAATCACAATTATTGCTAATAAATTTTATGCATGTGAGATAAACTTAGATGAGTCAACTCCTATGAAAGTCATACAAATTATGCAAATTCATTCCCAATGATAATATTTTGTTGATGAATTCAAATGAAAAAGGTAAGGAAAGAAGGGAATGATCCCTAAATATTGCAAAGATATTTTCTTGAAGTGATCTATCTTATCATTAATGATGGGCAAGATGAAGAGTTTTTTTTTTTTTTTTTCTATTAGTTATGTCAATGTATTTATAGAACTTTTTCAATTTGATTAAGGGTTGGAAATTTTCAAGAACAAGCTTAGTGCACTATTAGCAAGTCAACTTTTGTGGAACTGAAAACCCATGTTGGCTATACATTTTTGTCTTTGATTGTTTGGTATTATTATTCTTGCAATGGAATATTGATATATGCCATTTCTATCTTTCTTTCAAATTTGATTGATGGAATGATTTTAAATACTATGTTTTCTACAGTACTATTAGGACAACTGACACATGCATTTTAATTATGTTTTGATTGAAATTGATGTGAATGATAGTAAATTAAATATGAGCATATATCAACCAATTATTCACATAACTAATTATTGGAATAATTCAATTTCTGATAATTGTTTTAACCAATGTTTTTCTTTTAGAACTACTTGAAAAGGATTAAAAATTTCATTTATTGTTCTCATATTTAATCACTTTTATGCACCCATTATAGATTAATCTTAGTTATAAATGATAGTTAGATCGCATTTAACATTAGCTATATTTTTATTATTTTAGATTGCATCATAGAAATAGACGTTCAATCAAAATTAGATCAGCTATTGATATGGATTAGATCATTATATTACTTGTCATCCATCTTGATTCTTTTAAAGTGGAAAAAGTGGAGGCATAAGCTTGTAGGACCATTTTTACTGGCAGGTACCAGTTTGGCGAATTGGCGTTTGAGACTTTCCGAAAGTAGCTTGAGCATAAAACAAAAAAAAAAATTGCAAGTAAAATTTTTCCACGTAAGTGTGGAACCCATAGCACTAATCACACATAGATTCCTTTCCAATGGTGCAAGAATTACCTCAATATGGGCCCATATGCAAAATTTATACCACTCGGAAGTTGTCCTTCCTATTTTGACCACCACGATTCAAGAGGATGTCACATTAGGCCCAATTATTCATGAATATGGGCTAGCCACGTGATCATGATGACGAAGAAGCTCGAAGAGTCAATGTTGTGACTCTAGTTAAAGTTGAAGGAGTCAAGCTCACCCAATAGGAGGCTATCATGATATGTTACAACCAAGTCACTAGGAGGAAAAGGGGTTCCATTCTATTGGAGTAGATTTTATTTTGTATATGAGCCAAGTAGCTAAGAGTGGATAGGGAGAGAATAAACACAGAGGGTTTGTGCAGTATAGAAGCCCATGCCATAGACCTCACTTCTTTATACTTGCATCTATTTCCATTGAAAGAAAGAGAGAGTGGAGCAACCTCACCTTCCAGTTGGGTTTTCTTCCAAAAGGATTTCCCAAGTCATGTCTTGTGTTATTGCGGTTTTTGAGTGATTGTTT
Organism: Pinus tabuliformis; assembly: GCA_031772625.1. Classification (NCBI taxonomy): domain Eukaryota; kingdom Viridiplantae; phylum Streptophyta; class Pinopsida; order Pinales; family Pinaceae; genus Pinus; species Pinus tabuliformis. Next base: position 1,092,326,483 of record CM062817.1, on the reverse strand, counting down.
TATTTGGTGCTCTATTTTATACATAATTATCATTTGCATGCACACATAATAAAACAATAATAAAGAAATCTAGAAATCTAAGGAGAAATTAATCCTCGTGGTGTATATTTTGTATTTTCTAAATATATCTTAGTAGATTTGTTGTGACTAATTATCTAGTTTAATATCCATAGTATGTTACAAACCAACTACTATTGATTTAAAAATCTCTTTTGTGGAAACCATGCCCACATATCAGTGGACATTGCCATACCAACTGAGTATAGGCCTAATTGGGGTCTTGATCAGGTGATTTTGTTTATTTTTTACTAAGGATTTTCACATGCATCAGAAATTTTAGTGCTACAAGGAGTTGCACAGATAATGAATGGCACAAAAATCACAGAATTGTAAATCCATTCGCCAATTTCAATGCAACCCGATATGCCAAAAAACTCCTCAAAACTCCTATATTGGATATGCTAGTGCATTGTGCCACCTCACTCCCTTCCATCCAACGATCATTTGGCATGTGGCGCTATGTTGGCGTGTCTCCTAGCCTGTGGCACTCGTTTTCATGTTTTTTGTAAGCTAACATGACCTTATTTGAATAACACATGTCACACATGTGACACTGCCATGTCATTAAGCCTAATGTCATAGTCTAAAATCTCGATATCTAAAAATTGAAACATTGGAATATCAAGTGATTTCACAGTAATGCACTCATTAAATCTTGATATACTGATAAGTCAATATCATTAATAAGGTTAATTAATATTAATCAAGGGTTTAAAGGATAAAACATAGTTAACAAATAAGACTAATCTTAACATGTCTTTGGTTAAATATGTGGTTTTGTTTTTGAAGAGTCATTTTAATATAATTAGTTGCTATTGAAGTTTCATTTAAATTTAGAATAAAAATGTTGACTCCTCACATGATGTTGAGCTGATGAGGAATACGTGCCATTTATGACAATTATAGCCAAATTTAAAGCCTTTAACATAAAAAAACACATGAATTATCCATTGTTTTTGTTACTGCTACTAGTTGCTGTAAACATTTGAGTTTTTAACTAATCCTGTAGACCAATATTGAGCCTCCTTTTAAGTAGAATTAATTTAAAGTGTTTTAAGAGTTATATTTTTCTTATTTCAATTACTATAATAATGTTATTTAATATTCCTTCGAATAATGTCACAGGTTTGAAAAAAAAAGAGTTGGTAAGGAAACAAAGAATGTTGATCACATAGATGAGGATGTGAAGAGTCCAAGTTCAACCTTATTCTTGAATAACTCTTACAAAATTGGCAAAAAGTGGAGAAGCTAGAGAAAAATGTTTGAATTCCCTAAGAAAGGGGAATTTTTAGATGAATGCAAAGAGGATGCAGATGAGTTTCAAAGTATCCAACGATCAACTCTCCATAAGGTTGTATCAAGGTTGGATCTCATACAATATATTGATATGGTACATTGGACTTTAAATAATGTTGATATTAAAACTTGTACCATAGTAAATGATAGAAGAGAAGTAGTAGGATTTTTAGACCAGAAGATATAGAGCTCATGTATGAATTACCCAAGCTTGAAGTCAAGTTTGATAATGAATTTCTCAAAGCTTTCATGGCTCAAGAGGTCACCAAAACTGAAATAGAGATGGCATAACTAATCAAGGAATGGTGGCATGATGATGATGATTTAAGATTAGGGGAAAGAACTTATACCCCATTGATAAAATGAAAATAGCTCCAACAATAATCATTGCTATGTTATCCAACTACATGGAGAACAAATTTCATTGCACTTTAAGTAGAGTAGGTTCTCTTATTACACTAGGTTTTAGACAAGGGAAGGGTATTTAACTGTTTAGTACTTTTTTCAAACAATTTGGAGAAACCAATTGAAATTTTTTTAAGTGCTCCTCGTGGAGTTTTTCCCCAATTTTTTTGTGTTTGTGTATTTTCTTCATGCAATATGTGTTAGAATGTCTTTTACCTTATGAATTCACATTAGTCTCCATATTTAGGACAAATTCATGTCTATTTATTTAAAATATGGGCTATAAAAGCAAAAGAATTATTTTATGAAGTCTACAATAACTTCATGATTCCTCTCTATCAAGTATTATTTGGTTGTTTAACTCCAAGATTTACCAATGAGGCTATGAAGGGTATCTCACTCATTTTGGACTAGTTTATTGATGATTCATTTTCTTACATTACAATTTAGAGATACGAGGAACCTCCCCATGCTTTCCCAAGATATGTTCGTGATAAATTATCCCTAATAGAGATTGCATATCAAACATTTAGCAAAGGTATTGTTAGGGCATTATTATTTGGTTGAAAGAAAATATGGGTTTCATGGGCCAATCAAATTAGGATTTTTCATTTTTTCAAATCCAAAACATGCCAAACAAGAAGTAACAACCATTGAATTTCCAAAATTAACTTATATAGATTTTAAAAAGCATGATCTTGAGAATATTGTACAAGAACATTGCAAAATTCAAAAGGGTTTTAGAGTATACAGAAATGAGAATTTTCCTTTTGATAAGGCTTTTTAGAGGGTAAAATCATATGACGAAGTTATAGAAAGAATTTAGGAAATTCTGGAAGGCCCTCTCAAAACGGATTTCCTATTGGGAAGTGAATTTAATTTTGAATATAAACCCCAAGAGGGCGTAGAAGAACCAATGTAGGTTGAGAAAAATCATGTTCAACAAACACATATTGAGCACTTTCAACTTGAACAAGTGCAATTAGAACAAATACCACATGAAGAGTCAAAACTTGAGCAATCAAATCATAAACAATTACAAATAGAGATATTGCAGTTACAACAAGTGCAAATAGAGAAAGTGTAAATATAGGAAGTGAAAATAGAAGAGGAACATACACAAGAAATGCAAACCAATATTCATATGAAGTAATTTGAGGCAAAATTTTTATATCCTCAGCAAGAGTCACAACCTCAACAAGATAAAAATGTGGAATTTCACACCCCTATGATAAAGAATATTCATATGGATTGGTCTAAAGAAGTCTCAAGAGTCATTACAACAATTGCAATTAGAAAGACTCCCTTATTAGCAACATATTAATTACTTTAGTGTTATTTATGTGGATTTTGTTGAACCAATAGAGGAAGAAGAAGTTCCTATAAGTGGTTACTTCTTCAATAGTATGAGAAATACCATTGTTATAGGCCATTTTGCCACATATGGTCAATAGGGTGCAAACAAGATCCATCAACATCTATGAATACCCTTTAATCATCTCTACACAAATCCCTATGCATGACTCTCTCAAGTCCCCGAGTTTTTGAACTTTACTACTTTATTTACGTGCTTTTAAGGACCAACGCACCTTGGCCCTTTAGGGACCTACTTTGAGTGGCAGGTTGCTCAGTTCTGCACCTACTCTGATCAGAGCAGGTTTTCCCTTGTTGGGGGTGCACTGATCAAGAAAAATCAAGAAAAATAAAAAGAATCCCGAAGCTTCCTCTTCCAGAAGCTTCCAGGAGTTGTTATAACCATTTACCTTGGATAAGAACTTCAAATCCTATCTCCCCTACCTTGGAGTTTTCACCTTCTTATCCCTTGAGATCATCCTCCCATCAAGAGTGGATCTCAAGCATATATTGATAAATGGATATTCCTAAATACCATACTCTCCTATATATTTACTACCGTCCACAAGATAGAGGGGGCTTTTGGAGATTAATCATACCCTTATTCTACTACTTTGATCATAAGAGAGGCATCATTCCCATGCATTAGAGTAGCTTTGAGGTGTACATTGTGGCAAGGAAGGACAAGTCAAATTGAGAGGTTCTCTACAAGATCAACTTCCACTTTTGGTTGTAAACTCTCTCCCTTCCATTTTAATGAAAAGAGTATATTGTTTTCGTACATGTGTTATGTTATGTTTATGTACATGTGTTTCAATGCTATGTCGATCCATTGAACAAAATGATTGGATAATGCTACACAGATATCGTAGATATTTGGCTTGTTTTGTTTGTTTGTGCAAGTTTTAATTATAGCGTTTGGAGCTACGGTTGGAGCTAACAAGCCAAGAGGAGAGAAGATCTTGCGATGGATCACAAGTAAGAATCTTTCCATTCTCCAATTCTTCTATGGAAAACTTTATAGTCTTTGATTTTTGTTGTTCTAGACCATGCCACTAGGTCTAGGTAAGATACTTCTACACACATTTGTAGATTTTGTTTAACAAATTGGCGACCATACTAGAGAGAGACTCATTTCTTTAGCGGTTTCATTCACTTTTTACCTTGCTACACCTCTTCATAAGACCTCTAGTGTCTCACTCAGCTTGAATTAACCTTAGGAAGACCCTTCATTGAGCTGCATTTGACTTGTTGTGTTAGAAAATTCCTTTTCCCTGATCAACACACCCCCTGGTCCGTTGATTGAGCATTGCAGAGCACCCTAGTCTTCTTTGTACATGTGTTGCAAAGCACTGGTAGTGTCACGCCCCCAATTCTTTTTTTGTTAAATTGGCCGGGTGCGGCACCGCCTAAGTAATTAACATTCACCATTGTTATCTTACTTTACGGACTACGCCTTAACATTCATCATTATACATGAATAACATATTAATGTGCGGAATCCATTAATATCAAACATCAGCAATGTAGAATGAAAAGAGAACAACATCACATGTAAAATCAATATTTTATTATATGAGAGAATTTTACAATGACCAGGAGTATAACTCAACTAGCGTTATACCCGAGTTGGGCGCCCACCCGTGCAAGACCGCACGGTGGTCTCACCACAACCCAACAATAATACACAAGTTCATTTTCTAAGATGGGCCAACGCACCTGTGCACGACCCTCACCCAAAATACAACCCAAAACTTGTCAACAACCTTTGGCGGGCAGGCGCCCTCACACGCCCACCACCTGCACCTTCAACCGTTCAAAACTCTGTGCAAGACTTGGTAGACTTCGCCTGGCGAGCGAGCGCATATGCTGCATGTTATAGACATTTTTGTGCCTTACAGCTCTAAGCATGACATTTCCATAAACCAAGGGATCCTAAGTCCCTAAAAGTGTTTTTCCTGCCCCTAAAGGAATAGGGTCAACCAATTACAGCTTCTCCCAGAAGTTCTCCACCAGAAATTACTCAGAATCAGTCAAATCAAGATCATTTCAGCTGCTCCACTAGCTACCTGCGTTGCATAGCACCCCAGTACACTAGCTAGGTGCGTTGCAACGCACCTAAATGCACTACCAGGGTGCGTTGAGCGGGAAATGACAAATGGCAGTGTCATTCCGCGAGGTGGACAGACAATGGAAGCTTCTAGAATCTTCCCCAATGACACTTGCCTCACTGAGTTCGACCAAGGATGAGTAAGAGGCTCTCAGTCTCCAAGTGGAAGCAAGAACTGACAGAGGGAAGCCACAAGTCAAATCATAAGCTGACTCATCCCCTTTGCATACATCTATATATGGATCCCTCATCCCAGAGATCCACAGGCTGGAATTTTGTACTTTGCAGAGAATTGTTGTTGGTTTTGAGATTGAGATTAGTGCATTGGGTGATTTATGCTTTGTTGGAGGTGAAGAAGGGATTCCTTTGCTGGGAGGTAGATGCTGGATCGGGACTCACTTGGTTGTATCTCCTCCTGGATCTTCTTGTTATATCAATAAAACTATTTGAGTTTCTCCTACATGCTTGTGTATCAATGATGTTTTGTTATATTTGCATGTTTAGCTTAAATCTGATCCTAAGCTATTTATGAATGTAAATCTATGTCTTTGTGTAGTTTTCCTCTTCTGTGATCTTGTAGGAACTTGGTGAAGCTGGGCAAGTAAGGGAGCAGGTAGCTGGAAGCTGTCAAAGAGGAGAGTGATTGGATCAACGGACTAGCGCAAGATACGGGTTAGTTCATTCTATCCCTCTTCGTTTACATTTCATAAAGAAGAATACGAAAGTAGTTTTCCTTGTTTGTTGCTAAGGCACTGTCACACCTTAGTGGGATAGGGGCGTTCTGAGTACACACTTTTCCCAACAACAAAATGGCGACTCCACTGGGGATCGTGTCTAGTTAGTTAGTTTGTGTTTCTCTTGTTGTTTGTTTCATAAACACAGAAGTAGCAATCGAATTGCATTTGCCATTATCAAATGCAAAGTAGCTGCTACTTCAATCCACTCACTAGGATTTGTTTATGATTTGAACAGCTGATCCACAAATGATCTGATTACCCTTTGTGATAGCTCTTAGTCCTCCTTTAAATCATCCCTCTGATTGTACCTTACTGATTGCTTTTACTAGGCCAAAAACCATAGATTAAACTGCAAACCGTGACCCAGAACCCGGATAGAAGTCTCGTTTCTGCCCTAGTGCAGGCTCTGTGAAGAGGTTCTGCATTTCAACGCAGGTCCCGAGAGGGCTACCTGCGCTGCAATTCAGTTTCTCTGTGCAACAGGTGCGCTGATCAGCCTTTGCCCTGTGCAGCTGAGGTTCTTTGCTTCATTTTGTCCAGTTTTATCTCTGATTTTTGCAGCCTGTTATCAGTGTGTGTACCTGTCTGAAAACTCCTTTTCTTTGCCTTAATTCCGCCTCCTTTGTACAAAAAGACTGTAGATGTTCTTTGTGTGTTTGTTACATCATTTACAGTTTTCCATTGAAAAGTAAAATAGTCATACTGTCGTCCTTAGATTTAGATCTGTCGTAAGTGTCGATTTTGATCTTAGGAGAAAGTTTGTTTACTGTTGACAGTTGATTATACTTTTTACTTTTGCCCTTTGGTTTGAATTTGTCACTTTCTAGTGTCGAAACAAGTGTTTATTTCAAAATCATAGAGTGTCGTAATCTTCTCTACCTTTTTGATTTCGAAAAGAAGCTTGTTTATGTTTTTCACTTGAAAGCAAATTCAGATTTGTACATCAACTTTCTTTTTAGGCATCAATATTAAGAAAGTGAAAACAAATACATGCATATGTGCATTTGCATATTGATAGTTTGTATGGCTTGATTTAGGAAAAGTGCATTTACAGTGTGCTCTTTGCTCTTTGAGAAAAGATTGTGTCTTTCTTTTCCCCTTGTAGCTAGGATTTTCATTGTTGAAAAGAGATAAAAGCTTGCTTATCATCTTTAGATTGCATTTAGGAATTACATCTACATCTCGTGGTGATCCCAAAAGACAATCTTCTAAGAAATATCAACCTAAAATAAATTGAATGAATCTAACAACGCATTGGAACTTAACGCACAACATAGAGGTCTAGGCTAGAGACGTGTTCCGGCGTCGTAAAACCTGGTAACTGTTGTCCTCACTGATGGTTGGGTGATTCCTCCACTGTGAGACGATAAGTGCCAGTACGGATTGTGCTCCCACGTACCGTCGAGTATATATTGGGAGACCCTTATAGGCTTAAAACCTTTTATCCATAGGAAGCCGTGTCGGCCGCCCTACTGATCGCAATGCACCGAACACAGCATTCGGGAAGATTGACTGTCGTACCGTAAAACGTATTCTGCAGTTTTGTGATTGGTTTGGCACACCCTCTACCTAGATCTCCAGAGCAGTCCCTTTCGTTCCTTTTCAGACTCCTTAACGGAAAAGGTCCATCTGAGCACTTGTCACTTCAGGCTCATTAAAAATCGAAGGAGACTAGAGTCATCTTTTGTTTTTTCTCGACTCTTTAAAATTGAAAAAACAAGTTGTGTCCAAGCGTCGTAAAATTTATTTTAACGTAATATTTATACCCTTTTCCTACGTTGATCTTAGGTTGAGAAAATGGAGTCTACCAACCAAGGAATTCCCCTTGGTGGAAATCCTAGTCCCTTCTCCTCTTGGGGAGATGTTGGTGCACCCCATATGGCCACATTGTCGCTTCTAGGACTGGCAATTGGCTTGTCAGTCTGGCTCTTCTCAACCAATGTCGTTCAGAACACCACTATTCCTGAACAATTGAATCAGCAGTTAGACCAGTCCAGAGTTACCCACCAACCTTCTACTTCCTCTAATTCTTCCTCTCCTCCTTCCTCTTCGCTTGATGGGGCTGGCAAAGCCAAAAGTCAAATTCCTAAGGAGAAGAAGGAAAAGAAGAAGAAAGAGAAGAAGAAGAAGGAGCCAAAAGCGAATGGGGGCAAACGAGTGTCGTCTAACGAAAATCCTCACACTGCACTGACCAGGCCTAAATCGCCATGTGTCATTTGCAAGGGAGACCACTTTCACAGAGATTGTCCTTGCATCCCTCGGATACTAAGGGACTGGTCTCCCCGTTTGCACAATCCGGTGTCGTCAACCTCTGATGGCCATGTTGAAAGCACACCGTCAACTAGCGAAAGTGAAGTCCCAGGACAAAAAGGGAGAGCTAGATCTCCTTGTAAACTGTGCGAAGGCGATCACGCCATCCACCGTTGTCCCTTCTTAGACGAAGCTAAAAGAGTTTTTGATGATCATCCGGTTTCACCGTTACGACTTACTCTTGGATATAAAAAACTCTTGCCGAGTCCTTCGTTAGTTGAGAATCCAGCTGGCCCGCTCAAGTGGTCAGCTGAAGCGCCCGTCATTGAAAATGAACCAACTGCATCCATACCCGACGAAAGTCAAAAGGTCGAGGCGGAAGTCGACCCGGTCTTGCCTTCAGAGGTTTTATCTTCGAATGACACAGTCACTGGAGAGAACAAGGATGACACCGTCCAAATTCTCTTCATCAACATAGACTCCGACGAACACGGGGGCAACCTATCCATTCCTTTACCGCAGGAAGGAAGTTCGTCAGAGCCGTACCCGGCCGTCTACTCGGTCCCACCTCCAAGCAACCTAGTTGTCTCCTTCGACTGGAATCAACTAGGCAGACCCTGTTTACCAGCAAGCATACCATTCAGAATTATCGTCCAAATATATAGAATGATCATGGCTGGTACCATCATAGATGAGGGGGCTTCTGTGAGTATCCTTTCCTCTACTGCTTGGAAAGCGCTTGGTTCGCCATCGCTTTTGCCTGAAATGAGAAATCTGACAGGCTTTGATAAAGGAACCAGTCGACCTTTAGGGATCCTCCCCAATGTGCCCATAACATTGAAAGGGAAGACAGTTCAAATGAACATAATGGTCGTTCAAGGACCCTTGGATTATAACCTACTCCTTGGACGAGACTATATTTATTGCATGGGAGCCATCGTCTCCTCACTCTTTAGAGTAATGTGTTTTCCGCACGAAGGAAGAGTGGTCAAGCTCGTGGACCAGCTTTCATTTCCCGGATCACGCATCGCAAATAGTCATATACCATCCCTAAATGGTCTCTTCACGCAAGAAATGTCTCAACCCACGGTCCGTCCTCCCGATGAGCGCGAGTAATTCGGAAGGATATGACTGGAACCCAGGGGGCATGCGTCCTGGTCTGCTTCGGCAGGAAAACTTCGGGTATAGGGTAGGTTTCCGCGGGAGAATATGACTAGTTTGTACCCCGTCCGTGATTGGAAGAGGGGTTATTCTAGAATAAGATTCTCATGTCAAAGTTATGTGTGTGGCGCTCGTTGTCACTCACCTTTGTTTATCTCGATAGACATCGTCGAGGAAGTGTTTCATTTGTAACGCGAATGAGACAATCTTTGGTAACCTGAAAGAGGTAGGCCTTTCCTGATAGAACAAATGTTTTGTCTGCAAATTGAGGGGTAACCTTGAAATCGTATTTTATACCTGGGGGCATGCAAACCTTTTGGAGTGCAAGCAAAGAGCGGTTATTTATCTGTTTTTTGGATTAGTCGTTTCCTAACTTGCATAAAGAAAGGATGTGGGGCAAAAATCTAAATGTTGCCGTTTTATATGAGACATTCTTATCATATGACTAGATTATCGAGCAGTTTTAGCACATAGTTCAAGCTCGTTAAAAAATAAACATAAGACCGAGCAAGTGTTTCAATCCGCGTTTAAGCTCGTTAAAAAATGAACTATCCTCTGGTAAATAACCACCGTGAATGTAACATTATCAGCCATTAAAGCCTTGGTCGTGTTTGCACCGTCACCTCCACTTTTCGTTGGCTGATCATTCACCTCCATTTGATTGTTTACCCATTTTGAGGAACAGCTGCAAAGAGTGATTTCACTAGCCATCCTTGTGACACTGCCGTGCTTGGAAAATCCCAACCCTTACCTGGAATCAGCTGCTACCAATTTTATCACTCGTTCCTCAAAAGACGAGTCTTCTTTAAGCTCTTTTCATCTGACTCGTAAAACATGAAAAGATTGCCGAGTTTTGGCCTTCCAGCTCGTTAAAGCGACTGGAAGTGCTATCCCTCCTCTAGATTTTAATCTTTTTGGACCTGAGGGATTATTGCACAAAAAGATCGAGCACTTGTATTGTTCGGCTCGTTAAAACTATCGAAAATTCATCCCTTCTGTATTGTTTTATACTTTTTCGGACTTAAGGGATTAGATGACAAAAAAGGAATTCCGGAGTTAACTTTACGTACCTTTTCAGACTCTCTAAAAATGAAAAGGACCGAGTTATCTTTGTCGTTAAACTCGTTAAAAACATTAATAGCGACAAACTTGTCTTTAGACGAGAACGAGTTTCACTATCGCTAGGCTCGTTAAAACATAGCAATGGGTTTGCCCGAAGGGAAAATTATAGAACAAGCATATGTTATCCTCCTCAAGCTTGACAAAAATAAAGAGGTACTGGTCAACAATGACTAGGGAAAAATTGGGAAAAACTCAAAGAATATTTATTGGTAGCAAGTCGCTCTTGAACATGACACTTCCACTCCGTGCCTGAGTTGGGTTGGGTTGTTTCATTCACCGGTCACATCACCATGGTCACGCCATACCATCCACAGTTGGGGTAAATGCTACCAATCCATCACATAAGTGTCGCTGACATGTTCAAGAGAAGTCATCCAGAGAAGTCACCCGTGTTCCATCCACTACCATACATTATACTTCATTCCTTCATGACCGCCATCCTGAACCATATATCATCAGATCGTTTTCACCTCCATCAAAATCATTTGCTCCGTTCCGTGTCATTGATGTGGGATTCATCAAGGCCCTCCTTTGACGGATCGCTTCTTGTCGACATCAGCTCATTATCCGAGAAGTTGATCTAGGAACACCCCATTCAGTACTTTGAAGCTTGCATGTCTCAATGGCAAGTTTCTCACTTCCGGCGACAGGTATACATCAATGACCTTCGACTGAAAGATTTTGCGTGGTGTTCGACGCCAAGTCCTTTATTCACACCACGTGAATTGTACTGCAGTACCTTGAGGGTCATCATCCTTATCGGTGATTCCTCTCGCGCTTGTTAACAGTTTACATCATCGACTGGTAATCAAGCGATGTCTTTCCATGTTCGACTTCAAAACAGTTCTCACGTGGATCGACTTGTACTGCAAGTGAATATCAGACGAGATTGAAGACCCCAGAACTAGTTTCATCCATCCGGGCTGCGATATATATTCAGGAAAAACAAAAACATTGACATGTATAGCATTGCAGCACAGATAATCATCCTACCAAAAGGATGATGACTTCATCAGAATCATCAGTCTACCATCAGACGATTGTCTGTCCTATGTACATAAAAATGAATTTATAAAGCTGAGCATGGGAATGCCCGCCTCAGCTAGATCATGAAAAAAGTATGAAGATAATGTATTGTATTGTATCTTATTACAGGTCTCCTCCCAGCATTGAAAGAACTTCAGATCCTCCTAATAAAGCATTTCACCCGATAAACGGCCTCATACTTTAGGGGGCATCTGTTATAGACATTTTTGTGCCTTACAGCTCTAAGCATGAAATGTCCATAAACCAAGGGATCCTAAGTCCCTAAAAGTGTTGTTCCTGCCCCTAAAGGAACAGGGTCAACCAATTACAGCTTCTCCCAGAAGTTCTCCACCAGAAATTACTCAGAATCAGTCAAATCAGGATCATTTCAGCTGCTCCACTAGCTACCTGCGTTGCATAGCACCCCAGTACACTAGCTAGGTGCGTTGCAATGCACCTAAATGCACTACCAGGGTGCGCTGAGCGGGAAATGACAAATGGTAGTGTCATTCTGCGAGGTGGACAGATAATGGAAGCTTCCAGAATCTTCCCCAATGACACTTGCCTCACTGAGTTCGACTAAGGATGAGTAAGAGGCTCTCAGTCTCCAAGTGGAAGCAAGAACTGACAGAGGGAAGCCGCAATTCGAATCATAAGCTGACTCATCCTCTTTGCATACATCTATATATGGATCCCTCATCCCAGAGATCCACAGGCTGGAATTTTGTACTTTGCAGAGAATTGTTGTTGGTTTTGAGATTGAGATTAGTGCATTGGGTGATTTATGCTTTGTTGGAGGTGAAGAAGGGATTCCTTTGCTGGGAGGTAGATGCTGGATCGGGACTCACTTGGTTGTATCTCCTCCTGGATCTTCTTGTTATATCAATAAAACTATTTGAGTTTCTCCTACATGCTTGTGTATCAATGATGTTTTGTTATATTTGCATGTTTAGCTTAAATCTGATCCTAAGCTATTTATGAATGCAAATCTATGTCTTTGTGTAGTTTTCCTCTTCTGTGATCTTGTAGGAACTTGGTGAAGCTGGGCAAGTAAGGGAGCAGGTAGCTGGAAGCTGTCAAAGAGGAGAGTGATTGGATCAACGGACTAGCGCAAGATACGGGTTAGTTCATTCTATCCTCTTCGTTTACATTTCATAAAGAAGAATACGAAAGTAGTTTTCCTTGTTTGTTGCTAAGGCACTGTCACACCTTAGTGGGATAGGGGCATTCTGAGTAGACACTTTTCCCAACAACACTGCACCTTGCTGCGGCTCCTCCTTCCTACTTCGCACCTCTTGTTCGATTGAAGACCGAGCGTTCGGTGATCAAATGCCAAGTTCCATCACATATTTTATATGCTACCTTCGTGTGGAGGTCACGCCCTCGGCTGACCCTTCCACCTATTCATCCAACCGCGTGCTCCTCAAACTTTACTACGCCTTTGTTGGTCAGCCCGCCCATGGCGCGGGACCGCCCACCAATTCGTCCGTCATTTGCTGTTTGTCCACGATCGGCTTGTGGTGTGGCGAGCTTCCCCAACTCGCCTTATAAGTTCAGAACGCCAACTCGTCCATAAAATAATGTGTCGTGCCCTTGGTCGCTCCTTGTGGTTTCATGACTTAGTCGCTTCACATGGCGGGTGGAGGGCGTGCCCGGTTGCCTGTCAACCGCAGGGCGTTACAGGTATCCTCTTTGCACCTGCACTGACCCCTGTTTCATGCAAAAAATTCCTTTTGATGCTTTACTCTCTGATTGACTATATTCCAATTGGTCCTCCTTGTGTCCCTAAGTGTGTTTAGCCCTCACAAAAGCCTCCTTTTGGTTTGCTTTTGATTTTGAGTGCCTTTGGTAAGAATTTGTTTGGGTTTTAATTTCTTCTTTTCATTAGGTCATTAGTAAACTGATTGCTTGATCATTAGATTGCTTGAAATAATTGGTGTTCCAATCATCGTTCTAAAAAGTGTTTTTATCAGTGATTAAGTGAATACATTAGTTTTCTTTTGAAAATTAAGTGGAATTGAAAAGAAAAATCTTATGCATTATGCATTGCATCTAGGGTTTTGTGAGTGACAATTGTAGTTAGAAACAGTAACTTGCATTAGGGGAATTGCTTGATAAATTTTGTTTGTTGCATATTATTTTTTCTCTTCCCTCCCATTTATATATTTTCATTGAAATGAAAAGTTTCATTTTATTATGCTAGTTTGAATTTTAGGACATTCAAGTCAAATTCGTGGTGAGCCCTGAAAATCGAAACTTAAATCAAGATAAACTTTAAAATTCACTGAAGCAACCTAAGGAGCATTTATAACATTAACGCAAACATCTATAGGTCTAGGCTAGAGTCATGCTCTAATGTCTTCAAACATAGGAGTTGTCATTTTTTCCAGCGTTGCATTCCAGGGGTGATATCCCGTTCCACATACGTAAGTGTATCAAACTGTTCTCCACGTACCTCCAGGTATATTTGATGGTGTTCCACGCATGAAAAGTATATGGGAACACTCTCATCATATGGTTAGGCATTAGACAACACTAACATAGACTACACTTCCACATATCGTCAAGTATATTTTTGAATTCCACCATAGGTTGCTATCCTGGCCATAGGTAATTGAGTCGTTTGCCTTGTACACTCTGATACACTGAACACAACATTCATGCATATTTCTTGCCCGTATATAAATCCTTAGTTTTCCAAGGTTGTATATTTCAGTTCATAGTTGCTTGGTAAACCTTTATGCCTAGTTTACCCTCTTTGATTTATTTTTTGTGTTAATTATTAAAATTTATTAATCCACCGTGAAAGAACAAGACCCTTTACCCCTTCGTTCACCTAGAATGTAAAATAAACCTCATCTTCCACTAGAGGCAACTCCTAGGTATTGTCAGAAGCATAAGAAAGCATAGACTACTGAATCTAGTACTTCAGGGGCTATTACTTATGGTCCTCCATCTGAGATAGATCAACTAGAATCATCTTTTCTTGTTAGTATGAAGCTTGAGATTGCTTCTCCATTGGTTGGTGACTCTAATATAGTTGATATCAAAGCACTTGAAATATCTTTACCTAAGGTTATTGAACCTAACTTTCTCGAGTCAAAGACAACTCAACTTGAGGTTATATAACCTGAGGCACCTCAACCATCTTCACTTATCATATCAGGGCATTCTCATTCTCTTCCAATGTCTTAGACACAACCCCAAACTATATATCTTGGACTTGACGGTGAACCCCTTCCACCTAGTCTTATGAATATCGAAAATATCCCATAGGAATAGCCTCAAACCTCCTCTCCCATTCGAGTAGGGGCTCATATTTATCAGGACCATCATTTTCCATCTCCTCTACTCCATTTCAACTACCTTTGTCTGATTCTTTTCCGTTCAACTCACCTATGAGTTTCTCTTGGAAATTGTCTTTGGGATTAACAATGATTAAGTCTTCTTTGGTTTCCCAGCCTATATCTTTTACCATGGATGAGACAACCCAAGTTACAAACTCTTCCATGTTTGTAACCACACCATAGGCACATTTATATGGTGGTTGGTTCGTCCTGCTTGGTTACCAATCCTTGTCTAGCACCTTGTCTAGTGCAACATCCAGTCCATGGACTTCTCCCATGACGTCTACATATGGAATTTTATATAGCACTCTATTATTGAGTGTTGCACAATCTGTTCCTCTTCCTCCATCTACACCTACAATTCAATGACAAAATGGCCCTTATGTTAATGGACATGGTTATTTACAATAAGCCCAACCCATCTCCTATTGGGAAGCCTCCACATGGGGGGAAATTGCCTTTGTATTACCCTCCTCTTTCGACGGGGGGGGGACCTGTTGTAGGTTCATTTCCATCTCCTCAAATTAGTGCTCAACCTCAAATGGGTCCTCATTTAGGAATGACTACCAATGTTTGGAAGCCTACCTTTCCTATTCAATTTGGTTCAGTTGTGGCTTCATCTTTAGCTTCTCAACCTATTCCATCTACCCGTCAGATTTTTTTTCAACAACCCCTGTCTCAACCTCTATAAACTCAAATGAATGTGAGGCAACATTTACAATTTGTACCTTTAACTCAACCCATTCCGATGGTATGTGCATCTCAACCCATGTATACACAACCTCTTCAAGGTAACTTACAATCACAATAGTTTGGGTAGGACATTCCTCAAGCTTAGATTGTTAAAAATGTGTATGGTATGGCACAGGCACAACCAAAACCGAATCCACCTTATATTGGGATGATGCAAAATCTGACGAGGAAACCATATCCACCATATCAAGGTATCCCTCAAATTCCTTACGGTCAACAAGTCCAAACTCAACCTTTCCAACCTTTGTAAGGTCATCCTGGAACTAGACATTAGGGTTATGTGTATACTAGTTATCAAAAACCTCCCTATCCTGAGTCATAGATCCCTATTACTCAGGCTATTCCTTCTTATCTAGGATATCCTCCACTGGACCTTAACAGGCAGTTTCCATTTGTGGCAACTCTCGAATTGCCGGATTTGACCAAGCTCACCAATGATCCCATTGCTCATTCTCCTTGGTGGCCAGTTATTCCTACCAAGTTTCCTTCTGATATTCCTAAATTCAATGGAAATATTAGAGAAGACCCTTCCACGCATATAATGACATATCATTTGTGGTGTTCTTTGAACTCCTTCAATGAACATTGTTTTCCTTTGCATATTTTCCAACATACATCCACTGGTTCGACAACTAAATGGTACATAGAATTACCTCAATATTCATTTGATAAATTTAGCACCTTAACTACTAAATTCCTAACACATTTCTAGTTACCCATCATATATGAATATGGAACAAAAATCTTAACCAATTTCAAAGACAGTAAGGCCACTCACATTTCTGATCATATTCATGAGTAGTGACTTCGTCGTCATTTGGTTAATACTTTCATTCCTGATCAATTATTAGTTGAATGGTTTATAAAGTCCCTATTTCCATCTATCACAGAAGACATATCCAAAGGCGGAGTCATAATCGAAGAACAGGTAATCGCTCGTGTCTAGTACTTGGATCCCTTTTATAACCAATCTGGTTCATTGTATGATAATATACATGATGCTTTGCGACCTACTGATACTATTTCTCAAACTTATAGTAAAGAATCACATTCTGCTAATGGCATGATTGGTTCTACCATCCAACAATCAACGAGTAAACTATCTGGTTCAACTCTTGTTTTCACTGCTCAAAACCCTCCTTCCACTCATGTGACTTCTACTTATGAGATCTGTTAGCACCTAAATCTACCTCAGGCTGAAGAAAGGCAAAAATTAGGGTAACCACAAACCACGCTCAGTCTGGTAGCTAGCCCTACCAGAGCAGGAGAGGGCTCTCTCCGAGTCACGCTCAGTGAATAGATGATCGAAAACGGTCTGAGATGACTTACAATACAATGTTTACCTTAGGCTAGTAAGTGAAATAGGGATTCTGGAAACAATTTTATGAAATGACCGAGCTTCTGGGATGTTATGGGACCGACGCTCAGCAAAGAACAGAGAATTGAATATGAAGGCACAGATTATTCCGTGAGGCAAGGTAGGTGGAAAATGTAGCAATTTAGTTTGAGGTATCACGGCATGAATAGATTGCTGAAGAAAGTGAAAAGGGCATAGTGACATGAATCCTTTTCAACAGAAGAAATAACACTGAAACATGAAATTTTCCCACAGGCAGAGCAATAAAAATTGGATTCTACCTAATCTCACTCAGAAAATTTCACTGGAAATGAGCATGAAATGAATTATGAAACATAACTAAATACATATGAACACATAAGAAATACATTTTCTACACTCACAACCACAAGAATCTCATGAAACAGAGCCGCTGCCTTTCATTAATTCTCTGTCAAAAATACACAGTGAAGAAACAGAGTTTCTTTCCCACAGTCTCCCAGAAGTTACAAGCCAGCCAACCCTTTGCAAATAACTTGCATACAATATATAGAATGTGTGAGGAAGAGATAGAACGCCCAAGGGTTGGGGAGTTACTCGAATCATTGCAAAATGGAGATGGAGAGCCAACCATTAGCTACAGGTGCAGCACTACAAACATGACATTTGGCTTGGGTGACTGTTTGCCTTCCTTCGCCACTTGGATAGAAGCCAATTTGAAGAAAAAACACTTTAAATGCTGCCTTTGGTGCCAAAAAACCGAAGTGTAGATGAGCGGGCCCACTTGGAGAAGTCGCGAACCGAAATTTCACGAAACCGAAGCAAATTGGAAATTTTTCCTCTGTGCGCCGCGCCATTTTCTCTGTGCGTCGCGCTATTTTGGGGCCTGTTTTGGGGCACTTGCAGGTGTCCAAAATGTGCCCAAGTGGGCTTGTTGGAAATCCTGTCCTGTCTACTATCTAACCCCACTAGAATTTTCAAATTTGGTGCTCATTTTCCCTTCCAAATCTTCATTCTCCCAAGACTGCTTTATGTGTGTCAAAAAAGTGGCAGAGAGGCCATTTTTGGGTGTTTTTTGACCTTTAGGAGACCCAGACCTTGCCCAAATATCTTGCTCGGACACCAGTAGTCGTAATTTTAGATGCTGAATATAAATATGAAAGTCATTCCTCATTTGGAGCTCTATAATTTTAGGGTCGCGGCAGTGGCGCGGCGCACAGGGAGAAAACCTGTTTGTGCACAAAAATTTGTCAAATGACCAAAAATGCCCCAAAAATGCTCCAAATTTCTTGCCCAAGCACGAGTGGTCATGATTTTTCATGCTGAATCCAAAAATGCAAACCTTTCTTCATTTGGAGCTCCCAATTTTTAGCGTCACGCCAGTGCGCAGTGCACAGGGAAGTGGCGCGACGCACTGGGCTTGAGGCGCGGCGCATATAGCCTGTGCGTAGCGGTTTTTGCAGGAGACTTTTGGAGGCCTTCCCGGTGTCAAAATTGGGCGTAAGATAGCTCGTTGGAAAGGTCTTGAGTCTAATTTCCAACCCAACTGGAATTTTTCAATTTGGAGTTCATTTTCCCTGTCAAAAATCAAATCTCCCAAGACTAGTCAAAATGTGCCAAATGAGGCTGCCTAAAGGCAGAGTGCTGTTACAGTCAACTTTTGAATGCCTTCCTCAACTCCAAATTGAGCTCATGATAGCTCATTGGAAATATATTTGTGTCTAGTTATCATTTGACTCATCAAGAAAGTCATTTGTCAAACTGAGATAGGAGAAAATTTGACTTTCCCAAGGTCACTTCAGAGGTGCATCAATTCTCCTGAGACAACTATATTTTTGACATTTCTCCAAAACCATGACACCTGTGTAAAAAGTGAAGGAGGTTTTTCTTCCTTGGCATGTTTTGGAAAAAAACCTCTCTCAGTTTTCCCAAATTAATCTTTTATTTCTCAGAAACATCATTTGAGTGAAACCTATCCTAATGTGTGGAACAAGGGTTTTGTCGAAATGAAGCGAAATGAAGGGGATAGGGAGCTTCTAAATTATTGAGGAAATTTTGGGAAGTAGGGAGGGATGTTAGGAAGTAGGGGAAAGTGAAATATCAGAGATTGAGTGAGGGGAAGGGGTCCAAAAAGGAAAAACACAGGTCCAACCTAGAAAATTGCCAGGTTGTAGCAAGAAACTAGGGTTTGTGCGAAAATGAGGAATTTGGGGGATCTCAGTGATGGGAAGTGTTTTATAAGGTACTTTAAGGATAGGGGAAGGTGTATGAACATCAGGATACCAGTTTTGCCGATGATTTGACCGCCCAAGAGAAATTTCCTTCAAAACCCTAAGAGAGGGAAATGACCTTACCTAGGCGCAATTGAAGCATGAACAAGGTGTAAAATGACCCAGTGGGACTTGACATGATAATGAAAACTCTCTGAATGATGGTACACTCAGCTGAACGGTGACATGGACCGACATTTGGACAAATTTGACAAGGAGTGAAAGCAAACCCTAGACCTAATGCCTAGTGACCAAATTTTGCTTGAAGACTCACTGAAATGACAAAATTTGACCTTGACACCTTAAAATAACTTTGTAAGAGCATGTTTGATCACTGGAGGAAGGTTGAAAAGACTGACACTAACATTGGCTCCAATAGGGATGGCAGCTCCTTGGAGGTGCCAAGAACTGCAGATATTTGGGTGAGCAGACAGTGCCTTCGTCCATTGGGCTATGGAGTCCATTATTCCGACAAACCAACATGACTCAATTTATTGACTGAAACTTGACTCAAACTGACTCAATGTGAACTGAAATGACTGAAAAACTTGACTTTATGCAAAAGGAAATGACTCATGACTGACTTAACTAAAACAAGAACTGACAAAACTTATTCAATGGCAGCAGTCCATCAAGATTCGAGGGTTTCAAATCATGATGATAGGCACCTGCATACTAATGCAATATGTACAATCATGTGTAATGTGTCTTCCAATGTAACCGATCAAGTAGATGCCTCCTTGATTGATTCTCCGGATCAGATCTTCTGGTCAACAACAAATACTGGTAACTGGGCCTCCAAAAACATAATTGACCATGATCTTTTTCATCACTGAATACTGTAATAAACACCTTCACGGCTGACTACAACAGATGTGCCAGAGGATCTTGAAAAACATGAAGTCTATCCTCTTGCTGAAAGAACAAGGTGTCTTTCTCCTTTGCTTCTGATTTTCCTTCATAATGTACTTCAGTATGAGTATGTTCTTGATACTCAGAAAATTCTGAACAGGTAGATGAGTGAATCTCCTCTTGAAAACACATTTCAAAACATGAAACATATGAAGAAGAATCTGAAATGGAATCCTGAATGGTCTGATCTTTGGTAGTCTGAATATATTGTAAGTCATCTTCATATGATATGACAGCCAGATTCTCATTACATTCATCACATTCATTAATCATGAGAAAAGCAACTTCAGATGATTCTTGAAACCCAACACTAACATTCATACCATCTACTAATGATTCATCCAAGGAAACTTTTTCACTTACTTGAACCAAATTCTCATCTTGTTGTTCATGAACTGAATGAGCTACCTCCTCATGAAGATCTAGTTCTGGTGAGATAAGGTCAGTTAGGTTTGTACCTCTGTTTTCTCCATTTGAGGCAGCCTCAACCATGCAACTCTCTTTTTCCTCCTCACCATCTGTCTCTCGATCTGATTTATCATCCCCATTATCTGAGATTGGAACATCATTTTCTTGCATATCATCTTTTATTTCCACCAGATCTGAAACAAAACTTCTTCTTTCATCATTTCCAGCCATATGGAAATCTTCAACCTGCTGATCTATAAAGCTATTCACCGGATTGTCATCCTTTTCTTTAGAGATATTACGAATATTCTGCCTTATAAACTGAAATGCTTCGTAACACAAGGGTACATAATTCTCTTGCATCATTAAATCATGTATTTCGGCTGCCTCACCTTCATCTGTAATCTGACCTTGAATTGTGTTTGGTGGCTGCAAATCTGGTTCTGTATCCAAAATGATTTCATCAATCATTTCAGGGGAAGATTTCTTATTAACGATCTCCTCAAAAATTTCGCCATCTGTCTCATCTTCAACATTAAAACTGAGGGATTGTTGATTTCCTACAAGCTTTTCATTTGAATATTTACTGTGCAATTTACCCCGCAAACACTGAAATGATTCAAAACAGAGAGGTAAGGAATCTTCTTGTATCGTTTGATCATATAATCCAGTTTCTATGTCTTCATGTGAAACCTGACTATTAATGGCATTTGGGGGCTGGAACTCTGAATATAAGAATTTTGGAACAAAGTTTTCATCTCCCTCAAGAGGATCCAAATCAAGATTTGTCGATAGCTGATGTCTGATTGCATGGAAATTATCTATGATGAACTGACATGAATCAAAGCACAAAGGCAAAGATCCTTCAGTTACCTCAAAATCTGTTGCACTTTCCTCATGGTTTCCATAGCTGATATGCCTCGGTTGATCACTGTACTCGAGCTACTGTAAGCGAACTTCCTCATCCCATAAACTGGCTGCTGATTTTTCTACAAGATTAGCTTCTGTTTGGAGAGCATAATCATCATCATCATACTGATCAAACTGAGGCAAAACGTCAGTATAAAACACGTCATCAAGCATACATGTCATATCAATAGGTCTTTCTTCTCCAATATGATCTACAAAACAATCCTTATGACTACTGAGATAAGAAACAAAATGTTTTGGATCAACCACTTGTTCATGAACACCATTTTCATCTTTTGCAATCATTTTTCTGACCATCTCTTCTACTGCACTCACCAAAATGTCAAGCTTTTCCTCTAAAGGTGTAGTTTTCTCTAGATCCACGTTTTTCATCTCTTCTCCTTTCAACCTTGCCCTTCTGATCAGCAAATGAGCCTCTACATTTACTGCATTGTTCTACATCTCTTCAAGTGTTGCGACATTCTTTTCTCTCAATTGAAACTCCATTTCCGGATCAAAGGCACCTGGGTAGTGCAAGAGAGCAAATCTAGGAGTGGGTCTTATATCAACCGGCATTGAATAATAAACTTGATTAAATCTGGCTGAAAACTGTTGTATTGTCTCCCTTGGCAGTCTTTTCAGCTGATTATACTCTTCTACGATAAGGAAAAGGTTCTGTCCGATCCTCCACCTATCAAGAAAAACTTTGATGAACTGCTGTAAATCTGTGTTGCTCACATCAGGCAGGGCTTTGAAACCAACTCTTGACTTTGCCTTGCAAAGAAAGAGAAAATAGCCTTAAACTGACATCTTCTTCATCAATTTCGAAAAGGTCTAGAAAAGTCTCAACCTTCTGCACATGTTGCTCAGCATTGACATTCTTACATTCACCGTCAAATCTTGGCAAGTATAGATCATAGTTTTTGAGGAAAGCATGAAGAACAGAAGGTAAAACAAGAGGTTTATACCTATCTGGGATTATAACAGTTGTAGGAATATATACAAGAGCGACGGGATCAGGTTTGTGTTCTTTAGGCTCATCAGTCTGAAGAGCATCAACATAAGATGTAGGAAAAGTAAGGAAGCCAGGATCAAAGGGAAACTCACTATTTACACTTTTTGAATAGATCGAGTGAAGATTTTGATCACCTTTATCATACAACAAATTCTGAAAAATTTTCAGGGCAGCTTCAAGAACAGCGAAGAAGTAATTCACAAGGAAGCTGAGTAGGTCCTGAATACCATTCCACTTTGGACACCGAACTTTGTGTAAGATCCTTCCATTTTCGTAGAGAAAAAGTTAGTCCTCCAGTGGAGTCACCATGAAGCACCGATTGCTAGATTCTTCAGTGAATGGAGTCGCTAGGTGAATGATTTCAACCGTCTTCTTATGTCTGATCATTGTTCACCATCAACCATCAGATCTGAGCTTGATAGATGTACTGGGGCAAAACAATCTTCAAGCAAACCATTTTCGATCCCCAGTATGGTCGCCACTATGTTAGCACCTAAATCTGCCTTAGGCTGAAGGAAGGCAAAAATTAGGGTAACCACAAACCACGCTCAGTCTGGTAGCTAGCCCTACTAGAGCAGGAGAGGGCTCTCTCCGAGTCACGCTCAGTGAATAGATAATCGAAAACGGTCTGATATGACTTACAATACAATGTTTACCTTAGGCTAGTAAGTGAAATAGGGATTCTGGAAACAATTTTATGAAATGACCGAGCTTCTGGGATGTTATGGGACCGGCACTTAGCAAAGAACAGAGAATTGAATATGAAGGCACAGATTATTCCATGAGGCAAGGTAGGCGGAAAATGTAGCAATTTAGTTTGAGGTATCACAGCATGAATAGATTGCTGAAGAAAGTGAAAAGGGCATAGTGACATGAATCCTTTTCAACAGAAGAAATAACACTGAAACATGAAATTTTCCCACAGGCAGAGCAATAAAAATTGGATTCTACCTAATCTCACTCAGAAAATTTCACTGGAAATGAAAATGAAATGAATTATGAAACATAACTAAATACATATGAACACATAATAAATACATTTTCTACACTCACAACCACAAGAATCTCATGAAACAGAGCCGCTGCCTTTCATTAATTCTCTGTCAAAAATACACAGTGAAGAAACAGAGTTTCTTTCCCACAGTCTCCCAGAAGTTACAAGCCGGCCAACCCTTTGCAAATACTTGCATACAATATATAGAATGTGTGAGGAAGAGATAGAATGCCCAAGGGTTGGGGAGTTACTCGAATCATTGCAAAATGGAGATGGAGAGCCAACCATCAGCTACAGGTGTGTTGGGTGTGGAGCCTGATTATCTTCTATATTCAAAGGTATCGCCACATAGGACCCCAGTTCGAAATGGCGGCGACAACGCCATCCATAAAATATTCTCTGCAGGGGGGTCCGGGGGGGCGTCTGCGACCTTT
Source organism: Pinus tabuliformis (assembly GCA_031772625.1). Lineage (NCBI taxonomy): Eukaryota > Viridiplantae > Streptophyta > Pinopsida > Pinales > Pinaceae > Pinus > Pinus tabuliformis. The sequence goes on along the minus strand of CM062817.1, from coordinate 1,092,302,585 downwards.
GGGAGCCCCCCCCTGGTGGGGGGTTTCGGGGGCAGCGCCCCCGAAGCTAAAAACGGCTATAAAATTGCCTTGTAAAAGTATAGTAATTTCTAGTCAATCTGGGCCGTTCATTAGGCGGATGATCTGACGGTAGAACTTATGTTTAGTTTAGGGTTTTTTGCCCTAGAAGGCAACCCCTCTCTTTGTATGAGGGTATTGTATTTGAGGCTGTGAGATAGATGTGTATTCTGTGAGTGAGAAACAGAGAGGTGAGACTGTGAGAGAAAATAGAGGATATTACAGCGGATTTGCTGTAGGTTGTGTCTCTTCATTTTGCTGGATAATAAAAAGCAAGGACTGGCTGTTCGGGGTGGACGTAGCCCAAACTGGGTGAACCACGTATATCTGTGTCTCTCTTGTTTTGTGTGTTTATATTTCTGCAATATTTTATGTGTTCCATTGCTCCGTAATATATAATTTTCTAACAAGGTGCAACGCTACAAACATGACATTTGGCTTGGGTGACTGTTTGCTTTCCTTCACCACTTGGATAGAAGCCAATCTGAAGAAAAAACACTTTAAATTCTGCCTTTGGTGCCAAAAAACCGAAGTGTAGATGAGCGGGCCCACTTGGAGAAGTCGCGAACCGAAATTTCGCGAAGCGGAAGCAAATTGGCAATTTTTCCTTTGTGTGCCGCGCCATTTTCTCTGCGCGTCGTGCTACTTTGGAGCCTGTTTTGGGGCACTTGCAGGTGTCCAAAATGTGCCCAAGTGGGCTTGTTGGAAATTATGTCATGTCTGCTTTCTAACCCCACTGGAATTTTCAAATTTGGTGCTCATTTTCCCCTCCAAATCTTCATTCTCCCAAGACTGCTTTCTGTGTGTCAAAAAAGTGGCAGAGAGGCCATTTTTGGGTGTTTTTTGACCTTTAGGAGACCCAGACCTTGCCCAAATCTCTTGCCCGGACACCAGTAGTCGTAATTTTTGATGCTGAAATCCAAATATGGCCATTCCTCGTTTGGAGCTCTATAATTTTAGGGTCGCGCCAGTGGCGCGTGCACAGGGAGAAAAACCCTGTTTGTGCACAAAAAATTGTCAAATGACCAAAAATGCCCCAAAAATGCTTCAAATTTCTTGCCCAAGTACCAATGGTCATGATTTTTCATGCTGAATCTAAAAATGTAAACCTTTCTTCATTTGGAGCTCCCAATTTTTAGCGTCGCGCCAGTGTGCGGCTCACAGGGAAGTGGCATGGCGCACTGGGCTTGAGGTGCGACGCATATAGCCTGTGCATAGCAGTTTTTTCAGGAGAATTTTGGAGGCCTTAACGGTGTCCAAATTGGGCGCAGGATAGCTCGTTGGAAAGATATTTGAGTCTAATTTCCAACCCAACTAGAATTTTTCAATTTTGAGTTCATTTTCCCTATAAAAAATCAAATCTCCCAAGACTGGTCAAAATGTGCCAAATGACGCTGCCTAAAGGCAGAGTGCTGTTACAATCAACTTTTGAATGTCTTTCTCAACTCCAAATTGAGCTCATGATAGATCATTGGAAATATCTTTGTGTCTAGTTATCATTTGACTCATCAAGAAAGTTATTTGGCCAACTAAGATAGGATAAAATTTGACTTTCCCAAGGTCACTTTAGAGGTGCATCAATTCTCCTGAGGCAACTATATTTTTGACATTTCTCCAAAACCATGACACTTGTGTAAAAAGTGAATGAGGTTTTTCTTCCTTGGCATGCTTTGGATAAAAACCTCTCTCATTTTTCCAAAATTCATCTTTTAGTGCTCAGAAACATCATTTGAGTGAAACCTATCCCGATGTGTGGAACAAGGGATTTGTCAAAATGAAGCGAAATTAAGGGGATAGGGAGCTTCTAAATTATTGAGGAAATTTTTGGAAGTAGGGAGGGATGTTAGGAAGTAGGGGAAAGTGAAATTTCAGAGATTGAGTGAGGGGAAGGGGTCGAAAAAGGCAAAACACAGGTCCAACCTAGAAATTTGCCAGGTTGTAGCAAGAAACTAGGGTTTGTGCGAAAATGAGGAATTTGGGGGATCTCAGTGATGGGAAGTGTTTTATAAGGTACTTTAAGGATAGGGGAAGGTGTATGAACATCAGGATACCAGTTTTGCTGATGATTTTACCACCCAAGAGAAATTGCCTTCAAAACCCTAGGAGAGGGAAATGACCTTACCTAGGCGCAACTGAAGTATGAACAAGGTGTAAAATGACCCAGTGGGACTTGACATGATAATGAAAACTCTCTGAATGATGGTACACTCAGCTGAACGGTGACATGGACCGACATTTGGACAAATTTGACAAGGAGTGAAAGCAAACCCTAGACCTAATGCCTAGTGACCAAATTTTGCTTGAAGACTCACGAAATGACAAAATTTGACCTTGACACCTTAAAATCACTTTGTAAGAGCATGTTTGATCACTGGAGGAAGGCTGCAAAGACTGACACTAACAATATCAACGTCATTCAATGATATAAAGGCAAGTCTATGCAAACAAGAATTAAGAAGAAAGGTAAAGGAAAGAAGAAGAAAGAAAATGCCCCGCAAGATAAACAAAACAATCAGTCTCTTGAAGAGAAGAAAAAACCTAGCTACCCATGTCTAATCTATACCGAGGAGCATTTCACTAGTGATTGTCCACACTGGGAAAAGATGAATCAATTCCTTAAATCCTCCGCTACACCCACTGTTTTGACAGTCCGATTCCGAAATCATGAGACCACTTTGGTTGTCTAGGACCCTATTTCCTCTAATTCGGTTTTAATGTTTTCATCTACCAAGCCTAAAAACAATATTTTGGTGGCTACCCAAAGTAAGGACTATGGTAATGTGAATCCTTTGAACATCCAGGCTACTGATCAACCTGCCAGTTTGACTGCATCTTCACCGATCTCTATTCCAAATGTTGTACCTACTGAATTAACGATTAAGCCTCCCAAGGGTGTTATTAATATTTCAACATTCAACTCTCATGCAAGAGTTGCTCAAAATTATAACATAGTTGAACACCTGGCTCAGGCCCCATCAACCATGTCCACTCTTGAGGTGTTGCAAAATTTCCCGCCCCAAAAGAAGGCTTTGTTCTCAGCAATTGGATGTATTGATCCTTTGGATTCCAACTTAGTAGTCTTTAACTATGAGAACCATACACCTCGACTTCCAGATCAACTAGCCTTCATGATCCAAGTTGTTGTTCATGGTAAAAATATTCATCGTTCCATTGTGGACGAAGGTGCCTCAACCTGTATTATGTCCCTGTCTTGCTGGAAGGCTATTGGTTCTCCCCAATTAAGCCAGTCACCAACCACTTTGAAATATTTTGATGGAAGAACTTATAAACTGTGTGGGATTTTGAATTCTCTACAGGTAGAATTAGGTGGCAAGATTGTATTAGTATAATTTTAAGTTATCGATGGACCTCTAGATTATAATCTTCTACTGGGTCGTACGTGGGTCTATGCCATGGTTGCATTTGTTTCCACATACTTTCAAATGATCACTTTTCCTCATAAAGGTGGTATCGTAGCCATCGATCAACTCACTTTATTTTCCACTGATTCTTCAGTTACTGGAAGTGTCCCTCTTGTGGGGGAAACCCCTCACCCATATCAGCATGTTGGAGTTGGATTGCTTAAGGATTCCTCTCTCATGGGAACCTTTCTACTTCCTCCTCCCCAACTTCCTGATAAATCCACTTCGGTCACCTATATTAATATGATTTCTTCTTGTACTACTCCAACTGATCCATGGGTAGTACCAAATCAATCTATTATTGATAGTTTTGGTGATCATATGTCGCTTGGCCTCGTTGAGCAAGATTACGAAGCCATCCATTCATCTTTCGTTGACTATTCTAATCCTTCATCTTCGATCAATTGGGTTGATCGTTCTTTAGATTATGGTACGTCGCCTAATCCTTTCTCTCATACGTTTTCAACCGTTGAGAGCATCATGGAGATCATGATGCCAGATGATGCACCATGGGACGATCATCATCATCATTCCTCCTTACCAGATTCCTTCGAGGACAATATTAATGAACTTTATCAACCCAATTTCATTGAGTTATCTACGAATTCTACATCCATTTACAATGTCAATTCTAAGAAGAACTTGTTGAACATTGAAGAGACCATCCCTCTTAACATTTCAATTGAACCTGACATTGTCTAAAATATACATATCAATGTGTTGCTCTCTAGATGAGGTCAAGACTTGTAAAGCACTATTCCAAGAATTCAGAGATGTTTTTTCCTGGTCTTACGAAGAAATACCTGTATTGATCCAAACATTATTGTGCACGGAATTAAAATGTATCCTGATGCTAAACCAATATGATAGTGTCGTTACCTTGTTCATCCCAAGAAGGCCGCTGCCATCAAAGTTGAAGTTGAAAGAATTCTACGACTTGGTTTCATCTATCTTGTACCTTTAACTGACTGGGTATCTAATATTGTTCCTATTATGAAAAAGCATGGAACAATTCACGTGTGCGTCAATTATCAGGACATAAATCATGCTTGTTCAAAGGACAACTATCCCACCCCATTCATCTACTAGATTGTTGATGATTGTGGCGATTGCGAGATGTTTCTATTTATGGAGGGTTTCTATGGCTATAATTAAATCAACATTCTCTCGATTGACCAACATAAGACTTTGTTCATTTGTCCTTGGAGCACATTTGCATACAAAAAAATCCCTTTCGGATTAAAGAATGATGGGGTTACATTTAAGAGGGCCATGAATTACTCCTTCCACGACATCAAACATATTGAGCAACCTTCTTTGGATGATTTTCCTTCTCATTCATGGCGTCGGGCTGATCACCTGATGCATCTTAGGGCGATATTTTTACGATGTAGACATTATGACATTCGACTCAATCCAAAAAAATGTGTGTTTTGTGTTAGCTCTGGTTGTCTTCTCAGATTTTTTGTATCAAAACAAGGAATTTATATTAATCCCTTGAAAGTTCAGGCGATCATTGATCTGCCTGCTCCTTCTTCCCTCCTTCAGATTCAATGACTCCAAGGGAAGGCTAACTTTATTCGGAGGTTTGTTCCCAATTACATCGAACTAACAAAAGGATTTACTTGCTTGCTAAAGAAAGGGGCCCCCTTCCATTGGGATGACACTACTCAGAAAGCATTCGATGCCTTGAAAGATTTACTAGTTCGAGCATCTTTATTATACCCCCTGTTTGTCAGTGCGATTATTTCCTCGTCGCTACAAGTACTACCATTGTTATGGTATTGATTCAAGAGGATGATATAGGAACTGAATATCCTATTTATTACTTGAGTCAGAATCTCAATAATACCGAAGTCAAGTACACTCATGTCAAGAAGTTAGCTTTGGCAACTGTTCAAGTTGTTCAAAGGTTTCACCATTACATCCTGTGTCGTAAAACTATGGTTGTTTCAAATTGCAACCCCATGATGTACATCCTCTCATGATAGTTACTGGGGGGAAAATAATCTAAGTGGATTTTCATCATACAAGAGTTTGATTTGGAATTCATCAAATCCAAGTCAAAGAAATCCCTAGTTTTCATTGAGTTTATTTGCGATCTTCCCAATTCTGAAACTGAAACAACATCTAGTGATTCTATTCCAAATGAGTCATTTTTTTTTTTTTTTATTTCTTCATCTGACCTGTGGTATGGAGACATTCTCATATATCTCCAGACCCAGAATTTTCGGTTTGATACCTCTCGCTCTAACCAACAACGTACCCGATATCAATCCAAACATTATATTACAATCAGTGATAGTCTCTATCGTTGTGGTATCGATACAGTTTTTCGAAGGTGCCTCACCCATGAGGAGGCTAATAAATTCTTAAATGAATTCCATTTAGGGGCATGTGGCATTCATTTATTTGGATATGCCATCACATAGAAGATCCTACGTGCTGGTTACTTTTGGCCCACCATATTTTGCGACTGTATCCTTGTTATCCAGAAGTGTCACACATATCAATTTTTTTATCAAAATCTTTGTGCTCTGTCCACTCCTTTGCATCTTTTCCTTTTGCAAAATGGGGCATTGTTTTCATGGCATGTAACCCTCAATTGATTGGGGGGCATGACTATATCATTGTAGCAGTTGATTATTTTACCAAATGGGCCAAGGAAATGCCTACATATAACAATACAGGCAAAGAAACTGCTTTATTTTTCTTTAACCATGTCATTGCGTGGTTTGGTGTTATACAAGTTGTCGTTACGAACCATGGAAAACATTTTCGCAATCACATGATGTCTGAATGAACTGCTAAGTTGGGACTTTCCCATGAAAAATCCACTTCTTACTACCCTCAAGAAAATGGGAAACTTGAGGTGATTAATAAAGTTCTTAATACAATGCTTCAACATATGATAGGGGTCCATAAATTAGACTGACATCTCATTATTTATGTGGCTTTGTGGGTGTTCCAACTTCTGTCGGTACTGCTACCAAATTTACACCTTTCCAATTGGTTTATTTATGGTTTGGAAGCAATCCTTCCAATTGAATGTGAAATTCCATCCCTCAAACTTGTTGTCGAACTACTCCCTGATACTTTCGTGGAAGAGAAACATCTCTTACATCTGACGAGCTTAGATGAAACTCGACGATATGACGTTATGGATAACAAATCCCATACGAAATGTATTAAGGTGAAATATGACAAGAGTGTCAAGCCTCATGTCTTCTTGGAAGGAGGCTTCATTCTGTTATATGATCAAGAGTCTTATAAATTAGGATCAAGGAAGTTTGAGCTAATTTGGTTGGGTCCATATATTGCCAAATGTGTTCTTTCTAAAGGGGCCTATGATCTAGTTGATTTTGATGGAGTTCCCTTGGCGCATCCTAGAAATGGGTTGTACCTTAAGAAATACTATGCTTGAGTTTTGCATAGTGAATTGTGTACATATTGTATATAGGTGTGATTGATTGTGTTTGTAGTGTGTTCCCTTCAAAGTTTCCTAGGTTTCTGTTAATTCTGTTTAAATTTAGTTTCATATGTCGACATCCCTCGAACCATACATTGGTTACGCTTATGGTGCTAGTTGTAGTACTCAAAACCTCTATTTCGCATCTTGGTCCATATTTGCTCCAAATGGTGAGTTTGTGAGTTTACAAGGCATTTGTATCAATCACTCTACAAATAACATCATCGAGTATAGCATAGTGATCAAATTGTTTTCTGATGCTATTTCACTTGGTATCTGTTGTATAGTCATCAGATTTGACTCACAACTTGTAGTACTACAATTGACTAATGTATATTCGGTTAGAATTCCAACTATGTTTCGCATGTTCATGAGGGCTTTCCTTCTAGAAATATATCTTGATTTCATCCAGTATCAACACATTTCTAGAAATCTAAATACATTGGTAGATGCACTTGCTAATCATGTTTTAGATAGACATCTGTGACACATGTAAATTAATTCAATACGCATCGCATCACATTGAAACGAAATAATAGAACCATAAGAAGCACAACATATAGATAGTTATAGATATATATATATATATATCAAAATGTTGGTTTTACAAAATTTGTGCCCGAGACACATATGGCCACATAACCTAAAATATACATGCAACTAAAATATGGCTATAAGCCTCCTAGTATATTAATCATAGTGTTCATGGTAGCCCGCCACTGCATGAGCCATCTTGCATAGAAGCCAATTGATACGGTGAGTCATGCCAATAGTATGTCGCTGCAATCGCATAGGGAGCTCGTCAACCTTAGTCTCAGCTATATCATGGGTCAACTCCTCCATATGATGCTCAACCTCTGCTAGGACCTCATCCACATTGAGAGCCTATAGTACCTCTCATCCTACTGCAACTGCTTGTACTACTGTTGGTGCCTGTTGTGGGTCTCCTGCATGATGAAGATAAGAGGAGCCCACTGGTCGAACGGGTCCAATATATGCATGTGTACAAATCAGTATTTAGTCTCGGATACATCAAAAATAAAAATAAAATTGTAAAAATTAAAAAATATAAAAAATGGTCAAAATGTTTTACCTATGGCACCCCATCACTCGCCATCAGGAAGTGTGAGCTCCAGGTCTCTACAGAAATCCATCCCTGTGTATGGATTGATAAGATGTGTGCGCAACCAGCTGAAGAGGATAGGTGTGAAGCTCATTGAGGAAGGACCTGCATGCCTAAACATGACATCCACCCATCTCCTCATCTGTGGGACTCTCGGATCTGCAAGCTTGAGTGTGATATGTTGTGGCTTGAGCAATGGAATCCACTCTAGAGAAAAATAGACCAAAATCGAACCATAGCCAAAGTTTTCCAACCGTCTATATGTTGCTTTAGTTAGTTGTTCTTTCATGTTTACTAGTGCCCCTTCACTCTAGTTGAATGTTGTCAGCTCCGAACATTCTAGAGCATACTGCATATGTGACGTATTCGCCACATGGAGAGATGCTCTGCCGACCAATCTGAAAATAAGGAACAATATCGTTCTTAAAGGAAAATAGAATACATATTTGATGTCGATTTTTCCATCCTTAGTTGGTTGGGATCTCGGTTGACAATGTGTACTGACATAATCTTTGACTGTTTCTCCACCACTCCTTGAACCAGACAAAGAGATGGGGGCACCTTGCCTTGACAGACCAGTCAAGAAATATATGTCCTCTACATGCATTTCCAATATGTGTGCATGAAGTTTGAATGATTGCACTTGAACATCCCATGCAAGAACAAGAGACCTCAATACTCTATCTACTACCTCATACGAGGATGCTAGAAGAAGCTTAAGAGCCCACAATCTCTTAAAGCCTAGATTGTGGCAAGATCATTACCTACAGTCAAATCTTGTTCTTCATGTTCTCTTTCCCTCCATATCAAGGCCATTTTGTTCCAATAGACACTTGAAACATCACAAGGAGAATCATTAGGATACATTTCATGCAAAAAACCAGTGAAAATTTGAGGCAAACAAGCAAAACCAAGTTGGGGATTGCACCCAATGCACCCTTGTAGGGGCAGACAATGCATTATAGCGCTAGCCCAAGTGTATTTTCCTCCTAATAAACACACCTTTGGACCTTCTATGGGTGCATTGGACCTAGGGTGAGGAATTAGAGCCCTAGGGGCCTCAAAACCTTGAAAATGTGCATGAAATCACAAAATGGAACCATTAAAAGAAGTGTTATCTCAAAATCAAGCCCTGGAAGGCTGCAAACCAGGAAGACTTCAAGTAACTGTTTCAAACCAATCTTTTGACTAAGGCTTAGCCTCCTTAGCCTGAGAGGGCTCTCTCAAAGGGTTATTGATTTTGGTTAAGAATAAGATGGCTAACTCTTGTGACATAACAGTGACAAATATAAAGGCTGGACAAACATTTCATAAGTTTCCATTGGGCCTATGGAGTCAATCACACTTCAGTAAACAATGGTACTGCCTTTACATAGAAGTCAAGGCACTTAGCATTTGAATATTCAGAACACAACACATATGGAACCACCGCTCATAAATGCACACAGGAAATTAGAGCACAATCAGTGAATTCTGAGTGATTGTACACCTATGCAACTGTAAAAGACATTAAGGAAAAGATAAAATCATACATTCTGAACATAGAAATCCTTCATGAATCCTGAGAATAAAAGCAGCCAAATTATATTACTGAACTCTGTCTTTACATAAGCCAAAACAGTACTCTGTTATAAAATTTCCAACCCTCATTACATTGCTGTTTCAGCTATATATAGAATCCTTATTCTAACTAATTCGAGCTTCCTCCTCCAGCATGAGGGGAGTCGATAACTACCTCTACTGACACCTATTAGCTATTGAACTAACTAATAAATACAACTAAAGTGCTGACTGGAGTTTTTAAAGAATTCTAAATTAACTATGACTCTAACTCCATTTTCCATGCATAATGGCCTCTCCTTGTTCTTTGACACCTGGTCCTCTTTCGATTTAGCTGAGCTGGATGTTTAATGTTCCATATTGACCTTGAACGCTGAATATTTTAACTGCTCAGAAGTATTAGGGGATTTCCCTTGCTTCTCGGCTTCAGTTTTCCTCAAAATGCTCGAATGTACAGAAGCATGTCTTCTAGCTTTTAATAACCCAAAACATGGAACACTGCCACGTTCTTGATGTGCTGTGAGCTTCATCGATGGACATGTGTGCAGGCAAAAGTTCCTTGTATTCATATCATTTGATACCTCTTGAACGGTGATAAAGGGACTTTATGACAAAAATCCAAAATTGGATTTGAATATTCAAGCCTTTAAAGCATCCACCTGTCTTGATCTGATTGACTATTGTTGCTCCAGCTGATGTCTTGCATACCCTTTGGCGTTTCCCTTTCAAATTCCCGCTCATAATACAAAACTGCCTGTCTGTGTTAAAATCATCACCTACAGCAGTTTCGTAGCGCGCTACGAAACTGCTGAATTACTTGAAACAACTTGCCTTTGACCCGAGATCTTTATCACCCAAACATTTGATTGCCAAAAACTCCCTTCGACTTTTCATATGTATAACAGGGACTTACATTTCTTCAAAACAATAAGACCAAGCAAGTTTGACAAAATTTGGAACAAAACTTTTCTTAAAAAGAAAATTCATTTAGCAGGTAATTGGCCTAGCTGTGCCTTCAGGTCTTCAATTTTCTTCTTCATAGCTTTATTCTTAGCTCTTAATTGCATATTTATCCTTCTAATGTACTTGGCCTCTTTGATTGCTGGTACTGTCCATGTGTGAAATTGTGCATGGCCATCAACTACTTAATTCAATTGGTTTTCAAAGGTTTCAGTCCCTTTCCACAGAGCTTTACGATAATTTGCATACACGGCTGCACGTTCTCTAACTACTTTCTTCAGTTTGGCAATCTCATATTTAGCTGCTTCTAATTGGCTCTTTATGACTGCTATATTATCTCCTTGAGATGTGATGCCTGTTTTGCTTGTATCTTTTTGCCTATCTTTCCCGGTTTCCTCTGTTTTTGACAACGTTTCCTTTACTTGCTTCCTTGTAATAGGTCTTCTGGGTTTAAAAATAAATTCTTCACTTGGCTCATCGAATTTAAGCCTTTTTTAGGCCTTAGACTTCTTGGTACCTTCTTGCGGTGACTGTGTCAAATCAATATGGACTGGTTCAGACTGCTCGAATTCAATGGCATGTAATAAATCATTCAAGCTTGCCTTAGACACTGGGCTCTCTTCAACAGCTATGGCTTTACCCTTTTCCTTATTTATCTGGCTTCTTGTCCTTACCCTTGAGACTGCTTCAGATCTGCTTGTTTCAGGTATAGTCTTCTTATCATGAGTTTTTTCCTTTGTTGATTGCTGAGGTTGATCTTGAATGATTAGTGGCTTCACTGGTTTCCTTTGCTGTGACTTGATTTGCTTTTTAGCTCTTGCTTCTTTTTGGAGCTCAGCTATTGTGAATTCTTTGGCTGGTTGTGGAGTAAGGCCAGTCTTGCTTTGGAATCCAGCCATGAAAATAAACGAATTCCAGTCTCTGCCTATCTTTTGGAGGCCATCCAAAACTAGCAACTTGATCAAACCATGATGAAACAAAGAGGTTTCACAGTCCTCTTTCCTTAACTGCACCTTGTCACACATCTTACTCAAACTGCGAAACAAATAAAAAGGAATGTCTATGGAGACTTTCCCAGTGAAATGCAAAAGCAGTTTGAAATGGTAAGAATAAACCTTATTGTACCTTCCTTCACAGGTCAAATATTTTTGTATGCAGGTGAGAAGAAGAGCATAATGTTCCTTGACATGATTTCTTGGCACTGCTTTTGTTAAGTCTTCGTTTACATATGCCTCCTTTAAAAACTCCTTACAAGGGTTCATATCAAACTTAAAATTTTTAAACCATTCTTCCCGTCCTCTTGGGATCTCTGTCACAGCAGATATTGCTTCTGGAGAAACTTGGACTTCTAGCATAGCTATCTTTGAATTTAAACCAGTGAAGTTTAGCGCAAACTCTTTAGTTACCTGCGCATGTCCTCCTTGTAGCTTTTTGCAAAAGTTCCAGCACCCGGCATCTTTGAACGCTTTCTTCACGCCTTCATCCCTCAAAGCTATGTCCAGGCCCTCAGGTTCAGTCCTCTGGCATTTACCGGATCTGTGCTCTTTTCTTTCCATTTTTCCTTCGAGATCTTCACACACAAAGTCTAACAGCTCCAGTTAAAATGGTGATTCAGCTCTTTCTAATTCAGCCTCGCTTGTAATCAGGCTCGCTTGAAATCAGCCTCGCTTGAAATTCAAATTCTTTCATTGAAACACTTCAATACATAATCACAGGCAGATTTGTCGCTCATGCAGCACTTACGACCATCATTAAGGTCTATGCACGGTAAAATCTCTTGGTAATGATATTTCTGTGCATATTAACACATCTATTGGTGGGGTAGTGGCAAATGAGCGTTCAAACGTGAAACGAGGGGTACATAAAATGACATGAGTGGACACAACTGGTGACTCACCTATCAGACTTGAAATTTCGGGAAAGATTCGCTGCGAAATGCACGAATCCATGATTTCGCAGCGCTGTTAGTTTTAAATTCTAATGATGCGCTGCGAAATGGCCTAATCATGACGCGCTGCGAAATTGCTTAACCATAATTGCGCTGCGAAACTGGCAAATGGGATTACGCTGCGAAATCACTAAAAGACACGGTGACTTGGATGAGACAAGACATGGCTATGGAACAATGATGGGTGGAGGAGAACCAATAGGAGTCGAGTATGGTTTGAGTTTAAAACTTTAAAACTCCAAATCCTAAGTGAGGAAAAATAAAATGAAATCAACTTAACACAGACCTTTGTCATCGGACTAGGACAGAGAATTATATTCATCAAATTTTTAGTTCTAAGTGATAACAAGAAGGATAAAGGTTCTAGCTCCTACTTAGCAGTGATGGCATTTGAAATGATACACTGGATTAGTCGCAATCAATTGCATAAGTTTGGGGGAAAAACACTCAAAACTCACTCTCCAAGAGGTAAATGTGAAATGGTAAAAACAAGTTACCTTTGCCTATTTTATGGTCATTTTCATCAATAACTCGTTAATTTTTAGTTTTTTGACCTAAATATGACTTAGTTTTATCATGAAACATGTATTTTTAATCTTTTGGTGGTGCTTTTAGCAGGATGACAGTTGTTTTAATGGATTTGATGATGTCTTGATTGAAATTGACCATTTTGACCAAGGAGGATATTTTTATCACTTTTTTCGGGCTCTGTAAACCTACGAAAAAGGAACCCCCTGGAGTCCTCTTTTAGCTCTTTTCAGACTCCATAAACATGAAAATATTGTTGAGCACTTGTATTTTCAAACGCGTTAAAGTAAATGAAAAGACATTTACTCAATATAAATTTAACTCTTTTCCGGATTGAGATAGACTAACTACGAAAAAGGAATACCTTAGTCGAACATGGCTAAGAGGTTCTCCTGAGTATTGTTTTCTACCTTTTCGGACTCAAGAGACTATTTATGGAAAGGAACTTTTGGAGTTTTCTTTTTTGCCTTTTTTTCAATCTCTCTAAATATGAAAAGCATGTCGAATTAGACCTTCGTTGGACTCACTAAAGCATCAAACAATGATGAACTTGTCAAACATTACGAGACTGAAGCACTCCTTATCAGGGTTCGTTAAACATACTTCGAGGGATTCATCTAAAGGATGAACTTACAGATCAAGCATATGTTATCCTTCTCAACATTCAATAAGAGTCCTGATGATGGATCACTGTTGGGATTTGAAACGTTGACAGAAAAATGGTTTTTATTGTGGCTTCTCCGGTTACAAAGTTAGAAGATATTAACCACAAAAGTCTTAAATCCAAAATGGTTGGGGAAATTGGGAAAATAGGATATTCCACCTATTATGGTCGCAAGTCGCTCTTGAACAAGACACTCTTCCACTTCATCTCCATGGTTGTTGGGTTGGGGAATCTACTTGTCTTTTGGTTCATCATGCCATTTCAGAGCCTCGATTTTTAGTTTTAGGTTATTGCTGCCAACTTTGTTCAGTGTCACCAATGTGATCAAGAGAAGTCATTAAGTTAACATCTACTATGATACTCTTAAGCCTTCATTCCATGTCTGTCATTCCTAAACTAGTTCAATATCAAAGTCATTTTGTCTTGAATCATGATATCCATTTTGTGTCATTGATGGGGGATACATCAAGGCCCTCCTACGATGGCTCACTTCCTGTCGACATCAACTCATCATCCAGGAAGTTGACTTAGAAATTCTTCCTTCAGTACCGTAGGACCTACAATGGAAATTTTCCTCGCTCTCGGTGACAAGTTTACATCACTGATATTTGACCAACAGATTCTATGTGGTGTTCGACTTCATCTCATTCATTCACACCATATGAATTGTACTGCAATACCTTGAGAGCCATTAACATCATGGTGGTTTCTCTTGCATCTGTTAACGGCTTACATCATTGGCCGGTAATTAGATGGTGTCATCCATGTTCGAATCCAGCTCCTTTATTCACATGGTTAGACTCATACATTGGATGATCAAGTGAAGGAGATAGAAGACCCTAGATCTAGTTCCAACCATCTAGGATGCGATTTCAATATTAATACAAGATCACAATGTATGATAGTTATGATCATACATATATTCATCCAATCACGGGTCCACCCTTTGTTATTAGTGGACATGACTTCTTGATCATTGTACATGTAATGTTAGCTTATGTACTGATTATGGGTATGCCTACCTCAATAGAGATATCATGATGTCAATGTATTTTAATAGATGATGATCCGATTAGATGTTCTTGATCTAGACTTGTCACAAGGTAAAGCACTTTAGTCATCAGCCACTATTTCTAACTTTTCACTTTAGGGGGAAATCTATTATAGGCCATTTTTTCACATTTGATCAATAGGCCTACAAACTAGATCCATCAACATCCATGAACACCTTGTCATCATCCCTACAAAAATCCCTAAGCATGACTCTCTCAAGTCCCTAATTTTATGACCTTTATAACTTCATTTTAGTGCTTTTAAGGCCCAACGCACCTTGGCCCTTTTGGGAACTTCTTTGAGTGGCAACTTGCTCAGTTCTGCACCTACTCTGATTAGAGTAAGTTTGCCCTTGTTGGGGGTGCGCTGATCAAGAAAAATTGGGAAAATTAAAAATAATCTCGAAGATTCCTCTTCTAGAAGCTTCCAGGAGTTGTTACAACCATTTACCTTGGATTAGAACTTTGAATCCTATGTCCCCTACCTTGGAGTTTTCACATTCTTATCCCTTGAGCTCATCCTCCCATAAAGAGTGGATCTCAGGCCTAGATTGGTAAATGGATAATAATTCCTAAACTACCATCCTCTCCTATATATTTACATCCATCCACAAGCTAGAGGGGGATTTTGGATAGTAATTATACCCTTATGTTGCTTCTTTGATCATAAGAGAGACATCATTCCCATGCATTAGGGTTGCTTTTAGGTTTACATTGTGGCAAGGAAGGACAAGTCAACTTGAGAGGTTATATACAAGGCTAACTTCCACTTTTGGTTGTAAAATCTCTCGCTTCCATTTTAATATAAAGAGTATACAATTTTCCTACATGCGTTATGTTATGCTTATGTACATGTGTTTCAATGCTATGTTTATCCATTGAATATAATGATTCAATAATGCTACATAGATATCATAGACCTTTGGATTGTGTTATTTGTTTGTGCAGGTTCTAATTATAATGTTTGGAACTATAGTTGGAGCTGACAAGCCAAGAGGAGAGAAGTTCTTGCATAGATCACAAGTAAGCATATTTCCATTGTCCATTTCTTCTAAGGAAAACTTTATAGTCTTTGATTTCTATTTTTCTAAACCAGGCCACTAGGTCTAAGGCAGATACTTCTGTCTGTAGTCGTAGATTTCGTATAACAACCATCATACAAGGAAAGCCAATGAGATAAACATAGGGTAGATATAAAAGTCTCCCACAAAACAAGTAATGGTTTTGGATGCATTGAAGCAAAATCAAGAGGAATTTGTTGATGAGGTGGTAGACTTGATTGGTGCCTATGCACATGAAAATAGATGGTTTGTTAAAAATAAGAGAGACACCATTAAATCATTGAATTCCAAGTGACTATGTTCCTTTCATGATTTTTTATGAAGAGTTTTAGGGATAAATAGATAAACTCCTTTTGAATAAGTTCTACAATCATTATTATCCAAAGAGCTATAATTTGTTGTGTGATTTTGTCAAACAATTTGTAAACTTGTTAACAATTTCACCTCGGTGCTCTGCCTCCAGCTCGTGTAGGCTCAATATTAGTGCTTGATCTCTAATGCCACTTTGAAATGTATCCAACCACCCCAATGTTTATTGGGATAGTGTGACACTACAAAATTTCCCAATTTTCCCTAGAATTCACTCATTAAATTCTCAACTCTGTTATCAACAAATACATTATTCTCTGTCATATGATGCAATTAGACATTCATAATGACATGTAGGCTCATGCATAACATGTTATCATTCATAAATATATATACATACATATATGTATGTATGTATAACTATTCTATAAGAATACAATGAATCAACATGTGATTACACAGTCTAATAGCATAGAAACATGACATGTTTCTTTTCTAAAAAAATCGACTAGCTACAAACCTCAGACATTCTACCTAGCCATAGACCGCATTGCTCTAGCCCTTTTAGTAGCAGGCCACCCTCAAGTTAGAGTACGACCCCACCATGGAAAAGGATTACCTAAAGCTAGATATGGTCTCACATATAATGTTGGTGATCTGTAGCCAATGTGCCCAACTCCAACAACAATTCTAACATATGGCCTCTCAATTCCCATTAGCATACATAACCCAAAGAAGTGTGTCCCCTTCTCTACATCATAGTCCCTTAAGCTATCCAACTTTCCTTCTAAGGCTTCAACATATGCTAGTCAGGAAGTCTTAGAGCTCTATGGCTCTAGAAACTTTAGCTTCACTCAAGAGTATCTAGGCACATTATGGGAATTTTGAGGTATAAATTGGGCCTCTTGGGGAAAATAATAAAATAAGAGTTAAATTTAAAGGAAAGAAATAAAACTATCTTTTAAAATCATTTTTTTGCCTTATCTCCTTATAGCTTTAGTCAAATTTCAAATGTGGGCATAAGAGTTAAATTTAAAGGAAAGAAATAAAACTATCTTTTAAAATCATTTTTTTGCCTTATCTCCTTATAGCTTTTGTCAAATTTCAAATGTGGGCACTTGTATGACGCAAAATTAGATTCTGCATCCAACAAGTACCCACTCTACATACTTTTGAGTAGACCCACACTGATAAAAAATAAACATTCATGAAAAATACTTTTGAGTACCCACTCTGCATACTAGTTTTCATGTATTTTTATTTTTTCTCACCATTGTTCTACTCAAAAGTATGCAGAGTGGGTACTCGTTGGATGTAGAATTCCAACAATTAAAAATTTAGCAAAGATATAACGATATAAGGAAAAATTATAATACGAAAGTAGTTCTATTCTTTTCTCTAAAAAAATATTTATGCCTAGGGATGACATCATCATCTTGAATCCTATTGGTTCTTCTAAAGTTTTTTTTTTTGTTACTAGGTTAAGCCTAAGCCTAAGCTAACCTATCTATTAGTTGGAAGAATGAAATACCCACCAATGGGATGTTATCACCATGATTTTGTGAGGCTCAATTGAGGGCTAACCCTTGGGAGTCTCTCCACCAGGTAGCAATCACCTTAAGGTTGGTCATGATGAAAATATAGGATCAACACTTTCACACACTCAAGAAGTTAATCTGTCATGCTTGTGTAAACAAATCTCAGTTTTCCTATAGGGCCAAGTATTCTAATGACCTAGGAGTTCATGAGGTTAATGAAATTATTAAATACCTCAAAGAAAAGAAGTAATGGCACAATAACTAAGCATTTTCTGCCCGCATTTTATTGTTTAGCAGTGTAAGTAGCGATCACCATGTAGAATATTCATTGATGATGTGCTAAATCTTCACGAATCACCTTTCCAAAAAAGCTTTGGTTTGATAGAATTATAGGATTTCCATATACTCTTGGCCATAAACACTCATTTTAATTACATATGCAATGGTAGTTAAAACAATGAAGATTCAAGTCTTTCCAAATATTTTTACCAAGGAACCAAAGGCAAGACAGTTTCTAAGTAACAATTTCCTTACCTCTTCCTCAATAATCCCCAAAATGATCCATTCAACGCACTGGTCTTATCTTTAAGACAAGGTTTTGATAATCCACATCCCTCCCCAATATTTAAGGAGGCACCCTTGAAGTTTATTTGAAAGACCTAACTCATTTATCTAGCTGAAACATTAAAAATATACCTTGGGAAACTCAATTTAGAGCTTCATAGCTCTTGCTACAATAGCAGTGAGAAATGTATCACTCCTCTACAATATGCAAGGAGTAGTGATTGCCCCATGTCCTTCAGAAAAGGATGATGATGTCGTTAGACTCTAAAACTGCTTGTTACCACTTAAACTAGCAAGGGGCCTAAAGGGGATTCCTAAAGGGGACAATTGCTAGGCCAAGGGAAACAATGGAGACTTATCCCACTGTCACTTCAGCTAAGACTCCCTACTCTTTACATACTTTCACTGATGGTAGAAGACCCAGTATATGGAAGTCACTTGTGAAGGATGAATCAACAAATGGATGTGAAGTGACCTCGATGATCCTTTTCCTGGAAGGGGGTAAAGAATGGAGATTACTTGCTCTTAAAGAAAGGTACACAGATTTCTAGGATAAGGAAGGGAGGATTTGAGGGTTAGGTTAGAGGAATATTCTCTGGAAAGGATTTTCTCAATCCTAAAATCCTTATTTAACTTGGATTCTCAAATGGTTCTTAAAGAATTAACATTTCACAGGGATGGGACCACAAAGGACCAAGTGGACCCAACCTAGGTTAAGGAGAGAGAATCTAGCGACTAATGATGTTCTTAACCCATACAAGGAAGGGGAAAGGATCAAAGCAAGAATTTCCAATTAAAGGTGTCATATTGATCCTATGAGGTGCTAGACTATGGAATACCAGGGCAAAGTTTGGTCTCAGATCTAGGGCTTGGGTTATCTCACAACTCCACTATCGGAATGGCTTGAAAAATGGAGGAGGTTTTGAGGACACACCAATGTAGTAGGGGATAGGAGATCAAACTTTCTCTTTGTCTATTTTATCGGGAAAGTGATGCCCTAGGTGACCCAACTTGGCTAGACCTAGAATAGAAGGGAGAGGTGGAGAAAACATATTCTTTGAATGATCACCTATTGGCAGACCATTGCCTAATCCCTTGGGGAGAATAGAGTCTAGGAGAATGATGAGAAAGGAAATCATATTTTAGTTAAGGAGGCCTTAAGGGCTACCTCACTTGGCCTTTAGGACAAGAAGAAGAGAGGTCAAAGATTTTACACTTCGCTTTGCAAAAGGAGATAGCTTATCAAGATAAATTCACCGGCGCAATTATCCCTAGGAGATTTCATTCACATGCATTGCCCAAACATAGATGCTAAATAGAAACAATAATTCCACAGTTGCAATTATGCAATGCAACAATTATCCCTAATATAGCGAAAATCCCATTCAATGCATATGAAAAAATTAAAACAAGAATAACATTAAACGTGTGTACTTACATGTAATAGAACATATCCAACCATCAAAATTTGAAAATAAAGAAGCTCCACGATAAAATACTCCAATCCAAACATCAAAATTCATCCATGCTCCAATTCGTCATCCTAGAAAGAGTGTGAAATTCTCTAAAGAGAAGAATGATCCAATCCAAAGTGACGATACAAATGAATTCATGTTTCTCCTATTTATATACTCATTATGAGTTTGAATTACCTAATTTGAGCCTACATTAGCCCATAAACTAAATTAATGTGCAAATAACCATTTATTGGTGACAAGCCCACCAAACTAGCTCATAAATAAAATAATAAGCTTCCCAAGAGGTCGAATAATCAATAGTGCATGTCATTGGGCTCTCTAAGAGGCCCAATGAAATCCATAAGTGCCAAAATGATGATTTTGACTTCCAAAAGTAATGGACAAGGGGTTATCCCCTTGTTCTCCACATAATAGATTTGTGGTGCTCCCAATGGTTGTGAGGGCATACAAGTGACCTCATGGGTCTCCAAGTAAGTCAAAGATGTATGTAGATCATATGTAAGGGCTCAAATGATGGTGTACCTGATATGACATCTATACACAAGACTTGGGTCAGATGCTAAGTGCATGATATATTTGTGGGGCTATCTGGGCAAAGGTGAACTAGGTGCATCTTCCTTGTCCAATAGGTGAATCTCGAGCAATCTCTGGACATCTCTAGGGATCCATGGAGTGTTTTCTATGAATGTGGAGGCCCATGGCTCTCAACACACACCCTATATGTGCCAAGTTACCCCTATGGAAGTTTAGGGCCCCGTATAGGGAGACCAAACCCAAGACAGAGACCACCTGCAATCCCACATAAGATCTATTGTGTCCCCTAGACTTACAATACAACACGTCATCAAGGAAATCAAGTAAAATATCTTACAAACCATGGACCACAAATGTGGACTTCATAATGGCATGCCCTTCCATAATGGGCTTTAGCATGTGCTAATGTATCCAAACTCAAAATGGGGTTAACTAAGTATCCCATTAGGTGGTTTCTACTCCTAAAGGGGATAATATGTCCAAGGTACATCCTTTAAAAGGTGTTGACATGTGATAAAGAGATGAATGGAGTAGGGAATGGGAAGGGGAAGCCCTGGGCCACATGCTCGGGTACAAGGGTAGCTAGCAAGAGGGAAGCCCACACTTGTGTATATAATGTATTGGAGGGAGAAATCGTGGTACATGAGGTGCCCCGAACTTGATTTTTCCAC
The DNA here is from genome assembly GCA_031772625.1 of Pinus tabuliformis. Classification (NCBI taxonomy): domain Eukaryota; kingdom Viridiplantae; phylum Streptophyta; class Pinopsida; order Pinales; family Pinaceae; genus Pinus; species Pinus tabuliformis. The sequence goes on along the minus strand of CM062817.1, from coordinate 1,092,281,647 downwards.
CCTTATTTTTATGTATTTTGTCTTTTATGATTTTTATTTAATTAACTGCTTGAGGCTCAAGGGGTAAGAGCATGATGTGTGAGATATCATAGTGGATACCCCCTTTTAAGGTAGGGCGGTTCATTTCCCACCAAGGGCTGGGACAATCATATGTTCCTATATGATGAAGGAGGCTCATAGAACATGTAGGAACCAGGGTGATTACCATGATTATGGGGTAGAGCTCATGTATTGGATTTTTCCCATGTGTTAAATGTGTTTGTCTCGGCCATCTTTTGTATTTTGTGGTACATTTCTGGTTGAATGTGGCTAGTTGTGATTTTACTTTTCCTTTTAGCTGCATCAACTTCTGGGGCATCATTCCAGTCCTGACCAAAGGTGTGGGAAGGGGAAAGGAGAGAGCTAGGCTTATGTGGACCCAATGGGGGAATTTGGACCTAGGTGGGATGAATGATGAATGGGGTAATAATGAGTGGAAAGGGGGCAATATATGTGTATGAGGGAGTGGGACCACACAACCAAAATACTTAAAACCAAATGGTCAATAAAAGAGATCCCACGAGACTAGAATCCTAGGTTAATATCTAAAAGGGGTCTAGGGGACAAGAGCATGGACCTAGCCCATTCTTTCCGCCGAATCCCCCCATTAATATATGCCCAAAAGTGTCCATGATAAGAAAAATACAATACTCAATTACCAAATGACAAGGCATACCTTTAGGTTTGAGAGGCCACCTTCAAACATACGATCATGATAGATGGGTGAAGGACCACATGGCTAGCTCAGTTGGTAGAGAAATGGCACAATGACCTAGTTGGTGTCTGCAAGGGGCTACTGGCTACCGGCTGATGACCATTTTGGAGAAAAAAAATTATCCTAGGGATATCACTAAAAAAATGGTGGGTAACATCTGGCTCCAACTGGGAGGTGATATCTCTCGAAGTGGATGAAGCTACTGGGAATAGCAGGCCATGAGAACTCCAACAATCTCTTGGTTACTATAGACTTGTTACCTGCACATATCAATGATTGAACCCATGGGGAAACATGTTTTTCACGGTGTCTTATGATCACCCATGCTTAATGTTAGGCCTTAAAATCAACATAAAAATAAAATATGTAAATTTTACTTTAAATGCATCTAATCTACCATGAGAAATATCATATGAGGTTAGTTCTAATGAAAAATCAACATGCAATGCATCCTACTCTACATGCATATAATAAGATCAATACTAAGTGTAATCATAAAGCCAATGCAAACACCATATCATCATGTCACTATACATATGCGTGCCAGTATGATTACTCATGAAACAAAACCCAAAGTGAATGTGGACACAATCACATGGAGGGTGAAGTGGGTGGGAGGTGGGAAAACATGATCTCCATTTGATGTAAAAGGAAGCCTTGAGAGAAGGAGAGTAGGTCGATCTTGAAGTGCAGGGATTTCCCTTTAAGTACGCAATGATGTAATAAAGGCCACTCTCTAGAAATCCCTATTACAAGCATTGCTTATAATATTATGCTTTGTAGATGCCACAAGGTCGTGATGAGAGGGGAATGAAGGGTGAGGGATAGGAGGAGTGCAACAAATAGGTCGCCCATGGTGATGGTCACATTGGGGAGGGAAGGTATCAGAGTGATCATAATCCTGAGGATGAGTCAAAGGGGATAAAGTATATTCAATGAAAGATTCTTCCTTGAAAACATATTCAGAAGGGGAAAAGGGTCATGGTCACTCGTGGTCATACCAAAAGGGATGAGGGACTCACTTGAGGAAGACTCGAGATGATGAATAAGAGGGAAATGCAAAGGGAAGGGTGATGTCATATTCAACGAGTTTTCCTTCCCCAAAATCATAATCTAAAGGCTCAACTGATTTGAGTATATAATCATAGGGTGGGTAGGTAGGAGCTTCATTGCTTTCCTCATTATAAGAACCAAATATTGGGTTTTCATTAAAAGGAGAATCAATTGCTTCCAACTATCCCTCTTCATTCAAGGGAAAATATTAATTCTCCTTCCCAAGGGTATCGATGTATATGTCATCGCAAGTAATGCTTGGGATAAAGGGAAAACCAATCTCAACCTCATCTTCTTTGTTGATATAATAAATGGGAGCATAATAAAAAAACTTCCCATTTCTCCTATTCAATGCAGAAATAATCTTCAATGTCATCTTCCCAGGGACTAATGGGATCAACTTCATAAAGATTCTCAAAAGAGGATTCATCAGGAGTAATATCCTTGAGAAAGGTAAGGTTGGTCTCAATTTCATTTTCCATAAACTCATCCTTCCCAACACCTATGCTTTCTTGTTCATTATGTGGACTTAATGAGGACTCATCTTCCTACTCATTAGTAAGATCCTCAAGGTTATCTCCAACTTCTTCATCTTGACTAATGAGACCTTCCCTTTGGAGGGCTTCCTCTAGGATTTCATAAGTAACTTCATTAGATTGGAATTTGGGTCCCTTATACTCTATGAATTTGTTGAGCAACTTGATAAATGATTAAATGCTTTTAGGCTCACACAAGTCAAGCCAACCTCGGTGCTTGTATTCAATAGAGGCAATAAATAACTCTATGAGGCTATCTAGATAGACCACATTAACTTCAGAAGCATGATTCATAATTTTTGTTATGTGGTCCATTGTTGTGGATGGATCACCTTTGAATTGGGGCATATTTTGCAGAAACTTCCAATCTAGGCCATTTGGGTATACTAGAACCCATGTGATATCCAAAGAAGAAAAACACTCATGAGGATTTTTAGAAGCCATTGATATTTATATATTAATATCATGGGAGTCGCCAGGGTGAACTAAAATTCCTTAAAAAATGCTTGCTTCAACCTACAAGCATTGACTTTGAAGTTCAATGAAGAATCAAGGCTTCATTCTTCCAATGGAGTTGCCAATAATGATATGTCAATATGTTGTACGGGGAACAAAACACACGTCTCGTGTCCCCAGCAATGACACTAAAATGTTACCGCTCAAACTAGCATGGGGGCTAAAGGGGATTCCTAAAGGGGACAACTGCTAGGCAAGGGAAACAATGGAGACTCAGTGCACTGCCATCTCAACTAAGGCTCCCTACTCTTTACGGACTTTCACCGATGGGAGGAGACCCGGTATATGGAAGTCACTTGTGAAGGATGAATCAACAAATGGATGTGAAGTGACCCCGATGATCCTTTTCCTAGAAGGGGGTAAAGAATGGAGCTTACTTGCTCTTCAAGCAAGGTACAAAGATTTCTAGGATAAGGAGGGGAGGATTTGAGGGTTAGGTTAGAGGAATATGTCATGTAAAGGAGTTTCCCAATCCTAAAATCCTTATTGAACTTGGCTTCCCAAACGGTTCTTGAAGAATTGACCTTTCAAAGGTATGGGACCACACGATACCAAGTGGACCCAACGTAGGTTAAGAGGAGAGAATCTAGCAATCAATGATGTTCTTAACCCAGACAAGGAAGGGGAAAGGATGAAAGCAAGAATTTCCAATTAAAGGTGTCAAATTGATCCTATGAGGTGCTAGCCTAGGGAATACCAGGGAAAAGTTTTATCTCAGAGCTAGGGCTTGATTATCTCACAACTCCATTGTTGGAATGGCTTCAAAATTGGAGGAGGCCTTGAGGACACACTAGCGCAGTAGGGGCTAGGAGATCAAACTTTTTCTTTGGATTTTTTGTCGAGAAAGTGATATCCTAGGTGACCCAACTTGGCTAGACCTAGAAGACAAAGGGATAGGTGGAGAGAAATATTCTTTGAATGACCACCTATTGATGGACCAGTGCCTAATCCCTTGGGGAGAATAGAGTCTAGGATAATGATGAGAAAATAACTCGTATTTCAGTCATGGAGGCTTTAAGGGCTACTTCACTTGGCCTTTGTGATAAGAAGAAGAGAGCTCAAATATTTTATACTTCGCTTTGCAAAAGGAGATGGCTTATCAAGATAAATTCACCAGTGGAATTATCCCTAGGATATTTCATTCACATTACCCAAACATTGAGAGATGTTATATAGAAACAACAATTCCAATATTTTGCAATTATGCAACGCAACAATTAGCCCTAATATAGCGAAAATCCCATTCAATGCATATTAATAAGTAAAACAAGAATAACATTAAACATGTGTACTTACATGTAATAGAACATATCCAACCATAAAAAATTTGACAATAAAGAAGCTCTAAGATAAAATACTCCAATCCAACATCAAAATTCATCCATGCTCCAATTCATCATCCCAGAAAAAGTGCGAAATTCTCTAAAGAGAAGAATGATCCAATCCAAAGCGATGATACAAATGAATTCATTTCTCTCCTATTTATACACTCATTAGGAGTTCAAATTTCCTAATTTGAGTCTACATTAGCCCATCAACTAAAATAATGTGCAAATAGCTATTTATTGGTGATAAGCCCACCAAATTGGCTCATAAATAAAATAATAAGCCTCCCAAGTTGTCGAATAACCAATAGTGCATGTCTTTGGGCTCTCTAAGAAGCCTGATGAAGTTCATAAGTGTCAAAATGATGAGTTGGACTTCCAAAAGTAATGGACAAGGGATTGGCCCCTTGTTCTCCACATAATAGACCTGTGGTGCTTCGAATGGTTGTGAGGGTAGACAAGTGACCTCATGGGTCTCTAAGTTAGTTGAATATGCTTGTATATCATTTGTAAGGGCTTAGATGATGGTGTAAATGATTCCACATCAATATACAAGACCTAGATCAGCTTCCAAGTGCATGGTACATCTATGGGGCTGTCTAGGCAAAGGTGAACCAGGTGCATCTTCCTTGTCCAATAGGTCAATCTCGAGAAATCTTTGAACATATATGGGGATCCATGGAGTGTTGTCTATTTTTATGGATGCCCATCACTCTCAATGCACACCCTACATGTGCCAATGTAGCTCTCTAGAGGGTTAGGACCTCGTATAGGGAGACCAAACCCAAGATGGAGACCACCTGCAATCCCGCATAAGATCCAATGAATCCCCTAGCCTTCTAGTACAACAAGTCATCAAGGAAATCGAGTAAAAGAGCTTACAAACCATGGACCACAAGTGGGGACTTCATAATGTCATGCCCTTCCATAATGAGCTTTGACATGTGCTAATGTCTCCAAACTCCAAATGGGGTTAACCAAGTATCCCATTAGGTGGTTTATACTCCTAAAGGGGATAATATGTCCAAGGTACATCCTTTAAAAGGTGGTGGCATGTGATAAAGAGATGAATGGAGTAGGGAATGAGAAGGGGTAGCCTTGGGCCACATGTTGGGTACAACAGTAGCTAGAAAGAGGGAATCCCACACTTGGGTATATAACGTGTAGGAGGGAGAAATCATGGTACATTAGGTGCCCTGACCTTGATTTTTCTACCTTTCTTTATATGCCCTTTTCCTTTTATGATTTTTCTTTAATTAACTACTCGGGGCTCAAGGGGTAGGAGCATGATGTGTGAGATATATCAGTGGATACCCCCTGTTATCACAAAATCACAACTGAGGGCTGCAACCAAGCATGATTTCATGTAACTATTTCAACCAATCTTTAGACCAAAGATTAGCCTCTTTGATCAGAGAGGGCTCTCTCACAATTCTTGATAAAATCCTTCAAACACTAGATGGCTAACTCTTTATTCACTTATAAAAGCATAACTGGTTGGAAACACATCAAACTGGCTCTCATTGGGCTATGGAGTCTATAATATCAAGTAAACAAGGAAAAACACAGTGACCTCATAGAAATCAAGGCTCTTAGCATTACATGTCAAACATATCTCACCAAAACATAGCTTGCTGTATACACAGGAAGTCAGAGCATATATTTATGAATTCTGAGTGATTGCATACAACAAAACCATAAAATAACATAAAGTACCACACATCATCACTACATTTGATCATGACAATCCTTCGAGAATCTTGAGAAGAGAATAACTCTGTTTTACTATTACTGTCAAAAAAGGTCTTACAATGGCCCAAAACAACACTGTTTTTCTATTAAGTATCCAACCCTTTTTACATCTAACCTTGGCCCATATATAGGCAAGCAAACTAAAACACCTCGAGCTTCCTCCTCCAGCATGAGGGGAGCCTCGAAGGTGGCTATTAACTATTCCTACATGCTACTAACTAATGCATTAATTACAAACATGCTGAACTATAATTACACACAATCCTAATCAAACTAAAATACTAATTTCATTCTCCTCGTATACTTGATACTTTCTTGAATGCTTTGGCAGCTGTCCTCCTTCAATTAATCTGATATGGCTGAGTTACGGATGCAATGCATGCTGACTTGGGATGCTTGAAAGCGCTGATGGCTCATTTAATGACCAGAAAGTGTGCTCCTATTATAATGGTCTATGTCTCCCAACCTTCTCCGAAAGTGTAGCAACATGTTCCCAAATCATTTAACAACCCCAGGCATGAAGTACTACCATGTTTTTGAATGTACTGTAGGTGGCATAGACAGATGTCTCTCTTTCACAACTCCTGCTCACAGTATTACACTAGCTGCTCTGTGCTTTTAAAATCATCACCTACAGCAGTTTCGTAGCGCGCTACGAAACTGCTGTGTAATCATAAAAACACAGTCTTCTAATAATCCCCTGATTAGATAAACCTATCTCCGTTGTCTTCAAGATATTTTCTCTGCTTTCTTTCTATTGGTTATGACATCCTTTGAGGTGAGGAATATCAGGACAGCTGGATCCATCTTTAAAACCTCATCTAGAACCCTTAATCATACAGAAAGTTCACAGACTTCATTTTCACTCCTCTTCACTTTCAGCAATAATCTCTAAGATACTAAACTTAACAGCATCAGTCTTTAGCAATCCTCTGTTTGAATGCTTAGATCTTTTTGCTTGAGAAGGTTAATGATTGTTTTTCTTTAATAGCCATAACTAGTTCCAGGCCTTTGGAGCATGTCTTCAACGGCTTCCTCTGTTGCACATAATTGTAACCAGTCTTTATCTCCAGAATGTAGTGATAAGCATTTGTAAATGGCTTATTTAGCAACCGGAATGATATTTGTTCAATCTCCTTGGGCTTTGGATTCCCCTTCCTGAATGTTCTTTTAAAGGTCCATAAGATGCATCATCTCTGCAATTATATATCCAATATGATGGTAATAGCGTCTTGATAATAATACATCTGCATAACAATGCTGTGAGTATCAACAAAATCCTTTGAATTCCTACCATCCATAATGCAACTTACAAAACTGAACTTCCCCTGCTTCTGGTATTTTTAATTTGACAGAGTCATCATGTTGATATGTGATGTCAACAGAGTCTGATGAATCTAATCTCAAAGGAAATATAAGAAGAGGTTGAGTAATTGAATCTGGAACCTTGACTTCATGTTTTCTCACACCAAATGACAATCAAACCTTTGTTACAGTGAGGCCGCTTCTTTTCAAACTCTAATGCTTGGGCCTCAATTTCAACTTTCCACTTGTTCAACAACAGTTCCTGAACTCTCATCTGCTGGCTTTGCATATCTTCTGCAGCATCTTCACCATTTTCGAACAATGCTTCATACAGCTTGTTTGCAGTGTCATAAGAGCACATCTCTTCATAGAAAAGCTGCTTGGAACACAGAATTTTCCTTATTTCTTCCTTGGTCTCCTTAGAAATACAATCCACAGAATCCAAGAGAGCAGGATTCTCGACAACCTTTGATGCGTCTTCTACTCCGAGGGTATCATTCAGTCTCTTAAACTTCTTGTACAGGTCGTTGAACTTATCTTTACACTGGTTACCAGAAATGCGAAATCCTTTCTGCTTTCATTATGCCCATGTAGTATCTCGACCTTTTTCTAAACAATAGTCCTTCACAAACGCACTTCCTCCCTGTCAACCAGAATGTGGTTATCAGTGTTACCAAAAACTATCTCCACGAATGCTGATAATACTTGATGACCCGCACCTTCATATAACAATGCTTGCCTATCTTCAGTATGGCGGTTGTGGAATAAGTTACTGAGAACAAACCGTATTGCATGGAAAAAATTTGTCTTTCCTGACCCATTGGCATCAACCACATAATTATGCTTAGGGATAAATGACTCTGTCGCAACCTGCTCCTTGTAACTGCTGCATCAACTTTTGCTCTCTATCATCGACATTTGGTCACGAAAACCCTGAATTAACAGTATTTTTGGTATGAATTGCGCCATCCTTCCTTATCTTCAGGTATTGCAGTTTTATGCTCGGGCCAGCGATAAATGATAAACAATGGTTGCATATTCGCTTTAAAGTCTCTTTAATGTGTTCATACACCTTCTCGACAAATGGCTTTGCTGAATACTGTGTTGTGCCACCTGTCCAACGGACTTTATTGAGTTTACATGAATCAAGCCAGCCGTTTGCCCTGAATCCACAAGATTAAGTAAAACCATTCCTATCATTAACCCCTCCTTTTACCAGACAGATGCTACAGTCATCTAAATCTAATTTGGTAGGTACAGCACCATTCATTAAAATGGTTCTTCCAGTATCATGAGCTGTCCCCATAGGGGAAAATCTTGCAAGAGGGAACATTTATCCAAGTCCTGTGACAGCCAAATATCCCCGATTGCCTGATTTTTATATGGTGACCAGTTGCTCTCTAAATAATCAGACACAATGTCAGCACGAGCTGCTGTGCCAAATGGGGTATCATAGAGGTTCAAAATACCTTTCACTCATGGGAATTTTGGGGAACCAAAGTTTACAAGATGATGAAATATTTACTAGTACCTTTATATCTGCTAAAACTCTTTCGGGTTTGTATTGGTTAGGAGTCAATGCCATTCCAAGAACGATACTCAACCTGCCAGTTCTAAAAATGACAGTAAGAAGGTTCAGGTTGAAAATTACAAGAAAAATTGTTGGAAGCGCACATTTCCTTGCTATCTGAATTGAACAGGGCAGATTTCAGGAGCCCATCAACTCCAACTAATACCATGAAACTTTCTATAGAATAGCAAATTTACATAGCCCTTGTTGTTCGTTGTGTCTTCCCTGTTTTGTAAAATCCATAAATCAGAGCATTGTATGCAAACAATATCAAAGTTATATCCTTTAGTCAACACTAGACCTTTAAGCACCTCAACCTCATCCACAGCAGTTGTAGCCAGTATACCATAGGCGTGCTTAGAATTTGGGCCTTCACTGAAAACTTAGAGAAAATCCCTAATTCCGTAGCGCAGCCAGTGCAAAGTCAGTGCTTTTGCTATGAAATCACTAAAATAGATGGCGCTGCGAAACTGCTAAAAGAATTCAGGCGCTGCGAAAACACCCGGTCTTTAAGCTAGACCAAAATTTTTGACAACAGCATTTTTAGTGATAACACCCCCTTTTAAGGTAGGGTGGTTGATTTACCACCAGGGGTTGGGACAATTATGGGTTCCTATATAATGAAGGAGGCTCATAGAACCTATAGGAACCAGGGTGATGGCCATTATGATGGGGTAGAGCTCATGTATTGTATTTTCCCCACATGCTAAATGTGTTTGTCCCGACCATCTTTTGCATTTTGTGGTACATTTATTGTTGAATGTGGACAATTGTTCTTTTACTTTTCTTTTTAGCTACATCAACCTCTGGGGCATCATTCCAGGCCTAACGTAAGGTGTGGGCAATGGGAAGGGGAGAGATAGCCCTATATGGACTCGGTGGGGGAATGTGGACTGAGGTGGGAGAAATGATGAGTGGGGTAATAATGAGTGGAAAGGGGGAATTGTATATGGATGACAGAATGAGACCACACAACCAAAATTAGGGTTTCCCATGAAATACCATACTTAAAACCAAATGGTCAATAAAAGAGATCCCATGGGACTATAATCCTAGGTTAATATCCAAAGGGGTCTAGGACACAAGAGCATGAATCTGTCACATTCTTTTAGCTGAATCCCCCCATTAATCCATGCCCAAAAGTGTCCATGGTAAGCAAACTACAATAATCAATTACCAAATGACAAGGCATACCTTTAGGTTCAGGAGGACCACCTTCAAACATATGATCACGATAGATGGGTGAGGGATCACATGGCTGGCTCAGGTGGTGGAGAAATGGCACAACGAACTAGTTGGTAGTTGCAAGGTGTTGCTAGATATTGGCTGAGGATCATCTTGGAGAAAAAAACTTCTCCTAGGGATATCACTGTTAGAAAATTATATATTACGGAGCAATGGAACACATAAAATATTGCAGAAATATAAACACAGAAAACGCATAAAACAAGAGAGACACAGATATACGTGGTTCACCCAGTTTGGGCTACGTCCACCCCGAACAGCCAGTCCTTCCTTTCTATTATCCAGCAAAATGAAGAGACACAACCTACAGTAAATCCACTGTAATATCCTTTGTTTTCTCTCACAGTCTCACCTCTCTATTCCTCGCTCACAGAATACACATCTATCTCACAGCCTCAAATACAATACCCTCATACAAAGAGAGGGGGTTGCCTTCTAGGGCAAAAAACCCTAAACTAAACATAAGTTCTACCATCAGATCATCCGCCTAATGAACGGCCCAGATTGACTAGAAATTACTATACTTTTACAAGGCAATTTTACACCCCCCCTGGACCCCCCCTGCAGTGAATATTTTACGGGCGGCGTTGCCGCCCCCATTTCGAACTGGGGTCCTATGTGGCGATACCTTTGAATATATAAGATAATCAGGCTCCACACCCAACAATCACCCACAAAATGGTGGGTAACACTACTCATTTATGAGGATATCACTTTGAAATGTTTGGATGACCTCATCTAATGGCATTGGAATTTGTATTAGTATCTAAATTCATTAGGAGATATGGGTCTAGATTCATCATCTCCTCTCTTTAGTATATCTATATAATGGAGTTGTTCTCGAGGGAAATACATATATAGAGACATAATTAAATGCTACCAAAATTCTCAAGGAGTCTTCTTGCTATCATAGGGTTATCTTACTTGTGAACATAAGCCATGGAGGAGATAGAGCCAAAGAGTTGGGAAGGATTTTCATACTCTCAAGTTGATGTACTATTAGATTCTTCATCTTAATATAAGATTCCTGATTTATTCCCAATTTCATGTTGTTTATTGCATATTGTTAATGGATCTAGATTATCTTGAGTAGATTAGCTTATATTTGGTATACTCTAATCATATATTTTCTTAGATGAAGTAGATCAAGGTTTCTTATTGTCTTGTGTGCAAGATACAAGTGCTTGGAGTTGAAGTGGGATCTCTAGGAGGCTAGAGCAATATATCCTTCACCAAAATAAATCGATATCATCACTAGAATTCAAGATTAAGGTATGTCATTTCCCTCCCAATCTTCTTCATTGGTTGCTAAGAGGTTAAGAGATTAGATCTAGGGAAACTTGGAGATGGTCTATCCTTGTTCTGTCACAAATCTTGGGAAAATATATGGGGAAATAAACTTGTTTGTAGTGGGAGTTTCTCATAATAGAAGTGCCAACTCTGTTGCAGATGAATCCATCAAATCTTTCTCATCTTGTTTAAATCCTTGGTTTCATTTATCTCTAAGTATTATATTTGTTGTATTTTTTGTTTTGCAAGTATTTGAGCCCTTAAAATATCTAGACCTATCAAATTTGAGACAATTTCTTGCTCCATCCCTTCATCACTCCTCCCAATGGCTATAAGAGTAATGCACGACTCTCCAGTACTGTGCAAAAGGATATGATTGCCTATTGCTTAAGGCACTAGAGAAATGGTGCCTATATAATCGAAATTTGGAGTTTTATTTGAAAATGCTATTTTCATAACTTTTATTTTGGCTCTAGCAATGTGTTAAGGGTGTAATCTCTATGTGTTTGGTCTCTTATCAATGTATTTTTCTTAGATTTCATTATATTTTATGAATTAGGGTGTTTTATTGTGTGCATGTAGAAATTCCTTGTAGATTCAAACTACTAATAGTAATTTACTAGAACAATATACTTGAATCTACTCTACTCATCAGCGGAAACAATTCAATGATCGTGAAATTATGAAGCATTCAAGAGAAAGAATTCAATCAACACATTGCAAAATGATTTCTTGGGGAAAGCCAAAACTAAAACCTCCTGATATTCTTATATTGCATTAGTCAGAAAATATGAGAAGATTACAATTCTTTGCTCAAGCCTAAGCAACCTCTGCACTATCTCTATTTGTCTCACTACTTCCTAGACAAGCCTAGGCCAATACTTAACCAATTTTTTGCTTTCCCAAATCCCTATTTCCTTGCATTGTTTCCTTGGGAATTAGCCCCATATTAATTAGGGAAATTCCTCAATATGAATTATGCAATCCTCATAGGCCTTTCTTTGAATGCATGCACCACCTATACAATTCAGATTATTATACAACTGATAGTACATTGTCTCTAAAATCCAATCTCAACTAGGTAACTCTCAGATCTGACATGCATGACTTATTTATGAGTGAATCATCAATTAATTGGTTGATCACTATAGGCAACACCACACTACTATACTTCCCACTAGTTCCTCCAGTATTTTGAACTAGTTTCACTGACTTTAACTCAGTTAAATTGAATTAATTAATTACAACTCAAAATAAAATCAACTAGGGCTCCTATAATGTAGGAGACACTCTACATGACTCGAGTTAGACCCTCAACTCAAATTAACTGATCCAACTAAGTTAAATTAACTTAGTTAACTAATACAAGTTGTCATGTGATGTGGAATTACAATTTTATTCCTAATTTAATTCAAGGACAAAAGTAAATCAAGATTTTCTTGTTGCATTTTCAACACTCCCTCTCAATAAGAAAGGGATTATCCACTACCTCGATCCTACCTCTATGAAACTCAAATTTTCATCTTGACAATGGCTTTGTTAAAATATCTTCATCTTGTTCTTCTATAGGAATGTACTTCGGTAACATGATTCTCCTTTACATAATCTTGTATATGGTTATACCAGATGTCGAGATGCTTGGATCGATCATGAAAAACTAGATTCTCAGAGAGTTTGATACAACTATGATTGTCACAGTAAATGATTGTAGGATCCATCTCCTGAACAAATAAACCAACAAGAATCTTCCTCATCTAGATAGACTCACAAGCTACTTAACTAACAACCATGTACTCTGCTTCTGTAGAACTAAGTGCAACTAATCTTTGCTTCCTATTGTACCAAAAAACTGTTGTTGTCCCAATACTAAAGATTCTCCCTTATGTGCTCTTCATGTGTGATGGACTCCCTGCCCAATCTGCATCTGTGAAGCCTTAAAGCTTCACTCCCTTTGTATGTCTTTACTAAAGACCAAACTAAGTTGTGCCTATGAGGTATCTCAACACATGTTTACTTGCCTTCCAATAAAGTTTGGTTGGCTTAACCATTGCTTGACTAAGGTGGTTAACTGCAAAACATATGTCCAATTGTGTGTTCACCAAATACATAAGTGAACCAACAAGTTGCCTGTAAATAGTAGTCTCCACTACTTCGCCTGAAGTAGCATCTTCCTTGCTCAAGTTCCCTGCTAGAGGAGTCTCCATGGGTTTGTTGCTCTCCATGTGGAACTTCTTTAGTATCTTGTTGGCATACTTTCCTTGAGAGACAAACAATTCCTCATCTCCTTGCCATACTTCCATACCAAGGAAATAATGCAAGAGCCCCAGGTCCCTTGTAATGTCCCCTAATAATAATAATAATAAAAACAATAAAAAAATATTATAATATTAAAATATAAGCAAATAAATGATAAACAATAAAGAAAAGATAATAATTATATATAAATAATAGAAATTAAAGAAAATATAATAATAGTAACTAAATAATGAATAATGAAGAGAATATAATAATAATAAATAAATAAAATAGTAAATAATAATACTGGAGTTCTAAATAAATATATATAAAAGTAAACTATAAAAATAGTAAAAATAAGTAAAGTTAACAAAATGTAAAATAAAATAAGAAAGAGTTCAATTAAGAGAACTATAAAAATAGTAAAAATAAGCAAAGTTAACAAAAAGTAAAATGGAATAAAATAAGAAAGAATTAAATAAAGAGAAATATTAAATTAATTAAAACTTAAAATAAAGAAATAAAAGTTTCATGTTGGCACATGGAATGTGTGCATGCAGACCCCTTTCCATTGTTTGGTCTATTTCATAGACGATGAGGAAGATGAGATTCATCTTTTCTTCATCCATTCTCTTGGGAGAAAAATGTTGTGAGACAAACGATTCTCTGGTAGTAGTATGCTGATTGAGGGCTCGGGGGTGGCCACTTGTAGAAATATTATGTGCAACTGAGCCTATGGTTGGGTGGAGAGTCATCCCCAAAACTTTATTATGGTTAGCAAGATTCAATAGTATTCAACTTCGAAATCACAAGTAAGGAATATCTTCTCTACAGGTAAGTCATATTTTCTCATGTTTTACGAAATTCTATGCTAATTAGTTGAATACATGTGTCTTGATTCTTAATTGAATAAACTGATATAATTAGTTGTAAATTTTAAAATTGAGGTTGTTACATCCTTCATATCAAATTCTCTTACAAGATCCTCTTTGCAAGATTTTACCAGCTTCTCATCACTTGTTAGAATTATATCATCGACATATAATGCTATAATAAAAAAATTACCTTCAACCACAATATGGTAAAGGTTCGCATCTACTTCACTTTTGGTGAAGCCCAACCTAGTGAAATAGTTGTTAATCTTGGTGTACCAAGCACGAGGTGCTTGTTTCAATCCATACAATGCTCGCTTGAGTCTGCACACATGTGACTCTTTGTTGAAGGTCTCAAATCCTTCTAGCTGCTTAATGTACACCTCTTCCTTAATCACTCTATTGAGGAATGTTGTCTTCACATCCATCTGATGTATCTTCCATCCCATCTATGCTGAAAGTTCTAGAATAGATCTGATTGAAGAGTACCTTTCTATTGGAGCAAAGGTCTCCTCGTAATCAATTCCCTCCACTTGAGAGAACCCTCTAGCCACAAATATGGCCTTGTGTTTGTCGACACTCCCATCTGATGCTTTCTTTACCTTGTAAAGCCATCTGAAAATCACCACTAAATTTTCTTCTAGTCTTGGGACCACTTCCTAAACTCTGTTTTTGATAATGGAGTCATACTCCTCTACCACGGCATCAACCCATACTGGTTGCTACACTACTTCCTTGAATGAGGATGGCGCAATCTCTACACTCTCGCTCACAAGATCCACGTAGTCAGTGTACTGATCTGGTGACCTCCTATGCATACACTATGATGTGGTGCTCCCACATTCTCTCTAGCATCATGCATCAACCTGTCAACCTCTCTAACGTGCTTCCTTCCATCTTTGGAAGTCTCTACATGAGTGGGTGCTTCTACTCCCTGCTCCTCTACATGTGGCTTCTCCACATCATCATGAGGTTCTTCCTTTGGAGCTAAAAGCTCCTCATCTGCATGCAACTGAAGCTTTCTCTCAAGGGAACATCTCATGGCCTTCTCTTCATCAAACTTCACATCTCTACGAACTGTTGTCATCCTGTGAGATGGAAGGTACACCCAATAGTTGTGAGGTGTATCAATGTACCCCACAAATATGCCCAACTCAGTTGTTGGCTCTAACTTTTTCCTTGCATCCTTGGTAACAATTGAAGTTTCTAAGTTTACGTAGTTTAGAAACCCTTCATGCACTTTTTCTGATTTATTCCTACCTACTTGTTATTTTTCTTTAACAAGTTATTTACAAAGTAAATACTGAAAATAAACACCAGTGCATGCTCAACATATTACAGATCAGCAACTAAAGGAAACAAGAACAAACGCACCACATGACACCATTATTTTTGGACCAATGTCCCCAGAAAATCCCAATGCAGGAAAACCAATGCAACTATCTGAGGGTTTTCTTATTAAGCAATATTAGAGTACAATCTGGGTGTCGAAACTGGACTACCCAAAAAAGAATTTCCTTAGCAGCTATACCTCATAGTTTGAGAGAAATTGTTTGGTTAAAACCCTAGAAAATCCTTCCGGCAGCTCCTCAACACAAAACTATTCTGCAACCCCAGCATCAGCCCCTCTCTGTCTCACGCTGGCCCTACGTTAGCCCAAAGAGGCCCTACGTCAGCTTTCTGGGCCTCTGCGTCATACACGTTGGCCTCTTTGGTGCTCTGCGTAGCATTTGGCTGCCTCTGCGTGGCCCTGCGTGAGCCCTTGCTGGCTCCCTGTCACTCTCCTTTACTGCTCTCCCGACACAATCTCCGCCTTCTCTATTTCTTTGTACTCAATTTCCCTCAGCTTCTTTCCAGATCACTGATTCTATCTCTCTTATCAAACCTCGCTCTAGAGAATAAAATGACTGATCACTCTGGTGTCTTCTCCAAGTGACCCTCAAGCCTCCTCTTATACTTTTCCTGTTGACATCTCAACCTCTGAGATTAAGTCCCTAATCAACGGCTAAGATTAGATCTGACTTGATCCATGTCTTTTGGACCATTCTAACACAGATTCATATTAATACACATTAATATTTTATTTTCCCTAAGTTTAGATGTAGGGACTCCATCAAAAATATTAATTATTTTAAAATCTCCTGATCTGTTTAGAATCTACCCAAACCCTTTATGAGTATTGGAGATATCATGTGCCCCAACCTCTCCACCAAATTTCATGGTTGGAGCACATCCAATGCTACCCAAAATCAACACTCCCTCTTAGCGAGGACTGTGCTCTAGAAATACTCCTCACTGAGTATTACTTTGATCATCCGACATCGGTACCTGTGCTGATGCTAGGCCTTCCTGCCTAAAATCCTCTGCATTATTGTATCCTGTATTGCTACCCATGGTTTTGCCACTACCACTGCTGCATATGTTCGACAACTCCCTCCGCATTCATACCGTTGCTGGTCCTTTCTCCCGGCATTGCATCCGCACTGCACCTCCTCTCATCATGTTGCATTGTGCTACCCATTGCTGCACTGCAACTTAGTTACTGAGAAGTAAGTAACTGATCTCCCAACTGACCTCCCTGTTGGGATATAAACATCCACTAATGCTGAAGCTCCCCATACCACTGACAAGTGCTCCCTCTCTTTGACCTCTGCACTGTTGCAACAACTCCCTGCATCTCGCATTGTTGCACACCTCTCTATGCTTTCCTGCACTAGTGCAACACTCATGTGCCTCTCCCACTACTGTAGCCTGCTATCTCTGCACTGTCTTGGGACTCTTGCACTGTAGTTCTCTCTGCCGCTCCATCCGCATCCATCTCTACCCACCCAGCCAGTCCAGCTACACCTCGTCGGGGCTCCTGAAGCAAGGTCTAATCCAAGAGGCAGAGTACCTCGAGGATCCTACCCCTCATCGCCTATAGTCCGCCTAACTACAACTAGATGTCTCCCCACTTTCACTCAGATGGTGCATGTGCACTCATGGCATAGTCATCGTTTGTCAAAACTTCCTTCTCTGCCTGTGTTGGCACTGCCTCAGTCTCAGAAGACTCTCCCTTACTTTTCTTCCTTGGGCATTGGGTTGCATAATGACTCATCTCCCCACAGTGGAAGCACTTGATCTTAGAAGATCTTTCTTCTTCCTCTTCTCCTGTTTTCCCTCTGATGCTAGGGCCACATCCTCCTCCTCCTGCTTGACCTTGATCCCTTTACTGCTGCTACCTGTCTTTGACTGCCATCTGATTTCTTCTTGGCAAAGAGCTGCCCGCATCTCATCGCAAGGTGGGAGAGTTCCTCTGCCCAGGATACTCTGGACAAACACTTCCCAATATTCTGAGACAACATTCAGGGTTTTCCTCACCATAAGCCCCTGATCCGGTGTCTCTGCTATAATAGTCAACTGGTCTCAGATCTCATTCAGTCCTTCGAGGAAGGTGTCAATCGATTGCCCTTCTTCATCTGATATGACCTCATCTGGTTCTCGAGAAGCATTCTTCTCTAAAAATAAGATTGCTGGTATAGGTTCTTGAGAACCTCCCACATCTCAACTGCTGTTTCCTTCTCGGTTATATGTGGTACCACATGATCCTTGACCTCGTCAAGGATAATGCACTTGGCCCTTGCCATCGCCTCTTCGTACTTTTTGTTATCATTGGGGGTCGATTGGGATAGATATAACCTTCAAGGCGAAGTTCTTGACACGATTCCTTTCAAGCACTCATAAGATTCTAGCCTTCCAGACTGCAAAGTTCAATGCTCCGTCCATTCTATCCAGGTCTCTTACCCCGTGTAGTGCCATGATTCTCCTCTACTTCCCTCCTGGAAGTTCTATGTTCGACTCCTCTAAGTCTCTACTTCCCATCTGGAAGTTCTCTTCTCAAATCCCTCTGAGTCCTGATTTCCCTCCTAGAAATCCTTCTTCCACTTATCTAGATGCCCCCTACTTTGATCGTCTTATGCAACTGCACTGTTAATCTAGGTTCCTTAGCTAGAAACCGTCGGTAACAACTCCTCTGGCTCTGCTCTGTCAAGTAATGTTCTGACTACAGTACCTCACCAGCTCCACTTTGCAATATTTCTATAGCCTTCTAGACTCCAACAACTGCCTCTCTATGAACTGCATCAACCCCTCTCTGCCTCACACTGGCTCTGCGTCAGCCCTGGGATGCCTTGTGTGAGCCCTCTGGCCCTCTGTGTCAGCAACGCTGGCCTCTCTGAGGCAATGCATAGCTCCCAGCTTCTTCTACGTGGCGTTGGTTGGCTCTGCATCACACTTCTTGGCTTCTGCGCTGCTAGAAACAGCTTCTGTCACCTCGGGACAATTGTTTTCTACTACTATTGCTCCGCTCAACTGATGTCTTTTAGTCCTCCTATGATTTGCAATCACGCTTTGATACCATGTTGAAGTTTCTAAGTTTACTTAGTTTAGAAACCCTTCATGCACTTTTTCTGATTTATTTGTACCTACTTGTTATTTTTCTTTAACAAGTTATTTACAAAGTAACTATTGAAAATAAACACCAGTGCATGCTCAACCTATTACAGATCATCAACTAAAAGAAACAAGAACAAACACACCACATGACACCATTATTTTTGGACCAATGTCCCTGGAAAAACCTAATGCGAGAAAACTGGTGCAGCTATCTGAGGGTTTTCATATTAAGCAATATCAGAGTACAATCTGGGTGCTAAAACTAGCCTACCTAACAGAGAATTTCCTTAGTATCTATACCTCACAGTTTGAGAGAAATCACCTAGCTAAAACGTCAAGAAAATCCTTTCAGCAACTCCTCAACACAAAACTGCTCTGCAACCCCAGCGTCTGCCCAATCTGGACTGCGTCAACCCCTCTTTGTCTCACTCTGGCCTTGCGTCAGCCTTTCTTGGCCTGCATCAGTCTCAAGAGGCCCTGCGTCAACTTTCTAGGCCTCTGTGTCAGACACGCTGGCCTCTCTAGTGCTTCGCGCAGCACTTGGCTGCCTCTACGTGGCCCTGCGTTAGCCCTTGCTGGCTCTGTGTCACTCTCCTTGGCTGATGCGCTGTTCTCTTGGCACAATCTCCACCTTCTCTATTTCTCTATACTCAATGCCTCTCAACTGCTCTCCCGATCACTGATTCTATCTCTCGTAGCAAACCCTACTATAGAGAATGTAATGACTATCACTCTGGTGGTGTCTTCTCCAAGTGACCCTCAAGCCTCCTCTTATGCTTTTCTGGTTGACATCTCAACAGATGAGATTAAGTCCCTAATAAATGGCTAAGATTAGATCTGGCTTGATCCATGTCTTTTATACCATTCTAACATAGATTCATATTAATACACATTAATGTTTTATTTTCCCTAAGTTTAGACTTATTGACTCCATTACAAATATTAATTATTTTAATATCTCCTGGTCTGTTTAGAATCTGCCCAAACCCTTTCTGGGTATTGGAGATCTCATGTGCCCTAACCTCTCCACCAAATTTCATTGTTGGAGCATATATGATGCTACCCCAAATCAATAGTAACATAACAATAAACTGATGAACCAAGGATCCTGAAGTGTGCCACATCTGGTTTCTTACCTAAAAAAACTTCTTCTAGTGTACTCATCCTAAGAATCCGATGAGGACTCTTGTTCATCACATAAACAACTGTGTTGCATGCTTCAACCAAAAAGTGAAACGGTAGGCCCTGATCATGTAACATCACCCGTGCAACTCCCACAATACTTATGTTCTTCCTTTTAGCCACTCTATTTTGTTGTGGGTTATGGGGTGCTATTAACTCCTATCAAATGCCTTTTGATGCACACAATTTCTTGAATTCATTCGACACATATTTTGCACTGTTGTCATTCCTAAGAGCCTTCACTTTCCTCATAGTGTCTTTCTCAACAAGTGCTATAATTCACAAAATTTAGAGAACGTCTAATATTTCTTCTGCATGAAGAAAATCCAACACTTATGGGAGAAATCATATACAAATATTACACAATACCTGTGCTTGGTCGTGGAGGCTGCCAAGAACGATCCACACATATCTGAGTGAACTCTTTCAAGGATCGCTTATGCTCAACTATCCTTATCATGAAAGGCGGCTTTGATGTACTTCCCCAATGTACACCATTTGCATGTATCTCTCTGCTCTAGTGCACCCTTGGGAAGTCCTGTAGAAATTTGTTGCATGATATTCAAAGTTCTATGGTGAAAGTGACCCAATCTTCTATTCCAAAATTCATCAATGTCTTGTCTTTGCACCTTCTCTGCTTTTGTGCTCAAAGAAGCACACTCTTCTACATCTAATTTGTAGAGGTTCTTCACTTGAACCCTGATCTGCTTGACTTTTCATGAGGCTATGTGATGAAGGAAAGCCTTTCCTTTTCTAAATATCACATCGTAGCCACTATCCTCCAACATAGCAATTGAAACCAAATTCTTCTTTAGACCCGAAACATACATGACATCTTTTGATGTGAGAGGAGAACCATACTCCCTATGAAAAGTAATAGTACCATTTCTAGTTGCACTATACCTTCCATCATCTCCCATTTCAATGTGCATATGGAGGTCCTTCTCCTCCAAGTCACTGAATAATTATTTGTTTACAATCATATGGAATGAGGCTCCACTATCCAAATACCACACACTACCCATCATCAATGTGACCATGCAAGCGATGAGGGTGAAATCCAACTCGAATTGTGAAGCAAGAGCTTCACTCGCATTCCTTCTGAGGGATTCTTGTTGGCCTTCTTGTGTGGACACTTCATGGCATAATGTCTTAGCTCCGGGTAGTGAAAACATTTAATCTTCGACAAGTCCTTCTTCTTGTCACCGTGACTCGAATCTGATTTAGAATGGGATGACTTCACTTTCCCTTTATTCTCCTTTCCATCTAAGGAAGATTTCTCCTCATCATCATGCTTGGATGAGGATCCATATGTAGTGTTCCACCGAATCTCTTCTTGCACCAAGTCAAACCACAAACACTCCCACTCTGGTAGCTTCTCCCTCCCATTTACCAAATCCTGGTAGCTGTGCCATCTCTTTGGAAGGCCTAGAAGCTCTATGATGACCATATCATCTTCAACAACTATAACACCAACACTTCGAAGCTCATCTCGACATTGAGTGAACTTGGTCAAGTAATTTGGTATTGTTTTTCCCTTCTCCATCTTGATTTTTCTGAGCTTGTCCTTCAGTGCCAACTTCTTGTGGTCACTGCTATTTTGAAACAGGTCTATCAAGGCCTTCCACATTGCATATGGAGTCTCCTTACCATGGAGGTTCGAGACAATATGATCTTGAACTCCTTCTAGGATAATACTTCTTGCCTTTGCAACACATTTTCTACATCTTCTAGATCTTGAGCATCTGTTGCTAGAGGCTTAGGAATATCTTTGTTTATGAATTCCTTAAGCCCATTGTCTTATTGCACTACTTCCATCTTGTCCTTCCAATAAATATAGTTTGAACTACCCTCAAGGGCATATTCGAGTCTCAATCTGTAGAACGACATCCTGTTGGCTTTGAAGTATGATACTGCAAATTTGATTTCACCTGCAAAAGACAAACTCATATTCTCCTCTTCTAGAGTGATTTATGCTCTGATACCATGTATAAATTCCTTGTAGATTCAAACTGCTAATTGTAATTTACTAAAACAATAGACTTGAATCTACTCTACTCATCAATGGAAACAATTAAATGAAAGCAAAATCACAAAGCATACAATAGAAAGAATTCAATCAACACATTACACAATGATTTCATGGGGAAAGCCACAACTAAAAACCCATGCTATATATATATATATATATATATATTGCATTAGTAAGAAAATATGAGAAGATTATAATTCTTTTCTCAAGCTCGAGCAACCTCTGCACTATCTCTATCTGTCTCACTGCTTCCTAGACAAGCTTAGGCCAATAATTAACCAATTTTTTGCTTGCCCAAGTCCCTATTTCCTTATGCTATTTCCATGGGAATTAGACCCCTATTAATTAGGGAAATTCCTCAATATGAATTGCACAATCCTCATAGGCCTTCCTCTGACTGCATGCACCACCTATACAATTCGGATGATTATACAACTGATAGTACAATGTCCCTGAACTCCAATCTGAACTAGGTAACTCTCATATCTAACAAGCATGAGTTATTTATGAGTAAATCATTAGTTAACTTGTTGATCACTGCAGGCAACACCACACTACTAGACCTCCCACTAGTTCCTCCAATAGTTGGAACTAGTTTAACTGACTTTAACTCAATTAAACTAAATTAATTAATTCCAACTCAAAATAAACTCAACTAGGGCTCCTAAAATGTAGAATACACTCTACATGACTCAAGTTAGACCCTCAACTTGATTAAATGAGCCAAATAAGTCAAATTAACTTATTTAACTAATACAAGTTGTCATATCACGTGGAATTACAATTTTATTCCTAATTTAATTCAAGGACAAAATTAAATTAGGATTTTCTTGTTGCATTTTCAATAGTGCCTCCTAGTGCATTTGCATTGCTTGCTTGCTTGAGTGAATTGCCTGGAAATAAGTGATTTGGGCATAGTATTGAGTGTTTGCTACTTGATTTGGCTAAGTAATTACCCCTATATTTACAGTCATTTTGAATCTAATTTTGACAATCCTAATTTCTTGGTTGAATCTCTTTTTGTTTGGATTTCTTCCTTGGAGAGACGAAGTCTTATTGTGCTAGTTGTTGCCTCTGTAGTGCAGCCCTGAACTTTTACTTGTTGGTGGTGCATGAGTTTTTTATTCCCTCATTAGATATGTGAAAATTTGACATGTCCAAGCAATTAATCATTTGAAAATATTTAGAGTGTTCTATTATAAAATAGATTTCTTTAGAGTTTGTTTAAATCTTTGTTTGGATCATATTGTTTATTTTTTATAGTTATAAAATTGATATGGAAATTGTGTGTGTATCTATTCTCAAATTGAAAAGTGAAAATGAATTTATCCTCTTCTCTAGGTATAATTCATGAAATAAATAAATTGCACATATTGTATGAGTTACATTTATTTGGGTTGTGAGGAGTTATGAAAACACCATCAAGTCTCACGCTCTAATGTTTTAAGAAACCACAACAATTAAAAAGTAAAGTGCATAAATTTTAAATCAATTATATATATATATATATATATATATATATATATATATATATATATATATATATATATATATATATATATATATAGATATATATATCTCTCTCTCTCTCTCTCTATATATATATATATATATATATATATATTAAGAAAACCAAGAGTAGATAAGATTTAGGGACTTGGAATAGGATTGGAAAAAATCTTCAAGGCCATGAAACTAGAAACTAGAAGCCAGTAGAGAGTGTCTAAATCTATTGATTGCATATATTGCTTACATGGAGGCTCCTCTAACATGAGAATTAAGCATGAGGTTACATTGGTGGCATGTGGAGTGATATCCCCACTCCATTTTTCTTTGGTTACTATTGGATTGCTACGTGTATGGGGATCTCTTAAGGGGGAAAGTTATATATGAACAATCACTTGATGATATTTCAAGTTTAGTTTCCCTACCCACTCATGTGGTCTTGACACATAATTGTTCCTCTAATTGTTCAATTGTGAGGTGGTACAGTAGTGGTTGTTCTTTAGGTCAACCTTACCAAGATGACTACAAGTGGGAAGTGCTTGTAGTACTTGAGACAAATGTTACATCACCATATCAGTGCTCTTTGGGGGTCAATCTCTTTGCTACTTGGGGGATTTGTGCTGGTAAAGGCTAGTATATGAAAGTTAGTGTAATTTTTTCTTACCTTATTTGGTTGTAATTGGGCCCTAATCATCCTGATTTGGATTTTGGAAGGCCCCTTGATTAACTAATTTGTCTTTTCTATCTTGTTAATTTGGCTAGCAGTGTGCTATTTTGTCTAAGTCTAATTAGACATAAGGAGTCTTTTCTCAATGTTTGCAATTAATCAAGGCTAAAATAAATGTTTTTTGATCTCATGAACTACAAAATTCCTCCTAAGGAGAAGGTCCTCCATTGCAAAGGCGAAGAATTGATCCTATCACTGAAAACTTGAAAACATTAAGCATGGGATGATTATTTTTTGTTCTAAAGGAGATGTGCAAGTCCAACTTGAAGTGGTAGACGAAAGTAAACCACCTAATTTTAACCCTCATTTAACTCATACTATAGACCCTATACTAATAGGAATAAGTGAACTTTTTGATGCATCCTTTTCATTACTCGATAGCCTTTGATCAATATAAGTTGTGAGTGGTGCTTCCACAATGGGAGAAAAAGACACTTCGTTGCCAAGTGAAACTAGGGGGGCTTCAATGGTGCCAGGAATTATCTCCCATTAGCAAAATAGGTACATGCAACCTTGTATCTCCATTCTCACTTGGTGAATGCCATTGGTAGTTCCACTTATCTCTTCTCCTCTCCCAGGTTTTCATTGTCTCTAACCCTCATTGCATTTTTATTCGGTGTAGGGAAAAGCTAAAGCACACAACCTAGAGTTAGTTGGTTTCCACCTAGTTCTATTATCTTAATCATTAATGTATCTATACTAAGCACTGAACCTTATCTTGGGTGGATTATTGAGGGGCTTCATGCTTGTTCCTAGTAATGATGGGAGCAATAATAATTTTTTAGGATTTGATTATCCATGGGGTAGTCAATCATTAGGAGGAATGCCATTTACTAGGGGAATTGATTTCCCTATGAGTGTTCAAATGTATATGGGAAATTTCCCCAAATTACCTTTTTCTCCCAAAAATTTCCTACTTCTAAGAGTGCTTTCGCTTCCGGAGGAATTCTCCTAGGGCTATATATGGTCCCATTGGTAGCCATGCCTTTAAATTATGGGAGTACCTTTTTCCTTAGGGGAAATTCCCCTAGGGGTGATAATCCACTTGTTATTCCTTCTACTTTAGGGCCTAAAATCCCTTTGAGTGATAATCCCTATGGTAGATTTTTTTCCAAGGGAAGTCATCCTCTATCTCTCAGCTTGAGGGTGAGACTTAGGAAGAGTTAGGGTCAAAACAATATTATTCATAGGCACGTATCCATTACAACAATATTTCTCATCATGATGTCACTTGTAGGGAATTAAACCTGGGTGGAAGAGATAACAACCATTCCGTCCAACCACCCAAGATAACCCCTATTGACAATAACCTCTATGGTAGTTATTTAACCTTTAGAATCAAATATGTTAGGGGACCTCAAGGTCCATTTGGGATGCCATCTCTCCCCCCATATTTGTTTGATCATTCACAATTATCGTTCTTGGCATATCTTGATTTTTGATATTTTAAAAAACTCACAAACAACCCCATATGACACGGTCCTAGATGGCCACCTATCCCCATTAATCTATAGTATGATATCCCAAAATTTGAAGGAAAGTTGAGAGAGAACTTGAAAACACACATCACTACCTATCATTTGTGGTTCCTTTTAGATTATATCATTCATTTGTGTCTTTTCCAGTGTACCATAACAATTGATGCCACAAAATGGTACATCTAACTTAATTTTGCATCATTATGTGACTTTTATTCTTTGGATAAAATATTCTTAACACATTTCCAATTGCCTATTCGTCAAGAGACCATGATGGATATTCTATCACATTTCAGCAAGATACTACCACCCACATCTCTGATCACATCCATAAATTGAGATGATGACAATGATGGCTAATATAAAGTAAAATTCATGATCACTTGTTGCTTTACTAGTTCACTAGGTCATTATTACCACTGATAGATAAAGATGTCATGATGGAAATGGAATCCATCGAGAAACAAGCCATTTTCCCTTCCCATCATATTGATCTCACTTATTCCCAATAGGGCACATTGTATGGCATAATTCAAAGCTATAATTAGCCTACAAATGATCCTTCAATATCCAAATTTAGACCGCACCATGGTTGGCTCTGTGTCCAATGGAAATATGGGATAATTAGATGCTCAATTGGGTCAAAATATTGTATCATTGTGTCCACTAACAAGTGTCTCTACCTCTCAAACTGCTATGACCCTTGTTCACACCTTTAATTTGGTGCAATCCATGCAATTGAAGAATTCTAAATAACCTAGGGGTAAAAAGAAAATAAATAAATAAGGGAACTAGTCAACCCAACCCAATGAGGGAGATGGAACGAAAGAAAAATAAAAGGAAGAATAAGTTTCCGTTGAAAATTTGTTAAGGAGAATATCCCACTCATCAATCCCCATGAAAGGATGAAATCAATCATTATTTTCACCAACATGCCATAATATGGTAACCCATTGTGTTGATGAATCCATTCCCTTCATAGCAACAAATGGTTTCCCAAATCCCTTCTCCTTTACAAGGGGGAATGATAAGTAATTTCTACCCTACAAGCCTAGCACTTGATCTTCATGTTTTCATGTGTGATGAAAGGACATTACTTTATACATAAGATAATAACTATAATACCTCAACGAGTGGTTCTTCTTCTAAGGAATTGATGATTCCAACCCACTCCAGTGACCTATCTCCTTAGATAAGCCATTGAAAATGGTGATATTCTCCCCAAAAATTATGCTTTGTTGATCAACACACAATCCTAATGCACAAGCTTCCCACAACTACAACATCGTAGAGGATTTGGCCTAGGAACCATGTGCCATGTATACCTTGGAAAGGCGAAACAAAGACTTTTTGACTATGATCGGTGTAGTAGATCCCTCAAAATAGAGTCTCATTACTTTGGACATGGACATAAGAAAATAGAGGCTTTCCCACTAGATTTATTTCTAACTCATTACAATGGTAATAGAAATCATATTCATCAAACATTGTTGGATGAAGGAACATATACTTACTTTAGTTCCATGACATGTTGGAAATGTCATGGTTCCCTAGCACTCATATATTATAACACCACACTTTAAGTGCCTAATGGGCATATATTCTAGCCTAAAGTAATTCTCAGCGCATTTCCCATAAAGCTTGGAAGTAAAATTGCCTTAGATGACATTGAGATAGTTGATTTCCCACTTGAGTATAATATACTTCTTGGGTAGAGTTGGTTCTACACCAATATGGTTGTAGTTTCATCAATATTTCATGTCACGTGATTTCCACATAATGGAAAAATCATAACCATATACCACTTGGGCTACTGCACACTTGGTATTCAAACCAACAACAGTAAATATGTGCCATTTTTTAGTGAATCTTCCATCAGTTATGTGTGTGTTGGTGCCAAAATGTTTAATATTATTCATTGATGGGAACATTCCTTATTCCCGCACCACTCACTTCAAACATGGTTTCTCTCTCTAACATGATCTCTTCCATCACTAGTGGATCCCTTGGGTCTCTTGATCCTTGTGTGGTGCCTTCATCTACATAAATAGACTCTTATGGATCACAAATGTTGCTTAATGGAATTGGTATTTCCTTTGTAGTAATCCAGTTTCCCTTACTAGTCCTTGATTCATTTTTCTCATAGGATGGAGAGATCGATTAGTATTTTGTATCATCTTAGGTTTTCCATCATCCAATTTCTCATGGATTACTCGATATCCCAATGCCTTGGGATGAGGCCATTTTGATACAAGACTGTCCTTGGGATGATATTCATCATTGATCACAATTTCATCCTCGTTTGGATCAACAAGTTCATGACATTAAAATCCTCACTTCCTCTAGACATGTGGAATGGCCCCAATCCTCATCATCTCACATGATGTCTATTTAGATGGATTTTTTTTATAAAATATCAAATACTATTTCCATTTACATCTCCACAAAATGAAGTGTCATGGGAAAAATCCCAATAGGTGAAAACCATTCTCCTTGGGAAATTGAACTATATATTACCTTATTTAAAGAATTCCCTGATGCATTTTCTTGGTTATAAGAAAATGCCATGGATTGACACTTAGATTGTTGCACATGAAATTAAGATGTACAATGGAGCCAAGATTGTTTGAAAAAATATATTACTAGTGAACACTCGCAAGGCAATTGTTAATAAAGCAAATGTCAAAAAAATACTTGAAGTAGTTTTATATATATGATCCCCTTAACTGAATAGGTTTCCAATATAATTCGAATCACTATGATATAAGGTAAAATTGGAGTTTGTGTCAATTATAGGGATTTGAATGAGGATTTTCTAAAAGACAACTATCCAACCCAATTCATTAATTGAATTATTAATGAATGTGTCAGTAATGAAATATTTTCCTTCATGGATTATTTCTCTGGCTACAATCATAAACAGATCAAATCAGATGATTAACAAAAAATGATGTTTTTCTATCCATGGGGTACGTTCACTTACAATAATTTCCATTTGGCCTAAAAAATGTTGAAGCTAGTTTCCAACAAGTTATGTCATATGCACTTCATGACATCAAACATATAACAAAGACCTACCCTGATGACCTTCTAGCTTGTTCTTGACATTGTGACGACCATCCTGCACATTTACAAGTAATATTCCCTAGATTTTGTTTCTCTAACATTTTTTTGAACCCACATAAGTGAATCTTTTGCATGGCACTTAGGTGGTTACTTGGCTTCATCATATCCAGGCACATGATTCTTATTGATCCATTAAAGGTTGAGGCAATTGTCAAATTTACTCCTCCTCCAACACTTATCCAAATTCAATGTTTGCAAGGAAAGGATTTTTTTTTTTGCACAACTTCTTTGCTAATTATGATGAGATAATGAAAGGATTAATGCACCTACTAAAAAAAGGTGTATCTTCTACATGGGGTTGTTATAGGGCATTTTGTCACATCTGGTCAATAGGCCTTCAAACAAGATCATTCACACCCTTTGAACACTTTTTCATCCTCCCTACAAAAAGTGCTAAGTATGCCTCTCTCATATCCCTACCTGAAATTGCCTCATTTTAATCATTTTTAGGACCAATGCGCCCTGGCCCCTCATTGGGTAGCATTGACTACTAGGTTGTCCTACTTTCGGCATGTGTTGATCATCTACAAGTTTCCCTATGTTGGAGGTGTGTTGATTCTAGAAATTTAGGAAAAAAAAAGAATCCCAAAGATTCCTCTTCCAGAAGCTTTCAATATCTATTGTAACTATTTACCTTCGATAAAAGTCTCGAGTCCTATCCTATCCTAGCTTGGAGTTTTCATCCCTTATCCCTTGATCTCATCCTCCCATCAAGAGTGGATCTCAAGTCTAGATTTGTAAAAGGATAAGAATTCATGGACTACCCCCCTCATATATATATTTATAGCCATCCATAGGCAAGGGGTTGGCTTTTGGAGATTGATTCTACCCTTATGTTGTTGTTGTGATAGACATTATTCCATGCATTAGGGTAACTAGAGGTGCACTTTGTGGAAAGGAAAGGAAAATTCAACTTTGAGGAGCTCTTCTACAAGATCAATACCTATTTTTGGTTGTAACTCACTCCATTTCTATTAATGCAAAAGAGTTTTATTGTTTTCCTATATATGATGTTATGATTTCATGTATTTCAATACCATGTTGATCTATTGAATAAAGTGATTATATTATGCTATATAGACCCTGTAGACCATTGGCTCGTGTTTTCTAATTGTGCAGGTTCTAATTATAGTGATTAGAGCTAGGATTGGAGCATACAAGCCAAAGGAGTGAAGCATACAACAGATTCCTAGTAGGCTTCATCCCGTTATCTATTTAATTTAAGGAAAACATTAACTTATTTGTCATTATGTTGCTTTAGGTCAGTCCACTAGGCCTAGGGAAGATACTTCTATCCACAACTGTAGATTATGTATAACAAATTAGCAAGCTTTGGGTTCCCCACAACTTGTGTTCGCCACTCCGAATCTATTAGATTTTAACAAAATAACTAGTCAACCCTTAGGGATCCTTGGGAGGAAAAACTGTATGTATTGATGTTATGGTTGTTATGGTCCCTTTGGACTTCAATTTTTTCCTAGGGTGAGACTATCTTTATACTATGAACGTTGTTATGTCCATGCTCTTTTGAGTGATGTGCTTCCCACATGATGGAAGGATTGTGACTGTCGATCAACTTTCATTTGTTGGCCCCGATTTGACTGCAAATCAACCAACTCCCCTAAATGGTCCTTATGTGCAAGTGGTATCTTCCCCACCATAGGTTAATTATGTGGAAACCTATCCCATTCACATACCTACTGATGAAGATGAGACGTTCGTTGTCTACTCAACTTCTTTCAACCTAGATCTAGTAGGTGATGTAGTGCATCATTTAGTGGGGGCATTAGAGCCTGATATTTCCAATCGATCCTTTGATATGTATACCTTTCAGATCATTTTTCTCCCATATGATGCAAACATCTTGGAAGCCACGGCCTTCGGCAAGTCATGATCAAGGTCTTGGAGAAAAGTTCTTTTTCTTGTGTCAAGCTCGTTAAACAATGAAACAAGGTTCCTATAACAAAGTTATTTTTCTTGTGTCAAGCTTGTTAAAAAAGGAAACAAGGTCCTTAGAGAAAAGTTATTTTTCTTCTATCAAGCTCGTTAAAAAATTAAACGAGGTCATGGGCATAATTCTTTTATTATGTCAATCTCGTTAAAAAATGAAACATATCCCCTTCTAATTCAAGTCTTTGATTAGATATTGTAAATTCCCAATCGAGTCTTTCAGTTAATCTCATACATGAGCCTTCATTCCATCTACCTGTTAGTAACCAATAGTCTACTTAGGTGCATGAAATGAAGCTTGGGGGGCATGTACCTCGAATTGAGTCATTATGTTGGGGGCATGCAAACTAATTTCAAGCATAGTTTTCTCATGTTTCAAGCTTGTGTAAAAATGAAAGCATTCACTTTTAAGCATAGTTTCCCATATTTCAAGCTTGTTTAAAAATGGAACCACTATGATCCTATCCCTCATGATTGGAATTTTTATCAACGTTTTTCTGCCAAATGAGCCTTGGTTTTCTCATTCCATCATCACCATCCTCTTGGCCAATCATACACTTTCACATGGTTGTTTTACCCTTGCTTGGGGAAATGCTGCGATGAGTGGTCTTATTAGCTAGCCTCTTAACCTCTACGTGTTTTGAGAAATTCCACCATGACATGAACCAGTTTCTACCCTTTATACCACTCATTCCTCCAGGAGGATTCCTCTCTCATCTCTTTTCAGACTCCCAAAATATGAAAAGATTGTCGAGCACTTGTCTTTTCAAAATCGTTAAAGAATATGAAAATATGTCTACTCAATATAAGTTTATCCCTTTTCCAGAATGAGATAAACTAATTAAGAAAAAGGAATACCTTAATCGAACATGTCTAGGAGGTTCTCTTAGGTATTATTTTCTGCCTTTTCAGACCTAAGGGACTATCTACGAAAATTAACCTTTGGAGTTTTCTTTTTGTCTCTCTTTTCAAACTCTCTAAATGTGAAAAATATATTGAATTATACATTTGTTGGATTCGTAAAAACATCAAAAAACGATGGACTCATCATTCATGATGGGACCAAACAACTCCTTCTCTGAGTTCACTAAATATTCTTAGAGGGATTCATCTAAAGGATGAACTTACAGATCAAGCATATGTTATCCTCCTCAAGCTTGTTAAAAAATAAAGAGTTACTGACCAGTATGGTTGGGGAAATTGGGAAAATGGGGTACTCCATTTTGTTAATGGTAGCGAGTCTCTCTTGATCACGACACTCTTCCACTTCATCTTTGTGGTGGTTGGGTTGGGAAATCTATTTGTATTTTGGTTTATCATACTGTTTCAAATCCTTTATTTTGGTTTTGGTTCAATCCTACCAACTCCGTTTTAGTGTCACCACCGTGTTTAAGAGACGTCATTCAGTCAATATATGCTACAATACTCTTAAGCCTTCATTCAATGTCTGCCTTTCCCAATCCATTTTTTTATCAACATCATTTTGATAATTGTGTCTCAAATTATCATGCCCATTTCGTGTCGTTGATGGGGGATACATCAAGGCCCTCCTGCGATGGGTCACTTCCTCTCGACATCATCTCATTATCCATGAAGTTAACTTAGGAACACTTCTTCGGTACCTTGGTGCTTTAATACACCAATGGAAAGTTCCCTTGCTCTTGGCAACAAGTTTTCATCATTGGTTTTCATCTAAAGGATTTTGTATGGTGTTTGACATCAACTCATTTATTCACACCATACAGATTGTACTGCAGTACCTTGAAAGCCATTAACATCATCGATAGTTTCTCTCGCACTTGTTAATGACTTACATCATTGGCCAGTAATAAGATGGTTTGTAACATGTTCGACCTCAACTCATTGGTTCACATGGTTAGACTCATACATTGGTTAGTTGTATGAACGAGATGGAAGACCCCAGATCTAGTTTCATCCATCTAGGTTGCGATTTCAGGAGTAATACAAGATCACAATGTATGATGGCTATGATCATATAGAGATTCATCCAGTCATGGGTCCACCATGATTCATATGTGGACGCATATTTTGATCATTTTATATGTAATGTTAGCTTATGTGCTGAGTATGGGTATGCCTCCCTCAACAAAGATGTCATGATGTAAAAGTGTTGTAACGAACGATGATCTCGTTGTTTGTTCTTGATCCTAACTTGTCACAAGGTAAAACACTTCAGCCATTAGTTATCATTTTTGATTTTTTTTTTTAGGGGGAAATCTGTTATAGTCCTTTTTGTCACATCTGGTCAATAGGCCTTCAAACAGGATCATTCACATCTTTTGAACACTTTTTCATCCTCCCTACACAAATCTCTAAGTATGCCTCTCTCAAATGCTTGAATTTCTTCTTGAAATTGCCTCATTTCAGTCATTTTTAGGACCAACACACCCTGGCCCCTCATTGGCCAATGTTGACTACTAGGTTGTCCTTCTTTGGGCCTATGTTCATCTACAAGTTTCCCTATGTTGGGGGTGCATTGATTTTAGAAATTCAGGAAAAAAAAAATCTTGAAGCTTCCTCTTCCAGAAGCTTCCAGGATTTGTTGTAACTATTTACCTTGGATAAAAGTCTCAAATACTATCCTATCCTACCTTGGAGTTTTCATCCCTTATCCCTTGAATTAATCCTCCCATCAAGAGTGGATTTCAAGCCTAAATTGGTAAAGGATAAGAATTCATGAACTACCTCCCTCATCTATATATTCACAATCATCCGTAGGCAAGGGGTTGGCTTTTGGAGATTGATTCTACCCTTATGCTATTGTTGTGAGAGACATTATTCCATGCATTAGGGTGAATAGAGGTGAAATTTGTGGCAAGGTAAGGACAATTCAATTTGGAGGAGCTTTTATACAAGATCAACACCTATTTTTGGTTGTCTCACTCCATTTCTATTAATGAAAAATAGTTCTTTTTTTTCCTATATATGATATGATTTCATGTATTTCAATACCACGTTGATCTATTGAATAAAGTTATTAGATGATGCTACATACACCCCATAGATCGTTGGCTCATGTTATTTGATTGTGCAGGTTCTAATGATAGTGACCAGAGCTAGGATTGGAGCATACAAGCCAAAGAAGGAGCAAAGCATACAATGGATTCCAGGTATGTTTCATCCCATTATTTATTTACTTTAAGGAAAACATCATCTTCTTTGTCTTTTTTTTTTTGTTCTAGGTCAGTCCATCAGGCCTAGGGAAGATACTTCTATCCACAGTCATAGATTCCATATAATAGAACAATCAAGCTCAATGCTCTTTTGAAGCTTTGAATAAAGCATTTATGTTAGTCCCATTATTGAGCCCTCCTAATTTTTTGTTATGAAACCAGCTCAAGAAAAAGATAGAAAAGATAGATCAACGCCTTAAAATTCAGCCTCTTCGAGGGGGCAACCTCCTTTACATTACATAAATGAACAATTCTTGGATGATTCAAATGACAAAACCTCCTTTCTATATATAGGAGTCTAAGGAGTCACAATATAATCCAGCCGACCTAACAATAATAATATAAAGCCACAAAAATAACAATAGAGGGATTCTATGGGGCACAGTAATAACAATATGGGGGCAATAGGGGCACAACAATATTAATAAGGGGTATAACTACAATAGTAATGGGGTAATCACTAGTATTATAGGGACCCAACATGCCCCTCCCCTTCAAAAAAGTGTTGTCCTCAATGCTTGAGTAGTTCTGGATACTTCTGCATAAAATTCTCATCCTCCATGTGGAATCTTCAGCAGATAAGTTCTTCCACTTGATAAGATACTCTGAAATTGATCGATTTCGTAGCTGTCGAGTTCTTGTTTCTATGACTTCTTCTGGTTCCAATATAATTTTTCCTTCCTCGTCAAGTTCTGGAAATATTGTTTGAACTGGGAGCTTGTCGCCTATAACCTTCTTTAAACATGAAACATGGAAAACTGGGTGCAATCGAGAAGCTGCAGGAAGCTCCAATTTGTATGCCATAGTACCAATCTTTTGCAACACCTTGTACGGACCATAATACTTTGGTGATAATTTATTATCCTTCTTAGCTTGCTTGAGGGACATTTGCTTATATGGTTGTAGCCGTAGGAATACCCAATCACCTACATCAAAACTTCTTTCACTGCGATGTTGATCTGCCTGTTGTTTCATTCTATTCTGTGCCAACACGAGGTTATCCTTTAAGAGTTGGAGGACTTGTTGTTGATGTTCGATGTGATGTTCCACTGCTTGAACCTTAGAATTTTCTCTTAAATATGATGTGATGGATGGTGGTTGATACCCATAAAGTGCCATAAATGGGGTCATTTTTGTTGCTGTATGGAAGGAAGTGTATACCACCATTCAGCCAGAGGCAACCATTTGACCCATTGTGTCTGTTTATCAGATACAAAGCAACGAAGATATCCTTCCAAACATTTGTTTACTATCTCAGTTTGCCCATCAGATTGAGGATGATAAGATGAGCTATGAGCTAACTGAGTACCAAGACAAGAAAATAATTCTGTCCAAAAATTTCCAGTGAAAATGGGATCTCTGTCACTTACAATAATCTTTGGGTTTCCATGTAGCTTTTGAATTGTTTCCATAAATGCAGTAGAAACTGTACTGGCTTTAAATGGATGTGATAATGCACAAAAGTGTGCATACTTGGTAAGTCTGTCAACTACCACCATGATGACACTCTTTCCCTCAGACTTGGGTAAACCTGTGATAAAATCCATTGAAACCTCCTCCCAACGTTGGCTTGGAATGGATAAAGGTTGTAATAGACCCGGTGTCTTAATTGTTTCAACTTTATTTTGTTGGCAAACCAAACATTCCGCCACAAACTTTTGAATATCTGATTTAAGGCCATCCCAAAAAAATTCCTTCTTAACCCTGTGGTAAGTTTTTAAAAATCCTGAGTGCCCTCCTAAGGGAGAAGTGTGCAATTCCATAAGAATCTTTTGTTTTAGCTGGGAATTCTTACAGAGGTATAAGCGATCTTTGTACCATAACGAATCATTTTGCCAGCTAAATGTATCAGATGTACTGGAATCTTGTTGTAGCTTTCGAATAAGTGCCCACACTTCTTCGTCATTCTTCCATTCCTCCCTTGCTTCGTTTATCCAATCTGGTTGGATAATAGAAATGGCACACAACAATGCTTCCACATCCTCATCCTTTCTTGAGAGTGCATCTGCCACCACATTTTGCTTCCCTTTTTTGTAGATGATTTCAAAGTCATAACCCAACATCTTTGTGACCCACTTTTGTTGCTCTTCAGAGGATAATCTTTGTTCTAAAAAGTATTTAAGGCTATCATGATCCGTTTTTACCTTGAAGTGTCTTCCCATTAGGTAGGGTCGCCATTTCTTAAGTGCATGGAGTATTGCCAACATTTCCTTCTCATAAATAGCTTTGCTTAAAAACTTTCCCTTGATTGGACGACTTTCAAAAGCAATGGGTCTTTCATCTTGCATTAGAACAGCACCAATTCCATTTCCTGAAGCATCACATTCCACAATAAAGGTTTTTGTGAAGTCCGGTGTAGCTAAGACCGGTGCTTGGCACATTGCCTCTTTAAGATGTTCAAAGGCCTTTGTTGCTTCCGGAGTCCATGAAAATGCATCTTTCTTCAATAATGTTGTTAGAGGTGCTGCTATTCTCCCATAATTCTTAACAAACTTGCGATAATACCCTGTCAACCCAAGAAATCCTCGCAGATGCTTTATGGATGTGGGGATTTTCCATTCCTTAATGGCTTTAATTTTGCTAGGGTCTACCTTAACTCCTTCATGAGATACAATATGACCCAAATATTCCACCTCCTGGACTCCAAAGAAACATTTGGATCTTTTTGCATATAATTGTTTCTCCTCCAATAGTTGTAGCACCCTGTCAACATGTTCAACATGATCCTTCCAAGACTTGCTGTAGATTAGTATATCATCAAAAAATACTAACACAAATTTTCTAAGGAATGGTTTGAAAATTGAATTCATCAAACCTTGAAATGTTGAAGGTGCATTGGTAAGGCCAAAAGGCATGACCAAAAATTCATAATGACCCTCATGAGTTCTAAATGGTGTTTTCAGAATGTCTTCAATCTTCATTCTGATTTGATGATATCCTGAACGAAGATCCAACTTGGTGAAGTAAATTGATCCATGCAATTCATCCAGTAATTCATCAATGACAGGAATGGGGAACTTATCTTTAATAGTGAGCTTGTTGAGCTCCCTATAATCCAGACACATGCGCCATGATCCATCCTTCTTGTGCACCAATACTACTGGAGTAGAGAAAGAACTTTGACTCGGTTGAATTATACCAGCCTCTAGCATTTCTGCAACCATACGTTCAATTTCACTCTTTTGGACATAGGGATATCTGTACGGCCTGATGTTTGGAGGAACACTTCCTGGAATCAGATGAATAGCATGATCATGATCACGCATAGGTGGGAGACCTTTGGGAGTCTCAAATACCTTGGAATGATTGTCCAGGACTTTTTGGAGATCTGGAGAAATAGATGATTCTGATGTGGAAACATCTAGCGAACATAATTGTGCAATTACACCTCTTTGCTCCTTTTTTAGAAGCTTTGTCATACCATTAGAGCTGATTATCTTTCCTGGTTTCCCTGCAATACCCCTTAATTCAACTTCCTTTCCTTCCATAGAAAATTTGATGAAAAGTTCTTGAAAATTAAAAGCTATTGTACCCAAGGATTGTAGCCATTGGACTCCTAGTACAACATCAGCACCTCCCATTGGAATGGAAAGCATTGGGCTAGTCAATACATATTCTCCCATGGATAGCTTGATATTATGGCACTTTCCAAAGAAATTTATTGTTCCTCCATTTGCAATCATCACTTGACACTCTGGTGCTGGATATAGGAAGCAATTCAATTCTTTTGCTACCCTACAATGAATAAAATTGTGGGTACTTCCTGAATCAATCAACACTATTACCTTTTTCTTCTTGATTTTTCCTTCTATCTTGATGGTTTGAGGAGTGGTAATTCCCGCCAATGCATTACAAGATATGGTTGGATTTATTTGTTCTTCATCTAGGCTTTGTTCCTGGAGTATATCCTCTTCTTTTGACCTTTCTTGCTCCTTTTCTTCTTCCTCTTCACAATCTATGTAGTAATTTCTTCTCAGCACACTTATGACCTTTAGTGTATTTGCTATCACAACTGTAACAAAGCCCTTTTGCTCTTTTTTCTTCCAATTGTTGTGGTTCAACCTTATAGGTTGTGGAAGACTAGGGGAAACAACACTTCGTCTTTATAGTTGTGAGTGGTATGCTTCCTGGTTGCCATAATTTTGCTTTCCATTTTTCTTGCTAACCTGAATGCCTTCTCTAATGAATCAGGTTCCCAAAGGCGAACATCATGTTGGATATTATCCTTTAAAGACCCTATGAACACATCAATCCTATGCTCCTCTGGAATATCTTTTACCCTTATGTTCAATTTTTGGAACTCCTCAATGTGCTCCATTATTGAACCCTTTTGTTTGAGACTTATCAATTGGCTAAAAAAAGTGTTGCTTTTTGTATCCTCATAATGTGCTATCAATTCTTCCGTAAAAATTGCCCAAGTGATAAATTGTTTACGAGAGCAAAGCCATTGATACCATACAAACTGATTTGGTTCCAAATATAAAGTTGCCATACGTACCTTTTGTGTGTTTTGCACATTATTGAGATCTAAAAATTGCTCCATCTGTAATATCCATGTTGCGGGATCCTTGCCATCAAACTTTCTCATATCGATTTTTGGAATATGGTGGGTCTTCGATCCAACATTAGAGTTTATGATATCATGATTAACATTTCTTTTGTTCGCATCATGAGTTTCCTTTACTACCTTTTCACCATTAGTAAGTATTTCTTGTAGAAAATTTGTCAAATCTGTCTTCATATTTGTCATGCTTGTCTTCAAGTTTGTGTTCAAATCTATCTTCAATTCTTCCATGTATGTCTTCAAATCTGTCTTCCAATCATCCATCTTAGCTTCCATGCCCTTTATCTTAGATTCCATGCCATTTATCTTAGCTTCTGTTAGCTTTTGTGAGCGTGACATTTGTTGCACTTGTTCTTGTAATTTTGATATATCATGTAGCATTTCTTCCTCTTCTTCATGAGTCATGCTAGAGCTTTCAGGTTCCTTACTAGGTGTTTGCATTTTCTTTCCTCGGGGAATCAGTTACCGATAATAATTCTTTACTATGCCCTTTGAATTCCTTCAAACCCAGCTTACGCAAAAATTTAAAAAAAACTACACACCTTTTTTCACTTTGTAGAAGCCTGATATTGAATCTGATGTATCTATGTAATTCCAAATCCTCCAATTCTGAAATTGCGACCTATAGTAGCCTTCTGCGTCCTCTTTCCAATGCCACAAGTCTGACCCAAATTGGATTCTCCAAGGAAGAGTTATGCGAAATCTCCCACAGTGACTTGATTATAGACTAGTTCAGTAGAGCGAACTTGTACGACGTGCCACAAGTCACTGTTTCGACCTTTGGATCTGAAAAATGCATACAAGAAACTACAGTCCGTCCTCTTTCTGTACCTTCTTACGAAATTTCAATCCGATCCCCAGAGAGAAATTTATGACGATTTTCCCCAGGTGTTACAGGGAAAAGTGTCTATTTAGAACTGCTCTATCCCACTAAGGTGTGACAGCTGCCTTAGAAACAAACAGAGAAAAACTACTTTTGTTTTTCCTTTATGAATTACAGATAGAGAGGAACAGAAAGACCAACCTCTGTCTTGCGCTAATCCTTCGATTTGATCCCTCTCTTCTTTGATAGTCCTCAGCTACTTGCTCCCTTGCACGCTCGGCTTCACAAAGTACCTGTAAGATCACAGAAGCATAGCACTATACAAAGACATGGATCTATAATCATAAACAATCTAGGATCAGATGTAAATTGACCATACAGATGTAACAAGCATCAATGATACAAAAGCATGGAGGAAAACTCAAATAGATTTTATTGATAAACAAGAAAAGATCTAGGAGGAGTTACAACCAGTTGTTCCGACCCAGCATCAACCTCCCAGCAAAGAAGCCCCTCTTCACCTCAAACAAAGCTTAGATCACCCAACAATCTGATGTTTGTCTCTAGAAACCAACAACAATTCCTTACAATATGCAAAATTCCAGCCTCTAGATCTCTGGGATGAGGGATCCATATATAGATATCTGTAAGGGGGATGAGTCAACTTGTGATTTGATTAGTGTCTTCTCTCTGATAGTTCTTGCTTCCACTTGGAGACTGAGGGCCTCTTACTCATCCTTGGTCGAATTCAGTGAGGCAAGTGTCACAGGAGAAGATTCTAGAAGCTTCCATTGCCTCTCCACCTTGCGGAATGACACTGCCATTTGTCATTTCTCACCCATCGCACCCCACAGAAGGGACTTTTGAAATGCAATGCACCCTCACAGTGTATTTAGGTGAGATGAAACGCACTTAGCCAGTGGAGCAGCTGCAATGATTCTGTTTTTGACCAATTCTGAGTAGTTTCTCATGGAGAACTTCTGGGAGAAGCTGTAATCTGTTGACCTTGTTCCTTTAGGGGTTAGAACAACACTTTTAGGGACTTAGGAGCCCTTGGTTTATGGACATTTCATGCTTGGGGTTGTAGGGCACAAAAATGTCTATAACAGTTGCCCCCCTAAAGTATGAGGCCGTTAACCTTTTGGTGTCAGGTGAAATGCTTTATTATGAGGATCCGAAGTTCTTTCAATGTTGGGAGGAGACCGTAATAAGATACAATACAATACATTATCTTCATACTGTTTTCATGATCTAGCTGAGGCGGGCATTCCCATGCTCAGCTTTATAAATTCATTTTCATGTACATAGGACAGATAATCGTCTGAGTGTAGACTGATGATTCTGATAGAGCCATCATCCTTTTGAGTGGATGATTATCTGTGCAGCAATGATGTACATTTAATGTCTTTATTTCCCTGAATATATATCGTAGCCTGGATGGATGAAACTAGATCCGGGGTCTTCAATCTCGTCCGATCTTCACTCGAAGTACAAGTCGATCCATGTGAGAAATGTTATGAAGTCGAACATGGAAAGACATCGCTTGATTACCAGTCAATGATATAAACTGTTAACAAGCGCGAGAGGAATCACCGATAATGATAATGACCCTCAAGGTACTGCAGTACAATTCACGTGGTGTGAATAAAGGACTTGGTGTCGAACACCACGCAAAATCTTTCGGTCGAAGGTCATTGATGTAAACCTGTCGCCGGAAGTGAGAAACTTGCCATTGAGGCATGCAAGCTTCAAAGTACTGAATGGGGTGTTCCTAGATCAACTTCTTGGATAATGAGCTGATGTCGAAAAGAAGTGATCCGTCACAAGAGGGCCTTAATGAATTCCACATCAATGACACAGAACGGAGCAAATGATTTTAATGGAGGTGAAAATAATCTGGTGATATAAAGTTCAGGGTGGCGGTCATGAAAGAATGGAGTATAATGTATGGTAGTGGGTGAGACACAGGTGAATTCTCTGAATGACTTCTCTTGAACATATCGGCGACACTGATGTGATGGATCGGTAGCATTAACCCCAAATGTGGATGGTATGGCGTGACCATGGTGATGTGACCGGTGAATGAAACAACCCAACCCGACTCGGACACGGAGTGGAAGTGTCATGTTCAAGAGCGACTTGCTACCAACAAAGTTTCTTTGAGTTTTCTTCCCAATTTTCCCCAGTCATTGCTGACCAGTACCTCTTTATTTTTGTCAAGCTTGAGGAGGATAACATATGGTTGTTCTATAATTTTCCCTTTGGGCAAACCCATCGCTATGTTTTAACGAGCCTAGCGATAGTGAAACTCATTCTCGTCTATAGACAAGTTTGTCACTATTAATATTTTTAACGAGTTTAACGACAAAGATAACTCAGTCCTTTTCAATTTTAGAGAGTCTGAAAAGGAACGTAAAGGTAACTCCAAAATTCCTTTTTCATCATCTAATCCCTTAAGTCTGAAAAAGTATAAAACAATACAGAAGGGATGAATTTTCGATACTTTTAACGAGCCGAACAAAACAAGCGCTCGATCTTTTTGTGTAATAATCCCTCAGGTCCAAAAAGATTAAAATCTAGGGGAGGGATAGCACTTCCTGTCCCTTTAACGAGCTAGAAAGGTCAATGGCTCGCAATCTTTTCATATTTTATGAGTCAGTTGAAAAGAGCCTAAAGGAGACTCGTCTTTTGAGGAACGAGTGATAAAACGGGTAGCAGCTGATTCCAGGTAAGGTTTGGAATTTTCCAATCACGGCAGTGTCACAAGGATGGCTAGTGAAATCACTCTTCGCAGCTGTTCCTCAAAATGGGTAAACAATCAAATGGAGGTGAATGATCGGCCAATGAAAAAGTGGAGGTGACGGTGCAAACACGACCAAGGCTTTAACGGCTGAAGTACTACACTCAAGACAGTTATTTATCGGGGAATAGTTCATTTTTTAACGACTTAAACGTGGGTGGAAACATTTGTTCATGTCTTATGTTTATTTTTTAACGAGCTTGAACTATGTGCTAAAACTGCTCGATTAATCCAGTCGTGTGATAGGAATGTCTCATATAAAACGACAACTTTTAGAGTTTTTCCCCACATCCTTCCTTTATGCAAGTTAGGAGACGACCAATCCTACGAGTTTAAAGGGTTAGAGGTCCTAAAAATTTAAAAAATAAATAGTTGCTCTTCGCTTGCACTCCAAAAGGCTTGCATGCCCCCAGGTATAAAACAGAGTTTCAAGGTTACCCCTTCTTTAGTCCGTTAAAACATTTGTTCTACCGAGAGAGGCCTACCTCTTACAGGTTACCAAAGATTGTTCTATTTACAGTGCAAACAAAACACTTCCTCGGCGATGTCTACCGAAATAGACAAAGGTGAGTGAAGGAGGCTACTCCACTCACATAACTTTGACAAGAGAATCTTGTTCTAGAATAACCCCCTCTTCCAATCATGGATGGGGGTACAGACTAGTCATATTCTCTCGCGGAAACCTACCCTATACCTGAAGTTTTCCTGCCGAAGCAGACCAGGGTGCACGCCCCCTGGGTTTCAGTCATGTCCCCCTGAATCACTCGCGCTCATCGGGAGGACGGACTAGAGATTGAGACATTTCTTGCGTGAAGAGACCATTCAGGGATGGTACATGACTATTTGCTCTGTATGATCTGGGAAATGAAAGCTGGTCCACGAGCTTGACCACTCTTTCTTCGTGCGGAAAACACATTACTCTAAAGAGTGAGGAGACAATTGCTCCCATGCAATAAATATAGTCTCGTCCAAGGAGTAGATTGTAATCCAGGGGTCCTTGAACTACCATTACGTTCATGTGAACAGCTTTCCCTCTCAATGTTATGGGCACATCGGGAAGGATCCCTAATGGTCGACTGGTTCCTTTATCAAAGCCTGTCAGATTTCTCATCTCAGGCAAAAGCGATGGCGAACCAAGCGCTTTCCAAGTAGTTGAGGAAAGGATACTCACAGAAGCCCCCTCATCTATGATGGTACCAGCCATAACCATTCTATATATTTGAACAATAATTCGGAATGGTATACTAGCTAGTAAACGGGGTCTGCCTAGTTGATTCCAGTCGAAGGAGACAACTAGGTTGCTTGGAGGTGGGACCGAATAGACGGCCGGGTACGACTCTGACGAACTTCCTTCTTGCGGTAAAGGAACGGGTAAATTGCCCCCATGTTCATTGGAGTCTGT
Source organism: Pinus tabuliformis (assembly GCA_031772625.1). NCBI lineage: Eukaryota > Viridiplantae > Streptophyta > Pinopsida > Pinales > Pinaceae > Pinus > Pinus tabuliformis. Next base: position 1,092,237,976 of record CM062817.1, on the reverse strand, counting down.
GATTATGAAAAGAATTTGGACAGTGTCATCCTTGCTCTCTTCAGTGACTGTATCATCTGAAGATGGAACCTCTGAAGGCAAGACCGGGTCAACTGTCGCCTCGACCTTTTGACTTTCGTCTGGTATGGATTCAAATGGTTTATCTTCAATGATAGATGCTTCGGCTGACCACCTGAGCAGGCCAGCTGGATTTTCAACTAGTGACGGACTCGGTAAGAGTTTTTTATATCCAGGAGGAAGTCGTAACGGTGAAGCCGGACGATCATCCAAAACTCTTTTAGCTTCGTCTAAGAAGGGACAACGGTGGACGGCATGATTGCCTTCGCACAGTTTACAAGGAAATCTATATTTTCCTTTTTGTCCTGGGGCTTCACTTTGACTAGTTGACGGTGTGTTTTCAACATGATCATCAGAGGTTGACGACATCGGGTTGTGCAAACGAGGAGACCAGTCCCTTAAGATCCGAGGGATGCAAGGAAAATCTCTATGATAGTGGTCTCCCTTGCAAACGACACATGGCGATTTAGGCCTGGTCAGTGCAGTGTGTGGATTTTCGCTAGATGACACTCGTTTGCCCCCATTCGCTTTTGGCTCCTTCTTCTTCTTCTCTTTCTTCTTCTTTTCCTTCTTCTCCTTAGGCACTTGATTTTTGGCTTTACCAGCACTATCAAGCGAAGAGGAAGGAGGAGAGGAAGAATTAGAGGAAGTAGAAGGTTGGTGGGTAACTCTGGACTCGTCTATTTGCTGATTCGATTGTTCAGGAATTGTGGTGTTCTGAATGACAGAGGTTGAGAAGAGCCATACAGGCAAACCAATTGTCAGTCCTGGAAGCGACAATGTGGCCATATGGGGTGCACCAACATCTCCCCAAGAGGAGAAGGGACTAGGATTTCCTCCAAGGGGATTCCTTGGTTGGTGGACTCCATTTTCTCAACCCAAGATCAATGTAGGAAAGGGGTAAATAATATTTCGTTTAAAATAAATTTTGGACGCTTTGACACAACTTGTTTTTTCAGTTTTTAAGGGTCGAGAAAAAACAAAAGATGACTCTAGTCTCCTTCGATTTTTAATGAGCCTGAAGTGACAAGTGCTCAGATGGACCTTTTCCGTTAAGGAGTCTGAAAAGGAACGAAAGGGACTGCTCTGGAAATCTAGGTAGAGGGAGTACCAAACCAATCGCAAAACTGCAGAATACTTTTTACGGTACGACAGTCAATCTTCTCGAATGATGTGCTCAGTGCATTGCGATCGATAGGGCGACAGACACAGTTTCCTATGGACAAAGGATTAAGCCTATTGGGGTCTCCCAAAATATACTCGATGGTACGTGGGAGCACAAGTCCGTATTGGCACTTATCGTCTCAAAGTGGAGGAATCACCCAACCATCAGTGAGAACAACAGTTACCAGGCTTTACGACGCTGGAATACGTCTCTAGCCAAGACTTCTAAATGTTGTGCGTTAAGTTCCAAAGTGTTGTTAGATTCATTGAATTTATTTTAAGTTGATCTTGTTTATGAAGTTTTCCCTTCGAGTTCACCACGAGATGTAGATGTAATTCCTAAAATACAATCTAAGATGATAAACAAACTTTTTATCTCTTTTATGCAATGAAAATCCTAGCTACTAGGGAAAAGAAAGACAAAATCTTTTCACAAAGAGCAAAGAGCACACTCTAAATGCACTTTCCTAAATCAAGCCAATCAGACTGTCTATATGCAAATGCACATGCATGTATTTGTTTTTCGACTTTCTTAGTATATAGATGCTAAAAAGAAAGTTGATGCACAATTCTGAATTTCTTTTCAAGCGACAAATATCAACAAGCTTCTTTTCGAAATCAAAAAATGGAGACGATTACAACACCTTACGATTTTGAAATGAATACTTGTTCTTGGCACTAGAAAATTACAAATTCAGACCAAAAGCAATAGTAACAGGATAATCGACCATCAACAACAATCAAACTTTTTCCTATGATTGAAATCGACAGAAGCCACAGCTACACATAGCTAGTCTGATCAGCGCACCTGTAACATAGAGAATCTGAAATGTAGCGCAGGTTGTCCACTCGGGAAGTGCGCTGAAATTCAGAATCTCTGAACAGTACTGCACTGGGCCAGAAACGAGACCCTGTTCGGGTTCCCGGTCACAGTTTGCAGTTCAGTTCTTGGGTTTTGGCCGAGTAAAAAGCAATCAGTAATGCAACAATCAGGGGTAGATCTAAGGAGGATCTAAGAGCTATCACAGGGGAAATCAGATAGTTTGTGAATTAGTTGTTTAGACCATAAACAGATCGAGTGGATGGACTGAAGTAGCAGTTATCTACTTTGCATTTGTTATGGCAAATGCAGTTCGAATGCTACTTGTAAGTTTATGAAATAGACAACAAGGAATGATAAACAAACAAACTAATTAGCTCCCCAGCGGAGACGCCATTTTGTTACAGGGAAAAGTGTCTATTTAGAACTTCTCTATCCCACTAAGGTGTGACAGCTGCCTTAGAAACAAATAGAGAAAAACTACTTTTGTTTTTCCTTTATGAATTATAGATAGAGAGGAACAAAAAGACCAACCTCTGTCTTGCGCTAATCCTTCGATTCGATCCCTCTCTTCTTTGATAGTCCTCAGCTACCTGCTCCCTTGCACGCTCGGCTTCAAAAAGTACCTGTAAGATCACAGAAGCATAGCACTATACAAAGACATGGATCTATAATAATAAACAATCTAGGATCAGATGTAAATTGACCATACAGATGTAACAAGCATTAATGATACAAAAGCATGGAGGAAAACTCAAATAGCTTTTATTGATAAACAAGAAAAGATCTAGGAGGAGTTACAACCAGTTGTTCCGACCCAGCATCAACCTCCCAGCAAAGAAGCCCCTCTTCACCTCAAACAAAGCTTAGATCACCCAACAATCTGATGTTTGTCTCTAGAAACCAACAACAATTCCTTACAATATGCAAAATTCCAGCCTCTAGATCTCTGGGATGAGGGATCCATATATAGATATCTATAAGGGGGATGAGTCAGCTTGTGATTTGATTAGTGTCTTCTCTCTGATAGTTCTTTCTTCCACTTGGAGACTGAGGGCCTCTTACTCATCCTTGGTCGAATTCAGTGAGGCAAGTGTCACAGGAGAAGATTCTGGAAGCTTCCATTGCCTCTCCACCTTGCGGAATGACACTGCCATTTGTCATTTCTCGCCCATCGCACCCCACAGAAGGGACTTTTGAAATGCAATGTACCCTCACAGTGTATTTAGGTGAGATGCAACGCACTTAGCCAGTGGAGCAGCTACAATGATCCTGTTTTTGACCAATTCTGAGTAGTTTCTCATGGAGAACTTCTGGGAGAAGCTGTAATCTGTTGATCTTGTTCCTTTATGGGTTAGAACAACACTTTTAGGGACTTAGGAGCCCTTGGTTTATGGACATTTCATGCTTGGGGTTGTAGGGCACAAAAATGTCTATAACACCAGGTCACCAGTTTTGAATGTAATTCAGGAGTCTGCAAAAAGACCAACTTCCTCATATCATATCTCCGCAATATCGCGCGAAAAGCTCTGAAATTCTGACCCAAGGTTCAACGCGATTTCTTCTCAAATGGGTTTTTTACGACTTCTGAAACGTCACAGAAAAAACGTTATAGCGAAAATTCCATGATGACCTGTTTGGAGCAGCGAAACCCTAGAATCCAAAGCTCTCATACCAAATGTTATGAAACCGGCTCAAGAAAAAGATAGAAAAGATAGATCAACGCCTTAAAATTTAGCCTCTTCGAGGGGGCAACCTCCTTTACATTACATAAATGAACAATTCTTGGATGATTCAAATGACAAAACCTCCTTTTTATATATAGGAGTCTAAGGAGTCACAAAATAATCCAGCCGACCTAACAATAATAATATAAAGCCACAAAAATAACAATAGAGGGATTCTATGGGGCACAGTAATAACAATATGGGGGCAATAGGGGCACAACAATATTAATAAGGAGTATAACTACAATAGTAATGGGGTAATCACTCGTATTATAGGGACCCAACATTTTTCTTGAGATTTGTTGCTCTATCTCATGGTTTCCACATCCACCACCGATAAGTTGTTTATACAAGAGGATGAGGTACAAATAGAACATGTCATTTATTACCTTAAAAGCAGTCTTGTTGGACCCACAACTTGCTATATACATGTCATAAAGTTAGCCCTTTATGTTGTCCAACATTTAAAGCATTATATACTCTTGAGAAACAATATTATTGTCATTTATTCCAACCCCATGCAACACATCCTTAGTCAACATATCAATGGGGACAAATACTCAAAATTGATAATTATTCTACCAAAATTTGAATTCTAATTTTTGGCATCAAATTCTAAGAAGTCCTTGAATTGCAAAATATAATTTTTTTATATTCCCAAAATTGAAGAAGAAGACATGGTCAATGATTCATTTCCTAATTAATCATTATTTCTTCTTAGCTCATCTAATCCACGGTTGATAGATGTTTTCTTATATCTCCACACCCAATGTTTTCATCCTCAATTATCTCATGATAAGCATCGATGGGTGCATCACTAGGATACAATACCTTATCGTCGATGACACTCTTTGTTGTCATGGAGTGGATTTGATTTTACTTTGATGTCTTACTCATGAAGAGGTTGAATAACTCTTAAATATGGAACATGTGGTAGTCCTTTTTTTGGGCTTACCACTGCTTAAGAGACTTTGTGATTAGGGTACTTGTGGACCATGATCCTTAGAGATTGCATGAATGCAATTCAGAAGTGTCACCCATGTTGTATTTTTACTTTGGAAATGCATGCACACCTTGCTTCACTTCATCTAGTGGTTGTTTTTGGGCCTTTTGAAAAACGAAGCGTTGATTTTATGCAGTGTAAGCCTACCTTGGCCAATGGCCATGGTTACATCACTATAACCATAGACTACTTCATTAAGTAGGCTGAGGCCATGCCTACATATTCCAACAACAACACCACAGTGGCATTATTTACGTTCAATCATAATATTTTTTATTTCAATGTCCCAAAGATTATTGTGAATGACTCATTTTTACAATAAGATGATGATCCAATTAGTTACCTAGTTAGCTCTTTGTCATAAGAACTAAACACCCTTTATCCTCAAGTAAGTGGATATGTAGAGGTTATTATTCATGTCTTGAAAACCATGATTTAATGGATGATAGGGACACAAAATACAAAATAGCATTTAATTTTATTCTTGTCATTATGGGCCTATTGAACTTCGACCAAAATTGTCACTAGCTTCACCTCATTTCAACTTGTTATGGCATGCAAGAAATTTTACCTATTGAATCCTAATTTTCTTCTTTTAAACTATTTGTTAAACTCTTACCTAACACCTTTTCCAAGGAACAATGTCTCTTGTATTTAACCCAGTTTGATGAACACCATCATGATGTTTCATTAGCCAACGATACACCCAAAAATCATGTCGAGGTTAATATCATAAATATGTTTTTCCTCGAAGTGTTTGCAGAAGGGGACTTGGTTTTATTCTATTATCAGGACCACAATAAGTTAGGGATTGGAAAAATTGAACCCCTATTGCATGGTTTGTGTATCTTCAAACATGAATTGCAAAAGGTGGCATACAATCTAGTGGATTATGATGGGAATTCATTATCGAAGCCTCATAATGAGATCTATCATAAAGCATACTATGAATAGGATACTAGACTGCATGGTGCTATATTGTATCATATTGTGGGTCGATGTGTTTAATTTTATTTGTGTGCATAGTTTGTGTTGGTTAGTTACTTATAATATGTGGAGCTTGATTGGAAAATATCAGCATCCACATTGGTTTACATAGGGTTCATGAACGGTTTTAGTCACAGAATACTGCTTCCATCGCTTATGTGATCTTCTTTCCCATTAACGAATTGTTAAGTTAAGGGGGCATATAACTTGGCCTTATAACGAACAATGTAGCGAAGTATCATGAAATCATCGACCTCTTAAGCTAGACTATTTCCCTTAGCATCAACCATTTGGTTGGATTCCCAACTCGTGGTCGTACATCTAAACTGTGTTTATATTATGATATTATGCTGCTAATTGTGGGCATGTCTCCTTGAATAATTATTTGATTATATTTTCTATAAATACATACTAAGTGGATCTAATACGTTGACTAATTTTTTTAGATAATTATGTGTCAGATTGGCATTTGTATTATGAAATAAACATCATTAAAAGCACATGCATATACATAAATGAACATTTGTCAATAGTCAAATCATTCAAAACTATACGTAGTCATCGATATATATATATATATATATAGAATGAGTTACACCATATACAAAAAAAAGCGCAATGTCAAAAGTGGGCTCTCAGGCCTGAGATTCCAAACCATACATCAGACATAGATATTGTATCTCCATTTGGTTTACAATAAAAATTACTAAAAGATACTAGGTTGAGCACTAATCTTCATGCTTATGACAAAATATAACACATAAGGCTATAGGCCTCAATATCTGACTAAGATGACCAGATGAACTGACTATGTGCCATTGTAGGGGTTGTGTAACCTCATCCACTTCATTGGGGGTACCCCATTTTGAGGCCTTCCATGTTTTTCATCACTTAGTTCATCTTGTTCTTCAACCTTCTAATCTCTCCCAATGAGTGAACGACATTGATGAAAGGGTGACTCTCTAGGTGGATCGATAAGAGCCACATATGTGTCACAAAACATTACAACATTAACAACATTGCATCAACCAAAAGAAAAAAAAAAACATATGCAAAAAATTATGAAAATTATGAAAATTACAAAAATTCAAAACACTTGCTTATCAAGGTCACCCCATTACTCGCTAAGTGGAAATGCCAAGTATTAGTTGTAGTGGAAATTGATCTTGGCATATGTATAATCATTGATCATGACATATATTTCCTAAAACTAATCAAATAAGTACCAATCAAACCAACGAGCTAGTGCTCCACTGCCTATTTAGGCCATCAGGTTTGTCCATCAACTCATACATTTCTCAAATATGAAACTAAACAAAAATGGAATTCATAGCCTCATCACCAACATTCACTCCTAAAAGAAAGAGACTAATCTACTCCTAGAGCCAAACTACTTTTCTTTCCCCATGCAACATTTAGCCAGCTGGTCTTTCATGTTATTAATAAACTCATACTCCAGTTAAAAGTAGTTTTCTCTAGACATTGTAGTGTTATATCTACATGCGCCTTAGATTCTAAGTGGGGGATTGTGGATATTTATACTTAGGTGATGGAAAGTAGGATGGTATGGATATTCACATCCATCACTTTCTTAATAGGGAGCGTGTCGTTTCTTTTTCTTTTGCAAGCTCACAGTTGACAATACTATATAATTTATATATCTACAATCTCCACTCCACCTCCTCGACCACTTGAAATGACTATCGGGGTCCCTCACCTCAATATTCCCATAAGGAAATAAATATCCTCAATCTCAAGTATCAATGTTTGATATTGCATGATGAACTATTAACTATTCTGATCGCACAACCCAATTAGCCTTTGCAATAAGGACACCTCTCTCTTCATGTTTTATATGTGGAAAATCTTTAGGAGTCAATAATCCCATAATGCATCTAGCATTGGTTTATGTTGTAGTGAAACTAGGTCATTTGCTTCATGTTCCCTCACCTTCCACTTGATCATTTTGACTAGAAATCATACTTACACAAAGATAAACATCAAGACTTCCACCTAACATAGTCTATCTTTAACAAATTCAGTAGAATTTCATGAGAATTGAGCTTTATGAGCATCATTTCTATGGATAATCGTAGACAGAGTGATGAATATCTCATTCATCATCTAGATGAACCACACCTGAGTAATAATTTAAAAGGAATTGGGGTTCTTCCCTAAGAAATTTTTCTATAAATCTCAAAAAAATTATGTGGAAAAGGGAGAGGAAGAATATATCTGACACCTAGAATATATGATGTTGCAATTGATGGCATGGCTCTCTTGGGATCTATAGTTGAAGGATTGGTAGGTAGGGATTTTTGATGCCAAAAGAATTAAACCTCCAAAATCCAATGTGAAGAAGAACTAGTTTTTACCCCCAATTAGTTTTTTACCATGGGAAGTGGTTGTAAAAAATACCTCTTCACACTAGGTTAAGTATTTATCCACTTGTAAATTCATCTTTGATGCTTCGTATTATACTTTTATGAGCTTTCATGGCTACTGATATCCATTTGGAGACCAGTTTGACTATTGAACATGGATATGGTCTACAAATATTGGTTATGGGTGACATCCACCAGCTGCATTTTTTTAATCTTGGCTTATAGGGATAGGTCTTTCTCTGTATTATTAATTTGAATAATTTCTTGTCCGTGTTTGTGTCAATAATGCCTTAGGTTCGATCCCAACAAATTGTGACCTTAACCTCTCTTATTGTTGTATGTTTTAATGTGAGGGGTAGATTGCCTACCCTTCATGGGTTCCAAAGAATATCACTCAATTGTCAGTTTGGTGCCCATGTTGCAACATTATTTAGGCTACAAATCCTCCTAAAGGCTTGCCATGACATGATGTTGAGACTCTTTCTTCTTTCTTGATCTAGCTTCTAGCCATATCCCAATAAGGCTTCCAAATCTTTTATTTTTCTTAATGGTCACATATGCATATCGTTGCTAATGTCTTGGTTGTTGCTTCTACATTGTTCTTTGTCTTTATGTTGCTTATCGCCACTACAATCACAATTACCATTTGCGTCAAATTTGTCTTTGTTTTGTGATATCACCTTTCTTTGAAATACTATTTCAATGAATGGATTTACCTTGCTAGCCTCTTTACTTCACTCTACTTAGGTTGGTTCTAAAAAAATGGAACTAGGTGTGTACTCGCTTATACCACTAGTTTCTTCTTAATTTCTCATGCTTGTAAAATGATGGGAATGATACTGAACATACTACTACCTCTTATTCAATCCCATTAAACAACAAACAATACACCCTTATATGTGAAGTACACTTTTTAACTTTTTATCGAGCTTGTTTAAATTGAACAAAAAAAACACTACTAAACTTACTTTTCTTTCATGTTCGTTAATTAATGCAGGAGACACTAAAAAAGAGGGGGTTGGGAAATCATTGGATTTTGAATCAAGAAGTGGTATTTTTCAATCATGTCATATTTGGACATGGCATTTATTTGTGTCACTTCCCTACAATTGGGTTATAGTTTTCCTAGGAGCTATACCATACATATGCGTAATTTATTCCTCCAACTAGATCCTCTTTTAATCATTATGGAGCATGCTTTAATATCTCATGCATTTTTCCATGGTATCACATGGTCCTCATGAGTCAATGCTACCATGACAAAATGTGTTAAATGGAAATTTAAGCCTACGTTATCCATTTGTAATTATGTCGACCTTTCATGTCGGTCATGCTTGTATCAATTGTTACTCTATCTCTGTACATCATCACTTGGTGTATGTTTCATGTCGATTTATGGGGGATACATAAAGGCCCTCATTTAACAAATTTAATCTTATCGACATCACTCATTTTATAGGAAGTACATATAGAACCAACTAGTACCTTGGAGCTTTCAGTCTTAGTGGCAAGTTTTCTTGTGATTGATAGTGGGTTTAACTCAAAATCAAGTACGATTTTTCAAATTTAGAAAATCTACTCACACTCACTAAATTCTGTTAGGTACCTTGGCGTCCTTACCTATCATTAATGGGTATCCTCACCTCTATCAATGATGTAATTCAATGAGCTAGTAATCAAACGATTTCTACCATGCTTGACATCAATTCATCTATTTGCATGATGTAAACTTGTACAATCATGGTTGGGACAAAGGCCTCAGGCTTGGGGGAATACTTCACTCATACATGCTATCCCTCCCAAGTTGCAATGGAGTATTTCACTATATTTTGTTATTTAATGACTATTAGAGGCACACTCATTTGTCCAGTGTATTCATAATGTATACTTTGACATATATCCACTTTGTATTTACTTATGGCTATGATCTCTTTTTTAATGGAATGGATCCATAGTGTATTCCTTCATGGCCATGTACTTGCATTTCACATCATGGATTTGCAGTGTATTGTGCTGGTTTCTATGCTTTGTTATCTTGTGTACCAAAAATGGGTATCCCTACCTCAGGGATGATATATATATATATATATATATATCTATATATATGATTAGTTGAATAGTGTTATAGGTCTTGACTAGTTTCTTATTCTCTGACTCCCTCCTAGTGCCACTGATAATTGTAGAATTGTAATGTGTGTCATCCATCAATTTCTATTCTAATCTCACAGATTAGGAGGCATTTGTTACAACCTTTTTTTTCACCATTGAAGCTTATTTGAGAGACTGAATTTAGTTATCTAACCGAGACACTAAAATTATACTTTATAAAACTCAAATTCAGAGCTTCATCACTACTATTGCACTAGAAATGAGTAGTGGATCACTCCTCTGTAATCTACAAGGAGAGATGATCACCCTATGTCCCTTAACAACATGTGATGACCTTGTCAAGATTATAGAACTATTCATTTACAAAGAGATCACTTCAACAAGGTTTGAATGGTCTCATATAATGGCCTTAGAATTTGTATCAGATTATATATTCACTAGGACATAGGGGTCTAGATTCTCCTCTCCTCTTCTCAGTGTGTCTATAAAATGAATCTATTCCTAAGGGAGAGACATGTAGTTAAATGCTACCAAAATTCTCAAGGAGGCTTCTTGCTATCACAGGGTTGCATTACTAGTGAACATAATCCAAGGTAGAGCTAGAACCAAGGAGTTGTGAAGAATCTTCATACTCTCAAGGTGATATACTATATTTGGATTTTTCATTTTAATATAGACATCCAAATTTACACCCCATTTCATGTTGTTTACTACGTATTGTTAATGGATCTAGATTATCTTGATTAGTTTACGCTATATTTGCTATATATATAACCATATCATTGCTTGGAAGAAGTAGTTTGGGGTTTCTTATTATAACACCCCTTGTCATCTGTTGGAGAATATGACTATTTTTTGACCTGATTTTATCAAAATTTCCCTTGAATTTAATTTTTGTAACATCTGTCATATCTATCTAATGAAATCTACTATGCAGTGTTCTCATATACAAGACCATAGATGTATAGTTGGCACCATTTAATTTATTGTTAATATAAAACATTTGAAAATACATAAATTGTTGGATTCACACTTATACTGAGAGTGGGAGGGTGAATCAATATAATACAATTTCATACTTATTTAAACATTCATGAATCATAACCCAAAAATATCACATATGGAAAACAATATATAAATGAAAACTTCTTGATAGGAATATTTGTAGACATAAACCTATAGGAGACACAACTGGCAGTATTGCAAATACTCATAGGTAAGAACCCAATTCATTGAGTCTACTTGCTACTTCTTCCCTCACCAATTCTGTTAGTTGCATCTAACTTCACTAGGTCTACTTGATGCTTCTTCCTTCACTAGGTTTGCTTGCTACTTCTAACTTCACTAGGTTTGTAGTTCCTTTTGCCTTCACCAAGTCTGCTTTCTACTTCTACCTTCACCAGGTTTGCTTGCTACTTCTAACTTCACTAGGTTTGTAGTTCCTTCTACCTTCACCGAGTCTACTTTCTACTTCTACCTTCACTAAGTCATCTTGTTGTTTTTTCCTCCACCAAGTATTAGTTGCTTCTACTTTCACTACTTCTACTTATGGATTTTTCCTTCACTAGGTCTCCTTCTCTAAGAATTTATTGTTTTTGGCCTCTTCCTAAGAATGAACCTATACAACATTCCACATATCCATTTTTTCAAAATTGGCTATGAAATTTTTACCTAAGGAACTTCTATATGTATCCTTGGATCTCTAAAATTCTCACAGTTTGGTAATTCCCATGAAATAAGTTATAGTGATAATGACAAACTGACATGTTTGAAGAAGATTTCAAGAGCATTTAAGAACCCTAAGTTCCAAAAGGAATAACTATGAAATTATAGCAAACCAAAGTCTCAAATTTCTACCATAGGTACCTAGATATCTTGTATATGTATCTTCAACATTTCACAGTCTGAAACATATTAGATAGAAATTTATAGTGAAAATGTTGAGTATTTCCATTTGACGTAGATTTTAGGAGAATTTAGGAACCCTAATTTCCTTAGCGCTGATCTTATCTACGAAATTATAATGAACCAACGTCTGACATTTATATCATAGGTACATGAATATCTACCCTCTATCTCATCCAACTTTAAAAGTATGAAACATCCCAAAAGAAAATTTATAGCAAAAATGCCATGAAGTAGATTTAAGGAGGATTTAGGAAGCCTAAATTACTTAGAGAAGACCTTTGAAATTATAGCAAACCAATGCATTAAATTTTTACCACATGTACAAATTATCTTGCCTCCATCTCTCACAAGTTTCTCAAAATGAAATATTTGAGAAGAAAATTTATAGTGAATATTACAATATAACCTATTTGATGTAGAAATTATAAGAAATTTTCTATTGTTAATGAAATCGAACTCAAATCAAGAGACACAAATTTATTCCACTATTCAATAGAAAGGAAAACACACGATGGAAACATATGCAATAACATGCAACCTTCAAAACATAAGGAACACAATGATTTTACAAGGGAACCCAACTGGGAAAAACTCTCCACTACTTTGCATTAATTCAAATGAGAAAGCGAAACAATTACAATGTCTTCAACTCTGAAGCACACCCTGCACTATAAAATTGTTCTCATGCTTTCTAACTTACTTTGGCCAACACTTAGCCAATTAAAGCCTTAGCCAACCTCCTATTTCCTTGCGCAAATCCAAGGGGAATTGATCACCTGCTTAGTGCAAAAGCATTGTACACTCAACAATATACAATTATAAATACAAACGTTCCTTTTCCATCCACTCAACTAGGGAATTCAAATTCCATGCACGACTCGTGGTTATGCCTGGTATTGCACCAAGAATGTTGTTATTCCTAAGGGCTCATCAACTCAAATTATCAACTGAGGGTTCGTACAAACTTCGAGGTGATAGTGCTATATGCACAACAACTAAGATTCCACTCATGCCACCCTCAATTATGAAATTAGATCAAAAAGTACTCAAAGACCCTTCCTTCTACTGAAATAGAATGAAAGCTTGATAAAATGAAAAATTGGAAATTGCTTCTAGTTATGAAAATAGAAATTCCATTGACTCAAATTGTAAATCCTAACTACTCAATTCATGAAAAGACAAAGGCTAACCTAATTGTAGAAATGAAACTATGTTATCTTGCAAAATTCATCAAATTACATCATCTACTTGTAGAAAGGAAACTAATTTATCTTGCATAATTCATCAAACTACCAATCAGAATTGCAGGTAGCATCTACCTAGTTCATGCTTGTTCATAAATCAATAACCTACTTACATGATAAAGAGACTAACTCTACTCTATTTTTGTAGTGAATACAAGGAAGGTTTGGAGTGGCCTATGATATTTTCTTGATCATATTATCACAACTGGGGGTCATTATGCATCTATGCTAAGTCAAAGTTGTAGTGTGGGTCAAAAATGATGAATAAAAAGGTTGCTACAGGTTTGATATAGGAAATTTCTACAGGCAGGCCTGTAATGCTATAAGAGTGCATTCGAGTGGGTTTTGAGGGGTGAAAGCACTAGCTTGAGGGTATGGATAGGGTGATGGTAGTTGAAGAAAATTAAATAAGGTTGGCTTGAGCCTCAATCCAAGCTTAGGACCTCTCAAAGGCTTGTCTTACACTAGGAGTGCTCTCGGTGACTTAGACAAAATAGCTTATAAAATAGGGTTTTTTGGAACAAAGTTTGGAGGTGGAAGGAGAAGATGAAAGAGCTCAGAATGGAAGTCGTGAAGGTGCCCTTCCCTGTAGACTGATCAACCCTAGAATCAATCACATGCATGCAACCATTTATCATTTAGAAAATGAAATTACTTATGATGGAAAAGATGAGTTGAATTTCAATGACATCTAGGTCATGAAAACCACTGATCTAATCAACAAACTAACTTCTAAAATATAGAAATAAAATGTAAAATAGGAAAAAAAACACTAATCTATTTCCAATAAATCATAAATGCAATCTTTTTGGGCTTTCGTTGTGAGAACTTTCACTCATTCTTCCACAATAGAGGTGATGTAGAGGCTGCAACCACAAGATTTTATAAGTTAACTTCTACTGAAATGCAAGAAACTATGAACTGCTTGGAATCAAGAAGAAACAAAAGTACAAGAAGAGGGACCAAAGCCTCTGGGTGTGGCCCAAACCCCAAAGGTATCATCCCTCTGAAACTAACTAAGATGCAGCTTAAAAGTCCACTTCTCATTATAAAAAAGTGCAAGTCTATTACATCACATAAAAGTTGAAAATAAAAATGTCAATCTTGGATCTCAATAGGTACACCTAGCTGAACAAAAACCTCCAATCCTAATGAGCTCTTCCTATAGTTTATTTATACAAAAGGGTAGCTGAAGCATCTCCCTTGAAAATATGAATGGTTCCCTCCTTGATCTCGAAAATGGTGGATCTTGTCCTCCTTGATCTTCACTTGGACTAGGAGACACTCGGCTGCCAATGAACCTGAACTGGTGAGAGAGGATATGGTGATCCCAAGCCAAGTTTAGAGAGCTAAGGAGGTGGACAAACCCCCTAGATTCTCTCCATTGAGCCCCTGCATAGTAATATCCTAAAAAATTATTCATTTTCCTGCAATTAGACCACATTAAGCCACATACTATGACAAACACCTTTTACTCCTCTTACGAAGCATAATATAACAAGAAATGTGAATTAATGCAAGAAAAGGATAGTTTTAAGGCTAGAGGATGACATATTAATATTCAAAATGTACCTATTGATGGGACTCATCATCACCCCCTGCTGAAAGTGTTGCTCATCCTCTAAGCAACTCAGTCATCCATGTGCAGCTCTTTCATGGTCATGGTGGCCTCCCTAACATCCCAAGTCTCCTCAGATGGTTTCCTTCTTGGGGTTAAAAACCTGCATTCTTCTCTATTTTTGTCCATTCCTTCTGCTCTCTTGTTTCATATCTTCCTTCTTGTAAGCCAAACAACAAGGGTGGACCGAGCTTGAGTCCTAGCCACCTTACTTTCATCCTCCGCATGATCCTATTGTATAATGGTGTTATCTCCAAGGAATTCCTTAGCCTTTTAGGAGAGTGATATTCTCTGACCTATAGATTGTGGGGTAAGGCATGCCATCTCCTCTGGAAATCTCGCAGAATTTGCGTTCCTAACAACTTGAATGTTTCTTCAAAGTGTAGAATGGCTTGTTACTGGTTTATGTGCTAACGAAACATCATTGGAGATGAGGCCATGATTGCTAATGACATCCCTTGGGCTCACTAGTTCTGCCCTGATATACAATGGTTCCTTTTCTTCCTTTGTCATTAACCTTTTCACTTCCTCAGCTCTTGTATCCTCATGAGTCATCCAGGATGATAAAGCCATCAATTGCATATCTCCCAATCTTGCATTGGGATCCCAAAAATTCATATTTGTTAGAGTGAGGTTGTGCATGTAAAATTCAACCAATTTTTCTTTGTCTTCCATGTTAGCTTGGCTGCAAAATTCAATGAACTGTTTGTAATATTGAAAGGGTATAGATCCACATTGTGCCAATGTTTTTATTTGGAACTGTAGCCATTGTTCTTTGAGAAAGAGGTCACCAGGCTTTAATGGAGGTTTGCATTGAAATACTTCCATGGAGAGACTTGCCATGGTGGAAAATTGTATTTCTTTCTCCTGCAGCCTCTCTCTCAACCTCATGTTTTCTACCTGTAGCTACTCTTTCATTATATACTCTCTCATTCTTAGCTCACTTAATTCTTTTCTCATTTCAATGACCTTTTCTTCCATGAGGCCTACATCCTCTACCTTATTAGATTTAGCAATTTTCATCCACCTATGGGTTCTTCCTCTTTATATCTCTAGCTCATAAAGGAGTGGGACTATAATTTTTCATGGATAATCCTCCCTCCTTAAATGAATTTGTAGTAGGAGCTCAAGCTAGGTTGTGGGATAGGTTCTTGGAGCTCTTGTAGGTCTTTTCCAACAGTTTTTGAGGTGGTGGCTACCTCTTGTGAATCTTTCTTGGGCTCCTGTAGCTTCCCCTGTTCTACCTGTAGAAAATTCTTCCCCTCTCATAGCAAACCATGTCTCTCTTGTAGCTTCTATTTTTCCTCTTCCTCAAATGAAGATTGTGTCCATGGCTTCTTGAAGGTGATAGACCTAGTGGCAGGCCTACTCATAGGTGCTATGGGTGACTTTTTTTGGTACTACGAGGAGTGAATTCCTAAGTTTTCCCCTCACTAGGTCCTATTTCTTCCTGTTTTCTTGTTGACTCATCAATAATTATAAGAACCCTTGTAGGAGTTTGTGGATTTCCTTGTCTAATTCTAGTGCTCTTCCTGGTTCTAAAATAAATTTGACTTGGTCTTGATTGCTTCCTTTTGGGCTTGACAGGAGTGCCCAATGTAGCTAAGGTTGCAACCACTTCATGTTTAGTGTCTTCTGTTCCTTGGGGTGGAGAAGTATTCTCAGGGCTTATTATTTCTTCTCCTTTCTTCTCCTCCTCTTCTCCTTTCATCTTTGCTTCTCCTTCCTTTGTCTCTGCTGCCTCTTTCTATTTTGCCTTTGTTTCTTGTGTTCTTGCTGCCCCTTCCTCCTTTGTCTTTCTGTTTTATTCTCCTGACCTTGCTACCTCTTCCTCTTTTATATTTCCCCCTTATTCTTCCTCTGTTTTTCCCTCTCTTCCTCCAACACTAGAGGTTGGGGTTTCTCTTAGTGTGAGGGCTTGTGTTTCTATGAAAGTATCCCTATCCATGTCTACAAATTTGTTCCATAGGACAAGGATTCTCAAATGGTTTAGAGCATCTACCACTATCAATTTGATGAGGCCATGGTGAGCTAAATGCTGATGTTTTCCTTCCCTTAGCTTCTGACTCATCTCCATGATTGGCTGCAGAAGAAAATGAGGGACACTAAGAAAGGGGTAAGTTTGCCTTGAATCTCATCTCTTGGAGCAACCTGAAGTGGTAGGCATAAACTACACTTAATCTCCCTTCAAAAGATATGTATTTAAGTATATGGTAGGCTACCTCATCCCAAGGGTAAGGCATACTTTCTCTCCTCACTCCATTCTTGTCTTCTACAAGATTCTCTTTTGAAAGGAAGAAGTTTTTCCTAGCTGTGACACTTACTTGCTTGTCTTCTTTGCTCCATCTCATTCCTAGAGGAAAGGTGGTTACTCTACTGATAGTTTTGGACTAAGAGAAATGGCCAACCCTTTGACAACAATTGTGGCACTGTCTTCCCCTTGAGAGTGTAATGTTGTGGAAAATTCATGGGCAAGGTCATCATCATACCCCTTTAGTAGCTCAAAGAAACCCAACCATTAGTGGTTTCTGAAGATGTCAACTACAAGAGGGTGTTGGTGAATTCTCCTAGTGTCTGAGGGTTCCCTTCTATTAAATCCTCCCTCCATTTCTTCTCTATTACTCCTTGATGTTATGTAGGTGTGGAATTAAAAAAATTCAAGCTGTATTAGTGGTGAAATAATGAAATAAATAATGGTGAAGCAGTGGCGCAATGCTTAATGATAGTGAGGAAGAAGGGTGTTCAAAGTTATATTCACCAAGCTATTTATTTTATCTTAACCACATCAACTTCCAAAAGGATCCCCTACTGATCAATTGACTGCTATATGATCTTAATTTCTGGAAGAATGTCCATGAAATTAGGTGTAGAAACAAAGAAGGAGGGTATAACTTACTTCTTATTAGAGAAATTCTGGGTGTCTATGAAATTTTTGAGACACTATTAAGCCACCGTGACTCCTTTTTCTCGTCTCAATTCCTCATGTAGCTCCTCTCGGCCCTCTTGTAGGAATTGTAGGCCCACCTGCAACTTTCTCCTATAACACTATGCAGGTAGGGTTCAAAACTCCTCGGTGGCACTCTAGTTGCTCGATGCACTAGCTCGTCCTTCCTCCACCAATTTTTGGAATGAGTGATGGTGTAAATGGAGTCAAGCCAACACATAATATCCTTTTTTGGTTAAAATATTGGAGTGCTTTGGTGACTTGGAATTAACACAAGTTTCTTCTTTTGGACAATTGTGCCCACTAAATGTAATCATATCTCCCTCCTCGTGATTATCACCCCACTCTTGAAGGACACCGATTTTTTTTTTAGTATACATCTCCACGTTCCATGGGTGACTTAACTCACACTTGAATTTACTAGTCGAGGGTGGCCAAGTTCACTGGCCACCTCCAGCCTATTAAAACACCTTTTCTTTCTTAAAACACACTTTTGTCATTTTTATGTAGAGGGAGGAGGTTAGGGTTTCCATACCTGAGCCTAATTGTGGATCGATCTTATAAAGAGGCTTGCATATTGTATCTAGACCATACATCACTATGAATAAGATAGTTGAACTCTTAGACTTATTTCCTATGCGTTTTTTCATTTTTGATGCTGCCTTGACTATTGTGTTGCTGTGTGTTTGTGGGCGCCTCTTCTAACATCAAATCTATTGCTGCTAGTGGAAAGTCTAATTGAGAACAAGGTGTCTCTTGATGGCTCCAAACTGAGCTTCATCATCCCTTTTGGTGGTGGAAAGAAAACATAATATCAGTGGTTACTATGTGGCTATATAGGTTGCTACAAGAGGAGTTTCTTCCTGTAGCAGTCTCTTGTTCTCCCCTTTAAGTCTTCAGGTTGCATGAGGGATATGGGGGAGATGATGATGAATGATTAGGATATGGTTATAATCATGGAGAGTAGTGTAGGCATTGTAGAGATAGAAAATGATAACTTCTGTGTTTTTGTTTTTTTTAAGGCATGACAAAGTGGAGAAGTTGGAGAAAGCTTTTAGGGAAATGAGTGGATGGATGATGGATGGGTGATGGAAATGTCATAGGAGGACTCTCTTTACCATTTCTTAGAGTCAGGATGGTATTTTGGATTTTTTTTCTCCTCATATCTTCCTCCTATAGCTCCACAGGCTCCTCCTGTAGCAACACAGGCCTTTCCTGTAGCTGATGAGCGCCAGTATTGCAGCAAGGATGCGGCAACTCCTGGGCTACCAGCTTTACTTATCAACCCGGGGTTCGTACAAACTTGGAGGTGACAGTGCTGTATGCACAAGTAAAAGTGATGGTTTTTCCTATTATCACTGTTCAGCTGACGAGAGACCACTTGGGTTCCAAGCCAGACTTCTATGGAGTCATAAGAAGCTTGATTCTTTGATGGAAGAAAGGTAAATCTACTCTAAGAGAGTTACTCTACTGCATTAATGGAGAAGGTCAACATGTAATGCTAAATCACACCATTCCCTAATTAACCATTTAAGAAGCTAAGCTAGGCCTTAAATCAACATGAAACAAATGCTACTATCTAAGTTGCAGAAGTAAGAAGCATCAAACAACACTAATGTGCAAGTAAAGAGACTGACTAAATCTGTTTTTGCTTTTTTTCGTCTTTTTATGCAAAATCAAGTATGCAACTAATTGTTTTTGTGGATGTGGCAGGTGAATTAAGGATGTCTGAGGATGGCTGGAAGGGTTATGAAATGGTTGTATGGTGTGGAGGACCCCTGGGAGGCTTTGGTGACTTCTTAGAGGTTTCCCATCAATTCGGCCTCAAAACAGGCCGTTTCAGGAAAACCTACAGGATGTACAAGAAACCTACAAGATGATCCTATAAGAATTATAGGAAACCTACAAGATACAACCGAGATATAAATGTGAGGTGTTGGAGGTGATGGGAGGCTTAGGAAAGGTGTGTGATGGGTGGAATTGAGTGGGAGAAAGTCTAGGATCACTCAGGAGTCAATATCCAAGATAATAGATGGCTAGATTTGCTCAATGTGCTTGGGAGAATTTTTGTTGAAAATGATGAAAAGCTAGTGAAGGTGATAGTGAAAACAAGGGATGGCTAAGGTGGATGAAGTGGAAGGTGGCTACTGGCTATGAAGTCTTAGTCTCCTCCTGAAGCACCTTCTTTGCATAAAACATGTGTGTCTTCCAAAAAGCTATGCAATAAGATACATTTTCATAAACTAGAAAAGCATAATTAATGAATCAACTGCCTATACTATGCATGACGAAAGTTGCTGGAAGGAATGAAAGCATGAGTTAGATATACTGTAGAATTGGAGATGAAAAAGATGACAATGAAATCTACCTTGCAAAACTAACCAAATACTAAATTAAAGGCAACAAACTCCAAAGCTCATAAAATAAATAGAAAGATGTGTTTCTAGGGCTGCTTAAGGGTCCCTTCCTCAAGTCATGGTCCCAGAGGGAGGAAGTGAGGCCGAGACACCTACTAAAAACCTTGTGGTGATCCCTTTTCTCCTTGCTAACCTACTACTTGAAATAAGGCACAAATGGAAGCAAACTATTAAACAACCAATCTAATCTACACTACTTGTAATGGAAATGCATCTAAAAAGAAAATTAACAATGAAGCTATGAATCTACACTAAACATACATGTACAATAAAGAGGAGCCTTGGCTACTAGGGTTGGGCCCTAACCCAAGAGCTTCAGCCCTCTGAGTTAACTCAGTGCTGGCTCAAAACAAAACTCATTCTTATTACCAAAACAACAAATTACATCAAGAGAACTTTCACAAGTATTGCAGCTCGAAAATAGCTTAGAGTTTTACAATAAAAATCCGAATCCTACTGAGGCCCTAGGCCTCTCTACTTATACATCTGAAGTCCCCAACGACTTCCTTAAAATTAGGGAGGCTTGGCTCCCAAACTCGAGATAAACTGGTGCTTTGTCTCTCACTTGCTCGGCTGCCTTCTAGTCCTCATGATTTGGCTATTTGCACTTCGAGCTGATGTGATGAATGGAGGAATATTCAAATGGAGGAGTAGTGAATGAGGAGGATTTACCTCCTACAATCCCTCTCCCTTGTCCCATTCGAGTTTTGAGCTTAGTCTTCGCAAAAATTCCTTGATTTTATCCTTTAGTCCCGCATTCAATGCATATTAGTCCACAAAGCATAATATCCAACTCTAACTCACCTCATAAACAAAATATAATAAAAAACATGTAATAGGTTATGAGAAAAGTTGGTTTGACTAAGCTAGGAGGTGAATTAAGGACCATATAATTACCCAATGATGAGGCTCATCATCATCCCCCTATTGAAAGTGTTGCTCATCCTCTGAGCAACTTAATCAATATCCATATCCTTCATGGCTCTAGTGGCCTCTTTGACATCCCATGCTTCTGCTGTGGTCTCCTCTTCTTGTTCATAGAAGCCTGCTTTCTTTTCTACCTCCTCCCACTGCCTCTTCTCTTCTTCTTCCTTTCTCCCTTCTAGCATCCCTAAGAGTAGTGGTGGACTAAGTTTTAGGCCAATCCAATTGACCTTCAACCTTTGCATAGATTTCTTATACATAGGTGTCTTGTTTAGTGCCTCTCTCAACCTTTGAGGAGAGTGATACTCTCTTATCTTTAAGCTGTATGGCAGTGTGTTCCATCTCCTTAGGAAAGCATGTATGCTATCATCTCCTAGCAACCTAAACATGTCCTCAAAATGTGAAATTGCTTGCTATTGGGTAGCAAGATATCTAGGTGCCAGCTGAGGACCATTTTCAATCAAATTATGGGTATTGATGAGGGCCATGGGATTTGATTGTTCAACTCTAATCAAAAGAGGTTCCATTTTCTCTCTTGCCAATATTCTTTTCATCTATGCAGCCCTTGACTCCTCATGGTTCATCCATGATGCCAAAGCCATTAATTGTAAAACTCCTAGCTTGGCATTAGGGTCCCATATAGTCATGTCTATGAGGGCCATGTTGTGCAAATAAAACTCAGCCATTTTGGCCCTATCTTCTAGTGTACTTTGATCACAAAGATCAATAAATTGACTGTAGTCCTGAAATGGCATGGTGCCTCTCTGTGCTAGGGTCTTAATATGAATTTGCAGCCATTGTTCTTTGAGGTATAAAGCATAGGATTTAGATGGCATCCTACACTGGATTGCTTCCAAAGAGAGACTAGCTATACATGCCAATTGATTCTCTCTTTCCTGTAGCTTTCCCCTCAACCATGCGTTTTCTGTCTCTAATTGATTTATCATTATGGATTCTCTGTCCCTCAGGCCACTTAGCTCTCTGCCCATATCCTTGAGTTTCTCTTCGATGTGCCCAATGTCTTCCACCCCCTTTGATTTGGCAATCTGCATCCATCGGTGAGTTTTGGCCCTCTCTTTCTCAAGCTCGAAGAATAGTGGGATGGTAAATTTTTGAGGTATGACCCTGCCTCCCTCAATAAACCAATAATAGGAGTCCAGGTTAGGTTGGGGGTTGGGTTCTTTTATCTCTGGGTCCTCTTCTTTAGTTTCTTGCTGCTCCCTTACTTTCCTTTCCAATTTCTGTGCCTCCTGTAGGTTCAGTAGAGTATCCTATAGGAATGTTTTTGCTTCCTGTAGATGTTGCTGTGTATCTTGTAGGATTTCCTTTCCCTTTGAGGAAGTTGATCTAGTAGTAGGCTTTCTCACATAGGTGATAGGGGACTTAGGGGAAGGCATTTTATCCTTTTGTGTAGGAAAGTCTTCAATCATAATAGGAATTTTGGTTGCTGCTTGGGGCTTCCCCTGTTTTATTCTTGTGCTTTTTCTTGTCCTGAAATATAATGGGGTCTGCCTCTGTCTTTTTCCCTTTGGCTTTATTGAGGTGCTAAGAGCACTGAGGGAAGCTGTTGCCTCTCTCTCAGTGGCTTCTAAAGACACCCTAGGTAACTCCTCCTTGCTTTCTGTCCCCTCTTTTCCATTGCCTTCTTCCTCTATGTCCTTCCTATTTTCTTCTTCTTGTAGATCTTCATCTTCTCTATCAGTTTCCTCCTTAACATCATCATATGTTTCTTCATCTTCCTCCTTCTCTTCTCCATCTTCTTCTTAATCTTAATCATGTTCTTCTGTGTCATCTCCTTCTTCATCCATCTCATCCTCATCTCCTTCTGTATCTTCCTCTTCCTGCTTCACTTCCTCTTCACTGACAGTAGGATTAACATCATATGTGAGAGCTTTAATGTCATCCCCTGCTGGCATGTCTATGAAAACTGACCATGTTATAGGAGTTCTGAGGTTATGGAGGGAATCTTCTATAAGGATCCTAATTAACCCATGGTGAGCTAACTTTTGGGAATCTCCCTCCTTCACTTTGATGCTTGAGTCTATGAGTGATTGAAGCAGGAGGTATGGTATGTTGAGCCTTTGGTGAGTGGGTGTTTATGCTCCAAATATCAATTCTTCAAGGATCCTAAAATCACAGCCATAGACCACACTATCCTACCCTCACATGAAATGTATTTAATAATTTGGTATCTTACCTCATTCCATGGATATGGCAGACTTTCCCTCCATTTTTGTCCTCAGTGGGTTCCTCACCTTCTAAAAAGAATTTTCTTTTGGCAACCTAGCTATCTCATTTGTATTCTTTCCTCCATGGTATTCCTAGGGGAAGTGTGGTGAATTTGTCGATAAGCTCAGGGGTGAGATCTATAGACGGGCCCCTTATTACAATAGTGGCATGGATTCTGGTGAGTGGAGTGAGGGAGAGAGCAAATTCTTGAGCCACCTCATCATCATACCCTCTGAATTTTTCGAAAACCCCATCCAATTATGTCTTGTGAAGATTTCAAGCACTTGGGGGTGTTGTTGGATTCTCATAGTGTTGGTGGGCTCCCTCCTATTAAACCTTCCTATCATCTTGTTGGTGAAGTTTGAGGAGATGAGAGGGTTGAGACAATTTCAAATTCAGAACCAAAACAGAGATGACTGTGTATGTAATATCCTTACACAATTTCTAAATTCACTCAAACTTAGAGGATTTCTAGTTCAATTACTTGTAAAGAGGGATGTAATTACATATCCTACCTCTTTAGATTGTTTGCAGTGGCCAACTCCCGTGTTATCCCTTTTGAACTCTTCTATGCCAATCCTGTGGACAGTCTCTGTGTATCCTGTGCATGATCTTGTAGGAATTCCTGTGCAATCCTATAGGAATTCCTGTGCAGTAAAACGATGGATTTTTGCTTCCGGTGGGTTTCCTGGGTATGAGAGTGACCTGAGAGAGTGAGTTTCGAGGAAGTGAAATGCATGAATGCATGGGAATGATGTTTTATTTCCTCTTATGGTGATTCGGGGTGAGGTGGTGTGCTGGTAGCAAAGGTATGTTTCCATTTTTGGACCATTGGTCCCCACTACCACCTCATCATTCCCCACTCCTCGTAATTAGCTCCCACCTTATGCATCCGTAGTTTTAACCGCTTTTGTCCTACTCCTTCTCTGTCTTTGAGTTGACTGCAACCACATGTGAGAGGACACCCGATTGTGTATGTGTTGACTGAACGAAGGTGGCCAAGTTAACTGGCCACCTTTTCACTTATAAACCAACTATCTCGTAACCCTTACATTTTTTGACTACATGATGCATATGAGAGAGTGAGCGGGATACTTACCTGTGGTTCCAATGCTATGCTGCAGTTGTCAAAGACCAGAGGTGTTGCTGTGTGTATTTGCTGCATGCTATTCTTCTTCCTCCTCTTGCTGTCTGCTAATGGATTCTTTGTTTGTGCAGGTACCTATGGTTGAATATAGGATGTTGTTGTTTTGGAGCTCTTGGATCATCATGCTGAAGGCTTGTTGCTGGTATGATTGGTATTCTATGGGATAGGCTACTACAAGATTTCCTACAGGATGTCCTGTAGCTGCTTCTCCCTCAGAACTCTTTAATCATTCTTCTTGTTGGGGTTGTGAGGATGGTGACATGGATGGAAAGAAGGAATAGGAGTGTGGAGAGCAAGGAATATTCAGGTGATGCTCTTTATTCCTCCCTGTTTCCCTTTTTTCGAAGACTGGAAAAAAATACTCTTGAAACTGATTTTTTTTTTTTTAATGGTGAGTGCAAGGGTGATGATGGTGGACAAGTTATGGTTATTGAATGATGAAGAGGGTGAATTTCATTGGCCTAGAAAGTCATTTATTTTCCTTAGGACTGCTTCCTGTAGGATTTCTGGGTCACTGTAATTCCTACAAGATCATCCTGTAGGTTTTCAGGGGATCCTGTAGGAATACAGGGGATCCTGTAGAAAACATAATCCCTTCATAAACTGAAGCAATGGAGTGGAAAAAACGACAAAAATGATGGAGGAATGCATGGTAATGAGTGGAAAAATAAATATGTGAGTGATAGGGGTCTCTTTGTGATCCTCCTTTGCTCCTTTACCATCCTTCTTGCTGACCTGCAAATGGAAATTTCATGATTTTTTTTTTGAAAAACAATTAGGCTACCTCTGAGAGGTTTTCACCCTAGCTGTTTGCCTTGGGCCCCTCAAGAGAGGTTTTCAACTAGGGATATTTCTTATTCTCTCTCTCTCTCTCTCTCTCTTTTTTGACACCACTGATCCGCCTCAAGAGGTTTTCAACCCAATGATGGGACTCAGGCACCTCATGGAGGTTTTCACCTGAGTCCTTATTATTTTTTCTTTTTCTCAATGATTTGATGAGGGAGGAGCTGGAACTTGCTCCACTATCATCACTGTTTTATTGATATCATCAATGGAATCTTGTTTTGATAGAGGTCTCATGTAAATTTTCAATCAGTGTCCATTAACAAGCAAAGGAATGGCTTCTTCATCTATGGTTCTGATTTGCACTGAACCATTATCATGGCATCTTTCCACAACATAAGGTCCTAGCCATCTTGTACTTAACTTTCCCTTGAAGTATTTATACCTCAAATCATATAGCAATGCCTAATCACCTTTTTGAAATTGCTTCTCCTTGGTATTTTTATCATGCCAGATCTTCCTCTGAAGTTGAACTACCTTTGTATGTAGGAGGGCTTGCATTCTAAATTCATCCAAACCATTCAACTTGAACAATCTCTCTTTCTATGCACTATTGAGATCCAGATCTAGTAGGGTTTCCATCCTTAATGTGCTATACTCAAATTCAATGGACAACAATTCCTTTTTCCCATAGATCAACCCATAGGGTGTGAATCCAATGGTGGTCTTCCATGTGGTATTATAGGCCCAGGTGGCCTCAACTAGTCTATCTGCCCAATCCTTCCTGTTGCTGCTTACTACTTTGGTCAAGATGCCCTCCAGTGCTCTGTTGGTCACCTCCACTTGCCCATTAGCTTGTGGATGATAGGGAGTGGAGGTTCTATGCTTGATCTTGTGATGGCTGAGTAGGTCTTCAATCATGTTGGAGGTAAACTGGCTGCCTTGGTCTGTGACCAACTCTCTAGGGTACCCAAATTTGTAGAATACATTCTCCCTTAGGAACTTAGCCACCTTCTCCTCTGTTGCTGCCTTAATTGCCTTGGTTTCAGCCCACTTAGTCAAATAATCAGTGCACACAATAATATACTGTTTTTTCTTGGAAGGAGGGTCAATAGGTCCAATGAAGTCCATGCCCCACTTGTCAAATGGCTTGAAATTCACTTGAGGCTGCAGAGGCATTTCATCTCTTGGAGTAGGCCTTCCCATCCTTTGGCACCGATCACACTAACTAGTATATTTTCTCACATCCTGATGAAGAGTGGGCCAATAATAGCCTGCTTGTAACACTTTGAATGTTGTCCTCTTTATTGCAAAGTGACCTCCACAAGGCCCATCATGATAGGTCAGAAGGATGTCAAAGACTTCCTCCTCCCTGACACACCTTCTCAAGATTTGATCTGGGCCAAGTTTGAAGAGATTTCCCCTAATCCAAGTGAAGGGGGTGCTTTTCCTGACTATCTTGCTCTTTTCTTTGGAGTACAAGTTTGGTGGGAACTGTGTAGATACCAAATAGTTTGCTATATCAGCAAACCATGGAGAGAGAACTGAAATAGAAAATAAGTGCTCGTCCAGTAACTGGTCATCAACCATTCCTTCTTCACCTGCAGGAAAATTTACTCTAGAAAAAAAGTTTGCAACAACATTTTCCTTACTAGGCTTATCAACAATGGTTAGATCAAACTACTGTAATAAAAGTAACCATCCTGTAATTCAAGCATTCACATCTGGTTTGTTCATTAAATATTTGATTGCAACATGGTTAGTATGCACAAATGTTTGATGACCTGTAATATAATGTCTGAATTTGTTCAATGAATTCACAATAGCTAGGAGTTTATTTTCGGTCACTTTATAATTTAGTTCAACCTTTAATAAATTCTTGCTGATAAAATAGATAGCATAAGGCAGTTTTTCATCTACCTAACCTAGGTCTTCTCCTATGGTTTTGTGTGAGGCATCATCATGAATATGAAAGGGGAGGACCCAATTTGGGCCTCGGAGAATCGGGGTAGTGGTTAACTTATCCTTTAGGATGTCTAAGGCCTCTTGACATCTTTTTGACCATATAAAATTAGAGTCTTTGGCCAACAAACCAAATAAAGGAGATGCTAGCGTGCTGAAGTCCTTTATGAACCTTTGGTAGTATCCAGCTAACCCTAGGAAACTTCTGACATCTCTCTGCTTTTGAGGAGGTGGGACCCTTTGGATGATAACTATTTTGTTTGGGTCCACCTGCATTCCTTACTGAGATATTGAATTACCTAGCATAGTCCCTGCAGTCATTAAGAATTCACATTTTTTAGGACTAAGAGATAGGTTCATTTCAATGCAGTACTTTTCCTAGGTTAGATAGGGCTTCTTGAAAATCAAAGCCATAAGGTGTAAAATCATCCATATAAATCTCCACCACATCATGGACTAATTCGACGAAAATACTCAGGACTACTCTTTGGAAAGTGGTAGGAGCATTGCATAGGCCAAAATGATGGACCCTATAGGCAAAATTACCCCAAGGAAAAGTGAATGTGGTTTTATCCTGGTCTTTTGGGAAGATTTGGATTTGGTTGTACCCACTGAATCCATTTAGGAAAGAAAAAACCTTTTCCCTGCCAGGCCATCTAACACTTGCTCAATGAAGGATAGAGGAAAATGATCCTTCTTTGTGGCTTTGTTCAAATCCCTGTAATCGACACAAATTCTCCACTTACCATTTTTCTTGGGAACTAACACCAAAGGAGAGACCCACTCATTTTCAGAGATAGGGTAAATGAATCTTGAATCTAGCAGTTTTTGCAGTTCTTCTTTGACTATATATTTAAGAGCTAGATTCATCCTCCTTTGTGGTTGCCGGACTGGCTTGGAACCTTCTTTGATGTATATGTGGTGAGTACACACTGAGGGGTGTACTCCCTCCATTTCTTTGTAACTCCAAGTGAAGGATTCTAGATTTTCCTTTAGCATGTTATATAACTTCTCTTCTTGGAGAGCAGAAAGAGATGGATTGATTTTCAAGGTTCTCTTTAGGATGAATTCTATGGTTTTGACATGGAGTGGGTTGGAATCGGCCAAGCATAAGTCAATTGTATGATTGTTCTGGGTTTCCTTTACTATTTATTCTAAGGGCAATGAACTGAGAGTTGGACTTTGGAGTATGGGTTCAATCAAGTCATCTTCATCCTATTGTCCTCCTCCCATGGTTGCTTCTAAAGTATAAAGTTCGATGGAATAAAATTCATCTTCTTCCTCCTCCTCCAACCATAAAAGTCATGCTCTAGAGAAGGTTGAGCAGGAGGTTATAGGACTAACTGCTTGGACATATGCCCATTCTTGATGGTCATATTCCTAGCTCTGCAGCTAATGTAAGCATCGACAGTGGCCAACCATGGTCTCCCAAGGATGAGAGGGTAACCAGTAAGCTTAGCCTTAGGCTGGAGAAATAGGAAATCTGTAGGGTACTACCAAGAGTCAATGGAGACCATCATATCCTCCATAATTCCCTCAGGGGTTACTATGGAACAATCTGCAAGTTGCAGAACTGTTGTGGTCTTCCTCAATGAACCTTGGAGGTTGAGCTTGAGCATTGTGTCCTTGGTCATCACATTAATGGCAGCCCCAAGATCGATCAAAGTGTGTGGGCCAATGGTGTCATTGATGTGCACATCCACTACAGGGCTTCTAAGGTCTAAATATTTTGGATAGATTACCTACCCCAGCATTAAGTCGGATAGCTGCCCAATGAAATTAATGGTAGGGGCATCCCTTTTTCGCCTCCCTGGATGCTTGAATCAATTCTCCTTAATCAACTTATTGTAAATACGAACATCTTTTATTGCTTGGAGAAGTGGAATCTTTACACATAGATTTTTCAATTCTCCCAGAAGTTCAGTCTCTTCTGGGGTAGGCTGGAGTGGTTGGGTTAACCTCTTAGGAAAGGGTGGATTCACTTTAAGATTGCTTTCCTCTCTTTCTTCCTCAACCTCCCTAGGTGGAGGTGGAGGTTGGTTATCCAGGAGAACTCTCCCAGATCTCAGGTTAATCTCCTAGATTTCCACAACATAAGCTAGATATGATGTCTCTCCACTGTATACTTGTTGAGTTTGCCTGTTGTTCGGGTTCAGATTTGGCGGGTAGGCATCTAGGGTTGCTTGGGTGGAGAAAAGTGTGGGAGTTGTGGTTGGGCAGGTGGTGGAGGCAATAGAGATGGAGCATTGTTGTATTGGGGCCTCCACCCCTGGAGCGGTGCATTCCACTGAGGTTGTGGCAGAGCATAAGGTTGAAATGACTGGTTGGCTGGCTGGGAGTGATACTGAGATGCATAGGTCCAAGGAGGGGGTGTATACCAGGAAGGATGAGTAGGGGGTCCCCAAGAAGGTATGGCTGTGGTTTGGTTGGGGTTGTAATATGCATGGGACGACCCTTGCATGCCTTGCTGGTATGGTCTAGGCCCATGAGGTCTCCTTTGGTTAATGTAGCAGAGCTACTCAGTGACCCCTTTAGCTCCTTGATATACAACTTTGAGTCCAGGCAAAGAAGGACACTTGTCTATGGAGTGGTTGTTACACAAAATATTGTCACCATGACTTTCTGCAGTCAGTGTGAGTCTATCATCACTCATACTGTCCTCCTTTGCAAGTCTCAAACCTCAGCTCTTCATGTCAAGCTTTAAAAATGAGAGAAAGTCTTTGAAAATCTATAAACCTCTGGTTTTGCACTTTCTCTTACCATTACCTGCGGTCCCGCACCCCTTGGTCATGTTACTTGCGGACCTGCCCGCTTTGTCTCTAAAGGAGTGGGTGCGGACCCCTGTGAAAGTAAAAAAGGCGCAAGTTTATTCTTAAAAACTCACTTTGGGTTAATTCTGGATGCTTCTAGAAAGAATCTTGACGTGGATGGTTCGCTCCTAGGTGGTTCATGCATCCCATAACTAAAGGAGCTAACCCCTTGATGAGAGGAGCTTATCCCTTTGAAGGAGGGCTCTATCCCTTTGAAGGTGGACCTAGTAACTTCCCTCCTTTGCACTATAAATTAAGGAATTGGGCTGGTTGCTGGGGAAGTTGAAAGCTAAACATTTTTGAGGGTAAATGCTGTTGGAATTGAGACTTCCTAGTTAAGCTTGAGAGGAGAGATTACATACCTTTTGGCTTCATTGGGAAGGGAATGAAACTTGTCAAAGTAGAGGAGATTCTTGCTGGACCCTGGGAGGAGCTTGTACAACATCAAGTCACCAAGGTTGTAAAGTTCTTCTTTGATTAAAGTTAATACAATCAAATTCATTTTTCTCAATAAATTGTCTTCTATGATTTATGTTGGAGGGGTAAATCCCCTCTACGGATAGAGGCGATCCCTACTAGCCCAGAATGGGTCTAGCAACAATCAGTCAATGCTACTATGCAAGTTCCTAATTGCAATTAAACAAGAGGTAAAGAGCACCTACTTGGATTCCAGCGCTGTTGTTTGATGAAGAGATGCCACCTTCGCTCCTTCGCTCTGGCTGGTCACGATCCTCCGCGATCTCCGCGAATAGACACCTGCACACATGAAGAGGAAACAAACACAAGCGTGAAATCTAATAAAAGCAACCATACATCAGTCAGAAAGGATGTAATTCACATTAACCATTGCATAGACAAATGAGAATGGAACAATAATAGTAGTCATCTATTATTAATCAAGCAGAGAAGAGTACAACCAAATGTTCTGACGTTGGTATCCTTCTCAGGAGGGGCCAGTCAGCAAGTGTCTCAAGCATTCACCTTTGGAAATGATTCTCCCAAGACAAGAAAATCTCTCTCTCACATAAGCAACACAAAACAACCTTCCCTAAGCTATCAAGCACTTCCACACTTATCACACCAACTACCTATAGTAGCAGCAATCTGAGCACTATAAGCTCCACACAATCCAAGCTATTCCAAACTAGCTGCTCATGGTAATGGTGGAGGTTTATATAGGAGGAGGAGCCTCCTAAAAGGGTGGAAGGATGAGCTCATCTACAAGGGAAGTGGTTGCAAAGGGTCGAATAGACATGCCATAGAAGGGAGTCGATACTCACAAGGCCAACAACCAAGTCTGGAGTTATCTGGAAGGCTGGCTGTTGGAACAAATTCGCCAAAACTGGATTAGCGCGGGTGCATAACTGGTCTGGCGCGCTGACGTTGCAAAGACATAATGGAAAGGGCCATGTCAGCGCGGGTAAATACAAACAGAGTCTGCGCTGGTCATGAAATTCGATCAGCGTGGGAAAGTCGTGTGATTCCGCGCTGGCAGCGCATGCTGTCTGTTATAAAGCGCCAGTCATCGCGGATATTTTACAAATAGACGCGCTAATGAGGAAAACTTTGGGAAAGTGGGTTTTGGCCAGTTCAAAAGGCATGAACTTGATTATTGTGAATTCCTGACACAGTAGGGTGACTGACAGGGAGACATTGACAAATTACTGTGTAACAGATGCCCCCTAAAGCATGAAGACCGAGAGAGTGGGAGGGGTGAAATGCTTTACAACACTCGCCGAACTGGAACACCACCAGGAAGGACCGAATATCTCTGATAATCAAGTACATGCAGTCTAGGCATGGGCGCAGCCATCCGAAAGACATGCGAAAAGGTCTGTGGAATGGACGCAGCCACCCAGCTAAAGAGACCAGAATAATGATAAGGTATGGTCGCAGCCATCCATGAAGACTCAGGTATGGGCGCAGCCATCCATCAATGAGTCATGTAATGATCATCCACAAAATCGCAACCTGGACCATAACAGACAGAGATCCAGGGTCTTGCGCTCCGTCCCGACCCAAACAAAGTACAAGTCCAAGCATGTGAATACATGAGCTGAAGTCGAACATGCATGAACATCGTCTGATTACCAGTCAGTGATGAAAAACTGTTAACATACGCGATAGGTACCACCAATAATGACAATGGTCCTCAAGGTACTATAGGTACAATCTGCGGCGTGTGAGTCAATGAGCTGGTGTCGAACACCCGCAGAATCATCCGATCGGAGGCCAATAATGAAAACCTCACGTCGAACACGAAGAACCTGCCATTGAGGCATGCAGGCTCTAAGGCACCTGAAGGGAGTCTCTAAGTCACCTTCTCGGATAATGAGCTGAAGTCGACAGGAAGTGACCTTGACCGAAGGTGGGCCATGATGTTTCCCACATCATCGACACGAGACAGAGGTAAAATGATTTGTGTGAGATAGCAGATGAGGTTGTATTATGCAGAGGTCAACTTCTCTTGAACATATCGGCGGCACGACAGTGGATTTGGCAGTATTTGACATCAAATGGGCAGAGGGTGTGAAGATGACAACAATGAGCAAATGAGAGGTCAAATAGGATAACCCGTACCCACGGAGGTCAGTTGTGAAACAAAATGAGAAATTCCCACCCGACACGAATGCAGACCAGTGCCATGTTCAAGAGCGACATACTGCCGACGCGACAATTGCAGTTCCATTTTCCCCACCATTTCTGGCAGGTACCCCGGTTATTTTTGGATGACAAGCTTGACGGGGATAGCATATGCTTGAAGAGTGTCATTTCAACAATGCCTGATGTCATCAAGTGTTTAACGAGCCTGACAAAGGAAAAACTCGGCGTCTTTTCTTGTTTAGAGAGTCTGAAAAGACAGCGGAAAAGGAAACTCCAGGGGGGTCCTTTTTCGTAAAGTTGTGTCTCTCGAGCCCGAAAAAGTATAAAACAATGCTCGAAAGAACCGCCCGACCATTACGATCGAGGAGTACTTTTCGTAAATAGTGCCTTCGACCCAAAAAAGTAAAAAAGCGGTCGGAAACACGTCGTTTTAGAGCCAATAACGAGTGTGAAACGACAAACACCCGGCAATCTTTTTAAGTTA
Source organism: Pinus tabuliformis (assembly GCA_031772625.1). Taxonomy (NCBI): domain Eukaryota; kingdom Viridiplantae; phylum Streptophyta; class Pinopsida; order Pinales; family Pinaceae; genus Pinus; species Pinus tabuliformis. The sequence goes on along the minus strand of CM062817.1, from coordinate 1,092,204,651 downwards.
CACGGTCGGAAAAAGAGCTTAAAACGACCGCCTCTCGTTCCCTTTAACGAGCTGAAAGGAAGCTCGGCCATCTTTTCTCGTTTCATGTCGGAAAAGAGCTCAAAGACGACATTCTTTTGGGACCAAGTGTACTTAGGACCATTATGACTTCACCGTTTCTGAGAACCTGCACATTAAAAATACCCGCATAAATCCGTTCGACATGGTTAAAAACATAGTAAAACATGCATAAAGGCATAAGACATTGATAGAAGTGCTAAATCCATGGTAAAAGCATGACAAAACCCACATTTGTAAAATCTAACCAGTTTTACTATAAATAGAAGGGTAAATAGTCATTTTTACCATTGTTACCATATTGATCCTTTGAGAACGTTGTGAAGCTGCGAAGTTGACGGAGCGAATTCTTCCCCGTACGGACACCATTCATCGAACGGCTTGCTCCAGGTAGGTTCCCCTTGCCATGCGCTCTGTTTTGAGTCCTTTTTTAAGCATTTTGACGGTGGGAATTGGCCATTTGGCCGAATTCTTTGAACGTTGGTGCGCTCTCGGTCAGCGCGGATTTCCCGCTCGGGACCGCGCTGATCGATTTAAAATTACACGTACCACCTTTTGGGTCAGCGCGGAAAACACGTGTGCTTCCGCGCTGACCCAATGAAAAAACACAGGGGCGCTATTTTCAGCGCGACTGTTTTTAAAACAGTCGCGCTGGCGCGTAAAAGTTTGATTTTTTACAAAATGAACGTACAATTTCCCACAAACAACATTCTAATGTTTCTTCATGGCTTTGTAGGGCACAATGGCTTTTGTATGGCAAGAGAGAGCCCATGATAACGAAGATATAGCCGCATATGCACTTGCCGAATGCCGGAATGCAATGCGGGCATGCAGTTTCCTGAAGTTCTTCCTGACTCCGCGCCTGAGGGCGCAACCTGACTTGCTGGAGTTCCTGATCAGAGCTTGGAACCCCATAGACGGGAAATTCACCATCCGCGGCCAAGACATCGAGTTCAACACCTTGGATATCTATTTCTTGACTGGTTTGTCGCGCCGGGGTCAGAGGCCCATCCTGGAGGGGCAGCGACCCAGCGGTGAGACTCTGGACCAGCTGATGGCTAGAGTATGCCCAGGAGCTGAAAAGACACGGAGCGGGAAGGTTGGTATCCCGACAGTGCGAGACATGCCTCTCCGCACGATACTCTTCCTAGTGACACGGGCAGCGGGTTCCTTGGCCAATCATGAGGCCTCGAAGAACCAACTGTTGTTAGCTCTGGAGTGCCTACAACCCACCATCTTTGACTGGGCGACTGCTGTGACCACTAGCATGAAGAGGCAACTAAGCAACTGCCGTCGTGGAGAGACGAAGCAGTTTGCGTATGGGTCGCTTCTTCTTCCGCTCATGCTGGAGCGGGTGCCAGCTTTACAGTTACAGACGATGGTTGTGGACCCACCTAGAGGTCCCCGGGAGACGAGGGCCAGCCGATGGGCCCGTGTCATGCCACGTGGAGGTGGAGGCCGTCCAGTATCTTGGGGAGTGTATTTCAGAGAGTGGCTGGACCGCCAGGTTGTCATTGTGGAGGACTGGCCATATGCCGGCATGGACTTCCGCAATGATCCTGACATGCCACTGCCCGCAGGAGAGCATTGGGACGACGGAGGTATGATACTTGATCTTTTCCAATATTTTTTAGCATTTTTTATTTTTCATGTACATGTCTTAATAAATGTCACTGTATGCAGATGTGGGACCTGTGAGACCCATTGGCCTAGCCCCAACGGCACGGAGAGAGGGGCAAGGAGCTGGAGCCCTGGCCTTGGTTCCTCCAGGAGTGGATACGTCGGAGACTGTGGCCCGCAACCTTGAGGGTTTGCTGGAGGGAGTGCCGGATTACCAGGGGGTCGAGGAGGTCCCTATAGAGCATCAGATCCACACAGTGGGGGTGGCACCCAGGATGCACCGCCTTTTGAGGCGGGTGGCACGAGCAGCTGTATGCTACAGAGAGCATAACCCAGCACACTAGTCGCCTAGGTTTACTTCCACTGATGTTTTGAGAGACATATGTCTCGGATGTACTGAGGACAGTGACTCTATTTTTGACATACACACTTATTTTTGAGCGCCTTAGTGCGCCACACGATATATATATATATATACCGATTTTTGGATGGATCTTGTTACATATGATGATGTTTTGTTTATGCTATGCAAATGTTCAGTACAAATGTAATCTTATGTATGAATTGCACAACACATGACCCATATATTTTAATTTTTTAAATGCAAGCTTAAAAGCACACACGGCACGCATGCAAACTATGCTTGGGAAATATCTTATTTACATATGCTTTACTCTATTATGCTTTCTATGTTTTCTTGTATGATGTTTATCTATTTCGCAAATGTCTGTCTAACACATGATTTGCCAATGCATCAGTCAACGTGTTTAATCGTCTCGAAATATGTTGATATGTAATATAGTCAAAATTCCTTTCTAACAATCTGACACGTAGATACAACCTTAGGATACGTTGGTCTCTGACGGAATATCGCCCGTTGAGTTGATGAACGACAAGCTGGGAGTCCAGGTTTACCATCATTGCACGAATGCCGAGATCAACTGCTTCGGCTAGTAGCTCAATTACGGCACTGTATTCGGCAACATTATTAGTGGTATGACCGAGGCAGACTCCTTGAAGATCTAGCAACTCTCCGTGAGGATCATAGATTGCCCACGCCGCAGAAGACAAATTGCAAGTACTACGGCAGGCGCCATCAGCGAAACCAACATAAGGTGCACTAGACATCTGCACAAGAAGGAGAAAACACAATAAGAAGCAAACATGCCTTCACACCAAAGCAAAACATGAAATCATGCACACAAAGCACACTAAACACGCGTATGTACAAACTGAGTGCACGAAGTCATGCATAATATTTCTTCAAATATAGCCCGTTGCGGGGCTTGTCAAGAGGATTTCCTTCGTAATCAATCAACTCATATGCGCCCTTTTGTAAAACTCTTTTCACGATATAGGGACCTAACCACATGGATTCGAGTTTTCCTGCCCCCAGCTTATCTTTAGCTTGATTGTAGGGCAGTACTAGATCTCCCTCAACGAAGGAACGAGGATGGATGTTCTGATCAAAGTGAGCCTTGACTCTCTTTTTTTGCGCTTCGATAGCCAAAGAAGCTAAACGACGAGTTTCGTCTAACCGTTCTAGGTAAAGAAGCCGTTCCTCCACCGGAGTGGTGTTGGGAAGCAACTCGACAGCTAATTTCAACGAAGGAATCTCACATTCGACGGGAAGGGTGGCCTCCAGTCCGTAAACCAACTGAAACGGAGTGAAACCGGTGGCGTCCTTCATAGAAGTCCGGTAGGCCCACAAGGCTGGGAACAACATCAGATGCCAATTAGACTTGTGCGTATTGACGGTGCGTTGAAGCATAGTGATCAAAACTTTGTTCACGGCCTCGACTTGACCGTTAGATTGTGGATAGTACGGTGTCGAACTATCTTGACGCAAGCCTAGTTGGGTCATTAGTTCCGTCATCATGTGATTACGGAAATTCTTTTCGTGATCCGTGACAATAGCCTGAGGGACTCCGAAACGAGTAATAACATGATTGAATAAAAACTGCGCCGCTGTGTAACCGTCTTCGTTCAGTGTAGGCATCGCTTCGGCCCACTTGGTGAAATAATCCACGACAACGATGATGTACCCATGACCCCCGGCCGAACGAGGGTTACAGGACGTATAATCGATGCCCCATTTGGCAAATGGACCTACGGTGACAACAGGGTGCAGTGGTGCAGGGGGAGCACGCATCTTCCGGTGGTATACTTGGCATTCATGGCATGCGCGAACGGCAAGAATGCAATATTTGAAGATAGAAGGCCAGAAGTAACCAGCACGGAGAATTTTCTGGGCGGTAGCATAGTCGGACATGTGACCGCCACAAGCACCAGAGTGGCAGTCATTCAACACCCGCTCAGCTTCCTCGAGAGTCAAACATCGGCGAAGAACAGAATCAATGCCGAGGCGGTACAGGGTATCGCCCAAAATGCGATAGGGTTGAGCTTGGTGACGAATTCGCCGTCGAGCATCTTTCGATACATTTGGATGGAAGGAAGACGTCTGTAAGTATACGATAATGTCCCCGTACCACGGGTCGAGGGTGCTGATGAGAAACAATGTTTCATCCGGAATATGCTCCTCCGGACGAGATGGTGCAGAGTGAGATGGTAAGGAACAGAGCAGTTCAGCAAAGACCAGAGATTTCTTAGACTTGGCCGCAGTGAATTCCAAGTCGAACTCTTGGAGGATGACAATCCACTTCGAGTATTTGCCCCCCAGCAGCTGACGCGACAAAATGTAGGTCATGGGGTTGCAGTCAGAGATCACGGTCGTTGTGCGCAACAGGATATAATGCCGGAATCGTTGGACGGCGCAGACAGCTGCCAATGCCAACTTTTGGACATGTGCGTAGCGAGTTTCCGTATCCAGAAGGTTGCGACTAAGATAATAGATAACGTGCTCGGTGCCGGCATCATCATCCTGCACTAGAACCATGCCGATGGTGGTGTCAGCGGCAGCTAGATAGAGAGTGTAATCACAGTGGTAGTTCGGAGGTCTTAAGAGCGGAGCTGAGAGAAGAAGGTCTTTAAGGCGCTCGAAAGATTCCTGGGCGATAGCATCCCAGCGAAAGGGGGTGTCTCGCTTTAATAACCGTGTGAAACCCTTAGCCACCTCGGCATAATTCGGAATGAATCGTCTGAGAAAATTAGCTTTACCCTGCAAGCTCTGCAATTGCTGCAAAGAGGCAGGGGGAGGAAGATTCAAAATGGCCTCGACTTTGAGGGATCCAGACGGATGCCTTCCCGGGAGACGATGAACCCGAGTAGTCGGCCAGATTCTACGCAGAAGACACACTTATGCGGATTGAGTCGAATACGGTAGTGTCGACAGCGGAGAAAAATTTCGCGTAGATGAGATGGATGGTCTTGACGCTTAGATGAATGAGCTGGGAGGTCATCCAGGTAAGGCTGTACGATGTGTCGAATATCATGAAAAGCATATGACATCGCATGCTGGAAAGTGGCACTGGCATTTTTGAGACCGAAAGGGAGCTTCTTATAAGCGAAGGTGCCCCAAGGACAAATGAAAGCTGTCTTATGCTGGTCTGCAGGGGCTATGTTGATCTGGTTGTAGCCAGAAAAGCCGTCCATAAACGAATAAATCTCACTCCCTGCGCAGTCATCAATAAGCTAATCAATGAAAGGCGTAGGAAAGTTATCTTTTGGACAGGCACGATTAATATCGCGGTAATCAACACAGACTCGGATAGTGCCCTGCTTTTTATTCACAGGGACTATATTGGACACCCACTCTGTGAGGGGGATGGCATAGATGAAACCAGCTCGGAGAAGATTTTCGACTTCGGCCTTGATGGCTGCAGCCTTTCGAGGGTGCACTGGACGTAAGCGCTGACGAACAGGCTTAGCGCCTGGATAAGTAGGTATTTCGTGCACCACAATACTAGGGTCAATTCCGGGCATTTCCTCGTAAGACCATGCGAAGACATCACGGAATTGACGAAATAAAGCAGTATAAAGTTGAACTTCCTCAGGAGTACACGTGACCCCTATGAAAATATTCTCGACAATCCCTGGTGTGACAGAGATGTCGATAGGCTGGGTTTGCGTGATGTTACCCATATTGCCCTCCGAAGACACTTGGTATAGCTGGACAGGTGTTTGGAGGGGCGGAGATGGGACATATGAAGCAAACCGCTCGAGACATGCAACCATTTCCGAATGTGGAAGGAGAAACGAAGAGCGATGGTGGTGATCTGACCAAGGGAGCTCTTTGAGAGACATAGTCTCTATGATGGCCTCGTCAGAGGGAAATGTTTCCTTCAGGGGATCCGAAGTGGCCTCATCACCCAGCCAAGGGAAATGATCATATGAATCAGGAACACTGCTTAAAGGAGCAGGTTCAGGAGGGGGAGCCGATGCAGCGACAATCTCGATGTAGTTGAGCTCGGCAGGGCTCAACGGCATCATATCACCCCAAGAGTCTTCCTAATTCAAGGGAGGAAGAACCCATGGATCAGAACGTACTGAAATCATGTTAACAGGGGCGAGATTCGGAGGTGGAAGGGGAAAGACTCCCATTAAGGAGGGATCTTTAAACAATCCGGCACCCACGCTCACTAATGACTTGGAGGTATGCTCCACAAATGGCACATTTCCTTCAGAAGAAGAAGCAAAAAAGGACAGCTGGTCCACCGTGACGATTCTTCCTTGATGAGGGAAGCGAACGACACGGAACAAGGAGGAAGCCACGGCTTGCATGGCGTATGTCCAGCTTCGTCCAAGGAGGAGGTTGTAAGTGAGATTAGCGTCAACGACTTCAACCTCTACCTCTACGGTTTTCCCTTCTAAAGAGATAGGCAATCGTGGGAGGATACCATATGGACGAGATTCTCTTCCATCGAAAGCTTCCAGGGTCGTAGGAGACTGGCTCAGAGCAGGAGAACCAATAGCCTTCCAGCAAGCAACAGACATGATGCAGGTCGAGGCACCCTCATCAATGACTGTACGGTGAATCGTTTTGCCATTGATGAGGACCTGTATAAGGAAAGCCACTTGGTGAGGCAGTCTCTGTGTGAAACCCTCGAGATCAAAAGAAATTAAATCCGAATCTGCCGGGTCAATGCCACCAATGGCTGATAGCAAGGACTTCCTCTGGGAGGGGCAGCTCTGGAGGACTTCTAACGCGGAAATAGCAGACGGAGCCTGAGCTAAGTCCTCGACAATGCTATAGTGCTGGGTAGCACGAGCATTGGGGTTATAAGATGACTTTCTGAGTACACCTTTGGGAGGGGGTCATGGGATCGTCTCAGTGCTGGGCCGTTCGATGTGAAGGGGACCAGAACTGGACGGAGGAGCGTTGGAGGGAACCTCTGGCTCTTTCCCGGCTTGAGATGGATAATCTTTCGCTCGAGTTGAAACATGGATGGGGATCGTTCCAACCATGAACACTTGAGAACCGAACGAGGAAGAGGATTGAGAGGGATCTGCCACCATTTGGGTTTGCTGGGAAGGGAAAGGCTCTTTTAGCACAGCAGGAGGCCCCGGAGCACCTTTCAAAAGTCGACTAACCTCGGACCGCCTTGGGCAATCCTTGGTGTAGTGATCCTCATCGCAGATGAGACAAGGATACTTAGGTTTCCGTTTAGCTCCTTCCTCGGAGGGAGGCTTAGGAGGATCCTGTTTGGGCTGTCCAGATTTATCTTTAGCTTTCCCTTTCTTTTTCCCTTTCGAGGATTTGTCCGCTGTGGTGGACTGAACGACGTTTACCTCGGAGGTACTCCCAGAAATTGATTGGCCCTGAGAAGCATTTTCGTTAGAGGCGTTCTGTTTCTGCTTCCCGGGGTTCACGGCCGATTTCTTTGATGACGAATTCACAGAACCAATGACTCCATCAACAGAAGGCTTTGGTGGAGCTTTGGGCTGTCCAGGCCTCGGGGCATCTGGCAAATACTCATACAAAGTACCCGACTGAGAGTACACTAAGTCGAGGTACTGAGCTCGCGCGATTGCTTGCTCTTCAGTTACACACGCTCCCATTGTGATGTCTTTTGCAATCTTAGGGACAAAGGAAGTCGTGAACCAATCGGTCAGGAGTTGATCAGGAATCCAAAATTTGATCAAGCGACGACGCCTTCTCCATTCATGTATATGATCAGAGATGTGTGTAGCCGTATCCTGTTTGAGAGACGTGAGGAGATGTGTCCCAGTCTCGTACCGAATAGGTAACTGAAAATGAGTCAAGAAGGCCATAGCCAACGAGTTAAAATCTTGAAACATGCCGCGATTTAGCTCGATGTACCACTTAGCGGCTGAACCAGTGAGAGTTCTCTGAAAGAGGCGAAGCCGGATAGAATCATCAAGCCATGAGTTCGATGAACACCAAAGGTGATAAGTCATTACATGGGCCTGAGGGTCTTCACCAGCTTTTCCATCAAACTTTGGACAATCACCTAGTATTTTGGTTGGAACCGGTGGCCAATATGGATTATGCAAAATAGGATCATTTGTTAACTTGGACACGTCAGGCAGTTCCAACGTCACTAAGAATGGTAACTGAGGGTTAAAGGACATTTGTGGCTGTGGATTCGAGGCGACATTAGGGTTCCAACCAGATGGTGGTTGCCCCCACGAACTCTGTCCAGACGGACCTGGCCCAAAAGGGCCTGGCGCGTAAGAACTTTGTCCCGATGGACCTGGCCCAAAAGGGCCTGGCGCATAGGGACCTTGTCCGTAGGGGTTCTGTCCATACGGATTCTGGCCATATGCGGACGGCTGCCCCTGTGTCTGCCCCCCAGCTCCCCATGTATTAGCAACTTGCCCTACAGGTGCAGCATACTGATAATTTTGGTAAGGAGTGACCTGTGGCTGTTGATAATTTTGATAAGGAGCAAATTGAGTTTGCCCCTGGGGTTGCTGGTAGCCATATGGTTGCTGGGCCCCATACTGAGCCTGATAGGGAGGCTGCATCTGGTAAGAAGGTTGAGGCTATGGCCCACCTTGCATTTGATAACCCGTTTGAGTTTGAGGCCCAGAATAATGTTCTTGAACCGGCTGGGCTTGGATCATCTGGCCCGAAGGTTGACTTGGTTGGATTTGAGATGGACCTGGTTGGCCAGCAGGATGGGCTTGCTGGGTACCAGGTTGTCCGTGGACCACCAAGGGTTGTCCTTGCGGAACGGATGACTGAGCCGGCTGGACAGCTGGTTGACCAGCTTGTCCAGATGGATGATTAGGGCGGACAGCGGGTTGACCTTACTGCATAGAAGGTTGGCCCGTCTGCCCCCCAGGGTGCACAGACTGAACAGAGGGCTGGCCTTGCTGTATAGCGGGCTGCCCCCCTTGGTGCATAGGCTGAGCAGTGGGTTGGCCTGGCTGTATAGCAGGCTGCCCCCCTTGCCCGGAAGGATGCATGGATTGAGCAGTGGGTTGACCCTGCTGAACGTAGGGTTGCCCACCCTACCCAGAAAGATGACCAGACTGGGCAGTAGGTTGGCCCTGCTGTAAGTAAGGTTGCCCTCCCTGCCCAAGAGGATATCCCTGCTGGACTGCTGGTTGATTTTGAGGAGTATAAACTTGCCCAGTTTGTCCAGATGGGTACCCTTGCTGGAAACCGGGTTGGCCTTGTTGAATGTAAGGCTGCCCTGGTTGTCTAGTTGGGTAACCTTGCTGGGTACCAGGTTGCCCTGGATATCCAGTAGGTTGACTCTGATACGAAAACGACGGACCCCCAACGGCCGAGGGTTGTCCCTGTGGGCCCCCAGATTGTCCTGGGTAAGGCGGGCCATAAAGTGGTTGCCCTTGAGGGGTTTGCACATAAGGCGGCTGGCCTTGATTGGGTGGTCCTTGGGGCTGTCCGGGAGGATTCCGGCGCCCTCGAAAGGTATGAGTAACGGGATCATACGTAACATCGAACGGTGCCAAGTTCTCAACAAAAGGTTGACGAGGCAGGGATGAAACGTTCTCGAGGTACTGACCATTAGCATCATAATAAAAGAGTGGACCTTGGTAATCTAGGTCCACAATGGGCTGCCCGTGGGCGTCATACGACCCTGCTCCTGGAACACCACCAGAAGAGGGCTGAGCATTTTGCGCAGGATCAATGACTCTAGACGAAACCCCTGGCTGGCCCTGACTGTAAGAAGGACCAGCTCCAGGGTTTGTAGATGAGGATGCTGTCACAGCACTGACGACCGGAGTCGAATGCGCTACACAAACGGTTGGATTGGTAGGAACTGAGGTAACAGGCGTATTAAGACCTGAAGTAACAGGTGTATTGAGAGGTCGCGAAATAAAGGGCCCCGTGGTGGCAATAAGACTAGGATCCCATATAGTCGTAGAAGTAGTTCTAGCAGCTATCCTATCCCTCACTGACTGATATCGTGGAGGGAGTGGAGAGGTAGCCGGGATCGGAGTTTCAATGTCTGTCACCACGGGTGTCTCACCTGTGCTGGAAGATGTCTCATCCATGGGGGAAGTAGACATCGGGGACGACATACCGAGAGGAGTACGAGGGGTATAATCGCTGTCAGGCTCCCAGATTGGATTCCAATCTTCTATGTAATCTTCGTCACCTGGGGCACGTACGTTGATAGGCTGGATACTCGGAACGATGGGAAGAGTACCGCTTACAACTGGTACCTCTGGAGCAACAGAAGATGGAGAACCTTGATCACTCAGACCGGGAGTTGACGGGTCAGCCAGGATGACAAGACCCCTTAGAAAACCTAAAGAAACTAACGATAAAGACCCTACTCAAAGCTAACACACACAAGATCTAACCAGGTGATGTTATCGTGGCCGAATTAATTTTAAGACACAAGAACCAAACTTGACCTTTTCATGTTTCAAGAGTCGAGAAAAGGACGAAAAGATGACTCCAGTCTCCTTCGAATGTTTAATGAGCACGAAGTGACAAGACGCTCACAGGCACCTTTTCATTTAGGGAGTCCGAAAAGGATCAAAAGTGACTGCTCTGGAGACTCTAGGTATAGGGTTTACCAGGCGACCCGTAAAACTGCTTATACACCTTAGCAATCGTATGAGAGCCAAGGACTTTCCGTACTGCAGTCAATCTTCCCGAATGCTGTGTTCGGTGCGTTACGGTTCACAAGGCGGCAGACTCGGCTTCCTATGGATAAAGGATAAAAGCCTAGTGGGGTCTCCCTATATATGCGACGGTACGTGGGAGCACAGTCCGTGTTAGACCACTATCGAGTCACAGAAGGAGGAATCACCCAACCATAATGTGAAACAATAGTGACTATGTTTAAAGACGCCGGAACACGTCTCTAACCTAGACCTCTAGATATTTGCGTTTAGTTCCAATGCATTTTTAGATTCATTCGGTTCATTTTATGGTTGATCTTGAAATTAAGTTTCGATTTCAGGCCCTATCGTGTGTTCTCTCACAATTACCTAGATGCAAACTACATGCCAAAGAATACCATTTTGTTCGATGAATTCTAGCTATGAGAAGGTAAAGAATTTTTGATCAAACAAAACGAACACGAGCAATCAAACAACCTAATGCAGCTAAAAGCAAGGAAAGGAAACTTTTCTTTTGAAAATGCGAATCAATGAAATGTTCTTTTCCTTTTCAATTCTCGAAAGCAAAGCTACTAGTTTGATTTTCTTTCAATGGCACAAAGCATCCAAATGAATTTTGAGGAACAGGAACACCAAGCAAATCACTTAATGAAAGCATACAAAGTTCCCAAAACACCCAAAAAAGATCTCCAAATCAAAAGGAAAAACCAAGTTGCGCACGAGCTATGTGATCTAAGCTCGGTAAGACAAACAGGAATTCCAACAAGGAGGAAGCACAAACCCCTCGGAAACACAACCAAAAACACTTCAATAATCACTGAACAAGTGTAAAAAACAAATCTGAAATTGGCTGGTCAAAAAAGAGAACAAGATCCCTACGGAAGGCTTGACACACACACGGCCACTAGATGCCCTAGGGCTAGAGTGCGAAATCAATGGAGAAAAGAAAACACCCGGAGGATAAGAGTTCCAACCAGTCAATTAGAGATTCAACACAATCCAGCAAGTGTAACAGTGATGGCCGAAGTACAAACCAAGCAGCGAAAGCAAAAAGGAAGGTATTCACAAAACCGAAAAATGAGCAAAAACGAAACCCTGTGGAACAAGACTTCGCAAACAAGTAGCTCAGAGTTCAGGTAATGAAAAACAAGTCATAGACCAAGTGGAGAGAAGAGGGGAAAGCCAAAGCAACAGGTTCAGGAGGCTAATTTGGACAAAAATGAACTCTACAGGATCAGCGCGGGTAGCCTTCAGCAACTCGGCGCTGACAAGAGAAGGCCTGTAGCAACTTTGCGCCGTCAGCGCGGAAGTACATGGATTAAGCGCGCTGTCTCAAAAATGAGGTCAGCGCGACTGTTAGTCGTACAGGAGCGATGACAGGGAAAACAAAGAAGCAGGTATGCGACGTCAGCGCGTCTGTCTTGAATTAAACCGCGCTGAGGGTAAAAACGAGTAGATTCAAAAGCAAAAACTCCCAAACCAAAGGTAGAAACCCTTTCAACAATTAAGACACTTCCCAAATGGACCCAGGAAGCCTACAAGCAGAGAAACAATCCCCAAATCCCAAAAATAGAGAGCAATCAAATTCAAACACAAGAATGGACACAAGAGACAAAAGGCTGATCCCCGGCGGAGTCGCCAAATTGTTGGAGAGGTAAATCCCCTCTACGGATAGAGGCGATCCCTACTAGCCCAGAATGGGTCTAACAACAATCAGTCAATGCTACTATGCAAGTCCCTAATTGCAATTAAACAAGAGGTAAAGAGCACCTACTTGGATTCCAACGCTGTTGTTTGATGAAGAGATCCCACCTTCGCTCCTTCGCTCTGGCTGGTCACGATCCTCCGCGATCTCCGCGAATAGACACCTGCACACACGAAGAGGAAACAAACACAAGCGTGAAATCTAATAAAAGCAACCATACATCAGTCAGAAAGGATGTAATTCACATTAACCATTGCATAGACAAATGAGAATGGAACAATAATAGTAGTCATCTATTATTAATCAAGCAGAGAAGAGTACAACCAAATGTTCTGACGTCGGTATCCTTCTCAGGAGGGGCCAGTCAGCAAGTGTCTCAAGCATTCACCTTTGGAAATGATTCTCCCAAGACAAGAAAATCTCTCTCTCACATAAGCAACACAAAACAACCTTCCCTAAGCTATCAAGCACTTCCACACTTATCACACCAACTACCTATAGTAGCAGCAATCTGAGCACTATAAGCTCCACACAATCCAAGCTATTCCAAACTAGCTGCTCATGGTAATGGTGGAGGTTTATATAGGAGGAGGAGCCTCCTAAAAGGGTGGAAGGATGAGCTCATCTACAAGGGAAGTGGTTGCAAAGGGTCGAACAGACATGCCATAGAAGGGAGTCGATACTCACAAGGCCAACAACCAAGTCTGGAGTTATCTGGAAGGCTGGCTGTTGGAACAAATTCGCCAAAACTGGATCAGCGCGAGTGCATAACTGGTCTGGCGCGCTGACGTCGCAAAGACATAATGGAAAGGGCCATGTCAGCGAGGGTAAATACAAACAGAGGCTGCGCTGGTCATGAAATTCGATCAGCGCGGGAAAGTCGTGTGCTTCCGCGCTGGCAGCGCATGCTGTCTGTTATAAAGCGCCAGTCATCGCGGATATTTTAGAAACAGACGCGCTGATGAGGAAAACTTTGGGAAAGTGGGTTTTGACCAGTTCACAAGGCATGAACTTGATTATTGTGAATTCCTGACACAGTAGGGTGACTGACAGGGAGACAGTGACAAATTACTGTGTAACAATTTATTTCATGAATTCCTTGGTCATCATGATAAATATGCTTTTTTATATTGGCTATGCAGGTGCTATTTAATATGTGTGCTTGTTTGTGTTTGCAGATTCTTTACAAAGGAGCTCATTTGGATCAACGGAGCGTGGCTTCCACAAACTAGCACTGGACCCGAGGTAGGCCTAAAACACCTAGTAACCTTTATTTATAAATCGCATATTTAGAGAAAGATAGAATTTGTTTGGTTTGCTTGTCGCTAGATATCATTAGATACTAGGGAGATCGATCTTGTCCGCAAGAATGATTCATCCGCCCGACAAAATGGCGACTCCATTGGGGACTTGAGTTTTTGGTTTTTGCCTTTGCTTTTACTTTGACTTGAGAAACTGTTTCTCTGTTTCTGGTTTTTTCTTGTTGTGTGTGGGATTGGGTAGGTTCTATAGATCTTGAATTATTTTTTGTTTTTCACGCTTTTGGAAGAGGACCGCACCCTCTGTTTGTAACACAGTGTGAACATCCCCACACTTTTGCTTTACACACAGAGCGGTACCACACCTAGGTATACTGGGGGCCTACGGACCCTATCAAAATTTTGAAAAACTTGAAATTTTCTCATTCAGTCAGCTTAGGATTTGTTTATATGTTTTAGCCTCTGCCCAGATCTGCACGTGTCTTGTCAGAAACTTTTCGTAGGTTAATTCCATTGCCATTTAGGTTTTAGGTTGTTGACACCTAATCCTCACGATTGGGTGAATTTATGTAAATAGTTAAATTAGGAATGTGAATAGTCATCAGGAGATGAACTGAGCAGTCACACCCTTTGTATATAACAATAGCATACCTAATGAAATAGAATGAATCAGTTTTACTGCCTATTGGAGATACTGCCTGACCTGACATGGTATCAGAGCCAGCCATTTTTTTAGCCTTTGTGCCCCTTGTAACTCCTCTGTCTGCCATATCCCCTCAGGTCTGACATGCTGCCTCTGTCATATAACGCATCTGTCCATATTCCTTTCCGCTGCGCCACTGCGATCTATCCATAACGCTCTCTGCTCTGTCCATAACGCTCTCTATAACGCATCTGTCTCTCATAAGCCGCAGATTGTCTCTGACCGCATCAGAAACTGAATAGTCGAGGTTCGATTCCGATTAAACAGTACTCTTTGAATCCGATTCAATAGCCAAGACCACCTCTGGGTGTTGTTTTTCTGCAAAGGATTTAATCTCAATATTACCAATATTTGAATCTGATTGCATAGCCGAGGCCACTTCTGGCTGTTGTCGGGAGGGTTTGATCTCCACGTCAACACTCTTTGAATCCGATGGCACAGCCGACTCTACTGCTGGATGTTATTGTTCTCCAGAGGATTCGATCTCTGAATCAGCCCCCTTCGAAGCCGATTGCATAGCCGAGACCACCTCTGGGTTTTTTTTTCTTTTTTGGAAAATTTGAACTCAGCATCACCATTCTTTGAAGCCAATTTCGTATCTGAGACCAACTCTGGTTTTTGTTGCTCTGCCGGGGAATCGATCTCAGCATCACCACCCTTTGAAGCCGATGCCAAAGCCGAGACCTCTTCCGTGTCTTCTTGTTCTTCGCACCACCGCCCTTTGAAGGCGCCGTCTGTGGGAATTACTCCACTTCTCGACTGAATTGCACGTGGTTTGGCCGCTGATCAGTTGATCCATCAGCGGGTTCCATGGATCTACGCACCATTCAACTGGTAGAAAGGCCTTCGGCTTGCGAGGATAAAAAAAAATAATACAGTGCTAATACTCACTGATTTATGCGGATTCTCCTTGGATTCGATGGCTTCATAGTTCACGCTGCTGGCCTAGCACACTGCAAAATTTAACTCCATGCTATGACAGCCAGCGTTGAGTTCTAGAGCGTTTATTTTTTGTGTTGAAGGGGTCGTATTTCTATTGCGTTGGGGTATTGTATTGCTGCCTGTTGTAATATGTGAACGCTGCTCTTTTGTATGCTGTCTATTAAACGCTGTATTTTGGTACCAGAACGTAAGTTTTGATTTACGCACAGTCCCATTTTGGTAGAGCAAGTGTTGCACTGACATCTTTGAGGAGTGTCCCTGCTTGACAGAGCAGCTTGTGAGCCTAGACTTTGGTGAATTTTAAACTCGTGTGAAAGGATTGGGCATCCCATGCTGTATACTGCGCATACATTGAATGATTTTTATTGGTAGTTGTGTACATTTTTGAAAGTCATTTTCTGTCTGTGTATTGAAGTTGTGATGACAGTGATTCAATAGAAGTATTATTCTATCAGCAGAAGTTTTTTTTTACAGAATACATTCAATCATATCCATGGTAGGAATAGTTCTCACTGGCAAGGAGAACTATCCTGAATGGTCCCGGATGGTAAAACACACCCTCATCTACAATGAGTTGTGGAAAGGAGTGTGTGTCTGAGAAGGAGACAATGACCTAGTACAACCTACCTCAGACAAAGAACTCGTCATTTGGGAAAACAAGAATAGCAAAGCTTATGCATTAATCGCAGCATCTATAAATGAAGAGGTGAGTCACCATATTTTGTCATATTCAACTGCCTTTGAAGCTTTACAAAAGCTGAAAGAACTCTATGACTCACATTCTGCACTTGAAGTTGTTCAACTCATGATTAAACTCTTCACTCTTGAACTGCAAAATAATGATCCTCTTGCTCTTGCATCTGAAGTAAAGTCTATAATGCATGATATCAAATATACGAAGGTTGAATTGGATATTCCTCTTATTTCTTTTCTCAAGGCACTTTATCCTACTTACTCCAATTATCTTGAGTCATTGCAAGCAAATGGAAATCTCAAAGATATAACCTTTGACTCTCTTGTCAAAAAGTTTGCTGAAATAGAGAAAGCTTTTGGAAAGAAGACAGTCCCTAAATCTTCTGAAGAGATTGTGTGCCTTGCTCATAAAGAAAAGCATCCTGCTCAAGATTCTACAAGAGGAAGAGGTGGATGAAGAGGAAGAGGAAGATATTTCAGAGGCAGGGGGGCAGACATTCTCAAGGAGAAAAGGCAGATCTGCACTGCATTCGCTGCAAAAGAAATGGATCACATGATGCCTCTACATGCAAGCTACCATGGGACAAAATTGAGCAGAAAACAAACCAATAGAAAGGTAAAACTAATGATATAGACAAAGGTAAAGCACCTGAATCCGCTCACTATGTTGAGGCACAATGTAACATTGTAGTAAATGAAGAATTGTTTAATGCCTCACTTGCTTCATGGAAAAATGATTGGTTGCTTGATTTAGGAGCAACCTGTCACATGTCTCATAGAAAAGATTTTTTTGAAGATTTCACTGACAATGTTGATGGAGCAGTATACTTTTCAGATCAATCAACAATCAAGCCATCAAGGCTTGGCACAATCAGGCTTAAACTGCCTGGTCTTCCAGACTTTCTTCTGGATCATGTTCTATATCTCCCACAACTCAAGAGAAACTTGCTGTCCTTGGTCCACATCCGCCAGCAAGGTCACTCCATTCACATGTTTGATGGCAAGCTTGAGGTAAGAAAAGCATCTGACCCCTCACTTGTCATGAGGGGAATAGAAGAAGAAAGGCTTCTCAAATTGCAAGGAACATCTGCTCATGCACAACATTTCTCATACAATTGTCATCATGAAGAAGGTATAATTCCATCAAGTTTATTATGGCATGCTAGATTTGGACATTTGAACTATGACAGTCTCCACTTATTGAAGACAAATGGTGTTGCTGGTTTGCCTACAATTCCTAGGAAACTTAAGCAATGTGATGCTTGCATTCTAGGAAAGCATAGCAAACAGTCTTTTCATGATTCACATTCAAGAACACATAGGAAGCTTGAACTCATTCATTCAGATTTATGTGGTCCAATTCCTGTTCCTTCTGTAAATGGAAATAAATATATCATGACATTTATTGATGACTACACCAGAATGTGTTGGGTTTATTTATTGAAGAAAAAATCTGATGCTTTTCAAACATTCAAGAATTTTCATAAATGGATTGAAAATGATGCACAATGTCATATTGGGTCTATTCGCACTGATAATGGAAAAGAATACACATCAAATGAATTTGAAAACTATCTTTGCCAACATGGGATCAAACATCAAACAACTGTGCCTTATAATCCCCAACAGAATGGTGTAGCTGAAAGAATGAATAGAACAATCTTGAATATGGTACGATCCATACTTTTCTTCAAAAATGTAAAGATAATGTTTTGGGCTGATGCTGTTGTATGTGTTGCATATATAAAGAATAGATGTCCATCTAATGCTATAAGAAACAAGACTCCTTATGAATTGTGGTATGGATATGTTCCTTCGGTAAAACATCTCAGGGTCTTTGGT
Organism: Pinus tabuliformis; assembly: GCA_031772625.1. Taxonomy (NCBI): domain Eukaryota; kingdom Viridiplantae; phylum Streptophyta; class Pinopsida; order Pinales; family Pinaceae; genus Pinus; species Pinus tabuliformis. The sequence continues at coordinate 1,092,186,863 of CM062817.1, read as the reverse complement.
TCCACCTGTTATGCTTTCATACCAAAGGTACATAGAAACAAACTTGGTGCTAGAAGTCGTAAGTGTATCTTCCTGGGGTATTCAAACACCTCTAAAGCATACCGCCTCTATGATGAAGTAAATAAAAAGTTTGTTGTATCTAGAGATGTAATTTTTCTTGAATCATCCAAATCTGACAATGTTGTTGAGCGGTAACTTGATCGCTTGGATAGATTTGCAAAAACAAAATCATTTCAAGAATTTGATAATCAGATTCCACATCTTGAAGGGGGGATTCCTATTCTAGATCAACATGTGGAATCTTCTTCTGAAGAACACTCTCCCCCAAATGAAACTCCAACAACGGATGATGCTTTAAGTGATGTAATTGATAGAATTGGGAGACTCAATCTTGATTCAGTCCCAACTCAATCAACAGAGTAGCCTGGACCATCTCAGAAAGGTCCCCCAAAGTGGCTGACAAAGACACTTGAAAGTGTTCATCCTGATGAAATCGGAAAAACAGGAACCAGAAATTCAAACCGACAAAATGGAGGTGATGTAGATGACTATAATTCACCTGTTGATATGAATGTTTCTTATGATTGTGAATTGAACTTGTCTACAGATTTTGAACCAACTTCCTTTAAAGAAGCTGCTTCTCATGATGAATGGAAAGAAGCGATGCAAAAGGAGTATGATGCCCTCATAAAGAACGACACTTGGAAGCTGGTTGATCCTCCATTTGGAACCAAACCAATTGGCTGCAAGTGGGTCTACAAGAACAAGTACAAAGCTGATGGCTCACTTGACAAGCACAAAGCTAGGCTTGTGGCAGAAGGTTTTTCACAGAAAGAAGGGGTCGATTATGAGGAGACTTTTTCCCCCACAACAAAGTGGGCCACTGTAGTGACCAACCTATGGTGCTAGATTAGGCTAAATTTATTATCGACCAGGGTAAGTAAACTTCGAGACATGCGTCTAAAATCTATAGACATAAAGGATTCCTAACTAAGTGTTCATTGTGGTAGGTTACAATACTTCTTTACGGAAGGTTAAGATATGTTTCCTATCACCTTGACACTCAGGTCACTCAACTCATCTAACTGTCCTAAAGACACTGTGTATTGCTAGACTGAGGTTTTAATCCCCTTACAAGGATGCTGTGCAAAAAAGCTCTGTCTAGTTAATAATCAGCATTCATGAAAGATCAAAAGCATACTACAAATTTAAATACATGTAAACAGAGTCTATGAGGATGCTTTAAAAATATAATGATGGATCAAATCTCTTACAAGATATGGTTCAATGATCTTAACAATAAATCCTTTAAGCTACCACCATAAACACCATTCGTAAGGAGTGCTAATAAATCAACAAAATTATAAGCATAACTCTAATTACTATGCATGCTATTCAATATTCAAAAGCTGCTAATGAAATGAAAATGACAACATACCAGTCCAAGCAGGGCCCATCCGCGTTTCAATGGTACATTGGAATACGCTCAAGCAACTAAGGTATTAACGCATGAACAATGTTATAATAAAAACGTGACTGTAATCGAGTTTTGGTATTAAGTTCTGAAGATCATACAAAATCTCTGTTCTCAAAATGATATACAGAGATCACCAACCACGTAACTGTAACTATATCTGTGTTTTTAAAAACAATTAATACACGGTTTCCATTTGGATTGAATGTACATTCACTATGCAACTGTTTCTGCTTTTACTATGGAATGATTTTTGGGTCATTTCCATTCTAAACCTATTTCCAAAAAGAAACAAAATGAAACCGGTTTGGGAAACCTATGGCTGTTGCTGCCTTTGTCACCAAAAGGCTGGGGCTTTGACCAGCGTTGACCGCATAACCAGGAGTGTTTGATTTGCTGTAGGATCGATGTTTCTCCATGCTTGTACATTCCAATTTTCGTTCCTATCCATTGCTTTGGCTTTCTTGTCATGCCATGTGTCAGATGATGAACCATTTACAGGATATTGTGACTTCCTGTAACCTTTTTATTAAAAATTCCTAATTTCTAACATAAAAACTCATAAATTAACTTTAATGCAAACTAACAACTATAATGCTATTAACTAATCAATTTCAAGGAATATAAGGGATCTATGGAGGAAAAAGGTAGACAAATGATGATGTTTTTAAAAGGAAAAGATGGTAATGGAATGGTACCAACATCTCCCCCAAGCTTAATGAATTAGCATGCCCTCATGCTAATCCTGATGTGCTGCCTCTAAACTCTGTCCCTGCCTGCACCTCTGCTGCTTTCAACAATGCATCCATGTTCTTCTTAGCTTGGGCATCTTTCTGACTGTGGAGCTCATGCTTTAAACTCTTGTACTTCTCCTTGAGGGCTTTCTTTTGGTTATACCATTTGGTTGCCCACTTGCAAATGTCAGTTTGTTCAGCCTCGAGTTCCTTGATTTGCTCCCTCAACTTCTCATTTTTCTGTTGAGTCTCTTTACTCTGTGCTCTTAGCATTTCATTCTCTTTCTTGATGACTTTTTCCAGCATGTTGGCCTCCATCAGTTCTTCTTTTAACTTTTCAATTTGCTTTTCTAGCCTCCTTTGTTTCTTAATTGTGGGTGGTGACTCTTTTTCTTGCCTATTGTTGCTCTCAACCTCCATTTCAGCTTCTGGTCCAGGTTGTGAGTGAGCACTACTCTCAATGTCCGTCGGTGCAGGTGCATTTGATTCTGGTTGGTCTTCTTGTGGCTGGGTCTTTTGTGCTCTCCGAGATCTTCTTGTATAGGTAGTAAAATTTTTATCTTGCTCCGTTTTCTGGGCATCCTATTTTCTCATTTTCCTCGTCCTCACACTACTAATGGGTGGAGTTACATTGCTTGATTTGTGCACAGTAATCTCTTCATCAATGTTATGCATAAATCCTGAGTGCTCTTGCTGTTCTTTCTCATCCTCTTCATCTTTGATTTGGTTGGCAGCCAAGAATTCCTTCCACGTTTTTCCCCTTCTCTGTAATTCATACTCAATAAGAATTTTAATTAGCCCGAAATGATATAAGCTCTTGTCCTCATTACCTTTTTGCTTTTGGATGGTTTTCGACATTTTGGTTAAGCTCTGCAAGAGGAAATATGGTAAGCTAATAGTGCACTGCCCTTTCAAATGTAACATTAGTTTGATGTGGTATAAATAAACTATGCTGTAGCGGCCCTCACAAGTAACAAATTTTTGGATGATATACACCATTTCGTCCCATGGATGCATCAACCAACTCCTAGGGACACCTTTCTTCCAGTTAACGGATGAAACCCTCGATCTGGACATGAATTAGGTCAATGACTTTTCTTTGAATTGTTTTTTCTTGAAGTATTTCTCCCCTTCTGGGCTGATCCCTAAGGACTGTGCTATGGTGTCTTCTGAGACCCTGAATGAAAAATTACCTATCAAGGCTTTCTCCCCATTGAATGTAAAGGCAAACTGTTTAGTTACTTCCTCATTGCTTCCATTAAACTTCTCCAAGAAGGGTAGCCATTGTTTTTCTTTTAAAATTGCAATGCAGTCATCGTGGTACTGAGAACTGTCAAATGTGCTTGGCTCTACCCTATTAGTCATTTTGACAGAGAATTTTTTTTTCTAACCCTCTTCGTTTATGCTTACGAATTTAACAAAGGTATTTTGGTTTGTTACCTTTGTCTTTCGCTCCACACTGCTGACCTGGGGGCGCCCTCTGTTCTTCTAAACTAGCTCGTTTAGTGGCTTAAGCGATGGCCAGATGACTGTCTTGTAATTATGGTGGAGGTCGAAACTTGTAAACCCAAATGACTGTGTTTTCGTTGTTGCTATTGAAATCACAGATGTCGAATTGCTAATATAGAACAACTGAGAATGAAATGGATTTTTTTTAACAACCGACTCGACCCAATTCATAGCATATTCATATTTTATGATAGAGGAGTAGTTGTACTGGGTCGTATGAATACCATCATGAGAACGCTGGAAGCATGTATGGAGTACTGGAGTATGATATCAGATATTTTTTTGCATCAGTCAACTTCATCGGGTGATCATGTTATAACTTGGCCGATTCAAACATAATGAACAAAACCGTATAACATTTGGCTTTCAAACAGTTCACCACCTGTCCCTCGTTCATTGGTGTTTGGCCGAATAGGGAGATGTTGGACCGGCAGTAGGGTTTGATTGGTCGATAAAGAGTTAATAACAAAGGTTGGGAGGGTGATATAATAAGGGATTGAGAAATCGTATGAAGAGTATGGGAATTTAAAAATACTATAAATATGGGATAAGCTAGAGTGTTGGGAGATGATAGGGATTAAGAATATGATAAGGGGCAATAGGTATGTAGGTGTTTTTGAAATTGATTGTAGCAGTCATAGTCATCACATTTAACATTAAAAATAATCTAAGAATTTAAATGTTAAAAATAAAGAATACATTACACTTTTATTGGTTGATCAAGCGTTGAATTGGCATGCTAGGTAGGACTAGTCTTTCTTGACTAATCTTTGCTGTTCATGACAGGTCCCTCTGAGATGAATTTGAATGCAACAGGTCCCTTTGAGATCTGGAAAATGTTTGTGCAGCTTCTTTGAAATATGGAAAAGAACTATATGTGTGCAGGCTCCTTGATCTTTGGTGTTTGATGAAGCCTCAGTGACAAGCAACCTTTGAATCTTTGTTGAAACTTTGTTGAAGCTTTGCTGAAGTAACTTGAGATAACAGTCTCTTAACAGGTCCCTTTTATATATGTTGAACAGGTCCCTCTACTGTTGGTGCTGGTAACATGGTCTTCTGAACAGAATAGGTCCCACTGCACAGTGCTTTTAAACAGGTCCCTCTGATTAGAACAAAGACAAAAACAACTTCTTTATTGAAATCTGAAGTGCTGAAACAAAATCTTTGGAAATTTATAGTGAGGAGATGAGATAAGAAATATTTGAGAATTTACAATGAGGAGATGAGATAAGAAAAACAAAATGCTGATGCTTCTCCCCCACTAAAGCTTTGACTTGTCCTCAAGTCATTATTCAATTGATGAATCAAACAGGAAACAAAAAGAAAAGGAATTCTTACGAGCCAAAGAATTGGTTTTCAAGTAAGAATTACCGGTTAGAGTGTGCCAGAGTCTGGTTTTCACATCTAACCCATTATTATTATTATTATTATTTTAAATTTTAAATTTAAATTTAAATTTAAATTTTTAATTATTTTTAATTTTATTTATTTATTTAATTTAATTTAATTAATTAATTAATTTATTTTTTTAAATTTCTTTTGAATTTCTAAATTGAAATGAAATGAACTAAGGTAGAGATACTACAGCTGAAGGCTGCAATATCTCAACCTCTCTTTGTTGAGATACAGTTTGAAGAAAATTTTGCTTGCTGATGGGCTTATTGTAAAGTTTCAAGCGATGACCATTGACAGTAAAGGAGTGGCCTTCTCCATCAATAGTAATGAGCTTGACTGATCCATTGTCATAAACTTGAATGATTTCGTATGGGCCCATCCAATGTGTGGTAAACTTGGCTTTATGATCTCTGAATTTAGAATCAAAGAGTAAAGCCCAGTCTCCTTCTTTGAACTGCTTCTTCTTGATATGTGCATCATGCCACTGCTTCCTTTGTTTTTGCATGAGGATTGTTGTTTCCTCTGCTTGCTGCCTCATTTCATCCAGCTGGTTCAACTGTTGAATTCTTTCTTGTTGTGCTTCATTCAGATCAATTTCCAAATCTGCAGCCATCTTAAAAGTATGTATTTGAAACTCAATAGGAAGCATTACCTCTTTGCCATACACCAACTGATATGGTGTAAATCCTGTAGTATTCTTCCACGTGATTCTATAAGCCTAGAGTGCATCTTTGAGCTTCTCTTCCCAATTCTTTCTATTCATTGCCACAGTCTTAGTGATAATTCCTTCCAAAGTTTTATTTGTGGATTCCACCTGGCCATTGGCCTGTGGATGGTAAGGCGTACTTCTTCTGTGCTTGATTTTATATTTTTCTGTGATGTCCTAACTAAATTTGAAGTAAATTGAGTACCTTGATCAGTCACTATCTCCCTTGGTACTCCATACCTTACAAAAATCTCTTCAAAAAGGAAGTTTACCACTGTTTGTTCGGTTGCTCGAACTAGTGCTTTTGCTTCAGCCCATTTTGTTACGTAATCAATACATACTAAGATGTACTTCTTACCATTGGAGATTGGATTAATGGGTCCTATGAAATCTGGAGCCCATTTTTCAAATGGCTCTAGGTGCACTTGGGGCTGAAGTGGCATCTCATCTGTAGTTGTTGGCCTACCCATTCTTTGACAGCTATCACAACTCTTCACGTACTTTTTGGAATCCTTAAAAATAGATGGCCAGTAGTATCCAAGACTAAGAATATTGAATGTTGTTCGATTAGCTGCAAAATGCCCACCACACGGTTCATCATGGCAAGATTTTAAAATATCAATTATCTCATCATTTCTTACACATCCTCTAATAATCATATCATAACCAGTGTAAAATAAATCGCCATTAATCCATGAGTATCGAGCACTTTGTTTGACTAACCTTTTCTTTTCCTTTGGAGTAAAGTATGGAGGTGTTCTTCCTGTAGACAAATAATTGGCCAAGTCAACATACCAAGGATTCACTATTGAAATTGCAAATAGATTTTCATCTGGAAAAGAATCTTCAACCGGAACAACCTCACCTTGATTTTGCAGTCTAGAAAGAAAATCTGCCACCTGATTCTCCTTACCTGATCTATCTAACACTGTGATGTTAAATTCCTGTAACAATAGTAACCATCTGGTAACTCTGCCACTAGTTACTGTTTTATTCATTAAATGCCTAATGGCAGAATGGTCAGTATGTACAAAAACTTCATAACCAGTTATATAATGTTGGAATTTATTCACAACATGTATGATGTCAAGCATTTCTTTTTCTGTGACTGCGTAGTTTAATTCTGCAGGTGTTAGATTTTTGCTAATGAAATAGATGGCGTAATGACAAGATTCCTCTTTTTGGCCTAATGAGGCACCTACTGCAGTATCAGATGCATCTGTAAAGATGTGAAATAGTAGGTTCTAGTTAGGTCCTTTTAAGACTGGTGTGGTTGACAACTTCTTTTTGAGTGTTTCAAATGCTTGCGGGCAATTCTCATTCCAGTTGAAAAGTACATCTTTGGCTAGAAGCTTAAACAAAGGTGAAGCTATTTTACTAAAATGTTCAATAAACCTTCTGTAATAGCTTGCATACCCAAGGAAACTTCGTACCTCTTTTTGAGTCTTCGGAATTGGCAAATTGACAATGATCTGGATTTTTGATGGATCAACTTTAATGCCTTGAAAAGAAATATAGTGGCCTAATACTATCCCCTTATTTAACATCATAAAACACTTTTAATTGCTCAGGGATAGATTAGCTTCAATACATCTCTTCAAAACTTTTTCAAGGTTCTCTAATGCATGCTAAAATGAATCGCCATACATTGAAAAATCATCCATGTAAACTTCAACGCAATCATGAACTAAATCAGCAAAAATAGCTAATACAACTCTCTGAAATGTAGCTGGAGCATTGCAAAGTCCAAATGGCAAAACATTATAAGCATAAGTGCCCCAGGGACAAGTAAAAGTGGTTTTGTCCTGGTCCTCTAAGGCTATCCTGATCTGGTTGTAGCCACTGAAACCATCAATAAAAGAGAATGATGATTTCCCAGCAAATGTGTCTAGCACTTGGTCAATAAATGGTAGTGGGAAATAATCTTTAAGCGTTGCTTTGTTCAATTGTCTATAATCGACACAAATTCGCCACTTACCATTTTTCTTGGGCACTACTACCAATGGGGATACCCACTGACTGTCAGAGATAGGATAGATAAAATTAACTTTCAACAGTTTTTGTAATTCCTCTCTAACAATATCCTGGAGCATGGGGTTCATTCGTCTTTGCAGTTGCCTCATTGGTTTGATAGTACTATCGATATAAATATGGTGAGTGCATGTTTCAGGGTGAATCCCGTGCATATCGGTGTAGTCCCAAGCAAATGCTTTCTAGTATTTTCTCAATAATTGAATCAATTTCTCTTGCTGAGATGAGTCTAGGTGAGTGCCAATATTCAGAGTTTTTCCTGGACTAATCTCTATGGTCTTACTCTGTTTGTTAGTGATGGATTGAATGGGAAAAATATTGTGGAATGTTGTTTGCAAAGATTGAATGGTGCATGTTTCCTGAAAATTTTGGGCTAAAAGTTCATTTGCAGCATGATATTGGTCATTTCTCAAATTTTCAGAAATATCAGGTTGAGAAAGGAACAATTCTACCAAATCATCATTATTATGTTCTTGAAAATCATAGATTTGGTTGATGCTAAAAACAGATTGTACTTCTTCTTTGTCATTTTATTTATCGTCAAGCCATAAATTGTGCGCTACTGCTGGTGATTGTGCTGATGGGTAAAGAGTGAGTTGTTTTCTTTCAGTTCCTCGTGAAATGATCATATTACCCGATCGACATCCTATGAATGCATCAGCGGTTGCTAACCATGGTCTACCAAGGATGATAGGGTGCCCTCCTAAATTGGATTTGGGTTGAAGATCTAAAAAGTCCACTGGATACTCCCAAGAGTCCAACGAAACAATTATGTCCTCCAAAATCCCTTCAGGAATCACTTTAGACCTATCAGCGAGTTCTAAAACAATTGTTGTGCTGCAAATTTGTGAGCTGGAGTGTTTTCATGGTTTCAAGAGTCATGACATTTATTGCGGCCCCAAGATCTATTAAGGTGTTTGGAATATGTATGTTGTTAATGATTGTAGTGACTCTGGGAATCCCAGGATTAACATACTTTTCCATTGAGATGGTGTTTGTCATAAGACTAGCTAAATGTCCAATAACATGAATGGTTTGTGGATCAACTCTTTTCCTAGTGGGCTTCTTAAGGCACAGTTCTTTGATTGCTTTAGTATATATGGGAATGTCTTTTATGGCTTGTAGTAGTGGAATTTTTGTATAGACATTCTTGAGCTCGTCTAAAACATCAAGCTGTGGTATAGACATTGGAAGTTTTGTTTGGACCAATCGGTCTGGAAAAGGTGGTGGATGCAATGGTTGTATTTGTTTATTTTTGGTGTCATCGTTTTGTTTTCTTTGATTTGAAGTTTCATTTTCATTTTCTTTGTTTTCTTCTTGTTTATCAGCTGTTGGAGATTCTTTATGAAGTACCTTAATGACCTCAAATTGATATTTTGCAAGGGTAATGTTGGATATGAGGTTCCCTCATCTACATTGTAGGCTGGTCTCTCTGCTCTGTTATTTGGATTTGGTACAGGTTGAGCAGGGATTTGAGTAGGTCTGGGAGGTTGTGAGTTAGATGGAAGTTGTAATTATGGTGGATTTATTGGTGAAGGAGTAGGCAATGCTTGTTGAGTGAGTTGAGGTTGATGTGGGTAAACAACTTGCTGCTGAGGATACTGCTGATATGATTGAGGATATGGCGAGTATGGCTGATGATATTGTTGATATGGCTGCGAATATGGTTGGTATGATTGAGAATATGAATGATATTGTTGAGAGTATTGCTGAGATGGTCTCCATTGTTGTTGTGGGTAATTTTGGTGCTGCCATGGCATGGGTACATTCCATGAATTCTGAGCATACATCTGATCATGTACAGGAAATTGCAAATTCTGGTTTGGGAACATACCTTAAGGTGCTGGTTTTGGCTGCCATGGTCTCTTTGCACCCATGTAATACACATTTCCATATCTGCATTGGCTGCCACATTACAATTCTGCAAAACCTTGACTTTAGAGAAATGAAATATATCATGATTTTCAGTACAAAAGGCACAAACTTGAATGTTTTCTAATGGGCAGTCTTTTAAGGCATGTTTCTTCCGGCATTTTGGGCAAAAGATAGCCATCATCTGATCTTCCTCTTCTTGTCTCTTCTTAGCTTTTAGAGTGTCAATTTGGGTTCCTAAGGTACTTAACAGATTTGTTTTGAATTCCTCTAACAGGTTCCCTATTTCAGCCCTTGTGACACTTGCTGAAGCAGATTTTGTGGCTTTGGATGATATGGTTCTTTTTCCAATTTTGGCTTTGCTCCTTGAATACTTTTCACATAACTCAGCAATTTCTTCAAAAGGTAAAGTAGAAATATCACCTTTGCCCATCAAATTAAGACCATCTACGTATTCCTCTCGAATGCCTTTCAAGTATATTGTTCGAATCAAATCAAGTGGCATGGTTCGGTGTTTTGATTTTTGTAAATTGTAAACAAACCGTTCTAAGCATTCCTCTAAATTTTCATCCTCTTGTTGGTTCATCCTAAAGATATCATCTTTAGAATCTTTTGATCTACAATAAGGTTGGTATTTCTTTAGGAATATTCTTCTCATGCCATCCCAATCAGTTATTGCATGTTCACCAAGCCCCATGAACCATCTTAATGCTGATACTTTTAATGTTGCTCGGAAGAGTCTAAGCCCATGGGCATCATCTGTGTAACCATATGTTCGACATACAATGTCAAACTCAAACAAGAATGAATCTTGGTATTCTGAAGCCATGCCATAAAAGTTTGGTAGCACAGATGGAGGTATGTTTTTCATTTTTATTTCATCATCTTCTTGTGGTTCTTGAATAGGAAATTTAAAGGTTGACTCTTCCTCATCTCTTCGACCTTGATTTGGTACTGATCCATCTCCTTCCTCAACCATTTTGATAGGTTCCTCTGTTTCTTGTTCAGTGTCACTTGTTTCAAAGAGAAGATTAAAGAAAGATTGTTGAGTCACTGTGCTACTTTCTCCTTGTGTAGAGGATCCAGGGAAGTGTTTCTTCTGTGATTTGTGTGTTAATAGAATTTGCCTCTCGATGAGTGTGAGTCTTTGCCCTGTTTTTTGTTTATCCTCTAATTCTTGTATGGTGACTTCCTCAGCTGGTGTTGTGTGTTCAATGTTTCCTAAAGGGTCTGCTCCTGATGGTAGGTTAGTTTTTGGATGGGGGGTTTTATGAATCTACCTTTATTATCTCTAGATCTAGGCATAAGTAAACATGACTTCTAAATCTATGTTTTTTCTTGTTTTTGTTTATTAATTATTATTATTGTTATTATTATTTATTTTATTTATATATATATATATATATATATATATATATATATATATATTTTATCTCTAGATCTAGGCATAAGTAAACATGACTTCTAAATCTATGTTTTTGCTTGTTTTTGTTTATTAATTTTTATTTATTTATTAATTTTTTTTTTTTTTTCGAAATCCTCTAACTACGCCTCCCCGGCAACGGCGCCAAAATGTAGTGACCAACCTAGGGTGCTAGATTAGGCTAAATTTATTATTGACCAGGGTAAGTAAACTTCGAGGCATGCGTCTAAAATCTATAGACATAAAGGATTCCTAACTAAGTGTTCATTGTGGTAGGTTACAGTACTTCTTTACGGAAGGTTAAGATATGTTTCCTATCACCTTGACACTCAGGTCACTCAACTCATTTAACTGTCCTAAAGACACTATGTATTGCTAGACTGAGGTTTTAATCCCCTTACAAGGATGCTGTGCACAAAAGCTTTGTCTAGTTAATACTCAGCATTCATGAAAGCTCAAAAGCATACTACAAATTTAAATACATGTAAACAGAGTCTATGAGGATGCTTTAAAAATATAACGATGCATCAGATCTCTTACAAGATATGGTTCAATGATCTTAACGATAAATCCTTTAAGCTACCACCATAAGCACCATTCGTAAGGAGTGCTAATTAAATCAACAAAATTATAAGCATAACTCTAATTACTATGCATGCTATTCAATATTCAAAAGCTGTTAATGAAATGAAAATGACAGTATACTAGTCCACGCAGGGCTCGTCCGCGTTTCAATGGTACACTGGAATACGCTCAAGCAACTAAGGTATTAACACATGAACACTGTTATAATAAATCCGTGACTGTAATCGAGTTCTGGTATTAAGTTCTGAAGATCATACAAAAGCTTTGTTCTCAAAACGATATACAGAGATCACCAACCACGTAACTGTAACTATATCTGTGTTTTTAAAAAACAATTAATACAGGGTTTTCATTTGGATTGCATGTACATTCACTATGCAGTTGTTTCCACTTTTACTATGGAATGATTTTTGGGTCATTTCCATTCTAAACCGATTTCCAAAAAGAAACAAAACGAAACCGGTTTGGGAAACCTATGGCTGTTGTTGCCTTTGTCACCAAAAGGCTGGGGCTTTGACTAGCATTGACTGCATAACCATGAGTGTTTGATTTGCTGTAGGATCGATGTTTCTCCATGCTTGTACATTCCAGTTTTCATTCCTATCCATTGCTTTGGCTTGCCTGTCATGCCACGTGTCTGATGATGAACCATTTACAGGATGTTGTGACTTCTTGTAACCTTTTTATTAAAAATTCCTAATTTCTAACATAAAAACTCATAAATTAACTTTAATGCAAACTAACAACTATAATGCTATTAACTAATCAATTTCAAGGAATATAAGGGATCTATGGAGGAAAAAGGTAGACAAATGATGATGTTTTTAAAAGGAAAATATGGTAATGGAATGGTACCAACAACCACCATCCGGACACTCTTTGCACTAGCAACCCAGAACGGTTCGAAAGTCCATCAAATGGATGTAAAAACCGCTTTCTTGAATGGAGATCTAAAAGAGAATGTTTTTATGTCCCAGCCTGAAGGATTTGCTGTGAAAGTACATGAACATAAAGTATGCAAACTTGTGAAGTCCTTGTATGGCATCAAACAAGCACCACGAGCCTGGTATCAAAAACTAATTGAGCACCTTCTGAAACTCAATTTCAAACATTTTGATCTTGATGATGTAACTTTATTTGTCAAGAAAGTTGGCAAAACAGTTGTATATCTTGTGGTATATGTAGATGATCTTTTAATGACAGGGAAAAATGAAAGCTACATTGCATCCATAAAGAAGGAATTGGGGAAAAGTTTTGAAATGACTGATTTGGGCTATGTTCATTACTATCTTGGCATTGAAGTAACCCAACATACAAAATCCATATTTCTTTCTCAAAAGAAATACATTGGAGATTTGTTAAACAAATTTGGCATGACAGAGTGCAATCCTCTTACTACTCCAATGGAACAAAACTTAAAGCTCACATCTATTGAAGGAAAGGCATTTGAGGATGCAACAAAGTATAAACAGCTTGTAGGAAGTCTCAACTACCTTACTACTACCAGACCAGACATTTCATTTGCTGTTGGAATCCTCTCCAGGTTTATGCAAAAGCCTTGTGAGAGACATTGGTCTACTGCAAAAAGAGTTCTAAGGTACTTGAAGGGAACTCAAGACTTTGGAATCAGGTATACACAGGTGGACGACTTCAGTTTGATTGGATACTCTGATTCAGACTTCGATGGAGACAAAGAAACTGGGGTATCAACTTCAGGATATGCTATGAGTCTTGGATCAGGAGCTATCTCCTTGGAGATCACGCAAACAATCAGTTCCAACAGATTCCACAACAGAAGCAGAATACGTGGCAGCAGCTGAAGCAACAAAAGAAACTGTGTGGCTCAGGAAAATTCTTGAAGAGTTGCAGGTAAAATAAGTACAATCAACTCCACTCATGATTGACAACACCTCTGCAATAAAGTTGGCCAAGAACCCAAGTTCCATGATCGAACGAAGCATATCAATACTAAATATCATCTGATTTGACATCATGTTGAGGCCAAAACAATCCATCTCCGTCATTGTTCCACAAATGAGCAAATTGCAGACATCTTCACCAAAGCGCTTGGAAGAGAAAAAATTGAAAGATTCATAATGATGCTTGGACTCACCAACATCCCTTCAGATTAAGGGGGGGAATGTTGACACCTAATCCTCACGATTGGGTGAATTTATGTAAATAGTTAAATTAGGAATGTGAACAGTCATCAGGAGATGAACTGAGCAGTCACACCCTTTGTATATAACAATATCATACCTAATGAAATAGAATGAATCAGTTTTACTGCCTATTGGAGTTACTGCCTGGCTTGACATAGGTGAATTTCTAGAAGCTTTGTGTGCCTAGCTTGATTTTTATTTGGTCTCTGTAGTAACTTAGAGCTTAGAAGCCTTAGAAACCTCAGATCACCCTGGTTTTTACTGGTTTTCTTATGAGTCTGACCGATTTGTAAAATCTGCCTTTGTTGAGGAATACATCTTGTTTTTCTCTTTGCGAAGCTTCGAAAAAACTTGTGTTGAAAGTTTTGGATTTCATTTTTAAAAAGAAAACAAAAGCTGGTTGTTTTTTGATTAATTTGTGATTCTGGACAAATTAGTCCTTAGTTTGCTCATAACTAAGTAAAACATCCTTGAAAAGAAATCTTGTAAGCTTTTACTTCAATTAGCTTTTTAGAATTTATAGATCTCAAGATTAGATTTTTCAATAGTTTTGAGTGTTTTATAAAAATTAAAAAAATCTCTTTCAAAAAAGTTTGTTTTTGTAGTATTTGAGTGTTTGAAAGGAAAGGGAAATTTTCGTGAGCATAACTAGTTGTCTCGTTTTGAGTTTGTTGAAAAGACAAAGAGTTCTTCTTTTTATTTGATTGTTAAGGAAATATTTGTTTTTTCAAGCATTTGCATTCTCAACTCTTTCTTTAGCTAGAAATTCATTGAAGAAAAAGGATTGTTTATCATCTTAAGTGAATTTTTAGTGTTTTGGAGTCGAGTCTTCACACCATAAAGTTTCATCTCCGCACCTTTTGAATTAAGAAAAAAACAATAAAAATAATGCTTAAAGTAAAATCTATCTAGCAATATTTTTATTTCTAGGGCTCTTTATCACCAACATAGCTTGGCTAGTATCTTGGAGTAGGGAGTAATTAACTCTCCAAAATAGTAAAACAAACAAGTAGCTGTATCTTGCGGTAGGAGATAAATTCCAATTGTTACATCTATGCTCTAGGAAGCTCCTCTTAAAGGAGTCAAACATGAGATCGTGTCCAAACCAATGGGTAATCAATCCTTCTTCATTGGGAACGATACAAGATATACACGTATTAAAAACGGTAAACCTCAGATTAACCATTGTTAAGGAGCCTGGGGTCACTTGTTGGTAAACCTTGGATTATGTCAAGGAGCCTTCAAGGGGATTGAACTTGCTACTCTGCCCTTGCGTGTGTATCAGATCATAGACTGTTCCCCCAGGTATATTTGTTTCCGTTGGTAACCGTAGTGACCATAATCTATAGGATTCTTTCCTAAGGTGACGGTGGAGGGAAGATCCCACTGTACCTGGAGCAGACGTCGGCTAGCCTCACTTGGATTTTCTGGGGGGTTCTCTTCACTTGAGATGGTTTAGTGGAGAAACTTGTGCCAGTCTATTCATTAAGTAGGTTGTCAGAGTAACTGTTCCAACCACCATTTCTGTATTGAATTCTGCGACGTTGGATTTCATCACCAACTAGTGTTTTCGGTATGGAAAGTTACTGTTTGTGTGTGGTTTGACCTCCTAGATTCTTTAGGCGTGTGATTCAACATTGTTTGGTTCTTTAGAGATTTTAGGTGGTTTTCATTGAGATTTTTCTTTGTTTGCGTGTGAAGTAATTAAAATATTTAATCGTGGCTGAATTACTGGGGAAGTCCCGTAGACTTTGGGGCCAACCTCCTGAGTTTTCACCAAGCCAGCTTGAAGGGCTATGAGCCCTTGTAACTCCTAGTGACAATAGAGTTGGGTCACCTGAAGAAGGAGAGTCTTCTTTAGTTGTACATCCTGATTATCAAGTGCAAGCACCAGCGTATATTATTGAACTTGTTTCTTTTTCTGAAGTTACTGATAGTTTTTCTTCTACTAGTGAATTAGCCAAGGAACCTAAAATATCTGAACCTGAAACTAAACCTGCTGCTACTCCAACATCAGGATTTGCCTCTCCAACTTCCAGTGGTCCTGGTTCACCCAGGGTAGAAATAGTCATTACCCAAAATCTTCCTTCTGGACTTATTTCTATTGAAGAACTTGTTACTTCAGAAGAAGGTATACCTATCCCTGAAAATCAACTAGCTATAGAACTTAGGGAGCGTGAATCGATCTTTTATAGTCCACCTAGGAGGGACGCTTGGTATCTTTCATTGACCAATTTTTTGGAAAACCCGGGACTAAGTTTTTCACCACCTCGTATTCCTTTTCATCCAACACCTAGAGGTTATTATCCTCCTTTGAATATGTCGAGACAGTCATCCATGTTTTCTCAATCTCCAGAAACATTTTTATATGGCGGTCCTTCTGTTTTCTCTGGGTATCAGTCACTTACTGGTACTTTTTCGAGAGCATCTCCTCAACCTGTTGAACAAGGGTTATTAATTGGTAATAACGGAACTAAGCCGTTGAGTCACGAGTGTAGAAGATATTCTTATGATGTCAAGTACCATTCCAAATCCGCAACCTCAAGGTGGCCAGTTACCGCTTAGGGGGCAGCCTCAAGGTCCTCAATTATCGCCTAGGGGGCAACCTCAAGGTACTCAATTACTGCCTGGGGAGAAACCTCAAGGACAGTACATACCTACGGGACAATACATTCCTCAAGGTCAACCCCAGACTCAGTATGTACCTCAAGGTCAACCCCAGTATCAATATATACCTCAAGGTCAACCCCAGTATCAATACGTGTCTCAAGGTTATCAACCTCAAGGTCAGTACCCAACCCAAGGTTTCCAACCACCTTTCAGTCAATCATTTGTCCAAGGAGGTGGAAATGTACCTTTGAATTATCAACCCTACCCTCAACCCGGTTATGGTCCTCAATATGATCAACCTTCTATGGGTCCATATCCCAGAATGAACTTAGTGTGGGATCCATCTCAATCTCAACAGATATTGCAACCAAATGTGCAGTTGTCATCTCAATCTGGACAACCCTTAGTTTCTGGTTCAACCCAGCAACCTGTCCAGCCTACTATTCAAACTTCTGCACCTTCTGTAGTTTCTCATCCTGGGCCTTGTTCGCCTCGAACTCCACCTCAAACAACTGCTGCAACATCTGTTCCATCTACCCCACCTACTTCCGGAGTATCGACGACTCCGGTTTCTACTGTTCCTGCATTAATTCCTCAAGCATCTTTACCTCAGTCTGGACCCACAATTTAGAATTCGGTTCAAATTCCTGTAGGACAACCTAGTCCAAGTATAGTTGTCACAATTCAACCTCAATTTACTTATCAACCGTACCAGGGACAATACCAATTCGGTCCTGCTGTGCAGAACCCAGTCTATCAGTATCAACCGTACCCTGGATATACTTATCAGCAACCTCAACAACCCAAGTATGGTCCGGTTAATCCTAGTTTTCCGGGAGGATATAATATCCCAAATGCAATTCCAATTCCTAGTTATCCTGGATATACTCCTCCTGGGGCTGGTCTCATTACCCAGGGTTTCAGAGACCCTAATCGTCAGTTACCTTTCATTGCAACTTTGGACTTCCCTGATTTGTTGCGCCTTACGAACGATCCAATTAATTATCTTCCTTTTTTGCCACCGAATAAGTTGCCCAGTGATATTCCTAAATTTGAAGGAAAATCAGGAGAGGATCCGTCAAACCATGTGATGACTTATCACCTCTGGTGTGCATCTAACTCCATTTTAGATGATTCAATTCGTTTACGCCTTTTTCAATGCACTCTAATTGGTCTTGCGGCCAAGTGGCACATTGAGTTACCGTGAGCCACTTTTTATAATTTAGTCAGTTAGCTACTTCGTTTTAAACTCATTTTCAGTTGCCAGTCAGATATGAAAACGGCACAGAATTATTAACTTCATTAAAACAGTTAACGTCCACTTACATTTCAGACCATATTCATGAATGGAGACGTCAACGGCGTTTAGTGAAATTTTTTATCCCGGATCAAATCTTAGCAGAATGGTTTGTCAAATCTTTATTACCTAAAATCACCGAGGATGTAGCCAAGGCAGGAGTCGTTAGTGAAGAGCAAGTAATTGCTCAAGCTCAGTACCTTGACCTCGTTTATACGTAGTCGGGTACGTTACACAAGAAAATCCCTGATCCTCCTAAACAAAATCAAATAACTGCAGCTCCTTCAGGGTCTCATGTTGCTGATGGTATGATTGGTACAGTTAATACCAAAAGTAAGAAGAAATCTTCCAAGAATTCTTCTCCTATCATAACTTTACCGGATTCCCCGACAGGAGATTATTCCGCGGAAATTTCTACCAATATTCATGTTGCAGAGTCATCTACAGCCAAATCAAAATCCAACGGTAAAAAGAAAGGGAAGAAGAAAAATAAAACAGATAAAAATTTGAAAGAGAAACCAAAAAAAACATAATCTACTGATGAGAAACGCAAACCTCGTTATCCTTGTCTCATTTGTGATGAAGAGCATTTTACAAGAGACTGCCCTCATCGCGTTGAGGTTGCGAAAATTGTTAAAGGTTCTCAAACGCCTGCTGTTTTGAAGGATCCTTTTCCTAGTCAAGACAGTAAGATGATAGGTTCTTCCTCAAATGCCTCAGAAGAACCCATAATGATGATGCCCCATGTTAGGATTGCAACACGATCACAAGATTATGGAAGTAAAAGTCCTGTTGGTGGTAAGGAAGCAGAATCTTCTAATTCGAACCCATAAATTTCAACTCCCGGTTCCGATCCACTACAGATCGAGAAACCTAACCTAGACTTAATAATCAAACCACCCGCCAAGGGTATACTTCGAAAGTCAGCTTTCAATCCACATGCGAGAGCTGCTCAGAACTATAACATTGTTGAAGATTTGGCTTTTTCACCTTCAATAATGTCGGCTTTGAAGGTGCTGCAATCATGTCCAGCACAACGTAAATTGCTATTGTCGACTATAGGAGCTGTTGATATTCAGGACTCGAACCTTATAATTTTCGATCTAGAAAATAGTACACCTCGCTTACCTCATCAAATGGCTTTCTAGATTCCAGTGTTAGTCAAAAACAGACCTTGCTATAGGACTGTGATTGATGAGGGAGCCTCAACGTGTATTATGTCGATCCAGTGTTGGAGATCGCTTGGTTCTCCTACACTTAGTCAATCCCCAACGATTCTAAAGGCTTTTGATGGCCGTGGGTTCCATCTTTTTGGCATTCTACAGGATTTACCTATAGGGGTTGAAGGCAAAACTGTTAATCTAGATGTGGAGGTCGTTGATGCCCCTCTAGATTACAACCTTCTCTTGGGTCGTAGTTGGTCTTACGCTATGACTGCTGTTGTTTCATCGGTCTTTCAGCTTATAAATTTTCCTCATAATGGAAAGATCGTAACTATAGACCAGCTAACTTACTTTTCATCTGACCCAGCCTCTTCTGAAAGTATCCAGCATGTCGGCAAAACAACTATCCCTTATAAGGATGTTGGAGTAGGATTAGTTAAAGATTTTGGTTTACTAGGAAATTTTTCTTTTCCTCCTCCCAACGTATCGCCTTCTACTACAACCATTCATATGATTTCATCAGACACTATTGTTTATGATGATCCTTGGATCGTACCTTTCGAATCTTAGATAGATTCATTTGGTGATGTTATGCCGTTGAGTCCATATGAACTTGCGTATCAAGCCATACAGTCATTTTCCGACCCTTCTTCAACCGAAATTGACTTAATAAATGTGGTCCATGAAGAATCACTTTCAACATCAAACTCAGATTCAATGACATTTTCCGAATTTGTTCATACTAATGAGCAAATTTGTGAAATCTTGTCTGTTGATGATTTACCATGGGAAGATCTTCATCATAGATCTTCGTTTTTACCTGAGATTGATCGCTTTGAAAATTATTTTTCATCTATTTTTACGACTGATTATGTCAAGGAACCTCAGAATCCATTGAAAAATCCTGATTCTGAGTTAAATTTGGGAAATATTTCTCGAACTATTCCTATTGACATTTCGGTTAATTCTGGAATTGTTGAAAACATTCATATAGGTGCCTGTTGTACGGAAAATGAAATTCAAACTTATAAGGCCCTATTTCAAGAATTCCGTGACGTGTTTGCCTGGTCATATGAGGAAATGCCAGAAATTGACCCAACAATTGTTGTTCATGAAATTAAAACTTACCCGGATGCTAAACCCGTCCGACAATGTTTGTGTCAGATCCACCCGCGAAAAGCTGCTGCTATTAAAGCAGAAACTGAAAAATTACTTAAAGCAGGTTTCATTTATCCAATTCCCTTAACGGATTGGGTAATTGTTCTTGTTAACAAAAAGCAAGGAACAATAAGAATATGTATCGATTAGAGGGATATTAATTGAGCCTGTCCAAAAGACAATTACCCAAATCCCTATATTGATCAAATCATTGATGATTGTGTCGACAGTGAAATATTCTCCTTCATGGATGGTTTTTCCGGTTATAATCAAATAAATATTCTACTTGCTGATCAACCAAAAACAACTTTCATTTGTCCATGGGGGACATTTTCTTATTACAAATTACCTTTTGGGCTTAAGAACGCCGGTGCAACTTTTCAAAGAGCCATGTATTACGCGTTTCATGACATCAAGCACATTGTGCAACCCTATCTCGATGATTTACCTGCTCATTCATTACATCGAGCCGATCATCTCATCCATTTACGAGCAATCTTTATGAGGTGTAGGCATTATCGAATTAGGTTGAATCCACACAAGTGTGTTTTCTGTATAGAAACGGGTCGGTTACTGGGGTTTTCGAAAGCCGACATTCGCGTCGATCCCTCGACGGTTGAAGCTATTGTCAAATTTCCTCCTCCTTCGAGTCTTCATCAACTCCAAAGTTTGCAAGGGAAAGAAAACTTTTTACGTCTAGTCATTCCTAACTACGTCGAGATCACAAAGGGTTTTACCAGGTTGTTGAAACAAAATACTCCATTCTTTTGGGATGAGATAGTTGACAAATCTTTTGATGCACTAAAACACACGTTGACCCATGCACTGTTATTGCATCCTCCCAACTACAACCATGACTACTTCTTATATCTCGCCGCCTCGCATTCCACCATCGGAATGGTGCTAGTTCAGGAAGATGAATTCAGTAGTGAACATGTGATATATTACCTTAGTCGAACCTGAAATCCAACTGAGCTAAAATATTCACATGTGGAGAAATTGGCCCTGGCAGCTGCTCAAGCTGTCCAACGTTTTCGTCATTACATTTTACTACGCAAAACTACTGTAATTTCTGATTGCAACCCTATGATCTATATTGTGACCAAACAATTGCTATGGGGCAAGTATTCCAAATGGATTTTTATCCTGCAGGAATTCAACTTGGAGTTTGAAAAATTTAAGTCAAAGAAATCTTTAGTTTTTGCGGACTTCCCACGTGCTAATACTGAAACTGTGGCGGAAGAGCCCATTGCGGACGAATCCTTGTTTCTAATCAGCACTCTTGATCCATGGTATGGAGATATCATAGTTTATCTCCAAACCCAATCCTTTCGGCCTGAAATTTCAAAATCTCAGCGTCAGAAAATACGATTCCAGTCCCAACAATTCAAAATTATTGGAGATACACTTTATCGTCGTGGGGTGGACTCTGTTTTCTGACATTGTTTAACTCATGAGGAAGTTGAAAGGGTTCTAAATGACTGTCACTCTGGAGCGTGTGGCGGTCATATGTTTGCATTTGCCACAACCCAAAAGATATTGCGCGCTGGCTATTTCTGGCCATCTTTGTTTAAAGACTGTATTAACGCGGTTCGAAAATGCCACAACTGCCAAATTTTTGATCGAAATATGCGCGCTCCACTTGCTCCTCTCCACCCTATAATTGCCGTCGGTCCTTTTGCAAAATGGGGTATCGATTTTATTACATGTAACCATCACTCGGCCGAGGGGCATGCGTATATCATCCTTGTGGTAGATTATTTTACCAAGTGGGCCGAGGCGATGCCTACATTTTTGACAGACGACAAAACTGCTACGATTTTCGTTTTCAATCATATAATTGGTAGGTTCGGTGTTCCACAAATGATTATCACTAATCATGGGCGTCATTTTCAAAATATTATGATGACTGAACTAACAGACCAACTTGGCCTGCGTCACAACAGTTCAACTCCATATTATCCACAGGCTAATGGTCTGGTTGAAGCCATCAACAAAGTTCTAGTCATCATGATCCGACGAATCATTGGGATTCATAGGTCGAATTGGCATAACATGCTATTTTCAGCGCTTTGGGCATATCGAACCTCAGTAAAAACATCAATTGGTTTCACTCCTTTCCGACTAGTTTACGGTTTGGAAGCTGTGTTACCCATTGAATGCGAAATCCCGTCATTGCAAATGGCCATATAATTACTTCCAGCCACTTCTGATGAGGAAAAAAGTTTGTTGTACTTGGCTCAGCTAGATGAGAATCGACGTGATGCTGCACTAGCAATCGAAGCTCATGCCAAACGTATTAAAGCTCAGTATGGTCGAAATGTTACACCTCGTAATTTTTCAGAAGGAGACCTAGTCTTACTGTACGATCAAGCAAATGATAAATTAGGCGCTGGAAAATTTGTACCCATGTGGCATGGCCCTTATGTTGTTAAGCGAAAGCTGGAAAAAGGGGCCTATGAATTGGTAGACTTTGACGGAGTCTCTTTAGGTAAACCGAGAAATGGTCTTTATCTGAAGAGATATTATGCTTAAATCTGGGTGTGGAGATTTTAGTTAGGTTAGTTTTCTTTCTAGCTGGTGTGTTTTAGATTAAAAAGTGTTCTTAGCTTAGAGAGTGTTTTTTTCATTATTCCTGCTTATCTTGATTTTACTCTTGATATCGCAGATGTCGACGTCTCTCCAAACATACATTGGTTTTGCTGATGGTGCTTGTCGTAATACACAGAACATTTCTTCCGTAGCTTGGGCTATCTATTCGCCCTCTGATGAGTTGGTATCTATGCATGGGGTAAGCCTCGGTCAAACAACGAACAACATTGCAGAGTATAGTGCAGTGATTGAGTTATTATATGAATCCATCTCATTTGGCATTTAGAGTTTGATTGTGAGGTTAGATTCTGAACTCGTTGTATTGCAACTTAATAGAGTTTATGCCATTAGAAATCCAGTGTTATTGAGATTATTTTTGAGAGTTCGTCTCTTGGAACGTGAATTTGACTATATTGAATATCAGCATATTCCAAGATATTTAAATACATTAGCAGATGCAATTGCTTCTTGAATGTTAAGTAGACATTTGCAGTAATCAAACAAGTAAATTTAAAAACATTCCATAACATGTTTTACAAGATAACCGGTAATAGTGATATAGCATAGCATAGAAGTGTGTCAAATATACATCGTCTTCGATCATAGGTTGAAAAACACCTTATGATCGGCAAAAATGATAGTACAAAAAGCAAAAATGTCATATGAGTCTACAACAGGCGATCATCCTATCACTGGTGATGATCACGATAAGAAACCACTGTACGGGCCACCCTACAAAGGAACCTCCTGAAAGGTCCTGGGACCCCAATCACATAGCGCTATAGCCTAAGAGGAATGTCATCTATGCTAGTCTCTGGAATGTCTGCTGTCAAACGCTCTAGATGGTTTTCCAATTCGGCCAAGGTCTCTGTAGATTCGTCCCGTGGGGCTGGTGCTGCTACAGCTGGCTATTTCCTCTCATAGGGCCAGAGAGTGGCTGGTCGCCGTGGACCTACATCTGCATTTGAAACTTTTACTATCAATTTTATGGACGATTTAAAAACAAAAAAAAATTTAAATTAGAAAATATTGAAAATGATTTTACTTGAGTCATCCCATTGCTCTCCTGGTGGAAGAGCAATGTCTGGGTCACCACGATAATCCATCCCAGCATAAGGAAAATCCTGAATAGCAAAAACTTGGTTCTCCAACCAATGGAAATACTCAGGAGGAAATCGAACAACTTCTGAACCCTCCTCAGGATGACGGGCCATAACTGCAACCCAACGCATCAGTTTGGGCTCTCGGGGAAGTCCAGCTCCAACGGAAAGATGCTGTGGGACCAGCATTCGGACCCTCTCTAGACCAAAGCTCACAACTAATAAACCATATCCAAAGTTTTTAAGTTGTCCGTTTTTTGCTCTAGTCAGTTGGCCTTTTACATTAGCCAACACAACTTCACACCAGTTGAAGATGGTGCCCCGAAAGCAGTCTACTACCCTCCGCATTTGGGATCTAGTGGCCATATGTAGTGCTGCACTTCCACAGAGCCTGGTGAAAGTAAATGCAATCACTTTGAGTTCAGGACGGGAGATGGTTTTGATATCAATCCCTTTGTCCTTGGTTTGGTCGTTACAAAACTCTAGCCGGAGGCTATCGACAGACTGGCCACTTGGCCTAGCCCCGAATAGAGTCAATTGTTCACCTCTCTTAGGCAAACTAGTCAAAAAGTAAATGTCTTCCAGCTCCATTTCGAGCTGGTGGCCACCAATAAAGAAACACTGGTCTTGTACATTCCACCTATCTACCAGCCACTGCAAAAAGTCCACCTGGGCCCTCATGCCAGGTATGGCCTAGAATTTGAATAAACCGCATGCCTTCAATAGATCAATCGAAGGTTGATGATTAATCGCAGCAAGGTCCACATCCTCGTGCTCCCGTTCCCGCTAATCAAGCATGGTGTATACCCTACATTCAATAAAAAGGCAGATTAGAATATTTTAAATCAAAGTTTTTGGGCGGAATTTGAAAAATTTAAGTTTGAAAACCTATGCTGTGGGGACCGCACCCTCTATGTTAGAGACAGTGCATAGGTCCGCACCCTGGCTATACAGCAGGTGTGGGCCCTTGACTTTTTTCTGCATGCGAAAAAGTCGGGGTCTGTAGGTTTCGCATGCTGTGCCTGCGGACCCGCACGCGCGGTCTTTTAACCTAAATATTTCCTAAAAATCAAAATAAAACCCTAAAAACAAATTTCAAATGGATGAAATGCAAGAGTAAGATGATGTGGATTACTTGGAGGTGACGGTGTTCAATTCCAACGGACGGATTTTCCGCAATCTTCACGGGAAGTTTCTTACCAAAAGCTCTCTTTTCTCACTGTGAAGTCAAACGGTAAAAATGAATTTACAAAAGCCCCTTTTATAAGTTTTTTTGAATAAATGATTTTTTAATTCGTTTATTTTTCACTTTAAAGAGGTAACTTTTGAAGCATTTTTATTTTAAACATATATGAGTAATGTTTGAGTTTTTGTGCAGGATAACGGAATTTTCAGGCAAAATTGATCATTTTCGACAAAAAACATTAGAGTCACCTTTAAAGCTCTTTTCTGACTCCTAAAATATGAAAAGATTGCCAAGTTTTTCTTTTTAAGCTCATTAAAATGGAATTAAAAAGACGGTCCACTTACAACCCTTTTCTGATCGTAAAAACATGAAAAGATTGTCGGATTTTTGTCGTTTCAAATTCGATATTGGTTATAAAACGACTTGTCATTGGTCACTTTTTTGCTTTTTTCGGATCAGAGACACTAATTATGAAAAGTACTCCTTGATTGTAATGGTCAAGCGGTTCTCTCAAGTATTATTTTATACTTTTTCGGGCTTGGGAGACACAAATTTACGAAAAAGGACAACCATGGAGTTTTCTTAAGTTTTTCAGACTCCCTAAAATTGAAAAACGTCGAGTTTCTCCTATATTGGACTCGTTAAAATTTAACAGTAAAGGACCTGTTCAATTACAAACAGGAACGGACCACTCCTTCTTAGGGTTCGAATTTAAACTAAGTTGGACTCATCCGAAGGATGAGCTTATAATCAAGCAAATGTTATCCTCCTCAAGCTTGTCAAAAATAAAGAGGTACTTGCCAGAAATGGTGGGGGAAAAGAGAGAAAAATGAACCTGCTTGTCATACTTTGTGTCTCAGAAAAACATTTAACCACTCTTGAACATGACACTTTTAGTTCACATGGGTTGGGAAATCCTTTGCCTAACAGTGAATCAAACCATATTGAAAGTATTCATCCGGTTTCTGGGTATTAGCTTTGGGTAAATTGTCACCAAACCATCCGCAGTGTAGTTATGTGTTCAAGAGGTCAGTGCAAATAAACCATTCATCTGCAAAATATCTGTCATCCATCTTGACCATCCCTGAGTCAGTCCTTGCAACTATATTTCTCCAAACCTGATCTATGATTTCGTGTTGTGGGCTTGCCTACGATGGATCTCTTTCTATCGACTTCAACTCATTATCTAGAAAGATGATCTAGAAATCATCAGTACCTTGGGATATGCATTCCTCAATGGCAGGTTTCTCACCTTCGACGACAGGTTGCATCATTGACCTTCAATCAAAGGATTCCGTGACATGTTCGACATCAACACATCTATTCACATTTCATGGATTGTACTGAGTACTTTGAGAGCCATTGAAATTAATGGTGGTTTCTTTCACACTTGTTAACAGTTTACATCGTTGACTGGTAATCAAGTGGTTTCTACCATGTTCGACTTCGACACATTCATTCACATGGATAGAATCATACTATTTCGGGAAGTAGAAATTAAGACCCGGGATCTAGTTTCCACCATCCAGGCTGTGAGGAATTTTGTATTCATTATACAGTAGACTATTCGTAAATAGATGGCTGTGCCCATACTGTGTCTACATGTGTCTATACTTGTGATGTATTACAAAATCATTCCTATATCAGAGCAGTTTCGTTAGTTTTCTAGTTAGTTTTGATCTGAGTATGGGAATGCCTACCTCAGCGATGATATGATCTCATATATATATTTTGTATTGAATGTTTTTACAGGTTCCAACCAGGCTTTCCACAAGATTATCCTCAAAATGATAAAGTACTTTACTCTTCTTAGATGATAAATGAAATCCTCATCTACTACAGAATTCGCACTTAAGGGGGCAATCTGTTACACAAAATATTGTCACCATGACTTTCTGCAGTCAGTGTGAGTCTATCACCACTCATACCGTCCTCCTTTGCAAGTCTCAAACCTCAGCTCTTCATGCCAAGCTTTAAAAATGAGATAAAGTCTTTGAAAATCTATAAACCTCTGGTTCCGCACTTTCTCTTACCATTACCTGCGGTCCCGCACCCCTTGGTCATGTTACCTGCAGACCTGCCCGCTCCGTCTCTTAAGGAGTGGGTGCGGACCCCTGTGAAAGTAATCTTCTAAAAGGTGCAAGTTTATTCTTAAAAACTCACTTTGGGTTAATTCTGGATGCTTCTAAAAGGAATCTTGACGTGGATGGTTCACTCCTAGGTGGTTCGTGCATCCCATAACTAAAGGAGCTAACCCCTTGATGAGAGGAGCTTATCCCTTTGAAGGTGGACCTAGTGACTTCCCTAAGTTGTCCCTATTCCTACAAGGCATGAAATGAAATATTTTTGGTTTGGTTTTGTATTTTTTTAAACTTGGAAAGTACTTGCATAATTGAAATTGTTGATTGAATGAAAATTACTGATAGAATGAAAAAGCTACTTGCTGAATTGAAATATTTCTTGCAAAATGGAAAGGAAAGCAGACAATGCAAAATGAAAGAAAGGAAACAACTAGATTACTTTTGCAGAAATAAACTAATGGCAGAATATTGAAGACAAGAAATAGAAGAAAAGAAAGTAGTAATCACATTCTACTCAGACACCTCCTACACAACGACACCAAAAAGTGATGAGCGGCAGTATTACAGCAAGGATGTTGCAACTCCTGGGCGACCATCTTTACTTATCAACCTAAGGTTCGTACAAACTTGGAGGTGATAGTGCTGTATGCACAAGTAAACGTGATGGTTCTGCCTGTTGTCATTGTTTAGCTGGTGAGAGACCACTGGGTTCCAAGCCAGACTTCTATGGAGTCAGAAGAAGCTTGATTCTTTGATGGAAGAAAGGTAAATATACTCTAAGAGAGTTACTCTACTGCATTAATGGAGAAGGTCAACATGTAATGCTAAATCACACCATTCGTTAATTAATCATTTAAGAAGCTAAGCTAGGAAAAAATGCTAAATAAACATGAAACAAATTCTACTATCTAAGTTGTAGAAGTAAAAAGCATCAAACAACACTAATGTGCAAGTAAAGAGACTGATTAAATCTATTTTTTCTTTTTTTGTCTTTTTATGCAAAATCAAGTATGCAACTAATTGTTTTTGTGGATGTGGTAGGTGAATTAAGGATGTCTGAGGATGGCTGGAAGGGTTATAAAATGGTTGGATGGTGTGGAGGACCCCTGGGAGGCTTTGGTGACCTCCTAGAGGTTTCTCGTCAATTCGGCCTCAAAACAGGCCATTTTGGGAAAACCTACAGGATGTACTAGAAACCTACAAGATGATCTTGTAGGAATTACAGGAAACCTACAGGATACAACCGAGAGCTAAATGTGAGGTGTTGGAGGTGATGGGAGGCTTAGGAAAGGTGTGTGATGGGTGGAATGGAGTGGGAGAAGGTCTAGGATCACTCAGGAGTCAATATCCAAGATAATAGATGGCTAGATTCGCTCAATGTGCTTGGGAGAATTTCTATGAAAAATGATGAAAAACTAGTGAAGGTGATGGTGAAAACAAGGGATGGCTAAGGTGGATGAAGTGGAAGGTGGCTGCTGGCTATGAAGTCTTAGTCTCCTCCTAAAGCACCTGCTTTGCATAAAACATGCGTTTCTTCCAAAAAGCTATGCAACAAGATACATTTTCATAAACTAGAAAAGTAGAATTAATGAATCAAATGCCTATACTATGCATGAAGAAAGTTGTTGAAAGGAATGAAATCATGAGTGAAATCTACTGTAGAAATGGAGATGAAAAAGATGACAATGAAATCTACCTTGAAAAACTAACCAAACAATAAATTAAAAGCAGCAAACTCCAAAGCTCATAAAATAACTAGAAATCTGTGTTTTTGGGGCTGCTTAAGGGTCCCTTCCTCAAGTCATGGTCCTAGAGGGAGGAAGTGAGGCCAAGACACCTACTAACAACCTTGTGGTGATCCTTTTTCTCCTTGCTAACTTGCTACTTGAAATAAGGCACAAATGGAAGCAAACTATTAAACAACCAATCTAATCTACACTACTTGTAATGGAAATGCATCTAAAAAGCAAATTAACAATGAAGCTATGAATCTACACTAAACATACATGTACAATAAAGAGGATCCTTGGCTGCTAGGGTTGGGCCCTAACCCAAGAGCTTCAACCCTCTAAGTTAACTCAGTGCTGGCTCAAAACAAAACTCATTCTTATTACCAAAACAACAAATTACATCAAGAGAACTTTCACAAGTATTGTAGCTCAAAAATAGCTTAGAGTTTTACAATAAAAATCCGAATCCTACTAAGGCCCTAGGCCTCTCTACTTATACATATGAAGTCCCCAATGAATTCCTTAAAATTAGGGAGGCTTGGCTCCCAAACTCGAGATAAACTGGTGCTTTGTCTCTCACTTGCTCGGCTGCCTTCTAGTCCTCATGATTTGGTTGTTTGCACTCCGAGCTGATGTGATGAATGGAGGAATATTCAAATGGAGGAGTAGTAAATGAGGAGGATTTACCTCCTACAATCCCTCTCCCTTGTCCCATTCGATTTAGTCTTTGCAAAAATTCCTTGATTTTCTCCTTTAGTCCTGCATTCAATGCATATTAGTCCACAAAGCATAATATCCAACTCTAACTCACCTCATAAACAAAATATAATAAAAAACATGTAATAGGTTATGAGAAAAGTTGGTTTGAATAAGCTAGGAGGTGAATTAAGGACCATATAATTACCCAATGATGAGGCTCATCAGTAGCATCACAAAGAGGTTGTGAATTTTAGATTTCTTGATGATGGGATGGTGGAGAATGATAGAAATGTGAATGGATAGGATGGGTATGGGGTGCAAGGATAAAGGAATGGATTGCATCCTATAGGTCTTGGCCTGTAGCCATGAAATTTGGCACTGTGTACAACTTTGCCAAACAAAAGAGAGGTTAGCAAATAGGATATAAGTTTCTTCCTTTTCTCTTTTTTTTTTTGTTTTCATTGTTTTTTCTTGAGACACATAGGCTGCCTTAGGGGAGGTTTTCAACCTGCATGCCTACCCTAGGTGTATCAAGGGAGGTTTTCACCTAGGTATATTTATTATTTTTGCTCCGGGGTTACCTCAGAGAGGTTTTCAACCCAGGAGTTAGCCTAGGATGCCTCATAGAGGTTTTCTTCCAGGCCTCTTATATATATATATATATATATATATATATATATATATATATAGATATTTATTTATTTCTAAGAGTGTTGTGGACTAGAAGCTATGACACTCCCAATCACATTCGATTCCTTGCTGACTAAACTAATAAATTCATCCTTAGATAAAGGTCTTCTATATAACTTCAACATGTAATCATTTACAAGGAAGGGGATTCCTTCCTCATCAATGGTTCTGATTTGGACAAATCCATTTTCATGACACTTTTCCACTAGTTATGGGCCCAACTATCTTGTCATTAGATTCCCTTTAAAATATTTGAACCTAGAATCATATAATAGGGCCCAATCCCCTTCTTTAAAGGTATTTTCCTTGATGTGCTTGTCATGCAAGAACTTCCTTTGCAACTGTATGAGTTCAGTGTGTAAGAGAGCTTGCATTCTAAACTCATCTAAGCCATTCAGTTGGAGCAACCTTTATTGCTATGGTGTGGTGACATCGAAGTCCAATTGAACTACCATTCTCAAAGTCTTATATTCAAAATCAATAGAAAGCAGAGCTTTCTTCCCATAAACCAAATCATATGGAGTGAATCTAGTGGTGGTTTTCCAAGTGGTATTATAGGCCCAAGTGGCCTCTACTAGTCTCTCTACCTAATCTTTCCTTCTTTTGCTAACAACCTTGGTGAGGATTCGCTCTAGTGCTCTGTTTGTGACCTATACTTGCCCATTTTCTTGAGGATGATAAGCAGTGGATGTCTTGTTATTGTTATGGGGCTTCCTCATGAGATCCTTAATCAAATTGGATGTGAACTATGCTCCTTGATCAGTGACTACCTCCCTTGGATACCCAAACTTCTAGAAGATGTTCTCCCTTAAAAATTTTGCCACTTTTTTCTGATTTGCTACTTTGACTACCTTTGTCTTTGTCCACTTTGTCAAGTAATCAATGCACACATTGATGTCATTTTTCTTCCCTAATGATGGATCAATTGGCCCAATGAAATCCATGCCCCACTTGTCAAATGGCTCTAAGGCCACTTGAGGTTGTAGGGGAATTTCATCCCTGGGTGTGGGTTTGCCCATTCTTTGGCACTGATGACATCTAATGATATATCTCCTTGCACCTTGATGTAAGGTGGGCCAATAGTAAAAAGCCTGTAAAACTTTAAAGGATGCCCTTTTGCAGCAAAATGACCTCCACAAGGACCATCATGACATGATGAGAGGATGTCAAAGACCTCCTCTCTCTTACACATCTCCTCAATATTTGATCTAGTCCCAATCTAAAGATATTTCCCCCAATCCAAGTGGAAGATGAGCTTTTCCTTACAATATTGCTTTTCTCCCTGGGTGATAGATTAGGAGGGAACCTCCTAGAAACCAAGTAGTTTTCTATGTCAAAAAACTAGGGAGAGAACAATGAGATGGAAAAGAGTTTCTGCTATGAAACTAGCTCAAGAAAAGATAGAAAAGATAGATCAACGCCTTAGAATTCAACCTCTTCAAGGGGGAAACCTCCTTTACATTACATAAATGAACAATTCTTGGACCATACAAATTAAAAGACCTCCTTTCTATATATAGGAGTCTAAGGGGTCATAACATAATTAGAGCCAACATAACAATAATAGTGTAAGGGCACAATAATAACAATAGTGGGCTTCTATGGGGCATAATAGAAACAATATGGGCACTACATGGGTACATCAATATAATAAGTGGGTTGTACTAATAACAATAAGGGGTTACACTAGTAGTATAGGGGCCTAACATGCCCCTCTCCTTCAAAAAGCGTTGCCCTCAATGCTTGAGTAGTTCTTGATGCTTCTGTATAAAATTCTTGTCCTCCCATGTGGAATCTTCAACGCGTAAGCTCTTCCACTTGATGAGGTACTCTGAAATTGATCGATTTCGTAGCTGTCAGGTTCTTGTTTCTGTGACTGATCCAGGTTCCAATATGATTTTTCCTTCCTCTCCAATTTCTGGAAATATTGTTTGAATTGGGATCTTTTGCAACTTTTGAATAAGTGGCCATACTTCTTCGTCCTTCTTCCATTCATCCCTTGCTTCGTTTATCCAATCTGGTTGGATAATAGAAATAGCACAAAAAAATGCTTCCACATCCTCATCCTTGAAGAGTCTTCCCATTCGGTAAGGTCACCATTTTTTAAGTGCATGTAGTATCGCCAACATTTCCTTCTCATAAATAGCTTGCTTGAGATGTAGCAGTAAAAATACCCAATCACCTACATCAAAACATTTTTCACTACGATGTTGATCTACCTGTTGTTTCGTTTGATTTTGTACCGAAGTGGCGTTATCCTTTAAAAGTCGGAGAACTTCTTGTTGATGCTGGATGTGATCTTTCACTGGTTGAACCTTTTTCTTCTTGATATGTCCTTCTATCTCTAGAGTTTTAGGAGTGGTAATTTCTTCCAATCCTTTACAAGATATGGTCGGATTCATTTCTTGATGCTCGATGTGATCTTTCACTTCTTGAACATTTTTCTTCTTGATATGTCCTTCTATCTTGATGGTTTGAGGAGTGGTAATTTCGACCAATGAATTACAAGATATGGTTGGATTCATTTCTTCTTTCTCGATGTGATCTTTCACTTCTTGCACCTTTTTCTTCATGATATGTCCTACTATCTTGAGAGTTTGAGGAGTGGTAATTCTTGCCAATGCTTTACAAGATATGGTCTGATTCATTTCTTCTTTCTTTGGGGTTGGGTCCTGGCGTATATCTTCTTCTTTTGATGTTTCTTGATCCTTTTCTTCCTCCTCTTCATATTCTATGTAGAATAATTTCTTCTCATCACACTTATGACCTTTAGTGCATTTGCTATCACAATTGTAACAAAGCCCTTTTTCTCTTTTTTCTTCCAATTGTTGTGGTGTAACCCTTGTAAGTTGTGGAAGGCTAGGAGAAACAACACTTCCATCTTTATAGTTGTGAGGGGTATGCTTCCTGGTTTCCATAATTTTGCTTTCCACTATGTCACAAAGCCCTTTTACTCTTTCCAATTGTTGTGGTGTTGCTCTAAAGAAGTTGTTGCTCTTTGTATCCTCATAATGTGCTATCATTTCCTCCGTGAAAATTGACCACGTAACAAGTTGTTTACGAGAAAAAATCCCTTCATACCATAAAAATTGATCTGGTTCTAAATATGAAGATGCAATACATACCTTTTGTAACAATGGTACACCATGTAGATCAAAATATTGCTCCATCTGAAGTATCCAATTTACCGGATCCTTGCCATCAAACTTCCTCATCTTGTTTTTTCTTGATTTTAGGAGCTCAATCTTGAAACGACTGTAACTCTGTACTTTCAGATCTTTAAGTTCTGAAATTGCAACCTGTAGTAGCTCTCTGTGTCCTCTTTCCAACGCCACTAGTCCGATCCAAATTGGATTCTCCAAGAGAGAGTTATGCACAATCTCCCAAGATGACCTGATTATAGACCTTTACAGAAGAGTGAACTTGTATGAAGTGCCACGTGTCACTGTTTCGACCTTTGGCACTGAAAAATATATAGAAGAAACTACAGTCCATCCTATTTCTATACCTTCTTACAAAATTTCAATCCAATGCTCAGAGATAAAGTTATGACAATTTTCCCTAGGTCACCTGTTTGGAATTTAATTTAGGAGTCTTTAAAAAACAACTTCCTCAGATCATATCTCCGCAAATATAGCGCGAAAAGCTCTGAAATTCGGACCTGAGGTTCAACACGATTTCTTCTCAAATGGTTTTTTTTTTAGCTTCTGAAACGTCACAGAAAAAAAGTTATAGCGAAAATTCCACGATGACCTATTTGGAGTAGCGAAACCCTAGAATCCAAAGCTCTGATGCCAAATGTTATGAAACCAGCTCAAGAAAAGATAGAAAAGATAGATCAACGCCTTGGAATTCAGCCTCTTTGAGGGGGCAACCTCCTTTACATTACATAAATGAACAATTCTTGGATGATACAAATGAAAAGACCTCCTTTCTATATATAGGAGTCTAAGGGGTCATAACATAATCAGAGCCGACATAACAATAATAATGTAAGGGCACAATAATAACAATAGTGGGCTTCTATGGGGCACAATAGAAATATATGGGCACTACATGGGTACATCAATATAATAAGTGGGTTGTACTAATAACAATAAGGGGTTACACTAGTAGTATAGGGGCCTAACAGTTTCTCATCTGGTAGTTGATCACCCACCATCTCTTCATTACTTGCAGGCAAGGTTAACTTGGGAAAAAAATCTGCAACCACATTTTCTATTCCTCATTTGTCAATGATAGTCAAATCAAACCATTGTAGCAATAAAAACCACCTAATTATCCTAGAAATAACATTAGTATTTTTCATCAAATATTTAATAAATGCATGATCAATATGAAAAAAAGTTTGGTACCCAGTGATATAATGGCTAAATTTGTTTAAAGAATGTACTACAAATAAGAGTTATTTTTTAGTGATAGTGTAATTCATCTCAACCTTAGACAAATTATCCTCTACTTGTCCCAAGGCTCCCCCCACAACTTTGTTTGATGCATTAATATGGAAATGGAAAGGAAATTCCTAGTTGGGACCTCTTAGGATGGGTGCAATAGCCAACTTTTCTTTCAACACTTCAAGGGCTTCTTGACAATTGTTGGTCCAACAAAAATCACATCTTTGGCCAGTAAACTAAACAAAGGTGAAGCCACTTTACTACAGTCTTGGATGAATCTCCTATAGTACCCTGCTAGTCCCAAGAAGCTCTTAACATCCATTTTCTTTTGAGGGGTAGGGACCTTTTTTATGATGGCAATTTTGTTTGGGTCTACCTGTATCCCTTCTTTGGAGATACAATGGCCAAGGCTAGTCCCCTCATTCATCAAAAACTGACATTTCTCAGGGCTTAGAGAGAGATTCATTTCAATGCATTTTTTTAAAACCTTGCATAGATTGGGGAGAGCTTCACGGAAGTCACATCCATAAGGAGTGAAATCATCCATGCAGATTTCCACAGAATCATGAACCAATTCAACAAAAATACTCAAAAGTGCCATCTCGATAGTAGCAGGGGCATTTCACAAACCAAATGGAAGAAATTTATAAGAAAAGGTAACCCAAGGACATGTGAATGTGGTCTTGTCTTGGTCTTCAGGGCTAATCTGGATTTGATTGTATCCACTAAATCCATCCAGGAAGGAGAATAATTTCTTCCCTGCAAGGCCATATAGGACTTGGTCAATGAAGGGCAAGGGAAAATGGTCCTTTTTTGTGGCCTTGTTGAGCTCCTAGTAATCCACACATATCCTCCACTTCCCATTCTTCTTGGGAACTAACACAAGAGGTGACACCCACTCACTATCTAAAATAGGGTATATGAACCCTGCATCTAGTAGTTTTTGCAGTTCTTCCTTCACAATATCCTTAAGAGTTGGGTTCATCCTCCTATAGGGTTGGCACACAGGCTTTCATCCCTCCTTGATGTAAATATGGTGAGTATAGATCGAGGGATGCACACCTTTCATTTCCTTGTAGTCCCAAGCAAAAGCATCTAGGTGTTTCCTCAACACTTGGCACAATTGTTCTTCTTGCTTGGCCGAGAGAGAAGGGTTGATATTTAAGGTTCTAGATGGGCCAAACTCTATGATATTGACATGGTATGGACTTGATTCAATAGGGAATAATTCAACCCAAGGATTATTCTCAGGTCCTTTCATCAACTCATCAATGGGTATGGGAGTGGGAGGTTAATTCTGAAGGATATGGTCAATGAGATCATCTTCATCAGGTTTCCCCCCTCCTGTAATGATGTCCATAGTGCATATTGGGTGGGGGATGGTGTGATACAATTCATCTTCTTCCTAGTTTTCAAGCCATAATGGTAAGTCATTCTCACTACAAGGCTGAGCAGGAGGATACAATACCAATTGTTTAGATAAATGTCCATTCTTAATGGTTATGTTCCCAACCCTACAACTAATGTAAGCATCATAAGTGGCTAACCATGGCCTTACCAAGATGAGAGGATAGCCATTGAACTTGGTTTTGGCCTGGAGAACGAGGAAATCGATAGGATACTCCAAAGAGTCAATGGAGACCATAACATGTTCAACAAGTCCCTCAAGAGCTACTGTGGATCTATCTACAACCTGCAACACTGTGGTGGTCTCTCTCAAAGCTTCTGTCAGGTTTATCTTTACCATGGTTTCCTTAGTCATCACATTTATTGCATCCCAAAGATCAATAAGGGTGTTATGGACTATAAGGCCATCAATGTGCACATCTACTACAGGGATTCCAGGGTCTAGATATTTCAAGAAGATCACCCTCCCAAGCATCAAATCAGATAATTTCCCAACAAAATTTATGGTGGGGGTGTCTCTTTTTCTTCTCCTAGGATGTTTGAAACATTTCTCCTTGATAAGATTATTATAGATGGGAACATCTTTAATAACCTGGAGAAGGGGTATTTTAACACATAAATTCTTCAATTCTCCCAAAAGTTCAACCTCTTATGGGGTGTGCTGGCTAGGGTGGATCAACCTCTTAAGAAAATGAGGTGGATTGACTAGAGGAACACTCTTCATTATCTCATTCAAACTCTTCAGGTAGAGAAGGTGGATGGTTTTCTGGAAGAACTCTCCAAAACCAAAGGTTGATCTCTTGGATTTTCACAACATAAGTAGGGTAAGATGTCTCTCCACTGTAGACCTGCTGGGCTTTCTTGTTGTTTGAGTTCAGATTTGGTTGAGCAACAATTTGAGGTTGCTTAGGTGGAGTAGGATGAGTGAGCTATGGCTGAGGCTAGGGTTGAGGTAGTAAAGCAGGAGGTTGGTTAACTTGAGGCCTCGATCCTTGTTATGGGTTTCCCCATTGAGAATATTAGGGTGGACATGGTTGAAAAGGATAGTTGAAAGGTGGAGGAGGATATGGAGGAGCATAAGGCTAAGAAGGGGGTGTGGACTAGGATGGGTGAGTGAAAGAGTACCAAGGTTGCAAGGGTATATTCTTATTTGGATTATAATAAGAGTAGTGTGCAGCTTGCATGCCTTGTTGATATGGCCTAGGTCCTTGAGGTATTCTTTGATTGGTGAAACAAATTTTATCTGACCCCTATGACATTTAAGGGGCACTCATTCCTAGGATGTAT
Organism: Pinus tabuliformis; assembly: GCA_031772625.1. Classification (NCBI taxonomy): domain Eukaryota; kingdom Viridiplantae; phylum Streptophyta; class Pinopsida; order Pinales; family Pinaceae; genus Pinus; species Pinus tabuliformis. The sequence continues at coordinate 1,092,149,578 of CM062817.1, read as the reverse complement.
TTTGGTGCATCTTGGGCAGAAAATAACTAGTTCCATTTCTGCTTCCTCCTATTTTCTTTTGATTTTCATGGTATCCATTTGCAGTGTAAAGGTATGCAACATTTCACTCTTGAAATCCTCCAACATGTTTCCTATCTCATTCTTAATGAAAGTTGTGGAGGGAGAGGAACTAACCAAGCCTTGACTAGCCCTACCCTTATTTCTAACAACCCTAGAGTGATTCTTGAACACAGTTTTAATGTCATCATAGGATAATTGATAGATATATCCCCCAGAAAACATGTTGAGGGTCTCCAACATGTCTTCCCTGATCCCTTAGAGAAGAACTAGTTTGAGTGATTCAGGATCAAGGGTGCAACTGGCCCTCCTATAACTGAATTGAAATCTCTCCTAACAGTCTTCTAGGGATTCATCACGTCCAAGAGTCATCCTAAAAATTTATTCCTTGTTTTCTTTCGACCTACAGTAGTCCTTGCACTTTTTATTGAAGGCTTGTTTCATTTGGGTCTAGGAAACATGCTACCCCTAGGTAGACCCATAAACTAGTGCAAGGTTGCATCCTTAAGGGTAGAATGTGTATCAGTAAATCAGTGCATCAGTACTTTATTAAACATTAAACAGTAACCATGCGTAGTAATAAAATAATAAACCATCACACATAAGCGACACACATGAACACCAAGATTTAAGGTGGAAACCCAATGTGGGTGAAAACCACCTGCTGTTGTCATCTCTGTCTTCTTTTAATAATAAGAAAATCTGTTTACAATCTTGTACTGGTACAGACTCATACCAGTACATAGGCACCCACCTGCAGAAGGCTACAACCTTATCTTGTTCTCCAGCTTCTTTTGGAAGGGAGCTACAACCCCCTAGTTCTTGTACTAGCCGATATATTTACTAGTACGTAGGCTTTAACCCATAGAAGGCTACAACCTTCACTTGTTCTCCAGCTACCACTGGAAGGGAGCTCCAACCCCCTGATCAAATCACCAGCCACTATTGGCAAGAAGTTTAAACTTCCTCACTGAAGGCTCCAACCCCCAGTATCCTCCAGGGACCACGTTTCATAAATTTTCACACTAGATGCTCCTGGTACACAACAACACTATATGTAGGCCACATTTCATCAAATTTTCACATTGGACCCATTAGTAACATTGAAGCTCAAATTCAATCACCACTGTAATACATCCATCAAATACATCTGCATCAACCAATCACTGAAACTCAATCATCAATCTCTGATATAACTGAAACCCAATCATCAATCTCTGAATCAATCAATCACTGAAACCTCTGACATAAAACAATCACTGAACAACTGAATCAAACAATCACTGAACCTCTGACACAACTAAATCAACCATTCATTCAAACTTAATCAAATTCAACCAATCAATTGGAACATACAGATCACTGTAACCAGTACACAGATCTGAACCCAGAACACTGCATCATCATTCAAAACTAGCTATAACCTCAAAACCATGCATCAGAATGTATACTCTACTTGGCTGAACCCAAACTGCGTGTATACGCTACTTCCATTAATAAAACCTGCGTATACCTTCAAAACTACTGCAAATATAAACTTTTGAATCAAGTTTGTACCAACCAGCAATATACTGAACATCTACTGTCAACTTACAGAGCTTTACACAGGCAACAACAGAGATCACTTCTTCTCACTTATAAAATCAATCAATCAAATACCAACCTCCTTATGCATTCAGTTTTACGTTTAGATCTAAGAAGACTTCATTGATAGACAACAATAAAACAACATCACTGATATGATAGATCAGTCATCCTTGAACATCAAGCTTTTCTTTTGCATATGCTACTTGGAAGAGTCGAACTAGCGTGTATACGCATCTTCACCAAAGCGAACCAACGTATAGATCTACAAATACTTACTTATAACTTTGCTACAATTCCCGACTTCAGACATACCCAAATCATCACATATAAAGGATAAAACATGTGTTAGCAATTAGATCTAGCCCATCCATTATTAGATCACATAATGATAAGTCATTATGATCTTGATCCATCATTAGATCTCATCCATCATCAAATTCTCAGGTGCATATTTAGTCTAGATCAAGCAAAGCATCAGAAACCCATAACATGCATATTTTCTTTTAATATAACACTTCATAAGATATTCATTACTTGTGCACTTAGCCCTTTGATCTTTTCCTCCTTATATACTTAGATCCTTTCTCAATACCTCAGATCAAAACCACTTAGGACCAATACCTTCGACCAAATACTTAGGGTCAACACCTTAGATAAATGCCTCAGACCAAATACCTTGGACCAAAATACCTTGGACACAATACCTCAGACCAAAACCTTGGTTTTCCAACATGTACGCTCTTTTCCTCTTGAGAGAGTGCGTGTATATGTATACGCTCTTTTTGTTCTATGGACCAGTGTGTATACGTTGTTTTGATTAAGTGGACCTGCATATACTTCTTAAACTGCTTTACATCAACCTTTTCCTTTACATTCTTTATTCTGATCAGTAGACCTAAGTTCCATCTTCTTGTTCTTCTGTACCAATGTCCTGTTACTTCTGAATAGACCTGTTACACTGTAATTTGCCATATTACTTCTGAAATGATTCCTTTGAACTACCATGCATTCTGTCACATTTGATATCTCTCCTGTAGATTCATCTAGTTACGTAGATTCATTTAGTTACCATATAGAAGTGAGTTGTTCTGCTACAAGTGGGTTGCCATCAAGTACAACACAAGTATCATAATGCCAACAATCTCCCCCTTTGGATTTGCTGGCAACCATGTTGGTGTTGATTACTGCACGCTGTAGAAACTGTTAGAGATAACAAGCAACACCAAAATACTCTCCCCCTTTGACATCAAGGGCAAAGGGTGGACCAAGATATTCTCCTCCTTTGATATCAAGGGTAAAGGAATGACCAAAATGAATACTTTCATATCTGAACAACTAAATATGAACATTGATCATGCTACCCCTAGGCACATGCTAAATTCTCTGATTAAACTCCCCCTTTGTACATGCTGAGATGCACTATACCATCCATTCTCCCCCTGAGCACATGCAAAGTCTACAAATATATTTTCTAAAAGAATAACATGACTCTATAACTCAACTATGTGAGTATGACCTTCCTATCACCAATGAATCATACATACATCAATCTCCCAACCAAGTGGGGATATACCAATTGTTTATACATGACTGAAATATATCAATTATTACATCATCCTTCCCATGCATAGTGGGGGTACAAATTACATCATATGACCAAAAAGGACTCATTAAAAGACTATGACAGACAAAGACATATTGTGGGCCTTTATATGACCTTTACATCAAATGATATACATGACATTTATAACAAAGACCAAAGATCTAAAAAAGACCATGATAGTCATCAACAACTATCATACACCATATATGATCTGCTCCATAAGCATCTGTCAGCAACATCCATACCAGCAACTTGTATATGTCCATCATTAGTTCCCAAGATATGACAATGTAAATATCATCAACCTGTGACAAAGTATGCCGCATATAGATATCAACTCATCCTCTTGACCTTATCAGGATCAACTTGCTCTGTTTCCTTAGTAGAAAAAGCCTTATCATAACCTTCCATGAATCAACTACGCATATGTCATATCTCCAAGCAGTAACATAAAAACATATCATATGTATGTGAGAACACCATAGTCATCGTCTATGATCATAACATCATCAACAAGAACTGCTTGATATTTCCACGAGAACCCTCAATATATCAACCATGTATCATCACTAGGGAACATCCCACATTAGATAAGCATCAACCATGATAATCAACATATGTGAGTATCAAGCCTATCATCATAAAGTAAGAAGTCATCATCATTATGTGACTAAGTAAGCCATGTCTCCAAATATCCATGTCTTCAAATAGCTATGTCTTCATGAGACCTGCAATAACACCATTCTCTTGGCCAACCAACAATATTTATCAATATGCAACTTAAGTAATCATCCATGTATCCAACATAATGTGTATCCATCAAAGAGATAGAAATATGTATCTAGCAAACCATGAGCTCATAGTCATTTGTCAAGCTTTCTTGATACCAACTACAATCCTCAACCATGTGAGAGCCAAGAACTATAGGAATCCTGCATCATAACTGCACCATATGAACTTTATGCATCTTTGAAGGCATGATGACAACATAAAAGAAATGAGTGACTCATCATCAAATAATGAAGTTGTGTACTCAAGCTTTGTACTTCTCCTTGTCCTTATGAAGATCACCATGTATATGTATTGTATGCATCATCAAAAGGTCATCCACTATCATCCATAAATCTGATCTGAATAACAACTATGTATCCCCAAGCAATACAAGTATCATTTGAGACTTTATCATAGGCAACTCATAACTGCAACATAGCATGATGTATCATTTAAACACTTCAACAACATAAGTACCAAAGACTTCTGAACATAATGCCAACAATGCATTATTAGAAGCATAACATATTCTCCCCCTGAACTTGTGCCAACTGTTTACTGTCAGATCTGATCATTGCATATATCAGTAAGGATCATCATCAACTAGTTATATATCAAGTCATCAAAAACTTATGAGGGTCAAAATCAATTCTGCATATCATCAAAAAATTATAATCATCATTAATCAGAACAAAAAAGATGATTGATAATTGATTGAAACATATCAGACCCCTTTTCCTGATCTGTCCCACAACTTCTTTATCAAAACAACATATACGCGACTGTGTAGGTTCGAACTCGCGTATATACGTGACTTGTCTTCATGATAATTGCGTACGAGAATTAGAACACTGAAAGTTCATACTCTTAGTTTCTCCTGAGTTTGTTCTGTCTGTATACTAAGCTATGCCACATATTTCTAGTTGTACTTCCTTCTTCTTCCATACCTTGAAGAGTGATGATGTTTGCTCCTTTTGGTATGTTGGCCAAATTTTTCTCCTGCATTCTTTTGCTATATGCCCAAACTTGTTACAAGCATAACATCTTATATGTTTCATATTCCCTCTATAGCAGTTAATGGCTTTGTGACCAAACATATTGCAAGAAAAACAATATCCCTTAAAGTACCTGGAAGTTGATGATCTTTCTGTGTGACTGTTATTAGCTTGAACCATTCTACTTTTGCATCTGGCTGCAACATGTCCAAAATTATGACATATAAAATATTCAACATTATTAATCAGAGGAAAGAATCGATTAACACTTCCATAGTTAGGAGTAAATCATTTTCTTTAAAGACTTTCTTTCCTTGGTTGTTGATCTGGTTGACCTCTTATCTCATTGTTGAGCATTTCTGATTTTGCACTAGATTTCCTTGCTTCATTTTGTGAGCTAGATTCACCTTTAATAGTTTCATGAAAACCAAGACCAGATTTGATGGCAGGAGACCTTTGACTACGAAGAATGTCATCCAAAATCTTAGTACTATCATGAAATCGTAAAAGTTTATCCTTTTATTCCAAGTTACCTTTTAGGATATTTACCTCAACCTGATATTGCTCTTCCTTTTCAAGATACTGCTTCTTCATGATTTCTTCAGCTTTTCTTCCTTCTTCCACTTGTTGCCTTAATTCGAGAACTTCATTTTCTTGTTCTTGAAATTATTGGAGTAGTTCTTCATTCTTCTTATTTGAATTTTTGAGATCTTCTTTTAGAGAAACGATCACACCTTCAAGACCTTCACAATAGCTGGTTCTTTCTAAAATTTCCTTGGTTGTTGTGTCCTTTTCATTTGCTTCAATTCTCAATGATGTCACTTCATCCTACAGCCTTTGACATTGGTCTTCCTTTTCTTTGTACTGCTTCCTTACTTTGTTTCCTTCCTCCAACTGGGATTTTAACCTGGTAACTTCTTCTTTGCAGGCACATTCTCTTTTATCAATTACATATTTTTGATCTCTAATTGTGTCTGTGATATTTTTAAATTCTGACTCTATTTAATTTCTTTCTCTTTCACCCATTAGAGCAAATTTAGTTGTTTCACTGTCACTTTCATTATCTTCAAATGAACAGAGAAATGTATCACCAGAGGACAACAAATTCATACTTGATAGTTCTTTTGCTTGTTCATCTTCATTCTGAGGTGATTCTGAATCTGAAGAGTTTCTTCCACATAAAGGCCAATCGTCTCTCCCACTGTCATAGTTCCTTTGATATGTCTTCTTCTTTTGAGGTGCTTTATTTTTTAGCTTCTTTCCCATTGTTACTATGGATCTCCTTCAAGCGATCAAGCTTTTGCCAAAGGTCCTGCTTTGATACCAATTGTTGGAAATAACATCGAGAAGGGGGGTGAATCAATATTTACAAATCAATAGTTTTTTCATTTCCATAATCAGATTTATATACACTACTTTAGTGAAGGGAACTTGCGTGTGCACACAATTGTTCTTAAGGTAACCAACATATATCCAGTGAACTTATGATTCAGTTAATTCATCATATGTTGATCTTTAATCAGTGCATCAGTACTTTATTAAACATTAAATAGTAACTATGTGCAGTAATAACAGAATAAACCATCACACATAAGAGACACACATGAACACCACGATTTAAGGTGGAAACCCAATGTGGGTGAAAACCACCTGCTGTTGTTGTCTCTTTCTTCTTTTAATAATAAGAAAATCTGTTTACAATCTTGTACTAGTGTAGACTCATGCCAGTACATAGGCACCCACTTGCAGAAGGCTACAACCTTCTCTCGTTCTCCAGCTTCTTCTAGAAGGGAGCTACAACCCCCTAGTTCTTGTACTAGCTGATATATTTACTAGTACGGAGGCTTCAACGTACAGAGCGCTACAACCTTCACTCGTTCTCCAACTGCCACTAGAGGGAGCTCCAACCCCCTGATCAAATCACCAGCCACTATTGGCAGGAAGCTTCAACTTCCTCACTGAAGGCTCCAACCCTCAGTATCCTCCAGGGACCACGTTTCATAAATTTTCACATTGGATGCTCCTGGTACACAACAACACTATATGTAGGCCACATTTCATCAAATTTTCACACTGGACCCATTAGTAACATTGAAGCTCAAATTCAATCACCACTACAATACATCCATCAAATACATCTGCATCAACCAATCACTGAAACTCAATCATCAATCTCTGATATAACTGAAACCCAATCATCAATCTCTGAATCAATCAATCACTGAAACCTCTGACATAAAACAATCACTGAACCTCTGACACAATTGAATCAACCATTCATTCAAACTTAATCAAATTCAACCAATCAACTAGAACAAACAAATCATTGTAACTAGTACACAGATCTGAACCCAGAACACTACATCATCATTCAGAACTAGCTGTAACCTCAAAACCATGCATCAAAATGTATACGCTACTTGGCTGAACCCAAACTACGTGTATATGCTACTTCCATTAATAAAACCTACGTATACCTTCAAAACTACTACAAATATAAACTTTTGAATCAAGTCTGTACCAACCAACAATATACTGAACATCTACTATCAACTTATAGAGCTTTACATAGGCAACAACAGAGATCACTTCTTCTCACTTATAAAATCAATCAATCAAATACCAGCCTCCTTATGCATTTAGTTTTACGTTCATATCTAATAAGACTTCATTGACAAACAACAACAAAATAACATCACTGATATGATAGATCAGTCATCCTTGAACATCAAGATTTTCTTTTGCATACGCTACTTGGAAGAGCTGAACTAGCGTGTATACACATCTTCACCAAAGCGAATGAGCGTATAGATCTGCAAATACTTACTTATAACTCCGTTGCAGTTCCCTACATCAAACATACTTAGATCATCACATATAAAGGATAAAACATGTGTTAGCAATCAGATCTAGCCCATCCATTATCAGATCACATAATGATAAGTCATTATGATCTTGATCCATCATTAGATCTCATCCATCATCAAATGCTCAGGTGCATATTTAGTCTAGATCAAGAAAAGCATCAGAAACCCATAACATGCATATTTGCTTTTGATATAACACTTCATAAGATATTCATTACTTGTGTACTTAGCCCTTTGATCTTCTCCTCCTTATATACTTAGATCCTTTGTCAATACCTCAGACCAAAACCACTTAGGACCAATACCTTGGACCAAATACTTAGGTCCAATACCTTGGACCAAATACCTCAGACCAAATACCTTGGACCAAATACCTTGGACCAAAATACCTTGGACCAAATACCTCAGACCAAAACCTTGGTTTTCTAACATGTACACGCTTTTCCTCCTGAGAGAGTGCGTGTATATGTATACGCTCTTTTTGTTCTGTGGACCAGCGTGTATACGTTTTTTTGACTAAGTGGACCTGCGTATACTTCTTAAACTGCTTTACATCAACCTTTTCCTTTACATTCTTTATTCTGATCAGTAGACCTAAGTTCCATCTTCCTGTTCTTCTGTACCAATGTCCTGTTACTTCTGAATAGACCTGTTACACTGTAATTTTCCATATTACTTCTGAAATTATTCCTTTGAATTGCCATGCATTCTGTCACATCTGGTATCTCTCATGTAGATTCATCTAGTTACCATATACAAGTGATTTGTTCTGCTACAAGTGGGTTGCCATCAAGTACAACACATGTATCATAATGCCAACAGAAGGGAATAACTTCAACTTCTACTCATCATAGCCATAGTCATAGGTCCTATAGGCAACAAAAAATTCAAACATGAAGGTATCAAGATCCTCATAGGTTAAGCCATGGAAGTGTGCAATAGCAACAGGGCTTATATTCTTCATTCTAGCCTCTCCATTGGTCTCTCTGATAGGGAAAACCTCATTTTCCCTACTTTAAGCCATAGTTTGTGTGGGTGATGTGGGTCCTTCTTATTTCCCAATAGGTTCTTCAAAAATTCCAGGTTGTTCAGTTAGAGGGTCTTCTAACTCCCCTGTAGTCAAAGAGGGACGCTGATAGTCACCGAAAAAGAGTGAAGGTTGACTGCTTGAGGGTGTGGGGGTTTTTGGTAAGAATGTTCCTTGAGTATCCCTACTCCTATGAGGCATGAAATATTTTTTTTGCTCTTATTTCTTTTAAGTTAATTTTTCAAAAACTGTATGCAAAATAGAAAACAATACTTAAGCAGAATCAACATCTACCTAAACACCTCCCTGACAATGGCACAAAAGTGTGGTGAGCCCTGGTATTGCACCAAGAATGTTGGAACTCCCAAGGGTTCCTCAACTCAAATTATCAACCCAAGGTTCGTAAAAACTTTGAGGCAACAATGCTATATGCACAACAAATAAGATTCCACTCGTGCCACCCTCGGTTATGAAATTAGATAAAAAAGTGCTCAAAGACCCTTACTTCTAGTGAATTAGGATGAAAGCTTGATAAAAGGATAAATTGGAAATTTCTTCTAGTCATGAAAATAGAAACTCCAATGATTCAACTAGTAAAACCTTAACTACTCAATTCATGAAAAGATAAAGGCTAACCTACTTGCAGAAATGAAGCTATGTTATCTTGTAGAATTCATAATATTACCTCATCTACTCGCATAAAGGAAACTAATTTATCTTGCATAATTCATCAAACCACCAATCATCATTGTAGGTAACATTATCTAGTTCATGATTGTTCATAAACAAATAACCTACTTGCATGATAAAGAGACTAACTCTACTTTGTTTTAGTAGCGGCGACAAGGAAGGTTTTGAGTGGACTAGGAGATTTTCTTGATCATATTATCATAGCTGGGGGTTAATATGCATCTATTATAAGTATAATTTGTAGTGTGGGTCAAAATTGATGAAGGAGAAGGTTGCTAGAGGAGGCCTGTAATGCGACAGGCAAGCTTGTAATGCTACAGGCAAGCCTATAATGCTACAGGAGGGAAACCAAGTGGTTTTTGAGGGTGAAAACATTGGATTGAGGGTATGGATAGGGTGATTGTAGTTGGAGAAAATTAAAGGAGGATATTTTGAGCCCCTATCCAAGCTCAAGACATCCCGGAGGCCTGTCTTGCACTAGGATGAGTGCTCTCGGTGACCTAGACATAATAGCTTATAAAACAGGTTTTTTTGGAATAGAGTTTGGAGGTGGAAGGAGAAGTTGAAAGAGCTCAATATGGAAGTGGTGAATGTTCCCTTCCTGGCAGACCGATCAACCCTACAATCAATCAAATGCATGCATCCATTTATCATTTACAAAATCAAATAACTTATGATGGAAAAGATGAGTTGAATTTGAATGACATTTAGTTCATGCAAACCACTGAACTAATCATTGAATTAACTTCTAAACTACAGAAAGAAAATGTAAAATAGGAAAACCAACACTAATATATTTCCAAGAAATCAGAAACAAAATATTTTTGGGCTATGTTTTTGAGACCTTCCACTCATTCTCTCACAAGAGAGGTGATGTAGAGGCCGCAATCAAAATATTTTATAGGTTAAATTCTACTGAAATGCAAGAAACTATGAACAACTTAGAATCAAGAAGAAACATAAGTACAAGAAGAGGGACCAAAGCCTCTAGGTTGGGCACAAACCCCAAAGGTCTCATTCCTCTAAAACTAACCCATATGCAACTTAAAATACCACTTCTCATTATAAAAAAGTTTAGGTCTATTACATCACATAAAAGTTGAAAATAACAATGTAAAGCCTCGAGCTCAATAACTACACCTAGCTGAACAAAAATATCCAATCCTAATGATCTCTTCCTCTATTTTATTTATATACAGGGGCAGCTAAAGAATCTCCCTTGAAAATAGGAATGGTTCCCTCCTTTATCTCGAAAATGGTGGATTATGTCCTCCTTGATCTTCACTTGGACTAGGAGTCACTCAGCTACTATAAATCAAACTGGTGAGAGAGGATATGGTGATCCCAAGCCGAGTTTAGGGAGTTAAGGAGGTGGAAAACCCCCCTAGATTCTCTCTTAGTTGTCTCCATTGGGCCCCTGCATAGTAATAGCCTAAAAAATGCTTCATATTCCTACAATCAGACCATATTAAGACACATACTATGACAAACACCTTTTGATCCTATTATGTTGTAGCGGCTACAACCACCCTCCAAAATTTTTCCTTAGCTTGTTTTGAAGTCTCCCTATCAACCTTCAGAGTAGCTTGCCTTGCTTCATCAAGTCCTCAAGCTTTAGTGTCTTTCTTGCTCAAAGGCAGCCTGTCGATCACAGTTTTATCTTTTCCCTTCACAGGCTGCTCACCTAGACTTGGTCCAGCTGGAGGATGAGTAGCTTCCCCTTAAAAATTGCACATTTATGGAGGGCAACCAGCCTTCCCTCTAGAAATTGCACAATCTTGTGTGATAGCTTGCTGGGCTCTAGGATTGCGTAAGCCTACCAGCCAACCCTCCCCGTAAGATTTGCGCAAATTTTCCCAGCAGCAAGTTGTTTAGTCCAGGATTTGTGCAAATCTGGGCAACAATCAACTGCTTAGCATAGAAATTGTGCAAATATCCTGGGAAACCAGCCCAGCTCCCAACCAGAAATTCACATTTTTCTCTAGGAGTCAAGCGGTCTCTTGCATGTGTAGCTGAGTTGATCGGTTCCCTCTGGGATTGAGCAAAACAGACTTGCATGCATGGGCTATTTCTCCCAAGGTAGCATGAAAAGGCATCCCTTGTTTCAGGGATCTATGTTTAGTAGTTGGAGGTTACATGTAAGGAACAATTCAGAAACCTCCTTCCAAGTGTCACTTCCCATAGATTTGTGGCATGCATGTCACAACCTCGATGTTATCAAAACTCATCAACCAGATGCTGCAGAAATCACTCCTTACATAAACCATGTAGATCTGACATCCCACATCACATCTAGGAGCAATCGGCACATTCAACTCAGTTTTTTTAGGGTAAGCTCGCTTCCCATGCCTTGTGCTGCATTTCTGTCGCTTTTTGTGTATTTTCTTGTGCGAGTGTTGTTTTCTTGATTTCTTTGAACGTCTACTATCATTTACATGTATTTTAGCTTGTCTTAACTTTGTTTCAATTTTTGTTGTTATCTCACTATTATCACATGCATGAAACGGTTTTGCACGGAAATTCTCCCAACCAACGAACTACCTCACCCACATGCATGTTGATTTGTTTGCTGAATATTTCATTCATGTTTTGCATGCACTGTCAATCACTTTTGTTATCACTTAGTGTCACCATGCATTTACTGTCTCAGCTACTTTTAGTTTCCCGTTGGCGATTTGGGCCAACCTTCGATTGGAATCTGCTTTCACCAAGGCTGCATTGCGCGATTTGGGAAAGGAAGGCTCACCTTCCTCTCTAGATTTGCGCATTCTTGCCCAACACTGACCTCTAGGAATTTTTGCACATTTCTAGAGGAAAATGGCTTCTTGGCTCAAGAAATTGCGCAAATCTGTCCTTGGGCCAACAATCCTTCCCAGCTAGAATTGCGCAATGCGCAATCTCAGTAGTCAGCAACTAGACTGGACTATGAATTGCACATTTCTAGCAGTCAATCAGTCTTTCAGTAACCCGGACTGTGCCTTGTGCAGTCTTGGTAGTCAGTCTCCCAACCTCCCGACCGAAATTGCACAACCTTCATGATCATTCACCTGGGTATGTTACAAGTTAGTTCTCACGTTCATTATGGCTTTCGACTAACAAATTTCTTGCTATGATTGTTGCCATGTCTCCAGGTATCACAAGTGTTCATCTTCTTCTCAGAAGTATAAGTACAATGGCTTCTAGGAGAGCAGAGACAAAGACATCGTTTAGAGCTCGCTTGATGATGCAGTCAATCAAGTGTCTATGAGCTTGCCTACTCATGAAGACATCAAGTTTTTCATGGACATGGACATCAAGCAGCAACATCACAGTGAGCAACATCATGAACAACAACTGAAGGCAGCATACCAAATGTAGCGAATGAGGCGAATGCAAAAAATGCAAGAGGAAGGTTGTTGACAACATAGAGGCGGAGCAAAGTTGCAAGATCAAGTAGATCCACTGATAATGAAAGCAACTTTGGAGACTCAGTGTATGAAGTGATGGCGCGACATGAAGATCGCATGAAGGCAGAATATGGAACAAATAAGGAGTTGCATGTGCTGAAGCAGCAACTTAGGAAGAACATGAAGTTGCATAGACAATACAATGATTTGCAGTAGGAACAAGAACAACAGTGGGCACAACATGCACTCACGGATGAAACTGCGCAAGTACAAGTAAAGGATCCATCCCAGTAGCTGACACAAAGCAAACATGGTGAGGAATTACTTTGATTGCATGCAAAGGATCCATCAGCATGCATGACGTTGAGCACACACATGAAATCAAACCCATTCAATACACTCACCAAGGCGAGGACAAGAAGCAAGTCTAACTGGGGCTGAACATGCACTTTGGAAATTTGATGCACATGACCACCAGCACAGACTTGAAGATCAACACAGACACTATGCATCAGTGTGTTTCCGGTTCAACCGTACCCAAGAAGACCATTTGCATATTAGTAGATGAGTTGGATGAAGGGACCAAACCAATGCACCGGTTGTAACGAAGGCAAGAGTTCGCTTCAGCAAGATGTCACCATGAGGCACATGTACACCATCACGGATGACCAAGCTTGGCATCAGCTCATCAGCTTCACCATCAGAAGCATGTCAAAGATTTGGTCTCACCACAGTGGACTGAGTGTTAGTGATGTCTTGCAAGGCTTGCTCAAGCCATGTTGTCTCACATGAGTACATGTGCATTGTAATGTTGAGTCATGTCAAGTGTAAGTCGAGTGTTAATAGTTGGATGTATCAGTCATAGAGTAAGTGAAGAGTCATAAGGGTAGTTGAACTGTCACAAAGGGGAATGTCAAGGGTCACCCCACCCTTTGTTATAAATAGTCCCTCATCATAGATTGTATAGGATTTTGGTTAGCCAAGCTTCTACTAAGACTATCTTGAAGAAGACTTGGACAGTATTTTAATGCACCTTGGCTTCTCCACTGCATGGAGCTAGTACATCTCTTTGGAGGAGCAGGCGAATGTGGCTGTAATGTTCCACTGTTGGGGCTAACAGGTTTACATGGTTCATTGTATAATTGTGACTTACACTTCTGTAATACTAAGAGCCAACACATTTTCATGCATATGTTGTTATTGTAGTTGGACTATTTTGGTTGCCTTAATGATATATGTTATTTAACTTACGTACTTGTATATGAATGGATTTGTATGCAATTATATGAATCTTGTTGTTAATGTGTTACATATGTTGTTAATTCTATCACCATCCATGTTGACTACTCTGCCAAACATGATATAGACCTTTCTCATGAACCTTTATATATCAACTGTCACACTCATCTCAAACTGATCCGTGAGTGCTATTCGTGTTATCTTACCTTGTTATTGTGACTGTCGCATCTAAGTGGACTGCTCCACCAGAAGCTGTACATGTCCTTTGTGTGGTGTGCTCCTAGCCAAGTTGAGATTTATCCATTTCAACTTGGAACCCACCTTCACCTTCCTCTCCCTTCGAAGTGTTGGAACCTATGGTACACATTCCTTGACTCTCTGCATCAGTCACACCCTTGCTACTGACAGAGTTATCTTACTTGCCTCTGTGCAACATCACGATTAAGGCATTACCTTATGACTCACTACTGGGACTCCTAAACCAAATGGTCTGAGGTCTAATTGGGACTTGTTACCAGGGAGATCCCCTTGACATTTTGGTAGGTCCAACACCGTTAACATTTCTAGCGCTATAAGGAGGGCCTGATGACAAGCAGTGTCCTCTCATCCAATTTTTAACCTTTGCATGCCTTTCATGGAGTCTTGCATTCTTCTTCCCCTAATGTGTTTTTCAAATCGTGAAGATATATCCATCTCGGGGAAGCTTTTCAATCTCTTGTCCACTCACATGTATGATGCTGAAGGTGAAGCGGCTTGGCCTGAGCACTTACATAACTTTCTTTCCATGATTTATGAGGAAGATGAGTTTACTGATGAACAAGCCGGTCTGCTGCTCAGCCTACCGGCTAACACCATGCAATTATGTGAGCACTTCTATGATCTTATTGAAGACATGTTCTATCATTTTGATCCAGATCATCTTGATTGGAAATTGTTACAACAACGAAGGGCTCCACATGAATCTGTTATTGATTTTTGGCAGTGCTTCCATGACTTGCAGTTTCAAGCTTTGAGGAGCCATATGAAGTTCGCTTATCTCTAGGATCGGTTCGAGTATTGCCTTAAGAAATCTACCCGTCCCAAGAGGAAGCTTAATGTCAAGCCTCACTCAACCTTATTCATTGATGGAACTGCAAAATCCCATGTGGGAGAAGGCATTGTCTCAATGGATTGTCTGCCTCCCTCTCATTCAACAGTTCCACCATCACCTAATGATGCTGAGGGTCATGTTCACACATCTATTCACCCTTCACACCCTCCCAACATCACTCCACTCAATTTTCATGCAGAGTTGGTTATGAGTCCTTCGAGTTCCCATATGCATTATTTTCTTCAACCTATGTCTTCACACTCATGTGTTCCTCCGAATGATTCTGTCTTGTTTTAGTCCATTTCGGAATCTTCACTTCTTGTGAACGAGGAACAACCCACTAACATAGTTGGTGTTGCGCAACCAACATGCGCTATCATTCATGAAGAGTATGAGTGGGAGCTTGAACATCAACACTCGGCGTAGGATGACTCCCTTCCATTTGAGCCCCCTCCATTCTCTCCTAGCTTCTTTGGTGAACCTTCCATCCATGATTTTGCATGTGTGTCTTGATCCATGGATTCACCCATTGTTGATCACTTGCAATACTCACCGGATGCTAGTACATCATTCGACAATGGAGAGGATAAGTTATTCATTGAAGATCCACTTGATCCTTCATCTGTCTTTTCTGGAAACACAGAGGATGGGTTCGTTCACTTTTCATCTACCCCTCTGTTTGATTCATCTGATCATGAGGATGCTGTAGAATTCACTGATTTTTCTGATCGTGGTGGTCATGATCCATTTTCTTCCATTTTTGGTCACGATCATGAATCTATCGCAGTTGATATTTCAAAGCCACCAGTTTATGATGATCTACCTGATGATGAAGTTGAGACACCCAAGAATGTCGAGGCACTTCAACCTGAGCTGATGGTTATGTTAGGTCCTCACTCTCTTGGGGTTAGTCTCACTTCCGATCATGAAATTTTTCAATCACCCAAGGCTCCTCATCACTCATCTATATGCATTGAAGATCCATCTCACACATAGATCACACTTCCTCCACTTGAACTGTATGATCCCATTGCTCATGCATTGGAGGAGTCTTACATTGTAAGCACTCGTTCGCGACAAAAATTATATTTGTTTCTTTCGTTTGCTTGCATGTCTCAGTCAAGAGTGTGCTTTTGCTTCAAAGTTGCACGTAGTGTCACACAACACCATGATAAGTCCATGGACTGTCCGTCATGCACATGCACTCACTTATGTCCCGTGGGCATTTTGAAACATGAAGTGTGGTTGTCTTCATTGTTATATCTTTCTTGTATGCTAGTCCACACAACTGGGTTACTCGCGAACCAAGCCTTCACCCACATGGGTCTACTAATGTGCCAATGGCTACATTGGAAGTATCACTTCACGTGATCAGGCCCATGCACCGTTAGTGTAGGAGTAGGAGTAGTGTTTGGTTTCAGCTGTTTGCTTGCATGCCTGTTTACTTTCATGCTTTGTTTGGTTGTTTGTTTTCTTACTTGTTTGTTGGATTTCTTTTCTCTCATTTTTTCTTCTTCTTTTTCTTGGCTTTGTTGTTAGGTTCATTCACTTGTTTTTTTCATAGGTTAGTTCTACATGAAACCATGTGTGACTCATGAAACAAGTTGGGTAAAGTACAAGAGGGTTTGTACAACTATTGCTACTTGGTTATTTGTCATCTTGCCTGTGTATGATGAAATTATTTCTCTTAGTCCATGATACGTCGAAGGAAAATATGTACTCTTCAAAGTGAACCTTGGTGTAAACAAAACGCTTGCATGCTAATTAGTGTCCCCTTCTCTAGTCAATTGTTTTTTGGTTAACCCTTGTCATCTCAGTCAAGTAGAGTAAGGTGAGGGGAGAAACCTTAACAAACATGTCAGAGATATAATAAACTAATTCTCTATTGGAACAACCTCCTCTGCTCTCAATAAGTTGGGATCCCACTTCCGCCTCTGAAATGAATAAGTGCTATGCACAATGAAAATGAAAAATGAAAAAAATGAAAAGTCAAAAAATTTAAAATGAAAAAATGAATAAGGTGAAAGAAGAGAAAGGCTTCCTAGGTAGGGAGGTGATGTAAGTAACTTTGCCGGGGTACTGACCAGGCTTGCTGGTAGCAAAGCCATGCTTGTGTTCTTATGTGACTCCACCGGGGTACTGTCCAAGCTTGCTGGCAGTGGAGCAACACCAGATATGAAACTAAGACTTTGATGACTATATTGCTTGTGCAATTATATACCCCTCAACCCCAATCAAAACAACTATGTTGCCTCAGCTTGGAATGTGTGTCAATCGACCAAGAGTCTGGGAGATGCTACATCTTACATCAAGCTAGTGTGAAGCCAAAATGAGCTAAGAATTGAACAATATTTCTGGAGATGTTAGACTCGTTTTCATGAACAAGGTCCATTCAGAGAGCTAGAGTTCTACTAGTGTGTCGCCAAGTGTTGTAGCGGCTACAACCACCCTCGAAAATTTTGCCTTATCCTGTTTTGGAGCCTTCCTACCAACCTTCACAGCAACTTGCCTTGCTTCGTCAAGTCCTCAAGCTTTAGTGTCTTTCTTGCTCAAAGGCAGGCTGTTGATCACGGTTTGATATTTTCCCTTCATAGGCTGCTCACCTGGACTTGGTCCAGCTATAGGCTGAGCAAATTCCCCTTGAAAATTGTGCATTTCTGGAGGGAAACCAGCCTTCCCTCTAGAAATTGCGCAATCCTCTCTGATAGCCTACTGGGCTCCAAGATTGCGCAATCCTCACAACCAACCCTCCCAGCAAGATCTGCGCAAATTTTCCAAATAGTAGGCTATTTAGCCCAGAATTTGCACAAATCTAGGTAATAGTCAACTGCTCAACCCAGAAATTGCACAAATCTCTTGGGCAGCCAGCCCAGCTCCTAGCCAGAAATGCACATTTTTCTCTAGCAGTCAAGTAGTCTCTTGCATGTGCAGCTGAGTTGACTAGTTCCCTCTGGGACTAAGCAAAACAAACTTGCATGCATGGGCTATTTCTCCTAGGGAAACACGCAAAGGAATCCCTTGTTTCAGGGATCTATGTTTATCAGTTGGAGGTTACATGCAAGGAACAATTTAGAAACCTCCCTCCAAATGTTGCTTCCCCTAGATTTGTGGTATGCGCGTCACAACCTAGATGTTATCAGAACTCATCAACCGGGCACTGCAGAGCTCATTCCTCACATCAACCTTGTAGCTCTAACATCCCACGTCACATCTAGGGGTAGTCAACACATTCAACTCAACTTTTTTGGGTTAAGCTCGCTTCCTAAGCCTTGTGTTGCATTTTTGTCGCTTTTTGTGTATTTTCTTGTGTGAGTGGTGTTTGCTTGATTTTTTTGAACGCCTGCTGTCGTTTACATGTATTATAGCTTGTCCTAGCTTTGTTTCATTTTTCGTTGCTATCTCACTACTTCGCATCCATGAAACTTTTTTGCACAGACGTTCACCCAACCAGGGAACTGCCTCACCTACATTCATGTTGATTTTTGCTAAATATTGCATTCATGTTTTGCAAGCACTGTTAATCACTTCTGCTATCACTTAGTGTCGCCATGCATTTACTATCTTAGTTGCTTTCAGTTTCCCGTCAGTGAGTCGGGCCAACCTTGCCCCGGACTTTGCTTTCACCAAGGCTGCATTACGCGATCTGGGAAAGGAAGGCTCACCCTCCTCTCTAGATTTGCGCGTTCCTGCCCAACACTGGCCTCCAAGACTGTTTTGCGCATTTCTGGAGGACAGTGGCTGCTTGGCTCAAGAAATTACGCAAATCTGTCCCTGGGCCAGTAGTCCTTCCCAGTTGGGATTACAAAATGCGCAATCCCAACAGTTAGTAGCCACACTAGACTATGCATTGCGCAGTTCCAACAATCAGTCAGTCTCTTAGCAGCCAGAACTGTGCCTTTTGCAGTCTTGGTAGTCAGTCTCCCAACCTCCCGACCGAAATTGTGCAACCTTCATGATCATTCACCCAAGTATGTTGCAAGTTAGTTCTCATGTTCATTCTAGTTTTCGACTGATAGATTGCTTGCTATGAGTGTTTCCATGTCTCTAGGAATCGCTGGAATTCATCTGCCTCTCAGTAGTACAGGTACAATGAATTTTAGGAGAGCAGAGATGAAGACATAATTCAGAGCACACTTGGGGATGTAGTTGATCAAGTATCTATAATATTGCCTACTCACTAAGACATCAAGTTGTTCATTAACAAGGAAATCAAGCAGAAACATCACATCGAGCAACATCGTGAACAACAACTGAAGGAAACATACTGAATGCAGTGAATGCAGTGAATGAAGCGAACATTGCAAATGCAAGAGGAAGGTTGTTGACAACATAGAGACAGAGAAAATTTGTAAGATCAAGCACATCCAATGAAAATGAAAGAAACTTTGGAGACTCAGGCTATGTAGTGACGCGATGACATGAAGATGACACAAAGGTAGAAGATGGACCAAAGAAGGAGTTGCATGTGCTGAAGCAGCAACTCAGGAAGAACATGAAGCTGCACAGAAAGTCTAATGTGTTGCAACAGGAACAGGAACAAAAGTGGGTGCAACATGCTCTCATGGATGAAACTGTGCCAGTACAAGTTAAGGATCCATCCCAACAGCTGACACAGAGCAAACATGGTGAGCAATGTTGTTGATCGCATGCAAAGGATCCATCAACATGCATGTCATTGAGCACACACATGCAATCCAACACATTCAACGCTCACTAAGGCGAAGAAAAGAATAAATTCCAAATGGGACTGAACATTCACTTCGACAAGTTGACGCACATGACCACCAAAACACACCTGAAGATCAACACGAACACTATGCATCAGTGTGTTTCCTATTCAACTGTACCCAAGAAGACCGTGTGCATGTTAGCAGATGAGTTGGATGAAGGGTCGAACCAATGCACTAGTTGTAATGAAGGCAAGAGTTCGCTTCAGCAATATGTCACCATGAGTTACATGTGCACAATCACGGATGACTAAGCTTGACATCAACTCACCAGCTTCACCATCATAAGCATGTCAAAGAGTTGGCCTCACCACAATGGACTGAGTGTTAGTGATGTCTTGTAAGGCTTTCTCAAGCCATGTTGTCTCACATGAGTGCATGTGCATTGTAATGTTGAGTCATGTCAAGTGTAAGTCGAGTGTCAATAGTTGGATGTAACAGTCATAAAGTAGGTGAAGAGTCATGAGGGTAGTTGAATTGTCACAAAGGGGAATGCCAAGGGTCACCCCACCCTTTGCTATAAATAGTCCCTCATAACTCATTGTATAGGCCCTTGGTCAGCCAAGCTTCTACTAAGACTGTCTTGAAGAAGACTTGGACAATGTTGTAACACGCCTTGGCTTCTCCACTGCGTGGAGCTAGTACATCTCTTTGGAGGAGTATGCGGATGTGGTTGTAACGTTCCAATGTTGGGGCTAGCAGGTTTAAATGGTGCATTGTATGATTGTGACTTACACTTCTTTAATAATAAGAGCCAACACATTTTCATGCATATGTTTTTATTGTAGTTGGACTGTTCAGTTGCCTTAATTATATATGTTGTTTAACTTATGTACTTGTATATGCATTAATTTGTATCCAATTATATGAATCTTGTTGTTAATGTGTTGCATATGTTGTTAATGCTGTCACTATCTGTGTCGACTGCTTTGTTGGACATCAGACAGACCTTTCTCTTGAACCTTGTTATATCAACTGTCACACTCATCTTAGACTAATCCGTGAGGGTTGTTTGTGTTATCTTACCTTGTTGTTGCAATTGCCGCATCCAAGTGGACTACTTTTCTAGAAGCTGTGCATGTCCTTGGTACGGTGTGCTCCTAGTTGAGTTGGGACTGATCCCTTTCAACCTGGAACTCACCTTCACCTTCCTCTCTCTTTGAAGTGTTGGAATCTCTTGTACACATTCCTTGACTCTCTGCATTAGTCACACCATTGTTACTGACAAAGTTATCTTACTTGCCTCTGTGCGACATCATGGTCAAGGCATTACCTTATGACCCACTACTGGGAATCCTACACCAAATGGTTTGAGGTCTAATTGGGACTTCTTACCGAGGAGATCCCCTTGACATGTTGGTGGGTCCAACACCGTCAACATATTACTAAGCATGATATAACAAGAAATGTGAATTAATGCAAGAGAAGGATAGTTTTAAAGTTGGAGGATGGCATATTAATCTTCAAAATGTACCTATTGGCATGACTCATCAACTGGGTCTATTTTTAGCTGATTGACTAGTTAGCCAATAGATCAGTGAGTTAAAAACAATCATAACTACTCAACTGACCTTCAATTGAATCAACTAATGACTAGAGCTTAGTTAACTGAGTTCAGCTAACAATAACTTAACTATATTTCTATATATTAGCAATCAAATCATGCACAACTCTACTTATGGCCTACAAACTCGAATTTACTAACTTAACTAGTAGACAAGGCCATGTCACTCTAGCTAACTACAATCCAAGTCATCTTGTTGATGTGGAAATTCAATTTTTCTCCATTTAACTAAGGCACTAGTCAAATGAAGCCTTTTCTTTCTACAATTTCAACACTCCCTCTTAGCAAGAAAAGGGTTTTTCACAACCCCAATCCATATCTTGTGGAATGTACTGTCTCAAAAATAACATTACCTCTCATTGTTGTTGTTGTTACTGCAACAACTGCAACTAAGAAACATCCAAAATATTGAATCAATTGTGTCTCTGAGCTGTAACTATCTCCTGAGCATTGGATTGCTACTAGTCTTCGCACTGTCTACTGGGAAATTTGCGTTGCTACTGACTCTACTACCCTCCTACTCTTTTGCTAACGCTGATCTGTTCTCCTTAGTATCTGACTTCTCCCATTGACACTAATCCTCCCGCTAGTGAATATTCTGGGCCCTTGTAGCAAGGGTAATGATCCATGAGAATAGTATATTGCAACTACTACTCCTTTCCTATGGAGTGTGCCAAATCTTTGCAACTCTGGGACTAAAGCTCTACATATCCCCACCTCACTCCTGGAGGTATAACTACATGCATAGTGAAATATACATCTAGCTTGTAGATATTTTTCACTCTAACTCTAATCCATTTCACTTGTCCAGTAGCAACATGCTTCGTAAAATATTTTCTCTTACTGAACACAACATCATAACCTTTGTCCTCCAATACATCTAGATAAATAAATTTTTTCTTCAGCCCAAACACATACATAACATTTTTCAGGTGAATATGGGAGCTTGACTCCCTATTAAAGGTGAAAATACCAATTCATTTGGCACTATGCCTCCCATCATCTCCAAATTCTATGTACAATTGGATATCCTTCTCTTCTAGGCTACTGAAGAATCCCTTGTTTCCTATCATATGATATGAGGCACCAGAATCTAGGTACCACTCACTGCCTCTTACTGTGCTTGTCATGCAAATAAAGAGGGTGAAATATAGCTCGAATTGAGATGCCAGAGCATCTCCTCCTGCACCTGCTACAGGATCCTTGCTGGATTTCTTATGTAGACACTTGATTGCATAGTGTCCATATTCATGGCAGTGAAAACATTTTATTTTGCTGAGGTCCTTCTTCTTTCCATTGTTCTGGTTGGATTATTCCTCACCTTTTTCCTTCTTTCCTTTGCTAACTAGAGCATAATATTCTTCCTCATATGCAATGGATGTGACACCATCTCTAGTGTTTCTTCTGATCTTCTATTGCACCAAATCATACCAAAGTCTCTCCCATTCTGGTAGCTTGTCTCTTCCATTAACAGAATCATGATAGTTGTGCCAGGATTTTAGAAGGCCAAAGAGTGTTAATCTCACAAGTTCAAATGATGGCACATTTTCTCCTACTCCTCCAAGTCATCTCCAACCTGAGGGATTTCCATATGTTATTTGAAAGGTATCAAGATAATATTTTCAGCCATATATCCTATGCTCCCATTTGAACTAAGTATTTAGAGTATTTTCCTTCAAATATAGGGTATCCAAATTGGGCGTTAAGAAAAATTATAGGATATCTAAATAATATTTCATTTTCTACTTCCTTCCTTAAGGAAATAAATGATTTTTATAACATCTTTGGGGGGATGAAGGAACCAAGTTTCCACACCCTTGAGATGGTTGTGATGTTGGTTTATTCCAACTATACATGCCTTCGTGTAGGTTTCTTATCCCTCTGCTCTACCCTTAAGTACCTTTGCGAAATGTTACAATCTGCTTCCGCGCAACCCTAACCAGGGGCTACTATGCTTTTGCGTTGCTACGGTAGCGAATTGCAATATCTTCCTAACTAGGCTAAGTGTTTTATTATCAAATCTTATTTAGATTCATGTAAACAAATGTTCCTACTTGCGGTCACTTATCCAACACAATTACATACATTCACACGTCATATAATAATGATAAGTGATACTTATACCCAATATAACAGATTCATAAACAGGAAATAAAGACACAGAAATTGTAGAATATTTCTCTTTATTGATAATTTCGACGATTACAAACTCAACCCGCCCCACGCACTTAGCTGCGGACTTCTGGCCCTCTGTGCACTCAACTACAGAGCCTCTACCTATGCTATGGCCCAAAACTTAGACTTCTACTTCAGAGCTATCTCTCATACATCTTCGATCATTGATTTCTTCATTCCTTTTAACTACTTAGAGCTTCGCTCTATTTATAGAATCCCATGATCGCAGACCATGGGTAGATATTTTACAACTGCCATTATATTATCAAAATAAGGGCAGACAACCCTATGAATCTTTAACATCTACGCACTCCGTGACCACAAAATGTGGAGTCTTTACATTAGGATTACAAAAATTGGACCAAAATATGGGCTTTAAGACCCAAAACTGCCCTTGAGGGATCCCACAGCCAATAGGCCCTCGACACAAACATCATGACTCGCCCTTGAGTCACTCTGTAGGTGCGGATATCTTAGCGTGAAGATCTCCCAGCTCTGTTTGGATCATCACAACTTCGGTAGCGCATTGAGAAACCTCCTGTTGGACTTCTTCCATGCGCTGTTCGGCGACTGCTGCTGAACTGTTATTTTGAATATTCTGGTGAGCTGCCTACAGTTTCACAAGCTTTCCTTCAATGGAGGTTGTGATCGCATAAGCCTTATTTATCCATGGCTGTAGGGCGCTTTTAAGACTGCTTCTTTGTGCCAAGTAGCATCCACCTGTTCCTTGAGCGCCTTTGCCTCCTACATCCATGCAAGCCTCTATGTAAGGGAAACCATCTACGTGGTCCCTTTTACCTCGTCATACCTCTGTTGGAGCTCGCACGCCTTTGTCTCTAGGTGCTCTACATTCGGGTCCTCCTGCAGGGTGGTTAGGACCTCGAATGACTATTCGAAAAGTTGCATGCAGTCTTCCACTGCACTGTCAACCACTGCTATTACTGTTGTAACAGTGGTGGTACGCTATTCACTAATCTCCAGTGGAGTTGAAGGCTAAGCCTTCAACTACAGTTTTGCGATCTGCAGGTGCAACTCGAGCTAAACCCTGGCCATCTCTGCTCGAGCGTCACTCTCCCTTGTGGCCAATTTGCAGACGTGCACCTCCATTGGTTCTTCTACCTGAATGTCCAACTCTGGGATCATCTGGTAGGCTTCCTCCACAACCTACATTATCTGCTTATTCTTCTCTATCGCTTCGTTGTGCTGTAGGCCCAACTGCTTGATGTTGATGTGCTGCTCGCTCATCACATGTAGAGCGTGACTCTCTTGGGCCCTGAGTTCCATGGTGACTCCATACTGTAAGAGGTAGAGCGTCTCCCAAGGGAGCATGACAATGTTCAATCCTACCCCTTTCAAACTGCTAACCATAGGCCTGTCAGCCACATTTTCTGTAGTGAGTGCCCCATCAGGTAGCAGTACCATGTTGGTTACCCTTGTGTGCAACATCTCCTCGATAGTTGAAGTGTCGATCGCGAGGCTGGTGGACACTATGCCAACCTATGGAGTGCGAACCTGCAACTCCTATAGTTTTGTTCTTCAAATTGTTGGAGGGCCTCCGCAGTGACATCCCTCACCATTTCTTCAATGTCATGCAAATCCCCCTCAGTCAAGGTTATTGGGTTGAAGGATGTCTTGGATACCTTGGTTTTCTTTCATGGCACTGCCTTCTCTCATGGTTGTGGATGCTTGAGTTGGGTGGACGTCGTATGCAGGTCCATTCCACCTTGTTCCATCTATGTCTCTGATTCAGTCTCGGGCGAAGGTGACTTTTTTTCCTTCGCGCTCTTCTTCTCCTATTTTTTGCTGTTGTTCGGCCAATTTCGCAAAGTCACGTGCTGCCTGGGCCTTAGAATCTACTTCCACTTTCCTACACTTCTCATCCAGCTGTGCCATTCAAAGCTTTGTCTCTTCCTTCTTGCGCTGTGTGGCAGACTTGTCCATTTCCACCGCGGAGCCTGCTGGAGCGCGCCACTTCAGTGGCTAAGAATCAAGGACTACAAATACCATGTTGTCAGTTGCTAGATATGGTAGGTTGTGCCATGTCTTCATAGGGTCCTTCCGCGCCCTGATAAAGACATGGTTGAAATCTGCTTTGAACTCTGCAAAACTCTACAAACTAGCATAGAATGTGGGTGACAATTGCGGCTTGCAATTGATCCCCATTCATATGCTCATTTCCATTAGGACCCAGAAGATCTTACTTTCTCTGATACGTTGTGCATCCTTGGTCACCCATAGCGAAGCGTACTTCGCTGCCTCTGGAAGGTTCGATGCGATCGAAGGGAATTGGCTATCTTTGGGTAGCTCCCATGCCACCAGTACTATCGACAATAGGAGCCACGCGTAGTGAAATGTTTTTCCCTGCTCTTATGCCTCGTGATAGTTCGCAAGGAACTCACCACATAGATAGTTCACCCAGTTGAACTGGACTCCTTCCGCACATTGGGCTGATAGTGCAACCATGGGTGTGGGCACCTCATCCACGCAACACTTCCGCATCACCTTCCCTGCTAGGATTTGTGTCACGAACTTGACTACAAGGTTGTTAATGTTGGAGATGGCGTATCCTCGCTTCTTCTTCTCCAACTTGAACCTCTTCTTCATTGCTTCCGCGAGGGCCAACTTGCCACCTTTTCCTTCAGAAATATTAGCTGGATCCTCCCCTGAGTAAGGTAGCCATGTAATTTGATGAATCAAATGGTATGTGATGGGAATGGGCTTGTCCAACCACAAACACCCATCATGCACCAAGCAGAGCATCTGCCTGATGAAGAAGATGGTCACTGGGATGTGGTGGTAATGCGACACTAGAGAAGGTTTAGGAATTCAGCTTTCTCTACATCCCCGATCCATTTGCGTGGCTCCAATTCAATCATTCCGACCGTCACATCAATCCGTTAGCTCATTAGCTTCTCAGTCGCTAAATGTGGGAATTTCTCATGATCCGCAAGGTCCCAGTCTTCAAACTTCAGTATAGGAACTCGCCCTAAGTGCGGTCCCTCAAAAACAATACTGTAAGGGAGCAACAGAGTTTGCAGAGAGCTCTTGCTCTCATCTATATCCTTTGGCACCTTGCCTTTACCCTTGTGCAGAGGAACATATTTAGGTAACCGGTTAATAGGGTCTGCACCCTGGGTTTCAAATTCCATTTCCTCACCCTGCTCATTCACTAGGATTTCTTCAGACTCCTCCTCACTGGCCTCCAGATTAATGGCCTTCCCCTTTCCTGCAAGGTGAGCTTGGTCCTCTGTGGGTTTCGTGGTGAGATGTGCATCGGGATCATAGCCTGCTTATGCTTCTTAGGTCGCGGTGTTCTGTGTGATTTAGGGACCTCAACTGTTATTCTGATGCTCTCTGGTGCTTCCACTACCGCAATTTCTTGCGCGACTTCCTCGGTTGTCATTACTTTTGTTTCCATGGCTTCTGTGGGTGCTGACATAGCGCTTTTCCACAATTCTTGCAGTGTCTCTAGTAGTTGCTTAAACAATGAATTCGCTTTTAGAATCTCGAATAGGTCTCGGTTAATGTATACTTGAGTGTGCAACAACTCAGTTCTCAAAATGCCAAGTGTTTTTCACTGGACAACCAATTGTAACTTATAGGGCCTTTTGAATTCAAATTCGTCCATTCCCCCCACATTTGGTCCATTAATGCTAGATTGTCAGTAAAATTTCAAGAATCTGAAATATTGCCTTAAATGCCTGCCACCTGCTACATTTGGCCTCAAACTGACCATCAAATCATGAATAGTGACTTTAACGATCACTTTCTAGTGGACTGCATGCGAGAAACTATCTTCATGTTGTCGTAGACCTTGTGACACTTCGCTGCATCGCACAGTCTTGAAATTGCACAGCTCTCTAAACCAGGAATTGTAGTTTATAGTCTCGCGCCTCCTTTCAGCTACCTGGAGCACTAAGACTAGGATGCTATTGGCTAGACAGATGGCTAGGCCACTTTTGTATGGCTTCAAATGACTTCCATTCACTTTTTCTGGGAAGGGATCTCCATTCAACTTAACCAACTGGACCGCACCACCATAGCTAATCTCCTTAATAACATACGGCCCCAGCCAAAGCATTCTGAGTTTCCCTAGAAATGTATCAAACTTACTGTCATATAATATCACCAATTCATTCACCTTAAAGGTGCGCAACTTAATAAGTCAATCATGCCACACCTTTTCCCACTGTTTTTGAACCTGCTGGTGAAATCCAGCCAAAAATCTCTCTTCTTCCAACTAATCCAACTACACCAGCCTTTCTTCCAGGGTTCCACAATCCGTCATACCTGTGAGCACTACTATGCGTAGACTAGGCATGATGTATTCCATAAGCATCACAACTTCAACCCTATATACCAGCCTAGAGGGTGTCTGTCCCGTTGACTTCTTGCATGTTGTTCGATGAGCCCACAATACTACAGGTATGCATAGGTCCCAATCATTTCACTGAGTGTTGCAAACATTGGTCAGCGTAGTCTCCAGTACTTTGTTGAATGCCTCCACCATCCCATTAGCCTATGGGTGATAAGGTGTGCTCTTATGGTGATACCCCTGAAATTCCTTCGTCAGTGCACTGATTGTCTCATTCAGGAAGTGCGTACCGTGATCGCTCATCAAGCCTAATCACATCAGTACATGTTCAAATAGAAACTTTGCGACCGTCACGCCCATGCAATCCTTCACCAGCTACGCTTCAGCCCAACAAGTCAAGTACTTAGTTGCAATGATAATGTACCTCACGCCTATCTTTCCTTGAGGTTGGATAGGTCCTACAAAATCTATTGCCCCACTTTTCGAAAGGTTGCAACGTCATTTGTGGATTCAAAGGCATCTGATCCCTCCGTTATGGCCTACCTATTCTTTGACGTATGTCACACGCCTTGTAATATGCTTTTGAACCCTAATGAACGGTTGGCCACCACAACCCTATGCGTAGAATATTTTGCGCATTTTCTCTTCCTGCATAATGTCCTCCCGCGGTGCCCCCATGAGCGTCCGTGAGGATGTTGCTTCGTTCAAACTCAGGTACATGCCTTCGCAGTATCTCATCACTCCCCATATTGTATAGATGCCCATCATTGATTGAGAAGTCTATCGCATGCACCACTAATTCCTTCTTTTGTTGGACAGAGTATCCTTCTAGCACAGTTCTAGTTGTTAGAAAGTGTATTATATCCTCGAAATATCCATCTGAGACGTGCACAGAAAAAATCTGTGCGTCAGGTAATCCTTCCTTCAAATTAGTGGGTTCCTCCCCTATCTCAATGCGCGACAGGTGGTCAGGTCCCATGTTTAGTCGTCTAGGCTTCACAACAACTTCAAAATCATATTCCTAGAACAATAATAGCCATATGAAGATGCACCCCCCCAACACAGGCTTATTGACCAAGTACTTGAGTGCGGAGTGATCTGTATACATCTTAAAGTGACCTCCTAGCAAGTAATACCGATACTTTTGGAGTGCATGCACCATAGCTAGTCCCTCGCGTTCAGTGGTGGAAAAGTTCTTCTCTACTTTGGATAATCTATGACTTGTGAACGCGATAGGGTGGTCCAAGCCTTCTCCGCCATCTTGTGTTAGTACTACCCCGAGCGCTATACATGACGCGTCAACATGTAGATGAAATTCTTTCTTCCAGTTCAGGAGGACTAGAATCGGCATGGTAACCATATTTTCTTTCAATATATCAAGCTTTTCCTATAGTCATCATTCTAGCAAAACGAGATATCCTTCTTCAATAATTTTTCCATCGGCGTGGTGATCTGGGCATAAACTTTTATAAATTTTCTGTAATATCCTGTATGCCCCAGAGTAGTGTGCAACTGTTTCACACTTCTCGGTGCTTCCAAGTTTAGAACCATCATGATCTTCACATGATCTACCATCATCCCTTGTCTGCAAACCACATGCCCCAATAGGTTCCCAAAAGGAACGTAAAATAGACACTTCTTGAGGTTGAGCACGATCTTGTATCTTTGGCAGGTATCCAGCATCAAACGCAAGCTCACTACATGGCGCTTAACCAACCTAAATATAGTCCAGTCATCAAAATAGACCTCCAGGAACTTATGACTAAATTCCTTGAATGCCGCAACAACCACGCGCGAAGAGATAGCAAGCACATTCTTCAACCCAAAAGACATTACAGTATATTGAGAGCAACCCCAATCAATCACGAAGGTTCTCTTGCTTCTATCCTCTTGTGGGATTTTGATTTGGTGGTACCCAGAGAACCCATCAGTGAAGGAGTATGCTTCCTGGCCACCTACATTGTCCAACACTTCATCTTTGAATGGAGTTGGGAAAGGATCATGCAAACAAGCATCATTCAACTTCTTAAGGTCCACACATATCCTTATCTCATCCTTCTGCTTCTTCTCTTGCATCACCATTGGGCTTACCCAATCAGACTCTTCCATAGACTCAATGGTGCCTGCTGTTAGCATTTTGTCTAGCTCTAAGCGGACCTTCTCCTTGTATTTTGGATTTAGGCAGTAAGGCCTCTGCTTAACTAGCTTCCCATCAGGTTTTAATGTGATCTTCATCACTCCTAGATCTCCGATTATTCCTATCAAATCCATAAACTTGGTAGGGAATAAGTCCTAGTATTCGTGGAGCAAATCAATGACCTTATCCACCATCGTGTCATCCTAGTAGTCTCTAATCTTCATGAATTTGGATTCTGCCTCCATACCAATGTTCACCTATTTAGTTCTCATCGATGCGGTTATATCAAGGTTCTCTATCTTTGGTCCTTGAACCTCGTGGTGGCCTTCTGTTTCTGGAATTTAATCTTTCATATATCTTCATCCTCTTCTTCAACAGTTACATTATAACATTCTAGCGAGCGACTCAGCTGAGTAGCCCATTCAGGTTGTGTTAGGTCTAAAATATCCTGCAGTATCCTGACGATGCCCGCAGTATCCTGACGATGGCTACTTTCACCTCTTGTAGCGCTTCATCAATGTTGTCAAACTCGTCCTCAAAACTAAAGGTCATAATGAGTCCTTCGTGCAGGATATCCCATTCACCTGTCCCATGGTGGAGCTCTGTTTCATATCAATTCATTGGGATAACATCCAGGGTATGACAGAATAGGTGAACGCACTCAAGTTATGTCTTTTCTCCATAGGCCTGTGTCCATTTGGCCAGATGCATGCGCGGATCATTCTGTCAATCATACTTCTCTGTCAGTCACATCTTAGGCTCCCCAAATCATGCTCGCATCACTCTCCTACATTCGCGCCAATAATCAAAGCTTCCTTTGTGCGTACCCCACCATCTTGCGGGTGTAGCGCGTAGTACCCAGTCCAAGGCCTCGAAGCATTGCTTTTCCGGCACCTCCCTCTCAAATGCATCCAAAAAGATATCCACCTCATTCAATCCATCGTAACTAGGTAGATTTATTTCCTCCAATGACACACAGCACAACGACCAGGTCATCATGTTGTAATTCACGTAGTTACTTTGTGTAACCGATTCTGCTAGTGTTCTATTTCTTCCTCGTAGTCCGAAGTGCAGGAACTCTCGCACTCCCATGTAATCTACCCATCCGCGGTGGGATTCACCCAGTATTGGTCTCGCACTATTATCTTATAGATGCAGTCCAGATCATCATCACTCTCATAGTTGCAGATTGGTTCCATATAGCGCGATCCTTCAGCAAGATCCAGGGGTATTATTATGCGTAGTGATTTCTTCTCAAAGATCATCTTTCACTTCTTCAGATTGATTACCCCGTTCATATCAGTAGCCCAGTCAATTCCCAAGAGCGCGGGGTAGGGATTGCTGTCATCAACAATCTCTATTACTTCAAAATCTGCCAGCGTGCTCGCTCCCTCAATATCCATGGTCACTCCCTGCAGCTACCCCATGGGTATGATTTTCTGCTGATTCACCATCCTTAGCTAAATTGGAGACCATTGTAGTGTAGGTCTCCCCATTCGCTCCCATGTCTGTTTCGGTAGAACATTCGCATCTGATCCCAAATCTAGAATGACTTGATCCATTTCGTATTCTTCGATCTACGCACTGAGTCTCATTTCACGTGCCATCCTTTTCTTATGCTTCTCGATCTTGTGGACTACACATGGTTCACCTAGCGTAGTCCCAACACATCTATTGATAAGTTCATGTAACCCTTTCACAACCTTGCTATCGTGCAATAACTTCATATAGGTTTCGAGGAAAGTTGTCAGCATAGAGGGGTCCATCTTTGGCTGCGGTTTATCTTTGCTTCCTGAAGTGGAGGCCTCAACGAAGTTCTTCTTAGCTTCCATGAAGGTTTCCTGAGTGCTCTCCAAATCAAACTCAGCCTCTTTCGCTGGGGCTTTGCGAACCCATGTATTATCTTTCGACCGTTTCCCCTTGTCATCTCCCATTGCGATTCCACTCTGGAGCACTATATTTACATTTAGATCTTCCTTGCATGACTCATACCTCATCATCTGTAGGTTCTTAGTTGGGGGAGGTGGTAGAACTCCCTTGTCACGTATCCTGGCTATCAGCGTAGGACAATATTCTGTTTCATGATTAAACAATGTGCAGTACTTGCACAACGAGTGCGTTGGATTAGGGAAATTGCAGGCATAGTTTCCTAGCCCTCCGCAATTGTAGAAAATCAACTATCCATGACCTCTACCAGGTCCTCCTCCGCCTCAGCCTCATCCGCACACTTGAAATCCTATTCGCGCCATACCTGCATTTTAGTCAATGGGTCGCGTTTCGGCCTGAACCATGTAGGCGAGAGTTCTATCCATCATCAATTCATAGCTTCTGCAAGTACGCTCATCATTTCCAACCGATCTGCAAAAGTTGTAGAACAACTGTCGTGGAATTTGCGTATACTTCTGTAATAGGCGGCAGTTATTCATGACATGTTTTCCAGCTATTTGATAGATAGCGCACCACAAAGTAGGCGCTGCACTAGGTCCTGCTTGAGATTCCGACCTTAAAGGCATCGGTCCTCCTCCTACAAGGTAATTTGTAAATATCGGGCAGTGGTCTTTGTCATGACCCTAGCTCTTGCATTTCATGCACCATACTTCTTCGCGTACCTTTGGCTGAACCGTCCTATCCTACTTCAAGCTTTGCATCTCAAGGCACATATTCTTCAGCTGCGCGTGGATTTGTTGAACTCCTAGATTAGGATCTTGCATCAGAGTCTCATGTAGTCTCATGGAAATCTCCAAGGCCTCTACCTGAGTTGTTATCTTCTGTTGTGACAACGCACTCCTTAAGTGTGGTAGTAGCGAAGCCACAAACCACTCGCAATGCTGTCCATCTGTCAAATTCATGTTGGCTTTGCAGATCGTACATTTCAGCCTCTGATCTAGTTCCCAAGGTGTTTCTCCTGGTAGCATCGTGATCTCTTTGAATCCCACAATCGACTATGCTTCAGATTTAGGCCTACTAAATTCCTTATTCAGTGCTGTTTGGATGTTTTTTACTTTATCATTTGGGTTATCACCAGAGTACTTAATATACTAGGTTAACGCGCAATCTTGCAGAGCACTAACCAATGTTTCCTTAATTATGTTCTCATTTGTAACACCTTGAGCTTCCCATACAACCCTCACAACGAACCAGAATTGGTATAGGTCCTCATTTCCCAAGCCTTTGAACAAAGACAACTTCACTATGTTTTTCATATTGAATTGTGGTGGTGGTGGAGGTGGTATGGGTGAAGTTGGAGGTGATGGCAGTGAAGATGGAGGTGGTATTCGCGAAAATCCCTGTCTTATCTATTAAATAACACTTCATGGAGAGACCTTCACTATCTCTTCTTCATCCCTTTGTAGTGGTGAAATCAAGGGGCTATACTCTGAACCCTTATTTCCTTAATCTTTGTAACTTTTTCCACTTCCGGTAGTCCCAAACATCAAGGTAAATACATAACCCGTTTTTTGTACAACAACATTTTAATCCAAGTATTTAGAGATTTTACGTACTTACCTCGCGATCCTTTGAAAAAGTGTCACTCTGCCTCTCTATAGCTGACTGAGGTGTCGATTGCGAATTCAGTAACAAATCCTCCTATAATGTGATCGAGCCAATGATTGACGACGCGTGCAATCTTATCCTTCGTTGCTTCCAACCTTCGCACTAGCACTGGGGTCCACACAATAGGAGCATCAAGTTTCCACCTTCCTTCGCTATCTGCTAGCTTCGCAATCCACTCCTATAACTTAGTAGGGAAAGAGGCGAAAAAGATTTCATGGATCTCAGTATACAGGTATTGGTCCAACCATTGTTATTTTGGCAGTTGCAGGTTTCTGTTCTCCTGCGCCGCGAACTCGTGAATACTTCTATCCAACCAGCCTTCGATTTCTTTCTTAGTTGGATTCCAGTGGTACGACATCGCACACCTCTCATGCAGATTTTGGTCCCCGCAACAGAACCATTTGTTGGCTTGTGGGCGCCTGACCTAGGTTCAACGTTAGTTAGCCAAACAAATCCTTACACTACTGGCCCTTTCGGCATCAACTCACAGCATGCGGATTAAAGTCTTACCCAAAGCAGTATGGGGGGATGCTGGAACCAAGTTTCCATGCCCTTGATATGGATGTGATGTCGGTTTATTCCAACTATACTTGCCTTCGCTCAAGTTGCTTATCCCTTTGCTCTACCCTTCAATACCTTTGCGAAATGTTACAATCGGCTTCTGCACAGCCCTAACCAGGGGCTGATATGCTTTTGTGCTGCTAGGGCAGCGAACTGCGATATCTTCCTAACTAGGCTAAGTGTTTTATTATCAGATCTTAGTTAGCTTCACGTAAACAAATATTCCTACTTGCGATCACTTATCCGACACAATTACATACATTCGCGCATCATATAAGCATTATAAGTGAAATTTATACCCAATATAATAGATGCATAAACAGGAAATAAAGGTGTAGAAATTGTAGAATACTTCTCTTTATTGATAATTCCAACGATTACATTCTCGGCCCGCCCCGCGCACTCAGCTTTAGGGGTCTGTGCACTCAGTTGTGGACTTCTAGGCCTCTACGCACTCAGCTGCAGAGCCTCTACCTATGCTACGACCCAAAACTTAGACTTCTACTTCAGAGCTATCTCTCATACATCTTCGATCATTGATTTCTTTGTGTCTTTTAACTACTTAGAGCTTCGCTCTATTTATACAATCCCATGGTCCACGAACCATGGGTAGATATTTTACAACCGACATTATATTATCAAAATAATGGCGGAAAACCCTATGACTCTTTAACATATATGCGCTCTGTGACCAAAAAATGCGGAGTCTTTACATTAGGATTGCAAAATTAGACAAAAATATGGGCTTTAAGCCCCAAAACTGCCCTTGGGGGATCCCGTGCCCAATAAAGAGATACTATATTCTCTGGAGTAATTGTTTTTCTTTTTGGTATATATTCCTTTTTTGTGTCTATGTCATTTGGTTCTATTTATGTTATTCTTCACCATCAAAATACTCTATTATTGCATATCGACATTTAGCTGCAAAATGAACTACTCTACCACAATTAAAAAATTTGAATGGTAACTTACATCCATATTTTCCAGATCCTCTTTTTTAGCTTCCTCATGAACTATGCTTCTTATACATCTGGTTCATTGATGGAATAATCATCAACTTTAAGTTATTTTGTCTTCCTTGAAACTTTGAAATATGTTTCCTTCAAAGTTGACTTTCCTTTTTCTATCCTCATTTCATATGTAGTGAGAATCCCATGTAGCTTATTCATCTTCAGATTTTCCAAATCCTTCATTTATTTAAGAGCTAATAAATTTTCATCAAATCTTCAGGGGAGATATATTAGTACCTTCTGTACAATAATTGATTCCTTAACTTCTTCACCAAGTCCTATGATAGTATTGACAAATTGTTACAAACATTATGGGCACCAACCTATAAGAGACACCAATCCCCATGCTACAATATTTGTAGGAACCAACCTACATGAGATTCTAATCCCCTGCACTACAAGATTTGTAGTTACTAACCTATAAAATATACCAATCCCCTCTACTACAATATTTGTAGGCACTAAATTACATGAGACATGAATCCCCCTTGTTTTAATATTTGTAGGCACAAAACTACAAAGATACCAATTCCCTCTATTGAAATATTTGTAGGCACCAACCTACAAGAGACACCAATCCCCTCTACTATAATATTTGTAGGCACAAACCTATGAGAGACACCATCTCCCTTACTACAATATTTGTAGCTAACAACCTACATGAGATACCAATCTCCACTACTACAAATATTCAAAGGCACCAACCTACTTCATTGAGTTTGCTTGTTACTTTTTCCTTCACCAGGTCTATTAGTTACTTCTACCTTCACCAATTCTAGTTACTGATCTGGCTTAACCATGTCCACATCTCCCAAGAATTATTATTTTTGGTCCCTTCACCAGAACAAACTTATACAACATGCCACATATCCATTTTTTCAAATATAATTCTAAATTTTTAGTTCAAAAGCTTTTGTATGTCGCCTCAAATTTCTTAATTTTTCACAATCTAAAAAGTCTCAGAAATAAGTTATAGGAAAAATGAAAATTTTACATGTTTGAGGTAGATTTTGGGAGCATTCAAGAACCCTAAATTACATAGGGCCTATCTATAAAATTAATTGAACCAAATCCCGAAATTTCTACCATAGATACCTAGAGATTGTCTCTATATCCTCAATACTTCATAGTCTGAAACATCTCAGAAAGAAAGATATAGTGACCATTCCAAGCTAACATGTTTAAAGGAGATTTGCGGAGAATTCTTGAACACTAAATTCATCAAATAATATATTTAAAAACATAGTGAAAAAAGTATCAAATTTCTACCATAAATATAAATATATCACCCCTTTGTCTCCTCCAAGTTTAGTGGTTTGAAACATCATAGAAGAAAAATCATAGCGAAAATTCCAAGCTGACTTGTTTGAAGCATATTTGAGGACCATTTGGGAAGCCTAAATTCCTCAGAATATATATATATATATATATATACACACACACACACACACATCATAGAAGAAAACTCATAGCGAAAATTCCAAGCTGACTTGTTTGAAGCATATTTGAGGACCATTTGGGAAGTCTAAATTCCTTAGAATATATATATATATATATATTGATTTTTTTTTTGAAAATTTTCCCACATGTACATGAATATATTTCCTCCATATCCTCCAAGTTTTATGGCTTGAAACATCATATAAGAATAGTTATAGCAAAACTTCAATACTGGTTTGTTTGCAACATATTTCAAGAACATTTAGGACACTGAAATTCCTCAGTGCATATCTATGAAATTATAGAAAACTAAAGCATGGAATATATACAATAGGTACATGGATATCTCACCTCCATTTCTTCCACATTTCATTGTTTGAAACATCCCAGAAGAAAATTCATAGAGAAAATTCCAACATGGCTCATTCACTACACAAATAACATTTTTGCTCAACCTTTAAGAACCCAAGAGTGTACCCCAAATTTTTTTGTACACCTAAAATATCTTCTTACTTGGATGGCCTTCAAATGCACTCATATATCATTTATTTATAGTGTTTCTATGTTCACTTATGGGGATAACTTGTAAAACTGTCTACACCGACCTATACGTTTTAGCTGGGTGGACCTAATAACATCTTTCATATCTTCTCATTACTAAGGACTTAGAGGGAGTTCCATATATGATTAGAAAGGTCTCTGAATAATATTTATAACCATATATCCTATCTCCCATTTGAGCTAATTCTTTAGAGTAAATATTCCTTCAAAAATATGGTATCCAAAATAGGCACCAAGAAAATAACTGGGTAGGCAAACAATATTCATCTTGTAATCTTTATATTGGACACCTTTAATCCACCCCCCCTGATATCCCCTAAATTTGATCAAAGGCAAAACAATATTCAATATAAAAAATTATAGTGGAAAACACATAAACATTAAAATAATACTTATCTTTTCAATGAAGCGTCAACTAGCTACAGACCTTAGATGTTCCACCTAGCCTAGATCACACACCTCACAATTTCTCAACTGTGGGTCACCCCTAAGCTAAGGCCATGACTCCACAAGTATAAATTATTGTTTGAAGCCAATTATGGAATCTAATTAATGTTGGACATGAACATAACCATGGTACTAAACTCCACCAACCTCTCACTAATAGTCTCAAATCCTGCATTAACCCACACAATATGATGTAGTGTATACCTTTCTTTGCATCGACAATCCATTGAGTATTCCACTACCCTTCGATGGGTTTTCATATTGAATGGTTAGGGATTTATCAAATACCTATGGCTTCTATGAGTTCCAATTTCGTTTAGGATTTTTCCACTGGTACTTTTGTGGCCTCACGTGGGGGAAATCCATCCACTTTTCCATAAACCCAGATAGGATTTTTATTGAGAGATAATCATTACATAAGGTTATTGCAACCACCTCCCTTATACCCTGTTAAAGATTCTGAATGAGGAAGGTGTCACTTGTTATTTAACCCAATCCCTAAGGTTTGTTGTGAAGATGGGGTTAGCAAAAACCCTCAATTTTGAAAGTCTGTGGAATTATCTTCTAATATCACCATTCTGTTCAGATTTTTGACAGCTTTCTAGCTATACCAATTTTACCTGGATCCGATCCTTGGATCGAAAGTTACACTTAATTAAGGTTTTGGTCTATTATAAGAAGCTATGTCAACATGCTAGCCATGTGGCCTCCATGCAATTCTGACAGGATATCATGGTGGGTCCCATTGATCATATCTATGTCCTGTCACTATGGGTTATCAATACCTATGGCATTTGATGTCAAACAAGGAGAAGGAGGCAGTGAGAAGAAAGCAATGGTAAGTTTCAATGATGGAACCAAGGCTTAGGTCAACAAACTTCAACTTGGATTCTCACATGAGTTATATTGTGTAATAATCATTGTCGGAAGCAGTGAGCACTGGGAAATGTCCCCCCACTTTAAATTTTGTTGGGACCCCACCCTTAGACCTTTCATCTAAATAGCATTAGGCCAAATGTATCAGCCCCAATTTCTTCCTCAAAATTACTTGCTATGGTTGATGGAAAATTCCTCTTCACGCAACGCGATTCTACAAGGACGTGGTTCCACCAACCCCTAATCAATGTTGGCACACTGACATAGAAATGAAGTTAGGATCTTCTACTACCTACCAAACCTTGTGGCATAAGCATATATGAGCTAAAATAACCTAGGTTGGTTTTATAAAGCAAAAAGGTGACTTATTTGTGCCTAATTTCTTGAGGCCTTAAGGAAACTTATGACCCAAGGGCTTGATACCTAAATTCTTTGTTTTTTTTGACAGGATAACCAACATGTTACTTTTTATGCTGGGTATACTCGTGATTCTAGAAATCAACTGATTAGACATAAACACATAATTCCCATTCACCATGTATGTAATAATGAATAACATTTTATAGGAATACCTTGAAATTCATCAGAATACAACATATTTTTCTAATCATGAGCATAACAATGGGCCTCAAATCTTAGGTGTTCATTTACATTTACAAACACAATATTTTTCACCATTCACACCATAACAAGATTCATCACAATCCATAAGGCAATATACATTAGCAATTTACACTTATCTATGTGCTTAAAGATAATTGGCAA
The DNA here is from genome assembly GCA_031772625.1 of Pinus tabuliformis. NCBI lineage: Eukaryota > Viridiplantae > Streptophyta > Pinopsida > Pinales > Pinaceae > Pinus > Pinus tabuliformis. The sequence goes on along the minus strand of CM062817.1, from coordinate 1,092,110,133 downwards.
CTATAGGCCAACCACAATGTAGTTGTTAGGGTTTTACATGTCATTGAATTCCCTAAATTTAAATTTTCAACCAAAGTTCATAAACTTCGAGTTGAAATTTATTCTAGAAGATCCAAATTTACTCTATGCAAATTTAGTACGTAATTAAGTACAAAATACTCAAACCCTATTTATAACAATCATACCATGAATTACTAAAGTGAAGAAACCTATTTCATTATACAATATAGATTAATAATTATGAAATCTATTTTACGTTCACAACCCAAATTACTATTTTATTCTCAATTATGGCACATCTGAGTCAAAAACTCCTCCAGAAATGAGATTTGCAACTATCACAAGCTATGTTCTCAAATATATCTAACAACTACTACATTCAGAAGGAATTATGCAAAACTAATCCCCAGGGTGCTACAAATTGAAAGTAAACTCAACAATGTCTTGCAAAATAACTTAGACTATTTCCTATGTACCATTACATTCAAAGAAAACTAAGCATATGAACACATAACTTATGGATTCCTAATAGGGAAGCAATTTGAGCAATTAAATAACACACAACTTCGATTTATTTAAAGAAGTGAACACAAATAAATCTAAATCAATGCTTTCTACAAAATAAAATAGATGAAAATATATCTATTCAAATGATCATTACACTACAACTCAAATAATCATCACATAGTAAATCGACTAACCAACACACTGTAAATGACATGCAATTATCTAAGAATTAACACGTGATTTACACCAAAGAATGACACACTATTCTCAATCAATTGTAAGAAAAAGCTACAGGAATCAATTTCCAACATTATATAGATCCACATGTAATTAAAATGCTTCCATTCAAAATAAAGGATTCAATCTAAAATATAAGAATTCATTTCTTAGAAATTTGTTCCAAACCGAAACCTTCTTCTTCAGCGTTCACAAGATCATGAGAGTACAAGTTAATACATGCAAAGTATACTCATAATAATGATCCCCAAACTTGGAAAAAAATAAATAAACATTACACCAACTATCTCAACTCAGATCTAGGAAAGCATGAAAGGAAACTTAATTACAAGTTAAGTACAAAAATTCTGGAAATCATCAAAGAAAGCAAATGAATATTTAAGTATAGTTCTTGATAATGAATTTGAAACGCACCCCCTACTTAATGAAAACTGTTGAGGTTTGTGGTGGGCCCTTGTCACAACTTGGAACAAGTATAACTTAATTCAATAATTCACAGATCAAGGAAACATAAATTCTCAGATATGAATAGAAGCTGAAACAATTATATTAAAAGCATTTAATAAAACATAAGTCTGAGAGTTTTGAAACAGAGTCAAATGATATCGTGTCAAAATATCCTTGTCACAAGTTCAACCTATGTGTGTATCTGTGTTTAACCTCTCATACAAACACTAGGCATTTTTAAAGAACTTAGGCCTACAAATGGTTACAACAACATGACCAAAGAAAGAAAATACATATGTGATCTCGGCTAATTTAAGCTAGGCTAGTCCTCATGATCACTCCACCGGATCATAACTGAACTATTCCATTTGTGACACTAACTTTGGATCAAGGAAAATAACACTATTCTTATGAAATAAATAACTGTCTTCAGGATGTTGACAGTTGACTGGTTTCCTGGTACCGAGCCTAAAATAGAGTACCAATTTGAGTACCGAATTGAGTATAGAATAGCTGCTCCAAAAATGGTCGCTTGATGTATACATTGGACTGGTGCTAGACCTTCGATGACCTATCCATGTGCTCAAGTGTATTCCCTATATTTAAGAGTCCACCTCTAGATTACTCAATTAAGTCAAGAATATAAATTTATTTAACATCCACCTAAACCAAACAAAGATATACGAAAACAATCCTTATTAGTAATTCTCACCTCCATTGTAAAGTAACATGGTTTGGTCAATGTGGAGTGATTTTATGGTGTCAAAAAGGAGTAAAGTAGGATAAATGATAGTAAAACAATAGGATAGGGTGTGAAAAAGGGTACAAAAGTAGGGCCCAACATCCCCCCATGCAAGAGAGAATGCATGTCATCATGCAAACTTAACCAGTCATCAAAATTAGGTCATCCCTTCCTTCAATTTCCTGCCACGCTGACTAGTACTTCCAAACCACGGTTTCCTGCATTAATGGCCATGGAATCTTAGGTCTCATTCATCGGTGTTAAGCCTTTTGATAGGTTTTAGTTGCTTCAACTTCCAACTAATAAGCCACTTGTTCTTCATTACTAGCGCATCCTTCTTGGATACTAAGGATAGATTCTGGTTCTGATACTACTCATTGTTTGACCGAACATAACGAAACAACGTATTGTAATTATGAGCCCTTTCCTTAAGTTTTTCATTCTTCCTTTGTAGCTTGGCTATTACAAATTTTAAATATTCTTCACTGCAAGCTGAGGTATTCTCCGTAGGTATGGTTTGTTGCTGCGAACTACTCCCTCTGTGAGTCGACCCATCATGTGTCTGACTCTTCTTAGATTTAGATGCCCGCTTCCTCATGACTGATCCCATGTCAGATTGGCCCTGTTGTGGTGAACTACTTAAAATATCTTGGAAGTTATCAACTGGTCCATCTTCCTTAAGAGGAATATCCCTCGTTTCTTTGGTTGCTCGAGAGGGGCTTTTTTATTCTTGTTCTGGAGAAGACAACACAGTGTTAGGTTCAAGGTTTTGAGTATCGGAGGTTGAAAATTGTTGTTTAGACATGCTTCTAGTGTGCCACCGCCCTTGTGACAAGGTCATAATCTTGGATAATTTTGTTTTCTATATTGGTGAAGTGGGAAATGATGTTGCTTCCTCCTCTTCTCTGAAGAGTTTCCTCTTCCTTTTCTTAGGGGCTACATTAGCTCCCTCCAACTATTTTTCTGTTAGTGAGGCCATTGATTTCGCAACCTCCACTTGAGGCCTTCTTTGTTTGCTTTGATGGGGATCTTGAGCTACTACATCATTATTTACAAGTTCACCCTTATACTCCCTACTTACTTTGCATTTCTTTCCCTTTGAGACTAGGGTTGGTTTTTTTGTAGATGAACTGGGGTTTGTAGATGAACTGGGGTTTAGGGGTTTAAGTCCCATTATTCATATTCTCTGAATTAGTCTAAGTAAATTCAAATTCATTCACACCTTGATTTTATTGCATAATGATATCTAGGAAATCTAAAATAATAATGATGGGGACAACTTGATCCTTAGCTAAATGTCCTCTCCATTTGTCGACTTCATTACAAAAGATTGCAATTTAATTATAAATGATCCAAAACTTGGAATTTTTGACCTCAATTGGTTCTACTGCTTCTGGGATGGAGTTGATGCCATCTATCTTATTTGAATTGATATTCATAGTTATAAAAATTATTCAATACTTAACTCAGTCTATGATTAGTACTAGATTAAGTATGAAACCTTTGAACTTGCTCCTCAAGACATGGTAACAACGAAAAATTGTGACTGCCCTGGAAAAAATAAACATAAATCTTCCTTGAACCATCATGTAAGACTAATTTTAGGAATTGTGAGTGAAATTGACTTCTGCTTGCTGTGGAACAATCCTGGTGCCATCAATCCATGGATTTTAGCCAGGCCTAGAGTGATTACTACCTAGGGAATTTCAATTTTTGGTAGTCTGAAATGTGAAAAAGAAGACTCCAAGGGGGTTTCTTTCCCGTACTTATTCTATTGAGCCCAGGCAAGAATAAATTTGTACTCAACAGAGCCCTGTCTACCGCTTTCTCATAAATTTAACGAGCCATAGTTAGTTGATGCTCGGGGATATTCACTTTTAGAGAGTCTGAAGAACCCAAAGTAGACTCCAGGGAGTTTCTTTTCCGTCCTTTTTCTGCCAAGCCTGGAAAAGAATAATTTTGACTTGGAAGATCCCTAATTACTACTGTCCCATTAATATTAATGAGCTTGGGTCATTCAATGCTTGTAACATTCAATTTTAGGGAGTCTGAAACATTCACAGTAAACCCCAAATCCTTTTCCATAAATAATCTGTCAAGTCTAGATAAAGGAATAAACCTAACCTTGACAGATTTCCTCTTTATTTTATGTGAGTTGCAGAGGAAAATAAAAGGTCAACCCACTATTATTTATACTATGTACATATGTATATATAAAACAAAAAGAAATCAATTTTAAGAACCAATAGGAGCTGGATTCCCCTTCTGAACCAACTCCATCTCTGGATCCTGCATCACTGTTGGGCAATTTATTGGGCTTAAATTGCTGCATTAAATTATCAACCAGGGAAGCTCGTAAGCTTGTGATGGTGCCAACAATATATATGCAAGAGTAGGCAACTAACTCTATGTCTAGCGAAATTATTTAAGATTCAATACAATATGCAAGGGAAGAGGCTCCTAACTAAGGAGGTCCTGATTGTCCTTCCCTATAGTATCATAGAGAAATCATTGATTACATAAAACTAGAGACTTGAAATGAAGACAAGAGAATGAACTTAATTATTGTTCAGATTCAAGGAGAGAGAGAGACTAACTTAGTCTCTTGATTGTCCTCTCATGTACTAATCCAAACTAAACTAAGAGTCATTCATAAGCATAAGAAATGAAATAACTTGAAACTTAAAAGAAAAAGAATGAATTTCAATTACCATATAAATCAATGGAGAGAGAGCCTAACTTAAACTCTTGGTATCTCCTCATATGATACTTGAAACATAAAAGCAAAAGAATGAATTTCAACTATCATGCAAATCAAATGGAGAGAGAGTCTAACTTAGACCCTTGGTTGTTCTCTCATATGCTGATAAGATTCTAATTTAAAACTCATTCATCAATCATAAACAAATCCTCAAACATCTAAGCAATTAAATGAAATAAGATCTAATATGAAATAACATGTTTCTCTCATCCTTTTAGAGTGAGCTCAATTCTCTTAAGAACAAGACAAATTATTCCATATACTACATTAAGGAAACTTATATCTAAAAACTACATAACGGAAATAAAACTACATAATGGAAATGTGTGTAAAATGAAGCTTTATTCTATTCCATCATAAGTTGGATACAATGCTCTAAGAGTCCTCCCCTTGGAATGGAGAAGGTACTCCTATTTATACAATGAGATGAGATAAAAAACTCATAATGATGATCCACTAATCTCTCTTTAGTTCCATACATTTCTCAACCATCTAGACACATAACCCTATCCTCCATGATCTCCTCCATGAGGTCCATGATTTTCTCCATGATCTTTTCCATGAGGCTCATCTTATCAAATTCGAATTTGATCATTCAAGGCCACATAAAGATGCCATGGAAGCTTCCTTTGTACCTACACATGTCAACAAACTCATTCTAATTGTTAGGTATAAGTATAAGCATATTATTTTCTAAAGTTTAGCCATAAATTCACTTAAAAATGTTAAGAATTAATAAACTTTGGAAAAGCATAGTTATAACCCAATAATGAGGTAAATGGAATGATGTGGAGGTGGAATGGAGGTGACATGAAGGTAAAATGTGAAGATATTGGTGAATAATGGAGTGAAAATAGGGACCATTGTGAGGCCCAACATCTGCCCCAAACTGAAGGTATTGCATGTCCTCATGCAATCTATTACATTACTTTTTGGTATTTGAGCTTTGGCTTAAACTCTGCATGATATCATTTACATAAATTTTGCAAAGCATTATTTTGATGAATTACAACTTGGTTGGTTCTTGTGTTTCAACCATATTTTGTTTGTTGCATTCAATGTATGATCTTTGCATATTGATAATGTGATTTTTGTTGCAGAGTATTTTTGTAGGAATGCATCATGGTTGGTTCTTGTGTAACAACCATGATTGTATTGGCATCCAATTATCTTTTAAATACTTTTGTCAAAGCCATTTGTATGCTCATGTAATAGTGAATATATTTTGAAGGTAAGTGGGGTTTAGAATGTGATATATGACTGTGGATATGAATGTGACAAAGCATGTATGTAAATGTATCCTTCCCCTAAAATGGATGGTTTGGGCAGTTATGTGAAATGGGGAAAGGAAGGGGAAAGGAAGTGAAGTTTTCCAAAAATTATTATTCTAACTTTTCAAGGAATTTAATGGTTAAAAGTTAGAAAATAGCATACCTTAACTTACCCTTCCAAAAATGGATGAGAGTTGTGCACGTGTGGCTGCAAAAATGTCATTCATAGTCCTCCTTACTTGGTTGTGAAAATGGTGGATGAATCATGCATGTTCAGCTGCCACAATTATGCTCTAAAGCTTCTTCTTCAAGTTGTGGATGAAAGATGGATCTGTATTGTCGTATCGGCTGCTGGATCCTCTGCTACTAGATGATGAATCTGAGGAGTCTGTTGAACATGGTTGAAAGTCGTATCTGCTGCTGGATCCTCTGCTGCTGGATGATGAATCTGATGAGTCTGCTAAATATGGTTGAAAATCTATAAGGCTTGGAAGGTATACAAAGTATATAAGTTACATTGCCCTCCCAGCCTTATTGATTGACTTGTCCTCAAGTGATGACAAACTGAATAATAATGAAAAGAAATTGGCTTCATCTGCTACAGAATATGGGTCTTCAAGTCTTCAATGCTCGATGGCACAAATCTTACTATGTGATTAAATGTGTCGATGTCGAACATAGTAAGAAGTTGTTGACTTAGTGGCTGCTAATGAATGCCCCTAGCCAACACAAGAACTCCCACCATTGATTCCAATGAGAGTCAGGATGCCTAACACATCTTTGTAGGTACGAATAAATTTGTCGTGGTCGAGTCACCTACAAGATCCAATGAACAAGGGATATTAATGTACTCCCATTGTTCATTGGCAAGAGTACTTGCCATTAAGGCATGCAAGCCTCTAGGTGTTGTTTCAATGATACTTTAGACTCTAGGACTTTGACTCAAGCAGGGTATTATTGGCGAAAATGAAGGGGAATGGTAATGACAAAGAAAATGGATGGATGTAAGGAAAATGCATGGTGGATGAATAAAAGCTCTTGCTGTGAAAAATGGATATGGAAATGTCATGCTTTATGGATGTACAATTGGTGGAATTCAAAATCTTTTTGCAAAAGGGAAGTACAAGGTAGTGGTTATGGATATGGATTTGTCTTCAGAATTTGCATGAATGTAGTCTTTGGAAGACTAATTGTCGTCACAATGTAATCTCCTTAATGATCACTTTATCATCCTGTAACCTGTAAAAAAAAACTTGGCAGAAAGAAAACATAAGTTTGTTCAAGAAGATTTGCGCATTTCTTTCATGATTCCTACGCAAAAATTTCATACCAAATAAAATAGATTTAGGAAAAATCAAAGTGTTGAAAGTAACTCAATTCATGATATCAATTTCAATCCAATCTTAAAAACAACTGTGAAAAATAATACTCCCTGTTTGTGTCAGATAACTCACGTGTGTGGCAATTCTGTCCTGCATATTAGTGCATCATAAAGCATAGAACAGAAAGATGTGATGAGTTAATGCCAACTTAAAGTTATCAAAAATAATGATCGTTTTTAGAATCCTCCAATCGATTTTCGAAATGTGTTTCCAAGTATCCTATTTTTTTATTTTTAAATCTGTGTGATTTTTTTTTTGTTTTTGTTTTTTTTATTTTTATTTTTTATTTTATTTTATTGTTTTTTTAAACAACAAATTTTAAAAATAAAATATTAAAAGTAATAAGTAAATTTTTTTATGTGTTATGTTGATTTTATTTAGATTTTTCTTTAAACAATAAATTAAAAACATAAATTTTTAATTTATTATTTAAGTTGAATTTTTTTTTTTTTAATCAACAAAATTTTATTATTAAAACCTAAGAAAGAAAAATGCTAAAAATATACTATAACTAAAATGAAGTTAGTTTTTTTTTTTGTTTGTTTAAATTAAAAATAAAAATAAAAATAAGGAAATCTTTTTTATTTTAAATAAAAATAAAAATTATTTTGTGTTGTTTTGATTTTTGTATTATCCAAAATATTACACAAAATATTTATTTATTTATTTTTATTTAAATAAAAAAACAACACTAAAAAATATTTCTTTATTTTTATTCAAATAACAAATTAAAAACAACACACAATTTTTTTTCTTTTTATTTAAATAACAAATTAAAAACCATTGTTTTTAATTTATTATTTATGTGGATTTTTTATATTTTTTTAGTTGTAAAAAAAAACCTAATTACAAATCGTTATTTTTTATTTTATCAACACACTCATTATTCGTTATTTTTATGGAAATAACAAATTAAAAACAAAACAATGTTGATTTTTTTTTTAGATTTTTTTTAGTTGTAAAAAAACTAATTAAATAAAAACCAACAAACCTTATTCAAATCTGATCTTCCCCTTAAAACCCGGCGCTTCAACTGAATATCTGTTCTTAAGCATATTCAACGTACTCTAGTGTCTTCTGCTGAGATTTCGGGCGTGCCATTATCTTTTGCTGAGATTTTGCCGTCTCCGTTGGCATTTTTCCCTCCACGACTTCTGCGTTTAGATTGGCTGGCTTCATCGTTCTTGGTAAGGGAAGGACGACGGATAACATCCAAAATAAAGCTTTGAGATGCAATTTGAAACATAAATCTCGCGGTTAACTCCGACTTCATAGCAGCGAATGGTAAAGTTCTCCTTGTACGAGAGCCCAACAATCACATTCTGCAAAAATTCTTGTCGGGAAAGTGGGCAATGGTAGATTTTTAGCCTATGGCCATTTATCACAAACAAAGTTTGATCATCACCAATGATTTTAATCCTTACTAAGGCATTATCGAAGACTTCCTCCACTTCATAGGGCCCCATTTCCCTTTGAAATGTTTAAACTTACTATCATACAATAGTGCCCAATCCCCTGGTTGGAAAACCTTTTTCTTGATATACTTATCATGCCACTGAGATCTTTGATACTGTACCAACATAGTTATTTGGAAGGAATCTTATCTAATTTCATCAATTTCATTTAGCTGAAGTACTATTTTTTTCTGAGATTCATTTAGATCCATTCCAAGTTGGGTAGCAGTCCGAATTTTTTTTACCAGAAATCAAATGGGGAGCAACACCTACTTAACATATACTAACTCATAGGGAGTATATCGCATCACGTTTCTCCATGTTATCCAATAAGCCCATGATGCTTCTGGAAATATGTCAGCCCATTCCCCATGGTGCAACTGAACTGTTTTAGTGAGAATGGACTCCAAGAATTTGTTATTAGATTCAACCTATCCATTTGCCTAAGGGTGGTATGGGGTAGATTTCTGATGCTTTATCCAGTATTGTTCAGTGATAGGATTTACTAGTTTGGAAGTGAATTGTGTCCCCTAATCGGTGACAATTTCTTTAGGCACCCCAAATCGAGTGAAGGTATCTTAAAAGAGAAAATCTACAATAGACTTCTTAGTGGCAGAATATAAAGCCTTATACTCCAACCACTTCGTCACATAATCAATACAAACTAATATGTACCTCTTCTTCTTGGACATGGGAGAAATGGGTCCTACACAATCCAATGCCCACTTTTCAAAAGGATCTATTGATATCTAAGTTTGAAGAGGCATCTCATTAATTGGAATGGGCCTCCCCTTTATTTGGCAAACATCACAACTAGAAACAAACCTTTTGGTGTCTTTAAAGAGAGTGGGCTAGTAATAACCCGCATGTAGGGCCTTATAAGCTGTTCTTTTGTCTGCAAAGTGCCCACCACAAGGTTCAATGTGGCAAGCTCTCAAGGCATCATACATTTAATCTTCGTGTACACACCATCTCAATATTAGATCAGATCCAATGTGCTATAGGTCTCCTTCTTCCACAAATAGTTAGCACTCCAATGCATAATGTTTTGTTTTTACTTGGTTGATAGATTATGTGGCAACCTGCTTGATACTAAATAGTTGTCCACATCAACAAAACAAGGAGCACGTGTCGAAATAGAAAAAAATTCTTATTAGGAAAGTCATCTGGAACTAGTATTGGAGATATGTCTCATGCAATATTCATTCGGGACAAGAAATCTGTAGCTGAATTATCTTATCGAGGCTTGTCAATCACAGTGATATTAAATTCCTGAAGTAAGAGTAACCACCTAGTAATTATTCCATTAGTAATTGGCTTATTCATAAGGAATCTAATAACAGATTGATTAGTATCAAAAAAAGTTTCGTAACCCGTAATATAGTGCCTAAATTTGTTGATAGCATTGACTACTGGTAGTAGTTCTTTTCTAGTAACATTGTAATTTAATTATGAAGGTGAGAGATTTTTTCTAAGGAAATAAATAGCACAAGGAATGTGATTCTCCCTTTGTCCTAATACAGCTCCAAGGGCTATATCTGATGTCTCAGTACAAATGTAGAAAGGGAGAGATCAGTTAGGTCCTCTCAACACCATAACAATTGAAAATTTGTCCCTTAGTACCTGAAAATGATTTTGACAATCAATATCCCATAGAAAATGAACATCTTTAGTGAGTAGTTTAAACATGGGTGCTGCAATCTTAGTGAAATTTTCAATAAATCTCCTATAATACCCTGCATGTCCCAAAAATCTTCTTACCTCCTTTTGCAATGTTGGGACTGAAATATGTGATATTACCTCAATTTTTGCAGGGTCAACTTTTATCCCTGCTTGTGACACATGGTGACCCAAAACAATTCCCCCAGTTTGCATCATTTTACATTTGATATTACTGAGGGCCAGATGAGCTTCTTGACAATGAATCAACACTTTTTCCAAGTTCTCCAGAGCCTGCTGAAATTCATCACCATACACTGTGAAGTCATCCATATAGACTTCCACACAGTCATGTATAAGATCAACAAAGATAGCTAGGACAACTCTTTGAAAAGTAGCTAGGTGTTACACAAGACAAATGGAAGAACTTTATAAGCATAGGTGTCCAATGGGCAGGTAAAAGTATTATTCCCTTGTTCTTCTAGGGCTATTTGGATATTATTTTAGCTTCTATACCCATCCAAGAAGGATAAATACTTCTTCCCTGATAGAGTATCAAGTACTTGATTAATTAAAGGCAAAGGAAAGTAACCCCTCAAGGTAGCTTTGTTCAACTCTCTATAGTGAACACAAATTTTCCATTTCCCATTTTTCTTGGGAACCATAACCAAGGGAGTTATCCAATTACCGTCAAAGATGGGGTATATGAAATTTGCACTTAAAAGTTTTTTCAATTCATCTTTGAGAATTAATTTGAGAGTTGGGTTCGTTTGTCTTTATGGTTGCCTTACAGGTTTGATTTCTTCATTTGTGTAAATGTAGTGCATACAAGTATCATGATGGATCCCTTTTATATCTAAATAATCCCAAGAAAATTCTCCAGACTGCTTTTGAATAATGTTTATTACCTGTTGTCTTTGTTCCGTACTTAAATTTGTACTAATATACATTGTTTTTCCAGTGCTGATTTCAATAGGTTGGAAATCTGCTTCTCTGTTTTCTTCAAAGGCTGCAATAGTAAATGATGCAAACATAGTAGGGTAACAAGTTTCTAAAATTCACTACTAAAAACATGATGGTAGCCACTAAAAGAAACAAGATAATATATACAAATTATATCAGATAAGAATTTTTGCAAAACATGTTCTTTTGACTATTCTTGAAGCCCTCTTAATTGTTTTAAAGTTAGCAAGGGAAACATGTAGTCTTCTTCCCCATAAGGATTTTCAAACCAAAGAGGTACCTCAATAGCTAATTGGGCAGGTGGAAAAATAGCCAATCTTTGAATTTGTGGCCCATTAGAAATAGTCGTTTCCCTAATTCTGCACCCAATAACAACATTGCACCTAATAACAACATTAGCTATGGTTAGAACTATTGGATGTCCAGGTTTAGTAGTTTTTGGATAAATTACTATAAAATCAATCAGATATTCCTAGGAAGCTATTGTTACCACCACGTCTTGTAGGACCCCCATAGGTTTAACAATGGAATTATCTGCTAGCTCCAACACAATGGGTGTAGGTCTTATTTCTTTTAATTGCAATAATGTCATAGTATCAATAGTCACTGCATTTATGGTTTCCCCCAAATCTACTAGAGTATTAGGCAAAAAAGTTCCATTGATTTCTATGGTTACTATAGGGTTCCCTGGGTCATTGTATTTTGGCTATAATCCATATATCATTTCTGACATTTAGCTAATTACTTTAATACTTTGATTATTATTCCTTTTCCTTCCAAGATGTTTAATGCAAAGATCCCTAATAATCTTGGTATAAATAGGAATGTCTCCAATGGATTGTAACAAATGGATTTTTATGCATACATTTCTCAACTTAGACTCCAAATCATATTCTGTGGGAATTTTGATTTTCTTTACAAGCAATCTTTCCAGAATAGGAAGCTCCTTGGGTTATTTTATTTCATTGGTTTTTTCATTTTATGTTTTTTCAATGGTTTTATCCTTAGATTCTACATGAGGATCCTCCTCTCGGATAACTAATGTTGATTTAATTTTGCTAACAGTTTTCCCAGACCTTAGTTGAATTTCGTTTAAGGAAAAGGTTGCAACTCAATCTTCTGTATAAGTTGAGGAGGTCTATTATTAGGATTAGCAATCAGTTGTGCAGGCAACTGTGTTGGTCAAGGAGAATTAAAAGATTTCTATATCTGTTGTACTGGAGGTGGTAGCGGAAATGAAGGTTGCTGAAGGTAAGGTGGGTTATACCCTTGCTGAAATTGGGTCATGTTTGATGCATAAGACATGTAGGGTGGACATTGATACTGAGGGTATAGGGGTGCTTGGTTTTGAGGTTGAAAGGTGCTCCCATAAGGATTCCCTCTCCATCCTTGGTTCCAAGGTGAATTTTGAGGTGGTTGTGTAGGCCATGAGGGATAAAATGGCTAAGGATTCCATGGTTGATTTTGAGGAAAACCTTGCATGTTAGGGTCTTGATAAGTATTATTGTTTGGCCCCCTCCACGATGGTTTCCTAGTTGATTGAGGAAAATCACTAGTCTCGCCCCCCCTTTGTAAATAAATTTTAATCTAGGAAGGGAGGGGCACTAGTTAGTGGGGTGATCATGTGTACAGATCCCACAAAATTATACCACATTAATGGGGCATTATCTCTCAACATGTTTTCGTCTGAATTTAAGACATAAAACAACCAAAGCAACCTTATCTTCCTCTTGTTTTCTTTTATTTTTCAGAGTATCCAATTGATCACTAATGGTGTTTAGGATGTCTATTTTAAAATTTTCTAATAGGCTACCCAACTCAACTTGAGTGACACCACCATGTACTGGTTTAGAATTCCTAGACACATAATCCATTGAATTGTCTCAGTTCCTTTTGCCTATCTTAGCTTGACTTCTAGAATAAGTTTTGCATAGTTTGGTTATTTCGACAAAGGATGTCTTATAGATATCACCAGAACTTAAGATATTTAGTGTTTCAATGCATTCTTCCCTTAACCCTTCTAAAAATATAGTCCTAAAGGTTTTCTCATCCAGATTACCCATTCGAGATTTGTGATAGTTATAAAGGAACCTTTCAAGGTATTCCTCAAAACTCTCATCTTCCATCTGTTACATCCTAAAAATATCATTAACATCTATGCTTTTACAATAATCCTAATATTTCTTGAGAAAAATAGACTTCATATCATCCCATGAGTAAATAGTATGTTCTCCCAAGCTCATGAACCATCTCAGGGCTGAGTCTTTCAAGGTAGCAGGGAATAACTTAAGTTTATGTGCATCATCATAATAGTTATAACTTCTGCAAAGAATGTCAAATTCAAACAAAAAAGAGTCAGGGTCCTCTGAGGACGTATCGTGGAAGAGATGCCAAGGGTATGTTCTTCATAGTAATGTTTCTAGTGATGTCTAGAATAGGAAATTTGAAGGTAGTTTCCACATCTTTGTCATTGTCCTTAGGTCCCCCTCTTGGTTCATCTCTTTGGTCATTATTCCCACCGATTAGAGTATAAATTATATCATTGTCCCTAGTGTTTTCCTCACCAATATTTATTACCTTATTCCTATTTTCCTCACCTCGTCCTCTGTTGGCCATGTTTATTGCAGGTTCAGAACTAAGCTTTGGTATAGTATTCTGGCTAGTAGAAGATTCGACTAGATTGGGTCTAATGTAGTTAGGTCCCATATCCCTTTGAGGTCCTCCTACTGCTGACTCTACCTATGAAACTACCACTAATTATGTGTGCAGAACAACTCCCAAGACAATTTCTTGTTGTGGTGTACTTTGAGGCTATTTTGCCTCCCCTTGAAGTGATATTCCTTTTATCGAGGCCACCTTTGTGGTAGATATTTCTCTCTCCTCTCTCATACCTGTGTAATGATTAGCGAGATTAGTTGGGGGTGTTTTTGTGGGACCAGATAATTTTGAAAGTGATTTTTTACTTTAAATAAATCTAGCCTTACTATCTATAGCCCTACCTATACTTTTGTGCATGAGAAAATGAAAACATTACAAATATTTACTAAAGGAAACCTGACTTTGGAGAAACCCAACCATAGTGGATGTGTGGCTCTTCACTCACGTCTTACCGTACACTTTCCACCCTTTGATTTCCCTGCATAATCCTTACCACAGATAAATATTTAAAGAAATATTACCTGGACCGTTTGCAACTCCCCAGTAACGGTGCCAAACATTTTAGGGCTTTTATATGTCTTTGAATTCCCTAAATTTAAATTTTCAACCGGAGTTTGTAAACTTTGAGTTGCAATTTATTCTGGTTCAAATCCAAACTTATCCTAGGCATATTTAGTACGAAATTAAGAGCATAATACTCAAACCCTCTTTCTAAAACTCACACCATGAATTGTTGAAGTGAAGAAACCTATTTCATTATACAATCTAGATTAGTAATTATGAAATCTATTTTATGTTCACAACCCATATTACTATTTTATTCTCAATTATGGCACATCTAACTTAAAAAATCCTCCATAAATGAGATTGGAAACTATCACAAGTTACATTCTCAAATCTATCTAACAACTACTTCATTCAAAATCCATTATGCAAAAGTAATCCCTAGGGTGCTACAAATTGAAAGTAAACTCAACAATGTCTTGCAAAATAACTCAGACTATTTCCTATGTACCATTACATTCAAAGCGAACTAAGCATTTGAACACATAACTTATGGCTTCCTAACTTGGAATCAATCTGAGCAATTAAATAACACACAACTTCAATTTATCTAAACAAGTGAACATAAATAAATCTAAATCAAGGCTTGCTACGAAATCAAATAGATGACAAGCTATCTATTCAAATGATCATTACACTACAACTCAAATAATCATCACACAGTAAATCGAGTAACCAACACACTGTAAATGACATGCAATTCTCCAAGCATTAACACACGATTTACACCAAATAATGACACATTGTTCCTAATCAATTCTGAGCATTCAAATTGAGCACAAGCTACAAGATTCTCTTTCCAACAATATATAGATCCATGTGTAATTGAAACACTTCCATTCAGAACAAAGGATTCAATCTAAAATATAAGAATTAATTTCTCAGAAATCTGTTCTAAACTGAAAACTTCTTTTTCAGCATTCACGAGATTGTGAGAGTAATCAAAGAAGTTAATACATGAAAATTATACTCCTAATAATGATCCCCAAACTTGGAAAGAACTCAATAAGCATTACACCAACTATATCAACTCATATCTACGAAAGCATTAAAGGAAACTTAAGTACAATTCTAAGTACATAAATTCTGGAAATCATCAACGAAAGCAAATGAATATTTAAGTACAATTATGCCTAATGAATTCAAAACACACCTCCTACTTAACAAAAAATGTTAGAGGACTTGGTCGAGGTTTGTGGTGGACCCTTGGCACAACGTGGAACAACTATATCTTAATTCAATAATTCACAAATCAAGAAAACACAAATTCTCAGATATGACTATAAGGCGAGACAATTATATTAAAAGCCTTTAATAAAACATAAGTATGAGAGTTTCAAAATAGAGTCAAATGATATTGTGTCACAATCTCCTCGTCACCGTTTCAACCTATGTGTGTATCTATGTGTAACCTATCATACAATCACTGAGCATTTTTAAAGAACTCATGCCTACAAATGGTTACAAAACATGACCGAAGAAAGAAAACACATCTATTATCTAGGCTAATTTAAACTAGGCTAAATCTCCAGGATCACTTCACCAGATCATAATTGAACTATTTGATTCATGACATTAACTTTGGATCAAGGAAACTAACACTATGCTTATGAAATAAAATAAATATCTTCGGGATGCCAACAGTTGACTGGTTTCCTCGTACCGAGCCTGAAATAGAGTATCGATTTAAGTACTGAACTAAGTACAGAATAAATGCTCGAAAAATGGTCGCTTGATGTATTCGTTGGACTGGTACTGGACCTTCGATGACCTGTCCACATACTCAAGTGTCTTCCCTATATTTAAAAGTCCATCTGTAGATTAGTCAATTAAGTCAAGAATATAAATTTATTTAACATCCACCTAAACCAAACAAAGATATATGAAAACAACCCTTATTAGTAATTCTCACCTTCGTTGTAAAGTAACACAGTTTGGTCAGTGTCCAGTGATTTTATGGTGTCAAAAAGGAGTAAAGTAGGATAAATGATAGTAAAACAGTAGGATAGAGTGTGAAAAAGGCTAAAAAAGTAGGGCCCAACAAAAGTATTTCTTGCAACTAGTTAACCCCGAGCCAAATCCAAAATCTAAGGGGATGCATATTCGGGGAGATTCACACCCAAGGCTTAATCACCTAACCGTGAGAAGGAGTCCACTATCCAAGAGTTTTATCAACTGATATCTAATAATAAGCACCACAATGACTCACTTTCTCTCTAGGTTAAAACATGGGGCTTTGCCCAATATCAAATGGGTTATATCTCAGTTCTAGGAGGTGAAATAAATTTATTTTGGTGGTTTATCAACAACCTATTCATGGAAATAATTGTAGGGGTAAACAATCCATTATATAGGTGGTTTATCACCCTCATAGTAAGTAACACATTGGCTTAGATTTCCCTTTCTTAGTGGTTTATTAACCAGGAAACAAGCACTAGGTGGTTTATTATCCTCATGATTGTTAGTTTTTGGTAGCATCAGATGTGATCTAGCCATGAAAATTGGTGGAGAGGCTAAGGCACATGAGTTCTAAAGAACCCATAAATTGTTTGGTGAAATTCCACCCAGACTATATTTTATTAAAATAATTAATATTTTTAATGTGGTTCCTCTTTTTTTTTGGTGTGGTTCACGAACACCTTAGTCATTGGGTGGCTGTTACGTCCACGAAAATATCTAGGCTGATCAACCCCGAAGGGAATCAAGCCCTATGGACAATAACTAGGCCTAACCCCAAGGGCTTCGGGGAGAATTGATCCCGTGACCTCTCGATCGGCGAGGCACTGATTTGACCAATTGAGCTAACCCTTGGGGCTATTTTAATGTGGTTCCTAAGTCTAAACTTAGGAAAATTAAAGTATTAATGGGTATTAATAAAAATATGGGTGAGAATGTTCTAGAAAGCAGATCAAGTCAAGTTTTAATCTTAGCCATTTATTAGAGACTTAATATCAGTTGTTGAAGTTTCAATGAGAAAAGTATAAGAAGGAGGCTTGGGGTTCATTTAGAAATACACACAGAGACAACGAATTGATCTGGAGTTCAATTTTTGGGGCTAGGAAGCTGAGAAATTCGAACTGTGTGATCATTCTGCAGTAGAGGGGTAGGGATAGTTTGGGAATACTAGACAAAGAGGTAGAAAGCCACTAATGGAGATAGCACAACATCTAGAGGGACTGATGTTGGGCCAGTCTGGGCCGACACAGTCTTGATGCAGAGCTAGAAGGGCCAATACAAAAGTAAGGCTGCCCTCACGCAACAATCCAAAACTGCCAAGGAGCTGCTAGAACAACCATGAGAAGTTGTCGCAAAAGCTCTAGGAGGCATAAGAGACAATGCAAACCTGACAAAGAGCCTATAAGGTTGATGCAAGGCCTACGTAGGGCCATCACAGAGATAGTCGGGGTTAGCCAATTTTGTTGCCGTATCAACTGGAATCTACTAGGTGAAGTGAGCTAATCTCACTCAGTTTTTCGCCATTATATTTTTTCTGTATCACTGGATTTCTAAGAGGGCATCCAACATTGTATTAGGAACTACTGCTTAATAATATAAAACCCTGAGAGTTGCTGCATTGGTTTTCTCGCATTGGGTTTTTCTGGGGACTATTTTGTTAAAAAATAACTATGTCTTAAGTATCTTGTTCTTTGTTTAGTTTCTTGTTTCATGTAATCAAATTAAATTGGTGTAGGCTGTAGAAGTAATTTACTTCACTATTATTCAAAAAATAACTTGATAATGTATATTAAAATCAAGTAGGAGAAGTAAATTCAGTTTTGCTGTAGTAGGGGTTCCTTGAGTGTAGGAATTTTCACATGGTATCAGAGCATTGATTTTGAAACAGGAAGAGTAGATCCAACATTGAGCAGAGAGGCCAATAGTTTCATTTGGCAACAATTTGAATCCCCTTGAAGGGATTGCACAATCCTTGCTGGAAAAGCTAAGATTTTGAGGAAATCTCTCTCTGAGAGAGTCGACAGAGAGGTACGATTTCTAGCTTGTGAGTTTGCAGAGGCAAAGGGAGTGACGTAGAGCCTCAATGAAATGCTTGAAGGGAACATCTTCTGTCGGGGTAGAAATCCATTAGAAAGAGTGAAGACACATAGAAGGGGAATTTTCTCCCTAGAGGAATTTTCTTGCCAAAAGTTAAATTTTTTCACTTGACTAGAAGAATACCAGTGCTGCACAATGACTAGAGGATTCAATTCAACAGTTTGGGTGAGATGGGATCACATGGGCTCAGAGATCAAGACAGTATGGAAGGAGATTCCAACTATGTTATATGGAAAACCAGAATCTTAGCTGTTTTGGAGGAGTAAGATCTCAAAGCTTACATCAAGAGTGTTGTGGCTGTTCCTGTGGACAATGATAAAAAGAAGAAGTAGAAGGTCGAGGAGGGAAAGGTGAAGAGGTTTCATACACGATGGAGTTCAATATCATGTGGTCTCAAACTTGCAGGGTAAAGACACAACCTGAGAAATGTGGGAAGATTTGTCTTCATTGTATGAAGGTTCTTCCAAACAGCGGAAGATGTACTTAGAACAAAATTTGTAGCGAACATTGATGTAGAAGGGAGAAGGGGTTTAATCCTATCTTCAACGTCTTTAGGATACCAGAGACTAGCTTGCTGCAGTGGGGTCTACTCCTCAGTCTACCGTGATGGTAAGGACGACCCTGAATGGAGTCTCAGATGAATGACAAGTCTTCGTCCAAAGTATATTGGGTGGGGAATGACTACCTTTATGGGAGGAGATGTGGGCAACCCTTCAATAAGAAGAATTAAGGAGGGATCTGGTTAAGTTCAACCTCAATGGTAGTAGTGGGAGTTGAAAGAAGACCAAGGAGGAGGAGGATAACGCAACTCTAGCATCAAAGGGACAACATAAGCATAAGTGAAAGAAGGACATTTCGAAGGTGAAATGTTTCAAATGTGTTGAGATGGGCCACTTTGCATCCCAATGTCCTTTGAAGAAAAAGGATAAGGATGAGAAACATGATCATAAGGATTCTCTAGCAAAAATTGATGAATATGAGTTTTCCATGAGTGCCCATACATCTCCAGGAGGGAAATAGGGTGATATTGAATTGTAGTCAGAAGGATTACATGTGGGAAGGATCCTTGAGGATTCCACCTCTTGGATCAATTCCTTGCTACAGGAGCCCAAGTTTCACCATTAGCGAGATGGACTTAGTGTCAGATGATGCAGTGGGTTGTTTGGAGAGATAGATGCGGTAGCCTGAGACCAGAGACTGATCAACGCAGAGCAAGGTTGGCAGCAGTGCATATGGCATAGTGCAGAAGTTAGTAGCAGTGCAAAAGATTCAGAGGGTTAGAGACTAGTATTAGCCATATTCCAACATTCACATGGTATTATGCTGAACACAATTAGTTTAGAAATTTTGGATGCTTTTCGGTTGTTGAGAAGCAACAATTGGAAAATGATGCAGTGTAGAGCTAATAATGGCAGTGTTAGTAGTAGTTGCAGAGGGAGCTGTAGTACAGATCCAGTAGTGGTAGTGGTAGTGTCATGGGCAGCAGTATAATAGCAGAAACAACACAATGTGTTGGTGGCAACAACAATGTGGAAAGGAGATGCTTTAGAGATAGAGCAGCATGCAATGGACATTGTTGCTAAAGCACATTCTTCGCTAAGAGGTATTGCTAGCTTTTGGTAGCATCGGATGTGCTCTAGCCATGAAAATTGGTGGAGAGGCTAAGGCACATGAGTTATAAAGAACCAAGAAATTGTTTGGTGAAATTCCACCTAGATTGTATTTTATTAAATTAATTAATATTTTTAATGTGGTTCCTAAGTCTAAACTTGGGAAAATTAAAGTATTAATGGGTATTAATCAAAATATGGGTGAGGATGTTCTTGAAAGCGGATCAAGTTAAGTTTTAATCTTAGCCATTGATTAGAGACTTGATCTCGACCATTGAAGTCTCAACGAGAAAAGTATAAGAAGGAGGCTTGTAGTTCATTTAGAAATACACATGGAGAGAACGAATTGATTTGGAGTTTGATTTCTGGGGCTAGGAAGCTGAGAAATTCAAACTGAGTGATCATTCTATAGTAGAGGGGCAAGTATAGTTCAGGAATAATGGATAGAGAGGCAGAAATCCACTAGTGGAGGTAGCGTATCATCTAGAGGGACTGACGCTGGGCCAGTCTAGGCCCACACAGTCTTGATGCAGAGCTAGATGGGCCAATGAAAAAATGAGGTTGCCCTCATGCAGAAATCTGAAACTATTGGGGAGCTACCAGAGCATCTGGGATAAGTTGATGCAAAACCTCCTGGAGGTAGTACAAATAGCACAGAGCTGACGTAGATCCTGTAAGGCTAATGTAGGGCCTACGCAAGGAAATCACAGAGATAGTCGGGGTTAACCCGTTTTGCTGCTGGATCAACTAGAATATGTCAGGTGAAGTGAGGTAATCTCACTCAGTTTTCTGCCATTGTATTTTTTCTCTGTCATCGGATTGCCGGTAGGGCATCTAACATTGTATTCAGAAGTATTGCTTAATAATATAAAACCATCAGAGCTGCTGCACCAGTTTTCCTGCATTTGGCTTTTCTGGGGACTATTTTGTCCAAAAATAATTGTGTTCTATGTATCTTGTTCTTTGCTCAGTTTCTTGTTTCATGTCATCAAATTAAATTGGTGTAGGATTCAGAAGTAATTTACTTCAATATTATTCAAAAAATAATTTGATAATATATATTAAAATCAAGTAGGAGAAGTAAATTCAGTTTTGCTGTAGTAGGGATTCCTTGAGTGTAGGAATTTTCACAATGACAAGCACCAAAATGATCCAATTCCTCCACCAATCTCTCCACTAATCCTCTAGAATTAAACACATTATCCAATGGTCTCCACCTAGGAATTTTAGGGAACATCATCCCTAACTTCTAAACAATGGCTCTCAAAAATTCTAGGTTTGTTTAGTGATTCCTTTAGTGCTGGTGCTTCCTTGCTTTTCTTTGTAAGGTTGTTTATTGTCCTTCCACATATTCACCACTTCCTTGCTTCTTTACTTCACTTCTTCATCTACTCTTGAACTCTTGGGAAATCTTACTCTCACTATCTCTTTCTTCACAACTCCAACATTTTTGGCTTGCCACTTCCTTCCTCTCTACCACATTTTTCAAGGAAATCTATAGCATGGGAATTCTTGTCCTTTACCAAGGCTGTCCACTCCACAACTTCATTGCTTATCAACACAGACCAATTTGTGGTCAAGCGAAATTCATGATAATTAAGAGAGGTTGGTAGGGGCCTCAGATCATGCCATAGGAAAACCATCAAGCACGCAACAAATTTCCCCTTAGAGCTTTGGATTCGTATGTCCCTCTCTTGACCCAATCATAAATTTAATTTCACATAGATTTAGATGTCTATAATTCACACGTTTTTATTTATATACATGAGGTGCTATAAAAAGGGGATTTTATAGACCCCATTCCCTTAAAGGAACACCATTTTTGGTGTTATATAAACATAAGATTTATATTTATAACTCTTACATCATCTACTGATTAAACAAAAATGGGTAAGATACCCTCATTTGATCTTCCATCTACCAGGTTGCTTCATCTGATCCAAAGAGTTTCCATTGCACCTTGGCCTACTATATTACTTGATTTTGGAGCGCGGTCTACCTCCGATCCAAATGCACATTGGTTTTTGTTGTAACTATTCCTTGAGTTATGCTTGTATCACAAACCAATCAACAACTTGATTAATATCACATACACACTTCTTAAGGTAAGAGATATGAAAAACATCACGTGTTTCCACTGTGGGTGGTAAGACCAATCTATAGGTCATTGGCCCAATGTTTTCCAAAATATGAAAGGGTCCACAAAATATGGGTGCAAATTTAGCACACGAACCTACTTCTAGTGATATTTTCCTTGGTTTGATGAAAATTTACACATGCTCTCCCACTTGAAATTCCTTGTGCATTATCTGTTGATCTACATAACTCTTTTTCCTATCTTGGGCTACCTTTAATTTTTTCCTGATATGGAACACTTCCTACTCCATTTCCTTCAACATGTCTAGGCCAAGGACCACCATGTTCACTATGTCATCCCATCTAATAGGAGTGTTACATTTTCTGCCATACAAAGCCTCAGAAGGGATCACATTTAACAACTCTTGGTACCTGTTGTTGTAGGAAAATTCAACTAGGGGCAAGAATTATTCCCACCTCTTTGGCTGATGCATAACATAAATCCTTAGCATGTCCTCTAAAATTATGTTCACTCTATTGATTTTTCCATTATTCTAAGGATGATACATTGTATTAAAAGCTATCTGGGTTCCAAAACTTGCAAAAAATTCCTTCCAAAACTCTGAAGTGAACTTAGCATCACGATCTGAAATGATCTTCTTGGATATGCCATACAAGTTGAGTATTCCTTCATGAAAATATGAGGTATGTTAATTGTGTTGTGGGTTGAATCTAAAGTTATAAAGTGAGTTTCCTTACTCAACTTATCCATTACCACCATAATGACATTGTGTTGCTTGCATGTTCTCGACAATCCTATGATGAAGTCCATAGATATGACTTCCCACTTTCACTCAATAGTCAAGGTCTTTGACTTTGCTGGATGTTTGAATTCCACTTTGAATTGTTGACATTCCAAACACGTTGCAATGTATTAAAAAACTCACCTTTTCATACCTAGCCAATAATGTACTTTCTTCATGGACGTTATCGTTTTCTGATAACCAGGATGACTTGAGTAAGGTATTTTGTGAAAATCATCCAAGATGAGCTTCTTCAAGTCACCCATACAAGGTACATACAACCTGCCCTTCAATTTCAACATTCCATTATTTGTGAGCATATAATTGATTCTTAATGGCTCCTTTGGGTCCTTTTATAAGTGATATTTCACATGCTAAAATTGCTCATGTTGTACAAATCCCTTCTTGATATTTTCTTTGCTATCAATCTCACAAGTGCTCATGGATCCCAAGTGAGCCACTTGTAGACTTATACTAAGTGCATATGCTACTTTATTTTCACTGCCTTTAATGTGATTTATCTCAATGTCGAATTCACTGATAAAATATAATCATCTGGATTGTCAAGCATTTAAATTGGGTTGGTCAAACAAGTCTCTCAACCCTCCATGACATGAAATAAAAGCAAAATTCCTCCCAAGAAAGTAGTGCCTCCACATTTTCAATGTGTGCACTATTGCTGTAAACTCCAAGTCATGAGTGACAGTTTTTCTAATGCTTATTCAATTTTCATGATTCATAACATACCGCATGTCTTTCTTGTATTAGGACTCCACCTATTCCTTCCTTATAGGTATTTATGCAGACCAAGAAGTCCTTTTCTAGGTCTACTATCCACAAAATAGGTGTGCATGTCAGTAATTGCTTAGGATGTTCAAAACTAGTTGCACACTCTGATGTCCATTGTAATTTGGCTCCTTTCCTTTGTAAATATGTGATGGGATGCTCAATATTTGAAAAATATCGAATAATTCACTTGTAATATCTAGCCAATCCCATGAAAGATCTAGTTTCTGTGACATTTAGAGGCATGGTCCACTCCTTGACAACCTTGATCTTCTTAGGATCCATAGTACTAAACTTGTGAATGGAATAAAACAAATTTTCTAAGCTTAACATAGAGCTTGTGATCTCTCAACAATTGCATTACTTCTTTCAAATGTTCTTCATTCTCTTCTCTAGTTTTTGACTATACGAATATGTGATCCACGAAAAACATTACTAGCTTATCCAAATACATGTTGAGGACATTATTCATCAGACACATAAATGTGTCCATGGCATTGGTAAGCCCAAATAACACCACCAAAAACTCATAGTGTGCATATCTTGTCTTGAAAGTTGTCTTATGGATGTCTTCATCCTTAATTCAAACTTGACAATAACCAAATCTCAATTCTATTTTGAGAACACTATATCTCCTCTCAATTGATCAAACAAGTCATTAACTCTAGGTACTGGGTAATTTTTCTTCATTGTTTCTTTATTTAGTTGTAGATAACTAATGCATAGCCACAAGGCACCATCCTTTTTCTTTACAAATAACATTGGGACTCCCCAAGGTGACACACTTGGCCTTAGTATACTGTTGATACAAAATTTCCTTCAACTCTAATTTTATCTCCACTAATTCCAATGTGCTCATAAAATATGGGGCTTTCGAGATTGGCACTGATCTAGGAAGAAACTCAATGGAGAAATCAATTTCTCTCCTATGTGGAAATCCCGATATTTCCTCCATAAACATGTTGCTAAATTGGTTTAAGACTAGGCGAGCTTCCATTCTAGCCTCACAACTCTTTGGCTTGCTAGTCACTTGGACCAAATACAAGGCACAATCTTTTTGGATGCACCTCTTCACCTACAACACCGATATCCATTAAGTAGAAGTAAGCTTTCATATTCCCTGAAGCATCATTTCCTCACCTTCACTGTTGAGGCATTGTAGTGACTTTCCATAACAATCCACTTTGGTGTTATGGGATGCTAGCCAATCCATGATGATTCATACATCATATGAACCCAATGACATGATATTAGGGGTAGCAATAGTGGAAATGATGCTCAACTCCATAGGGCATGATTCCATTATTTCCATCACTCAATTTTTAAATCTTGTGGCTAGGTGGACCAACCAAAATTTTATATGAGTCTTCCTTTTGATAGAACATTTATTTGTGATCTTCAGGCTGATATAGCTGAGATTAGAACCCAGGTCAATTAAAATTGAAACAGGCTAGTTGACAACCATAACTTCCATTTTGATCACTGAGGTTTGATGATCTGGTTTCCTATTTTCTAAGGTTGCATAAATTCAAGGCATGCTCTAGCCCACATCATTCACCATTTTTTCCTCTTGTACATTGTACAACCTCTCCATTATGTTTTTTTTAAGGATAATCTCTCCGTAGGTGGTCTTATCCATGTGTCCAACACTACAAAGGCCCTTTCATAAACTCCTTGGCCTTTTCTCTTGTAAGTGTATTGGGACGGTCTCTATTATGAGTAGTGATTTTTTATTGAACCTCACCCTTAGCAGGAGTGGTGAAATTCACATTCCTCCCTCCTTGCTTGTATCCTAAGGATTTAAATCCTTTTCCCTTGAATTTGGTCTTGTCTCTTGTTTCTAATCAGTTTGGAACTCGGTCATATGCCTATACTACACATAGAAATATTTGGCCTTCCAAATAGTGTCCTCTAGGGTTGTCAACCCATCAAACTCAATCCTGCCTCAGTAGGAATTTGGAAACCCACTGAGGTACCTTTGAATCTTCACCTTCTCATATTTGATGTATGACACATACCTCAACAACTCCAAAAATATGTTAGTGTACTCATTAACAATAAGTTTCCCTAGCTTATGCTTATGGAATTATTTAACTTTGTTTTAATAGTACCTCTCAGATAGGTACTTCTCATGAAAATATTTCTCAAAATTTCTCCATGACAACTCCTTCTCTCTAATTCCCTTGACATTTATTAAATCTTCCCACCATATTTTAGCCTTACCCTTCGAGTTGAAAATAATCACACCAACCTTCATATTTACAGAGTAGTCATGGATTTGAAGTATTTCCTTATTCCCAACAACCAGGATTTTTCCTCTTCAACCTTTTTATTTTCTCCATCAAAGGTGGGAGGTTTGGATTTCTTGAACTCCTCCAACATTGAGATCTTCTCGCTCCTCCTTTTCTAATGATGCCTCTTTATTTCAGCACTTGACATATAGTTATGGTTGTTTGATTCTCTTTCCAAATTATTGAGTGGGGTTTCTCCCCTCACCATGTATTCACTAGATTTCCTACGCATCTTCTTCAACATACTACTATTTACTCTATTGGCTTATAGTCCTTGATTTTGATTCTAGAAGGACATTTCTTATATTTTTGCCTACCTAGATAGCTGACACTGAGTTCATGTTGCTTTTGTCTTTACAAATCTGTCAGAATCTACAAGATCACCACATTCACCTCTTATTGTCTCTATTATGATCTAACAATCTTCTCATTTCCCACCATAAGATAAATGTTGAGGTATAAAATGGGCCTCCTAAGGAATATTATAAAATGGTGAATCATACGTTATGGTTGACATCATCATCTTGAATCCTATTGGTTCTTATAAATTTTATTTTGGTTGTACATTTTTTGTTTTGAGGAACATTTTAGACCTCAAAATTTCTTTAATGTTTGTAACTTCTCAATTCAACTCTCAAACTCCTAAGGATCTCCATCTAGTTAGAGGAATTTTTCTATAACCTCTTTTCTTGTGAGTATTATTCATGATGATGATAGGATATGGGCATATGTATTCTACCATTCTGTTGCTCATTTCCTTATTTTTTCTGGAATTTATGTCTTATTATATGTGTGAGTTTTATTTAACACATGATTTTTATCCAAATAAAACAAAAAAATACCCAAATTTACTCATCACCTTGGCATATCTGTAACAAGAATGTTGATCTCAAACTAGTTGAAAAATTCAATGCCCATGTTAGTATGTAGATTAGAAATCAAAATAACATATCATTGATATGTCAATCCAACAATCATATCAACTACAAGTTTATCATTAGTACACACACATATATAAAAATTAAACCATCAGGTCAATTTTTGGCCCATGTGTGTGTGAGCCTCTTCGGGTCTAGTTTTGATTCCCTTGCTTCATCATGATCCACTCTATAACTCTCTAACAGAGCTTCTAACTTTATTCGCTAAAGGTGCAATGTTGAGCCTTCGCTTCAACATCATTATATAATGGGGCTTCTAAATTTTGTCTTTCAAGGCCCATCCAATCCAAGTGTTGAACCTGGGCACATTGATAACACTCTATATTAGAGCTACTATTATTTCATATGGTGTATTTATGGTGCTCTAGGCCCAATTTTTGAACCAACACTCTAAAACCACTCTCTAGCCCCCTCCTTTCCACCTACTTAAAGATTCTTAGGATGAGGAAGGTGTTACTTATTGTTTAAACCAATCCCCAAGGTCCATTATGAATAAGGGGTTAGAAAAATCCGTTGTTTTTGCAAGTCTATAGAATTATATTTTTAATCACCATAATGTTGAGCTCACGAGAAATTTCTCATGATACCAATTTTACCTTGATATGATCCATGGATAAAAATTTTCACTCAATTAAATTTTAAACCTATTAGAAGAGGCCATGTCAACTTGCTAGCCACATCGCACCCATGTGGCCTCCATCGATTTAGATTGGATCATTATATCTTTTTTCATTCATCTCAATGCTTTCATAGTGGAAAAAGTGGATGAATAAGCTCACAAGACCATTTTTATTGGTAGGGCCTAGTTTGAAAAATTGGGGTTTGAAAACTTTTGGGAGTATTTTGAGGCATCAATTTATTTTTTTTGGGATAAAAATTTTTCATTATAGCATGGCACCTTTCAATCATATTTTATGCATAGAGAACTTCTAATGACATGAGAATAATGTTGGATAAGGTTGTCATTGATGTCATGTCTAGCATTGTTGAAGCTAGCCCTATGTGTCATTGATGATGGAAAGCCCTAGAAGTCGACCAATCCTTATATGCATTTATGAAACCCTAGAATAAACCTTAGGTGCCCTAGCCTTGTTGAAAATTATCTAAGGTAAAAACTCTATTGAAGATTCTCATGATGCCCTTGTCCTTGTTCCTTATTTAATGAAGAGGCCATTTCCATAAGCATGAATGATGTCATAATCCTAGCAGGTTCATGAAAATAATGACCCTATAATTATTGTATACCTAACCTTGCTACCCTAATCCTATGCTAAAAAATAAAACCCTAAGCCCCAAATGCATATTCCAACTATTTAACACTAGAACTAAGTCCTAAATGACAAAACCTTAGCACTACATTACCATGATTCCCTAGACATATGAAGCCCTAAAAGGGCTCTAAGGAAATCTTGATTTAGTCTTTGAAGAATCCCTATTCTAATCCCACGCGCATAAATCCCTAAAAGATTCCATAAGTCCATAAACCCCTCATTGTTCAAGATGTCAAACCTTCAAGTCTTAAAAGAAAAAGATATTTTTGACATTAGCACAATATCTAAGAATTGTCACTTACACTAGCTTGTAGAGGAGGTTAATATATTTCTAATGAGTATTCATATGTCCTATAATTCTTTACCATTGAAGAGAGATTGATATTTAAAGTTAAAATATCTCAAAAATTGACAATCTGGCAAGTTGACTTATGTAGGCTTGACATGCATCTTCAAAGGACGTGTCCCTTCAAATATGACAAATTAGTATATATATAAAATAATATGTAATTTAGATGAGCATGAATCAAGCTCATAAAATTTGGATAAGACAAGAAAACAAGCATAGGAAAATGAAGAGAAGAAGACAAATGTATTTATGTAACTGTGAAGGACTTGTTTTTCAGACTTAGAGAGACACTTGTATTGCAGACCATTGTTTAAAGGCACAATATTGAGATCGTTCTTTACAATGAAGTATTTTTCAGGCATTGATTGGAGATTATTTTTACAAGTGAAGACAGTTTTGCATACCTTGCAACAATCCTATAATTCAGACCTGTTGTGGCATTTTTGAAGACAAATTCGGCCTAGTCTGTGAATTGTAGAAAAGGACAGAGACATGTAACTCAGACCTATTGTGCTTCAGATTTATGGGAAGATCCTTAGTGTTCAAACATGTGGAAAAGGATTGTTGATCTATTAAATCTAGGCATTGTTGGGCATTTGTTTAGAGCAGAATTTGTAAACTTGAAAAATGATTTGAAGTAGCTTTCCATTGAAGGAATTGTAGGTGCACTCACTAAATACTTGTTGAAGGAATACTGAGGTACTCTTGTATATTTATTGAAGATCCATTGAAAAATTATTTATAAGTTGACCTAAAGGATCTATTGAAGATGATATGTTGAGGCAAACATGTTGAAGGAGTTTGTAAAAGATCTAGTGTGCAAGATTATTGAATATTTTGGAGTAGAAATTAAAACAATTTATCAGAATAAAATTTAAAGATCTTGGAGATGTACAGTTAGAGAATTATTAGAGAGCCATTGGAGTACCTTTAGGGATTCATTCAAGTCATCTTGAATGCAACATTGAAGATTATTTGAAGCTCTTTCTGAAGGCTTGTTGAAAAACCTAGTTGCAAAAGCTTGTTTTGAGAGTAGGTTTTGTAGGCACCATTTTGAGCATATTTGTGGGCCTATTTGTGAACACCTTGAAGTAGTTTTGAAGAAACATTGAACGCATGATCATTGAGAATTGTTTATGACATATTGAAGCAGTCTTGTGTGACATTTTGAAGGCATTCTTGAAGTATTCAGTGGAGTGGTTTTTGGAAGCTATTATTTGTGCAAGATTTGTGAAGACTTGGGCTAATCTTGGACCAGACATTGAAGCAATATTGAAGAAATTTGGATGAATTATTGAATACTTCATGAAGTAACATTGAAAATGATGATTGGGTATCATGAAGAATCTTGGAGACACCCATTATTGTTATTGAAGTTATCATTGATGTACTAATTACTTTGGAGATTAATTGAGGGCATTGTTGAAGACAATCTTGAAGATATTATCAGGGTTTGTTGTAGAAGATATTGGAAGCCTTTAAGAACTGTTAAACCTACCTTGAAGAATAGAAGTAGAGGGTTGGATCCCTAGACGATTAGAGTTCTCAAGAAGTCTAGGTTTGAGCCTAAGCCAAATAAGAGGGTTGGAGCCCTAGAGGATTAGAGTCTTCAAGAAGAGCAGGTTGGAGCTTAAGCTAGATAATAGGGTTGGATACCTAAATGAATGGAGTACTCAATTTGACCAAGTTGAAGCTTGGTGGTATAGTACAGGTTGGATCCTGTATCCCTGAAGTGTTATTGTGCTTGAATTGTTATAAAAATAGGGTTGGAGTCCTCACCATTATTGTTAATAGAATTATTCTTTTGTTGTATGTTTTTGTGTTCTGATTTTTTAAGTGATATTAACCGTCATAAAAGTAACAATAGTAAAAGAAATATTGATTCACCACCCGCTCAGTATTTGCAACAGTTATTATCAGAGCCAAAGATCTCGAGTTCAAAACCCACTCGGGTCACGATGGGGGGAGATTGTTGGGCATTGGATAATCCAACACTCCCTGTGTGTTTCACGACATGTGCTTAACTGCCTCTCAAGGATCCATTAACTCTACCGATGCATTTGTTTACTAAAACCTGTATGTTTTGGCTTAATGGAAATCATGATTCAAACAAGTGGTATCAGAGCTAGTACCTTCAACCATAGCTTAACAAATAGAAGGTAGATCCTTATAACACAAATGGAAAAGGAAGAAATGCTCCAAACCTTCTAAAGATATATGTTCCTCTGTCAAGAATTTATATGAAAAGTTGGTTGACAAAGCTCCCTCGTTCGATGGAACAAACTATGAGGTATGGAGATGTAGAATGGAAATATTTCTGATGGCTGAAAGTCTTTAAGTGTGGGAATCAATGATTATTGGAAGATCTGAAGAGTCAAAAGAGTTTAATGCAAAATCTATGAAAAAAAATCTTGAGTGGCCTACCAAATTCTATAAATTTCAAAGTGGATAAATTTTCATAAGTAAAATAGCATTGGGAAAGACGTCAAGATCTTCATTCAAAAGGACTTTTTCTCATGACATCAGATCTAGAAGATGATGGAAAATAGCACAAAGATAATCTAGAACTAGAGAAGACAACTAAAAACAAAATTGAAGACACCAAGAACAAGGAAGACTTAGAAGATGAAGAAAATGAAGAAGACCTCAAAGAAGATCTCAAGGAAAAACTTGTGGTTTCTATAAAAGAAATAGGAATATTGAATAAGAAAAATAAGGAACTCAAGAAGCAAGTACAAGATGTTCATCATGACCTTGAAAAAAAGGAGGAATCTATTCTTGTAAAGCATCAAATATAAGAAAGGGATGAGGATCAACAATCTTAAGGAATAATTGCAGCAGAACAAGAAGAGACATCATGAAGAAGTCACATCCATGAGAAATAAATTAGACAAAGCAAAAATAAAGGAATATAATTCAATAGATTATCTTAAACAAAGGTATGAAGAATTAAGCAAAGCTGAACTAGAAATTGGCCAGTATAAAGAAGAAGTCACTTCCCTAGAAACTCAACTAGAAGAAACAAGGAAACAAATTCAAGGAGCCGAAGATAAGAAGCTAAAGAAATAATTGGTCCTACTAAAAGGACAAGTTGTTGAAACAAAAAAGGAAAATAAAATCATGACATGCCATTTAAAGGAAAGGGATGAGGAAATGTTGGCTTGTGGGGGCTTGACCTAGGTTCAACATTAGTTAGCCAAACAAATCACTACACTACTGGCCCTTTCAGCATCAGCCCGCGGAGTGCAGACCGAAGACTCACCCGAAGCAGTATGGGGGGATGCTGGAACTAAGTTTTCACACCCTGAGATGGTCATGATGTCGATTTATTCCTTTTACTCCTGATTTTGTCCAGGTGGTTAAGTTCTAGGGCTTTGTCTTCCTAACCCCTTATGCCTTCCTTCGATACCTCCGCGAAAGGGTACGACTGGCCTTCGCACAACCCTAACCTTCGATTTAGATACTTTCATGCTGCTAAGGTAGCGTATTGCATAGATTGTCAAGTTATCTTAAGAATCCTACTTATCTTATAAGGTAAACACAGTTAGCACTGTGTAAACATATGTTCTTACTTGTGTTCACATAACCAACATAATTACATACATTCACCCATCATATATGTATTATAAATGAATTTCATACATAACATGTCAAGATGCATTAACAGGAACATAGACACAGAATTTGCAGAATACTTCTCTCTATTGATATTTTCAAGTAATTAAAGACTCTATCCACCCTGTGCACAAAACTACAGGGGTCCGCGCACTCAGCTGTGGACTTCCACACTAGGCCTCTGCACACTCAGCTATAGAGCCTCTACCTATGCTAAGACCCGAAACTTAGACTTCTTACTTCAGAGCTATGACTCTCTTCTTCATTACATTTGTTTAAACTACTTAGAGCTTGGCTCTTTTTATACAATCCCATGGTGCGCGAACCATGGGTACATCTCTTACAACCGAATTTACTTTACAAAAATAAGGGCGAACAACCCTTTATGACTCATGACACCTTCGTGCTCTGTGACCACAAAACGCAGAAACTTTACTATTTTATTACAAAATTCTACTCAAATGGGGGTTTTTAGCCCCAAAACTGTCCTTGGGGGAACCCGTTCCCAACATGCCCCCAAAACAAACATCGTGACTCACCCTCGAGTCACTCGGTAGGCATGAAGATCTTTATGTGAAGCCCTTCCAGCTTGACCTATATGACCGCAACCTTGACCGTGCACTAAGATGCCACTTGCTTTGCATCTTCAACCATCTGCTCGGTCACTCCTCCTATGCTGTCGGCTTGAAGCTTTTCCTACATCACTTACAGAGTTGAAAGCTTACCTTTGATAGATCCTATCACTGTGTAAGCCTCATCCATCTAGGGATTTAGTCATGCCTTCAGCATTGTGCCCTTGTGCAGCGCTGCATCCACTTGTTCCTTCAGCTGCTTGGCCTCCTGCAGCTTGGCTAATCTCTGTGTCAGTGCGATGGTTCGTGCTATGCCCTTAACCTCATCATAGCGCTACTATAGCTCACGTGCATCTGTCTCTAACTGTTGTACATTGGGGTCCTCCTACAAGCTGGTCAGGACCTCAAATGACTGTTCAAACAATTGCGTGCAGTTTTCTACTGCACTGTCCACCACCGCTACTGCTTCTGTGACGACGGTCACCTACTGCTCCTTGACTTCTGATGGAGTTGAAGGGTGGGCCTTCAACTACAACTTTGTAATTTTCAGTTTCAACTCGAACTGAATCCTTGCCATTTCGGTATGAGTGTCACGCACCCCTATGGCTAGCTTGCAAATGCGCACCTCGACTATCTCCTCCTCTAGAATGGCCAATTTTGGGACCAGTCAACATGCCTCCTCGACGACTTGCATAATGCGCTTTCTTTGATTGGTTGCCTCGATCTCAGCGACAATGGAAAAATCTCATTATAGTGCCATCTGCTCATTGTTGATCCCTTATTCACTGATCACTTGGAGGGTGCGGTGCTCACAGGACGTCAGCTCTGTAATCACTCCATCCTATAAGAGGTGGAGCGATTCACGCGTGAGCGCTGCCAAATTCAAACCTACTCCCTTTAGCGCACTCACAGTGGGCCTGTCAGCTTCGTTTTCCATGGTCAGTGCTCCATCAGACAACACTAGCACATTGCAGGCCTTCGCGCACAACATATCGGCAGCCTCTGAAGTGCCAATAGCCAGGCTGGTAGACATCATGCCGACCTATGACACGTGGGTCTGTAGCTCCTGCAACCTTGTCTGGATAGCCCCTAAGATGATTTGTTGTTTCTACTCAAATTATTGCAAAGCCTCTGCGGTGACATCCCTCACTATGTCACCGATATTATGCAAGTTGCCTTCTGTTAATGTTATAGGGTCTAGTGATGTCTTGGTAGCCTTCGATTTCTTTCTGGACCCTCCCTTCTCTAGCTCTCTTGGGAGCTTGATGCGGGCGGATGTCTCTTGAGGGTCCACACCATGTTGTTATGTTTCCTACTTGATAATAGGTGAACGTGACCTCACGCCTTTGTCAGAGCCTTGTTTTTTCCCACCTGTCTGTTGCGTGGCCTCGTGATCTGCCCGGGCCTTATCAATGGCCTCCTATTTCCTCTTTTCAGCTAGCTGTGTCATCTTAAGCTTGGCCTCCTCCTTCTTTCTCTGCGTGGCGGACTTGCTCCCTCCCCCTATCAAGTCTATTGTAGCGCACCACTCTATTGCCCATTGGTAAAGTACCGCATCAATGGCATCATCCATTGCCAAGTAAGGCAAGTTGTACCATTTATGTGCAGGATCCTTCTACGCCTTGATAGATACATGATGAATTCTACTTTATATTCTGCATAGTCCTGTAGGTTGGCATACACCGTAAGCGACAACTGCGATTTGTGATTGATAGCCATGCAGATGTTCATCTCCATCAAGGTCCAGAAGATCTTACTATCCTTAACTCGCTGTGTGTCCTTGGTCACCCATAGTGAAGCATACTTCACTGCTTCTGGGAGGTCTGGTGTGACTGAAGGGAACTGGCTGCCCTCTGGCAACTCCCATGCTACCAGCACAATTGACAGCAAGAGCCACGCGTAGTGGAACGTCTTGTTGAGCTCCCGTGCTTTGCGACAATTCGCTAGGAACTCACTGCAAAGGTAGTCTGACCAGTTGAACTGGACTCCTTCAGCACATTAGGCTACTAGCACGACGACAATCGCTAACACCTCATCAACGCGACACTTCCTCATCACTTTTCCTGCGAAGATCTGTGTGGCTACCTTCACAGCAGGGTTGCAGATGCTGGATATGGTATATTTGCGTGGCTTCTTCACTAGTTTAAACTTTTCTTTCATAGACTCTGTGAGGGCCTGCTCTCCACCTTTTCTGCCAAATAACATGGCTGGATGCTCTCCTGTATACTGAAATCGTGTTATCCTATGAATCAATCTACCCGTGGTGGATATTGGCTCCTCCAGCCACAGACACCCATCATGCACCAAGAAGAGTAGCTACTTGATGATCAATACTCTCACCGAGGTGCGGTTGTAGTGCAACACCCAAAGAAGGTTGAGAAACCCTGCCTTGTCTACTCCTCTGAGCCACCTCTACGGCTCCAATGCAGTCATTCCAGAATTTTTATCAATGATGTGGCGCATCAACTGCTCGGTTGCCAGGTGTGGGAACTCATCGTGGTTGGCCAAGTCAAATTCCTCAAGTTTTAGCAGTGGTACCCACGCCAAGCATGGTCCATTGAAAACAATATCATTCGACAGTAGAGGGGTTGGCAAGGGGGTTTTACTTTCATTGATGTCTTTTGGAACCTTGGTCTTGGGCTTGTACGGAGGGACATACTCAGGCAATCGAGTAATAACGTCCGCACTCTAGGCTTCAACCTCCTCCACTTCAACTCCCACATCCTCATCATCCATCAGGATGTCTTCAATGTCTTCCTCCTTTGGCTCCAAATTTATGGCCTTGCCTTTCTCTTATGCAATGGGTTTTGGTGGGTTTCTCCTTGGTGATGCGCGCACCGATATGGCAGGTTGCTTGCCCTTTTTTTCCTTGGAAGTCTCTTTGGTTGGGGTCAACTTTGGGCTCGGCGTCCTCGGTGACTTAGGGACTTTTGCTAATACTTAGGCCACTTCTGGAGCAGCTACTTCTACCTCCATCTCCATTTTTGGCACCAACTCCTCTGCTACTTCTTCGATATTTATAGTTTTTGCAGGTGCTAACATAACGCTTTCCAACAGTGCTCATGACATCTCTGGTAAGTTTGCAAATGCAAGAGTCTCTTTCAAAGACTCAAAGAATTTGTGGTTCATGAGTTCTTGAGAGCCTAATAACTCAATTCTCAAAATGCCTGGTGTTTTTTGTTGGATAACTAGTTGTAATTTATAGGGCATTTTGAATTCAAATCCGACCGTTCCCCCCAAATTTGGTTCATTAATGTTAGATTGGCGGTAGATTTTAAGGGATTTGAGCCATAAATTTCATCTTAAATGCTAGCCGCCCACTCCATTTGGCCGCATTTCTACTGTCAAATCATGAACAGTGACTCTAATGGTCACCTTCCGGCCGACTTGCGTGATTTCTCCATGGGTAGCACAACTCCCTTCACACTACCGCGAACTCTGTGATGTTGGAAATAATACTGAGGGGGGGGGGAATCAGTATTATCTAGCAATTTACCAAATCTTCCTTATTTGATCTTTTGAAATATTTTTGCATATCAGTACCATAAAACAATGAGCATGAATAAAGAAAATAGATAGTCACACCAAAGAACACAAGATGTAAGGTGGAAACCCAATGCGGGAGAAAAACCACCTGCTGCAATAATGTCTCTATCTTCTTTCAAGAAATTCTTTTTACAATGATTTTGTACTGGTGCAGTCCTTTACCAGCACGCAGGCTGCAACCTGCAAAGAGCTACAACTCTTTCTTGTTTTCCAGACTTCTCCTGGAAGGGAGCTACAACCCCCTACTTCTTTTTCAAAATGATCAACAAGTATACAACAGATACAGTCTACTACAGATATCAGATCAGTAATTACAGAAACAACCCAGAACACCTTATGAACAGAAATATACAGTTAACAGATCATCTTGAGACAGGGACGCATATTTTCTTTCTGTGGCCTGCGACTGGACGCAGTATACCTTATGCTGTTCTGCGTGCAGACGCACTGTTACTTTTTCTTGTCTGCGACCGACGCACACATCAACACTATCGCGCCGCGTCTTTTGCTTCAGAGACGCACCCAATACCACAGTCGCGCCGCGTCCTTCGCTTCAGAGACGCACCTGATCCTTTACTGTACTGCGTCCCGGCGCACTTTCCCTTCACTGAATCTGCGTCCTTTTAGATATAGAAGATAAGAGGACTTCAGAACCAACCCAAACACTCAGATCCACAGATCTGATCATGCGCCATATAGATCGTAGTCCATTAGAAGATTTACCCTTAAAGATATGGACTAGATCACACCAAGAGATGATCAACCAAGATGATGCATAATCCAAATGAACTCCTTTGCTTTATATAGGCAAGCTTCTCCCCAAAGCGTGGAACAATACCACGAGCCGACACCAAAGAAACACGCAACCGTCGGCTAGATACCACACAAGAAGCCCCCACGAGCTTTTCTCTACCTTGAAATGTGTGCACTGGGCGGACGCACCTTCTGAACGACTGGCCAGCGTCCCTGGACGCGGGTTCTGTATGGAATACCTGCGGGGACGCACTTGCTGAACAAAATTTCCTGCGTCCTTCTTGATTTACCATCTGAAAGAGTTTGCCATCAAGTACAACACCTGAATCATAATGCCAACAAACTCCCCCTTTGGACTTGATGGCAACCACATAATCTTCAGCTTCATCATTCTCCCCCTTTGACATCAAGAGCAAAGGGTATGCTCCCCCTATGCTCATGCTTCTCCAGATTTGTAACCAGAAATCCATCATGAAGGAGACAGAGACATATTGCAGCTATTTCCAAGATCTCCTTCTCCATAATGCCAACAATGCATTATGTGCTCCCCCTGAGCCTATACCATCAATAGGAAGATGGTCAACAGTGAGATGATGCATCAACAACCCCCAGCTTTTGCCTGAGGTATTCAAAAGTGTCCCTGGGCAACGGTTTGGTGAAAATATCAGCAACTTGTTCCTTAGAAGGGACATACTCCAACTTGACCTTCTGTTCAAGTACTTGTTCCCGGAGAAAATGGTACTTGATTGGTATGTGCTTGGTTTTTGAATGCATAACCGGATTCTTTGAGATGCTGATTGCACTTGTGTTGTCACATAAGATAGGAATAGGAGGTGTACAAGTGATTTGATAATCCTGCAAAGTCTGCATCATCCAAAGAAGTTGGGTGCAACAAGATGCAGCCGCAACATATTCCGCTTCAGCTGTAGACAAGGCAATTGAACTCTGTTTCTTGCTGAACCAAGATACCAGTCTAGAACCCATAAAGAATGCACCACCACTTGTGCTTTTCCTGTCATCCACGCTTCCGGCCCAATCTGCATCTGTATAAGCATGAAGAGTGAGATCTGTATCTCTAGGATACCATAGGCCATAATTTTGAGTCCCTTGAAGATATTTGAAGATTCTCTTTACTGCTTGAAGATGAGTCTCCTTTGGATTTGCCTGAAACCTTCCAACTATTCCAACTGCATGCATGATGTCTGGTCGGGTACCTGTCAAATATAGTAGACTTCCAATCATAGATCTCTAGGTTGGTTGATGAACTGCTGCAGATTCGTCATTTGCACTGAGACTACATCCTGTAACCATGGGTGTACATACTGGTTTTGCATCTTCCATGCCATATTTCTTCAAAATCTGCTTGAGATACTTGGTTTGAGATAAAAGGATTCCTCCTTTCTTTTGTTGGATTTGCAAACCAAGAAAGTATGTCAGTTCTCCTAGCAAGGACATCTCAAATTCTTTCTGCATGACTGAGGCAAAGCTTTGACTCATAGCTTCTTCATTACTGCCAAAAATAATGTCATCTACATACACAACAAGTATTAGTAATTTGTCATTTTCAACTTTTATATAAAGATTGCTATCTGCTGAACCTTTTGAAAAACCTTGTTGATGAAGATATTTGTCCAACCGGTAGTACCAAGCCCTTGGAGCTTGTTTGAGACCATAGAGAGCCTTTTTTAATCGGCATACAAGATTTGGATCGTTTCCAAGAATGAAACCATCTGGCTGTTCAATGTACACTTCTTCATCCAAGTCTCCATTCAGAAAAGCTGATTTCACATCCATTTGAAATACTTTGAAGTTCTGACAACTTGAGAGAGCAAGAAACATTCGGATGGCCTCAAGTCTTGCAACAGGAGCAAAAGTTTCTTCAAAGTCTATTCCTTCTTGCTGTGCATACCCTTTACAAACAAGTCTGGCTTTGTTTCTAATTACTTCTCCATTTTCATTCAATTTATTTTTGAAAACCCATTTTGTTCCGATAACATTCTTATCCTTTGGTCTAGGAACCAGCTCCCAAGTATTGTTCTTTTCGATTTGCTCAAGTTCTTCATCCATTGCTTTCACCCAACATTCATCTTTGCATGCTTCTTTCACATTTTGTGGTTCAGTAGAGGAGAGTAATGCCAAATAACTTGAAGCTTCTGCAACTGTTCTTCTAGTTTGTATACCTGCTTCCTTTTGTCCCATGATCTGAGATTCTGGATGGTTCTTTTGAACATATCTGGATGGAGTCTTTTCTTCTATTCTTGTTCTTTCTTCTGCTTCTTCGTGAGGTCCGTCTTGAAATTGTTCTTGCGGTTCTTCTTCTTCATCATTCTGTCTTTGAGGGTAGCTTTCATCTTCTTCAATGTCTTCATGATGTATTTGCCTAGGAATGTATCCTTTCTCATCAACCACTACATCAATGCTTTCAACAATTCTGCC
The DNA here is from genome assembly GCA_031772625.1 of Pinus tabuliformis. Classification (NCBI taxonomy): domain Eukaryota; kingdom Viridiplantae; phylum Streptophyta; class Pinopsida; order Pinales; family Pinaceae; genus Pinus; species Pinus tabuliformis. The sequence goes on along the minus strand of CM062817.1, from coordinate 1,092,070,389 downwards.
AAGTCTTTTATTGTAGCATTTGTATGCTTTGCTATGTGGAGAGTAGCCAAGAAGAATTCCTTCATCTGCTCTAGGATCAAGTTTGCCAAGCTGCTCCTCAGTATTTTTGATATAGCATTTGCTCCCAAAGATTTTGAAGTGCTTTACTGAAGGAGTTTTACCACTCCAGAGCTCATGAGGAGTTTGAGTGCTGTTCACTCGGACATTTGTCTTGTTGAGAATAATAACTGCCGCATGTGCAGCTTCACCCCAGAAGGTTGCAGGAGTTCCTGATTCATCAAGCATAGCACGAGCCATTTGCTGGACTGTTCTGTTCATTCTTTCCACTACTCCATTTTGCTGAGGAGTTCTAGCTGTAGAAAATTCTCTCCTTATTCCATGTTCATCACAGAAATCGAAAAATTCATTTGAAGTAAATTCTCCACCTCTGTCGGATCTGAGGCACTTAATCTTGTGACCTGATTCATTTTCAGCCAAGGCTTTGAAGGATTTGAATTTTTCGAAAGCTTCATCTTTGTGCTTCATAAGTCCTAACCAAACAAACCTGGAGAAATCGTCAATAAATAATATCAAGTATTCCTCTCCTCTAGGTGTTCTTTTTCTGAATGGTCCACATACATCTGTATGTACTAGCTCAAGAGGCATACTGGCTGATCCTTCTTTCTCTGGAAAGTTAGTTCTAGTCTGTTTTCCAAACTGACATGATCTGCACATGGTGTTGTCAGGAATTTTGATATCTGGAAGATCGCGAACTGCCTGATATTTGCAAGCTTTCCTTATTTGTGAGAAGCTTAGATGTCCCAATCTTCGATGCCATAACCAGTGCTCTTCATCCTTGCTTAAATAGCATTGTTGTTGTTCTTCATCAAAAATGTATAGATTATTTGAAGTTCTTTTTCCTTTGAGAACTGTTTTACCTGTATCAAGATCACGAACAAGACATCCATTTGATCTGAATATAACCTCGGTTCTTTGATCACACATCTGGCTTACACTTAGAAGATTATGCTTTAGTCCATCAACAAACAAAACATTTCCAGCCTTAACATCTTCTTTTAAAGGAGCAATACCTTTTCCTTTTATAGTTGCAGGAGTATCATTTCCAAAAGAGACTTTCTTTCCCTTTTCTAAATTAGAATAAGATTCAAGTTTTTCTTTATCACCTGTCATGTGCTTTGAACATCCACTGTCAATGTACCATAGATTTTCTTGTCCTTCTGCATAGAATGCTATCCCACATCTTTCTGTTTGAGGTTCCTTTATTTTCCATGTTTTGGTGCCTGAGGTTTGTTCCCTTTTTTGTTCTTGTACCTTTCTTTCCGGAAACCTGCTTCTACATTCAACATCTTCATGTCCAAAATTATTGCAAATAGAGCATTCAACTTCATTTTCAAGAGCTGAAAAATTGTTATAGGTCCTTTTTGTATTCCCTGTCATGCTTCTTTGTTTTTGAGCTTCCCTAGTCATGATTGTTTTATACGCAACACATTGGGCTGCTTTGTGACCAAAGTTATGGCAAGAAAAGCATTGTCCATTGAAGAAGTTTCTGCGATTATTGAATCTACCAGCCGACTGATTGTAATTTCTATTTTCATCTATTCTTGAACCAAATTGAGAAGGTTTTACCTGTGGCTGGTTGTGGCTTTTGTTCACCCTTAAGCTGGATTGCCCCTGATAGTTTGAAGTTTGTCCCTGCTTTACCTGATGATCTTCCTTGTGTTCTTGCTCATTTCTTCTTGCTGCATCAAGATAACTTTTTGAAGTGGAAGCTTGAGAAGTTTCTCCATTGTAGCCCAGACCTGTCTTATTTAGAGGAGATCGCTGCACACTGATAATCTCATTCAACGTTTCAGATCCTTTGACAAACTTGAGATTAATAGTTTTTGTTTTCTCAATTTCTTTTCTAAGACCAACAATTTCACCTTCTAATTTTTCAAGATGTTTTTCCTTTTCATCAATCTGAAATTGTAGAGTATCAATAATCATGTTCTTTTCTTCTATACATCTCTTGAGTCTAGTAATTTCATCATAAAGGTTATCCACATCTATAGCATCCTCATAATTATCATCTTCAAATGCCATTAACAATCTATATTTGTTACCTTGTTCATCTTCATCACTGTTTGATAAGCCATCGCTATCTTCATGGGTGTAGTAGCTTTTCTTATTTGTACCCTGTTTCTTGTTCCATCTAACTGGTTCCTTTCCTTTATCCTTATAAGAGCATTTTGCAGCATAATGACCTACTCTTCCACAAGCAAAACATTTGAAAGGTAGCTTTCCTCTGAACCTTCCAGAACCCCTTTGAAGATTTCTGACAAAGTTTGATTCTTCTTCCTCTTCTTCTGGAACATGACATGCTTCATAGTGATCTTCTTTGCCTGATGCTTTAAAAGCAGCTTCCCTTCTGTCTGATGGACCTCCCTTTCTCATTTCATAAGCAGTTAGAATTCCATGCAGCTGAGACATAGTGAGAACACGGAGATTTTCCTTTTCTTCTACTGCAGATACTTTAGATTCAAACTTGGGAGATAAAGATCTTAGAATCTTTTGAACTACTATAGTCTCTTTTATTTCTTCACCCAAATTTTTCATACAATTAACAATCTCATCTACTCGAAGAAAATAATTAGCCACACTTTCATCATTATACATCTTGAGAGTCTCATATTGAATCCTGAGAGTTTGAAGTTTAGCTTCTTTTACCTGTTCATCTCCTTCATAGCTAGTGATCATTTTGTCCCATATCTCTTTTGCTGATTTGAAGTGCATGACCTTCATGAACTCTGTTTGAGATATACTTCCTAATAGAGTACTGACTGCTTTTGCATTTGTTTCATACTGCTTTTTCTCAGCTGGATCTGTAGGAGTAACTGAAGGAAAGGCATAGCCTGATTCTACAATGTTCCAAACTTCTGTACCAAGAGATTGAAGATATGCAGTAACTCTTACCTTCCAATAATTGAAGTTTGTTCCATCGAAGACGGGTGGCCTGATTGATGCTTCTCTCTCGTAGTTGCTCATGATGAACGATCTACCTTCAAGCGATCAAGCTGTTCTGAAGGACCTGCTCTGATACCAATTGTTGGAAATAATACTGAGGGGGGGGGGGGAATCAGTATTATCTAGCAATTTACCAAATCTTCCTTATTTGATCTTTTGAAATATTTTTGCATATCAGTACCATAAAACAATGAGCATGAATAAAGAAAATAGATAGTCACACCAAAGAACACAAGATGTAAGGTGGAAACCCAATGCGGGAGAAAAACCACCTGCTGCAATAATGTCTCTATCTTCTTTCAAGAAATTCTTTTTACAATGATTTTGTACTGGTGCAGTCCTTTACCAGCACGCAGGCTGCAACCTGCAAAGAGCTACAACTCTTTCTTGTTTTCCAGACTTCTCCTGGAAGGGAGCTACAACCCCCTACTTCTTTTTCAAAATGATCAACAAGTATACAACAGATACAGTCTACTACAGATATCAGATCAGTAATTACAGAAACAACCCAGAACACCTTATGAACAGAAATATACAGTTAACAGATCATCTTGAGACAGGGACGCATATTTTCTTTCTGTGGCCTGCGACTGGACGCAGTATACCTTATGTTGTTCTGCGTGCAGACGCACTGTTACTTTTTCTTGTCTGCGACCGACGCACACATCAACACTATCGCGCCGCGTCTTTTGCTTCAGAGACGCACCCAATACCACAGTCGCGCCGCGTCCTTCGCTTCAGAGACGCACCTGATCCTTTACTGTACTGCGTCCCGGCGCACTTTCCCTTCACTGAATCTACGTCCTTTTAGATATAGAAGATAAGAGGACTTCAGAACCAACCCAAACACTCAGATCCACAGATCTGATCATGCGCCATATAGATCGTAGTCCATTAGAAGATTTACCCTTAAAGATATGGACTAGATCACACCAAGAGATGATCAACCAAGATGATGCATAATCCAAATGAACTCCTTTGCTTTATATAGGCAAGCTTCTCCCCAAAGCGTGGAACAATACCACGAGCCGACACCAAAGAAACACGCAACCGTCGGCTAGATACCACACAAGAAGCCCCCACGAGCTTTTCTCTACCTTGAAATGTGTGCACTGGGCGGACGCACCTTCTGAACGACTGGCCAGCGTCCCTGGACGCGGGTTCTGTATGGAATACCTGCGGGGACGCACTTGCTGAACAAAATTTCCTGCGTCCTTCTTGATTTACCATCTGAAAGAGTTTGCCATCAAGTACAACACCTGAATCATAATGCCAACATGTGACACTTCCTTGCTTTGCATATTCCTCAAATCGTACAGCTCCCAAACTCGGGCAATGTAGTTTATAGTCCCAAGCCTCCTTTCAGCTTCCTAGAGTGCTAAGACTGTGCTACCTTCATTTAGTCACATGGCCAGACCCCTAGTGTATGGCTTCAATCGACTGCCATTCACCTTTCTTGGGAAGGGATCTCCATTCAATTTGACCAGCTGTACTGCTCCTCTGTCAGTAATCCCCTTAATGACATAGGGCCCTAACCAGTGCATCTTGAACTTCCCTGGAAATTTATCAAATTTATTGTCATACAAAAAAACCAGGTCATTTACCTTAAATGTGCGCAGCTTAATGTGCCGATCATGCCATTCTTTTTTGCACTGCTTTTGGAACTGTTGGTGAAATCCCGCTAGAAATCTCTCTTCCTCAAGCTCATCTAGCTAGGCGAGCCTTTCCTCCAGGGCTCCATGATCCGTCATACCTATGATCACCACTATACACAGACTAGGCACAATATATTCCGTAGGAATTGCTGCTTCGACTCCAAAGACCAGCCTAAAGGTGGTTTGTCTAGTTAACTTCTTGCATGTCATTCGATAAGCCCATAGTACTGCCAGTATGCGTAGGTCCCAATCACTTCGCTAAGCATTGAAAACCTTGGTCAGCATGTTATCTAACACTTTATTGAATCCTTCCACCATCCCGTTAGCATGTGGGTGATAAGGTGTGCTATTCTGGTGATATATCTGAAATTCCTCCATTAGCACGCTGATTGTCTCATTCAGAATGTGCGTACCACGATCAATCATCAAAATATTTGGACAACCAAATAGAGTTATTACATGCTCAAAGAGGAAATTTGCAGCAGTCATGCCTGTGCAATCCTTTGCAGGCTGTGCCTCCGCCCATTAGGTCAAAGACTCTGTCGCTGTGATAATGTACCTTGCTCTCATATTTCCTTGGGGCTGGATGGGTCCCACAAAGTTTATTGCCCATTTTTCAAAGGGTTATAACGTCATGTATGGATTCAAAGTCATCTCATCCCTCCATGATGGCTTGTCAGTCCTTTGACATACATTGCACGCCTTGCAGTATGCTTTTGAATCCTGATGGAGGGTTGGCCACCATAACCCTGCGCGTAGAATCTTCTACGCGGTCACTCTCCCTGCATAATGTCCTCCCGCAGTGCCCCCATGAGCGTCTGCGAGGATGCTGCTTCTTTCAAACTCTATTACATAGTTCCACAATATCTCATCGGACCCCATTTTGTATAGATGCCCAACAATGACCGAAAAATCTGCCGTGCGCACCACTAACTCCTTCTGCTGGACGGTGTATCCCTCTAGGGAAGTCCCTGTCGTTAGGAAGTGTATTATATCCTCAAAATGACCATCTGCGATGCGCACTACAAATAGCTGCGTGTCAGGCAATCCTTCCTCCAAATTAGTGGGCTCTTCCCCTGTTTCGATGTGCGACAAATGGTCTGGTCCTGCGTTCAGTCGTCCAGGCTTCACAATAACTTCAAAATCATATTCTTGGAACAATAAGAGCCATCTACAGATTCTTCCCCCCAAAACAGGCTTATTGACTAGTTACTTTGGCGCGGAGTGATCTGTATACATCTTGAGGTGGCCTCCCAACAAATAGTGTCTAAACTTTTAGAGTGCATATACTAGAGCTAACCCTTTGCGCTCAGTGGTGGAATAGTTCCTTTCTGCTTTAGATAACCTCCTACTTGCGAACGCTATAGGATGGTCCAAGTCTTATCCGCTAGCCTACGTCATTACTACTCCTATAAATGACACGTTGACGTGTACGTGAAACTCCTTCTTCCAATCTGGGAAGACTAAAATTGGCGCAATGACCATCTTTTTTTTTAATACATCCAGGCTCTTCTTACAATCCTCATTCTAGCAGAATGTGATATCCTTTTTCAACAACTTCTCCATAGGTGTGGTGATCTGGGCATAGACTTTGATGAACTTTTTGTAATATCCTGTATGTCCTAAGGTAGCATGCAACTATTTCATGCTCCTTGGCACTTCCAAATTTAGTATCACCATAATGTTCATGGGATCTACCATTAGTCCCTGCCTGCAAACTACATGACCTAGCAGGGTCCCAAAAGAAATACAAAATAGGCACTTCTTCAGATTGAGCATGATCTGGTATATTCGTCAGGTATCCAACATCAGGCGCAAACTTGCTACATGGCGTTTCACCAGCCCAAACATAGTCCAATCATCAAAGTATACTTCCAATAACTTATGAATAAATTCCTTGAATGCGACAACGACTATGCGCGAGAAAATTGTAGGCGCATTCTTCAATCCAAACGGAATTACTGTTTACTAAAAACAACCCCACTCAGTCATGAAGGTTGTCTTGCTCCTATCCTCTGGTGCAATTTTGATTTGGTGGTACCCTGAGAACCCACTAGTGAAGAATATGCTTCCTGGCCACCTACATTGTCCAACACTTTATCAGTGAACGGAGTCAGAAAAGGATCATGTATGCAAGCATCATTTAACTTTCTAAGATCCACGCATATCCTTGTTTCATCCTTCTGCTTCTTCTCCTGTACCACCATTGGGCTTACCCAGTCAAAATTTTCCATAGGCTCAATGATGCTTGCTGCAAGCATCTTATCTGGCACCAAGCGTACCTTCTCCTTATACTTCGAATGAGATGGTAAGGTCTTTGTTTATCCAGCTTCGCGTTGGGCTTCAACGTAATCTTCATAACACCTAGGTCCCGAATTATCCCTTTTAGATCGATAAACTTGGTAGGGAATAGATTCTGGTATTCGTGAAGCAATTCAGTGACTTTATCCACCATTGCATCATCCTAGTAATCTCTAGTCTTCGCGAACTTGGGTTCTGCCTCTGTACCAATGTTTACTTGCTTCATTTTCAGTGGCATGGTTATATCATGATTATCAATCTGCGGTCCTTCAACCTCGCGGTGGCCTTCTGTTTCAGGGATGTTAATATTTCGTGGATCTTCATCTTCTTCTTCAGTGGTTACATTGTAGCATTCTAGCATGTGACTCAGTTGAGTAGCCGACTCAGGCTGAATCAGGTCTAAAGGATCCTGCAGTATCCTAAAGATTGCTGCTTTCACCTCTTGTAGCGCTTCGTCAATATAGTCAAACCCATCTTCAAAAATGAATATCATTATGAATCCTTCATGTAGAATATCCCATTCACTTGTACCATGGCGAAACTCTATTTCTACGTACCAGCTCATTGGGACAATATCTAGGGTGTGACAGAATAGGTGCATCCATTCAGGTTGGGGTTTCTCTCTGTAAGCCTGAGCCCATTTGGCCAAATGTGTACATGGATCATCCTTCCAATCATACTTGTCTGTCATTCACTCCTTCAGCTTCCCAAAGTGTGTTCTCATCATCCTCCTACATTCATACCAATCATCAAAGCTTCCCTTATGCGTACCCCACCATCTTGCAGGCATAGCGTGCAGTGCCTAGTCCAATGCCTGGAATCACTGTTTTTCTGGTACCTCCTTATCAAATGCATCCAAAAAGTTATCTACATCATTCAGGCCATCATAAGTAGGCAGATTTCTTACTTCTGACAACACACAATGCAACGATTGGGTCATCATGTTACAACTCAGTGTAGTTACCTCATGTAACCGATTCTGCCAGCACTCTAATTCTTCATCAGAGTTTGAGGTGCATGAACTCTCGTGATCCCATGTAATTCATCCATCCACCGTTGGATTCACCCAATCTTGGTCTCACGCTGTTATCTTATAGATACAGTCCAGATCGTCATCGCTCTCATAATCGCGGACTAGTTTAGTATAGCGCGATCTCGTAGCAGAATCTAGGGGTACTATTACGCAGAGTGATTTCTTCTCAAATATCATCTTCATCTTCTTTAGATTGATTACCTCATTCATATTAATAGCCCAATAAATTCCCAGGAGCACAGGGTGGGGGTTGCTATCATCCACAATTTCTATTACTTCAAAGTCAGCCAACGTGCTTGCACCTTCAATATCTACAATCACCACCTGCAACCGTCCCATGGGGATGATCTTCTGCTGATTCACCATTCTTAGCTAAATCGGAGACCATTTTAGCGTGGGTCTCCCCATCCGTTGCCAAGTCTGCTTTAGTAGGACATTCATGTCTAACCCGAGGTCGAAGATAACCTGATCCATCTCATACTCTCCTATCTACGCAGTCAATCTCATCTCCCATCCTGTCATTGTTTTATGCTTACCTATCTTTCGTACTATGCACGACTCACTCATGGTGTTTTTGACGCATCTCTTTCTAAGCTCCTATAGCCCCTTCATAGCCTTGCTATCGCGTAGTAACTTCATACAGGTCTCTAGGAAGGTTGTAAGCATAGTAGGGTCCATCTCCAAATCATGCTTATCCTTGCTCCATGAGGTGGAGGCCTTAGTGAAGCTCTCCTTCACTTCCATGAATGTTTCATGTGCGTGCTCCAAATCAAACTCAATCTCCTTCACCGGGGCTTTGCGAACCCATGTACTATCTTCGGGTTGTTTCCCCTTGTCATCTCCTGTTGTGATTCCACTTCAAAGCATGATATTTATGTTTGGATCTTCTTCACACAGCTCAAACCTCGTCATCTGTAGATTCTGAGTCGGCTAAGGTGGTAGCACCCCTTTGTCATGTATCCTCACTATCAGCGTAGGACAATCTTCCATCTCATGATCAAACAGAGTGCAATATTTGCACGATGGATGTGTTAGGTTAGTGCAATCGCCTGCATAATGTCCTGGTCCTCTGCAATTATAGCAGATCAATTGTCCCCAAACTTTGCTAGGTCCTCCCCCACCTCGTCCTCATCCATGCCCCTGAAATCCTATCCATTCCATCCCCGCACTCTAGTTAGGGGGCTGCATTTCTGCTCGGACCCTATAGGTGGGTATTTTATCCATCATTAGTTCGTAGCTTCTAAAATTACACTCATCATTCCCTACTAACCTACAGAAGTTGCAGAACAATTGTTGCGGTGTCTATACAAACTTCTGCAACAAATGAGAGTTATCGGTGGCATGTTTTCCTGTTACCTGACATATAGTTCACCACAATGCAGGCCCCGTGATTGGTCCTGCCTGAGTTTCTGACCTCAAAGGCATCCGTCCTCCTCCTGCAATATAGTTTGCAAAGGTTAGACAATGGTCTTTGTCATGCCCATGACTCTTGCTTTTCAAACACCATACCTCTTCGCACAGCTCTGGTCGGACTGTTCTGTCTTGCTTCAAACTTTGCATGTGAAGGAAAAGGTTTTTCAACTACACATGGATCTGCTAAACGCCCAGATTTTGATCTTGCATTGTGACTCATGCAATCTCATTACAATCTCGAAGGCCTCCGTCTGAGTCGTTATCTTCTGTTGTGACAACGCAAACCTTAGGTGAGGTAAGAGCAAATACACAAACCATTCGCGATGTTGTCCGTCTTTCAAGTTAATGTTAGCTTCGTGGATTTTACATTTAAATCTCTGATCTAATTCCCAACGTGTCTCGCTTGGTTTCATCGCAATTTCCTTAAACCCCACAATAGACTATGCTTCAGACTTAGGCCTACTGAATTCTTTGTTCAATGCAGTCTGGATGTTTTCCACTCCAGCATTCGGGTTATCATTATAGTACTTGATGTACTAGGTTAGCGCGCAATCCTGTAGAGCACTGACCAGGGTTGCCTTCTATGTTATCATCTGTAACCCCCTGAGCTTCCCATACAATTTTCACCATGAACCAAAACTGGTCTGGGTCCTCATTTCCCAAGCCTCTGTGCAAAGGCAACTTTAGTGAATTTTCCATAATGAACTGCGGTGGAGGCAGAGGTGGTACGGGTGAAGTCGCAGGTGATGGTGTTGAAGTTGGAGTTGGTGTGGGTGGAGGTGGCAGTAGAGGGAATCCTTGTCTTATCAACTGAATAGCACTTCATGGAGAAGCCTACCCTATCCCCTCTTCGTCACCTCATGGAGGTGAAATTAATTGACTATATTCAGGACCCTTTTTTTCTTCGTTCCTGTAAGTTTTTCCACTTTGCGTAGCTCCGAACATCAAGGTAGCTACATAACCCACTTTTTGCACAATAACATTTTAATCCAGGTATTCAAATATTTCAAGTACTTACCTCGCGGTCATTTGAAAAAGTGCCACTCCGCCTTCCTGTAGCTGACTGAGGTGTCGACTGAAAATTCAGTTACAAATCCTCCTATGACGCAATCGAGCCAATGATCGCCAATTCATGCGATCTTATCCTCTAATGCTTCCAACTTCTACAGTAGCTCCGGGGTCCAAACAATAGGACTATCAAGTTTCCACTTTCCTTGGCTATCTGCTAGCTTCACGATCCACTCGTATATTTCAACTAGAAAGGAACAAGAAAAGATCTCATGGATCTCTATATATAGGTACTTGTCCAGCCACTATTCCTTTGTCAGTCATGGACTTCTGTTTTCCTGTGCCACGAATTCATGGATCTTCCTATCCAACCAGTCTCCAATCTCTTTCTTAGTTGGATTCCAGTGATACGACATCACACCTCTTATGCAGATTCCAGTCTCGGCAACAAAACCATTTGTTGGCTTGAGGGGGTGTGACCCAGGTTCAATGTTAGTTAGCCAAACAAATCCCTACACAACTAGCCCTTCCAGCATCAACCCGCGTAGTGTGGACCGAAGTCTCACTCGAAGTAGTATGGGGGAATGATGGAACCAAGTTTCCTCATCCTGAGATGGTTGTGATGTCGGTTTATTCCTTCTACTCCTACTTTCACACAGGTCGTTAAGTTCTAGGGCTCTATCTTCCTAACCCCTTATTCCCTCCTTCGATACCTCCGCAAAAGGGTACGGCTGGCCTTCGTGCAACCCTAACCTTCGATTCAGATACTTTCACACTACTAAGGCAGCGTATTGCACAGATTGTCAAGTTATCTTAAGGATCCTACTTATCTTATCAAGTAAACACAGTTAGCACCATGTAAACAGATGTTCTTACTTGTGTTCACTTAACTAACGTAATTACATACATTCGCGCATCATATATGTATTATAAATGAATTTAATACATAACATGTCAAGATGCATTAACAGGTACAAAGACATAGAATTTGTAGAATATTTCTCTCTATTGATATCTTCAAGTAATTACAGACTCTATCTGCCTTGTGCACACAGTTGCAGGGGTCCGCACACTCAGCTGCAGACTTCCACGCTAGGCCTCTACGCACTCAACTGCAAAGCCTCTACCTACGCTACGACCCAAAACTTACACTTCTTACTTCAGAGCTATGAGTCTCTTCTTCATTACATTTTTTAAAACTACTTAGAGCTTAGCTCTTTTTATACAATCCCATGGTCCGCGAACCATGGGTATATCTCTTACAGTTGACTTTACTTTACTAAAATAAGGGTGTACAACCCTTTATGACTCATGACACCTCTACACTTCGTGACCACAAAATGCAGATAATTTACTATTTTATTACAAAATTCAACTCAAACGGGGGCTTTTAGCCCCACAACTATCCTTGGGGGATCCCGTTCCCAACATGAAATCTTCAGAATGAGATCATATTTCATCTCTCTCAAAGTACAAACATGTGAAGCAACAAGAATGAAGGAATAAATGGAGAACCAACTAGCAAGGAAAGATGAAGTATGTGAAAAGATGAAAGCAGTGTTTATCTCTCTAAGAAAATGAGTTGATATGCTAAATAAGAACCTGGAGAGTTCTCAATTTTTGGATAACATGCTCAAACGTCAGAGATCACCTTTGGACAAATAATGTCTTTAATATACGAGTGAGCCTTCTAACCAAAATAATGTTGCCACTGAAGCATCAAAAGGAAAGAACAAGAAGCAATTTGAAAGTGGTGCAAATACTCCAAATATACCCAACTCCAACATCAACAAGGAAAGGAGTCATAATTACACCAAAAGGACCTATATTTTGAGAAGGTATGATACCACAAATAGCAATAATTCCATCAAGGATCCTCAATGAAAAACAACTTCAAAGGTGCACCAAGAAAATGATAATATTCTAGGTATCAAACTTTACTTTATGGATATTATTTCTCTTGTAGAAATTTTGGGCACATGGAAAAGGATTGTAGGGCATATAACAAAGATATCTATGAGGACTCCAATCAGTTCCCTAGAAGAAATATAGAAAGATACTCCAAGAATTTCACCAAAAAAAACTATGCCCCCTCTTTCATGTTTGAGACTGAATGCTTTAAGTGTCATAATACTAGAAATATGGCTCAAAATTGTAATTTAAATTGGGCATCTAGACAATTTGAAGAATGTCCAGTCCAACATAGAAAAAAAGTCACAAAAGTTTGGAGGAAGAAACATGTTGAACCAGAGAAGGAAGAACTTGAGTGTGCCTTGAATGATCAAGGCATCGATTTCTTTTTCTGAACAAATATATATTCATCCATAGGAAAAGACCAACAAATTTCTTCCTTTCAGGAAGAGGAAAATATGCACACTGATAGGGAGAGCTCACGTCAATATTTCTGATCTACATATGCTGCCAAACAAAGAAAAAGGTAGTAGCAGTCATAATATTAACAATACGAACAACAAAGTTGGCTAGAATAGAGAATAAGGATAGAAGTGACTGAGAAGTAATTAAAGCACGAAGATGACAAATAAATAATTTACAACAAGGAGTAGAATTGGCTCATAAAGATAACCAAGTAGAAAAAAAGGAGTGTTAATAAATTTTGATGAAGAATTAAGGCTGCTAGAAGATTGGCTAGCAAAGCCCAAGTTTTCTTTTCTTATAGAAAGGGTGTGGAATTGCCTCATGAAGGCATAAAGGAATATAAGTCCAAGAGAGATTCATAGATGGAAAATTTTGAAGAAGTTAAGGATACTATAAAGGATACAAGATCTGTATAGAAAAGGACAACAAAAAAGGAAGAAACACAAAAGTAAACCTTCTCAACAAGATTGAAAAGAAAAATATGTCATAAGAATAAATTGAAATTTCACCCGAAGGAATAATGAGTGGAGGAATGAAGGAAAAGGAAATAAAAGGGAGAAATGATGTGCAACCAAAGTAGAAGGGCCAATCAAATTGATATCAACTATAAGGAACTCTTGAAGGATTCTTAATGAAAAAACAGATCAAACTATATTGATGATGTCCACAGATGGTCAACTATTTTCCTATAACATATTGCTCCAAGAGGCATAGAAACAAGGACAATTGATAATGTACCTAGAGCACATACAATAAGGAAACTTGATTTTTGTGAAATATGTATGCACTAGAACCCTTCTTAAGACAATGGTGCTAACTCGCTTAATGGATAATCCACTCAAAAGGAGCTGGTGGAAATGATGTTAATATAGCCCATGATACTCCAAAATAAAAAAGAGAGAAAGAGAAGTATGCAGAAAAGATAAAGCAACATAATGACAAGGGGAGCAACACAATGATAGGGGGAGCACCATATGAAGAAGTTTTCATTGATGTCAAAGGGGGAGAGAATGCTGAAATGGGGAGAGTATTTCCATCAATGGAAAAGGGGGAGATTGTTGGATAAGGTTGTCATTGATGTAAATATGATGTCATGTCTAGCATTTTTGAAGCTATCCCTATGTATATTTGATTATGGAAAACCCTAAAATTTTGCAAGTCCTTGTATGCATTTATGAAACCTTAGCATAAATCCTAGGTGCCCTAGCCTTGTTGAAAACACACTAAGAGAAAATCCCTACTGCAGGTGCTCATGATGCCCTTGTGCTTGTTCCTTATTTGATGAAAAAGTCATGATAATAAATGATGCCTTAATCCTAATAGGTTCATGATAATACTGACCCTAGCATTATTTTAAACCTAGCCTTACTATCTTAAGCCCCAAATGCATATGACAAATATTTAACACTAGCCCTAAGTCCTAAATGATGAAACCTTAGCACTACATTACCATGATGCCCTAAACATATGAAACCCTAGCAAGGCTCTAAGGAACCCTTGATGTAGTCTTTGAAGAAGTCCTATTCTAATCCCATGCACATATCTCCCTAAAAGCTACCATAAATCCCTAAAACCCTGACTGTTCAAGATGTCAAACCTTAAAGTCTGAAAAGAAAAAAAATATTTTTGACATTAGCACAATATTTGAGAATTGTTTCTCACACCAACTTGTATAGGAGGTCAAAATATTTCTAATGAGTATTCATATGCCCTATAATTCTTTACCATTGAAGATAAATTGATTTTTAAAGTTAAAATATGTCAAAAATTGACAATCTGGCAAGCCAACTTATGTAGGCTTGACATGCCTCTTCAAAGGACATGTCCATTCAAATATGAAAAATCAATATATATATAAACTAATGCGTAGTTCAGACGAGTATGAATCAATCTCAAAAAAATTGGATAAGACAAGAAAAGAAGGACATGAGAATGAAGAGAAGAAGACAAAGATACTTACAGACCTCTGAAAGAATTCTTTTTTTCCAGACTTAGAGAGACGCTTGTATTGCATACCATTGTTTAAATTCATAGTATTGAGGTTATTATATACAATGAATTCATTTTTAGGCATTAGTTAGAGATTGTTTTTACAAATGAAGACACTTTTGCAGACCTTGCAATAGTCCTATAATTCAGACCTCTAGTGGCATTTTTGAAGACAAATTCGGCCTAGTTTGTGAATTGCAGGAAAGGAAAAAGACCTATAACTCGAACTTATTGTGCTTCAGACTTATGGGAAGATCCTAAGTGTTCAGACTTGTGGCAAAGTAATGTTGATCTATTGAATCCATACATTGTTGGGCATTTGTTTAGAGTAGAATTTGTAAACTTGAGAAACAATTTGGAGTAGCTTTCCATTGAAGGAACTGTAGGTGCACTCACTGAAGACTGGTTGAAGCACTACTAAGGTAATCTTGTATATTTATTGAAGATCTATTGAAAAACACTTGAGAGGTTGACCTAAAGGATCTACTGAAAATATATGTTGAAACATACTTGTTGAAAGAGTTTGTAAAAGATCTAGTGTGAAGAACTATTGAAGGTTTTGGAGTAGAAATTAACAAAACTTATTGAAGAAATTTTGAAGATCTTGGGGCAGAAGAAAATTTGATAATTATTAGAGAGTTGTTGGAGTACCTTTTAGCATTCATTGAAATCATCTTGAAGACAAATTTTAAGATCAGTTGAAGCTCCTTTTGAAGGCTTGTTGAAAAATCTAGTTGCAAAAGCTTGTTTTGAGAGTAGGTTTTGCAGGCAATATTTTACGAAAATTTGTTGGCCTATTTGTGAACGCCTTGAAGCAGTTTTGAAGAACCCTTGAAGGCATGATCATTGATAATTCTTGAAGACATATTGAAACAATCTCGTGTGGTATTTTGAAGGCATTCTTGAAGGATTCATTGGAGTGTTTTTTGGAAGCTATTATTTATGCAAGATTCATGAAGACTTGGGCTAATCTTGGACAAGACATTGAAATAGTATTGAAGGACCCTTGAAGACATTTGGATGCATTATTGAAGACTTCATGAAGTAACATTAAAAATGATGATTGGGTATCATGAAGAATATTGGAGACACCTATTATGGTTACTGAAGTTGCCATTGATTAACTAAGTACTTTGGAGATTAATTGAGGGCATTGTTGAAGGAAATCTTGAAGATCTTATCAGGGCTTGTTGCAAAAGATATTTGAAGCCTTCGAAGAATTGTAAAACCTACCTTGAAGAACAAAATTAGAGGGTTGGAGCCCTATAGGATTGTAGTCCTCAAGAAGATAAGGTTAGAGCCTAAGCCATATAAGAGGGTTAGATCCATAGAGGATTGGAGTACTGAAGAAGACCAGGTTGGAGCCTAAGTCAGATAAAAGGATTGGAGCACTAGAGGATTGGAGTCCTCAAGTAGGCCAAGTTGGAGCTTGGTGGTATAATATAGGTTTGAGCCTACTTTTATTTAATATTGGAGTATTCATCTAAGGTTGGAGCCCTGAATCGTTATTGTACTTGAATTGTTGTAAAAAGTGGAATGGAGTCCTCACCATTCTTGTTAATACGATTATTATTTTGTTGTACATTTTTGTGTTCTGATTTATTAAGTGACCTTAACTAGCATAAAAGTAACAATTGTAAAAGAAATATTGATTCACTCCCCCCCCCCCCCCCCCCCATTATTTCAAACAAATCGCCTCATTTGTGTTGGGCGTGTCTTATATTCTTTTCACAACTAGCCCCATGCGCAGGGGGGTGATATCCCCCTCTGCTTGTTGCACCAAGCACAACAACCCCCCTTGTCGTGATTTTTTTTGGGACCCTATAATAGGTGGGCAGACCTACCTATGGTTTTGGGCATGATGGTTTTTTTCCCATAGTGTTTTGTAGATCCGGTGAGGGGAACTATGGTTATGTTCTAATCCAAGGTTAATGATTTTGGGTTTATGGATGCTTTCACATGTGTATATATATATATATATATATATATATATATATATATATATATATATATATATATATATATATATATATATATATATATATATATATATATATTGTAACATTGAAAGGAATATAATGAAAAATCAATATGGTAGTCCCAATTTCGGGATCCAGGGGAAAATATTTGTGTATATTTGTTTTATGTTTTATGCTCTCACCACTGTTTATTTTCTATTTTTAGAATTCGTATGAATGTAATTTATGTACAGGGTTGAAACCTACATTTGGTATTAGAGCTGGTTTGGCTTCGAGGGGACACCTTTGCTTCTGAGGGGTTTTGCTCGGGCCTATGGTAGACCCTATTCAGTGGGAGATCTGCGAGATCAATCCTTGTGGTGAAAGAAGATGGTGAGTAGTGGAAAGATAAAGATCAAGAAATTTAATGGTCAGAGTTTTGAGTTGTGGAAAATCAAGATGGAGGATCTGCTTGTGGATAAAGATCAGTGGATCGGGGTAGATCCAGGTACTAAACCAATGACAATGTCAGCTAATGATTGGGTGAAGTTGGATCGGAAGACAAAGAGCATAATATAGTTGTGTATCTCACATTAAATATTGTTTAATGTAGCAGTGGAAGCTTCAACGAAGGATTTGTGGGACAAGTTAGGGACTTTGTACCAATCTAAGTCTCTGGTGAATAAACTGTTCCTATGGAAAATGTTGTATAACCTGAGGATGAAGGATGGAGACTTGGTGACAGAGCTCTTGAACGCCTTTAATATTGTGGTAAGCTAGTTTTTATCTGTTGATATAAAAATTTTAGATGAAGAAAAGTGCATCAACTTGTTATGTTCTATACACAATTCGTGGGATAGTTTGGTTGTTGCAATTGGTAACAATGTGACTTCCTTACAGTTTGATGAAATAGTCTCATCCTTGTTTTAAGAGGAGATGAGATGGAAAAATATGGAGGGCCAAAATGGTGATGCCTTGTATGTACGAGGATGGTCTGAGAATAGAAACAAAAATAAATCCTTGAGCGGCAGATCTAAATCTAGAGGGATATCTAAATCTCCATGAAAACTTGTAAAGGTGTGCTAGAAAAGTGGAAAGGAAGGGCACTTCAAAAATGACTATAGATCTAAATCTCCCGTGAAAGGAAAAGGATTTGATGATGCTCCTTCTGCGGAGGGGAAAAACACCTTAGATGAAGGTGGGGATGTGTACTTGGCTTCTTCTTCAAGTACACATGTAGATCATGAGGCATGGTTGATTGAATCAAGTGCATCCTTTTACTTCACTACCCATGGGGAGTGGTTCTGTGAGTATGATAAATATGATGGTGGTGGTGTCTTCATTGGTCATGGAAAATTCAAGTTGAAGTTGCAAGGTGGAAGGATTAGAACACTTTTGGGTGTTTTGCATATTCCCGCATTGGATAGAAATCTAATTTCTGTAAGCAAGCTAGATGATGCAGGTGTAAAAACAATGTTCGAGAAAGATACTTGTAAGATGGTTTGGGGAGCACTGGTATTGTTGTGAGGAGTTGGGATTGGAACTCTGTATAAGCTTCATGGTAGCATGGTTATTGATGGGTGCAACAATCCTGTGGTTCTTGAAAGTGGAGGAGAAAATCTAGTGGTATTTGAAGAAAATACCATGCTATGGAATCGAAGGCCTGGAAATATTGGAGAGAAGGGCCTTCGAATACTTCATGGTAATGGTATGGTAGAAGGTATGTCTAATTTCTCTCTTGATTTTGATTTATATGAAAAGTGTGTATATGGGAAGCATAATTGGGTGAGTTTCCCCTCTAGTGCTAATAGGGCGAAATGAATATTAGAGCTTTTTGACCATGATGTGTTTGTACCTGTGTCGGTTCCATCACTAGGTAAGTCTGTATACTATGTATCATTTATAGATGATTTCTCAAGGAATACATGGATATATTTCCTCAGGAAGAAATCTAAAGTCTTTGACAAGCTTAAAGAAATTAAGGCTCCGGTGGAAAACCAAACATAAAAAAAGATAAAGGTGTTGAGGACAAATAATGGTGGAAAGTTTTGCAAGAAGGAATTTGAAGAGTTCTATAAGAAGTGTGGTATATCACGACAAAAGAATACTCTATACACACCTAAGAAAAATGGATTTATAGAAAGAATGAATAGGACGTTGATGGAAAAGGAAAGAAGCATGCTTAGTGGTGTCGGGTTAGGACATGAATTCTGGGCAGAGGCAGTGGATATTGCATGTTACCTGGTCAACATATCACCTTCATCAACGTTGGAGGATAAGACTCCACAAGAGGTATGCACTAGTAAGAAACCATCTCTTTCACATCTAAGGGTATTTGGATGTGATGCATATGTACATGTTCCAAAGGAGAAAAGAACCAAGTTGGATAGTAAATTTGAAATGCGCATCTTTATTGGGTATAAGGATTGTTGGTTATAAGCTTTGGAACCTAGAAACAAGGAAGGTTGTGTGCAATTGTGATGTGGTGTTTAAAGAGGTGAAAGATGTTATTAAACATGAAGTCCTACCAAAGGAACTTGAGAAGATAGAGTTTGAGCTAAAGGAGGAGGAATTAGACTCTACAACAAAATATGAATCAGAAGATGAAGAGCCACAAACGCCAGTTGTGAGAAGATCAATTCGGGAAAGAAGGCAACCATAAAGGTATAATCCAACTGCTTTCTGTTCAAGTTTTGCTTTATCTATTACTGATGATGATCACGGAACTGTCAGGGAAGAAGTAGATTCAGAGGATGAAAAACTCTGGAAAGAGGCCATGGTTGATGAAAAGGCGCATTTGCACAAAAATGAGGCTAAGGATCTGGTGGAGTTACTGGCTAGAAGGAAACCCATTGGAAACACATATGGGTGTTTAAGAAGAATATTAATGCACAAGGCAAGGTGGAGGAATACAAAGCTTGGTTGGTAGAAAAAGGTTATTCCTAGGTTTCGGGAATTGATTTTGGTGATATTTTTTCTCCTGTTTCCATGGTAGTTTCTATCAGATTACTTTTATCTGTTGCTACTACTTTTGATTTTGAGGTAGAATAGATGGATGTGAAGACAACATTTCTTCATGAGGATCTGGAAGAAGATATCTATATGAAGCAACCTGAAGTCTTTGCAGTGAAGGGTAAGAAAGAACTAGTATGCAGGTTAAAAAAGGTCTATGTATGGGTTAAAACGGTCACTAATGATGTGGTATCATAAATTTGATACCTATATACGGGGACTTGGCTTCACTAGAAGCAAAGAAAATCACTGTGTGTATTTTAAATTAATTGGTGACCATGTTATTTATTTGGTCTTGTATGTGGATGATATGTTTTTGGTTGAAAATAACAAAGAAATTATCCAAGAATTGAAGACTCAATTGTCCTCCAAATTCGGCATGAAAGATATTGGTGCTGCAAACTATATTTTGGGCATGGAAATTAAAAAAGATCGAGCAAAAAGGAAGGTCTGTTTAAACTAGAGGAAGTATCTTGAGAGAATATTACAGATGTTTAATATGCAGGATAGTAAAGCGGTGAAGGTTACTATTCTTGTTGGTGTAAATTTGTCTTCTAAATAGTGTCCCAAGACACAAGAAGAGGAAGGGACATGTCCCATGATCCATATGCAAGTGTAGTCGGTAGCCTGATGTATGCAATGGTCTGTACTAGATTAGACATTGCACATGTAGTGGGAGTATTGAGCATGTTTATGTCAAAACTAGGGAAGGAGCATTAGATAACAATGAAGCAGGTTTTTAGGCATCTGTGTGGCACTAGTGATTATGGTCCGTGCTACCAAGGAAGAACGAGATTGGATAGAGTTTTGGACATTCATGGATTTGTTGATGCAAACTGGGTTGAGATCTGGATTAGAGAAGATCTACAAGTGGGTATGTAATTAACCTATTTGGAGCTGGATTCAGTGGGATGAGCAAGAGACAGTCTGTAGTGGCACTTTCAACTACAGAGGCAAAATACATGGCAACCACTCATCCAAGTAAGGAAGCAGTTTGGTTTCAGAGATCGTGTTCAAGTATGGGGTTGGTACAATGAGCTTAAGAATAAACTGTGACAACCAAAGTGCAATTTTATTGGAAAATAACCCTTCTTATCATTCAAAGACAAAGCACATTGATGTTTAGTATCACTTTGTGAGGGATATGGTTGATGACAAAAAGGTGTTGCTAGTAAAGGTGGAGACTTTGAAGAATGTTGCATATGCATTGACGAAGTCTATGAGCACTAAGAATCTTTCTTGGTGTAGAGAAACAATTGGGATTGCAGGGCTAGACCAATGACTAAGCTCTCTTGTGGCCCCACGTGGAAAGAAAAAATCAAGTGGGAGAATGTTGGGTGTGTCTTATATTCTTTCCACAACTAGCCCCACTAGCGGGGGGGTCAGAGGAGGGGCAATAACCCCCCATGTTTGTTGCACTGGGTGCAGCAGGAAGGTCACAGGGGGTGCAGCAAGCCCCCTTGTCCTGGGGTTTGACGGGGGAGATAGGCCCGCTCTACGAGGTCTGGCGCAACACCTCAGGGAATTTTTTTTTTGGACCCTATATTAGGTGGGTGAACCTACCTATGGTTTTGCGCGTGGTTTTCGCACATGGTTTTGGGCATGATGGTTTTCTGCCCATGGTATTTTGTAGATCTGGTCAAGGGAACTATGGTTATGTTCTAATCCAAAGTTAATGGTTTGACATGTATGTATATGTATTGTAACATTGAAAGGAATATAATGAAAAATAAATCTGGTAGTCCTGGTTTTGGGATCTAGGGGAAAATATCTGTGTATATCTGTTATATGTTTTATGTTGTTGCCATTCTTTATTTTCTATTTTAGAATTTGTACATAGGTAATTTATGTACGGGGTTAAAACCTACAATTTGGAGTCCCTATGCAAAATTTATTCCACTTGGTAGTTGACCTTCTTGTTTTCACCACCATAGTTCAAGAGGATGTAATGTCCATGATTATGATGAAGAATATTCTAGAATATTCCATATTGTAACTAGAGTTAAGAGTTAAGGGAGTGAAGCCTAACCACCAGTAGGCTATCAGGCTATGTTATAATTGGGCCACTAGTGTAACAACCCTGGGTTAATGTTAGGTGTAATATATGACCTAATGTTTCATTATCAATCTGAGAGTTCATAAACTTGGAGGCACAAAACTATAAATGCCAGAGAGAGCCCCTAGAAACCTGCAAATAAAATTCCTACAATAACTTTCTCAATAAAACTTTCTATATTCCCGCAAACACTAATTAATCCTAGACTTCACTGCATTCATCAGAACTGAAACCCTTAACTACATCAAACACTAATCCTACACTAGTTTATCAATCCTTCAAATAATGGAAGTTTATTTAATGGAAAGACCTAAGCTACCATTCAACCTTCAACCTGGAAACTACTGTTAGGAAAAATACTAAGAGTGGGGGGGGGGTGAATCAGTATTTTAAAAACTCACAATAATAATTTTCTTTTCTGAAATATGTATGCGACTTTACAGAACTTAACTTGCGTATGTACGCGACTGTTGTAAAAGAAACTAGCATATGCTTATTAAACTTGTAAAACAACTAATTCTTTATTTGTCAAACTTAAACCAGAATGTAAGACATTTATCAGGTATTTGATAAGTAGTACGTAGGTGCAATAAGAATAGAATAAAGTATTGCACATAAGCAACACACATGAACACTGGGATTTAAGGTGGAAACCTAATGTGGGAGAAAACCACTGCTGCTGTTGTCTCAGTCTTCAAACTTATTAATATAAAAAACTTCTTACATTGTTGTATTGGTGCAGACTCATTCCAGTACACAGGCACCCACCTACTAAAGGCTACCACCTTCACTCATTCTCCAACTCCTACTGAAAGGGAGCTCCAACCCCCTGTTCTGATTACCAGCTATTACTGGCATGAAGCTTCAAATTCCTCATTGAAGGCTCAATCCCTCACCAACATCCGTGGACCACGTTTCACAAATTTTCACATTGGATCCACCTGCTTTAATACATCACAACTTGTAGATCAATTGAAGCAAACACCAACTTAATTCAAATAGAACAATGAGATCACTGTAACGAGAACGCAAAACTTAACTCAAAATACTACATCAACAAATAGAATCAATTACAACCCTCATCATTCATATGCCAACATGTATACGCTACTTCACTTAAGGAAACCCACGTGTATATGCACTTTTCTATAGAACAACCTGCATACATATCTCAATATACTAAAAACTTGTAATTCTGAATTAGACACAGAGTTGACTAGAGTTATTCTGAAATACTTTGTTAGCTTACAGAACCCTCATACAGTTAGCAACATCAATAATCTTTTCAACCAATCAACATGTAACCAAATTCAACTTCATCATTGAATCAATTCTACTTCAGACATTATCACTCAACCTAGAACAACATGAGGACATCATTGACACACAATAGAGATACAACAACACTGATTATGTTGATCAGTCATCTATGAACATAAGACCTTCCTTTATGTGTATACATGGCTTAACTGAGACCAACCTATGTACATATCTACAAACTTTGAGCTAAAATTATGCAGCTCTTCAGAACTTCAGAAAGACCCAGATCATAATATTAAGAGATGCAAACATGTGTTAATACTTAGATCTAGTCAATCCATGAGCATGTCATACAATAGAAAGTCATTTCAGGTCTCATGATCTTGATCCATCATTGTATTCATCGGTCCATAATTATTTCAGGTCTATGTGTCAACTATGGCCCTTACAATGCAAATATACTTGAGATTGAAGTATTCATAGAAAACCCTTTCACATGCACACTTAGCACTTTGATATTCACCTCCTTATATAGTTAGAGCCCTAGCAAAAACCATGAGTAAAAAATACACTAGTGCCCGTGGTAATCTTGGATGGGATCAAGTAACCATTACTGTGCTCAATATTGTGGGCTAATACCATGGTAAGGACCCTTGGTATTCTTAAATTAGTTGGCCAACATGTACACAACTTTGCTTCTTTGTACATGAGTGTATACGCGACTTGGCCTTGACGAAATTGTGTATAATTGTTGGGCATGGAATCCCCCAAAGGCATGTTTTGGGGCTTAAAGCCCAAGTTTTGACCAAGTCTTTTGTAAAAGCTTCGCGAATTATGGGCGCAGAGTGAAAAGTCATAATAGAGTCACAGGGTTGTTCGCCCTTGTTTTTGTAAAGTAATGTTGGCTTAATATACCTACCCATGGAAAACGGACCATGGGATTGTATAAATAGAGAGAGGCTCTAAGTGTAGAAGATAGCATAACATAACAAATAGAATGGAAGCATGATGAGTATAAGAGATTGAGTCGAAGTGTAAAGTGTGTCTTTGGGTCGTAGAGTAGGAGAAGACTATGCAACTGAGTGCGCAGAGGCCTAGTAGTCCGCAACTGAGTGTGCAGGGCAAATCGAGTCTGTAACCGTTGGAAGAATCAATAAAGAGAAGTTTACCATATTTCTGTGTATCTTTTCTTGTTTTAAATGTATGATTGGGTATAAATTACAAGTGTATTGTTTATTTGCTGCGTGAACTCATATGAATGTGTTATATAAATAAATATAATGTATGATATCTATTTACGCAAAGATAATTGCCTAGGCATAGGAATATAACAAGATCTTAGGTTCGACTTAAGGGAATAGTGTAGAGCACTGCTCCAGTAGTGCGGAAGCCCCACAGCCCCTGGTTAGGGCTGCGTGAAGGCAAGTAGATTAGGGTGCGAAGACCAGGGAAGTGTGCGAAGCAACCTGTGCGAAGGGACTAACAGCTGGACCAACTCAACCTCTAATACATCTCAAGGGTGCAGAAACCTGGTTCCAGCACCACCCCATACTACTTCAGGTGAGACCTCAGTCCACGCTCCACGGAATTTTGTTGAAAGGGCCAATAGTATAGGGATTTGTTTGTCTAATTAACTTCGAACCTAGGTTAGGTCCCAACAAGCCAACAAATGGTTCCATTGCTAGGACCATGATCTGCATAGAGATGTCTGATGTCGTATCACTAGAATTAGACAAAAAAAGGAATTGAAGAATGGTTGGACAGAAAGATTCACGAGTTCGCGGTGAAGGAAAACAAGAATCCGTGACTATCAAAGGAAGAGTGGTTAGACTGCTACTTATATACAAAGATCCACAAAATTTTCTTTGCATCTTTCACCACTGAGCTATATGAGTGGATCGTGAAGCTAACAGACAACAAAGGAAGGTGTAAGCTCGACAGACCTATTATGTGGACTCTAGAATTGGTGCGTAGATTGGAAGCATCGAAGGATAAAATTGCGTGTGTTGTTGATCACTAGCTTGATCAAATCATAGGAGGATTCATCATCGAGTTCACGATAGATACTTCAGTAAGCTATACCGAGGCAGAATGATGCTTCCTCAAAGGGCCGTGAGGTAAGTACGTTAAATCTTTGAACACTTGGATTAAAATGCTACTGTGTGAAAAACGGGTTATGTGAATAAATTGATGTTTGGGGCTATGCAAAGTGGGATAATCTACAGAAACGAAGAACTAGAAACCAACCCCTTGATTTCACCTCCGTGAGGGGGTGAAGAAGAGCTCGCGAAGGTCTCACAAAAAAGTGCGGTCAACTTGATAAGACAAAGAATTCCGTGCATACCACCCCCACCCACACCACTGCCAGTTTCACCATCGTCACACCCATGTTTTCCCATACCTCCTCCGCCACCACCGCGAAGAATTATGGCAAGCACGATAAAGTTGCCAGTGTTCAAAGGAGTAGGGAATGAAGATCCAGACCAGTTTTGGTTCATGATAAAATCTGTATGGGAAGTTTAAGGAGTCATGGATGACAACATAAAGAAGGAAACATTGGTTAGTGCTCTGTAGGATTGCACGCTGACCTGGTACATCAAACATTCCAATGATAATCCGAATGCAGCGATCACAGATATCCAAGATGTGCTAAACAAAGAATTTATCATGCCAAAGTCAGAGGCGCAGTCGATCATTAGGTTTAAGGAAATCACAATACTGCCAGGCAAGACCCCTTGGGAGATGGATTAGAGACTGAAGTGCACAATTCATGAAGCTAACATGACATTGAAAGATGGACAACACCAAGAATGGGTTGTAGCATCGTTAACTCAGGTCGAGGCCTTGGAGGTTGCAATGAGACTGCACGAAACCTCGATACAGGATCCCAACCTGGGAGTTCAACAATTTCACGCGTAGTTGAAAAACTTGTGCCTTGAGTTGCAGAGTTTGAGACAAGACAGGATAGCTCACTTAGAAGTGCGCGATTAGGTATGGTGCATAAAGTGCAAGGGTCAGGGACATGAGAAAGACCACCTTCCGATGCTTGTGAATTACCTCGCGGGAGGAGGACCAATGCCATGAGACTAGAGGCACAAGCAGGACCGAGCGCAACACTTGCATTATGGTGTGCGATTTATCAGATAGGAGGAAGGAAAGCTACAGATAACTGCCATTTATTGTAGAAGTATACGCAGAATTCATAGTAGTTGTTATGTAATTTCTATAGATCAGTAGGCCATGATGAGCGCACCTATAGAAGTTATGAGCTAATGATGGATCAGACTCCTACCTACCGATTTTAGGCCGAAATATGGCCCCTTGATCAGAACGCAGGAATGGTGCGTACTGGATTCCAGGGGCATGGATGAGGCCGAGGTGGAGGAGGACGAGGAAGAGGTCATGGACAACTAATATGTTACAATTGCGGAGGGCCAGGGAATTATGCCCATGATTGTACGAATCCAATGTGACCATCATGCTTGTATTTTACGTTGTTTGATCATTAGACGGAGGATTGTCCCACACTGATAGCAAGGCTACATGATAAAGGAGCACTCTAACCGCCCACGACTCAGAACCTGTCAATGATGAGGCCTCATTTGTGCGAAGAAGACCCTAATGTAAATATCATGCTCCAAAGTGGAATTATGATAAGGGATGACAAAGGCAAGCAACCTGAAGAAAATACTTGGGTTCGAAAGGCTCCAATGAAGGAAATAGAGTTTGATTTGGAGTGTGCTAAGGAAACCTTCATGGAAGCCAAGAAGAGCTTCACTGATGCCTCCACTTCAGGAATTAAAGATAGACTGGAGCCGGAAATGGACCCATCGATGCTCACCATGTTCCTGGAAACATGCATGAAGCTACTGCGCAACATCAAGGCTATAAAGGGGCTGCAGGACCTCATAAATGGATGCGCTGAGACTGTGCAAGGAGAACCATGCGTAGTATGGAAGCTCGGAAAGCACACAACGCGAACAGGAAGGGAGATGAGATTGACTGCACAAATTGGAGAATATGAGATGGACCAAGTGATTTTGGATCTAGGATCGGACGTGAACGTCTTACTGAAGAAAACATGGGAGCACATGGGAATTCCTACACTGCAATGGTTTCCTATCCAACTACGAATGGCGAACCAACAAAAGAGCCTACATATGGGGAGCTTACAAGGAATCATAGTAGATATTGAAGGAGCAAGCACGCTAGAAGATTTCGAAGTGATAGAGATTGTTGATGACAACAATCCCTACCCCACGTTATTAGGAATAGATTTGGCACTGACATGAATGGGGTGATAAATATGAAGAAGCGCAAGATTATTTTTGAGAAAAAGACTCTGTGCGTAGTTGTACCTTTGGACCCTACAGAAGGATCGTGCTATACGGAGCCGGTGCACGACTATGACAGCGATGATGACTTGGACTGCATCTACAAGATAACCACGCAAGAAAAAAGCTGGGTGAATCTAACCGCAGATGGATGAATCTCATGGGAGCGCGAAAGCTCTTGCACATCAGATTCAAATGAGGAAACACAATGATGGAAGAACCGGTTACATGAGGTAATCACACTGAACTGTAACATGATGACGAGATCTTTGTGCTGCATATCGACAGAGGTGAGGGATCTACCTATGTATGATGGGTTAAGTGAGGTGGATGACTTCCTGAGCAGATTTGAAAGAGAAGTGCTAGAACAGCAACGTTTCGAAGCTTTGAAGTGGGTACTGCGCGCTACGCCTGCGAGGTGGTGGGGTATGCACCAAAGAAGTTTTGAGGACTGGTGCGAATGCAAAAGGATGATGCGCATGTGGTTTGGGAAGCCTCAGATGCGATTGACGGACAAGATTTCCGGATGAAATAGTCCAGGCAGGCACCTATCCCGATGGATGCAGGCATATGGTGTGGAACCTGCGTGGAAGCACACAGTCTTCACGTTTGGAGATATGGTCAGTAAGCAAGTGCGGGCAAGGAAATGGCGTGAATGACCCCTCCAGTTGGAACCATAGAGTATGGAAAGATGAAGTGCATAGAAGGTTATCCATGCAGAAGCCTTTAACAAAGTATGTGAAGCACTCAACAAGGTCCACAATGCAAAGCAGACTGATTAGGACTTGCATGTACCAGTGGTTCTATGGGCTTATAGGACCGCATGCAAAACCTGACTACGCAGGCACCGCTGAGGCTAGAGTATGAAGCAAATGTTGTAAGCCCCATAGAACACGAAAAGCTAGTCCACATATAGCGGCACCAATATATACGACGGTTTGCGGAACCTTGGAAGAAGAAATCCGATAGGGAAATTTTAGGCTCCAAGAACTTGACAAAGAAAGGGTGCAATTAAGGAAGAAAAGCGCTTTGGTAGAAGTGGAAGTCAAGAAGCTGGAGGATGAGATAAAGGAAGATTTTCTCGATAAGAAGACTAGGGTGATAAGATAGGGTGCGCATGATCATGCTAACAAGTTTGAGGACTATCGTTGTGAATTGATCAATCTGATGCCTTAGCTTAGACCACACATTACTAAGCAAATAAATCAGGGTGGCGCGTTGCAGATGATAAAGTTTGCAACACCGCCAGTAATAATAAAAGGTGGGTATTTTCCAGAAAAAGTGATGGATGACTGGATGAAACCCTATATAGGTGGCGTGATCACCTGAATAGCCAAGGGAAGTATAGTCTTAGTGATCTTGGTAGTGGAAAGGAGGCGTGGGATTATAAACTACTCTACTTGGGAGCTACGCGATGTTGGAGCTGCACACAAAAGAAAAGAGTCATAGGGTTCACGACCGCGCAAGGGGGGCTGCGTTGCCATGCGAGTTAGGTAGAAAGTGACTATTGAAGTCACTATTCACGATGGGATGCTCAACTTGAGACCAAATGGAGTGGGCGTCAGGCATTTAAGACGCGATTTATGGGCAAGATTTGGGAAAATTTGCTGCCAAGGAAGCATTAACGAATCGGATTTGGGGGGAATGGTCAAATTCAAATTCAAAAGGTGCTATAAATTACAAAGGGCTGCCCAAAAAACAACACTTGGTCATTTGCAAATTGAGAAGTTGTATACCCCACGTACCCTGAGAAGAGCCCTGTTTGACCTGTGCAGAGTGTTGATTGAGCTTCTGAGTACGTGAGCGATAGATTTCTAGTCGGAAAAGATGGTAGCGTCTGAGAAGTTATGTATATCACAGAGATGACCTCCGAAGAGGCCGCGCAAGCCTTGACTTTAGGGGATGCCCCTAAAGGCGCCGAGATTGTGGTAGAAATCCTGAAATCACCGCGCATGCCAAGACCAAAGAAAGACAAACAGGCGATGGTTCCCATACGTGTGTCCTTGCGAAACCTGCTATGCACTAGGCTGATGATGGAGGAGAAGGGGAAAGCCGCTAACATAGAAATCGAGGAGGAGGAGGAAGAATTGGAGGACCTGATCATTGAAGAAGACAAGGATGAAGGCATGGAGGAGGAAACTGAGCCTGCGCACCCTCCAAGAAAGCTGCTCGCCTATATCCCCCATGGAAGGGAAGGCTAAAGTGCCCAAGGATCTTAATGAGAGAAAGAGCTCTCTCCATACCCTGATCCTCCTAGACAACATCATTTTTGAGGGCACGCACTTGGGACAGGTGCCTAGCTTAAAGTTTGAAGATTGGGACCTTGCTGATTATGAGAAGTTCCCTCACTTAGAGACTGTATAGCTCATGAAGCCTAAGCAAAACACCACAGCGGGGGTTACTAAATTAGAGCCACGAAAGTGGTTGCACAGAGTAGAAAAGGTAGGGCTACTAAACCTGCTTTGAGTGCTACATTTCCACTGCGACCCAATAACAACTTTCGTCATCAGGCTGCCGCTCTGCCTGGTGCATGGTGGGTGTTTATGGCTGGAGGAGCCCATCCCCATCACGGAACATTTGATTCACTGCATCACTCGGCTACCATGCAAAGGAGAAGACCCTACAGATATCTCGGAGGGGAAAAACAGTGACCTGGCCATCTCAGAGGCCATGAAGAAGAATTATAAATTGGAAAAGAAGAAGAGGGGCTACGCCATATCCAGCATCAATGACAAAGCAGTAAGAGTGGCGACCCAAATACTAGCAGGTAAAGTTATACGCAAGTGCCACGCAGACAAAGTACCCATGCCGGTGGTAGCATTTACTGAGCAATGCACAGAGGGGGTCCAGTTTAATTGGTCCGAGTTCCTCTGCAAGGAATTCTTGGAGAATTTCTGCGAAGCTTAGGAACAAGGTAAAATGTTCGATTATGCATGGCTTCTGCTATCCATAGTTCTCATGGTAGGGGAATTGCCGGAGGACAGTCAATTCCCCACAATTGATAGGGATCTGCTAGAGGCCATGAAGTACACTTCGCTTTGGGCCATAAAGGATGCAAACAGGATCCATGACAGTAAGATATTCTGGGTGTTCATGGAGATGAACCTCAGAATGGGGATCAACTACAAGCCACAGTTATCACCCACTATCTATAATAGCCTGCAAATTTTTGCAGAGTTTAAGGCAGACCTCCACAACATATACATTAGAGCACGCAAGGACCCAACTAAGCAATGGAGAGAGCTACCCTTTGTAGCCACAGATGATGTAATCTTTAATGTACTAGAGACATGGCCGCTGGAGTGGCGCGCTCCAGACATCGCGGCGATAGAGAAGTCTGTGGCACAAAGGAAGAAAGAGGAGGCCAAACTGCGCATGGCACAGTTGGCAGAGAAGAGAAGGAAGGAGGCAGCAGTAGCAGAAGTGCAGGAGGCATGGGACACTGCACAGACAACAGCTGAATAGAAAAAGGCCGCAGTAGCAGCAACAACACAGTAGGTAGCCACGAAGGTGTGCGAGGGCCAAAATTTGCCTTTGCATGGGCAGGAAGCAGAGGAAGAGGAGGGAGGAACGGACCCACATACCGCATCAACACAGTTGAAACGCGAGCACCCGACTAAGTAGACAGGGCCGCGCAAGAAGGTCAAATCATCGAAGTTGTCTATTGACCCGATCACCCTTACTGAGGGTGATCTGAAAATGCACGATGTCACCTCCTAGGCCCTCCAAAATTTTATGCAAGAGAACCAGATTGTGTTGGTGTCCCTCAAAGTGCAGCTGCAAGAGTTGCAGGTGCACACTCCTTAGGTTGGTACCCTTTCGACTAGCCTCGTATTTGGGACAACTGTGACAGAGCAGATGTTACGCGCTCGGGTGAAAAATACCATAGTGCTTCCGGAAGGGGCATTGGTGACAACGAATGAGGCCGATAGGCCTATGATTAGCACACTAAAGGGTATTGAATCAACATGGATGCACTCCCGCGAGAGACATTATACATTCTGTAGGATGGGATTACTGCAGAACTACGAGCTAGGGAGAGCCGCGCGCTGCAAGTACTAAGCGAGTAGAATATCAACATGGAACAATTGATCTTACAGCGCGATGAAGTGGTTTCACAGAATTGGAAGCTGGTACAGGTACTGAACAAAGCTTGTTAAAGCATCCCTGAGCTGGCCATCCCAGCAGACACACCAGTAGAGGTGCGCATCCACAGGCTAGCAGCAGGGGTGCACGAGGCGCGGGAGGAAATGACAAAGGTTCAGTTGGATCTAAACCTTTAGATCATAGAGCTACAATTGAAGGTGCAATCATCCACCCCTCTAGAAGTAAGAGAACAACGTGCCAACGCTATTACAGAGGGACTAGATGAGATCGACAGTGTAGTGAGAGACTACACCAGAATGTTGGAGGAGTCCTTTGAGGTCCTCACGAATCTACGGAGGGCCCCAACATCCAATGCTTAGAGACAGAGGTGTGATAACTCCAGCAACAGTATGACATCATGAAAGGAACTGTACAGATGGTGGCCCTCACTCAGAGGCTTGTGCGGATGCAATAATCCAAAGCATTGAACAAAGAGGTGAACATGGATGACACAAAGAAGTAGTCCTTAAGGCGCGCGTTCAAAATTGGATTGATGAGGCCTTCACCATCACAAAAAAAAATTGAAGGTAAGCTCACACAAATGTAGGGGACACAAGCATAGATGTAGGAAAGTAGTTCTGACACCACGGTCTTGGAATAATGCGTCCAGGAGATCCAGTAGGTAGCCGCTCATTGCACTGCTGACCTCGCAACGGTTCAGAAAGAATTGGAGGGATTCCACGCGGAGATCTCCGTGCCAACAAAGTGACTCGAGGGTGAGTCACGATGTTTGTGTTGGGGGCCTGTTGGGCATGTAATCCCCCCAAAGTCATGTTTTGGGGTTTAAAGCCCAAGTTTTGACCAAGTCTTTTGTAAAAGTTCCATGAATTATGGACACAGAGCGCAAAGTCATAATAAATTCACAGGGTTGTCCTCCATCATTTTTGTAAAGTAATGTTGGCTTGATAGACCTACCCATGGTCCACAGACCATGGGATTGTATAAATAGAGTGAGGCTCTAAGTGTAGAAGATAGAATGACATAACAAATAGAATGGAAGCATGATGAGTCTAAGAGATTGAGTTGAAGTGTAAATTGTGTCTTTGGGTTGTAGAGTAGGAGAAGGCTTTGTAGCTGAGTGTGCAAAGGCCTAGTAGTCCGTAGTTGAGTGTACGGACCCCTGCAGTTGAGTGCGCAAGGCAGCCCTTGGAACAATCAATAAGGAGAATTTTACCATATTTCTCTATATATTTTCCCATTTTAAATGTATGATTGGGTATAAATTACAAGTGTACTATTTATTTGCTGTGCGAACTCATATGAATGTGTTATATAAATAAATATGACGTAAGACATCTATTTATGTGAAGATAATTGCCTAGGCCTAGGAAGATAAGTAAGATCTTAGGTGCGACTTAAGGGAATAGCGCAGAGCGCTGCTCCAATAGCGTGGAAGCCCCACAACCCCTGGTTAGGGCTGCAAAAAGGCAAGTAGATCAACGTGTGAAGACCAGGGAATTGCGTGAAGCAACCTGCATGAAGGGACTAACAGTTGGACTAGTTCAACCTCTTAGACATCTCAAGGGTGCAGAAACCTGGTTCCAACACCCCCCCATACTACTTCGGGTGAGACCTCAGTCCGCACTCTGTGGAGTATTTCTGAAAGGGCCAGTAGTATAGGGATTTGTTTGGATAATTAACTCCGAACCTGGGTCAGGCCCCAACAAGCCAACTATAGCTCTTCAAATATTCGCCTTTATCAAACTTTTGATTATGATCTGTAAACCTCTGTCCCATCATTCTATTATTCTGTTCCATCACTCTGTCACCTTTGAACTGACCTGTGGATTCATCTAGTTACCATATACTTGTTTTGTTACAAGTGAGTTGCCATCAAGGACAACACATGCATCATAATGCCATTAATCTCCCCCTTTGGACTTAATGGAAATCATGTTGGTGTTGATCACCTCAACATGTAGAAACCTATTAGATACATCAAAAACTATTATTAAAACACCAAGATACTCTCCCCCTTTGACATCAAGGGCAAAGGGTGGACCAAATCTCCCTTTTGGATCTGATTTGCACTATACTGTCCATGCTCCCCCTGAGCACATGCTGAATCTTCAGAAATATTTTCAAACGGAGAACATGACTCTATAACTCAACTACTTCCTATCAGCAAGGACTCATACTTACATCAATCACCCAACCATGTGGGGATACATATTTTACTCAACCACCCAACCAAGTGGGATTACATTTTTGACATTACCACCCAACCAAGTGGGATTACATATTTGACATGAACTCAAAAGTCCATACATGACTGAATATGAAAATTATTACATCATATGTATCCACATGACCTTTACATCAAATGACATATATGACATTAATAACTGAGACCAAAATATCTTAATAATAGCATAATTCAACAACCATAATGCCAACAATGCATTATATTTTGCAAGGCTAATGCTCCCCCTGAACCTGTGCTACCTGTTCATTGTCAACAACTCATTCATCAAAGCATCTTCATCAATTAGATAAATATCAATGAGAAAAACATAAATCAATACCATATCAAAAAACTGTACCCATCAACACCAGACCAAGAAAAATCAAATCATAGCCATCAGTAGCATGTTAGAGGTTGATCTTGAGTATGTCCCACTGTTTTTCTATCAGAGAAAAACATACATGACTGTCTGCAAAGAAACTCGTGTATATACGCGACTATACTTCATGAAACCCGCGTACAGAAAGAAACCTTATGAATTTTCACCTGTAGACTAAGCATACTAGATTAACATCAAAATGAGGCAGAGACAAATCCCAATTTCTATATAAGATATTCAAATGATTCTCTGGGAAGAGGTTTAATAAACATATCAACAACTTGGTCTTTGGAGGAAACATACTCCAAAGAAGGCGATACTTATTTGGAATATGCCTGATCTTGGAGTGCATAACAGGATTTTTCAAAATATTAATAGCACTTGTATTATCACATAGGATGAATATGGGTGGAGAACATTTGATTTGTATACATTGTAATGTTTATATCATCTAGTGAAGTTGCATGCAACAAGATGCAACAACCACATATTTTTCTTCCACTATAGATATGGCAATGTGCTGAACCAAGATACTAATCGGGGCCCCATGTAAAATGCACCTCCACTAGTGCTTTTATGATCTTCAACATTTCCAGCCCAATCCACATCTGTGTATGCATGAAGAGTAAGATTTTCATCTTTAGGATACTATAGACCAAAGTCTTGGGTTCCTTGGAGATATTTGAATATTCTCTTTACTGCCTGAAGATGTGATTCCTTTGGATTGGCTTGGAAACGTCCAACAATCCCAACTGCATGCATGATATCTGGTCTGGTACCTGTTAGATAAATCATACTTCCAATCATATACCTCTACTCTGGTTGGTTTATTGCGAGAGAATCATCATTAGAATTGAGGCTACATCCTATCATCATGGGAGTACATATAGGTTTGAAATCTTTCGTCCCATACTTCTTTAGAATCTGCTTGAGATGTTTCGTTTGTGAGAGGAAGATGCCATCTTTTGCTTGTTGCACTTGTAGAATAATAAAATATGTTAGTTCCCCAAGTAAAGACATTTCAAATTTGTGCTGCATAACAAAAGAAAAGTTTTGACTCATAGATTTTTCATTACTACCAAAAATGATATCATCAACATAAACAAAAATAATTAGTAGTTTATCATCCTCAATTTTTGTGTACAAGTTGTTGTTCACGGATCCTTTTGTGAAACCTTGTTGTTGAAGATATTTGTTAAGACGATAATACCATGCCCGCGGAGCTTGTTTTAGCCCATATAAAGCCTTTTTGAGTTTGCATACAAGGTTTTCATCATTCTCCAAAATGAATCCTTATGGTTGTTTAATATATACTTCTTTTTCTAGATCTGCATTAAGGAAAGAAGCTTTTACATCCATTTGATAAACTTTGAAATGTAGAAAACTTGAAAATGTAAGAAACATTATTATAACTTCAAGTCTGTCTACTGGTGCAAATGTTTCTTCAAAGTCTATACCTTCTTGTTGAGCATAACCTTTACAAACAAGTCTAGCTTTTTTCCTAATGACCTCTCCATTTTCATTCAACTTATTTTTGAATATCCATTTTGTCCCAATAACATTTTTATCATGAGGCCTTGGAACCAATTCCCAAGTATCATTCTTTTCAATTTGATCAAGTTCTTCATTCATGGCCTTAACCCAACATTCATCTTTACTAGCTTGATTTACATTTTGTGGTTCAATGGTGGATAATAAAGCTAGATAACTAGGAGATCCTACAAGGGTTCTTCTTGTTTGTACCCCAAATTCCTTTTCTCCTAGAATTTGAGTTTCTAGATGATTCTTTTGAACATACCTGGATGGAGCCTTTTCTTTTTCTGATGTGTCTTCTTCTGCTACTTCATTAGTTTCTTCTTCTATATCATTTCGATTTGATGTGGGAAAGCATTCATCATCATCATCATCCTCTTTTTCTAATGTTACCTTTTTGGGATCTGTGCATGATTTATCAATCACAACATCAATGCATTCAAGAATTTTCCAAAGTCCCTTATTGTAACATTTATATCCTTTGCTTCTAGATGAGTAACCAAGAAGTATTCCTTCATCTTCTCTAGCTTCAATCTTACCAAGTTTTTCATAATTATTTTTGATGAAACACTTGCTTCCAAAAACTCTAAAATTCTTTACATTGGGAGGATTACGATACCAAAGTTCATATGGAGTTTTATCACTATTCACACAAACATGAGCCTTGTTGAGAATATATACTGTGGTATGTTCAGCTTCACCCTAGAAGGTGTGAGGAGTTCTAGAATCATCAAGCATAGCATGAGCCATTTGTTGAACAGTTCTATTCATTATTTCTCCCACACCATTTTGTTCAGGAGTTCTAGCTACAAAAAAATGTCTTTTTATGCCATGTTGTTCACAGAAATCAAAGAATTCATCTGATATGTATTCTCCTCCTTGGTTAGATCTAAGAAATTTGACTTTTAGATTTCAACTAATGCTTCATCTTTGTGTTTCAATAAACCAATCTAGCACATTCTAGAAAAGTCATCAATGAATAAGATATAGTATTATTCTCCACGAGGTGACTTTTTCCTTACTAGTCCACACAAATCAGTATGTATAAGTTCAAGAGGCTTACTTGTTGATCCTTCTTTGGCAATGAATTAAACTCTAGTTTTCTTACTGAATTGACATGACATACATATGGTACTTTCTGGTAGGGTGATGTTGGGCAGATCAAGAACAACATTGAGCCTACTTGATTTTCTTATTTGAGAGAAGCTTATATGTCCCAACCTTCTGTGCCATAACTAGTTTTCCTCTACCTTTCCTACGTAACATTGTTCTTGGCCACCTTTCAATGTATACATATTGCTCGGGGTTATTGTCCTTTTATTATGGTCTTTCCCGTGTCAAGTTCACGAACCACACATTTTTTTTATTATCAGAATACCACCTCATTTCCTTGGTCACACATTTGGCTAACACTCAACAAGTTATGATTTAATCCATCAACATACATAACATTACCAACTTTAACCTTTTCTTTTAGAAAAACATAACCTTTGCCCTTAATGACAGCAAGTGAGTCATTTCCAAAAGTGACATTCTTTTCTTTCTCTAAAGCATTGTATGAAACACGTTTATCTTTATCACTTGTCATGTGTTTTGAGAAATTGCTATGAAGGTATCATTGATTTTCTTATCCTTCTGCAAACAATGCTATGGCACAACTTTCAAACTGTAACTCCTTCCTTTTGCATACCTTAGAATTTATTGATATTTTCTCTTTCTGAGATGTTGGCTGTAATTTTCTCCTGGATTCAGATTATTCATTTCCAAAGTTATTGCAAAATGAGAATTAAATTTCATATTTAAGAGGTGAGAAGTTATTATAAGTGTTCGTCTTGACTCTTGTCTCATTCCTTTATTTTCTTGCTTCTCTAGTCATGATGGTTTTGTATGCAACACATTGAGCAACATTATGACCAAAATTATGACATGAGAAACATTGTCCATTAAAGAAGAAATTTCTGTGATCTTAGAATATTTTGGTGTTTTTTACCTTTTGATTGGTTCTTCTGTTGTTGTTCATCCTTAGATTAGAGTGAACATGATTTACCAGTTGAATGCCTTTATTCTTTTGCTGAGGACTGAAGCTTTGCTGATTGGTTTTTGTTGCATTTAGATAGCTTCCGGTGGTGGCTGAATATTTTTCTGTTTGAGATGTTTCTCTAGTGTATCCAAGACCTGTATTCATAAGAGGAGAGTGTTGTGGCTTGATAATTTCATCTAAGGTTTTAGATCCTTTAGCAAATATAAGATTCAAACTTTTTATTTTTTCAAGTTCCTTTCGTAGACTTACTACTTCACATTCTAACTTCTCATTATGATTTTCCTTTTCTACTAGTTGATGCTTCAATGTATATATGGCTACTTTGTTTTCTTCCAAGC
The DNA here is from genome assembly GCA_031772625.1 of Pinus tabuliformis. Lineage (NCBI taxonomy): Eukaryota > Viridiplantae > Streptophyta > Pinopsida > Pinales > Pinaceae > Pinus > Pinus tabuliformis. The sequence goes on along the minus strand of CM062817.1, from coordinate 1,092,032,369 downwards.
AAATTTTGAGTTGAGTAATTTCTTCAAAGAAATATTTTTCCTCTAAAGAATCCACAAATTTATCATTAGACTCATCAGTATTTTTCTCAAAATCCATGAGAAATTTAAGATCTTGATCAGATTCTCCTTCTTCACTATTTGACAAGCCATCACTATATTCATGAGTATAAAAAATTCTTCTATTGTCAAACCGTCTCCTATTACCTTTTGCAGTATCCTTCCCTTTGTTATGGTTGTCTTTATGAGGACATTTAGCATCATAATGACCAACCCTACCACAAGAAAAAAATTTGAAGGGAAGCTTACCTCTGAACCTTCCGGTGCCTAGTTGGAGTTCCTTTACAAAGTTCAACTCATCTTCTTTTGATATATATCCTGATTCCTTGTGTTATTCCTTTTATTTTCCTTTTGCAGATGCTTTCCATGCACCTTCTCTGACTTCTGAGGGACCTCCTTTCCTCATTTAAAAAACAATTAGGATCCCTTGAAGTTGAACAATAGTACGAGTATGCAGATCCTGCTTCTCTTCAATGGCAAACACTTTTGAATCAAATTTAGGAGTTAGATATCTTAAGATTTTCTCTACTAAAGTGGTATCCTTTATTTCTTCACCCAGATTTTTCATGCGATTTATAATCTCATCTATACATAGAAAGAAACTAGAAATACTTTCGTCATTATGCATTATGAGAGTTTCATATTGAATTCTGAGAGTTTGTATTTTAACACTTTTTATCTTGGTATCACCTTCATAGATTTGAATGATTTTGTCCCATATTTATTTTGCTGTATTTAATTGCATAACTTTGACAAATTTTGATTATGTCAGACTTCCCAATAATGCATTGATAACTTTGGCATTGGTTTCATCCTTCTTCTTTTATGCTGCATCTGTGGGAATTGCAACTCGATATTGGTAACCTCTTTCCACAATTTCCCAAACATCTTCTCCAAGCAACTGAAGATAAGATCTAGTTCTTGTATTCCAATATATTGAATTATTTCCATTGAAGAGTGGTGGTCTGATAGATGTTGTTCCGTCTTGATTTCTCATCTTGGGAGATCTTCCTTCAAGTGATAAAGCTTCTTTTGGAGAACCTGGCTTTCATTCCAATTGTTGGGAAAAATACTAAGAGGGGGGTGAATTAGTATTTTAAAAACTCACAATGATACTTTCCTTTTCTGAAATATGTACGCAAATTTACTGAACCCACCTCGCATATGTACGCGAATGTTGTAAAAGAAACTAGTGTATGCTTAGTAAATGTGTAAAATAACTAATTCTTTATCTGTTAAACTTAAATCAAAATGTAAGAGATTTATTAGGCATTTGATAAGCAATAAGTAGGTGTAGTAAGAACAAAATAAAGTATCACACATAAGCAAAACACATGAACACCAAGATTTAAGGTGGAAACCCAATGTGGGAGGAAACCACTGCTGTTGTCGTCTTAGTCTTCAAACTTACCAATATCAAAAACTTCTTACATTCTTGTACTGGTGCAGACTCATGCCAATATGCAGGCACCCACCTGTTGAAGGCTACAACCTTCACTCGTTCTCCAAATCCTACTGGAAGGGAGCTCCAACCCCCTAATCTGATTACCAACTACTACTGGCAAGAAGCTTCGACTTCCTCACTAAAGGCTCAAACCCTCACCAACATCCATGAACCACGTTTCATAAATTTTCTCACTGGATCCACCTGCTTTAATACATCACAACTTGTATATCAACTAAATAAAACACCAACTTAATTCAAACAGAATAGTGAGATCACTTTAACCAAAACACATAACTGAACATAGAATACTGCATCAACACATAGAATCAACTGCAACCATGATCATTCATATGCCAACATGTATACGCTACTTCACTTAAGGATACATGCGTGTATACATGCTTTTCTGTAGAGCAACCTGCGTACAAATCTCAATTTACTAAAAACTTGTAATTCTAAATTAGACACAGAGTTGACCAGAGTTATTTTGAAATATTTTGTTAGCTTATAGAACCCTCATATAGTTAGCAACATCACTAATATTTTTAACCAATCAACATGTAACCAAGTTCAACTTCATCACTCAATCAGTTATACTTGAGACATTATAACTCAACCCATATCAACATGAGGACATCATTGATAGACAGAAGAGATAAAACAACACTGATCATGTTGATTATTCATTTATGAACATAAACCCTTCCTTTATGTATGCAACTTTGAGGTATATGCGACTTAACCGAGACCAACCTGTGTATAGATCTGCAAATTTTGACCTAAAATTGCGTAGCTCTTTAGAACTTCAGAAAGACCCAGATCATAATATTCAGAGATAAAAACACACGTCAATACTTAGATCTAGTCAATCCATGAGCAAATCATACAATGGAAAGTCATTTCAGGTCTCATGATCCTAATCCATCATTGTATTCATCGGTGCATAATTATTTCAGATCTATGTGTCAACTATGGCCCTTACAATGCAAATATACTTCAGATTCAAGTATTCATCAAAAAACCTTTCACATGCACACTTGGCATTTTGATATTTACCTCTTTATATAGTTAGATCCTTAGCCAAAACCATGAGTCAAAACTACACTAGTGTTGGTGGTAATCTTGGACGGGATCAAGTAACCGTTACCATGCGCAATATTGTGGGCTAATAACATGCTAAGGATCCTTGGTATTCTTAAATTAGTGCGGCAGAATGTACACAACTTTTCTTCTTTGTTCTTGCATGTATACACAACTTCGCCTTGATGAACTCGCATATAGATCTTCAAATATTCACCTTTATCAAACTTCTGATTATGATCTGCAAACCTTTATCCCATCATTTTGTTATTCTATTCCATCACTCTATCACCTCTCAACTGACCTAAGGATTCATCTAGTTACCATATACTTGTTCTGTTCAAGTGAGTTTCCATCAAGGAAAACACATGCATCATAATGTGAACAACTACTTCCTACACTTTCGAGGTACATAAACCAGAAATATTCCTCAAACCAAAATAAATCTCACTCTCTAAATGTAATTAAAGATAACAAAAATAATTAGATTTATCTTCAAACTTCATCAAATGAATTATCTATCGAATCAACTGGTGTATGCAGCCCACTCAACCAAAAAGAAACTACTGTGCATTCAAAGAAAATATTCCCCTGTCACTCTATTTGCATTTCAACTCATTCCACAATAAAAATATTATCTTCAACTCACTATCAATATAACAAAGTTTATAATGGTTTTTCACATGCAAATAGATGAATAAAATCAAAATGAAAATTATGGAAACAGAACATCAAACCATCACCTTGCAACACCAAATAGAGATTTGCAAACAATGAATCTCTATACTTTGTTTTAACACAGTATGCTTGCACTCAATAGGTTGTCTGAACTAGTGCAATTCCTACAGTGCACATACCAGAGGCAGGACTTTACTTAGATCAAATGCATGGATGGTGTAAGTAATGAAAGAATGGATAAACATCATAGTTCGAGCAATCCAACTATCAGATTCAAAGCCTTACACAGAATCAACCTCAAATATCCTTGAAATCTCGGTTATCAAAAGAGATTAGACTCATCCAAATGATATATCATACATGCACATGACTATTAACCCAAAAATCTTAAAATCGGTGCATCAAAGATATCATAGGGATCCGAAGAGGTATATATCCCACATGATAAAGAAGGTGAGGCCTCAAGGGACCAAATCAATCATGATGTCATTAAAGTAAAACCACAATTGCACTATAAACTCTTTACTATCATGAAGTAAAACAAGAATCCAAATAATAACACAAAAAATGCAAGATAGAGAGATGATCGACTAGTTATAATGAATTTTTATCATGAAAACATCACATTTATATTTATGACAAAAAACCGAAGCAGTGCATGGATAAATCTATTATTCTATCAAAAGTATAATCCTATCAACCACACAGGTATCAAAATAAAACACACTAATAATTGAATATGAAAGATAAAACACTAAAGGGGTTGTGGAGCTGGTATGGTGAGCCCAACTAGTCCATCTCACACCCCTTTTGAGAACTTTGATCATAGGGAAAAATTAGTCATTCACACATTTTGGAACAAAAATGCAAAACCTAAGATCAAAACCTTTTATTGATCAATTTCAGTCCTTATTACATAGAGGAGAGAAAGAGTCTAGTGCCCAAAAAAGGGGCTGACCCTCCCAATTTAAACCAACAACAATGCTATAATAACATCACCATCCCCTTACACAGGGCCATGATTCAATTTATATAATTTTTTACATAAAAAATAAAGATATCGATGAGCTAACCATATGCAGGTAGAACAAATAGAAATCGTAACAATTTATCATGAATAGATCTGGTAGAGTCACAATCCCAAACAAAGGAGGATGGATATAATAATCTCCCAAGCATTTTGTAATCAAAGGAATGCATATTCGATGCAAAATTTGGTATTTTCTTGTAAATCTTGCACTACTTTTGAAATATGGAAAAATTTGTTATTTTTAACAAATTGCCTCTAAAGAACCCCGTGTATCTCTTAGACGATGGTGAATTTTTGAAAATTGTTTGAAGGGAGCCTAATTTTCCATATTTTCAAGAAAACCCATGTTTCATGATTTTAATATTCTTCTTCATCTGCACGAAAATCAAGGAGAAAGTTGGAAGTTTGAAAATTGTGTGAATTTTGGGGTTGACTTGTCAATTGGCTTCTAGAAACTCACACGTGCGACGGGGGTGCATTATAACTCATGTGGAGGTGTTAAAAAATTGTTTTGGACAAAACACATCTTCATTTTTTCCTGAGAGGTTGCCAATGTATGAAAGCCCCAAATTAGTGCAGGAATGTTGCTCTTTAGTGCAAGAACAAATCAATGAAAGATAAGTGCACCTTTGATTGTCAAATAGGCTCCAAAATAGTTCCAAATACATGTTTGTACCACTAGCTAGCATTTTCCTTCGTGGAAAGCTTGAATGATGAAGTGGTCCACATATACTTGGTGCAGGATCCCTATGCAATGCAAGAACAAGACAATCTACATTAACAACATTTTAATGAACATTAGTCCTAAAAATGCATATAACGAAGGTGTTCTTAGATAAAATACAAACCAAGCATAAATATTCGCTATTGCATCAAAATAATGTAGAAGTGCAAGGTAGAAGTTCATAAGATGATAAAACAAGGGAATAAGAAAGGCATCATATGGGTAAAAAGATGCATTAAGTATAATAATTTCAAGGCATGATAGTTAAAATTTCATGTAATAAAGGATAATAAAGGAAAAATAAGACCAAGATCATGGGACACGTATTCCAAGCTGAATGGTAGGAAAAAGTCCTAGTGGGTGCCACTTTCGGTTTATTATGGCTAAGGAAATTGGCAAAGGCATTGGAAAAGGAAAAGAGGCATGAATTGGCATTTATTTTTGAAAAATAAAGGAAAATAAGAGAAAAAGGAAATGAAGGGTCACAAATTTGCATGGGAGGGAAATTGAAGGAAAATGAAGAAATTAGAGGCATCAACAACAAAAAGGCTTACGAGGAACAATTCATAGTTCTTTCCTAGTTTTAGAGCAGGTGTATCAAGGGAAAGAGAGTAAGCACTTGGATAAGAAAGCAAAGGAAGGAAGAGGACAAATAAGGAAAACAAAGGAAAAGAAAGGATGGTTGGATCACACAACTTCAATAGGAGAGTTTTGTAGATAACAGGTTACATGTGTAAATTTTCTAGCTGAGGTGTGAATGCATGGTACGTGCATTTGCGTATTTGGTTCATTTGTTGTCATTGGTAGTGGTTTTTCCTAGTATGACAGTGGTTTCAAACTTGCCTTTCCATTTCCTAGATAGCCATGGTGTGATGGGATTCTTTTCTGGTTGAGCTTTGGATTGCTAGAAGGTTTTGGAATTGAGTGAGGTGGTCTTAGGAAAATTCCCAACGGTTGCGGGTGGAGATCGTTTAATCTCTAGGAAGCCATCGACAATTTGGTGGAGATAGGAAAATTCCTCAAGGTAACGGTGAAGAAATTTCGAGGCATCCAAGCTTGTTTTGGCTTTGTGATCTATTGACCGGTTTTGGCAAGATCAAATATGCATTCGTAACCTGTAACTCACATGTTCACCATATGTTTGATGAAATGAATGTGATGGTTATGATTGGTTAAGTCAAGTTCTTGTTCAAGTTTTGTATGAATAACATTGTCATTATGTCATTTATCATTCTGATAAGTTACATGAAGTTATGGGTAGTGGTCTGGAGGCTGGCCTAGAAAGGTGGCTCAGATCTTGGGACCACACCCTCTGAACTAAAGATTTTGGGCTACAACCGCAAGGAAGGAGGCTTGTGCATGTTGTTGGAGGCCTATAAACACACTCTTTCCTTGTCATGCATGCAGTTGTGGGCCCATTTCAATGAAAAATCAATCTAACTCAGGGTTTGGTCACCTGGGATGGTTCTTTGGCCCCTAAGTATCCTATAAGCCTTGAGGGATGTCTGTAAGTTGCCAGTTGTCGGCGCCACTACCATAACTAAATCTTGGAGGTCGGTACATGTCATAGTAACACTTAATCCCATGTTTACCCTGGTAGGCTAGTGGAATTGGGTAAACATGGGAGTGGGTGGTTAGAGGGTGGTATCAAAGCATGGTGCAAATATTGGACTGGATGGGCTAAATATATATCATTTTGCATGCATAGTAGGCCAGACAGGCATTGTGGTGTTCATTATGCAATTTTTGTCATCATGATGCTACTAGTATGTTATGAGGCTAATATGTTGGATGAGATGGAGTAGGAGATGCAGATATTCAAAACAACGTTGCAACACTGGACCTTGGGGTAATAGTAGACGTCACACAAGTATGTTGGGAACGGGATCCCCAAAGGACAGTTTTGGGACTAAAAGCCCATGTTTTGGGTTGAATTTTGTAATGAAGTTGGAGCGTGAAGGTGTCATGAGTCATAAAGGGTTGTCTGCCCTTAATTTTGTAAAGTAAAGTTGGTTGTAAGATCTACCCATGGTCCACGGACCATGGGATTGTATAAAAAGAGCTAAGTAAGTAAGCTCTAAGTAGTTTAGATGAGTCATAAGTTGTAAGGAGTCTTGAGTGATAAGGAGGAAAGTCTTAGTTTTATGTCTTAGTGTAGGTAGAGGCTTTGTAGCTGAGTGCGCACAGGTTCAGGGTATAAGTCCGCAGCTGAGTGCGTGGACCCCTGCAGCTGTGTGTGCAGGGAAGATAGAGTCTATAATCATCTGAAGATATCAATAAAGAGAAATATTCTACAAATTCAATGTCTTTGTTTCCTGTTAATGCATCTTGTCATATTGTGTATAAATTTCAATTATAATGCTTATGCGATGCGCGAATGTATGTAATTATGTTGGATAATTGAACACAATTAAGGATATTTGTTTACGTGGGGCTAACTATGATTGTTTAATAAGATGAATAAGACACTTAATCTAGTTTGGGAATCTATTTTGTATTCTTCTTTAGTAGCTTGAAAGTGCCTGAATTGCAAGTCAGGGCTGCACGAAGGTCGATCGTACCCCTTCGTAGAGGTGCTGAAGGGCGGAATAAAGGGATAAACTGATAGAGCCCTAGAACTTAACGACCTGTGTGAGAGCAAGAATAGAAGGAATAAACCAACATCAAGACCATGTCAAGGTGTGGAAACTTGGTTCCAGCATCCCCCCATACTGCTTTCGGTGAGACTTCAGTCCGTGCTTCGCGGGCTAATGCTGAAAGGGATAGTAGTGTAGGGATTTGTTTGGCTAACTAACGCTGAACTTGGGTCAGGCCCCACCAAGCTAACAAATGGTTCCATTTCCGAGACCAGAACCTGCATAAGAGATGTGTGATGTCGTATCACTGGAATCCAACTAAGAAAGAGATCAGAGACTGGTTGGATAGGAAGATCCACAAATTCGTGGTGCAGGAGAACAGAAATCTGCGACTGACAAAGGAATAGTGGCTAGACAGGTACCTATATACAGAGATCCATGAGATATTTTTATGTTCCTTTCCGGTTGAGCTATATGAGTGGATCGTGAAGCTAGCGGATAGCCAAGGAAGGTGGAGACTTGACGGTCCTATTGTCTAGACCCCGGAGTTAGTACAGAGACTAGAAGCGTCTGACGACAAGATCGCTAGCGATGTCGATCATTGGCTTAATCACATCATAGGAGGATTTGTGACTGAATTCGCGGTCAACACCTTTGTCAGCTACAACGAGGTGCAGTGACACATTTTCAAAGGACCACAAGGTAAGTACTTGAAGTCTTTGAATACCTGGATTACGATGTTATTGTGTGAAAAACGAGCTACCTTGATGTTTGGAGCTAAGCGAAACGGGAAAAATCATAGGAACGAAGGAAGAAAGGGTCCTGAATATAGTCCATTAATTTCAACTCCATTGGGTGACGAAGAGAGAGTAGCACAGGCTTCTCCGCAAAGTGCTATTCAGTTAATAAGACAAGGATTCCCATGACTGTCACCTCCACCCACACCACTTCCACCCACACCACCTCCAACTTCACCACCATCGCCTAAGACTTCACCCATACCACCTCCACCTCCACCACAGTTCAGCATGGCAAGTTCAGTGAAGTTGCCTTTGTTTAAAGGCTTGGGAAATGAGGACCCAGACCAGTTCTGGTTCTTGGTGAAAGCTGTATGGGAAGCTCAAGGTGTTACAAATGATCGCTTGAAGAACGTAACACTGGTTAGTTCGCTGCAGGATCACACACTAACCTGGTACATTAAGTACTCTAATGATAACCCAAACACTGGAGTGGCAGACATCCAGACTGCGCTGAACAAGGAATTCAGTAGGCCTAATATGAGGCACAATCAATTGTGGGGTTCAAATAAATTGTGATGAAGCTAGGTGAGACACCTTGGGAATTAGATAAGAGGTTGAAGTGTCAGATCCGCGAAGCTAATATGAACTTGACATATGGACAACATTGTGAGTGGTTTGTTGCTTCACTCCTGCCACACCTAAGGGTTGCGCTATCACAACAGAAGATGATGACTCAAGCAGAGGCCTTGGAGATTGCAATGAGACTACATGAAACATCGATGCAAGATTGAAATATGGGGGTTCAGTAGATCCATGTGTAGTTAAAAAATCTGTGCCTTGAGATGCAAAGTTTGAAGCAGGATAGAACAGTTCGACCAGAGGTGGGCGAAAAGGTAAGGTGCCTAAAATGCAAGGGTCAGGGGCATGACAAAGACCATTGCACAATCTTTGAGAACTACATGGCAGGAGGAGGATCGATGGCTTTGAGGCTAGAAGCTCAAGCAGGACCAAGCAAGGGGCCTACATTGTGGTGCACTATATGTCAAGTAGTAGGAAAACATGCCACAGATAACTATCATTTGCTGCAGAAGTTTGTACAAACGCCATAGAAACTATTATGCAAATTTTGTAGGTCAGTAGGTCATGATGAGTGAAACTGTAGGAGATATGAATTGAGGATGAATAGAACACTTGCCTATAGGGTTCAGGCAGAAATGTGGCCCCCTGACCAGAGCGTAGGGGTGGCGCGAATAGGATTTCAGGGGCGTAGACGAAGCCGAGGTGGAGGAGGGCCTAGCAGAGGTCGGGGACAACTGATTTTCTACAATTGTGGAGGACCAGGACACTATGCCCGCGATTGCACTAACCCAATGCATTGATCGTGCAAATATTGAACTCTGTTTGATCATGAGATGGAGGAATTTCCTACACTGATAGCTAGGATACATGACAAAGGGGTGCTACCACCCCAGCCAAATAAGAACCTATAGATGATGAGGCCTAAGCCTCGTGAAGAGGATCCGATGTAAATATAGTGCTGTGAAGTGGAATTTCAATAAGAGATGATAAGGGGAAACAACCTAAAGACAATGCATGGGTTCGCAAAGCTCCGGTTAGGGTGGTTGACTTTGATTTGGAATGTGCACCCAAGATTTTCATGGAGGAAAAGAAGAGCTTTGCTGAGGCCTCCACCTCAGGTAGCAAGGATAAGCTTGATCAAGAAATGGACCCTTCTATGCTTATGACCTTTTTGGAAACTTGCATGAGGTTGTTACGCGACAGCAAGGCTTGTGAAGGGATTACAAGAGCTTATAAATAGATGTGTCGGAAACACTTCGGGTGAACTGTGTGTGGTACAAAAGATTGGTAGGCATAAAACAAGGATAGGATGGGAGATGAGATTGACTGTGTAGATAGGAGAGTATGAGATGAATTAGTTTATTTTGGATCTAGGGTTAGACGTGAACATCCTACCAAAGCAGACTTGGGAACAGATGGGAAGACCTACGCTGCAGTGGTCTCCGATTCAGTTAAGGATGGAAAATCAGTAGAAGATCATCCCAATGGGATGGCTGCAATGGGTGACTGTAGATATTGAAGACGCGAGCGCGCTGGCTGAATTTGAAGTAATAGAAATTGTGGATGATAACAACCCCTACCCTACACTTCTTGCCATTGATTGTGCTACTGATATGAATGGGGTAAACAACCTAAAGAAGCAAAAGATGATATTTGAGAAGAAATTTCTCTGCGTAATAGTACCCCTAGATCCTATTGAAGGATCCTGGTATAATGAACTAGTCCATGATTATGACAGTGATGACGATCTGGACTGTATCTATAAGATAACAACTTAAGACCAAGATTGGGTGAATGTAATAGCGTATGGACGAATTACTTGGGATTGCAAGAGTTCTTGCACCTAGGAATCTAATGAAGAACTAGAGCACTGATAGAATCGGTTACATGAAGTAACCACATTGAGTTGTAACATGATGACTCAGTCACTGCGCTGTGAGTCGTTAGAGGTAAGAAATTTGCCCATTTATGATGGCTTGAATGATGTAAATATATTTTTGGATGCATTTGAGAGGGAAGTACTAGAGAAGTAGCGCTTCCAAGCTTTGGACTTGGCACTGCGCACTATGCCCGCAAGGTGGTGGGGTATGCATAGGGGTAGCTTTGATGATTGGAGTGAATGTAGGAGGATGATGAGAACATGCTTTGGGAAGTTGAAGGTATGACTGATAGAAAAATATGATGGGTAGGATGATCCGCATGTGCACTTGGCCAAATGGGCTCAAGCTTATGGAGAGAAGCCCGAAGTTGAATGGGTGCACTTGTTTTGTCACACCCTAGATGTCATCCCAATGAACTAGTACTTAGAAATGGAGCTCCACCATGGTACAGGTGAATGGGATTCATAATGACATTCAGCTTTGAAGATGGGTTTGTCTGTATTGACAAGGCACTACAAGAAGTAAAAGCAATAATCTTTAGGATACTGCAGGATCCTTTGGGCCTGATTAAGCTTGATTGGGCTACTCTGCTAAGTCACGCACTGGGATGCTATAATGTAATCACTGAAGAAGAAGATGAGGATCCACGAAAGGTTAACATCCCTGAAACAAAAGGTCATCGTGAGGTTGAAGGACTACAGAATGAGAATCCTGATATAACCGTGCTGCTGAAAATGAAACAAGTAAATATTGGTATGGAGGCAGAGCCCAAATTCGCGAAGATTGGAGATTACTGGGATGACGCGACAGTGGATAAGGTCGCTGAATTGCTTCGCAAATACCAGGATTTGTTCCCTACCAAGTTTACGAATTTAAAATGGATAATTAGGGACCTGGGTGTTATGAAGATCACATTAAAGCCCGACGCAAAGCTAGTTAAGAAAAGACCTTACCATCTCAATCCGAAGTATAAGGAAAAGGTTCGCTTAGAGCTGGACAAGGTGCTCGTTGTAGGCATCATTGATCCTATGGAAGAATCTGATTGGGTAAGTCCAATGGTGATACAGGAGAGGAAGTAGAAGGATGAAATAAGGATATGTGTAGACCTTAGGAAGTTGAATGACGCTTGTGTACATGATCCTTTCTAGACTCCGTTCACTGATGAAGTGTTAGACAATGTAGGTGGCTACGAAGCATATTCCTTCACTGATGGGTTCTCTGGGTACCATCAGATCAAAATCATGCTGGACGATAGGAGAAAGACAACCTTCGCGACTAAGTGGGGGTGTTTTTAGTACACTGTAATGCATTTCAGATTGAAGAATGCGCCTACGATTTTTTTGTGCATAGTCGTTGCGGTGTTCAAGGAATTTATTTATAAGTTTCTGGAAGTATACTTTGATGATTGGACTATGTTTGGGCTGGTGAAACGGCATGTAGCAAGCTTGCGCCTGAAGCTAGATACCCACCGAAGATACCATATTGCACTCAATCTGAAGAAATGCTTGTTTTGTGTTCCTTTTGGGACCTTGCTAAGTCATATGATTTGTGGACAGGGATTGATGGTAGATCCTACAATGATTGCGGTTATACTTAACTTGGAAGCACTGAGGAGTGTGAAGCAGCTACGCACTACCCTAGGACATAATAGATATTATAGGAAGTTTATCAAAGGCTATGCCCAGATCACTGTGCTTATGGAGAAGTTGTTGAAAAAGGATGTCACATTTTGCTGGAATGAGGACTGTAAGAAAAGGTTGGATATATTGAAGGAAAATATGGTCACTGCACTGATTTTAGTCTTTCCGGATTGGAAGAAGGAGTTTCATGTACATGTCAACACGTCATGTATAGCATTGTGAGCAGTATTGATATAGGATGGTGGAGGAGACTTAGACCACCCTATAGCATTCACAAGAAGAAGGTTATCCAAGGTGGAGAAGAACTATTCCACCACAGAACGCGAAGGGTTAGCCACGGTATATGTGCTCCAGAAGTTTAGACACTATTTGATAGGAGGCCATTTTAAGATGTATACGGATCATTCTGCATTGAAATAGCTAGTCAATAAGCCTATGTTGGGGGGAAGAATCTACAGGTGGATGTTATTGTTCCAGGAGTATGATTTTGAAGTTATTGTGAAGCCTGGACGACTAAATGCGTGACCAGACCATCTATCACGTATCGAAACAGGGGAAGAGCCAACTAATTTGGAACAAGGATTGCCTGAATCATAGATATTTGTAGTGCGTGTCGCGGATGGTCATTTTGAAGATATCATACACCTCTTAATGACAGGAACTGCCTCGGAAGGATACATCGTCCAACAAAAGAAGGAGTTAGTGGTGTGCACAATAGACATTTATGTCATTATCGGGCATATGTATAAAATGGGGTTCGATGAGATATTGTGACGGTATGTATCGAAGTTTGAAAGGAGCAGTGTCCTCACGGATGCTCATGGGGGTGCCATAGGAGGACATTATGCAGGGAGAGCGACTGTGTAGAAGATTCTACGTGCAGGGTTATTGTGGCCAACCCTCCATCAGGATTCGAAAGCATACTACAGAGTGTGTGATGTGTGTCAAAGGACTAGCTGACCATCGCAGAGGGATCAGTTTCCTCTGAATCCACATATGACATTACAACCCTTTGAGAAATGGGCAATAGATTTTCTGGGACCCATTCAGCCCTAAGGGAAGAAGACAAGAGTGAGGTACATTATCGCCGCGATAGAGTATTTGACTCGATGGGTAGAGGCTCAGTGTATAAAGGATTGTATAAACGTGACTACCGCAAAGTTCCTCTTTGAGTATGTACTGACGTAATTTGTGTGTCCAAAGATTTTGATGAGTGATTGTTCTACGCACTTTCTAAATGAGACGATCAACATGATAACGGAGGAATTCCAGGTATATCACTAGAAGAGAACGCTTTATCACCCGCAGGCTAATGTGACAGTGGAAACATTCAACAAAGTGTTGGAGAATGCACTGACCAAGGTTTTCAATGCCCAGCAAAGTGATTGGGACCTACGCATACCTGAAGTACTATGGGCCTATTGGATTACATGCAAGAAATTGACTGGACAAACACCCTTTTGGCTTGTATATGGTGTTGAAGTAATGATGCCCATGGAATACATTGTGCCTAGTCTGCTCATAGTGGCACTCACGGGTATGATGGATCACAGAGCCCTAGAAGAGAGGCTCACATAGTTGGCTGAGCTTGAGGAAGAAATATTTTTAGTTGGATTTCACCACCAGGTCCAAAAGTAGCACGAAAAAGCATGGCATGATCGACACATTAAGCTGCAAACATTTAAGGTAAATGACCTGGTTTTGTTATATGACAACAAGTTTGATAAATTTCCAGGGAAATTTAGAATGCACTGGTTAGGGCCCTATGCCATTAAAGAGATTACCGATGGAGGAGCGGTGCAATTGGTCAAATTGAATGGAGATCCCTTCCCAGGAAAGGTGAATGGCAGTTGCTTGAAGCCATACACCAGTGGTCTGTCGATGTAACTATATGGAGGTAGCACAGTCTTAGTGCTCCAAATAGCTGAAAGGAGGCACAAGACTATAAACTACACTGCACGGTTTAGGGAGCTGCATGATTGGAGGATTGTGCGAAGCAAGGAAGTATCACAGGGTTCACGGCAATGCGAAGGGAGCTGATCTACCTAGGGAGAAATCGCGCAGGTCGGCTGGAAAGTGACTATTAAAGTCATTTTTCATGATTTGACGGTAGAAATGCGGCCAAATGGAGTGGGCAGTCGGAATTTAAGATGAAATTTATGGGTCATGTTAGTGTCAGCCTTTGTAACCTTCCTCCAGTGATCAAATATGCTCTTACAATGTGATTTTAAGGTGTCAAGGTCAAATTTTGTCATTTCAAAGAGTCTCCAAGCAAAATTTGGTCACTAGGTTTTAGGTCTAGGGTTTGTTTTCACTATTTTCAAAGTTGTACAAATGGTAGTCCATGTCATCATTCAGTTGAGTGTATCATCATTCAGAGGGTTTTCATCATCATGTCAGGTTCCAATGGGTCATTTTACACCTTGTTCATGCTTCAGTTGCGTCTAGGTAAGTTCATTTCCCTCTCCTAGGGTTTTGAAGGAAATTTCTCTTGAATGGCCAAATCATCAGAAAAACTTGCATCCTAATGTTCATACACCTTCCCCTATCCTTAACGTACCTTATTAAACACTTCCCATCACTGAGATCCCCCAAATTCTTCATTTTCGCACAAACCCTAGTTTCTTGCCACAACTTGGCAATTTTCTAGGCTAGGTCTGTGTTTTGCCCTTTTGGACCCCTTCCCCTCACTCGATCTCTAAGATTCAACTTTTCCCTGCTTCCTAACATCCCTCCCTACTTCCAAAAATTTCCCCAAGAATTTAGAAGCCCCTTATCCCCTTCATTTCGCTTCATTTCGAGAAAATCCCTTGTTTCACACATCGGGATAGGTTTCACTCAAATGATGTTTCAGAGCAATAAAAGATGAATTTTGGAAAAATGAGAGAGGGTTTTGTTCACAACATGCCAAGGAAGAAAAACCTCCTTCACTTTTTACACAGGTATAATGGTTTTTGAGAAATTTCAAGAATACCGTTGCCTCAGGAGAATTGATGCACCTACTGGAAGTAGTGTTGGGAGATTTGATTTCTGACAAGGTAAACGAACTCCAAATTGAAAATTTCCACTTGGGTTAGAAATTAGACTTAAATCCATTTCCAACAATCTATCACATGCCTAATTTGGACACTGGGAAGGCCTCCAAAAGCCTCCTGCAAAAGTGCGCTGCTCATACAAGGTGTGCGCTGCGCATATAGAGGTGCGCTGCGCATTGGGCCTCACTGGCTAGTGTAAATTAACAAGGGCGCTGCGCATATAGAGGTGCGCTGCGCATTGGGTTACAGCACCAAGAAAACTTTGTTCATGCGACCAGATCTTGCCAAATCGACTCCAAAACTTGCAAGTAGGTTTTTCATGGCTGCTCAGTCGATTTTGAAAATGCTTATAGTGTGTTTAAAGTGGGGAAATTAATGTGTTGGGTATGGAGAGGTGACACCCTATGCTCATAAGCAGACTCATTCCTTAGGGTTTTAAAAACATGTTGATGGCTTTGTGAGGGTTTTCCCAGCTTGTATGGTTGATATATGTACCTATGCATCTATTGTCAAAGTGTCACTGCCCTCACGCTTTCAGTTTATCATTTTACCACTGCTGCCATTGCCATTGTATTACCATTGTTATTTCCTCTGTTTTATTATGGTCATTATCACATCGTTTTCCCATCCTCCATTGATAAAATACAATCCCATACTCATTTTCCCCTTTGAAAAATTTTAGCCAGCATCACAAAGGCTGCACATAACACGTTTTACTCATTTGTCAAATACCCTTGTGATCAAAACAGTCACTGTTTTATGCCAATCTACTTAAAAAGAGCTATTACCACTATGGCTTGTTTCCTATGATGCTTTGGTATACATGTAACATGTTTAGGTTTTGAGCATACATTGAACTTTTGATTTCACTACACCTATATCAACATACATATTGCAGACATCTTGTTTTCAAAGCCATGTCAGACACAGATTCAGTTTATGAGCAGGAGGTAGAGGCTAACCGAGAGATTTGGCTTGAGAGGGTCAACATCCACTTAGAGAAGTTGTTGGCAAAGGCTAATAGAGACAAAGACATGCTCCGTCACATGAAACATCATTATTGGGCTCGCATGCATGTCAACAAAGCAAAAATGAAGATTTTGAAAAGGAGGTTGAGCCAAGCACTAAAATGGTGAAAGAGGCCGGATCCACTTCGAGTTTTGGCCGAGGCTTTACTGGTTGAGCATAACACATGATGGAGGGTCTTCACTCTGAATTTGAGCAAATTCGGAGAAATTTTTGTCATTTTGAAATTTTTGGTCCCAAAAATAGGTTTTTTGGTTGTACGCGCAGCGCGCATGCGCGCTCGCTTTTGATTGGGACACTTGTTTGAGGAAAACTTTATATTTTTGGGTTTGTAATGGTAAGTTACGCATTCTCAGCTATCGCCAAAGTATTTCATCAAGTTCTGGACGGTCAAAAAGCACAAAAACACCATGAAAACCACCTTGCTGCCACCTTTTGCAACAGCAGGAAGTACCTCTGGGAGAATGCAGTTTTGAGAGGGCAAATGAGCTCCAAATTAGAAAATTCCACTTGGGTTGGAAATTAGACATCCAGGGCTTTCCAACGAGCTATTGTGAGCTCAATTTGGATGCTAGGAAGTGCCTCAAAATCAGCATGAAAAGTGCGCTGCGCATAGAGGATTTTGGCCAATTTTTCACCTTCCAGCTTAGCATTTCGGTCAGTTTTCACCAGTTTCACTCCTTGATGTGATTTTTGACTCAATATGATGTAATTTGATGTATGTAAGGTAACATGGCACTTGTCTACCTTCTTCTAGATGATTCATTCACAAATTAGCAAGAAATTAATGTAATGAATCAGTTTCCTTCTTTTTAGAGGCAGGTTGTTTTGGTCACCTAGATTCTTGCTCCATGTTTAGAATTTGTTCAAACTAATCCTAGAAGGAGGAGCTCGACCCCTAGAGGTTAGGGAATGAGGTTATCTTGATCTATATATGTAAATTTTCATTCAATAGCACAGGTTGGACTCTTGGGAAGATTTTGGCACACTATTGTACATATTTTTCATATTTTGGCTAAGGAAAGATCAGAAATTTTGCAGCACCTGTTGGGATTCTTGTGGCTTTCAGCTCTTGATGGTGTTTTTTCTCAGTTATTGTAAGTTTATTCATGTTTACATGTATGCCATTCCTTCTTATGCTTCTGAAACTAAATGAATGAGTAAATGAGGTTGAATTCATTGTTCACAGTGCTCTTCCTTTAAAATTTGTTTACTTTTACATGTTTTCGTCAGTTTGGAGAGGATCCATGTTCTCCTTTGCCCTCGTCAGCTCCTTTTCATGATGATACATCCATACACCTGATCAAAGGCATTAAGACTATTTCCTACCTCGCCCCAACTCGTTTTCTGCAAAGATCTGACCTCAATCCCCGCACCCAAGATTGGTTTTCCCATTTCTCCAACAAAAAACTCAAAAATCTAAATCAAACTTTCCTATCTCTTTACTAGCCTAAAATCAGTATTAATTTTGAGTCATCTCAGCCCCTTTTGAAAACCTTTTGCCGAGATAGACCTGGAGAGAACCCTCTCCTGTCCTCGTAGGGTTAGCTACGAGGCTGAGCGTGGTTTGATGTGGCCTCGAGTTTTGCATTCCTCAGCCTGAGGCAGATTTGAGCACTAACAGGTCATATCCTTGAAAATCTATCGCCAATCTAGCATTAATGAATCGAATTTTGGGGAATAGTCGGATTTGAATTTAAAATGCCCTATAAATTACAAGTGGTTGCCCAATGAGAAACACTTGGCATTTCAAGAATTGAGTTGTTGAGCTCTTAGGCACACATGAATCGTGAGCACTATGAACCTCTGATAGCCAGTTCAATATTGTTGAAAATGCAACAAGATGATGGAGCTTAGTGGAAAGGAGTCGCCTTCACTAAGTGGGCCGGCAGGCTATTTTTGGCGCAAAGTCTATTTTTAGACATATGGATCATGGTCTATGAGTTGCAGGATGCTATTTGTGGATGATTGGTCATGTTGGTGAAAATAGATGGACTTCTTTTTTTAGACATATGGGCGGTTTCTATTTTTAGATTGCCAGGCTAAAAATAGAATAGTCGAATATTATTAGCTCATAATAATATTTGGACTGTAAACATTATCTTATCCTCTTGGAGCACTTCAGTTTGAGCTACAGATGTGGCACATGCAACTGTCAGAAGGAAATATGCTTTTATTATGAGTCAGTTGAGCTATTGCATGGTGGACTTTAGTTAGAACTCATGCGGTTGAGTTTTGGTGGAGTTGATTGAGGAGTTGATAGAGTTGTGTTCAGTTTGACTTGGTTGAACTAGTTGTATTTAGTCTAACTGCAGAATACACTAGTGATGAGTGATGTGAATTAATTGTTAAATTAATTCACTAATTATTAACTCATAAAGCAACTAAAGAATACATCAGTTAACTCAGTGCATGGACAGTTCAGTGGAGACAGGTGTTAGAGGTTGAGATTGCTATTAGTTGTTACTATAGTTGTGCATGAGATCTTGCACAATCAATGGATTGAGTATTGCCAATGAGGATTGTGTGGTTCAGCCAAGGGAAATACAAGTTTGGATCAGCCGTTCTCATCTATTCTCATGTAGGATTGCGCTGTGGAGGCAGGCAAGCCGCAGAGGAGATTTGAACCTGTGATTGATTAAGATCTGAGCTAGTTTGTGTGTAATAGGTGGAGATAGTACTGAGTACTTGTGAGGAGTATTGTACTATGTATTGTTACATGTTCTCAATCAATATAATATACAAATAGTTGGGGGTTTTCAGCTGTATGCTTTCCCTGTGATATACTGTGTTGATATGTGTGATTGATGCTTCAATGTGCGCATGCGATTGTTTCTGAATACTGCAAATTTATGATCAATAGTAGAGGAGGTTATGTATTATGCATGCATTCTGCAAATAGTGTATAATCGGGATAATCTCTATGAATAAGTTTTATATTATTCAAAATTTCTTCATGGTATCAGAGCAGAGTTGATCATTAGATCTATTATTCAGAAAGTGATTACATTTTATTTCTTCAGGCAGAGTCTGTAATCGAGCCAGGTAGCCTCTGGATTCATCCTTCCTTTGGAAGGTGAGATATTCGGTAAAAGCCCATACAGTCAATCTCTTTACGAGAAATACTTTGTTCTCACGAATTTTGGATCAGAAGCAGTTGTGTTTTGAGCTGGTGGAATTCGAATTTGCAGCAGGGTTTTCCTGGTGTCAAAGTTGAAATGTCTTTCAACGGATTGCGATTGGAGTATGCCCTTGAAGGCAGCTTGTTTTATATTGCATGGAAAGATAGGATGGAGGCGGTGTTAGATGACAATGGGTTGAAGGATTTCATAGATGCTGAAGTCCCAAAACCTACTGATGCTGCTGAAGCTGTGGCTTGGCAAAAGAAGACAACAAAGTGTCGAAGGATTCTGTTGGAGGGCATGAAGGATCACACTCTGTCCAGCCTGCATGGAAAGGCTTCTCCATACTTGATGTGGAAAGCATTGACAGATTTATTCCAAAGCAAGAGCGACCAGAGGAAGTTGGTGCTCAAGGATAAACTCAAAAACATTAAGTGTGAGAATGGAGACAGTATGCCCAAGCATCTCATGAAGTTCACCCAGTGCCGGGATGAGCTGGGAAGTGTGGGGGTGATTTTCGATGATGAGGACTTGGTGAGCTTGGCTCTCCTTGGTCTTCCGAAGAGTTGGCATTCCTATCAGGACTCTGTCAATGGTCGACAGAAATTGCCAGGATGGGAGAGACTTTGGTCGGATCTTGTGCAAGAGGAGATCAGGCGGAATACCAGGGACGGATCTTCATCAAAGGCACCTGATGAAGAAAATTGCGCTTTGGCTGCCAAATAAAAGAAGGGGAAGGAGAAGGGTTCTCTTTCTGAATCCAGTTCTTCCAATGATGGGAAGAAGGTTGACAAGTCGAAGGTTAGATGCTTTCATTGTCATGAGTTGGGCCATTATGCTACTAATTGCCCAAAGAAGAAATCCAAGAAGGGATTCGAGGAAGGATCTGAAGGTGAGGCACTTTCTTCACAGTTCGAGTTGGATTTCACACTCTTCACATGCATGGTTTCATCCATGGTGGGAAGTGGTCGGTTTCTTGACAGTGGAGCTTCTTTCCACATGACCGGTGATAAGGGTTTGTTCAGTACTTTGGAGGAGAAAGATCTCCAGATACTCATAGGGATGGGTAATGATAAGAAGTATAGTGTCTCAGGTGTAGGCACAGTTATTTTTCAGAGGGAGCATGGAGCTCGCCTTAGCTTGACCGATCTCAAGTATGTACCAGGATTGAAGAGAAAATTGGTGTCGATAGCGAGGCTGGAAGACAGAGGCTATGATGTAGTCTTCAGTAAGGGAAAGGTTTTCCTTAGACACATCATCACTAGACAGGTGAAGCAGATTGGTTCACGGGTCAAGAACCTGTATGCTCTTGAAGTTCAAGATGCATGCAAAGCCTTGAGTAGCAAGGCAAATGATGGAGACTTGGTGGTTAAGAGGGAGCGTATATTACCTCTCAACATGTAGAGCCAGAAGAAGTCTCAGACGATTGTGGAGGAGCCACGATTGGTGCAGCAGCTTCAGGAGGTTGTGGAGAAGCCACAACAAGGGAAGCTGAGAGGAGATAGAGTAGAGACATCTACTCATGTAGAGACCTATAGTAGGGGGAAACTTCGAGCTAGGTGGGTTGAGGGATCGTATGCAGCCATACCTCCAGGTAGGAGGTGGGGTGATGTGGATTGATCGTCCTAAGGAGGAGGGGCAGGATCCTTGAGGTACCCAACCTCTTGGATGAGACCTTGCTACGGGAGCCCCAATGTGGAGTAGCAGGAACTGACTGATTGGGTAGAGACAAATGCGGATGGAGCGGCAGAGAGAGCAACAGTGTAGGGAATCCCAGGACAGCGCATAGCTAGTAGGCTGCAGCAATGCGAGAGGCACAAGTGTTTTGCACAGTGCTAGGTGGCACATAGAAGTGTGCAATGGTGCGAGATGCATGGAGATGTTGTAGTAGCGTAGATGTCAGAGAGGGAGCACTTTTCAGCAGTAGGTAGCGCTTCAGTATCAGAGTATGTTCCTAGCCCAACAGAGTGGTCAGTTGGGAGTGTTTTTGTTCCAAGTGTTGTTGGTGCAAGTGGACCGGGCAAATGTGTTACATGTAGAACATTCTAGAGTTGCAGGATAGGGGTTGCAAATAATCCATATCTTGTTGAGAGGGAGGTTTAAAATGCAACAAGATGATGGAGCTTAGTGGAAAGGAGTCACCTTCACTAAGTGGGCCCGCAGGCTATTTTTGGCGCAAAGTATATTTTTAGACATATGGATCATGGTCTATGAGTTGCAGGATGCTATTTGTGGATGATTGGTCATGTTGGTAAAAACAGATGGACTTCTATTTTTAGACATATGGGCGGTTTCTATTTTTAGACTGCCAGGCTAAAAATAGAACATTCGAATATTATTAGCTCATAATAATATTTGGACTATAAACATTATCTTATCCTCTTGGAGAACTTCAGTTTGAGCTACAGATGTGGCACATGTAGCTGTCAGAAGGAAATACGCTTTTCTTATGAGTCAGTTGAGCTATTGCACGGTGGACTTCAATTAGAACTCATGTGGTTGAGTTTTGGTGGAGTTGATTAAGGAGTTGATGGAGTTGTGTTCAGTTTGACTTGGTTGAACTAGTTGTATTTATTATAACTGCAGAATACACTAGTGATAAGTGATGTGAATTAATTGTTAAATTATTTCACTAATTATTAACTCTTAAAGCAACTAAAGAATACATCAGGTAACTCAGTGCATGGACAGTTCAGTGGAGACGGGTGTTAGAGGTTGAGATTGTTATCAGTTGTGACTATAGTTGTGCTTGAGATCTTGCACAATCAATGGATTGAGTATTGCCAATGAGGATTGCATGGTTCAGCCAAGGAAAATACGAGTTTGGATCAGCCATTCTCATCTATTCTCATGTAGGATTGCGCAGTGGAGGCAGGCAAGCAATGGAGGAGATTTGAACCTGTAATTGATTCAGATCTGAGCTAGTTTGTGTGTAACAGGTGGAGATAGTACAGGGTACTTGTGAGGAGTATTGTACTATGTATTGTTACATGTTATCAATCAATATTATATATAGATAGTTGGGGGTTTTCAGCTGTATGCTTTCCTCGTGATATACTGTGTTGATATGTGTGATTGATGCTTCAATGTGTGCATGCGATTGTTTCTGAATACTGCAAATTGATGATCAATAGTAGAGGAGGTTATGTATTATGCATGCATTCCGCAAATGGTGTATAATCATGATAATATCTGTGAATAAATGTTATATTATTCAAAATTTCTACAAATATTTGAGACATTGCTGAAGGAGACACAAGATTTCTTACAGAACATCATGTCAGTGCCCACAAAAGCTATAGATACCAAAGCAGAGGAGTCAATGTTGGAAATTGAGATGGAGGAAGAAGTAGCTACTCCATAGGTTGCCAAAGTATTATCCAAAGTCCCCAAATCACCAAGGATGCTGAGACCAAAGCCAACCCCAACGAAGGAGAGTGTGAAGGATAAAAAGGGCAAGAAACTTGCAATACAAGTGCACGCATTGCCAAGAAGAAACCCACCGAAGCCTACCGCACAGGAGAAGGGGAAAGCCATCAATTTGGAGCCGCAGGAGGAAGAAATCGAAGATATCTCGATGGATGATGAGGATGTGGGAGTAGATGTGGAGGAAGTTGAGGCCTAGGGTACTGACCTTATCACTCAGTTGCCTGAGTATGTCCCTCCGCAGGAGGGCAAGTCCAAGGTGCCGAAAGATATTGATGAGAGAAAGACCCCCTTGTAAACCCCTTTGCTGTCAGATGAGATTGTTTTTGAAGGACTGCACTTGGTGTGGGTTCTGTTGTTAAAACTCAAGGACTGGGACTTGGTTGATCAAGAGAAGTTCCCACACCTGGTGATCGAGCAGATGATGCACCACATCATTGATACAATCTCAGAATCACTGCATTGGAGCCGTGGAGGTGGCTCAGAGGAGTAGAAAAGGCAGGGTTTCTCAACCTGCTTTGGGTGACGCACTACAACCGCACCCCGATTACGGTATTGGTCATCAAGCAGCTGTTATGCTTGGTGCATGATGGGTGTCATGGGTGTCATACTGAGGTGACCAACTAGAACAAGCATATAATGCAAGTCATCGAGGAGGCATGTCGAATGGTCCCAGAGTTGGCCATTCTTGAGGAAGAACCGCTCGAGGTGCGCATATGCAAGCTGGACATGGGGGTGCGTGATGCTTGTACAGAAATTTCGAGGGTTCAGTTGGAGTTGAAGCTGCAGATCACAGAGTTACCGCTGAAGGCCCAGATTTCAACTCCGCAGAAGCAGTAGTGACAGTTGACAGTGCAGAAGCAAACTGCACACAACTTTTTGAGTAGTTGTTCGAGGTCCTGACAAGCTTGCAAGAGGACCCTAATGTACAATGGCTAGAGATAGAAGCACCTAAGCTACAACAACGTTATGATGAGGTCAAAGGCACAACACGAACCATCGCACTCACACAGAGATTGGCAAAGCTGTAGGAGGCCAAGTAGCTGAAGGAACAGGTGGATGCAGCGTTGCACAAGGAAGCAGTGCTGAAGGCATGACTGAAGCCCTGACTGGATGAGGCTTACATGGTGACAACCTCTATTGAAGGAAAGCTTGTGACTCTGCAAGCAACTTAGCAAAAGCTTTAGGCCTACATTTCAGGAGTAGTGACTGAGCAAATGTTTGAAGGCACGAAGCAGGCAGCCTCACAGTGCACTGCCGAGGTTTCAGTCATAAGGGTCGAGATGGGAGGTCTTTGCGCTAAGATCTCCACGCCTGCGAGGTGAATCGAGGGTGAGTCACGATGTTTGTGTTGGGGGCCTATTGGAAACGGGATCCCCCAAGGACAATTTTGGGACTAAAAGCCCATGTTTTGGGTTGAATTTTGTAATAAAGTTGTAAAGTCTCCACATTTTGTGGTTGTAGAGTGTGAAGGTGTCATGAGTTATAAAGAGTTGTCTGCCCTTAATTTTGTAAAGTAAAGTCGGCTGTAAAGATCTACCCATGGTCCGCGGACCATGGGATTGTATAAAAAGAGCTAAGTAGTAAGCTCTAGGTAGTTCAGATGAGTCATAAGTTGTAAGGAGTCTTGAGCGATAAAGAGGAAAGTATAAGTTTCAGGTCTTAGTGTAGGTAGAGGCTTTGCAGCTGAGTGCACAGAGGCCTAGGGTAGAAGTCCACAACTGAGTGCGTGTACCCTTGTAGCTGTGTGCACAGGGCAGATAGAGTCTGTAATCATCTGAAGATATCAATAAAGAGAAGTATTCTACAAATTCTATGTCTTTGTTTCCTGTTAATGCATCTTGTCATATTGTGTATAAATTTCAATTATAATGCTTATGCGATGCGCGAATGTATGTAATTATGTTGGATAATTGAACACAATTAAGGATATCTGTTTATGCGGGGCTAACTATGATTGTTTAATAAGATAAGTAAGACACTTAAGCTAGTTTGGGAATCTATTCTATACGCTGCTTTAGCAGCGCGAAAGTGCCTGAACCACAGGTCAAGGTTGTGCGAAGGTCGATCGTACCCCTTCGTGGAGGTACTGAAGGGTGAAATAAAGGGATAGACTAACAGAGCTCTAGAACTTAACGACCTATGTGAGAGTAGGAATAGAAGGAATAAACTGACATTACGACCATCTGAGGGTGCAGAAACTTGGTTCCAGCATCCCCCCATACTGCTTTGGGTGAGACTTCAGTCTGCACTCTGCGGGCTGACGCCGAAAGGGCCAGTAGTGTAGGGATTTGTTTGGCTAACTAATGCTGAACCTGGGTTAGGCCCCACCAAGACAACAAAGTATCATATGTTGGCATGCAGGTAGGATGGTTAATGGTTGTTATATGCATTATGGTTATATACATGTCTGTCATTCTATGGTTGTTGTGGTTACATGCATGATTGATGCTAGCTAATTAGTGCAGTCATATGCACATGTGTTGGATAGTCATGAATGATAGTAACTTATTGTTATATGCATTATAGTGATATGCATGATGATTATGATCATTGCAGCTAAGATCTTGATGTTATATGTATCATGCTAATCTAGATAGGAATGTGTAGATGGTCATGGTTATGATAGTCAAGTATGATTCGATATACTTGTGATATTGTGTCATACTAACTAGGATTGACTTGTGTATATGTGATAGCCTACCCTGAGATACAATGAGGTATGAGTTTGATTACTTCATCTATTTGGTTTAACTAACATGGTATGTTTATAGGTTGTTTGAATGTTCGATTAATTTCGTGATATGAGTATGTGTCTATAATATTGCATGAAGGAATGATCTTCTTTTAAGACGGTTGTACTAGCACAATATGTGCTGAGATAGCTAATATGCACTTGAGTGCAAGTGGGTGCTAGTTGTAGTATTATGATTATCGAATATGAGTTGATTATTACATGGATGTAATTCTTAGTAAAGGATAATTTCAAACTAATAGACACGATGTCTTGATCTTTGGAACATGTGACTAACATGTGTAAACAGATGCAGGGCAACATGCTTGGAATTAACATGACAAAGTAACAATTGATTTGTTAATATAATTAAAAATTTGATACGAATTGCATCATTACATTTTTTTCATCCATCTCGATGCATTTGGAGTGGAAAAAGTGGAGGAATTAGCTCACAAGACCGTTTTTACTGGTGAGACCCAGTTTGGCGAAACGAGGTCTGAAACCTTCGAAGAGCATTTTGAGGCATGAAATGACATTTTTTGGGAGTAAAAATTTGTCTCTTAAGTGTGACACCATTTCATGATATTCTACACACAAAAATATTTCCAACGACACAAGAATCACGTTAATCAGAGTCTGTATGCAAAAGTTATGCCACTGAGAAGTTGACCTTCCTGTTTTCACACCTAGAGTTCGGGAGGATGTTGCATCAGCCCCCATTATTCATGGAAAAGGGACTAGCCATGTGTTTGTGATGTAAAAGACTCTAGAGGAGTCTATTTTGTAACTCTAGTTAAGAGTTGATCTAGTCAAACTTAACCACTAATAGGCTATCGGGCTGTGTTATAACCAAGCCACTAGGAGGAAGAGACATTCCATTATTTTGAGAGCATTTTGTTGCATATTTGAGCAAAGATAGCTAGGAGATATAGGAAGTAGAAAACATATAGAGGATCTATGCACTCTAGCAGCCCACAGGCCACAAACATTACTTCTTTGTATATGCAGTCATATTTCCAGATAGAGAAAGAGAGTAAAGAGACCTCACCTTTCGGCTGGGTTTTCTGCCAAAAGGGTTTACCAAAGAGCATATATTGTGTATTATGTGTGTGTGAGCTTACTTTTTTGTTCTCTACTTTTCTTCTTGATTTAATTTTACATGCATGCACTAATTATCGTTAATTTTATATATCTAGAAATTAAATAAGACTGTAATAGTGTAGAATCTCATATTCTTAATATAATATTATCAGATCTGTTATGACGAACTATCCAATGGAATATGCATGGTAGCTTATAGATAATTTGGTATCAAAGTATGTTTCTTTTGGTACTTTGTGGAGATTGTAGGGATCTAGATCGGCAAGGCTGAAAATTGTAAAACCCTAATCATGGGAGACGAATCTGTAAACGAACCTCATGATCCTGCAGAGGTGAGGTTTTCACGGCTCAAAGAAAAAGTCATGGATATAAACCGCAATGTAAACCTCCTCATGTCAGCCCTAAGAAATAAGCTGTGGATATTTGGAGAAGAAGGGGGTTTGAATGCAAAAGAAAAAATTAGAAGGGGGATCGAGAGATCAGGAAGACACAAAGAACCAACCAAAGAAAGAACCTAGAAAAGATCAACCCAGTTCGAGTGCCATGAACCAATCCCTATTTAAAGTGGAAGAAAAAGTCGATATCAAACCATACCACGGTGATATCAATGCTCTAAAGCTAAACCACTGGTTGTAGCAACTTGAAGTTTATTTCAGTTTCCATCAGATCGAGGAAGGGCCAAATATCTCATTCGAGCGGCTGAAATTGGAAGGCCATGCACTAACTTGGTGGGAGAGCCACACATAAACCATGAGGTTTGAGGGAGAACCTCCATTTACTAAGCAAGAGGATTTCAAAACCCTCATTAAGTCATAGTTGTATCCCATTGGATACGTGGAAGACCAGTGGGTTCAGTGGCATTACTTTAGGAAAAAGTCAAGCCAAAGCATGCAGGGTACACCACAAAATTCAGAAAGATGGCTATAATGTTGGGTATCTCTCCAAAGAACCCAGATGTACTCCTCAAGTATTTGGGGGGTCTGCAACACCAGCTGCGGGACAAGGTGATGTTGTTGAAGCCCAAAACGGTGGATGAGGCTTGTGTACAGGCACAATACCTAGAGAATATAGGTATGAAAAGAGTGAAATCAAGTGGATCGAAGCAAAAGGATAAACAAGAAACTTCTAAGGATGGGAAGAAGAAGGAAAAATGGGAAAACATAAAAAGATGACATTCACAACACACCAGTGCAAATATCTTAGCAACCACTGCAACTTGATGGCCATATAGAGGAGAAGTGATGGAAATTGCATCCAGAGCTAAACTCAAAGAACAAGCAGAAAGTTAATAAGAAGAATAATCTTATGGCCACTTGTTATAGACATTTTTGTGCCTTACAGCATGAAGCATGAAATGTCAATAATCTAAGGGATCCAAAGTCCCTAAACATGTTGTTCCTACCCCTAGAGGAACAAGGTCAGCAAACCACAGCACTAAATATCAGTTCTCCACCTGAAAACACTCAAAAACAAGCTAATTCTGGATCATGTCAACTGCTCCACTGAGCATCTGCGCTGAATGTCAAGAGCTCCACTGTCTACCTGCGCTGAATGTCAACTGCAAAAAAGGCTACCTGCGCTGGGCGAGTTGGGACATGTGGCACAGTCATTCCTCAAGGTGTCAATGCCCAGGAAGCTTCCAAAATGACACTTGGATCAGGGAATTCGACTTGTGATGAGTAAGAGGGTCTAGATCTCCAAGTGGAAGCAAGAACCTCCAAGTGGACTCAAGAACTGAAGAATAACTGAAGTGGGAGAGGACACTAGTCAGCTTCATGCCAGCTACAAGCTGACTCATCCTTTCTCCAAAACTCCTATATATAGAGCTCTCTCATGAGGTCTAAGGGGGCTGGAATCTTGTGAATGTAAGGAAGTGCTGTTGGTTTGAGTATAGAACTATTGGGTGATTTGCTTGAAGGAGGTGAAGAGGAGATTTCTTTCTGCTGGGAGGTGATGCTGGATTGGGCCTTTATGGTTGTATTACTTCCCGAACTTTACTTCTTCCATTAATAAAGCATTTGAGGTTCTTCTATATGCATGTGTCTCAATAGTGTATTGCTATACTTGTGTATTTGATTTATTCTAATCCTTGAATCAATTATGGATGTATGCTTCTTGTAGTTTCCTTCTCTTGCTATTTTGCAGGATCTTGGCGTAGCTGGGCCAGTGAAAGAGCAAGGAGCTGGGAGCGAGCAGCAAAGAGAGAAGATTGGATCAATCATTAGCGAAAGACAACGGTTAGTGGATCTCTTTCTCCCCTCTCTTACATCTCATAAAGAAGTAATCTCGAATAGCTTTGCTTTGATTGTTGCTGAGGTACTATCACCCTTAGAGTGGGATAGGGTCATTCCGTATTGGATACTTTTCCCAACAACAAATTGGCGACTCCGCTGGGGATCGTATCTTGTTGGTTGTTTGTGTTTTTTTCTATTCATTTCATAAACACAGGGAGTACCGAATCGAACTGCATTTGGATCTTTCAAATGCAAAGTAGAGGGCATCTACTCTAGCTCAGTTGCTGGGAAAGTTTATGATTTGAAGAGCTGATCCACAAGGACTCTAAATAGCTCTTAGTGATAGCTTTTCATCATCCTTTTCATCCCTTAGTGTGTACTTGACTGATAGCTTCTGATTTGGCCAAAAACTGTGAATTTTTGAGCAATCTGTGACCCGGAAACTGAGAAAAATGAGAGTTTGTCTCTTCAGTGCAGGTGCTGTGAAGGCAGTCTGCATTTTAGCGCAGTTCCCGAAGGGGCTACCTGCGCTGAAGGTCAAACTGCCAGTGTACTACCTGCGCTGAACCAGTTTTGCCTAGTGCTACTGGAGTTCCCTCCTGTTTATTGCCCTGTTTTCACCCTTGTTTTTGCAGCCAGTTACCAGTCAATGTACCTATCTGAAACCAACTTTCCTTGCCACTATTCCGCCTCAGTTGTATAAAGAAACTGTGTTTGTTCTTTGTGTATTTCTTATATCATTTACAGTTTCCCATAACAAAAAGTGAACTAGTCTTGCTGTGACCTCTTAGATCTAGACCTGTGGTAAGTGTCGTTTTGATCTTAAGAGTTAGTTTATTTGTTGTTCATAGCTGATTGAGCTTTTGCTTTCGTCATATGGTTTGAGTTTATATATTTCTAGTGTCGAAACAAGTAAATCTTAAGGTGTCTTTTGATTTTGGACAAGCTTGTTTGCTTTCACTTGAAATTGAATTCGAAATTATACAACAACTTTCTTTTTGTATTGCACCAACATTAAGAAAGAGAAAAGAAATACCTGCATTGTGCATGCGCATTTTGACAGATTGCATGTTGATTTAGGGAAAAGTGCATTAGTGTGTGCTCTATGATCTGTGTGAAAAGATGATGTCTTTCTTTTCCCTCAGTAGTTAAGATTTTCAAAGTTGAAAGATTGAAAAGCTTGCTTATCATCTTAGACTGCATTTAGGAGTGTTACTATACATCTCGTGGTGATCCATAAAGGCAAACTGCTAAACAAGATCAACCTTAAAATAAATTGAATTTACATAACAACGCATTGAAACATAACGCAAACACATAGAGGTCTAAGCTAGAGACGTGTTCTGGCATCGTTAAACGTGATATCTTAGCGTTGAGTGGTTGGGTGATTCCTCCACGGTGAAGCGATAAGTATCAATACGGACTTGTGCTCCCACGTATCGTTGCGTATATATTGGGAGACCCCTATAGGCATATATCTTTTATCCTTAGGAAGCCGTGTCGGCCGCCCTACTGATCGCAATGCAGTGAACACAGCATTCACGAAGATTGACCACCCGTACCGTAAAACGTATTCTGTGGTTTTGCGAAAGGTTTGGCACACCCTCTGCCTAGATCTCCAGAGCAGTTTCTTTTGGCCTTTTTCAAACTCTATAACTAAAAAAGTCCATCCGAGCATTTGTCACTTCGGGCTCGTTAAAACATCGAAGGAGACTAGAGTCATCTTTAGCTTTTTCTCGACTCTTTAAAACTGAAAAAGCAAGTTGTGTCTAAAGCGTCGTTATAAAATTTATTTTAAGCGGAATAATTATCACCTTTCCCTCGTTGATCTTCGAAGTTAGTCCACCACAAGTGGAAGTTCCTGTAGAATCGCTAAGAAATCTTTTGGATAGACTAGATATGTCTGAACAACCGTCGACATCTAGGACTATGTCGTTCGACACAGCAGCAGCAGAGCCTCCTGCTACTACTCCAACGATGTTCGCTGGTATACCATCTGTCCCGGCAAATTGTCAACAACAAGCCGGAGTCCAATCAGGGACAACGACATGGTTAGTTCCTATTTCTTCATCCGGATTATCATCTGGTATTTCTTATGTTGAAACTCAACAAATTGATCCAATGTGTCTTCAAAGGCCAATTTACCCTTTAAGTACTGGATTTCCACCATATGGAGGGCAGTATGCTCTTTCATTGTTCCCTCCCAGAGAACAACCATATGGGAGTTTACAACAAAGTTCAGGTCAAACTGGAATTACATCCAGCGGTTGGGTACCAATACTGCCTCAACAACCAGGGGTTGTATATTCAATGCAACCAGTACACCCTGTGTCGAATATTCCCACCATACCTGCTATAGTGAATGTGTCGCAAGTACAAGCTCCACCTGTTGTATGTCAACCCCAAGTTTCTCAGGTTGCAATACAACAACCTCTTGTCTCAATGACTCAATCACAACCTCAGGGTAGTGCCTCCTTATCTGGAGCGACTCAGGCTCAAACACGTACTATGACTCCTCATCCCGGTCAATCATCCAGTATTGGTCAACAACAAATGGTCCAACAACCAGAGCTGGTTCAATCTCAACAACCGCCATTCCAGCAATCATATCAAGGACCTGAGCAACAAGTCTTTGTAACTAATGGGCAACCATACTATAATGGTTATGCCCATCAACCTTGTCAAAGTTGCCAGCATTATGCTGGTTTGCAAAGACCCATTGCTCAGGCGATCCCATCTTATCCTGGGTATGCTTCGCCTAACCTGAATCAACAGTTGCCCTTTGTAGCAACTCTAGAATTACCAGATCTAAACCGGCTAACGAATGATCCAATTGATTATGCTCCTTGGTGGCCAGCGATTCCGCATAAACTTCCGTCAGATATTCCTAAGTTTAATGGAAATCCGGGTGAAGATCCGTCGAATCATGTGATGACATTCCATCTATGGTGTTCATCGAACACCCTGAATGATGATTCGATAAGACTTCGCCTCTTTCAGAGGACGTTAACGGGTCCAACGGCAAAATGGTACATTGAATTGCCTAGAGCTTCGTTCGAAAACTTCAGTACCTTAGCCACAACCTTTTTAACCCATTTTCAATTACCGATAAGGTATGAAACGGGAACAGAACTCCTTACCAACTTCAAACAGATGACTGCCACCCACATATCTGATCATATACATGAGTGGCGTCGTCGTCGTAGGATGGTGAAAACATATGTTCCCGATCAGTTGTTAGCTGAATGGTTTATAAAGTCGTTACTTCCTGCTATAACGGAAGATGTGGCCAAGGGGGGAGTCGTAACAGAGGAGCAAGTTATCGCTCGTGCACAGTATTTGGACTTAGTTTATACTTAGTCCGGCACGCTCTACGACAAAATACCCGACGCTCCTAGACCGGAATTTTCAATTCCTCCTCCTCCTAAATCAAAAAATGACTCTCACGCCAGCGATGGCGTGATTGGCAAGCACAAAATTTATAGTCAAAATGCAAATGAAGAACTTCTTGCCTCAGAAGTAAATGCCATGTCGACCGACAAGGGCAAACAACTGAAGCAACCAGGGGGCAAGAAGAAAAAGACAGGGAGAAAAAGGAAACCCCCAGCAGGGTGTCATATATGCGATGAGGATCATTGGACGAAAGATTGTCCACATATAGTTGAAGTTAAGAAACTCTTTAAGAGTTCAAAAACCCCAGCAGTATTGACTGATCCGTTTCCTAATCCAGGTCAAAATCTGGTTGCTAATCAAAATGCTTCTCGATCCCAAGTGCTTATGTTGTCTACCTCAAAACAAAAAAATAATGCTTTGACGAGGAATAAGGATTACAGGAATCCAAAGCTGTCGAACAACAAGGTTAACGAACAACCTAGTAGTTCGACAACAACTTTGACCGAAGTTGTGCCACCCATCGTCCCTAAGCCAATAATAAAGTCGCAAAAGGGAGCAGTACACAAATCGACATTTAATCCTTGTGCGAAAATAGCACAGATAGAGGACCTGGCCCAATCGCCATCCGTTATGTCGACACTTGAGGTACCGCAAAATTGCTTCTCCCAAGAACAAGCTTTATTATCAGCAATAGGTGGAATTGACCCAATGGATTCCAATCTTGTCGCCTTTGATCATAAAGGATATGACCCTCAGTTACCAACTCAACTAGCTTTCCTTATTCAAGTGAAAGCCCTCAACAAAACTGTTCATCGAACAATTATTGATGAGGGGGCATCTACATGTCTTATGTCGATGAGTTGCTAGAAAGATTTAGGCTCACCACCCCTGTTGAAATCGTCAACGAAGTTAAAAGAATTTGATGGACGATCATACACTCCATACGGGATTTTAAGTAACTTGCAAGTTGAATTGGGGGGCAAAACAGTAGGAATTGATGTTGAAGTAATTGATGGAAACCTCGATTACAACATCCTACTCGGAAGACCATGGATCTATGCCATGGCCGCAGTTGTGTCGACCTACTTCAGGAAGATTGCATTTCCCTTCCAAGGAGGAATTACAATCATCGACCAACAAACTTTTCTCCACAACAGTTCACAAGTTACGGGAAGCATTCCAATGATCCATGGAAGGAATCATTCGCTCCAAAATATCGGAGTAGGTCTCCTAAAAGACCCTGCCTTAATGGGTACTTTTGCCCTACCGCCCCCAAGTAATCTGGCGGAAGTGGCCACAGTGGAATATGAAACCTTCTATGTCTGATGGATTTGGACTCTGAGGACAGTTCTAATCTTGTGTCAACCTCATTAAAAAATGAAACAAATCCCCGAGGAAAACCTTCATTCCAACCACCGAGTTGAATGCAATGAAGCTTGGGGGGCGTGCACCTCGATTTGCATTATTATGCTGGGGGCATGCAAACTTATCTTCGAGCAGTTTTAGCACATAGTTCATGCTCGTTAAAAAATAAACATAAGATTGAGCAGTGTTTTGGCGCATTCAAGCTCTTTAAAAAATGAACCCAGTACCGGTAAATAACCTCTGTGATCGTAAATTTATCAGCCATAAAAGCCTTGGTCGTGTTTGCACTTGCCACCTCCACCGTCATTTGGCCGATCGTTCACCTCCATATGATTGTTTACCCATTTTGAGGAACAGCTGCGAAGAGTGATTTCACCTAGCCATCCTTGTGACACTGCCGTGATTGGAAAATTCCAACCTGTACCTGGAATCTGCTGCTGTCCCTGTTTATCACTCGTTCCCCAAAAGACGAGTCTTCTTTGAGCTCTTTTCAACTGACTCGTAAAATATGAAAAGTTTGCCGAGTTTTGGCCTTCTAGCTCGTTAAAGTGACCGGAAGATCTATCCCTCCTCTAGATTTTAATCTTTTTGGACCTGAGGGATTATTGCACAAAAAGGTCGAGCGCTTGTTTTATTCGGCTCGTTAAAGTTATCGAAAAATCATCCCTTCTGTATTGTTTTATACTTTTTTGGACTTAAGGGATTAGATGACGAAAAAGGAATTTTGGAGTTAACTTTCTGTACCTTTTCAGACTCTCTAAAAATGAAAAGGACTGAGTTTTCCTTGTCGTTAGACTCGTTAAAATGATTAAATAGCGACAAACTTGTCTTTAGACGAGAACGAGTTTCCCTATCGCTAGGCTCGTTAAAACATAGCGATGGGCTTGCCCGAAGGGCAGGTTATAGAACAAGCATATGTTATCCTCCTCAAGATTGACAAAAATAAAGAGGTACTGGTCAGAAATGACTGGGGAAAAATTGGGAGAACCTCAAAGCTTTAATGGTAGCAAGTCGCTCTTGAACATGACACTTTTTCCTCCGTATCACATCGGGTTGGGTTGTTTCATTCACCGGTCTCATCACCATGGTCTTCGCCAAACCATCCGCATTTGGGGTAATGCTACCGATCCATCGCATCAGTGTCGTTATATGCTCAAGAGATGTTGTTCAGAAAGAGTCAACCGTGTCCCATCCACTGCCATACATTATCCTTCATCCACCGATGATCGCCACCCTGAATCATATTTCACAGATTGTTTTCACCTCCACTAAAATCATTAGCTCCGTTCCGTGTCACTAATGTGGGATTCATTAAGGCCCTCCTCCTTTGACGGATCACTTCTTGTCGACTTCAGCTCATTATCCAAGAAGTTGATCTAGGAACACCCCCCTCAGTACTTTGAAGCTTGCATGCCTCAATGGCAAGTTTCTCACTTCCGGCGACAAGTATACATCAATGACCTTCGACCAGAAGATTTTGCGTGGTGTTCGACGCCAAGTACTTTATTCACACCACGTGAATTGTACTACAGTACCTTGAGGGTCATTATCATTATCGGTGATTCCTCTCGCGCTTGTTAACGGTTTACATTATTGACCGGTAATCAAGCGATGCCTTTCCATGTTCGACTTCAGCGCAATTCTCACATGGATCGACTTGTACTTAGAGTGAAGATCGAACGAGTTTGAAGACCCCGGATCCAGTTTCATCCATCCGGGCTGCGATATATATTCAGGAAATATAAAGACATTTGATATGTACATCATTACAGCAGATGATCATCCTACTCAAAGGATGATAATTTCAGCAGAGAATTATCAGTCTACCATCAGACGATCGTCTGTTCTATGTACTAAAATGAATTTATAAAGCTGAGCATGGGAATGCCCGCCTCAGCCAGATCATGAAAGCAGAATGAAAAATAATGTATTGTATTGTATTTTATTACAGGTCACCTCTCAGCGATTGAATGAACTTCGAATCCTCCTGATAAAGCATTTCACCCGATAAACGACCTCATACTTTAGGGGGCAACTGTTATAGACATTTTTGTACCTTACATCATGAAGCATGAAATTTCAATAATCTAAGGGATCCAAAGTCCCTAAACATGTTGTTCCTACCCCTAGAGGAACAAGGTCAGCAAACCACAGCACTAAATATCAGTTCTCCACCTGAAAACACTCAAAAACAAGCTAATTCTGGATCATGTCAACTGCTCCACTGAGCATCTGCGCTGAATGTCAAGAGCTCCACTGTCTACCTGCGCTGAATGTCAACTGCAAAGAAGGCTACCTGCGCTGGGCGAGTTGGGACATGTGGCACAGTCATTCCTCAAGGTGTCAATGCCCAGGAAGCTTCCAAAATGACACTTGGATCAGGGAATTCGACTTGTGATGAGTAAGAGGGTCTAGATCTCCAAGTGGAAGCAAGAACCTCCAAGTGGACTCAAGAACTGAAGAATAACTGAAGTGGGAGAGGACACTAGTCAGCTTCATGCCAGCTATAAGATGACTCATCCTTTCTCCAAAACTCCTATATATAGAGCTCTCTCATGAGGTCTAAGGGGGCTGGAATCTTGTGAATGTAAGGAAGTGCTGTTGGTTTGAGTATAGAACTATTGGGTGATTTGCTTGAAGGAGGTGAAGAGGAGATTTCTTTCTGCTGGGAGGTGATGCTGGATTGGGCCCTTATGGTTGTATTACTTCCCGAACTTTACTTCTTCCATTAATAAAGCATTTGAGGTTCTTCTATATGCATGTGTCTCAATAGTGTATTGCTATACTTGTGTATTTGATTTATTCTAATCCTTGAATCAATTATGGATGTATGCTTCTTGTAGTTTCCTTCTCTTGCTATTTTGCAGGATCTTGGCGTAGCTGGGCCAGTGAAAGAGCAAGGAGCTGGGAGCGAGCAGAAAAGAGAGAAGATTGGATCAATCATTAGCGGAAGACAATGGTTAGTGGATCTCTTTCTCCCCTCTCTTACATCTCATAAATAAGTAATCTCGAATAGCTTTGCTTTGATTGTTGCTGAGGTACTATCACCCTTAGAGTGGGATAGGGTCATTCCGTATTGGATACTTTTCCCAACAACACCACTGATTCGAGAAACCAAGTTTAAAGAATATCAGATGTGGATTAGAATATCGTATGTATGTTAGTGTAAAAGGAGGTGAATCTAATTAGCCTTCAGCAACAGGAAAAGAAAAACATGACCAAATTCTTCTATGTAAAGATACAGGTCAAGAAGACGAAGATTGATGCTTTGTTTGACACAGGATCATAGAGAAATCTCATTGTAGCAGATCTAGTCAAGAAGTTGGGGCTGGAAGTTTGTGATCATCCAAACCCATATCCACTGGGATGGGTACATAAGGATGCAAAGATGAAGGTAACAAAACAATTTAAAATTAGATTTGCTATTAGTGTTAATTTTATTGATGAAGTAGATTTGGATGTGGTTCCCCTTGATGTATGTGGAGTCGTGTTTGGGAGTCTGTACATGTACATGCATGATGCAATAGTCATGAGGAGATCTAACCAATACCAGCTCATCAAGGATGGAAAATCATTCACCATCAACACACACAAAGGTAAGTTGAAAATTTCACTGTTAAGTTCCAACCAAGCCAAGAAATTGATAAATTCTAGCAATAAGTATGTTTAATTGTTTTTAAGAGAAAATCATTTTGTAGAGGAGTCAATAAGAGGAAAGGCATCCCTAGAGGGGTGTACTAAGAAATAAAAAAGACAATTTGAGGAATTGTTATAGGCATACAAGGATGTGTTCTGAGAGCCAAAAGAACTACCGCCCTAAGAGAGAAGTGGAGCACGAGATCCAGCTATTGCCCCCATTGCCAAATATTGGGCTATAAAGGAAGTATGATATAGAAGCAAGTGAGGTGAAGAAATAGTTGCAACAACTACTAGAACAAGGTGTCATTTGACCGAGTACATCACCATGTGGATCACCTATCATAATTGTGCCAAAGAAGGATGGGAATTGGTGGATGTGTATAGATTACATGGCATTTAATAAAATCACGCTCAAGAACAAATACCCCCTTTCCAGGATAGATGATATGCTATATTAGTTATAGAAAGCAAAGTATTTCACCAAGATGGACTTGAATTATGGATATCACCGAGTTTGAGTCAAAGAATAAGATACATGGAAGACTGCCTTCAAAACCAGGCAAGGTTTGTATGAGTGGCTAGTTATGCCTTTCGACCTATATAATGCACCAATTACATATATGAGATTAATGAATAATGTGTTGTGCCCTTTTATAGATTCATTTGTTATTGTATATTTGGATGATATACTGGTACATAGTGCTACTTGGGAGGAGCATATTTCACATTTGACGCAAGTGCTGGAAACATTGAAGAAGCACCAACTGCTAGCAAATCTCAAGAAGTGCGAGTTTGTGCAACAGTCCTTGGTGTATTTGGGATATGTGATTGGTGGAGGAGACTTGAAGATAGATCCTTCCAAGATGGAGACCACCATGAAATGGTCAATGCCAACTAATTTTACTAAGTTTATGAGTTTCATTGGAGCAGCGCAGTACTTAAGGAAATTCATAACCTTGTTTTTAGCGGTAGCAGCACCGCTCCATGCCATAACAGCAAGTGGTAAAAAATTTCAGTGGGGAAATGGGTGGTATAAGGCTTTCAATGAGTTAAAGAATAATATCAGTGAAGCACCTGTTCTGACATTACCAAATTGCAACGACCCTTTGAAGTGGAGACAGATTCGAGTGGGTATGCTATGGGAGATTTCTTGATGCAAGGAGGAAGACCTATTTGCTACCATTATGAAGTATTTCATGGGGAAATTCTTAACTACACTACCTACGATAGGGAGCTCTATGCCATGGTCCAAGCTGTGAAGAAGTGGAGTAATTATCTAATGGGAAAGGAGACAATAATCCACATGGATCACTAGCCATTACAGTACCTGTAGACCCATAATAAGCTACAATAGATCAGGCATTATAAGTGGATGGGGTTTTTACAACAGTTTCATTTGGTGATCAAGTATAAGAAGGGCAGCACAAACAAGTTGGCTGATATGCTTTCAAGGCCACCCACATCAAAGATTACAACTTTGGGGACTCTTATGCACATGGAGACATTCACCCATGATGCATACAGAGAGGCATATTCAGAATATGAGGACTTCAAGGAGGTGTATTAGTGGTTGTAGATTCATAGTCATGTGCACGATGGGGACAACCCTGTTGACTACCATCTCTAGGATGGGTTACTCTATAGGCTGGATAAGCTATGTGTTCCTAAACATGAGCATTTGTAGCTGATTAGAGAGGCTCACACCTCCAAGTTTGTAGGGCACTTTGGTGTAGGGAAGACCGTGGATAACTTGCAGACATATTTGTATTGGCCCAAGATGCAAGAAAAAGTATCTAGGTTCATAATAGGATGCATGCTTTGTTGTACTGGCAAGCCTAGCAACAGGGAATAGGGTCTATATCATCCCTTACCTGTACCTACTTGTCCTTGGGAAAGAATTTCCATGGACTTTGTGGGAGGTTTACCGACAACTAGAAAGGGACATGACTACCTGATCATGGTAGTTGACAGGTTTAGCAAGATGTGTGTCCTGATGCCATGTAAAAATACCATCAGCAGACAAGAAGCAACAAACTTGTTCTTTGGACAGGTGTGGGTACACTTTGGGATACAAAGGAGCATCATTTTAGACAGGGATACAAGATTTCCCAGTGCATTTTGGACTACATTGTGGGAGAAGATGGAAACGAAGTTGAATAGATCTACAACATTCCATCCATAGACAGATGGGAAGACAAAAGTAGTCAACAGGACTTTGGTGCAGTGTCTAAGGGGTTACAACTAGAAGAATCCGAAGACTTGGGATGAAAATTGGGTATATATACAATATTATTATAATAGAGCGGTCCACACTTCTACAGGAAAGTCCCCATTTGAAACTTGTTTTGGATATTTTCCACCTTCACCTTTGGATATTGCATATGGGCAGCAAGGAGGAGTGAAGGAAGACATTATAGGAGATGCTTTGAGGGCTGAAAGATTTACAGAGAAGATCAGGCATATCCCTCTGCAAGTACATGAAATAATGCATAAGTCGTAGGTGAAGTATAAGGCCAGGGATGATCAACATAGAACAAAGAAATCATTCAAGGTGGGAGATAGAGTATGGCTATAGTTGAATAAGGAGAGGTTACAGGGGCCTGGTAAGAAAATCAAGGCTCTAAGGTATGGTCCCTTTGAGATATCGGAAAAGGTGGGTGATGATGCATATTGACTCAATTTACCACCATATATGCGCATTTACTCAGTTGTAAATGTAAAGAATTTGAAACTCTATGAGCCTTCTGTTGTCCCTTAAGAAACCAATTTCCTGGCTATGTAGAAATTGTGCTTAAGACATTAATTTTATTTATGCATGTCACTTATTTGTATAATGTATCCTCATATGAAGGGCCTGAAGGATCTGGATTTTAATCCTTAATGGTTAGTTGACATGAAAATCTCAGAATGCCATGTGATGTTGAATATGAATGTTGTGTGAAGAATAACTTGAGAAGTTAAAGATAATATGTTGTGTTTGACAGGAATTATTATCTGTAACTTAGAAGAAATATAGGGGTAGGAACTTTAAATATAGGAGCACTCTTTTAAGGAACTTTAACTTCATTCACATAAGTAAACAAAGACCTGCAGCTTCATTACCATATTTAAAGAAAGGAAGAAACATGATGACACATAAAAGAGACATTACAAAATCATACCCAACAATGTGTGGAAAACTTCTGATTCGTTCATTAATCATCAATTTATCAAGAATAAAACAACATAGTCTCTAGGTTCTTCAAAATCCATACCTTTTTTTTTATTTATTTATAATTTTGCCTCTTTTTATACATCATGGGATAGTTGGTAACTACTTCAAAACTGCTTAACTACCTCTAATTGTCTAAAGTAAAAGCCATTACAGAATATTACATTGGAGGGTAAAAGACACCTCATTCTTCTCAGGAAAATAAGATAACAAGAAGTAATAGAAACCAGAGTATGATTGGTGATTGCTGCTTGTTGTTTGAATCTATGGCTTGAGTAGATGGTCCTGCTGATGCATCTTTGGTCTCCCCTATCATCCATTCCTTGCACTTTCTCCATAATGGTACATTTGACTTGGGTGCTTCCTCTAATTTGTCAAGTGTTATTCATCAAGCTATAATCCTACCATAAGTAGGCTTGTCGAACAGAGCCTTTACCAACCAGAGAAGCTTAAAATCTTTGTTCAGGTAGTTCACAATGGTGGCTCTTTTTAATACTACTGTTTTTTCATGAGTGTTATCAACTTTTATTTTTTCCTCAACCAGCAAAGTATCATATATTTTCCATGGCAGCAAGTTTTCCTGTAGATCCCAGCAAGAAGGAAGTCTATCCCTAACCCTTTTATCAAACAAGATGATAAACTTTGAAACTCCTTCCTTCATCTCATTTATCTTCTTCTCAGTAGTATTCCTATAGATGTTCCTGACAATCATTTTGTTAAAATATCTTGCACATGTTGTTCTGTTTGGC
Organism: Pinus tabuliformis; assembly: GCA_031772625.1. NCBI lineage: Eukaryota > Viridiplantae > Streptophyta > Pinopsida > Pinales > Pinaceae > Pinus > Pinus tabuliformis. The sequence continues at coordinate 1,091,990,900 of CM062817.1, read as the reverse complement.
ATGTCATGTTACTTCAATTCTATAGTAGATTTAGAGTTAATGAAATCTATCATCCTGTTTGCAAACTTTGATCTATTTAGATCCTTTTTCTTATTTTTTATGACCACCTCTTCCATATCCAAAAATAATGTTTTCTCTTATGATATAATCACAAGAAACTCCCAAATTCTCTTGATAACCTCAATGACTTCATCCCATAGAATTTCTCTGGCTTGAATTAAGGATGATCCGGATTTAAACAGGAACGCAATAGATTACAGAGATAACCATAAATACAGAGATGCAATAACCATAAATACAGAGATGCAGCGGAAATAATACTTCATTTCATTACTGTAAAATACTGAAATATGCTTACAAACAGAAATGGAAAGAAACCAGGTAGGGCGATGGTAGCTTATCTCTGAGAAGAGATGTGGCGGCTACATGCCTCTGAACTGTTCTGAACTGTGTTACAATGAGGCTTGAAGGCCTATTTATTGTTGAGAAACAATGGAAAACCCTTCACATCCCGAAACCTAACCCAAGAAGATGAAATGCCAAATTGTGGGCCCCGTTTGGGTAAATTGGTACCTCAATTTCCCGGGGTCGTAACTTTGGCATACGATCTCCGTTTGACGCGTACGATAGCTCGTTAGAAAGATCTATCCGAGTACTACCACTTTGGGACCCATGTTGCCCCAGAATCCCAAAAAAACGTCGTTTAGGGCCTCAAAACGGCTCCGGAAGTTCAGGACCCGAAAAACTGCTAAAAATAGTAAATTGTGCTACAATTTAGGAAACTGAAAAGACTGAAAGAGACAGTTGTGGGGGGTCCAAATGGGTTGGTGGGTGGCCACCAACATCCACCTGGATCATTCCTCCCCCCTTAGGAAGCAATGGTCCCCATTGCGTTGAGTTCCTCCATCTGCTGAACTTGTTCTGCAATCTCTGATGTGTCCAGTGATGGTGGGAAGCATGGTCGACGATAGTCCACATTGAACATTTGGTGCAGGCGAAGGAATGGAGGAATGATGTGCTCCAAAGCATTGATCCCCATAGCCTTGGTACTGTTGTAAGGACCATGTCGGAGTGATCTGAGCTTTTGATGGGTTCTGGTACGGCGTTCTTTCTGTCGATGCAACCAGACTTTGTTGCCCACCTGAAACTTGTGTGGTACCCATGTGGGGGAGGAGAAGTTGTTCCTGTGTTTTGTCATGACCGTATCCCTTTGCTGCTGCTGCTGCATGGAGGAACCCTTTACAGGGGTCATGGATGTAGCAACAATCTTCCCCTTATTTTGGGAGTGAACCAGACAGATGAATTTCCTGGTCTGTGATATGAGCTTGCTGCCTTTCTTGGTAGTGATCAAAGATGTGGCGGTAGGTGGGGCTACCTCCGGTATCCTGTATAATGAATTATTCAAAGAAATAATGACAGCACGAGGCCTTGACTCATACACAGCATGTCGCCTCCACAAGTATGGCTGGCCTAACAATACATCACAAACATCCAGAGGTGTAACATCACACAATACCTCGTCTGTGAAGGGTTTGATGCTGTAGGAAAGGCGGCACTGCTGGCGAACTTTGAGATCTCGTCCTTCATGAAGCCACCCCATACTGTACGGCTGTGGGTGAGGTGTAGTCGGTAGGCCCAACCGCTTCACGAACTCTGCTGAAACGAGGTTCTTTTGGCTGCCACTGTCGACAATGAATTGTAGCGGCGAACCCTTCACCCACATCTGTGAGTGGAAAAGACGCTCCCCTTCCTCTAGATTTTCGGGCTCATCTTTCTGGATCTTGGCGGTGGCAACAGTGGCGCTGGGATCCGCATCAATGATCTGCTTCCCTTTGCCATTCCCCTTGTCGGGTTCTGGCTCAGGATCGGAACATGCATCTGATTCGGAAGCCTTCAACTCGGCCACCAGCGACTGCTTGGTCCGACACTCACTTGTGTTATGAGTGGGACTCTTGTGGAACTCACACCACTTTCCTGTGTCCTTCTTTGGCTTCGTGGTGTTGTTCTTTTCTTGCGGCTTTGACGGGTTGTCTTGGGTCACCCCGCCTTGGCTTTGTCCTTTGGGCTTCGGATTTGCAGATCCAAAGTCTCGCTTCTTCTGTTTGAACTTTTGCTCGATTTTGACAGCGTATCGGTATGCTGTGCCGAGTGAGGGGATGTTCAAGAACCCCATCTCTTCCTGGATGTATCTGTGTAGGCAGCCACGGTATTTGAGTACCAGATGCAGCTCAGAATCTTTGATACCCAACTGTGTGCGAAGGGTATGAAAAATGTTTGTGAACTCCGGCACATCTTGGTCTCATCCCTGCCGCAGTGTGGTCCATTTGATGTATTTGTCCTCATAGCTTCCGACAGGGTAGTACTGCTCCTTGATGGCATCCCGAAAGTCATTCCAAGTGGGTGCGGCCGAAAATAGTGAGCCTGTACTTTCATCCTTCTGCTCGCAGTAGGTTTCCCATCAGTCCTTGACGTGGGGGGCTGCTTTGAGAAGAGCAAAAACAATCTTTTCCCGACTTGAAAATTCGTGAACAGAAAAATACCCATCTAGCAGATTTAACCATTTATCTACGGCATCTGCGTCTATTCGACCCTCGAAGATGGGGATTTCAAAATTAACTTGTACCTTAAATGGTGTGGCTTTTCCAGAGTCGCTGTTGGAAGCCGATGCGTCGCCTCTGGGTAGCCGCTAAAGGATCTGCGCAAAGCTATCCATCATCGCGTTCCTTTGCCGCTCGAGCGCTTCTTCGAGCAAGATTTTGATAGGATCTCTTGCCCCCTCGTCTTTCTTCTCATCCGCCATGGGAGGCCATCGGGATTTGCGAGGCTGGTCTGGCAAAGGTTCGACCAGTTCAAGCCCTAACTCCTTATATCCCAACCTCGTTGGGGACATGCAAAGAAAAACAGAGAAAAAGCAGACCGCTCTGATACCACTGATCCGGATTTAAACAGGAACGCAATAGATTACAGAGATAACCATAAATACAGAGATGCAATAACCATAAATACAGAGATGCAGCGGAAATAATACTTCATTTCATTACTGTAAAATACTGAAATATGCTTACAAACAGAAATGGAAAGAAACCAGCTAGGGCGATGGTAGCTTATCTCTGAGAAGAGATGTGGCGGCTACATGCCTCTGAACTGTGTTACAATGAGGCTCGAAGGCCTATTTATTGTTGAGAAACAATGGAAAACCCTTCACATCCCGAAACCTAACCCAAGAAGATGAAATGCCAAATTGTGGGCCCCGTTTGGGTAAATTGGTACCTCAATTTCCCGGGGTCGTAACTTTGGCATACGATCTCCGTTTGACGCGTACGATAGCTCGTTAGAAAGATCTATCCGAGTACTACCACTTTGGGAGGCAACATGGGTCCATGGACCCATGTTGCCCCAGAATCCCAAAAAAACGTCGTTTAGGGCCTCAAAACGGCTCCGGAAGTTCAGGACCCGAAAAACTGCTAAAAATAGTAAATTGTGCTACAATTTAGGAAACTGAAAAGACTAAAAGAGACAGTTGTGGGGGGTCCAAATGGGTTGGTGGGTGGCCACCAACATCCACCTGGATCATTCCTCCCCCCTTAGGAAGCAATGGTCCCCATTGCGTTGAGTTCCTCCATCTGTTGAACTTGTTCTGCAATCTCTGATGTGTCCAGTGATGGTGGGAAGCATGGTCGACGATGGTCCACATTGAAGATTTGGTGCAGGCGAAGGAATGGAGGAATGATGTGCTCCAAAGCATTGATCCCCATAGCCTTGGTATTGCTGTAAGGACCATGTCGGAGTGATCTGAGCTTCTGATGGGTTCTGGTACGGCGTTCTTTCTGTCGATGCAACCAGACTTTGTTGCCCACCTGAAACTTGTGTGGTACCCATGTGGGGGAGGAGAAGTTGTTCCTGTGTTTTGTCATGACCGTATCCCTTTGCTGCTGCTGCTGCATGGAGGAACCCTTTACAGGGGTCATGGATGTAGCAACAATCTTCCCCTTATTTTGGGAGTGAACCAGACAGATGAATTTCCTGGTCTGTGATATGAGCTTGCTGCCTTTCTTGGTAGTGATCAAAGATGTGGCGGTAGGTGGGGCTACCTCCGGTATCCTGTATAATGAATTATTCAAAGAAATAATGACAGCACGAGGCCTTGACTCAAACACAGCATGTCGCCTCCACAAGTATGGCTGGCCTAACAATACATCACAAACATCCAGAGGTGTAACATCACACAATACCTCGTCTGTGAAGGGTTTGATGCTGTAGGAAAGGCGGCACTGCTGGCGAACTTTGAGATCTCGTCCTTCATGAAGCCACCCGATACTGTACGGCTGTGGGTGAGGTGTAGTCGGTAGGCCCAACCGCTTCACGACCTCTGCTGAAACGAGGTTCTTTTGGCTGCCACTGTCGACAATGAATTGTAGTGGCGAACCCTTCACCCACATCTGTGAGTGGAAAAGACGCTCCCCTTCCTCTGGATTTTCGGGCTCATCTTTCTGGATCTTGGCGGTGGCAACAGTGGCGCTGGGATCTGCATCAATGATCTGCTTCCCTTTGCCATTCCCCTTGTCGGGTTCTGGCTCAGGATCAGAACATGCATCTGATTCGGAAGCCTTCAACTCGGCCACCAGCGACTGCTTGGTCCGACACTCACTTGTGTTATGAGTGGGACTCTTGTGGAACTCACACCACTTTCCTGTGTCCTTCTTTGGCTTCGTGGTGTTGTTCTTTTCTTGCGGCTTTGACGGGTTGTCTTGGGTCACCCCGCCTTGGCTTTGTCCTTTGGGCTTCGGATTTGCAGATCCAAAGTCTCGCTTCTTCTGTTTGAACTTTTGCTCGATTTTGACAGCGTATCGGTATGCTGTGCCGAGTGAGGGGATGTTCAAGAACCCCATCTCTTCCTGGATGTATCTGTGTAGGCAGCCACGGTATTTGAGTACCAGATGCAGCTCAGAATCTTTGATACCCAACTGTGTGCGAAGGGTATGAAAAATGTTTGTGAACTCCGGCACATCTTGGTCTCGTCCCTGCCGCAGTGTGGTCCATTTGATGTATTTGTCCTCATAGCTTCCGACAGGGTAGTACTGCTCCTTGATGGCATCCCGAAAGTCATTCCAAGTGGGTGCGGCCGAAAATAGTGAGCCTGTACTTTCATCCTTCTGCTCGCAGTAGGTTTCCCACCAGTCCTTGACGTGGGGGGCTGCTTTGAGAAGAGCAAAAACAATCTTTTCCCGACTTGAAAATTCGTGAACAGAAAAATACCCATCTAGCAGATTTAACCATTTATCTACGGCATCTGCGTCTATTCGACCCTCGAAGATGGGGATTTCAAAATTAACTTGTACCTTAAATGCTGTGGCATTTCCAGAGTCGCTGTTGGAAGCCGATGCGTCGCCTCTGGGTAGCCGCTGAAGGATCTGCGCAAAGCTATCCATCATCGGGTTCCTTTGCCGCTCGAGCGCTTCTTCGAGCAAGATTTTGATAGGATCTCCTGCCCCCTCGTCTTTCTTCTCATCTGCCATGGGAGGCCGTCGGGATTTGCGAGGCTGGTCTTGCAAAGGTTCGACCAGTTCAAGCCCTAACTCCTTATATCCCGACCTCGTTGGGGACATGCAAAGGAAAACAGAGAAAAAACAGACCGCTCTGATACCACTGATCCGGATTTAAACAGGAACGCAATAGATTACAGAGATAACCATAAATACAGAGATGCAATAACCATAAATACAGAGATGCAGCGGAAATAATACTTCATTTCATTACTGTAAAATACTGAAATATGCTTACAAACAGAAATGGAAAGAAACCAGCTAGGGCGATGGTAGCTTATCTCTGAGAAGAGATGTGGCGGCTACATGCCTCTGAACTGTTCTGAACTGTGTTACAATGAGGCTCGAAGGCCTATTTCTTGTTGAGAAACAATGGAAAACCCTTCACATCCCGAAACCTAACCCAAGAAGATGAAATGCCAAATTGTGGGCCCCGTTTGGGTAAATTGGTACCTCAATTTCCCGGGGTCGTAACTTTGGCATACGATCTCCGTTTGACGCGTACGATAGCTCGTTAGAAAGATCTATCCGAGTACTACCACTTTGGGAGGCAACATGGGTCCATGGATCCATGTTGCCCCAGAATCCCAAAAAAACGTCATTTAGGGCCTCAAAACGGCTCCGGAAGTTCAGGACCCGAAAAACTGCTAAAAATAGTAAATTGTGCTACAATTTAGGAAACTGAAAAGACTGAAAGAGACAGTTGTGGGGGGTCCAAATGGGTTGGTGGGTGGCCACCAACATCCACCTGGATCATTCCTCCCCCCTTAGGAAGCAATGGTCCCCATTGCGTTGAGTTCCTCCATCTGCTGAACTTGTTCTACAAACTCTGATGTGTCCAGTGATGGTGGGAAGCATGGTCGACGATGGTCCACATTGAACATTTGGTGCAGGCGAAGGAATGGAGGAATGATGTGCTCCAAAGCATTGATCCCCATAGCCTTGGTACTGTTGTAAGGACCATGTCAGAGTGATCTGAGCTTTTGATGGGTTCTGGTACGACGTTCTTTCTGTCGATGCAACCAGACTTTGTTGCCCACCTGAAACTTGTGTGGTACCCATGTGGGGGAGGAGAAGTTGTTCCTGTGTTTTGTCATGACCGTATCCCTTTGCTGCTGCTGCTGCATGGAGGAACCCTTTACAGCGGTCATGGATGTAGCAACAATCTTCCCCTTATTTTGGGAGTGAACCAGACAGATGAGTTTCCTGGTCTGTGATATGAGCTTGCTGCCTTTCTTGGTAGTGATCAAAGATGTGGCGGTAGGTGGGGCTACCTCCGGTATCCTGTATAATGAATTATTCAAAGAAATAATGACAGCACGAGGCCTTGACTCATACACAGCATGTCGCCTCCACAAGTATGGCTGGCCTAACAATACATCACAAACATCCAGAGGTGTAACATCACACAATACCTCGTCTGTGAAGGGTTTGATGCTGTAGGAAAGGCGGCCCTGTTGGCGAACTTTGAGATCTCGTCCTTCATGAAGCCACCCGATACTGTACGGCTGTGGGTGAGGTGTAGTCGGTAGGCCCAACCGCTTCACGACCTCTACTGAAACGAGGTTCTTTTGGCTGCCACTGTCGACAATGAATTGTAGCGGCGAACCCTTCACCCACATCTGTGAGTGGAAAAGACGCTCCCCTTCCTCTGGATTTTCGGGCTCATCTTTCTGGATCTTGGCGGTGGCAACAGTGGGGCTGGGATCCGCATCAATGATCTGCTTCCCTTTGCCATTCCCCTTGTCGGGTTCTGGCTCAGGATCGGAACATGCATCTGATTCGGAAGCCTTCAACTCGGCCACCAGCGACTGCGTGGTCCAACACTCACTTGTGTTATGAGTGGGACTCTTGTGGAACTCACACCACTTTCCTGTGTCCTTCTTTGGCTTCGTGGTGTTGTTCTTTTCTTGCGGCTTTGACGGGTTGTCTTGGGTCACCCCGCCTTGGCTTTGTCCTTTGGGCTTCGGATTTGCAGATCCAAAGTCTCGCTTCTTCTGTTTGAACTTTTGCTCGATTTTGACAGCATATCGGTATGCTGTGCCGAGTGAGGGGATGTTCAAGAACCCCATCTCTTCCTGGATGTATCTGTGTAGGAAGCCACGGTATTTGAGTACCAGATGCAGCTCAGAATCTTTGATACCCAACTGTGTGCGAAGGGTATGAAAAATGTTTGTGAACTCCTGCACATCTTGGTCTTGTCCCTGCCGCAGTGTGGTCCATTTGATGTATTTGTCCTCATAGCTTCCGACAGGGTAGTACTGCTCCTTGATGGCATCCCGAAAGTCATTCCAAGTGGGTGCGGCCGAAAATAGTGAGCCTGTACTTTCATCCTTCTGCTCGCAGTAGGTTTCCCACCAGTCCTTGACGTGGGGGGCTGCTTTGAGAAGAGCAAAAACAATCTTTTCCCGACTTGAAAATTCGTGAACAGAAAAATACCCATCTAGCAGATTTAACCATTTATCTACGGCATCTGCGTCTATTCGACCCTCGAAGATGGGGATTTCAAAATTAACTTGTACCTTAAATGGTGTGGCATTTCCAGGGTCGCTGTTGGAAGCCGATGCGTCGCCTCTGGGTAGCCGCTGAAGGATCTGCGCAAAGCTATCCATCATCGCGTTCCTTTGCCGCTCGAGCGCTTCTTCGAGCAAGATTTTGATAGGATCTCCTGCCGCCTCGTCTTTCTTCTCATCCGCCATGGGAGGCCGTCGGGATTTGCGAGGCTGGTCTTGCAAAGGTTCGACCAGTTCAAGCCCTAACTCCTTATATCCCGACCTCGTTGGGGACATGCAAAGAAAAACAGAGAAAAAGCAGACCGCTCTGATACCACTGATCCAGATTTAAATAGGAACGCAATAGATTACAGAGATAACCATAAATACAGAGATGCAATAACCATAAATACAGAGATGCAGCGGAAATAATACTTCATTTCATTACTGTAAAATACTGAAATATGCTTACAAACAGAAATGGAAAGAAACCAGCTAGGGCGATGGTAGCTTATCTCTGAGAAGAGATGTGGCAGCTACATGCCTCTGAACTGTTCTGAACTGTGTTACAATGAGGCTCGAAGGCCTATTTATTGTTGAGAAACAATGGAAAACCCTTCACATCCCGAAACCTAACCCAAGAAGATGAAATGCCAAATTGTGGGCCCCGTTTGGGTAAATTGGTACCTCAATTTCCCGGGGTCGTAATTTTGGCATACGATCTCCGTTTGACGCGTACGATAGCTCGTTAGAAAGATCTATCCGAGTACTACCACTTTGGGAGGCAACATGGGTCCATGGACCCATGTTGCCCCAGAATCCCAAAAAAACGTCGTTTAGGGCCTCAAAACGGCTCCGGAAGTTCAGGACCCGAAAAATTGCTAAAAATAGTAAATTGTGCTACAATTTAGGAAACTGAAAACACTGAACGAGACAGTTGTGGGGGGTCCAAATGGGTTGGTGGGTGGCCACCAACATCCACCTGGATCATTCCTCCCCCCTTAGGAAGCAATGGTCCCCATTGCGTTGAGTTCCTCCATCTGCTGAACTTGTTCTGCAATCTCTGATGTGTCCAGTGATGGTGGGAAGCATGGTCGACGATGGTCCACATTGAACATTTGGTGCAGGCGAAGGAATGGAGGAATGATGTGCTCCAAAGCATTGATCCCCATAGCCTTGGTACTGTTGTAAGGACCATGTCGGAGTGATCTGAGCTTCTGATGGGTTCTGGTACGACATTCTTTCTGTCGATGCAACCAGACTTTGTTGCCCACCTGAAACTTGTGTGGTACCCATGTGGGGGAGGAGAAGTTGTTCCTGTGTTTTGTCATGACCGTATCCCTTTGCTGCTGCTGCTGCATGGAGGAACCCTTTACAGGGGTCACGGATGTAGCAACAATCTTCCCCTTATTTTGGGAGTGAACCAGACAGATGAATTTCCTGGTCTGTGATATGAGCTTGCTGCCTTTCTTGGTAGTGATCAAAGATGTGGCGGTAGGTGGTGCTACCTCCGGTATCCTGTATAATGAATTATTCAAAGAAATAATGACAGCACGAGGCCTTGACTCATACACAGCATGTCGCCTCCACAAGTATGGCTGGCCTAACAATACATCACAAACATCCAGAGGTGTAACATCACACAATACCTCGTCTGTGAAGGGTTTGATGCTGTAGGAAAGGCGGCATTGCTGGCGAACTTTGAGATCTCGTCCTTCATGAAGCCACCCGATACTGTACGGCTGTGGGTGAGGTGTAGTCGGTAGGCCCAACCGCTTCACGACCTCTGCTGAAACGAGGTTCTTTTGGCTGCCACTGTCGACAATGAATTGTAGCGGCGAACCCTTCACCCACATCTGTGAGTGGAAAAGACGCTCCCCTTCCTCTGGATTTTCGGGCTCATCTTTCTGGATCTTGGCGGTGCCAACAGTGGCTCTGGGATCCGCATCAATGATCTGCTTCCCTTTGCCATTCCCCTTGTCGGGTTCTGGCTCAGGATCGGAACATGCATCTGATTCGGAAGCCTTCAACTCGGCCACCAGCGACTGCTTGGTCCGACACTCACTTGTGTTATGAGTGGGACTCTTGTGGAACTCACACCACTTTCCTGTGTCCTTCTTTCGCTTCGTGGTGTTGTTCTTTTCTTGCGGCTTTGACGGGTTGTCTTGGGTCACCCCGCCTTGGCTTTGTCCTTTGGGCTTCGGATTTGCAGATCCAAAGTCTCGCTTCTTTTGTTTGAACTTTTGCTCGATTTTGACAGCGTATCGGTATGCTGTGCCGAGTGAGGGGATGTTCAAGAACCCCATCTCTTCCTGGATGTATCTGTGTAGGCAGCCACGGTATTTGAGTACCAGATGCAGCTCAGAATCTTTGATAACCAACTGTGTGCGAAGGGTATGAAAAATGTTTGTGAACTCCGGCACATCTTAGTCTCGTCCCTGCCGCAGTGTGGTCCATTTGATGTATTTGTCCTCATAGCTTCCGAACTGCTCCTTGATGGCATCTCGAAAGTCATTCCAAGTGGGTGCGGCCGAAAATAGTGAGCCTGTACTTTCATCCTTCTGCTCGCAGTAGGTTTCCCACCAGTCCTTGACGTGGGGGGCTGCTTTGAGAAGAGCAAAAACAATCTTTTCCCGACTTGAAAATTCGTGAACAGAAAAATACCCATCTAGCAGATTTAACCATTTATCTACGGCATCTGCGTCTATTCGACCCTCGAAGATGGGGATTTCAAAATTAACTTGTACCTTAAATGGTGTGGCATTTCCAGAGTCTCTGTTGGAAGTCGATGCGTCGCCTCTGGGTAGCCGCTGAAGGATCTGCGCAAAGCTATCCATCATCGCGTTCCTTTGCCGCTCGAGCGCTTCTTCGAGCAAGATTTTGATAGGATCTCCTGCCCCCTCGTCTTTCTTCTCATCCGCCATGGGAGGCCGTCGGGATTTGCGAGGCTGGTCTTGCAAAGGTTCGACTAGTTCAAGCCCTAACTCCTTATATCCCGACCTCATTGGGGACATGCAAAGAAAAACAGAGAAAAAGCAGACCGCTCTGATACCACTGATCCGGATTTAAACAGGAACGCAATAGATTACAGAGATAACCATAAATACAGAGATGCAATAACCATAAATACAGAGATGCAGCGGAAATAATACTTCATTTCATTACTGTAAAATACTGAAATATGCTTACAAACAGAAATGGAAAGAAACCAGCTAGGGCGATGGTAGCTTATCTCTGAGAAGAGATGTGGCGGCTACATGCCTCTGAACTGTTCTGAACTGTGTTACAATGAGGCTCGAAGGCCTATTTATTGTTGAGAAACAATGGAAAACCCTTCACATCCCGAAACCTAACCCAAGAAGATGAAATGCCAAATTGTGGGCCCCGTTTGGGTAAATTGGTACCTCAATTTCCCGGGGTCGTAACTTTGGCATACGATCTCCGTTTGACGCGTACGATAGCTCGTTAGAAAGATCTATCCGAGTACTACCACTTTGGGAGGCAACATGGGTCCATGGACCCATGTTGCCCCAGAATCCCAAAAAAACGTCGTTTAGGGCCTCAAAACGGCTCCGGAAGTTCAGGACCCGAAAAACTGCTAAAAATAGTAAATTGTGCTACAATTTAGGAAACTGAAAAGACTGTAAGAGACAGTTGTGGGGGGTCCAAATGGGTTGGTGGGTGGCCACCAACAGCCACCTGGATCATTCCTCCCCCCTTAGGAAGCAATGGTCCCCATTGCGTTGAGTTCCTCCATCTGCTGAACTTGTTCTGCAATCTCTGATGTGTCCCGTGATGGTGGGAAGCATGGTCGACGATGGTCCACATTGAACATTTGGTGCAGGCGAAGGAATGGAGGAATGATGTGCTCCAAAGCATTGATCCCCATAGCCTTGGTACTGCTGTAAAGACCATGTCGGAGTGATCTGAGCTTCTGATGGGTTCTGGTACGGCGTTCTTTCTGTCGATGCAACCAGACTTTGTTGCCCACCTGAAACTTGTGTGGTACCCATGTGGGGGAGGAGAAGTTGTTCCTATGTTTTGTCATGACCGTATCCCTTTGCTGCTGCTGCTGCATGGAGGAACCCTTTACAGGGGTCATGGATGTAGCAAAGCTATCCATAAATACAGAGATAACCATAAATAGTGAGCCTGTACTTTCATCCTTCTGCTCGCAGTAGGTTTCCCACCAGTCCTTGACGTGGGGGGCTGCTTTGAGAAGAGCAAAAACAATCTTTTCCCGACTTGAAAATTCGTGAACAGAAAAATACCCATCTAGCAGATTTAACCATTTATCTACGGCATCTGCGTCTATTTGACCCTCGAAGATGGGGATTTCAAAATTAACTTGTACCTTAAATGGTGTGGCATTTCCAGAGTCGCTGTTGGAAGCCGATGCGTCGCCTCTGGGTAGCCGCTGAAGGATCTGCGCAAAGCTATCCATCATCGCGTTCCTTTGCCGCTCGAGCGCTTCTTCGAGCAAGATTTTGATAGGATCTCCTGCCCCCTCGTCTTTCTTCTCATCCGCCATGGGAGGCCGTCGGGATTTGCGAGGCTGGTCTTGCAAAGGTTCGACCAGTTCAAGCCCTAACTCCTTATATCCCGACCTCGTTGGGGACATGCAAAGAAAAACAGAGAAAAAGCAGACCGCTCTGATACCACTGATCCGGATTTAAACAGGAACGCAATAGATTACAGAGATAACCATAAATACAGAGATGCAATAACCATAAATACAGAGATGCAGCGGAAATAATACTTCATTTCATTACTGTAAAATACTGAAATATGCTTACAAACAGAAATGGAAAGAAACCAGCTAGGGCGATGGTAGCTTATCTCTGAGAAGAGATGTGGCGGCTACATGCCTCTGAACTGTTCTGAACTGTGTTACAATGAGGCTCGAAGGCCTATTTATTGTTGAGAAACAATGGAAAACCCTTCACATCCCGAAACCTAACCGAAGAAGATGAAATGCCAAATTGTGGGCCCCGTTTGGGTAAATTGGTACCTCAATTTCCCGGGGTCGTAACTTTGGCATATGATCTCCGTTTGACGCGTACGATAGCTCGTTAGAAAGATCTATCCGAGTACTACCACTTTGGGAGGCAACATGGGTGTTTGGACCCATGTTGCCCCAGAATCCCAAAAAAACGTCGTTTAGGGCCTCAAAACGGCTCCGGAAGTTCAGGACCCGAAAAACTGCTAAAAATAGTAAATTGTGCTACAATTTAGGAAACTGAAAAGACTGAAAGAGACAGTTGTGGGGGGTCCAAATGGGTTGGTGGGTGGCCACCAACATCCACCTGGATCATTCCTCCCCCCTTAGGAAGCAATGGTCCCCATTGCGTTGAGTTCCTCCATCTGCTGAACTTGTTCTGCAATCTCTGATGTGTCCAGTGATGGTGGGAAGCATGGTCGACGATGGTCCACATTGAACATTTGGTGCAGGCGAAGGAATGGAGGAATGATGTGCTCCAAAGCATTGATCCCCATAGCCTTGGTACTACTGTAAGGACCATGTCGGAGTGATCTGAGCTTCTGATGGGTTCTGGTACGGCGTTCTTTCTATCGATGCAACCAGACTTTGTTGCCCACCTGAAACTTGTGTGGTACCCATGTGGGGGAGGAGAAGTTGTTCCCGTGTTTTGTCATGACCGTATCCCTTTGCTGCTGCTGCTGCATGGAGGAACCCTTTACAGGGGTCATGGATGTAGCAACAATCTTCCCCTTATTTTGGGAGTGAACCAGACAGATGAATTTCCTGGTCTGTGATATGAGCTTGCTGCCTTTCTTGGTAGTGATCAAAGATGTGGCGGTAGGTGGGGCTACCTCCGGTATCCTGTATAATGAATTATTCAAAGAAATAATGACAGTACGAGGCCTTGACTCATACACAGCATGTCGCCTCCACAAGTATGGCTGGCCTAACAATACATCACAAACATCCAGAGGTGTAACATTACACAATACCTCGTCTGTGAAGGGTTTGATGCTGTAGGAAAGGCGGCACTGCTGGCGAACTTTGAGATCTCGTCCTTCATGAAGCCACCCGATACTGAACGGCTGTGGGTGAGGTGTAGTCGGTAGGCCCAACCGCTTCACGACCTCTGCTGAAACGAGGTTCTTTTGGCTGCCACTGTCGATAATGAATTGTAGCGGCGAACCCTTCACCCACATCTGTGAGTGGAAAAGACGCTCCCCTTCCTATGGATTTTCGGGCTCATCTTTCTGGATCTTGGCGGTGGCAACAGTGGCGCTGGGATCCGCATCAATGATCTGCTTCCCTTTGCCATTCCCCTTGTCGGGTTCTGGCTCAGGATCGGAACATGCATCTGATTCGGAAGCCTTCAACTCGGCCACCAGCGACTGCTTGGTCCGACACTCACTTGTGTTATGAGTGGGACTCTTGTGGAACTCACACCACTTTCCTGTGTCCTTCTTTGGCTTCGTGGTGTTGTTCTTTTCTTGCGGCTTTGACGGGTTGTCTTGGGTCACCCCGCCTTGGCTTTGTCCTTTGGGCTTCGGATTTGCAGATCCAAAGTCTCGCTTCTTCTGTTTGAACTTTTGCTCGATTTTGACAGCGTATCGGTATGCTGTGCCGAGTGAGGGGATGTTCAAGAACCCCATCTCTTCCTGGATGTATCTGTGTAGGCAGCCACGGTATTTGAGTACCAGATGCAGCTCAGAATCTTTGATACCCAACTGTGTGCGAAGGGTATGAAAAATGCTTGTGAACTCCGGCAGATCTTGGTCTCGTCCCTGCCGCAGTGTGGTCCATTTGATGTATTTGTCCTCATAGCTTCCGAACTGCTCCTTGATGGCATCCCGAAAGTCATTCCAAGTGGGTGTGGCCGAAAATAGTGAGCCTGTACTTTCATCCTTCTGCTCGCAGTAGGTTTCCCACCAGTCCTTGACGTGGGGGGCTGCTTTGAGAAGAGCAAAAACAATCTTTTCCCGACTTGAAAATTCGTGAACAGAAAAATACCCATCTAGCAGATTTAACCATTTATCTACGGCATCTGCGTCTATTCGACCCTCGAAGATGGGGATTTCAAAATTAACTTGTACCTTAAATGGTGTGGCATTTCCAGTGTCGCTGTTGGAAGCCGATGCGTCGCCTCTGGGTAGCCGCTGAAGGATCTGCGCAAAGCTATCCATCATCGCGTTCCTTTGCCGCTCGAGCGCTTCTTCGAGCAAGATTTTGATAGGATCTCCTGCCCCCTCGTCTTTCCTCTCATCCGCCATGGGAGGCCGTCGGGATTTGCGAGGCTGGTCTTGCAAAGGTTCGACCAGTTCAAGCCCTAACTCCTTATATCCCGACCTCGTTGGGGACATGCAAAGAAAAACAGAGAAAAAGCAGACCGCTCTGATACCACTGATCCGGATTTAAACAGGAACGCAATAGATTACAGAGATAACCATAAATACAGAGATGCAATAACCATAAATATAGAGATGCAGCGGAAATAATACTTCATTTCATTACTGTAAAATACTGAAATATGCTTACAAACAGAAATGGAAAGAAACCAGCTAGGGCAATGGTAGCTTATCTCTGAGAAGAGATGTGGCGGCTACATGCCTCTGAACTGTTCTGAACTGTGTTACAATGAGGCTCGAAGGCCTATTTATTGTTGACAAACAATGGAAAACCCTTCACATCCCGAAACCTAACCCAAGAAGATGAAATGCCAAATTGTGGGCCCCGTTTGGGTAAATTGGTACCTCAATTTCCCGGGGTCGTAACTTTGGCATACGATCTCCGTTTGACGCGTACGATAGCTCGTTAGAAAGATCTATCCGAGTACTACCACTTTGGGAGGCAACATGGGTCCATAGACCCATGTTGCCCCAGAATCCCAAAAAAACGTCGTTTAGGGCCTCAAAACGGCTCCGGAAGTTCAGGACCCGAAAAACTGCTAAAAATAGTAAATTGTGCTACAATTTAGGAAACTGAAAAGACTGAAAGAGACAGTTGTGGGGGTCCAAATGGGTTGGTGGGTGGCCACCAACATCCACCTGGATCATTCCTCCCCCCTTAGGAAGCAATGGTCCCCATTGCGTTGAGTTCCACCATCTGCTGAACTTGTTCTGCAATCTCTGATGTGTCCAGTGATGGAGGGAAGCATGGTCGACGATGGTCCACATTGAACATTTGGTGCAGGCGAAGGAATGGAGGAATGATGTGCTCCAAAGCATTGATCCCCATAGCCTTGGTACTGCTGTAAGGACCATGTCGGAGTGATCTGAGCTTCTGATGGGTTCTGGTACGACGTTCTTTCTATCGATGCAACCAGACTTTGTTTCCCACCTGAAACTTGTGTGGTACCCATGTGGGGGAGGAGAAGTTGTTCCTGTGTTTTGTCATGACCGTATCCCTTTGCTGCTGCTGCTGCATGGAGGAACCCTTTACAGGGGTCATGGATGTAGCAACAATCTTCCCCTTATTTTGGGAGTGAACCAGACAGATGAATTTCCTGGTCTGTGATATGAGCTTGCTGCCTTTCTTGGTAGTGATCAAAGATGTGGCGGTAGGTGGGGCTACCTCCGGTATCCTGTATAATGAATTATTCAAAGAAATAATGGCAGCACGAGGCCTTTACTCATACACAGCATGTCGCCTCCACAAGTATGGCTGGCCTAACAATACATCACAAACATCCAGAGGTGTAACATCACACAATACCTCGTCTGTGAAGGGTTTGATGCTGTAGGAAAGGCGGCACTACTGGCGAACTTTGAGATCTCGTCCTTCATGAAGCCACCCGATACTGTACGGCTGTGGGTGAGGTGTAGTCGGTAGGCCCAACCGCTTCACGACCTCTGCTGAAACGAGGTTCTTTTGGCTGCCACTGTCGACAATGAATTGTAGCGGCGAACCCTTCACCCACATCTGTGAGTGGAAAAGACGCTCCCCTTCCTCTGGATTTTCGGGCTCATCTTTCTGGATCTTGGCGGTGGCAACAGTGGCGCTGGGATCCGCATCAATGATCTGCTTCCCTTTGCCATTCCCCTTGTCGGGTTCTGGCTCAGGATCGGAACATGCATCTGATTCGGAAGCCTTCAACTCGGCCACCAGCGACTGCTTGGTCCGACACTCACTTGTGTTATGAGTGGGACTCTTGTGGAACTCACACCACTTTCCTGTGTCCTTCTTTGGCTTCGTGGTGTTTTTCTTTTCTTGCGGCTTTGACGGGTTGTCTTGGGTCACCCCGCCTTGGCTTTGTCCTTTGGGCTTCGGATTTGCAGATCCAAAGTCTCGCTTCTTCTGTTTGAACTTTTGCTCGATTTTGACAGCGTATCGGTATGCTGTGCCGAGTGAGGGGATGTTCAAGAACCCCATCTCTTCCTCGATGTATCTGTGTAGGCAGCCACGGTATTTGAGTACCAGATGCAGCTCAGAATCTTTGATACCCAACTGTGTGCGAAGGGTATGAAAAATGTTTGTGAACTCCGGCACATCTTGGTCTCGTCCCTGCCGCAGTGTGGTCCATTTGATGTATTTGTCCTCATAGCTTCCGAACTGCTCCTTGATGGCATCCCGAAAGTCATTCCAAGTGGGTGCGGCCGAAAATAGTGAGCCTGTACTTTCATCCTTCTGCTCGCAGTAGGTTTCCCACCAGTCCTTGACGTGGGGGGCTGCTTTGAGAAGAGCAAAAACAATCTTTTCCCGACTTGAAAATTCGTGAACAGAAAAATACCCATCCAGCAGATTTAACCATTTATCTACGGCATCTGCGTCTATTCGACCCTCGAAGATGGGGATTTCAAAACTAACTTGTACCTTAAATGGTGTGGCATTTCCAGAGTCGCTGTTGGAAGCCGATGCGTCGCCTCTGGGTAGCCGCTGAAGGATCTGCGCAAAGCTATCCATCATCGCGTTCCTTTGCCGCTCGAGCGCTTCTTCGAGCAAGATTTTGATAGGATCTCCTGCCCCCTCGTCTTTCTTCTCATCCGCCATGGGAGGCCGTCAGGATTTGCGAGGCTGGTCTTGCAAAGGTTCGACCAGTTCAAGCCCTAACTCCTTATATCCCGACCTCGTTGGGGACATGCAAAGAAAAACAGAGAAAAAGCAGGCCGCTCTGATACCACTGATCCGGATTTAAACAGGAACGCAATAGATTACAGAGATAACCATAAATACAGAGATGCAATAACCATAAATACAGAGATGCAGCGGAAATAATACTTCATTTCATTACTGTAAAATACTGAAATATGCTTACAAACAGAAATGGAAAGAAACCAGCTAGGGTGATGGTAGCTTATCTCTGAGAAGAGATGTGGCGGCTACATGCCTCTGAACTGTTCTAAACTGTGTTACAATGAGGCTCGAAGGCCTATTTATTGTTGAGAAACAATGGAAAACCCTTCACATCCCGAAACCTAACCCAAGAAGATGAAATGCCAAATTGTGGGCCCCGTTTGGGTAAATTGGTACCTCAATTTCCCGGGGTCGTAACTTTGGCATACGATCTCCGTTTGACGCGTACGATAGCTCGTTAGAAAGATCTATCCGAGTACTACCACCTTGGGAGGCAACATGGGTCCATGGACCCATGTTGCCACAGAATACCAAAAAAACGTCGTTTAGGGCCTCAAAACGGCTCCGGAAGTTCAGGACCCGAAAAACTGCTAAAAATAGTAAATTGTGCTACAATTTAGGAAACTGAAAAGATTGAAAGAGACAGTTGTGGGGGTCCAAATGGGTTGGTGGGTGGCCACCAACATCCACCTGGATCATTCCTCCCCCCTTAGGAAGCAATGGTCCCCATTGCGTTGAGTTCCTCCATCTGCTGAACTTGTTCTGCAATCTCTGATGTGTCCAGTGATGGTGGGAAGCATGGTCGACGATGGTCCACATTGAACATTTGGTGCAGGCGAAGGAATGGAGGAATGATGTGCTCCAAAGCATTGATCCCCATAGCCTTGGTACTGCTGTAAGGACCATGTCGGAGTGATCTGAGCTTCTGATGGGTTCTGGTACGACATTCTTTCTGTCGATGCAACCAGACTTTGTTGCGCACCTGAAACTTGTGTGGTACCCATGTGGGGGAGGAGAAGTTGTTCCTGTGTTTTGTCATGACCGTATCCCTTTGCTGCTGCTGCTGCATGGAGGAACCCTTTACAGGGGTCATGGATGTAGCAACAATCTTCCCCTTATTTTGGGAGTGAACCAGACAGATGAATTTCCTGGTCTGTGATATGAGCTTGCTGCCTTTCTTGGTAGTGATCAAAGATGTGGCGGTAGGTGGGGCTACCTCCGGTATCCTGTATAATGAATTATTCAAAGAAATAATGACAGCACGAGGCCTTGACTCATACACAGCATGTCGCCTCCACAAGTATGGCTGGCCTAACAATACATCACAAACATCCAAAGGTGTAACATCACACAATACCTCGTCTGTGAAGGGTTTGATGCTGTAGGAAAGGCGGCACTGCTGGCGAACTTTGAGATCTCGTCCTTCATGAAGCCACCCGATACTGTACGGCTGTGGGTGAGGTGTAGTCGGTAGGCCCAACCGCTTCACGACCTCTGCTGAAACGAGGTTCTTTTGGCTGCCACTGTCGACAATGAATTGTAGCGGCGAACCCTTCACCCACATCTGTGAGTGGAAAAGACGCTCCCCTTCCTCTGGATTTTCGGGCTCATCTTTCTGGATCTTGGCGGTGGCAACAGTGGCGCTGGGATCCGCATCAATGATCTGCTTCCCTTTGCCATTCCCCTTGTCTGGTTCTGGCTCAGGATCGGAACATGCATCTGATTCGGAAGCCTTCAACTCGGCCACCAGCGACTGCTTGGTCCGACACTCACTTGTGTTATGAGTGGGACTCTTGTGGAACTCACACCACTTTCCTGTGTCCTTCTTTGGCTTCGTGGTGTTGTTCTTTTCTTGCGGCTTTGACGGGTTGTCTTGGGTCACCCCGCCTTGGCTTTGTCCTTTGGGCTTCGGATTTGCAGATCCAAAGTCTCGCTTCTTCTGTTTGAACTTTTGCTCGATTTTGACAGCGTATCGGTATGCTGTGCCGAGTGAGGGGATGTTCAAGAACCCCATCTCTTCCTGGATGTATCTGTGTAGGCAGCCACGGTATTTGAGTACCAGATGCAGCTCAGAATCTTTGATACCCAACTGTGTGCGAAGGGTATGAAAAATGTTTGTGAACTCCGGCACATCTTGGTCTCGTCCCTCCCGCAGTGTGGTCCATTTGATGTATTTGTCCTCATAGCTTCCGACAGGGTAGTACTGCTCCTTGATGGCATCCCGAAAGTCATTCCAAGTGGGTGTGGCCGAAAATAGTGAGCCTGTACTTTCATCCTTCTGCTCGCAGTAGGTTTCCCACCAGTCCTTGACGTGGGGGGCTGCTTTGAGAAGAGCAAAAACAATCTTTTCCCGACTTGAAAATTTGTGAACAGAAAAATACCC
This sequence comes from Pinus tabuliformis, assembly GCA_031772625.1. Taxonomy (NCBI): domain Eukaryota; kingdom Viridiplantae; phylum Streptophyta; class Pinopsida; order Pinales; family Pinaceae; genus Pinus; species Pinus tabuliformis. Next base: position 1,091,970,434 of record CM062817.1, on the reverse strand, counting down.
ATCTAGCAGATTTAACCATTTATCTACGGCATCTGCGTCTATTCGACCCTTGAAGATGGGGATTTCAAAATTAACTTGTACCTTAAATGGTGTGGCATTTCCAGAGTCGCTGTTGGAAGCCGATGCGTCGCCTCTGGGTAGCCGCTGAAGGATCTGCGCAAAGCTATCCATCATCGCGTTCCTTTGCCGCTCGAGCGCTTCTTCGAGCAAGATTTTGATAGGATCTCCTGCCCCCTCGTCTTTCTTCTCATCCACCATGGGAGGCCGTCGGGATTTGCGAGGCTGGTCTTGCAAAGGTTCGTCCAGTTCAAGCCCTAACTCCTTATATCCTGACCTCGTTGGGGACATGCAAAGAAAAACAGAGAAAAAACAGACCGCTCTGATACCACTGATCCGGATTTAAACAGGAACGCAATAGATTACAGAGATAACCATAAATACAGAGATGCAATAACCATAAATACAGAGATGCAGCGGAAATAATACTTCATTTCATTACTGTAAAATACTGAAATATCCTTACAAACTGAAATGGAAAGAAACCAGCTAGGGCGATGGTAGCTTATCTCTGAGAAGAGATGTGGCGGCTACATGCCTCTGAACTGTGTTACAATGAGGCTCGAAGGCCTATTTATTGTTGAGAAACAATGGAAAACCCTTCACATCCCGAAACCTAACCCAAGAAGATGAAATGCCAAATTGTGGGCCCCGTTTGGGTAAATTGGTACCTCAATTTCCCGGGGTCGTAACTTTGGCATACGATCTCCGTTTGACGCGTACGATAGCTCGTTAGAAAGATCTATCCGAGTACTACCACTTTGGGAGGCAACATGGGTCCATGGACCCATGTTGCCCCAGAATACCAAAAAAACGTCGTTTAGGGCCTCAAAACGGCTCCGGAAGTTCAGGACCCGAAAAACTGCTAAAAATAGTAAATTGTGCTACAATTTAGGAAACTGAAAAGACTGAAAGAGACAGTTGTGGGGGGTCCAAATGGGTTGGTGGGTGGCCACCAACATCCACCTGGATCATTCCTCCCCCCTTAGGAAGCAATGGTCCCCATTGCGTTGAGTTCCTCCATCTGCTGAACTTGTTCTGCAATCTCTGATGTGTCCAGTGATGGTGGGAAGCATGGTCGACGATGGTCCACATTGAACATTTGGTGCAGGCGAAGGAATGGAGGAAGGATGTGCTCCAAAGCATTGATCCCCATAGCCTTGGTACTGCTGTAAGGACCATGTCGGAGTGATCTGAGCTTCTGATGGGTTCTGGTACGGCGTTCTTTCTGTCGATGCAACCAGACTTTGTTGCCCACCTGAAACTTGTGTGGTACCCATGTGGGGGAGGAGAAGTTGTTCCTGTGTTTTGTCATGACCGTATCCCTTTGCTGCTGCTACTGCATGGAGGAACCCTTTACAGGGGTCATGGATGTAGCAACAATCTTCCCCTTATTTTGGGAGTGAACCAGACAGATGAATTTCCTGGTCTATGATATGAGCTTGCTGCTTTTCTTGGTAGTGATCAAAGATGTGGCGGTAGGTGGGGCTACCTCCGGTATCCTGTATAATGAATTATTCAAAGAAATAATGACAGCACGAGGCCTTGACTCATACACAGCATGTCGCCTCCACAAGTATGGCTGGCCTAACAATACATCACAAACATCCAGAGGTGTAACATCACACAATACCTCGTCTGTGAAGGGTTTGATGCTGTAGGAAAGGCGGCACTGCTGGCGAACTTTGAGATCTCATCCTTCATGAAGCCACCCGATACTGTACGGCTGTGGGTGAGGTGTAGTCAGTAGGCCCAACCGCTTCACGACCTCTGCTGAAACGACGTTCTTTTGGCTGCCACTGTCGACAATGAATTGTAGCGGCGAACCCTTCACCCACATCTGTGAGTGGAAAAGACGCTCCCCTTCCTCTGGATTTTCGGGCTCATCTTTCTGGATCTTGGCGGTGGCAACAGTGGCTCTGGGATCCGCATCAATGATCTGCTTCCCTTTGCCATTCCCCTTGTCGGGTTCTGGCTCAGGATCGGAACATGCATATGATTCGGAAGCCTTCAACTCGGCCACCAGCGACTGCTTGGTCCGACACTCACTTGTGTTATGAGTGGGACTCTTGTGGAAATCACACCACTTTCCTGTGTCCTTCTTTGGCTTCGTGGTGTTGTTCTTTTCTTGCGGCTTTGACGGGTTGTCTTGGGTCACCCCGCCTTGGCTTTGTCCTTTGGGCTTCGGATTTGCAGATCCAAAGTCTCGCTTCTTCTGTTTGAACTTTTGCTCGATTTTGACAGCGTATCGGTATGCTGTGCCGAGTGAGGGGATGTTCAAGAACCCCATCTCTTCCTGGATGTATCTGTGTAGGCAACCACAGTATTTGAGTACCAGATGCAGCTCAGAATCTTTGATACCCAACTGTGTGCGAAGGGTATGAAAAATGTTTGTGAACTCCGACACATCTTGGTCTCGTCCCTGTCGCAGTGTGGTCCATTTGATGTATTTGTCCTCATAGCTTCCGACAGGGTAGTACTGCTCCTTGATGGCATCCCGAAAGTCATTCCAAGTGGGTGCGGCCGAAAATAGTGAGCCTGTACTTTCATCCTTCTGCTCGCAGTAGGTTTCCCACCAGTCCTTGACGTGGGGGCTGCTTTGAGAAGAGCAAAAACAATCTTTTCCCGACTTGAAAATTCGTGAACAGAAAAATACCCATCTAGCAGATTTAACCATTTATCTACGGCATCTGCGTCTATTCGACCCTCGAAGATGGGGATTTCAAAATTAAATTGTACCTTAAATTGTGTGGCATTTCCAGAGTCGCTGTTGGAAGCCGATGCGTCGCCTCTGGGTAGCCGCTGAAGGATCTGCGCAAAGCTATCCATCATCGCGTTCCTTTGCCGCTCGAGCGCTTCTTCGAGCAAGATTTTGATAGGATCTCCTGCCCCCTCGTCTTTCTTCTCATCCGCCATGGGAGGCCGTCGGGATTTGCGAGGCTGGTCTTGCAAAGGTTCGACCAGTTCAAGCCCTAACTCCTTATATCCCGACCTCGTTGGGGACATGCAAAGAAAAACAGAGAAAAAGCAGACCGCTCTAATACCACTGATCCGGATTTAAACAGGAACGCAATAGATTACAGAGATAACCATAAATACAGAGATGCAATAACCATAAATACAGAGATGCAGCGGAAATAATACTTCATTTCATTACTGTAAAATACTGAAATATGCTTACAAACAGAAATGGAAAGAAACCAGCTAGGGCGATGGTAGCTTATCTCTGAGAAGAGATGTGGCGGCTACATGCCTCTGAACTGTTCTGAACTGTGTTACAATGAGGCTCGAAGGCCTATTTATTGTTGAGAAACAATGGAAAACCCTTCACATCCCGAAACCTAACCCAAGAAGATGAAATGCCAAATTGTGGGCCCCGTTTGGGTAAATTGGTACCTCAATTTCCCGGGGTCGTAACTTTGGCATACGATCTCCGTTTGACGCGTACGATAGCTCGTTAGAAAGATCTATCCGAGTACTACCACTTTGGGAGGCAACATGGGTCCATGGACCCATGTTGCCCCAGAATCCCAAAAAAACGTCGTTTAGGGCCTCAAAACGGCTCCGGAAGTTCAGGACCCGAAAAACTGCTAAAAATAGTAAATTGTGCTACAATTTAGGAAACTGAAAAGACTGAAAGAGACAGTTGTGGGGGGTCCAAATGGGTTGGTGGGTGGCCACCAACATCCACCTGGATCAAAGGACATATTTCCCTTCATTTGCATTATCTTTCATCTTCAGCCCTCAGCCCTCAAGAGATCTTCCCTGTACTTCTTTGCATTATCTTTCTCCCTTCTTGCTTCTTCTTCACTCAAATTCAATAACTTGCAAGTTGTTTCCAGTTCTCTTTGGGCTTTCTTTACATCATGCTCAACCATTTTAAGCTTTGTTCCCAACTGTAAAACCTATGCTGTTGGATCATCTATGTTGGCTGGCATTACTATTGTACAAACATGAGTGTCCACCTGTCGTTGCAGCTTGTCCAAAGATTCTTTAAGTAAAGAAACTTCTTCAGTCTTCTGCAACACATCTTGTAGGATCTTTTCCTTTTCATTTTCTACTTCAGCTATCCTTGCAACTATGGGATGCTCACCTGCAGGTAGATTCAACTTCTTTTTCAAAGCCCCAATCTCTGATTTGTGAGATTATAATAATTTCTAAACAACAGGTTGGTCATCAGGATTGACACCTATTTTAATGATAATCTTCTTTAGCTCATCCACCTGAGCATTCAAAGCTCTGCAGTTGGCTTTCTCCAACTTTAACTGTTGAATCACCTTATTTAGCATTTTTTCTACCTTGTCAACAACTACATATGTCTTATGTATATAATTTACGATCAATTTCCCAGTTTGCATATGCAAATTGATCTTGTCAAGCATTGGAAGCTTGTGAGTGTCAACAATTAAATTCACAGTATTGAAATTGCTAGTAGACCCCATTGATATTTCCGTAGGATGAGAAAAAACAATTTTGAGTTGGCTCTTCTCCAAATCCATGGCAGATAGCAATCTAGTTTGTTCAGGAGTTACCTGAGACTCAACTTGAGCCTCCATATTTAACTTCATCTTCTAATTTCTCTCAGCTATTTTTAGAAAACATACTTTGAATTAAAGGAACCTGATCATGAACATGTTCTCTGGAATATGGGGAAGTTGGAGAACCTTCTGTTTCTCCTAACTGAATCACCAAACTAGGTTGTGTTGAAGACATTGCATCTTGAAGCTTGGTCCTTTTTTCTGCTTCAGATTCTTCCTCATCCAGATCAATAACTTCCTCTCTAACCCTCTTGACCCCTTTTTCTATAATGCTAGGGGTCTCAATCTCTGTCCCCTGAGTGTTTTGCAAACCTCCATTTGAATTTTTTTTTGTTTCAGGTCTGCTTTCATGTACAAAAGCTGGATAACCATTCTTCAACCTTCTCTTTGAAATAATTTGGTGAGGGTCATAAGCCCACTCAACCCCTTGTAAAAGACACATGTCATTCAACAATCTTTCAACCTCTTGGGCAGCCTGTCTGGTGTTTACAATGAAGGGTCCCACTGCTTTAGGCAACTTGAAGAAGAAGCCTTTCTTCATAGGAACAAAATGAACTTGATCAACATTTAAGCTCTTCCTAATAAATTCAAGGGAAAAAGCCTCATTGGCACAAATTTGGGTAACCTATAAGGCTTGACAGAGGCTCCATAAAGCCTAATTTTGCATGCTCTTCAAAGATGAATCAATCTCCACATCTCACATCCTTACTTAATTGAAGACACTCTTGAGCTTTAGGAAGGAAAGCCGGGAGTAGGCTTCCATTCAAAATTTTATAAGCCACTGGAAGGAATAAAGAAGTAAACTCAAAGAAACCACTATCTCCTAGATCACTCCTTATCAGGTCTGTTGAGAATACCATTGACGGTTTCTTTTTATTGATATCAACAACACTTAGCCCCGAATCAGAAAAATGTTCAACATTCTGGTACATAAATAAATAAGTAATGACTGAAGGAAATTTGAAAGAAATAGTGAGAGGCAAAGTCATAAATTGGGTATTGATAACATCTACCCAGAATGCTGGAATGTCTAGTACTGTCTCTAGCTTCATCATTAAAGAGAAAAACCCTAGCACAACTTTATCCACCTGCTTGGAGTCTTCTTTCACTAGAATCTTGGCAATTACTTGCAACACAGGTCATCTGTCAACTGCAAATACTTCTAAAGAGAAGAGATTACTGTCTAGGGAAAATTGACCAGATTTAGGAGCCAAGAAAGAGGTGACATGAGAAAGATCCTAAGGAGACATGTTATCATAATATGAAATCAGGGATACTTCAGTAAAGGTGGTGTAAGTTCCAGACACAGGGTAATCCAAAGATTGGTGTATTAACTGTGAGGTTACTTTAAAAACACTCTCCCTTGACTGATTCATTACAAAACATTTCTTGGGGTACATTGTTGAGGCTAGCCATTGAATAAATTCAGGAAATAAATGTGTTCTAGGGACAAAAGCAGCTAGAACACCTGACCTAACCATTGCCATGAATATAGGAGACTTCTTATGGTTTAGAATGACCTCTTGATATAGTGAATGATGTTTAATTGTACAGAGGGTATCAGAAATATCTCGTTCAACATCCATTAATGGGGTATGGATAATTGATGAGGAACTTACTTGTTTGGCCATGGTGACTGTAGGTGACAACTGCTGGGATGGTTGCTAACTCAGATTTGTTGAACTGGCTGCAAGGTCACTTAGTACTAAAAAAAAGACTAATACAATGGGGTTTTTCCTGTCTTTTATACATATAATATTCAAACGGGGGGAAAAACCTGTAATTAATGTAACTAATTAATGGAGTGGCAGATGAGGTGATGGGGTACGGTGAATGAGGTGGACGGTAATGAATGAGGGTGGTGGATGACGTGGAGGAGATGAGATGGAGTGGAGTGATGGGGGTGGCCTGCTGCGGGGGTAGGGAGTGTACAAGATGTTCATCGGGATTGAACCACCGTAGAAATCTCAGGCCGTAGATCTCAGTCAAACGCCTTGATATCATGGTCAACAGTGGGGGTTGAGCCTGAGTTATAACTCGTGCTCGTTGCTCCCTCGCAGAGCACTTTACCTACTTCTCAAACCCATGCTTTCTTAAATCTTGAGATACTGCCCGATCTTTAACATATGGGTCGGGGCCCCACCTTATATCAGATTCGAAAGCCATCAATAATATAAAATAAATCTCTACTTTCGGACTTTCACATTCTCTTTTAATTTTGTTTTTAGAACATAATATTTGATTTTTTATTTTTATTTTTTGTGATAAAATTGAAAATGAAATTTAAATGACGATGGATGCTACAACATCTTCCATGCTAGATCAGGAAGAGGAACAAGTCCTAAATTTTGTGGAGGATTTGGCACCAGATGCTCAGGAAGAGTTGACAAAAGATACAGTTTTATAGAAAAGGTCCAGAACTACAAGACAAGGGCAACAAGACCTTTGGCAGATTGGGTTGAAGGGACAACTTCTAGGAAAATCTAGATGGTACACCAGAGAGAAGGCGGAGGAAAAATTTCCTCACCTCATTTAGTAAAATATTTTTGGGACCAACATCCCCCCAAAATGGGGAGGTGTGATCTGAATTGGATAATTATATCTTTTTCCTCCATCTTGACCCATTTGGAGTGGAAAAAGTGGAGGAATAATCTCACAAGACCATTTTTACGACGAGACCCAGTTTGGCGAAATGGGGTTTGAAACCTTCCGAGAGTGCTTTGAGGCATCAAATGACTTTTTTGGGGGTAAAAATTTTCCACTTAAGCACAACACCTTTTCACGCTATTATACACACATAAATATTTCCAACAACATAATAATCACATCAATCAGAGTCCGTACGCAAAAGTTATGCCACTCAAAAGTTGACCTTCCTATTTTCACACCTATAGTTCGGGAGGATGCCGCGTCAGCTCCAATTATTTATGTTAAAGGGGCTAGCCACTTGTTTTTGATGTAAAAGACTCTAGAAGAGTCTATTTTGTAACTCTAGTTAAGAGTTTATGTAGTCAAACTTAACTACTAGTAGGCTATTAGGCTGTGTTATAACCAGGCCACTAGGAGGAAGAGGCGTTCCATTATTTCAAGAGAATTTTGTTCCATAGTTGAGCAAAGATAGCCAGGAGAGATAAGAAGTAGAGCACACAGAGAGGATTTGTGCACTATAGCAGCCCATAGGCCACAAAAATTACATCTTTGTATCTGCAACCATATTTCCAGATAGAGAAAGAGAGTGAAGCGGCCTCACCTACCAGCTGGGTTTTCTCTTGAAAGGGTTTCCCAGAGAGCATATCTTGTGTATTATGTGTGTGTGAGATTATTTTTTCATTCTCTACTTTTCTTCTTGATTTACTTTGACATGCGTGCATTAATTACAATTAATTTTACAGATCTAGAAAGTATATAAAACTATAATAATGTAGAATCTCAGATTTTTAATATAATATTATTAGATTTGTTGTGATGAATTGTATAGTGGAATATCCATGGCAGTTTATGGATCACAATTGGGTGATGTGAAGACACAGAATAACGCTCAATTACAACAAGGAAACAGGTAAAAGAAAGGAATTGGGTGGGAATTCCTTTGGCTAAGTGTGGAAACCAAAATTCCAAATGAATGAGTGCTTTACATGAATACAAGAAGTCTTCTTAACCTTGATTTTGTCTAACGTTATCTGGATATGTGTTATATTCATGAACATGTAATTGTTAGGTATAACAACTGGTTTCCAGTTATGGCTAGATTTGTTAAAGAGTCAGAGTCCCTTGAGAGATGATATATGTGTGTGTTCAGTTATAGGCAATGTGTTGGGTACAACAAGGTAAGGTAACAAATATATTGCTATGTTTATTTATGCACTGACAGTTGTGTGTTCATGGCAGTATGATTAGGGGATTGCATGGAAAAAGAGAATGTCATGGAATAATGAAGAAGGCTCAGGTTGAAATTTCCCTTAGAAGTATTAGGAACCCATGGGGTTGATTCATGGTGTCTGTTGCTAGTTTTTTGATTGCAGGGTTTTGTGACTTGTTTGCATTTGACTTGTAGTTTTTATTGTGTTTGGTGCATGACCACACCACTTTGTTTGTGGTGTGGTATTTCTATTGGTTTTCCATGGTTTTCTTCTTGTTTGTTTCTTCTTCTTTCCTTTTATGTTTTTAGGGTCTTAGGAATTGGTTAGGGAAGGAGGAAAGTTAATGGAGCATGGGGGGAGCTGAATAAAATCCAAAAGGTAATGTAATACCCAGATGAAGCCTGATGCATGAGTAGTAAAGGGAAATTGAAGGAAATAATATGACAACCAGTTGGATTGGTTGGGTCCATTGGGATAAATTGACAGTGGCAGGATAGTCATGAGAAAGGTAAACTAAATGGATTTGAGGTGTCAGATGACTTGGCTATGTTGGGAACTATTGCTCTTAACATTGTGCATGTTGTGGATGAATAAAGGGAGTTATATTAACCTTGACCTTATGACATTTGGTAATTGTGTTGTGATTATGATTATTTTGATGTCTATATATGTATATATGTATGTACGTATGTCGTTGTCTCTCTGGGATGTCATGGATCATGATTTATTTATGCTAATGTTTATATGTATATATGTATGTATGTATGCCATTGTTTGACAGGATCATCATGGATCATTCTTGTGAAGGAATGATTTATTATGTATGTGAATGGCATGAAGAGTTTCCTAGTTTATGAGGAATCCAATGGGAAGAGTAGCTTTGACAGATCTATGAGGTTAGTATCACGTGGATATGAATTGATATTATGTTCTTATACTATGCCTATGTTTATGCCATGGCAGGTAGTGCTAAGGGATACATTAGTGGAATGAAAGAACTGTGATCTACGACATGATGGGACAAGCACGGATAGTGGAAAGACACTAGAAGCAAGGTTGCTTGGTAGAAACAATGTGGTCGTTGGATGTGAAATACTAATTTTGTGTACATGTTTTGTAGTTGGTTCTGTGTACATGTGACATCGTGTACATGTTTTACATATGGTGGGCTGTACATGTGGTGCTATGTGCATGTGGTGTTGTGTACACATCGCGGAGGTGGTGCTGTGTACATGGGGTGTTGTGTACATGTTGTGCATGTGGTGGTGTGTACACATCGTGTAGGTGGTGCTATGTACTATGGTGCAGTGTACACGTGGTGTAGGTGGTGTTGTATACATGTAGTATTGTCTGCATGTCGTACATGTTTTGTTGTGTATATGTGGTACTGTGTTTCGAGTATTTTTTAGTTGTTGTGTTGTGACATGGGTATTCGTTGTATTATATGGTGTGTATGTATATGTTTTGTGTTGTACACCGAGTGTAGGTGTATGTGTTGCGTTGTACACCAGGTGTAGGTGTATGTGTGGTGTTGTACACCGGGTGTAGATGTATGTTTTTTGTTGTACACCGGGTATAGGTATATGTGTGGTGTTGTACACCAAGCGTAGGTGTATTTTTGGTGTTGTACACCAGGTGTAGATGTATGTTTTTTGTTGTACACTGGGTATAGGTTTATGTGTGGTGTTGTACACGGGTGTAGGTGTATGTGTGGTGTTGTACACCAAGTGTAGGTGTATGTGTTGTGTTGTACACTGTGTATGTGTATGTGTTGTACAATGTGATGGGACATGAAGGTATGGGACTGTCTGGATGAGTTTGTTGTTGATGTTGAGGGTCGAGGTGCTTTATTCTTTGGATGTCCTTGTTGTTGATATTGAGGGAGGAGGTAGTTTAGTCTCCAGATTTCCTTATTGTTTTGAAGAGAAGAGAAGGCATTGGGTGCTTGTTGGGTTTGGAAAAAAATCTAGCATGTTCACGAGATTGAAGAGAAGAGAAGGCACTGGGTGCTTGCTGGGTTTAGCAACTGATTTAGTGTGTGTACGAAAAGGACAAAGAACAAAGAACAAAGGCAGAAGCAAAGAACCATATGAAAGATAAGTATCAATATTTTTATTTCAGTTTTTATTTATGCATGTGATCTATGACTATGATTTATGGTTGTTTCATGTGATCTATGCTTCTTATTTATGATGGTTGAGTTTTGAGTTTTGAGCTAACCAGATGTGATATCATTATACATGATGATTTGATCGAAGAGATAGTTTGACTTGTTGTGACAAGAAGTAAACAAAATTGCAAGTGTACCTTATTAACAGGCCACCAATGAGGTATGATTTGAATTTATATCAATTCCTTTTTAGTCTAATGACAATTATGTGCTTGGTACAAGAAGCATGAAAATGACCAGTTTATGTGGTTGAAACTCACTGCAATAATTAGTAGCAACAAAAAAAAGAACTGGAAAAGGCATTAATATGCTGGTAAAGCACTTCAGGAGTAGGACCATTGTGGGACATTGGTACTCAATAGTGTCCATTGATTTCCATTATCATGCTATGACCAATATGATGGTTTTGAGGTAGGGATATGCCTTGGTTTTTGGAAATTCTGATGCAAGGAAACCTTGCTAAGGGATGGATCACTTGAGGGACTGTGTAGTAGAGAAGGGGATGATGGGGAAATTGGAAGGTGAGTGAATGCATGGAAGGGGGTGACTAGATTTCCCAAGGGACTATGAAGAAGAGAAGGAAAGGATGTGGGATTGATTTGTTTTGGTCATTAGCATTTCCAAATGGAATCAGAAGCACATTGGGAGTGTGCCCTGGAACAATCAGTTGGTAGCTGTTCATTGAGGGAACACATAGTGTAAGGATCATAGCATTGGACATGTGATGTAGGTTTGACTTGGCAGTGGATTCTGGACTTCTTGGGAAATAGGTGAATCTTAGTATTACTTTGGGGGTGGAGGTGCAAGCCTCTGGATTCCCTTGTTGCTAACACAGGCATTGTATCCTTTTATTTTCTGGTTAGTAAAATGTGCACGTGTATGTGTATATTATTGTAAAAATTGTATCGAGCTATATTTATAAAGCTTCATAGACAAAATGTTTATTTGTTGGTTGAAGTGAATGTGCATAAGTATATGTGCTGGCTATTGTAAATACCGTAATGAGTTGTGTTATAAAGCTAAAGTAAATGGTATGTTTGTTATGTTTTCAGCAATGGTCATTGTAAATTGCATCAAGCTAAGCTACAAAGCTCCATAGATAGTATGTTTTGTTTTCAATGGTTTTTTGGTCATAAGTGTCATATAAAAATGAGGATGGTGTTTTCCCAAGGGGAAGGGGTTTGTAACAACCTTGGGTTAAAAGTCTATGTAATAAAGGATAATAAAGGAAAAACAAGACCAAAGTCACGGGACACGTATTTCAAGCTAAATAGTGGGCAAAACATCCTATTGGGTGTCACTTTCAGTTTATTATGGCTAAGGAAATTGGAAAAGGCATTGGTAAAGGCAAAGAGGCATGAATTAGCATTTATTTATGAAAAGTAAAGGAAAATAGGAGAAAAGGGAGATGGAGGGTCACAAATTTTCATAAGATGGAAATTGAAGGAAAATGAAGGAAAATGAAGAAATTAGAGGCATAAATATTAAAAATACTTCTGAGGAACAATTCATAGATTTTGCCCATTTTAAGAGCAGGTGTATCAAGGGAAAGAGAGTAAGCACTTGGACAAGCAAACAAAGGAAGGAAGAGGACAATTAAGGAAAGCAAAGGACAAGCAAAGAAGGTTGGATAAAGCAAATTCAACAGAAGGATTTTGCAGTTAACAGGATGCATGTGTAATTTCCCAGATGAGATGTGAATGCATGGTACATGCATTTGTATATTTGGTTAATTTGTTGTCATTAGAATGGGTTTTTCCTGGTCTGACTATGGTTTCAGCCTTGTCTTTCCAGTTTTTGGAAAACCATGGTGTGATGGGATTCTTTTCTAGTTGAGATTTGGATTTCTGGAAGGTTTTTGAACTAATTAAGGTGGTCTCAGGAAAATTCCCAAGGGTTGGGGTTGGAGATCGTTTAATCTTCAGGAAGCCCTTAACAGGTGGGTGGAGACAAGAAAATTCCTCAAGGTAATGGTGAAGAAATTCTAAGGCATCTAAGCTTATTTTGGCTTTGTAATCTCTTGATAGGTTTGGCGAGATCATGGTAGCCTGAGTGTGGAGGTGGTTTAATCTCCAAGAAGGCATTTCTGATCATGCCTTGAGATGCCACATTCATGCTTGGAATATGGCATGGGGATGATTGGCTGAAAGAAAGATTTGGTTCAACCCAATCTATGGTCGGGTGGTATGTGGAAGTACTTGACTTGGTTGGCTTTTGCATAAGTCAGTAAGAGCTATTTTCTTATTGTGATTTATGAGCACTTGTACTTGTTAATGTGGATTCTATTAATGTTCTATCATGGTTAATAATATAGTTATATGCTGGATATAAGCATTGATTTGTAATGTACTCTATCTATGACTTGTTTAGGATTTGATAAGCATATGAATGGTTAATGAATGCATATACTAACAAGTGTTATTGTAGCTAATATGAGAGGGAATTAGACCTTATTTATAATTATCAAATGGAACACAAAATTTTAAGATCAAATATTCATTCATGACTTGTAACTCACATGTTCACCATATGTTTGAAGAAATGACTGTCATGTTTAGGGTGGGTTAGGTCAAGTTTTTGTTAAAGTTTTGTATGAATAAAATTGTCATTATGTCATTTATCATTCTAAGAAATTACAGGTAGTTCTGGGTAGTTATTTGGAGGTTGGCTTGGAAAGGTGGCTTAGATCTCAGGACCGCACCCTCTGAACTGAATATTTTTGGCTATAACTACAGGGAAGGAGGCTTGTGCTTGCGGTTTGAGGCCTATAACCACACCCTTGCCTTGTCATGCATGCGGTTGTGGGCCTAGGTAAGCGAAAAATCAATATAGCTCAGGGTTTGGCCACCTGGGGTGGTTCTTTAGCCTTTGAGTGTCTTGTAAGCCTCGACGGATGTCTGTAAGTTTTCAATTGCTAGCCCCACTTTCATAACTGAAGCTTGGAGGTTCAGTCATGTCATAGTAACTCTTCGTCTCATGTTTACCCTAGAAGACCAGTAGAATTGGGTAAATGTGGGATGGGGTGGTTACAACTAGGAGGAAAAGGGGTTCCATTCTTTTCAAGTGCATTTGTTCCATAGATTAGCAAAGTAGTGGAGAAGGATAGGGAAATAACACACAAAGAGTATTTGTACACTATAGTAGCTCACATGCCACAAACTTTACTTCTTTGTACTCACATCCATTCTCTATTCAGAGAAGGAGGGTAGAGAAAACTCACCTTCCAGCTAAGTTTTCTCCTGAAAATGTTTCCTAGGATATATATTGTGTTAATTGTGGTTTGTAAGTTTTTATTTAATTGTTCCATATTGTCTACATAGTTATAATTTACATGCATATGAAATACACAATAATTTATAGATCCATAAATCTAAATAGAAACAAACCCTCATAGTGTAGATTTCGATTTTTTAAGTATAATTTATTAGAACTTTTGTGATAATCTATCTAGTGGAATATCCATAGAAGTTTACGAATCATCCATGTCACTTTTAAGAGGTAATATTGGTTGGTCCCATTAGTCATATTTGTTTCCTTCCACTATGGGTGATCACTACTCATAACATTCGACATCAAACAAGGAGAAGGAGGTGGTGGGTGACAAGTGGTGGTAAGGTTCCATGATGGAACCAAGGCTCAGGTTAAATGATGTCCACTGTCATTCTCACATGAGTTATATTATGCAATGATCACCGCGAGAAGTAGTAAGTGGTGGGAAATTTTTCGAAACTACAAATTCTGCCTATACCCCACCCTTATTCCTTCCATCTTCTATTAAACAATATCAGACCAAGTGTATCGACCCCTGCCTATTCCTCAAACTTACCTACCACAACCGATGGTCGATGCCTATTCATTTGACATGATTATGTTAGCACGTGGTTATACCAAAAACTATTCGGTGTCAACTCACTAGCATAGAAATGCAGTTAAGCTCTCCCACTGCCTACCAATCATAGGGAGAAAAACATACATTAGCTAAAATAAGCTAGGATGGGTTTACAAAGTAGAAAGGCGACCGCTCCATGCCCAACCTCTTGAGGCATTAAGGAAATTTATGGAACAAGATCCTGATAGCCAAATTCTCAGTTTTTATTGACAAGATAACCAACATGTTACTTGTTAAGCTAGGTATATTCATGAGTCTAGAAATCAACTGATTGCACATAAACACAGAATTTCCCATGCACCATGTATATAATAACGAATAACATATTCTAGGCATACCTTGAAATTCATGAGCATCCAATATATTATTCTAATAATGAGCATAATAGTGAGCCTCATAGCTTAGGAATTCATTTACATTTACAAACACACATGATCTTGCACCATTTAAAACATAAAAAGATTTATCACAATCCAAAATAAAAAATATATAAGAAATTTACACTTATCTCGGTGTTTAAAGATGGATGGAAATTGAAGGAGGGACTTAAACTCTCCACCTAACCATAGGTTAGCCACACTACAATATTTTT
The DNA here is from genome assembly GCA_031772625.1 of Pinus tabuliformis. Lineage (NCBI taxonomy): Eukaryota > Viridiplantae > Streptophyta > Pinopsida > Pinales > Pinaceae > Pinus > Pinus tabuliformis. The sequence goes on along the minus strand of CM062817.1, from coordinate 1,091,955,328 downwards.
TATAGTTGACCACCCTTGAGCCAGATCCAAAGTCTGAGGGGATGCATATTTAGGGAAATTCACACCCAAGGCTTAATCACATAACTAGGATAAGGTCTCCACTGTCCAGGTGGTTTATCAACCACTCTCCAACAATAAGCAAAACATGGCTCATTCTCTAGGTTAGCACACGGGGCTTCATTCAAGATCAAATAGTTTATATCTTAGTTCCAGGAGGTGAAATCAACTAATTTTGGTGTTTTATCAACTTCCTATTCATGGCAAGCATCTTAAAGGTCCATAGTCCAACGTTCAAGTGATTTACTAGTCTCACAACAAGCACCACAATTAACTTGTCTTGGTGGTTTATTAGACTCATGAAAAGCACCAAGTGGTTTAATCATTTCTTTAGTGTAAGTGTTTCCTTGATTTTCTCGTTAAGGTTGTTTCTTCTCCATCTGTATGCTTTCCAGATCCTAGCTTCTTCTCTTCACTTCTTCATCCACTCTCGAACTCTTGGACAATACTTCTCTCACTGTCTCTTCCTTCACACCTCTAGCTTTTTTGTCCCACTACTTCCTTCCTCTCTGAATTTTTTTTTTGAAGAAAGGGACTATATAGGTATTTTTGTCATTTTCCCAGGTTTTCAACTCCCAACTTCATTTCCTATTAGTGCAGGGCAATCCACGATTAGGTGGTAGACATGGTAATTAAGGGAGGTTGGGAGGGGCTTGCTCATGGTATGCCATAGGAAAATCATCAAGAACACAACAACCTTCATCAAGCCTTCCCCTTAGAGATTTGGATCCATATGTCCCTCCCTTCAGCTAGTCATCAGTTTATTTTTCACATAGATTTACATATGTCTATAATTCACACAATTATATTTACATACACGAGGTGCTATGAAAAAGTGTTGTATAGCCATCCCTTCTTCCCTTCTAGTGAGTGTATCCTTACCCCCTAGTTAAAGTGACATAATGTTCCCTCAAATAACACTCAATCCATCACTCTTATATGCATGTCTCTTTGTTGAGAAAAGGCACTCCACAAAGTCACTTTATGAACCCTAGAAGAAAAACTTGTACACTTTTTTAATCAATATTATTTTAATAATAGTTTATCCTCCCTAGGCTTAAGCCCTTCACCACTTATCCCTTAGGCCACCTTTTAGACTCATGGAGTATTATTCCCCCATACTTTCTTGTTTGACTTGGTTTGCAATAGTGATGCATTTTATTAATATTTGTGTGATTACAAGTTTACATAACTAGGCTCACTAGACTTTTAGCACATAGGATTCCTTTCTTAACAAAAATGTGAACATAAACATATTGATATGAACACATAAGTACATGGGCACGGAAAATCTCTATTGAGGGGACATAATGTACCACCAACAACTAGGGAATCTCCTCGGTGTAGGATTCCAACTAGACTATACACTAGTTGGTTTAGGATTCTGTTGTAGCGGCTATAACCACCCTCCAATATTTTGGTTCGCATGCAAATTTTGGAACCTACCTTGGATCCTGTGTTCGATTGTTCCTTGTCACATATTGGTAAGTCGATGATATCAAGCCCCCTCCTTGATCTTAAGATTTGTTCACGTTCTCTTCTTTATGTAGTATGTGTCATGTTTGGGCATAGGGACTATTGTTTGTCATGCAAAGGGGATGTTGTTTTGCTATAAGGGGAATATTTGTGTATGGGTTTTTCTCATCACAAAGACATGTTTACAACTCACTTCACACACTCTTGTCACAAAGGTTGTTGCATCAAGAAAGGTATGTTTTATACATTTTGGATGGTCTATGTTGTATCACTAATTGTTCATGTGTGATCATAGTCAAGTCATATCACTGTTTACATCTGTTTCACTGATCTCACACTTAGTGAGTTTCCCGAGCAACCTAGCCTCATCCATCTTTCCAGAAATGCACACTCTGCTTCTGCAACCCTCAAGACTTTTCCTTTGCCTGCTGGAACTGCCGATGCACAGAGACCCCAACCTCCCCTGGCATCCAAAACTACGTAGTGGTTTCCTCCAATGTCCTTTCCCTAGTCGGAACCCACTATTATACGAAACTGTGCAGTATTGTCCCTTAGCTGCTCAGTCTATCTTGCAACCTGAAACTGTGCAGATGTGTCCTTCCAAGACCCATCTTGCAGCAGTGCCTTGCACTAAAAAACTATGCAGTATTTCCTCTTGGCTGCCTAGGCTGCACTGCACTCAAAAACTATGCAAAGGTGTCCTCCTAGGACCCATCCCATAGTAATGCCTTGCACTTAGAAACTGCACAGTATTCCCTCTCAGTTTCCTAGTCTGCACTGCACTCAAAAATTGCGCAAAGAAGATAGCCAGCCTTGCTTTGGAAAACTGCGCAGAACATGCTAGCAGCCTTGCTTCTAGAAAATATGTAGAGCAGGGAGCCCAACCTTTCTCTAGAAGATCATCCCGAAAGTAGTCACTTTCCATTGCAACTGCACTGATCTATATCTCAGTGACTACAGGAAAAGGTGACATGCTACATCAATCTCAAGGAGTTGAGGAAGAAGGACCAAGGAACCAAGTTATGAAAAAAGAGTGGGACCTCATGAAAACTCTGTCGGATGCATATCATCTCGATGGTAAGTATGGTCATCAAAGTACATATTTTGAAGTAAATCTCTTCGTGTAGCTTAAAGGACTGATTTTCATTGTCATATCATTATGTCTTCAATAATATGCATGTTTGGAAGCACTGAAAGTCATCCCTTGTGTTTCCACTACGTGTCTTTCTTTCTTTTCGCTTGTTGAACCAACTGTCATCTTTATCATGTTGATTGCTATGTCATGCTTGTGAGGTCGTTCTAGCAATTTTGAAGGTTTGTCTTTGGGTGTATGAGATGTTTTTCCCCGTGAACAATTTTTGTACTCACATGCAAGGTTGCATGCACTATACCGCAAGTGTCATCATGGTCATTTGAATATCTATCTCAAGTGTCACACTTGTCCCTCTTAACCTTTGAGATAGTTTCACTGAGCACATGCTTGTATTATTGGTTTGAGGTGTCTTGTCGTTGAGTCATGCTAAGTGTGTGATCACGATGTCATGAATTCACAAGTTCACTTGCTTTCACACTTAGTCATTTTTCTTGAAAAATTTTCGACCAGACAACACTCCTTCAAGTGGACCCCGATCTTAGTGACCTTGCTCTGCTACCCAGAACTACACAGAGCTTGAGGCTGTCCTCCGGGGCAACCTACACTGCTCAATCTAGAAAGTGAGCCAAATCACAGTCTCCTAGAACTGCATAGAATTTGTCTTAGAACCTGATTCAGTATGTGCTTCCCTTAAGATCACCCATCAAGCCTCCCTCTAGCCAACCAGAAAAATTGACTTGAGCTGTGACCCAGGGCTGCACTAATCTCCAAAACAGCACATAACTTGTCCAACATGTCTACCTTGTACTTCCTACAGAAACTTCATAGACATGTGTGATAGGCCTCTTTTCCTGTCACCGCACTATCTCGAGAAATTGCGTAGATCTGACAGACAGGCCCCCTTTTGGCCTACTCTGCTCTCCCTTTCAAAATTGTATAGTTTTGCCTACCACCTACATTGCTACCCTACTTTTCACTCAAGCCAGAAACTGTTGAGTTATGTCAGGGAGCCCCCATTGCCTGCCCCTGACTGTCTCCCAGAATTGCGCAATTTTGACCAGTAGCTCCTGCAACCTAATCTTGTCCTCCTCTAGAAAACTGTGCAAATTTTTCTCCTAGTGCTTCCTACTGCCCGCATTGCCTTCCCTAAATTAACTATGTAGATCCCCATCTGGACTCCTAGATGACCTGCCTAGTCCTCCCGTTGGAAATTGTGCAGAATTTCCCAACAGTTCCTCGACACCCTGCCTAGTCTTCCTTCCAGAAACTACACAATTTTGCCTCCCAGCTGGGTCCTCCCTTGTTGTTATCACTGCTATCCCGTATTGTGAAAATTTTCCTCCCAGTGAGATCTGTGCAATTTTTCCCAATAGTGCCCTGAAGCCTCTCATCCTAAATTGAAATGTGCTATGCAGTTTCAGAGCCTTATCCTCTCTCCCGGTCGCCTGCACCCAGAACCAAAAGACAATGCATCATGTTAGACTAGGATATTTTGGATTTGAAGTCAGCTGGTCATGAGTGATTGCAGGAACAGGTATATCGATATAACATGACGTGATGATAAACATGATGCAGAAGGCGCACATGCTAAAATACTTTCTCGCAATTGAACGTACACACAATTCACATCAAGCAACAAGCGAAAGAAACACATGCATGGAACCACCTTGTAAAGACCAAGACCATTGAAGAACCCACAACACCAAGCTATGTGGAGATGAAGACAAAGTACCTTCACGGACACATCCATCACTTAACATCACAAAAAATTGACATGGAAAACAGAGTCATCGAGTACATGTCAATAGTGTCATGTCAAGTTGTGTTATGAGTTGTCTCGGCTGTCTCGGAGCCCTAAGTGTTGTAATAAGATGTAATGTAAAGTGAAATTCCAAATGTCACTAGTGGAATGTGTTATATTCCTATACCAATAGGAATCATAATTTTGATTAACTAAGGTTAAGCCTTGTAATATTGTACATACCTTTTCTTTCTGCAAATGTTTTCCATATTAAAAAGTTAAAAAATGTAGAGAGGGTATGTCTTAAAAGAATAATCAAGGGAAAAAAAGAATGAAAATAGGTTAAAAAAATGAAATATATGAACCCCAAAAGTCAAAAAGAGACTAGGAAAGTGTGCAAGTCAAAATGCCACTACTATTTATTTTTATGCATAATAAATGATTGTGTGTAGCTTGTTTCTTATGCCACAATCCATGATAGTCAAAATGTTTAAACTTGGCTATTTCATGTTTGAATTTTATGTTTCATAGGTAGTGAATAAATCTGAACAAACAATGTAATCTTGGTAGATCATTAGATAGGTAGAGTGAATAAAAGGAGCTCATCAGTTTAATATGAGCCCTTGGAGGATATAGGGTTAGACTTAGATAGTTTATTTTGTAAAGAAAAGAAAAGATTGATAAAGGTTTGCTAGTCTAAATGCACCCAAATAAAGTGAAGAAAAAATGGTAGGATGAGTAAGTGGGTAAGTAGTAGAAAGGTTGCAGAAATATCATGTCATTGGATATAGCAAGTACTTATGTCATTGTTTCAAATGCATCATTTAAATATGCATAAGTGGTAAACAAAACAAAGGCAATGGTTCACAATTTGGTTGACTTAACATCCCCTCATTCATCTTAACTCCCATGACACTCACTAACTCCCCTTCCATAAGAAAAATATTAATACCTATAGTTTTTAAGTCAAAAAGGCTCAGAGCATTTCTCTAACTTCTGGTGGGACCGAACACTCGGCTTGATGACTTAAGAAGGAAAGGTGTTAAAGTTCATAATAATTCATTTATTCCCCTCACAAAACCCCTTTTCCTAAGGTTATGTTCTTTTGCCCAGGAAAACCTCTTTATAAACATGTTTTATGTACAAAAAACCCACCAAATACATTTATCCTAAGTACTAGGTATATGGAAAATACACAACATTTCATACACCTAGGCACAACGCCCCTTCCTCTCATTTCACTTCATATTAACTTTTTTAATTAAATATATAAAAATCCCGATAAACCCACTACCCCATATATATTTAACCCCATTATATAAAATAGCCCCACCCCTTAGTTTATTTATAAACTATGTTACTACCCCTTATCCCGAAAAAACTTTAAAAACCCACCCTCAGTCCTTAATCCTATGTTAAAAGGTCCCCAATGAGATTAAGCTCTAAATTAATCTAATACTGTTGATGACTAAGTCCCCGGGCCCCCATCAAAATCACATCATTCACCCCCGCACAACTCCAATCTCCCGATCACCGTCAATCATCCCTCCTCCACATCCAATGCCCCACAAGCATATTGGGTCGGCCCAACGTTTGCCCTTTACCTGCCAGATAAGGAGGTTTTCCCCCTGGCCCCCAAATCTATGTGTCAAGCACTGAATGGAATCAGGTGACCCCTCCCGAATACCACCCGCACCATAAAAACGGTGTGATGGAACTCCCAATCCACTTTCCCCTTTGAACCAAAAACCGTCACTGTTCATCAAATTTTGAAACCTACCAAAATTAATCGTTTTCCTTATAAAAGCCTGTTTACCCGTCTTTTCACTCTTTTCGCGTGTTTTTCCTTTGAAAGCTCAAAAAGTCATTGCGACCACTGCAAATGGCCTAATTGCTCACAAACCTCTGCCATTGCTCCACAAATGCTGCAAATAGCCCAACTTGTTCATTAGTTCGTACCAGTACCATACGAACCTCTGTAGCCATCTTCAACCACCATTTACAGTCAAATTCGCCCGAATTCCAGGTATTTAACCATGGAATTCCAGCTCCATTGTCAAATTCCAAATCAATTCACCATCTTTAACACTATTAATTAAATAAAAAGATCAAATTTACTTAACAGTAAACACTGTGATCCATAAACCACTGAAAAACCTTCGTTGCCCTAAAAGCTTTAAATCACCTCCCACACTCAAATCCACAAGAATTGAGTATGGTTGCCCCAATTGCAATGGATGTGAGGCCTATCACTGCACCTCATTTAGACCTGGACCACATTCCCCTGGTTAACAGAGACTTCCATATAAAGATACCATTGTCATAAAGCTCCTGCTCAAAGTACATTGCCAAAGTAGGGACAAGTTCCTAAACCATGCTGATGAAATTGGCCTTTGGGAGTCAAATTTTCCCAAGTACCAGTTCCCCCAAGTCCACATTTTTCCTAAAATTGTGCATATGTGCTATGCTTGCTACGTCCCCAGTCACAGAACCATCATGTCTCATGACCAGAAGGTCCTTTTCACCATCCTTGCTGAGTCCATCAATGAGATGCTCCACCTCCAACCAGGGCCAAACCTAACTCCCCTCTCAATTAGAGACCTATTGGACTTATATCCCAAACTCAACTATGCAAAATTGGCCCAATTGCTCCAAACCTTCATCAGAGAAGAGAAGCACATCCCTAAAGACCCCCCTCCATATGTAGTAGCTATATTTTCCCCTTGGGGATGAAATATTGTAGCCATGATATCGTGTGTTTTGGGTTACTCCACAAGTGAGTACATTGATGAAATTGTCCTAACTTTCATGTCCATCTATACCCTAGGACAGCCTCCTACAACCATTTATGACTTTTCCACATTCATAGCTGACAGAATGCATGAGCAGTTCCTTACGATGAACAATGAAAGGGTTTTTAAGTACTCCTTAGTTTTATACCATATGTTCTTATATTATCAATCAAAGAAGTTCCCATTCACCTTTCAAAAGTTGGACACCAAGGGTCAGCCCAGGTTAGTCATGTTTTTGACCCCATTGATCCACCAATACCAGTCTCCATACTGTTACTCTGATTTTATTGATTTATTTGTAGACCCAGTCATGAAAATGTTGACTGGAAGCCCTCCTCCAAGAATCAATTAAGAAATAAAGAGAGTCCTCAAATTATCTAAACAGACCAAAGTTGGTGACTGGTACCTTTACTACAACCACACAAAAATCAGGATTTATGGTTGCATGCTGGCACCATACAAGCTACCAAGATACTTCCTAATGAGGTTGTTTGCATTAGAATACTATAGGAAAATTATCAATGCAGATGAAGTAAACTTCATCAATGCTAAGAAGAAGGTCAATTTCAAAATGAAAGACCAACTAGGCCCCTTCATATGCAACTCTAGAGAGGCTGGCCAAGAGGTAGACTTGATATTATAGAATATGAAGTTCCAAAGAAGTTTTGTCAGGAGATATGATCCTTTTGAATTCATCACAAAGAAGAGATAAAAGGTCAAGCTAGGACCTTTCATTCACCATCCCATACCTGAGATAGAAGCTTATGAAAATAAGATAGAATGGGTGGAGGGTACCCTAGTAGGCCAGGACAACACTAGAGTAGATGTTGAGAATGCTCTTATTAATTTAGAAAAGCAGCTTGATGACAACTCTTTTCTACAGGTAACAGGAGAACTAGAGACTACTATGAGCACCCCTATGGTCATGCAAACTCCTTAGAATGAAGAGAAGATCCCAAAAAGAAATAGATAAGGGGTTTCCACTTCAGCAATGGCCACCTCTGATTTGCAGCAAGAATCAAACAAGAGGCAAAGGCTAAATCCAACCTCTGAACAAGAGTTTATTGAAGACTCAGCTAAAGTCACTAATACAGGAGCAGAAAGAAGTAGGTCTACCAATCTATTTGGAGGCATGAAAGAGCCTTCCACATCACAAACTTAGATGATGGAAAGGTAACTCAATGTTGAAGTATCTTCTTTCAGAATGCTAGCTGACAAAGACCAAGATATCAAGAAAAGGTGTAAAGAAATCAAGGCTAAAAATGAGAGGCTTAAGGCCTAAACATATGCACAATATATGAAGCTGACTCCTACCAATCAAAAAAGGCTAATGTCAACCTTTGAAATTAAAGAGGGGAAGCTGCAGATGACCTTTATGAAGCCTACAACCCAACATCCAAAGACAACATCAGATTTCAAAAGGGTAGATTTCAAAGTGTTGGCAAGGGATATCCATCCCATAGACCAGATTGAGCTACACAAATAGGCTGGAGAGATGATATACTCCACCCTGACAGGTAAAGCCATAGCTGCCCATTAGCTACAGAACTCCCTGAACAACATCTCAGCATAATTCTAGTTGGAGAAGGCCTCCTCACAGGCCAAGGACACAAGGATCAAGTCCTTAGAGGACTTAGTAATTGAATTGGGACACGATCCCAAGGATATAAAAGCTACAGAACAACTTATCAAAAAGAAGAACAATGACATAGCTTCATTGAAGAAAAAACTAAAAATACCTCCGCTTCAACATCCACAAACACTGGAATTCCTAGAATCCCAGCAGGGGCATGAAGAACTAATGGACTTGGTCTTGAAATTGAATGACCAACTTAAAGAGACTGAAAAGGAATTGGAGGCTTTAATCCAATTAAAACAGGCTGATGTGGCCACCTCTTCAACAAATGTTATCTCCACACTCTCCAAATTAGTGCCATCCACACTAGTAGCATCTTTGGCACCTACAGCTCCACTTGCAACAACCTTTCCCACAACAACAGAGTCTACATTAGCAGCAGGTGCATCAGGAGAGAGAGCAGTAGAATTGGTCAGCCATGGAAAAGATGTCTATCCAGGCTAATGAAATGAACAAGTTAAGAGAAAAGTTTGCAAGTTTGGAAACAGACTGTAGACTTGCCCAACTGAAACAGAAAGACGAAACACAAAGGGCCCAGAGAATGGGTGAGAGGATCAAAATCCTAGAGAAGGATTTAACACTGGAGAAACCACTTGGACAAACCAAATAAATGTTGTGGGCCAATACCATTGACTCTGTTAATGATATTTGGCCTTCAATCCAAGTAATTTTTTAACAAACATAGTTGGTAAAGATAGCTAAAAAAGCTATCCAGAAAGTGAAGGAAGAGTTGGGAAATAACCCAGAGGATGCAAATAGACTCATCCACTTCCTCAGCAACAAGAATAGATATGAGCTCTAAGATCTAAATATAGAAGATAGGATTGTTGCCATTTTAGAAATAAGGAAGGTCCTTTCCAAAAGGAACCTTATGCTTAATTTGGAAGAAAAGTGCCACAATATGCAGGTAGCCATTGATAGGTTCATGGCTAAATTTGAGATTTTGAGGGAGAAAGGTTTGCCTAGTCCTATGGTCATCAATGATAAACTAATGACACAGTTGGACTATGGTGATAGACTCAAAAAATTGGCTAAGGAACAAGCCATTTCTTCATCCATAAAATCCCTGCCAACAGGCAAAGTATTATATGACACCTTTGAAAACTTGTATTTCCTTGAGCATGAGGTAAAAAAATTGTTCCTCACCAAGCCAAATTTTGCGAAGTATACTGAGGTTGATGAAATTTACAGAAGAATGGTGAATGTGAAATTACCAGGTGCAGAATGGTGGGAGAAAATGATAGATTTACTGTGATAAATTTACAGTAGAAATTTACTACACAGTAAAAATGAAGGCAGCTAGGTAAAACAAGTGAAAATAGGACAACAGGATCAAAGAGTATTAGAGTTAAAGAGTATCAGTTGAAAGATAAATGTAAACCAGAATCCAGCGTGAAAGTCCACAATTAAAATCCAGATTAAAAGACTACACTTCAAAAATAAAGGCCAGCACAACCTTAATGAAAAGGACAACATGAAACAGTTCATTAGCTGTCTCTATTTTCTTACAAGAAGATATTTGTATTTCCTAGATTAAATCTCAAGTTATTTTGAGATATTTTGTAATGATTTGTTGTATAAATACTTCAAAATTTGAAGTATGTAATGTGGATTCTTAGATATTTCTATAGTTTTCTTGATCAAAGACTGTAAGCTATTGTATCACTATTAGACCAGCAAGCTGGATTATTGAATAAAGCAAACACATTTCACTGGATTCATGTGTAGTGTGAAATACAGACAAGTATCTTATTTTGCGTTGTCATTTTTCTTTAAAAGTTTTTCCACAATCTTGAATGTATCTAAAATCTAAATGCTTTAACATGAAATGATATCTCAGAACTTGCTTCATTGCACTCTATTTTGACTGTTAGGCATTTTGTATGTTTTCTGCTAAAATTGTCTAAGTTAAGGAATTCTTGATTTCTCCTTAGCTTAGGTAGTTCCCCTCTAGTCTATAGTAAAGGATTCTTAACTTCCCTTTGCTCATGATCATCCTCTGTTCCTCCTTTTAGTCCCATTTTGAGGATTCTTAAGTTCCCTCTCACCTTGGTTAAGATCATTTCACCCATTCGACCTGAAAACCTATGTTTCACTCTTCTAGCTTGCCCATTGAACACTCCCTTTAATGATTTAATCTCAGTTCTTCTGCCCTTCTTTGACTGCATAGCCCAATAGCCTGAGACATCATTCTATCCATCCATTTAAGGATTCCATCATCCAACTTCCAATAAAAATCCAAAACCCCTATGAACTTTAAGAACTAGCCTAAAATCTCAGCAAACAAAGCTAAAACATATAGAGAGAGCCCTCTCTGAGTCATAGGTTGGCTAGAGCCTATACTTAAAAGATTGGTTTGTAGTTACCTCGGCCTTTTCCTTCTTTTGATAACTTCTAGGGAAAAATACTAAGTGATAACATAGTGGCGACCATACTGGGGAGAAACCTCAGTCCTAATAAATCTTTAAGAAATTTTTAATTCTATATTTTGAGCCTCTTAAAGTAATTTATTAGAAGTTATTTCTCACAAAAAGAAAACAATTAAAAAAATTCTGAAATTCTGGCTTCAAGGAGAACTCATTATACTAGGGCTAACCCAGATCCAAACCCTCCCCTAGTATTTGATAATCCCAACCTAATTTCAAGAAAATCCAAAACAGAAGAAAGTTCAGCTAGTCACACACCCTTAGTTAAAGCTAATTCATGCCCTAATGAATGGTTGCTTTTAGAATATATTCCCTCTGACGAGCAATTTGATTTGTCATTATTTAGATCAAAGTTTGAAAGTGAAATTTGTGATACTGTCATAGATCCAGAGTTTATTGCAAACCTTGAAGTCCAAAAAGCCAACAAATCAATTGATTAGTACCGTCTAAATTCACCACAATCATCCCTTAGTACTGCCAAGATCCCTAAGCTTTATGAACAATTGTCCACTACTCTTAGTTCACCATTATTCCCTTCAACTTCTAAAGTCCATTCCCCACCACCATTCATACCTTCACTCCCTTACCAACCTAGTACAACTCATTTACCACTCACGAGTCCTAGTTCATCCTCCACTATTGCATCATCTTCCAATGCCTCAACCCCACATTTTATCCCTTCCAAGATTATAGCCATGGAAAATAGATATGCTCCCCTTGTCTTACCTGCTCCACTTGGTGCCATGCCAGCAGACTACCAGAGTAAAATCGTCCAATTTGATGGCATAGGACACTACACTGCACAACACCATGTTAATAAGATGACATACTACTTTGAACTTCATGAAATTGATATTGTGGATGTCCAAATGAGATTATTTGCTTAGACTTTAGCTGGTGATGTTAGGAAATAGTTTAGATCATTTCCTGATAATAGTATTGATAGTCTAGAGTACTTTAGCAACAATTTTTGAATAGATGGGAAAAGAAAAAGAATCCTCTATAGATCCTTTCAGAATATGAAAACATTAGGAGAGGACCCAATGAAACTGTTTAAGATTACTGCACTAGATTTAACAATATACACAATGCAATTCTAGTTAATATTAGACCCCCACCTGACTTATTATTAATAAAGTTCCCTGATTGTTTTGACATAGACATGGCATTCCAGCTCAGGGAAAGAAACCCCCCAACCCTAGAAGATATGCAAAGTGTAGTAGTAAGAATAGAGGCTAATTTATTAGCTAAAAGAGCTAGAGTTAGGAATGAAAGAAGAGGATCAACTAAAGACGAGCTTTCACCCTATGACATTAAGATATATAGCTTAGCGAAAGGAATGGAAAAGTTAATGGATAGAATAGAGAATATAGAGAGGAAACTCTAGTGGGATAATCAGCAGGCACCTCCAGTTAGAAGCCAGAACTTTAGGAAAAACCAAAATCAAAACAAAACCAAAGCACTGGGAAAAATGGACCTTATCAGAATATTAGGCCCCCTTTCCAAGAAAATTATGTAGAAACATCCCATCCTGAAGGCCCAGGGCAAGACACATAGATTAACTTGATGGGATTAGATGATGAAGGTGTTGTTTTTCTGACCCAAGATGATTAGGAATTGCATATGCTGCAGCAATTGAAAATCTAGTCTAGAGAGTCATTTGATTATAAACAAGGTTATGACTCTGCCATCTTTGAAGTACATAAGCAGTATAACCTAAGGAGTAAAAAGAATTCTGATATCCCTGGCCAGACCAAGAAAACAATGCCAAATCAACTCAAGAAGATCAAAGAAGCCCCAGTTTCTAAAATCCTCCAAATTCTCCCCAGAAAAAAACAGAATCCTTCTGGCCCCACCATTGAAGATATAACCCCTAATCAACCTTCTGATGATCAACCCTTTACTTCATTTCCCCCTAAAAAACTAGTGGACACACCTCAAAACACTAGACTAGAAAATTCACAAAAAGAGGTCCCCAATAAGGGAAAAGAAGACCATCCCGCTCAAATCCCTACTGTGAAAACTCAAAACCCTAAAAAAAAGCCCCTTTTCCATTCAATTTGGGAGCAGAGGTAGCTAAACTAAAGATTTCAGTCCCTTTGACAGAGTTAACCAAGAATGAAACCTACAAAACACAGATAAACCAGACCTTGAACATTGCTGAAAATGAGGACTCCGTTAACCTATTTGATGACCAACCAGAACTTAAATTTTTTCCAGATGTTAATGGCAAACCACTAGAAGGAGGAATACCACCTTTCTATATTAGCCTTGCATCCATGAAAAAATTCTTCATAATGCAATGTTGGATTCTGGGGCCTCCCACAACTTAATGCCCAAATCAGTAATGGAAAAATTGAACCTAGATGTTACAAGGCCTTACAAGGACTTATTTTCATTTGACTCAAGTCAATTAAAGTGCCTGGGGTTGATTAAAGACCTCTGTGTCACATTAGTTCAATATCCTACCAAGAGCATCCTTATGGATATTTTGGTTGCTGACATCCCACCGAAGTATGACATGCTGTTATCCAAATCATGGGGAGCCAAACTTTAGGGATCTCTACAACTTGATATGTCATATGCAACAATTTCTATTTTTGGACAACCCAAGAAGCTGTACCGAGAAAATTTAATGAAATACATGGTGAGTAGCCAGGATCGGCCTCAAAAATTTCCTATCTACTTTGTACATTCAGACATTGATTCTTTTATCCTGTATAATACTGATCAAAATCAAGAAACTCTTTTAGACAGTGTATTTCAGTTTCAAAACAAGAGGAAACTATCCAAACTTTAGAACTTTTCAATAGATAAAGGTAGTCAAGATGAGGAAAAGTTGGTGGAAACAAATGATGCTAATTATGAACATGAGATATTGTGGCATCTTGAGTTTGATGGGTCAGTCAATAAGTTTGGAGCAGGAGCCGGAGTTTGGATATACAATCTAGAGAATGATTACTTAGAAGGCCATGCATACAAACTAAATGTTAAATGTACTAACAATATGGACGAGTATGAAGCACTAATTTTAGGTCTTAAATTAGTTAGGAATCTAGCAGCTATAAGATTTTCTATCATGGTAGACTCTGAATTAGTGATAAAACAAATTAATGTTGTATATATGATTAAAGACCCTAGATTAAGTTGTTATAGAGGAACCATTGTAGAAATACTAAACACTTTCTTAGAAACCAAGGTTGCTGTAATTCCTAGAAAACATAATATGCAGGCTCATAGTTTAGCAATGTTTGCCAGCACCTGCAAGTTACCCTTTCAACCTAACCATCAGTACACTGTTGAAGTTAGGCACAAACCTGCAATTCCAGATAATTTGAAAAACTGGCAAATATTTGCTGATGACAAACAAATAAACAACTTTTTAATTTCAGAAGAAGAATTTGTAAATAGCAATATAGATACTGACACATCAATAGATCCTAACACTAAAGATAAAATAGAGATAAACAAGATAGAAGGTGAAGAGATAGATAGATATCATCCCACTAAATTTACAAAATCAGATGTAGAAAACCTATAGCAAGTTTAGATTGATGAAATAATTAATGAAGACACTGAAGTAATCATTCTCAAAGACAATTTATTACCTAAGGGATTAACCCCTTTGAAAGACTTGTTTGATTCAAATGATGTTCCTAGAAAGCCTAAAATGGAACCTTTGAAATTAGATATGGAGGAGTGTAATATAGGCACTGATGAAAATAAAAAATTGATCAAACTTTCTAAATCATTACCTTCCACTAAAAGACTAAAATACATTGAGTTATTAAAAGAATTTCAGGATGTCTTTGCTTGGAGTTATGAGGACCTCAAATCTTATGACACCAGCATCATACAACACACAATCCCTATAAAAGAGAATCAAAAAACTTTCAAACAAAAACTTAGAAGGATAAATCTTATCCTATTACCTTCAATGGAAAAGGAAATTCAGAGAATGTATGATGCTAAGATAATTGCACCAATCAGATTTTCTGATTGGGTTTCAAACCTGGTGCCAACTAGGAAGAAAACTGGCGATATCAGACACTGTGTGGACCTTAGGAACCTCAAAAAAGTATCACTCAACTACAATTACCCTCTCCCCAAAATGGATCATATTTTGCAAAGGGTAGTTGGATCAACCAGAATCTCATTATTGGATGGGTTTTCTGGTTACAATCAAATCTTAGTTCATCCTGATGATCAATCCAAGACTACCTTCACTACTCCTTGGGGCACATTCATGTATGTGAAAATGCCTTTTGGACTAATGAATGCAGGAGCCACTTTCCAAAGGGCTATGGATATAGCCTTTGCCAAATAAATTCATGATTTCCTCGTAATATATCTAGATGACATTACTGTATTTTCAAAATCTGATAGCCAACATTTGGATCATCTAAGGCAAGTTTTTATTAAATGCAGGAAATATGGAATTTCTTTAAACCCCAAGAAGTCTTTGTTTGGGTTAGAAGAAGGAAAGTTACTAGGTCATATAATTTCAAAGGATGGTATTCAAATATACCTTGCAAGAATAGAAGCCATCTTATAGATACAACATCCAAGGAACATTAGCGAATTACAAGCTTTCTTAGGGAAAATTAACTTTCTTAGAAGATTTATTTCTAATCTAGCAGAATTAATTAGATCACTGAACAATATGTTGAAAAAATATTCGACCATAAAATGGACTGTTGATGCTAAGAAATCCTTTGAAAACATTAAACTAGCCTTAACTAGAACACCAGTTTTGATCAGTGCAAAATTTGACAGCGATTTCATCTTATTTTCCTTTGCTTCTGAGCACACAATTGCTATAGTTTTATTGCAGAAAAATTACCAGGGCTATGAAAAACCTATTGCTTTCTTTAATAAAGCCCTGAGAAATGCCCCCTTAAAATATAAGATAATGGAAAAACAGGCCTTCGCTTTGGTCAAAGCTATTAAGGATTTCAAGGTGTACATTTTATATTCTCATATAGTAGCATATGTTCCTAATTCAGTAGTCAAAGACATCCTAACTCAGGGTGGTCCAGATGGAAAGAGGGGAAAATGGATCGCTACTATTCTAGAGTATGACATAGAGATCGAACCAACTAAGTTAATCAAGGGCCAAGGTTTAACCAAGCTCATGGTTGAATCAAACTGTTAGGCTCTGGATATAAACTTTATTGCACAAATAGATAATGAAGAGGAGATGGTGACTCCACTAATTAGCCAGGCCTTTATTGAATCACCATGGTATGCTGATATCATTTATGTTTTACTGAATTTACAAGCTCCTCCTAAATTATCTAAGACCAAAAGCAGATTTTTAAAGATGAAATCTTTGAAATTTTGTATATTAGACAATGCTTTGTTTTGGAGAAATCATGAAGGT
Source organism: Pinus tabuliformis (assembly GCA_031772625.1). Taxonomy (NCBI): domain Eukaryota; kingdom Viridiplantae; phylum Streptophyta; class Pinopsida; order Pinales; family Pinaceae; genus Pinus; species Pinus tabuliformis. Next base: position 1,091,938,724 of record CM062817.1, on the reverse strand, counting down.
ATTCTTCTCAACTGTTTATTAAAAGATGAATCTAACAAAGTATTACAAGAGTTTCATGCAGGTGACTGTGGAGGACACCTTTACTGGAAAATCACTGTAGATAATATTCTTGGAGCCGGTTTCTACTGGCCTACCTTGTTTTCTGATGTAAAGAAACATGTGACCTCCTATCACAAATGTTAAATTTTTGAGGGAAAGAAAAAGATTCTATCTTTACCCCTCAAGCTAATCTCTGCCGAAACACCTTTTCAACAATGGGGTTTAGACTTCATTGGTGAAATTCACCCACCTTCCTTTGCCCAACACAAATGGATCCTCACTGCCATAGACTATTTCACCAAATGGATAGAGGCCATACCTTCAAGGGATGCCATTGACACTGTTATCATAACCTTCCTTGAAACCAACATTCTATCAAGATTTGGACATCCAACTAAGCTCATTACTAATAATGCAGCAACCTTTAAATCCAAAAGAATGATAGATTTCTGCAACAAGTATCATATAACCCTGGGCCATTCCACAACCTATTATCCTCAAGGAAATGGACTGGCAGAATCCTCAAACAAAAGTCTGGTGAACATCATCAAAAAGCTATTAGAGGATAATAAGAAAACATGGAATAAAAAGTTGGTCAATGCCTTATGGGCAGACATACTAACCACTAATAAATCGATTGGTACCTCTCCCTACCAACTAGTTTATGGGATGGAAGCTGTTTTTCCATCCTCCTTGGGAACACCAGTGATGAAGCTACTTCAAGAATTTTAGGTTGAACCAAATAGTATCCAAAGAAGAATCAACCAAACAATACATCTTCAACAAACCAGGGAGGAAGTATATATCAGATCTCAGGCTATGTAGGAAAGGATTAAAAAGATTTTTGACAAGAGAACCAAGGTTGAGGATTTCTATCTTGGTGACAAAGTCCTAAAATGGGATTCAAGGAGGGAAGATAAAGGTAAACATAGGAAATTTGATTTCCTATGGAAAGGCCCCTATGTCATTTATGCTTTCAGAGGTAATAACGCTTTCTTCCTAAGAGAACTGGATGGTACAGAAGCAGAAGGTGGACCAGTGAATGGTCGAATGCTAAAACACTATTTTGAACCTAACTACTAATTTTTACTTTCCATTGTACATATTTCATTTTTCTTCAAAAAGTTTAGTTTTGATTGGATGGTGGTCTTTGAAGTTGAAGCCCGAAGAGAAGGCCTTGTGCTTTAAAGATTCGCTATCATAAGTATCAATAATGCAAAGGCATAGAGGATAATTTTGAAAAGTGACATCAACAACAATTCAAAGGCTACCGATCTACAAAGTTCTTGACATTTCACTAGGAAATGCCATCCCCAAGTGGAGCCACTATTAGGTTCCTATACCAATAGGAATCATAATTTTGATTGACTAAGGTTAAGCCTTGTAATATTGTACATACCTTTGCTTTCTACAAATGTTTTCCATATTAAAAAGTTAAAAGTGTAAAGAGGGTATGTCCTAAAAGAATAATCAAAGAAAAAAAGAACGAAAATAGGTAAAAAAAAATGAAATATATGAACCCCAAAAATAAAAAAGAGACCAGGAAAGTGTGCAAGTCAAAATGCCACTACTATTTAATTTTTATGCATAATAAATGATTGTGTGCAGCTTGTTTCTTATGCCACAATCCATGATAGTCAAAGTGTTTAAACTTGGCTATTTCATGTTTTGAATTTTATGTTTCATAGGTGGTGAATAAATTTGACCAAACAATGTAATCTTGGCAGATCATTAGATAGGTAGAGTGAATAAAAGGAGCTCATCAGTTTAATCTGAGCCCTTTGAGGATATAGGGTTAGACTTGATAGTTTATTTTGTAAAGAAAAGAAAAGGTTGATAAGGGTTTGCTAGCCTAAATGCACCCAAATAAAGTGAAGAAAAAATGGTAGGATGAGTAAGTGGGTAAGTAGTTGAAGGGTTGCAGAAATATCATGTCATTGGATACAACAAGTACTTATGTCATTGTTCCAAATTCATCATTTAAATATGCATACGTGGTAAACAAAACAAAGGCAATGGTTCATAATTTGGTTGACTTAACATCCCCTCATTCATCTTAACTCCCATGACACTCACTAGCTCCCCTTCCATAAGAAAAATATTAATACCTATAGTTTTTAAGTAAAAAAGGCTCAGAGCATTTCTTTGACTTCTAGTGGGACTGGACCCTTGGCTTAATGAATTAAGAAGGAAAGGTGTTAAAATTCATTATAATTCATTCATTCCCCTCACAAAACCCCTTTTCCTAAGGTTATGTTCTTTTTCCTAGGAAAAACCCTTTATAAACATGTTTTATGTACAAAAAACCCACCAAATAAATTTATCCTAACTACTAGGTATATGGAAAATACACAACATTTCATACACCTAGGCACAATGCCCCTTCTGCTCATTTCACTTCTTATTAAATTTTTTAATTAAATATATAAAAAACCCGATAAACCCACTACCCCATATATATTCAACCCCCTTATATAAAATAGTCCCACCCCTTTGTTTATTTATAAACTATGTTACTACCCCTTATCCCAAAAAAACTTTAAAAACCCACCCTCAATCCTTAATCCTGTGTTAAAAGGTCCCCGATGAGATTAAGCTCTAAATTAATCTCATATTTCCGATGAATAAGTCCCCGGGCCCCCCATCAAATCACATCATTCACCCTCGCGCAACTCCCATCTCTTAATCACCGTCGATCGTCCCTCCTCCACATCCAACGCCCCACAAGCATATTGGGTCGGCCCGATGTCTGCCCTTTACCTGCTCGATAAGGCAATTTTCCCCCTGACCCTCGACGCTATGTGTCAAGCGCTGAATGGAATCAGGCAACCCCTCCTGAATACCACCTGGACCACAAAAGCGGTGCGATGGACCTCCCAAACCACTTTCCCCTTCCAACCAAAATTCGACATTGTTCATCAAATTGTGAAACCCTCCAAAATTAACAGTTTTCCCTATAAAAGCTGGTTTACCCCTCTTTTCACTCTTTCAGTGGGTTTTCCCTTTGAGTGCTTAGAAAGTCATTGCGACCACTACAAATGACCTAATTGCTCACAAACCTCTTCCATTGCTCCACAAATGCTGCAGACAGCCTAGCTTGTTCATCAGTCCGTACCAGTATTGTACGAACCTTTGCAGCCATCTTCAACCACCATTTACAATAAAAATCACCCGAATTCGAGGTATTTAACCATGGAGTTCCAGCTCCATTGTCAAATTCCAAATCAATTCACCCTCTTTGACATTATTAATTAAGTAAAAAGATCATATTTTCTTAAATTTTAACACTGTGAGCCATAAACCACTGCAAAACCTTTGTTGCCTTAAAAACTCTAAATCACCCGCCACACTCAAATCCATAAGAACTAAGTATGGATGCCCCAATTGCAATGGATGTGAGGCATATCACTACACCTCATTTAGACCTGGACCACCTTCCCCTAGCTGACAGATACTTCTAGATAAAAGATACCATTGTTCTTGAGCTCCTGCTCAAAGTACATTACCAAAGTAGGGAAAAGTTCTTGAACCATGCTGATGAAATTGGCCTTTGGGAGTCAAATTTTCCCAAGTACGAGTTCCCCCAAGTCCACATTTTTCCTGAAATTATGCATATGTGCTATGCTTGCTACATCCCTAGTCACATAACAATCATGTCTCATGACCAGAAGGTCCTTTTCACCATCACTGCTGAGTCCATCAATGTGATGTTGTAGCTCCAACCAGGGCCAAACCTATATACCCTCTCAATTGGAGACCTGTTGGACTTATATCCCAAACTCAGCTCTGTAAAATTGGCCCAATTGCTCCAAAACTTCATCAGAGAAGAGAAGCACATCCCTAAAGACCCCCCTCCATATGTAGCAACTATATTTTCCCCTTGGGGCTGAAATATTGTACCCATGATATCATGTGTTTTGGGTTACTCCACAAGTGAGTACATTGATGAAATTATCCTAGTTTTCATGTCCATCTATACCCTAGGACAACCTCCTGCAACCATTTATGACTTTTCCACTTTCATAGCTGACATAATGCATGAGCAGTTCCTTAGGATGAACAATGAAAGGGTTTTTAAGTACCCCACAGTTTTATACCATATGTTCTTATATTATCAATCAGAGAAGTTCCCATTCACCCTTCAAAAGTTGGACACCAAGGGTCAGCCCAGGTCAGTCATTTTTTGGACCCCATTGATCCATCAATACCAGTCTCCATACTCTTACTCTGATTTTATTGATTTATTTGTACACCCAGTCATGACAATGTTGACTGGAAGCCCTCCTCCAAGAATTAGTCCAGAAATAAAGAGAGTCCTCCAATTATCTAAACAGACCAAAGTTGGTGACTGGTACCTTTACCGGAACCATACAAAAATAAGGATTTATGGTTGCATGATGGCACCATACAAGATACCAAGATACCTCCCAATGAGGTTGTTTGCACTAGAATACTATAGGAAAATTATGAATGCAGATGAAGTAAACTTCTTCAATGTGAAGAAGAAGGCCAATTTCAAAATAAAAGACCAACTAGGCCCCTTCATATGCAACTCTAGAGAGGCTAGCCAAGAGGTAGACTTGATATTACAGAATATGAAGTTCCAAAGAAGTTTTGTCTGGAGATATGATCCTTTGGAATTCATCACAAAGAAGAGACAAAAGGTCAAGCTAGGACCTTTCATTCACCATCCCATACCTTAGATAGAAGTTTATGCAAATAAGACAGAATGGGTGGAGGGTACCCTAGTAGACCATGACAACACCAAAGTAGATGTTGAGAATTCTCTCATTGATTTAGAAAATCAGCTTGATGACAACTCTTTTCTGCAGGTACTAGGAGAACTAAAGACTACTATGAGCACCCGTCTGGTCATGCAAACTCCTCAGAATGAGTAGAAGATCCCAAAAATAAACAGAGAAGGGGCTTCCACTTCAAGAATGGCCACCTCTAATTTGCAGCAAGAATCAAACAAGAGGCAAAGGCTAAATCCAGCCACTGAACAAGAGTTTATTGAAGACTCAGATGAAGTCACTAATACAGGAGCAGAAAGAAGTAGGCCTGCCACTCCATCTGGAGGCATGCAAGATCCTTCCACATCAGAAACTCAGATGTTGGAAAGGCAGCTCAGTGTTGAAGTGTCTTCTTTCAGAATGCCAGCTAACAAAGACCAAGATATCAAGGAAAGGTATAAAGAAATCAAGGCTAGAAATGAGAGGCTTAAGGCCCAAACATATGCACAATATTTGAAGTTGACTCCTACCAATCAAATAAGGCTAATGTAAGCCTTTGACAATAAAGAGGGGAAGCTACAGATGACATTTATGAAGCCTATATCCTAGCAGCCAAAGACAACATCAGATTTCAAAAGGGTATATTTCAAAGTGTTGGCAAGGTATATCCATCCCATAGACCAGATTGAGCTACACAAACAAGCTGGAGAGATGATATACTCCACCCTGACAGGTAAATCCATAGCTTCCCATAATTTACAGAACTCCCTGAACAACATCTCAGCACAATTCCAGTTGGAGAAGGCCTCCTCATAGGCCAAGGACACAAGGATCAAGTCCTTAGAGGACTTAGAAATTGAATTGGGACACGATACCAAGGATATAAAAGCTACAAAACATCTTATCAAAAAGGAGAACGATGACTTAGTTGCATTGAAGAAATAGCTAAAATACCCCAACTACAGCATCCACAAACCCTGGAATTCCTAGAAGCCCAGTAGGGGCTTGAAGAACTAATGGACTTGGTCTTGAAATTGAATGACAAACTTAAAGGGACTAAAAAGGAATTGGATGCTTTAATCCAATTAAAATTGGCAGATGTGGCCACCTCTTCAACAAATGTTATCCCCAAAGTCTCCACAGTAGTGCCATCCACACTAGCAGCATCTTTGGCACCTACAACTCCACTTACAATAGCCTTGCCAGCCACAATAGAGTCTACATCAGAAGCAGGTGCATCAGGAGAGAAAGCAGCAAAACTGGTCAAAGCCATGGAAGAGATGTCTATCCAGGCTACTGAAATGAACAAGTTAAGTGAAAAGGTTGCAAGTTTGGAAATAGACTGTAGACTTTCCCAACTGAAATAGAAAGAAGAAACACAAAGGGCCCAAAGAATGGGTGAGAGGATCAAAATCCTAGAGAAGGATTTAACACTAGAGAAACCACTTGGAAAAACCAAAGAAATGTTGTGGGCCAATATCATTGACTCTGTCAATGATATTTGGCCGTCAATCCAAGTAAATTTTGAACAAACAGAGTTGGTAAAGATAGCTGCAGAAGCTATCCAGAAGGTGAAGGAAGAGTTGGGAAATAAGCCAAAGGATGAAAATAGACTCATCCACTTCCTCAACAACAAGAACAGATATGAGCTCCAAGAGCTAAATATAGAAGATATGACTATTGCCATTTTAGAAATAAGGAAGGTCCTTTCCGAAAGGAACCTTATGCTTAATTTGGAAGAAAAGTGCCATAATATGCAGGTAGCCATTGATAGGTTCATGGCTAAATTCCAGATTTTGAGGGAGAAAGGTCTGCCTCATCCTGTGGTCCTCACCAAGCCAAAATTTGAAAAGTATACCGAGGCTGATGAAATCTAAAGAAGAATGGTGAATGTGAAATTACAAGATGCAGAATGGTGGGATAAAATGACATATTTACTGTGATAAATTTACATAAAAAATTTAGTACACAGTAAAAATGAAGGCAACCAAGTAAAACAAGTGAAAACAGGACATCAGGGTCAAAGAGTATCAGAGTTAAAGAGTATCAGTTGAAAGATGAAAGTAAACCAGACTCCAGTGTGAAATTACACAACTACAAGCCAGATTAAAAGGCTACACTTCAACAATAAAGGCTAGCACAACCTTAATAAAAGGGACAACATGAAACAATTCATTAGCTGTCTCTATCTTCTTGCAAGAAGATATTTGTATTTCCTAGATTAAATCTCAAGTTGTTTTGAGATATTTTGTAATTATTTTTTTGTATAAATACTTCAAAATTCGAAGTATGTAGTGTGGATTCTTAGATATTTCTATACTTTTCTTGATCAAAGATTGTAAGCTATTGTATCACTGTTGGACCAACAAGCTGGATTATTGAATAAAGCAAAGACATTTCACTGGATTCATGTGTAGTGCGAAATACAGACAAGTATCTTCTTTTGTGTTGTCATTTTTATTTAAAAGTTTTTCCATAATCTTGAATGTATCTAAAGTCTATATTCTTTAACATGAATTATATCTCAGGACTTGCTTCACTGCACTCTGTTTTGATTTTAGGCATTTTGTATGTTTTTTGCTAAAATTGTCTAAGTTAATGAATTCTTGATTGCTCCTTAGCGCAGGTAGTTCCCCTCTAGTCTATAGTAAAGGATTCTTAACTTCACTTTGCTCATGATAATCCTCTGTTCCTCCTTTTAGTCCCGGTTTGAGGATTCTTAAGTGCTCTCTCACCTTGGTTAAGATCATTTCACCCATTCAACCTGAAAACCGGTGTTTCACTCTGTTAGCTTGCCCATTGAACACTCCCTTTAATGATTTAATCCCAGTTCTGCTGCCCTTCTTTGACTGCATAGCCCAATAGCCAGAGACACCATTATATCCATCTGTTTAAGGATTCCACCATCCAACTTCCAATACAAATCCCAAACACCCCTGAATTTTAAGAACTAGCCTAAAATCTCAGCAAACAAAGCTAAAACATATAGAGAGAGCCCTCTCCGAGTCATAGGTTGGATAGAGCCTATACTTAAAAGATTGGTTTGTAGTTACCTCGGCCTTTTCCTTCTTCTGATAACTTCTAGGGAAAAATACTGAGTGATAACAGAATGCAAACAATCATATGTAATATAAAGAGTTATATGTAATGAAGTTGAAGAGTCATGAGGGTAGTCCAAGAGTCACAAAGGGGAATGTCAAGGTCACCCATCCTTTGCTATTTATAGAAACTCATAACTAATAGAAGAGACTTTTGGGAGCCATGTTTTTGCTAGGAATTGCGTATAGAGGGATTGGGGAGTATTCTGATGAGCCTTGGCTTCTCCACAGTGCAGAGCGAGTATGTCTCCTTGGAGAAGCAGACGGTGTTGACTGTAACGTTCCACTATTGGGGCTAGTGGTTATCATCGTTGTATGTATATATGGAACTTTCAATTTTATATAATATAACAAAGCCAACATGTTTCATGCATATGTTGTTATTGTAGTTCGACTATTCTGGTTTCTTTAGCAACGTATGTAGTTTTAACTTACACATTTGTGTATGGGCTATTCCGTATGTGATTATATGAATCTTATTGAAGCGTGTTGTTGGTTTAGCTCATCACTTTGGCTTGTCAAATATTATTCTTTACAGTTTGTGTCATTCAGCTTGTGTGTTCCTTTCAGGCTGTGTACTATTATAGGCTTCTAAGTGATACACTTCCTTTCCCCCTCCATGTGTTAGAACCTCCCCATGCATCTCTCTTGACTTTCTGCCATGTCGCACACTTGCATACGACAAGGATATCTTTCTTACCTTTGTACGCTATCGCAGTCAAGGCATAACTTTACTACCCACTGCTGGGACTCCTACTCTAAACGGTTTGAGGTCTAGTTGGGACTTCTTACCGGGAAGATCCCCTAACATGTTGGTGGGTCCAACATCATCAACATTTCTGGTGCTAGAAGGAGGGCCAGATGACAAGCTGAGTCCTCAAAGTCTATTTGGAATATTCACACATCTATCATGTCTTATGTTACACTTCGTCCTTGTTGGGAGCGGGATCCCCCAAGGGCAGTTTTGGGGATAAAAGCCCATGTTTGAGTCAAATTTTGTAATAAAATTGTAAAGACTCTGCATTTTGTGGCCGCAAAGCGTGAAGGTGTCATGTGTCAAAAAGGGTATTCTACCCTTAGTTTTGTAAAGTAAAGTCATCTATAAGAGACTTACCCATGGTTTGCGGACCATGGGATTGTATAAAAAGAACTAAGCTCTAAGTAGTTAGAGGCATCGATCATGTAAGAGAGTCATAGCTCTGAAGTAGGAAATCTAAGTTTTGGGTTGTAGAATAGGTAGAGGCTCTGCAACTGAGTGCGCGGACCCCTGTAGTTGTGTGCATAGGGTGGACAGAGTTGTAAACACTTGGAATATATTAATAAAGAAATATATTATGCAATTCCTGTGTCTGTGTTGTGTTATTGCATCTTGACATGTTATGTATGAATTTCTGTTATTATGCTTATGTGATGCGTGAATGAATGCAATTACGTTGAATAATTGAATGCAATTACAATTATCTATTTACGTGGTGATAACTATAATTATTTGGTAAGATAAGCAAGTCACTTAGAGTAATTTTGGAATCTACATGGCACGTAGCCATAGTAGCACGAAAGTACTTGAGCAACAGGCTAGGGCTGTGCGAAGGTCGATCATACCCTTTTTCGGAGGTATTAAAGTACAGAATAAAGGGCTTTTCTTGCAAGCCCTAGAGCGAAGCAACCTACTTGAAGGGAGGGATAGAGGGAATCAAATGACATCACAACCATCTCAAGGTGCGAAAACTTGGTTCCAACATCCCCCCATACTGCTTCAGGTGAGACTTTAGTCCATGCTCCGCTGGATGATGCCGAAAGAGCCAGTAGTGTAGGGATTTGTTTGGCTAATTAACACTGAACCTGGGTTAGGCCCCCTCAAGCCAACAAATTGCTTTGTTGCCGGGACTAGAATCTGCATAAGAGATGTGTGATTTCGTATAACTGGAATCCAACTAAGAAGGAGATCAAAGGCTGGTTGGATAGGAAGATCCATGAATTTGCGGTGCAGGAGAATAGAAACCCACGACTGACAAAGTAACAGTGGTTGGACAGATACCTATATATAGAGATCCACGGGATCTTTTTATGCTCCTTCCCTATTGAGCTATACGAGTGGAGCGTGAAGCTAGTAGATAGCCAAGGAAGGTGGAAACTTGATGGTCCTATTGTGTGGACCTCGAAGCTAGTGCGAAGGTTGAAAGCATTGGAGGATAAGATCACGTTCACTGTCGACCATTGGCTCAATCACGTCATAGGAGGATTTGTCACTAAATTCGTGGTCGACACCTCGGTCAGCTATAGCAAGGTGAAGAGATGCTTTTTCAAAGGACCATGAGGTAAGTACGTAAAATATTTGAATACGTGGATTAAAATGCTACTGTGTGAAAAATGAGTTATGTAGCTACGTTGATGTTCAGAACTATGCGAAGTGGAAAAAATTACAGGAACAAAGGAAAAAGGGACCAGAGTATAGTCCATTGATTTCACCTCTGCGAGGTGATGAGGAAGAGATAGCGAAGATTTCTCCATGAAGTGCTATTCTATTAATAAGGCAAGGATTTCTACAAATACCAACTCCATCCACACCACCTAAAACCTCACCATCATCGCCTCCAACTTCACTCGTACCACTTCCACCTCCACCACCGTTTAGTATGGCAAACATAGTGAAGTTGCCTTTATTCAAAGGCTTGGGAAATGAGGACCTAGACCAATTCTGGTTCGTTGTGAGGGCTGTATGGGAAGCTCAAGGTGTTACAGATGATCATATAAAGAAGGTGACACTGGTTAGTGCTCTACAAGATCGCGCACTAACCTCGTATATTAATTACTCTAATGATAACCCAAATGCTGGAGTGGCAGACATCCAGACAACACTAAAAAAAGAATTCAATAGGCCTAAATCTGAGGTGCAGTTGATTGTGGGATTCAAAAAAATCATGATGCAACCAGGTGAGACACCTTGGGAACTAGATCAAAGGTTGAAATGTACAATCCCCGAATCCAACATGAACCTAACAGATGGACAACATCATGAGTGGTTTGTTGCTTCACTCCTGCCACACTTAAGGGCTGCACTGTCACAATAGAAGATAACCACTCAGGCGGAGGCCTTGGATATTTCCATGAGACTACATGAAACTTTGATTCAAGACCCAAACCTGGGGGTTTAGCAGATCCATGCGCAGCTGAAGAATCTGTGCCTTGAGATGCAAAGTTTGAAGTAGGACATAACGGTTCAACTTGAGGTACATGAGGAGGTATGGTGCTTGAAATGCAAGACTCAGGTGCATGATAAGGACCATTGCCTGGTCTTTGCAAACTATATTGTTGGAGGGGGACCGATGCCTTTAAGGCTATAAGCTCAAGCAAGAGCTAGTGTGGGGCCTGCATTATGGTGCACTATCTATTAGGTAGCAGGAACACATGCCACAGATTGCTACAAAATTTTGTACAGACACTGCAATAGCTGTTCTGCAACTTTTGTAGGTCGGTAGAGCATGATGAGCATACTTGCAAGAGCTATGAATTGATGATGGATAAAACTCCCACCTATAGGGTTCAAACCAAAATGCGGCCCCCTGACTAGAGTGCAGGGATGGCATGGACAGGATTTCAGGGTCATGGCCAAGGCCGAGGTGGGGGAGGACATGGCAGAGGTCGATGATAGTTGATTTTATACAATTGCAGAGGACCCGGACACTATGCCCGCGATTGCACTAATCCAACACATCCGTTGTGCAAGTATTGCATGTTGTTTCATCATGAAATAGAAGACTGTCCTATGCTAATAGCTAGGATATGTGATAAAGGGGCGCTACCACCTCTGTCGACTTAGAACCTACAGATGATGAGATCTGATCCATGCGAAGAGGATCCAAATGTAAATATAGTGCTCAGAAGTGGAATCATGACAAGAGATGAAAAGGGAAAAAAACCAGAAGACAATACATGGGTTCACAAAGCTCCGATGAAGGAGGCTGAGTTTGATTTGGAGTGCGCCCGTGAAACCTTCATGGAAGCTAAGAAGAGCTTCGCTGAGGTCTCCACCTCAGGAAGCAAGGGTAATCTTAAGCAAGAGATGGACACCTCTATGCTCACAACTTTCCTAGAGATCTATGTGAAGTTACTGTGCGATAGTAAGGCTGTGAAAGGGTTACAAGATCTAATCAATAGATGCACTGGAACTGCGTCGGGTGAACCGTGTGTAGTACAAAATATTGGCAAGCATAAAACAAGGATGGGACAAGAGATGAGACTGAATGCGTAGATAGGAGAGTATGAGATTGATTAGGTTATTTTGCACCTAGGGTTAGACGCGAACGTCATATAGAAGTAGACTTGGGAATGAATGGGGAGACCTATGTTAGAATGGTCTCCGATTCAACTAAGTATGGCTAATCAGCAGAAGATCATTCCCATGGGGAAATTGCCAAGGGTAACCATGGATATTGAGGGAGCGAGCATGCTGGTTGATTTTGAAGTAATAGAGATAATGGATGAAAATAATCCCAATCCTATGCTCCTAGTAATTGACTGGGCCACTAATATGAACAGGGTAATCAATTTGAAGAAGTGGAAGATGATCTTTGAGAAGAAATCACTACGCGTAATAGTACCTCTGGATCCGGCTGAGGGATTGCACTATATGGAACCAATCCATGATTATGAGATTGATGACGATTTGGACTGTATCTATAAGATAATAGCGCAAGATAAAGATTGGGTGAATCCCACTATGGATGGACGAATTACATGGTATCATGAGAGTTCCTGCACTTCGGACTCCATCGAAGAGTTAGAGTGCTAGCAGAACCAGTTACGTGAAGTGACTACGCTGAACTACAACATGATGACTCGATTGTTGCGTTGTGTGTCCTCAGAGGTAAGAAATATGCCTACTTATGATGGACCTCTGAATGAGGTAGATATATTTTTGGATGAATTTGAAAGGGAGGTAGCAAAAAAGCAATGCTTCTAGGCATTGGACTGGGCATTGCATGCTACGCCCGCAAGATGGTGGGGTACGCACAAGGGAAGCTTTGATGATTGGTGCGAATGCAAGAGAATGATGACAACTCACTTTGGGAAGCTGAAGATGCCAATGAGAAACAAGTATGATGGGCAAGATGATCCACGTGTGACATTGGCCAAATGGACCTAGGCTTATGGAGAAAAGCCGCAACCTGAATGGGTGCACTTGTTCTATCATACCCTGGATATTGTCTCGATGAATTGGTATATAGAAAAAAAACTTAGCCACTGGATAGGTGAATGGGATATCCTGGGCGAGGGGTTCATGATGACATTCAGTTTTGAGGACGGGTTTGACAGTATTGATGAAGCGCTACAAGAGGTGAAAGCAACAATCTTTAGGATACCGCGGGAACCTTTAGACCTAATTCAGCCTGAATGGGCTACTCAGCTGAGTCACGTGCTAGAATATTATAATGTAACTACTGAAGAAGAGGATGAGGATTTGCTGAAGATTAACATTTTAGAAACAGAAGGTCACCGTGAGGTTGAAGGACCACAGATTGAGAACCCAGATATAACCCCGCCATTGAAAACAAAACAAGTAAACATTGGTATGGAGGCAGAATTGAAATTTGCGAAGATTGGAGACTACTGGGGCGACACGACAGTGGATAAGGTCGTTGAATTTCTCTGCGAATACCAAGATTAATTCCCTACCATGTTCATGGATCTGAAGGGGATAATCAGGGACCTAGGAATGATGAAGATCACGTTGAAGCCCAACGCGAAGCCGGTTAAGCAAATACCTTACTGTCTCAATCGAAAATATAAGGAGAAGGTCTGATTAGAGCTAGACAAGATGCTCGTGGTAGGCATCATTGAGCCTGTGGAAGAATCTGACTGGGTAAGTCCAATGGTGGTACAGGAAAAGAAGCAGAAGGATGAGATAAGGATATGCATGGACCTCAGAAAGCTGAATGACGCTTGTGTACATGATCCTTTCCCAACTTCATTCACTAATTAAGTGTTGGATAATGTAGGTGGACATGAAGCATATTCCTTCATCTATGGGTTCTATGGGTACCACCAGATCAAAATTGCGCCAGAGGATAGGAGCAAGACAACCTTCATGAATGAGTGGGGTTGTTTTCAGTACACAATAATTTCGTTTGGATTGAAGAATGTGCCTACGATATTCTCGCGCGTAGTTGTTGCTGTGTTCAAAGAATTTATTCATAAGTTCATGGAGGTATATTTTGATGACTGGACTGTGTTTGGGCTGCTTAAATGCCATGTATCAAGCTTGCGCCTGATGCTAGATACTTGTCGGAGATACTTTGCAAATAGGGACTGATGGTAGAGCCCACAAAGATTGCGGTGATACTAAACTTGGAAGCGCCGAGGAGTGTGAAACAGTTACACGCTACCCTGGGACATATGGGATATTACAGAAAATTTATCAAAGGTCATGTCCAGATCACCGCACCTATGGAGAAATTGTCGAAGAAGGATGTCACATTTTGTTGGAATGATGACTATAAGAAGAGATTGGATATATTGAAAGAAAATATGGTCACCATGCCGATTCTAGTCTTCCCGGATTGGAAGAAAGAGTTTCATGTACATGTCGACTCGTCATGTATAGCACTGGGAGTAGTACTAACACAGGCTGGTGGAGAAGGCTTGGATCATCCTATCACGTTAGCAAGCTGAAGATTATCCAAAGCGGAGAAGAGCTATTCCACCACCAAGCATGAAGGGCTATCCATGGTGTATGCGCTCTAGAAGTATAGGCATTATTGATGGGAGGCCATTTTAAGATGTATACAGATTACTCTATGTTCAAGTACTTGGTTAACGAGAATGTGTTGGGGGGGAGAATCTGCAGGTGGTTCTTATTGTTCCAGGAATATGATTTTGAAGTTGTTGTCAAGCCTGAATGATTGAATGCGGGACCAGACCATCTGTCACGCATCGAAACAGCGGAGGAACCCACTAACTTGGAAGAAGGATTTCCTGACGCGCAACTATTTATAGTGTCTGTCACGGATGGTAATTTTGAGGATATAATACAATTCCTAACAACAGGTATTGCACCAGAAGGATACAATGTCCAACAGAAGAAGAAATTAGTGGTGTGCGCAAAAGATTTCTCTGTTATTGCTGGGCATCTGTACAAAATGGGGACTGATGAGATATTGTGATGGTATGTACATGAGTTCGAAAGAAGCAGCATCCTCGAGGACACTCATCGGGTGCCATGGGAGGACATTATGTAGGGAGAGCGACCATGAAGAAGGTTCTACGTGCAGGGTTGTGGTGGCCAACCCTCCATCAGGACTCAAAAGTGTATTGCAGGGCATGTGATGTGTGTCAAAGGACTAGCAGACCATCGTGGAGGGATTAGATGCCTTTGAATCCTCAGATGACATTACAACCCTTTGAGAAATGGGCGATAGACTTTGTGGGACCCATTCAGCCACAAGGAAAGATAGGTGCAAGGTACATTATCACCGCAACGAAGTATTTGACTCGTTGGGCGGAGGCACAGCTTGTGAAGGATTGCACAAGCGTGACCGCTACAAAGTTCCTCTTTGAGCATGTATTGACGCGATTTGGATGTCTGAGGATCTTGATGAGTGATCGCGGTACGAACTTCCTGAATGAGACAATCAGTGCATTGACGGAGGAATTTCAGGTATAGCACTAGAAGAGAACACGTTATCACTTGCAGGCTAATGAGATGGTGGAAGCGTTCAAAAAATTTCTTGAAAATGCATGGACCAAGGTTTGTAATGCTCAGAGAAGTGATTGGGACCTACGCATACCTGCAGTATTATGGGCTTATCGAACGACATGCAAAACGTTGACTGAGCAAACCCCCTTTAGGCTCATCTATGGGATTGAAGCGGTAATGCCTATGGAATACATCATGCCTAGTCTGCGCATAACAGTGCTAACAGGTATGACAGATCGCGGAGCCCTTGAGGAGAGGCTCGCATAACTAGATGAGCTTGAGGAAGAGAGATTTTTGGCTGGATTTCACCAACAAGTCCAAAAGCAACGCAAAAAGGCATGGCATGGTCAACACATCAAGCTACGCACATTTAAGGAAAATGACCTGGTTTTGCTATATGATAGTAAGTTTGATAAATTTCCATGGAAGTTCAGGATGCACTGGTTAGGGCCTTATGTCATTAAGGAGATTACAGATGGAGGAGTGATAAAAATGGTCAAATTGAATGGAGAACCTTTCCTAGGAAAGGTGAATGGCAGTCGCTTGAAGCCATACACTGACGGTCCAACCATTTGATTAAATGAAGGTAGCATAGTCTTAGCGTTGTAGTCAGTTGAAAGGAGGCATAGGACTATAAACTACACTACCCAGGTTGGGGAGCTGCGCGATTGGAGGTTGGTGCAAAGTAAGGAAGTGTCACTAGGTCTGCGACAACATTGAGGTAGCTACGCTACCCAGGGAGAAATCGTGTAGGTCAGCTGGAAAGTGACCATTACAGTCACTAATCATGAAAAGATGGCAGAGGTGAGGCCAAATGGAGTAGGTGGCCAACATTTAAGACGGAATTTATGGTTCAGATCCTTGAAAATATGCTGCCAATCTAACATTAATGAACATATTTTTGGGGGAATGGTCAGATTTGAATTCAAAATGCCCTATAAATTACAAGTGGTTGTCCAACAAAAAACACTTGGGATTTTTAGTATTCAGTTGTTGAGCTCTCAGACACCTATGGATTGAGAGTTCTTCGAGGCTCTCAATCAGACTGTCACATTTGCGAAGTTACCCGAGACATCACGAGCACTGTTAGAGAGTGTTATGTCAGCACCCCTAGAAATTATAAACACACAACAAGTAGTAGAAGAGCCAGCACAAGAAATGGACATAGAAGAAGAAGTAGCTGCTCTGGAAGTGGCCGAAGTATTAGTAGAGGTCCCTAAGTTACCAAGAATGCCGAGAGCAAAGACAACCCCAAACAAGCATATTGTGAAGGACAAGAAGGGCAAGCAACTTTCCATACTGGTGCACACATTACCAAGGAGAAACCCACCAAAGCCCACTACACAGGAGAAAGGCAAGGCTATAAACCTAGAAGCAGAGGAGGAGGATATCGAAGACATCCCGATGGATGATGAGGATGTGGGAGCTGAAGTAGAGGAGGTTGAAACCTAGGGTGCGGACCCTATTACACGATTGCCAGAGTATGTCCCTCCATACAAGCCTAAGTCCAAGGTCCCAAAGGACATTGATGAGAGTAAGACTCCCCTACAAACCCCTCTGCTACTGGATGAAATTGCTTTCGACGGTCCGCGTTTGGCACGAGTGCTAATACTGAAGCTTGAAGACTGGGACTTGGCAGACCACGAGAAGTTCCCACACCTGGCGACTAAGTAGTTGATGTGCCGCATCATAGACACGAATATGGGAATGACTGCATTGGAGCCATGGAGGTGGCTCAAGGGAGTAGAGAAGGCAGGGTTGCTCAACTTGCTTTAGGTGCCACACTATAACCACACCCTGGTGACAGTTTTGGTCATCAAGCAGCTATTGTGCTTGGTGCATGATGGGTGTCTATGGCTAGAGGATCCAATACCCATCATAGATATGTTGATTCACCGAATAACATGCCTGTTGTATAGAGGTGAGAACCCAGCAATGATATTTGGTGGCAAGGGTGGCGAGTAGGCTCTCATAGATTCAATGAAGGAAAAATTGAAATTGGTGAAGAAGCCGCGCGGGTACACTATCTCCAACATCTGTGACCCCGCTGTGAAGGTAGCAATGCAGATCCTTGCAGGGAAGGTGATGCGGAAGTGCCACGCTGATGAGGTGTCGATGCCTATTGTTGTGCTCGCAAAACAGTGTGCAGAAGGAGTCTAGTTTAACTGGTTAGACTACCTTTGCGGAGAGTTCTTGGCAAACTACGACGAATCACAAGAGAAAAGCAAGACATTTCATTACGCGTGGATCTTGTTGTCAATTGTGCTGGTAGTGTGGGAGCTACAAGAGGACAAGCATTTCCCTTCGGTCACACCAGACCTCCTTGAAGCAGCGAAGTACGCTTCGCTATGGGCGACCAAGGACATGTAGTGAGTTTGGGACAGCAAGATCTTCTGGAACTTCATGGAGATGAATATTAGGATGGCCATCAATTGCAAGCCGTGATTGTCGCCCACAGTGTATGCTAACCTGCAAAGCTATGCCAAGTTAAAAGCCATTTTCCATCGAGTATCCATCAAGGTGCAGAAGGACCCTACGCAGAAGTGGTATGACTTGTCATATCTAGCCACAAATGATGCCATTGATGCGGTGCTTGATCAATGGTCGGCAAAGTGGTGCACTACCACGAACTTGGTAATGGGTGGAAGCAAGTCCACCACACAGAAGAAGGAGGAGGCCAAGCTGAAGATGTCATAGCTAGTCAAGAAGAGGAAAAATGAGGCCACTGAGAAGGCCCAGGCGGAGCATGTAGAAAAGTAGGCATGTAAGCAGGCAGGTGGAACAAAGCGTGGCTCTCACAAAGGTGCGCGGTCACCTTTTCTTGAGATAGAAGAGGAAGAAACAAAACATCACGATGCGGACCCTCAGGAGACGTCTACCCACATTAAGTACCTAAGATAGCTGGAGAAGGGAAGGTCCAAAAAGAAATCCAAGGCAACCAAGACCTTGCTGGACCCTATCACATTGATGGAGGGCAACTTACATGATATCAGTGACAGATTCAGAGATGTCACCGCAGAGGCCATGCAACAATTTGAGCAATAACAACAGATCATCCTAGGGGCCATCCAGACTAGGTTGTAGGAGTTATAGACCCACGCATCACAAGCTGGTATGGTGTCTACCAGCTTGGCCATTGACACTTCAGAGGCTGCCAATATGCTGCGCACAAAGGCTTCCAGTGTGATAGTGCTATCGGATGGAGCACTGACCACAGACAATGAGGCTGACAGGCCCACTGTCAATGCCTTGAAGGGCTGAACCTAGCATCACTTCCACATGAATCACTCCACCTCTTGCAAGATGGAGTAATTGTAGAAATGAGGGCCCGAGAGCATTGTGCCCTCCAGATAATCAACGAGCAACGAATCAACAACGAACATATGGCGCTATAGAGAAATGTTGCCATCGCCACTGAGACCGAGGTGACCAACCAAAGCAAGAAGATCATGCAGGTCATTGAGGAGGCATGCAGAATGGTCCCAGAGTTGTCCATTCTAGAGGAAGAGCCAATCAAGGTCCACATCTGCAAGTTGGCAACAGGGTTACGCGACACTTGGATTGAGATGGCGCGGGTTCAGTTGGAATTGAACCTGTAAATTACTGAGCTACAATTGAGGGCCTAGACCTCCACACCACCAGAAGTAAAGGAACAGCGGGCGACCATTGTCACAGAGGAAGTCACCGTAGTGGAAAGTGCAATAGCGGACTACACGCAGTTGTTTGATCAATCATTTGAGGTCTTGACAAGTTTGCAGGACGACCCAATTGTACAAAGGCTGGAAATGGAAGTGCGCGGGATACAACAACACTACGATGAAGTTAAGGGCATAGCATGAACCGTCACACTGACATAGAGGCTAGCCAAGCTGTAGGAGGCCAAGCAGCTGAAATAACAGGTGGACACAACACTGCACAAGGAAGAAGTGTTGAAGGCGCAACTAAAGCCCATGTTGGAGGAAGCTTACACAGTCACAGAAAATATTGAAGGCAAGCTTGTGACTCTGCAAGTGACGCAACAAAAGCTTCAGGCTGACAACGTAGAAGCAATGATTGAGAAGACAGTGGAAGATGTGAAGAAGGCGGCAACTCAGTGCATGGTTGAGGTAGCGGTCATATAGGTTGAGCTGGATGGGCTTCATGCAAAGATATCCACGACTACCGAGAGACTCGAGGGTGAGTCACGATGTTTGTGTTGGGGGCCTGTTGGGAGTGGGATCCCCCAAGGGAATTTTTGGGGCTAAAAGCCCATGTTTGAGTCAAATTTTGTAATAAAAATGTAAAGACTTCACATTTTGTGGCCCTGGAGTGTAAAGGTGTCATGTATATAAAAGGGTAGTCCGCCCTTAGTTTTGTAAAGTAAAGACAGCTGTAAGAGACCTAGCCATGGTCCGCAGACCATGGGATTGTATAAAAAGAGCTAAGCTCTAAGTAGTTAGAGGCATCGATCATGTAAGAGAGTCATAACTTTGAAGTAGGAAGTCTAAGTCTTAGGTTGTAGCATAGGCAGAGGATCTGTAGCTGAGTGCGCAGAGGCATAGGGTAAAAGCCTGTAACTGAGTGCGTGGACCCTTGCAGTTATGTGCGTAGGGTGGACAAAGTTTTAAACACTTGGAAGATATTAATAAAGAAAGATATTATACAATTCCTGTGTCTTTGTTATATTATTGCATCTTGACATGTTATGTATGAATTTTTGTTATTATTCTTATGTGATGCACAAATGAATGCAATTATGTTGAATAATTGAACGCAATTATGATTATCTGTTTACACGATGATAACTATAATTATTTGATAAGATAAGAAAGTCACTTAGAGTAATTTGGGAACCTACATGGCACATAGCCATAGTAGTGTGAAAGTACTTGAGAAGCAGGCTAGGGTTGCACAAAGGTCGATCATACCCTTTCGAGGAGGTATTAAAGGATAGAATAAAGGGCTCATCTTGCAATCCTAGAGTGAAGCGACCTGCGCGAAGTTAGGGATAGAGGGAATCAAACGACATCACAACCATCTCAGGGTGCGAAAACTTGGTTCCAACATCCCCCCATATTGATTCGGGTGAGACTTCGGTCCGCGCTTCACTAGCTGATGCCAAAAGGGCCAGTAGTGTAGGGATTTGTTTGGCTAATTAACGCTGAACATGGGTCAGGCCCCCTCAAGCCAATAGTCCTCCAAGATGTATATATTATGGAAATGATTTTGAAACCTCAGAGGAATTCTGGAATCTCTTGTCACATAACACATATGAAGGTGAAGGTGGAACAACTTGGCAGAGTTATAGTCTTGCCTTTGTCAATCTATGTGACAGCCTTGAAACCCGTGAGGATTACGTGATTTGCACACTATTCGCATTCACGCTTCGTGGGAACCCATTGCAATGGCTTGCCACACTGCCTAAAAAATCTATTCACTCATTTGGTCACTTTGTTAAAGAGTTAGGTGATGCTTTGCATAAGTTTGAATGACAAGCACTTAACAAAAAAATTCTTAGATTACGGAAAGCCCTTGATGAATCCCTGCTACAATTCTGGGATTGCTTTTGTAAACTCGCATTTTAGTTCCTAGAGGATGAAATTGATTGGAAATTTCTTCATGAAAGATTTCAATACCTTCTTCACATATTTGAAAATCCACAAGTGTTGGAATCCTTCAAACCCATCCCAGCATACCTCGTATCCAAGATAGACACAATTGCTATCATGAGTGATAGTTCGTCCTCATCACATAAAAAAAATTTAGCCTCGTAGTGTGAGGCAAGAGAAGATGCGCATCTATCTATTGAACTGTCACATCCTCCCACCCCACTCGCTCTTGATTTCTATGTAGATTTGGCTAGCAATATTGTTGGTTGTTACGTGGACTTGTTTCATCAACCTCCATCCTCGCATTCTGTTGATCCTCTAGATTGTATTGTACTGTGTTCTCCTGTTTTGAACTCCACACTTTCTATTCATGAGGATCAAATTATTGACGGAGTTGGTGTTGAGAAGCCAACTTGCGCTATCATTTATGATGAGTATGTGTGGGAATCTGAAGAAGACCCTGTAGTGAAGGATGACCTCCTTCTGTTCACACCTCATTCTCTTTTCCTTGACATCTTTGGTGATTTTTCCATTGTTAATTTTCCATGTGGGAATTCATTCCGGGATGCATCTATTTTTTATCATTCACAGGATACCCCAGATGTCATTCTGTCATTGCATAGAGGAGAGGAAACATCCATGTTTGGAAATCCACTCAATATTTCATATGTCATTTCCGGAAATGCAGAGTGTGAAATTTCTTTCTTATCATTAACCCCTCTGTATGATTCACTAGATCATGAGGATGTCGATGAACATATTGAATTTTCCGATCATGGTTATTGTGATCTCCTTTCTCCTTCATTCGATCACGATGTTGATTCATTCATTGTCAATCTTTCTAAGCCACCATTCTTTGATGATCTACCTGTTGATGAAGTGGAAACTGCACAATCTGTCGAGGAACTTCAACCCAAGCTAATGGTTATGTTAGGCCCTTGTTTTCTTGAGGTAGATTCCACTTCAGATCAGAAATCTGTTGAAACACCCAAGGCTCCTCATCACTCACCTGTTTTCATTGAAGATCAATCTAGTTCACATAATTCACACCCTCCACTTGAATCACATGATCCCATTGCTCATGAATTTTAGGAATCATACACATTGAGCACTCTTGCTAAATGTAATTTGTCTTTCTTCCTCATGTTTGCGCATTTATCACGATCAAAAGAGTGTACATGCTTATTGTCTGCACGCAGTGTGCTGCATAACCATGATAGGTCCATAGAATGTTTATCTTGCGCTATTATTATTTTCTTTTATGTGGAAATTTTTAAACTCAAAGCGTGTTGGTCTTCACTATTATATTTTTCTTGTTTGCTGGTTTACACGCTTACTTTTCTCGTAAACCACACCTTCACCAACATGGGTCAACCAATGCGTCGGAGGCTGAATTGGAAATATCACATTACGTGAAGAGGCCCATGCAATGTTTAGTTTAGGAGTAGGAGTAGTGCTTGATTTCTTGGTTTGGTTTGGTTTCTTGCTTTCTTTGCTTACTTGTTTTGCTTTTACTTTACTTCTGCCCTTTTTTTTCTCATTTTTTTTCTTGTTTGTACTCATAGGTTTAGTCTCACATGAAACCGTGTTTGGCTCTCGAGACAAGTCGAGAAAATATAAGAGGATTTTTACAACTATCAACATTTGGTTATCTTTTTTCCTCTCTCTTTATGAAGAGTTTGTTTTCTTTAGTCGACGATACCCTAAAGGAAAATACGTTATGTTCAGAGTGAGTCTTGGTGAAAACACAATGCTTGCATTGTTAACTAGTACTACCTACTATAATCAGTTTTTTTGGGCTAACCCTTGTCAGATTAGTCAAGTAGAGTAAGGTGAGGGGGAAAATATTAACAACTATTTCAAAGGTATATATAACATACTTCTCTGAAGGGACAACCTCCTCAATTCTCAATAAGTCAGGATCCCTCTTCCGCCTTTGAAATAAATAAGTGCATATGCACAGTTCTTTGAAAAATGAAAAAATGGAAAATGAAAAAACAAATAAGGCGAAAGAAGATAAAGGCTTCATGAGCAGAGAGGTGAAGCAAGTAACTTTGCCTGGGTACTATCCATGCTCGTTGGCGGTGGAGCGATGCTTGTGTTCCTACGTGACTTTGCCAGGGTACTGTCCAGGCCTACTGGTCGCTGAGCAACACCAGAGATGAAAATAAAACTCTGACAAATATATTACTTGTGCATCAAGATGATCGTCATCCCCAATCGAAACAACTTAGTTGACTTGGCTTGGAATGTGTGTTGATCGATCAAGAGAATGGTAGGGACTACATCTTTCACACAAGCTAGTGAGGAAGCCATGATGATTAAATAATCAAACAATACTTCCAGGAGAATTAGACTCGCTTTTCATGAGACAAGGTCCATACAGAGAGATGGAATTCTACTAGTGCATCCCCACTGTTGTAGTGACTACAACCACCCTCCAAAATTTTGGGTTGCATGCAAATTTTGGAGCCTACGTTGGATCCTATGATCGATCGTTCCTTGGTCACTTATTGGTAAGCCGATTATCTCAAGCCTCCCTTGATCTTAAGATTTGTTCACGTTATCATCTTTATGCAGTATGTGTCATATTTGGGCATAAGGATTATTGTTTGTCATGCAAAGGGGATGTTTTCCTACTGTAAGGGGAATCTTTGTGCATATGGGTTGTTCTCATCACAGAGATAGGTTTCACACTCACTTCATGCACTCTTATCACGAAGGTTTTGGCATCAAGAAAATTATGTTTTATACATTATAGATGGTCTATGTTGTATCACTAAGTGTTCGTGTGTGATCATAGTCAAGTCCTATCACTGTTTACATCTGTTTCATTGATCTCACTCTTAGTGAGTTTCTCGAGAAACCTAGCCTCGTCCAACTTTCCAGAACTACACACTCTGCTTTTGCAACACACAAGATTTTTTCCTTTCCTGCTGGAACTGCATGATGTGCAGAGACACCAGCCTCCCTTGGCACCCAAAACTGCACAATGGTTTCCTCCAGTGTCCTTCCCCCCCCAGCCAGAACCCACTTTCATAAAAAACTATGTAGTATTGTCCCTTAGTTGCTCAATCTATCTTGCAACCTGAAACTGCATATATGTTTTGATCCGGATTTAAACAGGAACGCAACAAATTACAGAGATAACCATATACACAAAGATGCAGCGGAAATAATACTTCATTTCATTAATGGAAAATACTGAAATATGCTTACAACCAGAAATGGAAATAAACCAGCTAGGGCGATGGTAGCTTATCTCTGAGAAGAGATGTGATGGCTACATGCCTCTGAACTGTGTTACAATGAGGCTCGAAGGCCTATTTATTGTTGAGAAACAATGGAAAACCCTTAACATTCCAAAACCTAACCCTAGGAGATGAAACGCCAAACTGTGGGCCCCGTTTGGGGGTAAATTGGTACATCAACTTCCCGGGGTCGTAACTTTGGCATATGATCTCCGTTTGACGCGTACAATTGCTCATTAGAAAGATCTATCCGAGCACTATCATTGTTGGAACGGGCAACATTGGTCCATTCGATGGACCCATGTTGCCCTTGGATTCCCCAAAAAACGTCGTTTAGGGCCTCAAAACGGCTCCGGAAGTTCAGGACCCGAAAAACTGCTAAAAATAGTAAGTTGTGCTACAATTAAGGAAACTAAAAATGCTGAGAAAGACAATGGTGGGGGTCCAGGTGGACTTGGCAGGTGGCCACCAATATCCACCTGGATCATTCCTCCCCCCTTAGGAAGCAATGGTCCCCATTGCGTTGAGCTCCTCCATGAGATGAGGATACTTCTGCTGAACTTGTTCCCTGGTGAGCCACTTGCCTTGCTGAAGGAGTTGGCCTACTTTGACAACTTGATACAGTTGGATATTCTATTGGCGAGTGTTCTTGATCTGTGTGTCCATGATCTGATCAGTTGCAGCTTGTTCCATGCAATCTGGATTTAATTCTGTGGGTTTGAGCTGTTCTGCAATGTCGGATGTGTCTAGCAATGGTGGAAAGTATGGCCGAAGGCGGTCCACATTGAACACTGGGTGTAGGCCAAGGAATGGGGGAATGCTGAGCTCAAATGCATTGTCTCCCATAGCCTTAGTAATGGTGTAAGGACCATATCGGAGTGGTCTCAATTTCCGATAGGCTCCAGTAAGGCGTTCCTTTTGCAAATGCAACCAGACTTTGTCGCCCACCTGAAACTTGTGTGGCACCCGGTGTTGATCATGTCGCTGCTTGTACTTGGCATTTGATTTCTCAAGAATGTCCTGGACCTGCTGGCGAATATGTTGGATGCGCTCAATGAAGCTGGTGGCCTTATCTGTTTCGGACTGGACATGAGCTGAATTCATGTGAGTAGCTGCAAGGGGCATGGCCACATCAATGGGGCATAGTGGTTGGAATCCCAAACCCACCTGAAAAGGGCTATGGCCAGTGGAGCTGTGAAGAGCTCAGTTGTAGCTGTGCTGAACATAGGGGAGGCTCTCGTCCCATGTGCGTGGATGCTTTGAGTTATACATGCGCAGAATGTGCACAATCATCCTGTTGACAACCTCTGTCTGGCCATCAGTTTGAGGATGGAAGGCTGTGGACTTCGTGAGTTTGGTGTCTAGCATTGACCAGAGACTGGACCAAAATGTGCTGAGAAACCGACTGTCCCGATCTGAGATGATAGACTGTGGGATCCCAAAGTGCACCCACACTCGTTCAAAGAAGAGTTTAGCAGTGGCTTCTGCTGTGATATTCTTCTTGCAGGCCATCATAATGGCCATCTTCGAGAACCTGTCGACGACCACAAAAACACAGTCATTTCCATGCTTAGTGGAAGGGAGGCCTGACATGTAATCCATGGAGATGGATTCCCAAGGTCGACTAGGGGTAGGCAACGGGCTATAGAGGTCGTGCTTCTTAATGGTCGGTTTGGCAATGGCACAGGCAGTACATGATCGGATGTACTTCCCAACATCCTGTCGAAGATTCGGCCAATAGAAATAATTTTGCAGTACTGCCACTGTTTTCTCGACCCCGAAATGCCCAGCAGCCCGACTGTAGTGTGCTTCCCAAATCATCTTGGCACGCTCGCTTGAAGGAACACAAAGGTGACCGAGGTGGCATAATAGGGCGTCCTGGAGGTGAAAATCTGCAACATGCCGACCCTCCAAGAGTGTCTGGTATGTGTGGCCGAATTCTGGGTCGCTTTTGTAGAGAAGTGGCCAATCAGAAGTCTCGTGCCCACAAGAGTTGAGCACGGTGGTTAGCGCCATGATCGGTGGCCGACTGAGGCAATCTGCAACATTATTGGTGCTGCCCTTTTTATACTTGATATTCAAGTGAAACTGTTGCAGGTATGTAGACCACTTCTGATGGCGATCATTCTGCAATTTCCCTTGGGTCTGTATGAACTGCAGAGGTCGGTGGTCTGTGTGGATGACCGTTTCCTTCCCCAAAATGTAATGCTTCCATTGTCGGCAGGCCTGTACAATGGAATACATCTCTTTATCATAAGTGGGGTACTTCCGGACTGTGTCTGAAAGTGTTTCACTGTGATATGCCACTGGATGTCCATGTTGAGTAAGGACTGCCCCAATAGCATAGTCAGAGGCATCTGTCTCGACCTCAAATGGTTGTTGTAAATCTGGTAACGCGAGCACTGGTGCCATGCAGAGGCGATCCTTCAACTCCCTAAATTCCTTTTGTTGAGATTCAGACCAAAAGAATTTTGCTTTCGCCCCGCCCTTGGTGACTTGACTCAAGGGCCAAGAAATATGAGAAAACCCCAACAAAAACCTGCGGTAGAAGTTGGCAAGACCTAGAAAGCTGCGGAGCTCTGTTAGAGTGGTTGGAGAGGGCCAATCCCGAATGACTTGGATCTTGGCTGGATCGACATGCACCCCTGTTCATCAATGATGTATCCCAGATACTGAACCTGGGTCATGCCAAAAGTGCATTTCTCCAAATTGGCACATAGCTTGTGTTGCCGCAGTGTTTGGAGAACCTGTCGGATGTGGTGGAGGTGCTCTTCCCAACTCTGGCTGAAGATCAGAATGTCATCCAAGTATACTACTACAAAGGAGTTGGTGAATGGCCGCAAGATGTCATCCATTAGCCTCATAAAGGTTGCAGGAGCATTCGTCAATCGGAAAGGCATGACCAACCATTCGAAGAGGCCCTCCTTGGATTTGAAGGCAGTCTTCCACACATCGGAGGGTTCGATTGGTACCTGGTGATATCCTGACTTCAGATCGATCTTGCTGAAATATTTCACCCCCTTTAGTTGGTCTAGGAGGTCATCAATTCGCGGGATCGGGTACCTATTACGGACAGTGATCTTGTTCAGCGCCCGATAGTCAATACAGAGTCTCCACGTCCCATCCTTCTTCTGTACCAACACGATCGGGCTCCCACAGGGCGATGAACTCGAACGGATGTGACCTTTCTGCAGGAGCTCCTGAATCTGCCTCTTGATTTCATTGTTCTCCAGAACGGAGCGTCGATAAATTGGTCCATTGGGTAGCGGCGCACCTGGGGTCAGATTGATGGAGTGCTTGACTTGACAGTGCAGAGGAACCCCTGCCGGGGAGGTGAATATGTCCTCGTACTCCTCCACAACCTTGTCCATCTGTAGTTGTCGTGCAGAGGGACCCCGTTTGGAGGCCGTGACCACTGTCTTCTTCTTTCCTTGAGGGCGTATCATCAGGAAAACAAATTTCCTGGTTTTGGAAATGATCTTACTGCATTGTTTTGCAGTAATCAAAGAGATGGCGGCAGGTGGTGCTACCTCTGGTATCCTGAACAACTTATTTCCCAATGTAATAATAACAACACGGGGCCTTGATTCATACACAGCATGTCGCTTCCACAAGTATGGTTGTCCTAGTAATACATCACAAACTTCAAGGGGAGAAATGTCACACAATACCTCATCCGTGAAGGGCTTGATGTTGTATGGAAGGCGACACTGCTGGCTCACGCGAAGATCTCGTCCTTGGTGAAGCCACCTAATGGTGTATGGTTGTGGATGTGCTGTGGTCGGTAAGCCCAACCGCTTCACGACCTCTGCCGAAATGAGGTTCTTTTGACTCCCGCTATCAACAATGAACTGTATCGGGGAGCCCTTTACCCACATCTGGGAGTGGAAGAGACGCTCCTCCTCCTCTGGATATTTGGGTTCATTTTTCTGGATCTTTGGGGTAGCAACAGTGGCGCTGGGATCCGCATCAATGATCTGCTTCCCTTTTTCATACCCCTTATCGGGTTTTGACTCAGAGTCGGAACATGCATCTGATTCTGAAACCTTTAGCTCAGCCACCAGTGACTGCTTGGCCCGACACTCACTTGTGTTGTGAGTGGAGCTCTTATGGAACTCGCACCATTTTCCAGTGTCCTTTCTCGGCTTCGCGGCGCTGTTCTTTGCTTGCAGCTTCGGCTGGTTGTCTTGGGCTGTCCGGCCTTGGCTTTGTCCTTTGTTTTGTGGTTTAGGGGCACCTTTCACCTGCTTTGGATTCACAGATCCAAAGTCTCCCTTCTTTTGTTTAAACTTCTGCTCGACCTTGACGACATATCGATATGCTGCGCCGAGCGAGGGGATGTTTAGGAATTGTATTTCTTCCTGGATGTACTTGTGCAGGCAGCCACGGTATTTGAGTATCAAATGTTGCTCCCAATCCTTGATACCCAACTTTGTGCGAAGGTTATGGAAAAGATTGGTGAACTCCGGCACGTCTTGGTCCCTTCCCTGCCGCAGCGTGGTCCACTTTATGTATTCATCCTCATAGCTTCCGACAGGGTAGTACTGCTCCTTGATGGCATCCCGGAACGAATCCCAGGTGGGTGCGGCTGAAAATAGTGAGCCAGTACTTCCATCCTTCTGCTCGCAGTAGGTTTCCCACCAGTCCTTGACGTGGGGGGCTGCTTTGAGAAGAGCAAAAACAATCTTTTCCCGACTCAAAAATTCATGAATAGAAAAATAACCCTCTAGCAGATTTAACCATTTATCTACGACATCTGCATCTATCTGACCCTCGAATATGGGGATTTCAAAATTAACTTGTACCTTAAAGGGTGTGGCGTTTCCAGAGTAGCTGCTGGAAGCCGATGCGTTGCTTCTGGGTAGCCGCTGAAGGATCTGGGCGAAGCTGTCCATCATCGCGTTCCGTTGTCGCTCGAGGGCTTCTTCGAGCAAGATTTTGATGGGATCTCCTACCCCCTCGTCTTTCTTCTCGTCCACCATGGGAGGCCATCGGGATTTGCGAGGCTGGTCTTGCAAAGGTTCAACCAGTTCAAGCCCTAACTCCTTATATCCCGACCTTGTTGGGGACATGCAAAGAAAAACAGAGAAAAAGCAGACCGCTCTGATACCACTGATCCGGATTTAAACAGGAACGCAACAAATTACAGAGATAACCGTATACACAAAGATGCAGCGGAAATAATACTTCATTTCATTAATGGAAAATACTGAAATATGCTTACAACCAGAAATGGAAATAAACCAGCTAGGGCGATGGTAGCTTATCTCTGAGAAGAGATGTGATGGCTACATGCCTCTGAACTGTGTTACAATGAGGCTCGAAGGCCTATTTATTGTTGAGAAACAATGGAAAACCCTTAACATTCCAAAACCTAACCCTAGGAGATGAAACGCCAAACTGTGGACCCCGTTTGGGGGTAAATTGGTACATCAACTTCTTGGGGTCATAACTTTGGCATATGATCTCCGTTTGACGCGTACAATAGCTCATTAGAAAGATCTATCCGAGCACTATCATTGTTGGAACG
Organism: Pinus tabuliformis; assembly: GCA_031772625.1. Classification (NCBI taxonomy): domain Eukaryota; kingdom Viridiplantae; phylum Streptophyta; class Pinopsida; order Pinales; family Pinaceae; genus Pinus; species Pinus tabuliformis. Next base: position 1,091,908,789 of record CM062817.1, on the reverse strand, counting down.
GGCAACATCGGTCCATTCCATGGACCCATGTTGCCCTCGGATTCCCCAAAAAACGTTGTTTAGGGCCTCAAAACGGCTCCGGAAGTTCAGGACCCGAAAAACTGCTAAAAATAGTAAGTTGTGCTACAATTAAGGAAACTGAAAATGCTGAGAAAGACAATGGTGGGGGTCCAGGTGGACTTGGCAGGTGGCCACCAATATCCACCTGGATCATGTTTCCTCCTAGGACCCATCCTGTAGTAGTGCCTTGCACTCAGAAAATGTGCAATATTTCCTCTCAACTACCTAGGCTACAATGCACTTAAAAACTACACAGAGGTGTCCTCGCAGGACCCATCATGCAACAATGCCTTGTACTTAGAAATTGCCTAGTATTGCCTCTTAGCTGACCAAGTTACACCACATTCAGAAATTTCACAGAGCAGGCAACCAACATCACTCGGGAAAACTGCGCAGAGCAGGCCAACAACCTTGCTTCCAAAAATTTCACAGAGAAGGTAGCCCAACCTTGCTTTGGAAAACTGCGCAGATCATCACAGAAACAATCACTGTCCACTGAAACTGTGCTGATATATCTCTCAATCACTACAGGAAAAGGTGAAATGCTACATCACTTTTAAGGAGTTGAGGGGAAGGACTAAGGAACCAAGTTATGACAAAAGAGTGGGACCTCATGCAAACTCCATCGGATGCATATCATCTTGAGGGTAAATATGGTAAGTAAAGTACATATTTTTAAGTACATCTCTTAATGTATCTTGAATGATTGGTTGTCATTGTCATATCATTATGTTTGTAATAACATGCATGTTTACAAGCACTGAAAGTCATCCCATGTGTTTCCCCTACGTGTCTTGCTTCCTTTTCACTTATTGAACCGACTGTCATCTTTGGCATGTTGATTTCTATGTCATGCTTGTGAGGTTGTTCTAAATTTTTTGAAGGTTTGTCTTTGTGTGTATGAGTTGTTTTTCCTTGTGAACATCAAGCATACTCACACACAAGGTTGCATGCACTATGATGTAAGTGTCGTCATGGTCGTTTGAAGATCTATCTCAAGTGTCGCACTTGTCTCTCTTAACCTTTGAGTCAGTCTCACTGAGCACATTCTTGTCTTATTGGTTTGAGGTGTCTGATTGTCGAGTTGTGCTAAGTGTGTGATTATGATGTCATGAATGCACAAGTTCAACGACTTTCACACTTAGTCATTTTTCCTGAAAATATGTCGACCGAACAACCCTCCTTCAACCAGACCCTGATCTTAGTGACCTTTCTCTATTGCCCAGAACTATGCAGAGCTTGAGGCTATCCTCTAGGACAACTTGCACTACGCAATCTAGAAAGGGAGTCAGCTGACTGTCTCCCAGAACTACATAGAAGTTGTCCCAGAACTCGATCCATTCTATGCTTCTTGTAAGATCACCCATCAAGCCTCCCTTTGGTCAACTGGAAAAACTAACTTGAGATGTGACCTAGGATTGCACTAATCTGCAAAACTGTGTATAACTTGTCTAGCCTACCTGCCTGCAGAAACTGCACAAACATGTTTGACAGGCCTTTGATGCCTGTCACAGCACTGTCTAGGGAAATTGTGTAGATCTAACAAACAGGCCCCCTGCTGGAATTCTTTGCTCTCCCTCAGATGTGTAGCTTTTACTACCACCTACCTTGCTACCCCACTTTTCACTTAGTCCAAAAACTGTTGAGTTATGTTCGGGAGCCCCCCTACCTACCCCAGACTGTCTCCCAGAATTGTGTAGTTTTGACTAGCAGCTCCTATAGCCTGATCCTGTCCTCCTCTAGAAAACTGTGCATATTTTCCTCCTAGTGCTTCCTGCTGCCCATAGTGCCTTCCCTAAAGTAACTGTGTAGATCCCTAGATGGACTCCCAGATTGCGCAAAATTTCTTAGCAGTTCCTCGACACACTGCCTGGTCTTCCTCTCGGAAATTGAGCAATTCTGCCTCCCAGCTGGGTGCTGCCTTGCAACTGTCACTGTTGTCCTAAATCGCATAAATCTGCCTCCTAGTGACCTTAACACAATTTTTCTTGATAGTTCTCTTGAGCCTCTCATCCCGACCTGAAATGTGCTTTGTATGGTTTCAGAGCCTTGTCCTCTCTCCTGGTCACGTGCACCCAGAACTGAAAGATAATGCATCATGGTAAACTAGGAGATTTCGAATTTGATGTCATATATTCATGAGTGATTGCAAGAAAAAGTACATCGATAGAACATGGCGCGATGACAAACATGATGGAGAAGGAGTGCATGCTAAAAGACTTGCTCGTAGTTGAACGTACACATGAAGCACATCAAGTAGCAAGCGGAAGAAACTCATGCATGGAACCACCTTGCAAAGACTGAGAACATTGAAGACCCCACAACACCAAGCTATACGGAGATGGAGAAAAATTACATTCAAGGACACATCCATCACTTAACAACACAACAACTTGACATGGACAACACAGTCTACCAATACATGTCAATAGTGCCATGTTGAGTTGTGTTATGAGTTGTCTCGACTGCCTCACTACTATGATATGTAACTTTTGTAATCAGATGTAATGTAAAGTGGAATTCCAAGTGTCATTAGTGGAATGCAAACAATCATATGTAATGTAAATAATTATATGTAATGACAAAGAAGAGTCATGAGGGTAGTCCAAGAGTCACAAAGGGGAATGTCAAGGGTCACCCCACCCTTTGCTATATATAGAACTTCATAACCCATAGAAGAGGCTTTTCAGAGCCAAGCTTTTGATAGGCATTGCTTAGAGAGGGCTTGGAGAGTATTGTGACGAACCTTGGCTTCTCCACAATATAGAGCAAGTACGTCTCTTTGGAGGAGCAGGCAGTGTTGACTGTAACATTCCACTATTGAGGCTATTGGCCGTCATGGTTGTATGTATGGATGGAAATTTCACTTTTATATAATATACTAGAACCAACATGTTTCATGCATATTTTGTTATTGTAGTTCAACTATTCTAATTACTTTAGCAATGTATGTAGTTTTCAATTACGCATTTGTGTATGGACTATTCTGTATGTGATTGTATGAATCTTATTGAAGCATGTTGTTGGTTTAACTCATCACCTTGGATTTTCGATTATTTTTCTTTCCAGTTTTTGACGTCATTCAACTCGTGTGTTACTTTAAGGCTGCGTACCATTATAGGCTTACAAGGGATACACTTATTTCCCCCCTCTATGATTTAGAACCTGCCCATGCATCTCTCTTGACTTGCTTCCGACAAGGATATCTGGCTTACCTCTATGCACTATCGGAGTCAAGGCATAACTTTACTACCCACTGCTGGGACTCCAACTCCAAACGGTCTGAGGTCTAGTTCTGACTTCTTACTGGGGAGATCCCCTGACATGTTGGGAGGTCCAGCACCATCAACAGATTCCCATCCAGTATTTGGGCCTCACAACCATCATATTGCTTATAGTTTTTTTTGAAAGAAACAAACAACAATTGTTAGAGAAAAAAATAAAACCTTCAACAAATGTAAATGAGTGACTTATGGAATTTAAACAAGTGGAACACTATGCATATAACAATGAATAGGTATCATTGACATGAATCCTAAGAAAAGTAATGTTAGTAAAGCTTCAAATAAAACCCATGTATTCAGTAAATATTAGTTTATTGATCATAAACAAGTTCATGACCAACAATCTCATGAATACATATCGTTGTGCACAATTATATACATAATATTTGCTTAAATCAATGAAATAGTTCACCAGAATAAGCTTAAAATATGCCCAACAAGTACCATCTAGTCATCGCAGAGAAATCTTACAATGATTGATAACACATGAAAGAATCACACACTTAGGCTCAAAGAGCACCAAAATTTGAAATAATCATAACATTATCACATGACAAATCATAGGTGGAAGTGAAAAATCACAACTTGCATTCACAAAGGTCCGTTGACTCTCAAACAATATACACCAATTCAGTCCAAAACTAGAAGTCCTTTACATTAAGCTATGAATGTATATTTATAGAAAACATGTTGACCTTTCACCTACTCTTGTGACTCTCTAGTTGTGTCATGACCTTTCATGTTCTCATGTGACACTTTACTCTACTATTTATTCTAATATTAAAAAAATAAAAATTACATGAATATGAAAGAAATGAAATGCTCTTAATCAATTAATCTATTAATAGAAAGTTCTGGAACATCAATTTTCAATTCTCAAACCAAATATGCCTGCCAAATATTGTACTCTCTTACAAGAGTCAGAATCAGGTGTTGTAACTCATCCCCATGTCTTTACAGGGACTCTAGTGCATCTAGTACTAGGGTCAGGTTCTTGCCTTTGATTTGGTTTGATAGAGTTACCAACTTAGCAAATAGCATCATGGGATCAATCACATACTAAAGGACTATATCCTTTGTAACTTCCAGGTCATCCTTTGTAGTGGCTTGCTTGATAGGTTCTAAGAATGCTTGAATCTCTTGTTTTACTTCCTCCTTTGCTCTTGTTTCACCTAAAGTTCCAATAGAAGGAACCTTGTGCAATTCGACAAGAGACTCTAGTGGGACAAGTAAGTGCTGGTATGATTCCATCACTTTGTCCATATCTATAGCCAATTTATCATGTGCCTACATCTTGATGCATACAACCACTTTATCATTCTTGGCTATGATTCAATATTTTCTTGGAAGCTCTTCAGGCACATGAGGGTATTGATTAGTCCATTCATGTATATGTTCAACTACTATTGTGGCTACTTTTATCATCATTCCCCTTTCTTTTGATTCCTTATGCATGTTAGGGAATGGGGCCATGATTTGATGTAGGGTCATCATTTCATCATATACCAGGTCCATTGCCTCTGTTAGTATCTGTAACTCATCTGAAATGGATGCCTATAAGCCTTTACCCTGAGAGTGGTATGCAAACAAATCCTGGTTCTCACTCTCTACCTATGTAACTCTTTTTTCAAAGGCAACAACATTAACTTTTATATCTACAACCTACTTGTTCTATCTATTTATATTTAACTTTGTGGATGCCACAAAACCAGCTCTAGCTGAGGCAATAATCTCTAGGTTCATAGTGGTGTTAATGAAAATTTATTTCTCTATGACCACTGATATGGGATTAGCTAGATTCTTGGCATAACACTTGTGCCTTTCTTGCATAATTTTGCATTGGACCTAATAAAAGGTGAGCCTAGAAATGTCCAATACTTCTTCTTCCTCTTCCTCTGGAATTCCCAATTCTTGTAATGAAAAATACCCACTAGTAATGGGAGTACATGGTGGGATATCAAAAGGAGGCATATCTAACTGCATCTCTGATCCTTGTGGTTGTTTATTATTTTCTTCTTTTCTCTCTTGTTCTTTGTGGATATATTGCTCGATTTGTTTGGCTAGAGCTTCTTATTGCCTTTTGGCCTCTTCTTCTTCATTTTGTCTCCTTTCTTCTTCTTCTCTCTTTCTTTGTTATTCTTCTTTTATTTTCTTCCTCATTTCCTCTTCTACTTGTTTTTTCATTAGGTCTTCCCCATATTTATTTCAATCCTCTTCTTCCCTTTTGATATTATCTTCTTCTACTCCCCTTTTGAGTCTTTCCTCTTGCCTTTTCTTCCTCATTTCTTGTTTCTTTTGAGCTATTTCTACATTTCTATTTTCAAGATCCTCCTTTCACTTCTTTTATTCTTCTTGTTTCTTTAGGGTTTCATCTTATTCCTATTGTTTTTGTTTGGTTCCTTCCAATTGTCAACCTTCTATTTCTTTTGTTTTCATCTATTGTTCTCTTTCCCTTTCTTCCTTTTAAGAACGAATGCACTGGCTTCAAGTCTCATTCTTTCTTGGGTATCATTATCCGAGTGCTCTCCCTTTTTTTCTTATTGCTCATTTGGTCCTATTTCCCTAGAAACATTATAAAAGTTCTTGACCTTGTCCTCCCCATCATCTTTAAAATGTGCATACACCCAATCAAATCCAATAGTTTTGCAGTGTGGGACTGCAATACCTTTAGGATCTTATTTACAAAACCTTAATTCAATGAAATGGAAGCCATTTAGGTCTTCAATTTTTGCTTCGACCTTCTTAAATTTCTCTAGTGTATATGCTCAAATTTTTAAAGGAAACACAAGCCATGGTCCCTTTTTACCTTTTTCTAATGTCTTGGACAACCGAGTGGTCAATTGGTAGGAGACCTCTTGTAAGAGCACTTTATCTGTCACTATCGTAGGGAGAGTATGAGGAGGTTTATAGGCACCAAAAACCCTAATATATGTCATTTCCCCAATTGGGAACTAGTCTACAACCTCAACAAGGGTGTTCTAGGCTCTTTCAGACATACACGGAGGATATTATTCAAAGAGCACTCTATACAAAGGGGAAATGAAAGATTCTATGATTGTCTCAAACATACCTTTGTAACCTATGATCCAAAAGATTTTATTATAAAAATGCATAGGCTCCTGTACTTTTGGGGTCCATTTTAAACCTAGTCCTTCAAAGTCACACTTTGTGTAGATTGCATTGAGAAGATAGGAAGCCATATAAAACTCTGATGATTGATCTTTCATTGGATTCTTGGCTTCTTGAATGTTTGACTTAAGTGAGAATGCAAAAATGCTTTCCCAATTAAATATTGTTCCCTTTGTGGCAACTGTGTGCATCATAGGGACCCATGATCCTAGAAAAGTATTAATAAATTCTCTCATTTACAATCTATTCATCATGACTATCATTAACTAATACACCTTCCGGAGGCCCTCTATCTTATAAACATGGTCTTCCCTAAGCCTAAACTTGGTTGGCTCTTGCCATCATGATTTTAGTATGTCCTTGGTAGGTTCATTAAAATCTAATAACCATATGGTGTATAATGCCTCTTCTCTCTCAAGCAACTTGTAATATGTTGCAATGTTATCAGTGGTAAATGATGATATAATTTCTCCAGTATGTCCTTTGATCACCTGGTGATCCTCATCTGCATGTTGCAATATCCACTCTTTTGATTTAACACATGGGAAAATGGTGGGTGTAAAACCACTTTGTGCGACAAATATCTCTTGATGTTAATGTATACCTTGAAACCCTCTTAACTCTGTAGGATGTCCTTGTTTGCAAACTCTGAGTAAATATCCCACCAGGAAAGTTTTGTTTTCTTGTGAATATTGCAGGCAGTATATCCATATATTGGTAGACTTGGTGGACTACCTACAAATCCTTCAATACTGCTTTCGACTTTGGTAGAACTCTTAATCAAACCATTAAAATAACGCTTGACCATTGGTGGTGTCATGTTTCTGGAAAAAGAAGATATGTTGATGCAATCCAAATCGTTGGTACCTCGCATTTCAAAAATATGATCCTAGGACGTAGAAGTTAACATGAGTAATGATAAGAACTAATAGGTTTAGAAAACGAAGGTTTCACTATGGGGCCTCAGGGTGTAAGAGTAAAGGGTTATGCTAGGGTCTTATTTCCAACTGGTAAGATAGGTCACAAATCTGAAAGGTAAGACAATTCATAAATTTCACGTGTCTACATAGGTTGTAAGGTCGCATGACAAATTAGGTCGCAAGGTCACATGATAGAGCATGTCACATAGACCGATGACCTTTCTAGTTATGTTTTTGTGACTTTGTGACTGGCAGGGAATGGTCATAAGGCTAAATAGGTATGTGGTTGCGATTTGCGACCTAGTTGATGGGCCTCCCAAATAGGTACAATTCAAGGCCCATATGACCATCCTTCAACATATGAAACCTATATTTTTTCATTTATGACATATTTTGGAGCTATAATGTGTTCATTAGGAAGGTTTGGAGATAATTTCATATTATGTGCCTAATATTATCTATTTTTGTAGAATATTATGAGAATATTAAGCAGATGCTCAAGATTTGGAAGATGACATAATCTAGGGACTTGATCCCTACCATTGGATGCCACAAGATGGAGAAATAAATGAATAAATATCATGAAAACATTGAGAGATTTTGGAGCTCCATTTATTGAGAAAATCTAGGGATGTGTTCCCTGCTATAAGAGAAGCCAAAACTCAGTGTTTAATGAAGATTCCTATTGTTGGGAACCAGATCCACTTTTTGAGGGATTTTGGAGGGGAAAGATACCTAATTTTAAGGAGGATGCTTCCCCATCAATTTGTATAAGTAAAAATTCGAATTAGCCTCTAGGGGCATGCCTTTCTTAATTTTCTTGTGAAGAAAATTTGTCATTTAACAACTCTACATTCATTTCTAGTAGGGATGTACTTGTATTGACTCTAATAATGAAGTTTGGTGTGATTTTTATCTTCTAACACCTGATTTTCTTCATACAAATTTGAGTATCCTTGGGCTTGGAGATATCAAGAACCATGAAGCCTTGTTGTACACTTTACTTTTTTCTTTGCATTTCTTGTTCATTTACATTTTTTATTCTTGCATTCATATTTTTTCACTTTATATTCATGCTTCATTTGTTGTAGGTTAGATTGGCCAAATGATTGAAATAAGTGGTTTTGAATGTCATTTATATAGTTACAAGTATTATGCATCCTTAGAGTAACTCTACAAAGTCATAATCATCATTGAACGACATGGATTTGTTTACTAGTTCACAATTTTGGAATTTCTTTAAGTATCATGTAGCAAAATAGTAATAAATTTCTGTTGAATTTTAGGATGTGTTAATGATATTATTTAGAGTTGATTTCACTTGGATTTAAGCATAAAAACATCCAAATTAATAAAAAAATAACCCCATATCATTTTCACTTGATTAACTTAGACATTTGGGTGTTTAGATAAGCTTACTAGTTCATTGTTGTGAAATTTCTAGTTTTTAGTAGTAATTTTCTGCTAAATTTTAGCATGTGCTAATGAAGCTATATCAAGTTTATTCCACTTGGATTGAAGCCCAAAAACATTTAAATTAATTATATACTTTAACATGCATTGTTTTCATTTTATTATCTTGGGAATTTTACATGTTAACTTGAGAAACATGCATCCTGTAGCAATCTGGTAGCAATTTGTAGCAATTTGTTTTCGAGCTCTTATTCACTCCAAATTCACGGTAGAAGTAGATTTATAGCCTATGAATGCCATGAGGCCACTTTGGTTGAGTTGAGGCTTCGCTAGGTTGCTATTTGGATTTTTCATTGCTTGCTTCTTGAATGTTGATCTCTGCAATTAGTTTAGATTTTCTTTCTACAATTTACTTCAAGAAAAGAGTGATTTCTTTCCTGTAAGAGTAATATAGGACTTTCCTTTCCTGCAAAATTGAATATATCTCCTTTAATTCCATTTAATTTATAGAAATATGGAATACATTTTCTTGGTTTTCATTGTTCTTTACACTTTTTCAAATAGAATAGATTTCGTTTTTGTCATTTACTTTCTAGCAAAAGTAGAATATGTTTGCTTATTTCTATTTTCCTTTTTCAACGTCGGAATAATGAATCGCCTAGATATTTTATCATTTGAAGTTTCTTCATTGGCTTCTTCCACCTACAACAAATGGAGACAGACTAGGAAGAGAAATGTGTTTGTTGCACATACAATTCCAACCCCTCTTAAGTTCATACAAAACCTGGGTTGATTATTAAAGTTTGTAGCCTTGGGAGTTGAAACATTCTTGTTGCAATACCAGGGCTTATCACTTTTTGGCATTGTTTTCGGGGAGGGTGTCAAAGCAAACACTCTATTTTTCGTGAAATGATTCCCTCTTTCTTTTTTGCATTCATATTTTCGACAAAAACAAAAAAAATTACATTAGGAATCTTTCATTGCATCGCATTAGCATTCTCATTAAAACAATTATACACACAAAAAACTATTTATTCAATATCAAAACCCCCCACTTGATCACATTGTGTAGTAAGAACCACATCACCATCCAATTTTGCAGGTAGAAGAAGAAGAGGTGGCAAAGAAGGTAGAAGAAATGGATGGAGATGATGACAATGAGGAAGATCCTCTTGGATTTTCCATTTAGGATACTGATATCAATGTTTATATGAAAATAATACCTCCATATTTCCTTCCCAACTTCCATGGTATGAGGTTAGAGGATACATAAACCTTTCTCTTTGAATTTTAAATACTTTGCAGATCTTATGGTTACTTATTAAACACTCAAAAATTGAAATTTTTTCCAGCAACATTGAAAGATAGAGCTTTTAAATGGTTCACGAGCTTAGGGAATAATTCAATAAGATCATGGAATGATATGCAAAGGATATTTATAGAAAAATACAAAGATCATGATCTTAAAGAGGAAATATTTAGAATGACACAAAAAGAATATGAGAGCCTTGAGGATCTAATAGAGAGTTTCATGTATAATGTTAAGAAGGAAAAATTACATCATTTAGGATTTGACACACTAAAAACCCTCTTTCTTAGAAAAATTAGAGATGAGTGGATTTATCTCCTTGATCTAATGAGTAGAGGTGATATATATCGATTATTATTTGAAAAAAATTATGAAATATGCAAGCACATATGAAGAGGAAGGGCAAGAGTAAGTAAAATCAACATCGAGATTGGTAAGTCAAGATGACTTGGTAATATGCTAGATAAATTTAAAACCAAAATTCCTAGAAATCTAAGTGAATAAGTAGATATGTTAAGAATGAAAAATGAGCAAAAATAGGATGATGAAAGTTGTGTTATAAGTGAAAAATCACATGGTACTAAATATTTTCTATCATCGCTAGGGTTGAAGGAAGTTTACTAGGAGGACAATGGAGAAAATCAAACACCAAAGCAACTATGCTATATGCTATATAGCTCCAAGAATAGCATGGAAACCTAGCCAACATAGTATGATGCAAGATCCTAATTCACAATTTCAAGGTTATGCACAACAATCTCAAAGTAATTGGAACACACCCTTCCCTTGGAAACGTTGGCCATCTCAACCTCGAAACCAATCTTGGAAACAAGGTTGGAAATGGGTTTATAGAAGAAATACACAATATGCTCAATATTCTCCATACCCAACTCAATGCTATCCATACCATCCACCTCCACCACAAATACAGCCTCAACCACATCCATCTCAAATATCCACTCCCGCTCAACTCCCTACACAACCATTTCCAAACCCAAACAATAAAGTAACTTAACCCACTTACAATGTTGAGGTACAAAACTTCCAAACAACTCATCTTGATCTAAATGGTATTAATCTTAGATCAGGAAGATTATTTCAAAAAAGAGATTCACTTGATGCCAATGAAGAACAACATCCAGAAGAAGAAGATCCATAGGAGACTAAATAATCATGTACCACATTTGATGGAGAGAAACCATTGGAGCCTGAGATTGAAGAATTTATATTATGCTTATCATCATATTATTTATGTGTTCAAGAGACTAATTGAAATATAGTAGAAAAGTTGAATGACATGGATGAAGGAGACATACATAATGATCTTGATGAGAAAGTGAACCAAGGGCATCACAACTATATTAAAATTTGATTCCTTACAATCACTAAGAAAGAGCACCAATTTCTTCAACAGTGTTTGGCATCATCATCAAAGAAGTTGGTCTCTCATATTCAGTTACATGTCAAAGCATATATTTTGAGCCTACACATGAGTTTATCTATCATCTTGTTATGCACATGGCTCCATTGGAGGTATATATATATATATATATATATATATATATATATATATATATATATATATATATATATATATATATATATATATATATATATATATATATATATATATATATATATGCTTAGGATAGGAAAAGAAAGAAATAAAAGAGGTAAAAGAAAAGAATATAAAAAAATAAAATCTTACGTGAAAACCTCCTTTGAGGTGCATGAGATTGGCCCATTGATTTAAAACCTCCATGAGATGGTAAGTGGGTTGGAAAGAAGAGAAATAAGAGAAAAGGGAAAAGAAAAAGGAAAAGAAAAAGGAAATAAGATCCCTGGTGAAAACCCCCTATGAGGTGCCTAGGTAGACCTGCTGGTTGAAAACCTCATTGAGGAAACTAGTAGGACTAGAAAAAAAGAGAAAAATGAAAAAATGAAATGGAAAAATGATTCTTTTCTCTTTGATATTTCTCTGCAATGAATGCAAGTTCTATCCAACCTCTGTAAGCAACAATAAAAAATTAGCACCATAAGAAGAACTTGATCATAAGTCCAATCAAAGGAAGTCAAAATTTAGCTTTCATCTCCTTTTCCCAGATCCTCCAACAGGACCAAGTCTAGGTCAATCCATCACCCTCATCCATTTCCAACATTAACCAATCATTCCCAAGCCTTTCCCATTCATTTTCCTCAATGCCCTATAACTTTTACAAGATGTTGGAAAATGAGGAGACTTATGTATTTAGATGATTTTCCTTAACTTGATAATTACTTGTGATATGTGTTTTATTTTCATTACTTTATTATATCTTTGTTCATTAAGAAACTACCAAAACAATGAATATCAGAATAAGAAAAATTACATAATATATAGGCTTAAATCCAGGGAAAAACCTCTCCAAGGGGAAAACCTAGAAAATGCTTCTCTTCTTCTTTAGAAATTTCATATAATAGAGATTTCCAATACACAAAGATCAAAGAAAATAAACCCTCCAATCCCCAAGCCAACCCCCAACAAGATCTTCCTTGAGACAACTTCTAGAACTTCCATACTACTTCTTTTATGCTACAACTTCAACCTTCTGCAATTGCTTCACAAAATTTTGGCTCCCCTGCAACAGAACTTCACCCCCCTACAACTGGAAGCTTCACAAATCCTAGAGCAAAATAAGAGAATATGATCTTTAGACAAATTTCGGCTTCTGTCCTTCTTCTTTACCCCTCTAGCTACTCTTCCTTCTTCACTATTGTAGCTCAAACTTGCTTGAGTGAGTATGTCAAGTGAGTGGAAATTATATCCTTTATATAACCTTTCTTGAGGGTCAAATTCCCTCCCTTTAGGCTGACTTGATCTACTCCTTGGGCCGACTTGGTATTGGGATTATCCATGGTTTTTTCTTGACAAAATAAATATTTTTCTTCATTATAATGAGTCAAAATGGGACTATGACACATGACCAATATTATTCTTTATCCTAGAAAGACCTAGAAGACCTAAAATCATGAAGAACATGCTTTTGACTCAAACTTGAGTATGAAACCCATACTCCAAAAATAAAATATAATTTCTTTTTCTTTCTTTATAAAGAATATATAATGTCATGATTACAATTACATCATAATGAAGACCAAACCTAGTTACAATTTTCAACACTCCCTCTCAACTAGGTAGGCATTCATGCTACAAGGAATCTCAATCTTGAAGCATTCTCATAAGAAGAGTCAGATTGAGAAGCCATCATTTGTCAAGCATCTTTACCATATCTGACATTGTTCATGAAGGTCTTAACTGGACAATATCATCTTCAATCATGAGAATTATGGTGGGAGGATTTATGTGAGTTGCCACACTACCTCTCAAGGCACATACCCCATCCAAATGTCTACAAGGTATGTCCTTTTAGGACTATTCTTGTCTTAGATTCCCAAACTTGGAATCTTAAAGAATATTGGTCCTCTTTGACTACTTTTATCTTGGATGCCCTATCTCATCCTCAAAGAGTATCAGTCAATAAATTCTTTCCCTAGATTCTACAATCCATAAGAAGTTCAAATATAGATGCTTATCTAATCCTCTAGACTCCATTTTTTCTTTATGGCCTTCATTAAGACTTATGGCTATTATTCCTAGTCTAGTGCCTGATCCATAAAGACAAGAACTATCTGATTTCACTCTCTCAAATAGGAAATAGATATCCACCAAACCAAGCTTACCTCTCATGTACTCAAGGTTCTTGTTTGGTAAAACTTTAGTTAGTATGTTTGCTACCTGTTCATCTATAGGTAGATAATGTAGCTCCACAACCCCATTGTTACGCAGTAAATTGTCACTGTCTCCTTGTCAGTCTCCCTACTGTGTCATGAAATCAAATGCACCATGCGCATGCTCTCTAAACTGGCCAAATGACCCACTTTTCCAAATTTTATTGCATCGGCGCGACTGTTATTAAAATAACCGCGCTGACTGGCGGCTGGTAATATAACTGATGCCCAACCAGCGCGGAAGCACACGGGTTTTCCGTGCTGGTCGAATTTCATGGGCCAGCGCATCCTATGAAAGTATTGAGCCGCGCTGACACGGCCTGCTCCATTATTATGATGCGCTGTCGGCGCTCCAGTCCAGTTATGCACCCGCGCTGATCCTGTTTGGGCGAGTTTGTTCTAACAGCCGGCCTTCCAGATGACTCCAGACCTGGTTGTTGGCCTTGTGAATGTCGCCCTACTTTCTATGGCATGTTTGTTCGTCATTTGAGCCACCTTCCTTGGAGATAAGCTCATCCTCACACCATTCATGGAGACTCCTTCTCCTATTTAAGCCTCTACCATGGCCATGAGCAGCTAGTTTTTGGATAGTTTGGATAGTGTGGAATTCATAGTGCTTAGAGTGTTGTTGCTAGTAAGTAGTTGGTGTGACAAGTGTGGTTTTGCTAGAGGAAGCTTAAGGAAGGTTGTGAGTATTGCTTGTGTGAGAGAGAGCTTTGTCTTGGGAGAATCTACCTCCAAGGGTGAATGCTTAAGAGACTTGCTGGCTGGACCCTCTAGAGAAGGACTCAGCGTCAGAACTTTGGTTGTACCTTTCTCTGTTATTGATTAATAATAGATGACTACTGTTATGGTTCCATTCTCATTTGTCTTTGTAATGGTTAATGTGAATTACATCCTTTCTGACTGATGTATAATTGCATTTATTAGATTTCACGCTTGTGTTTTCATTTCTCTTCGTGTGTGCAGGTATCTATTCACGGAGATCGTGGAGGATCGTGACCGGCCAGAGCGAAGGAGCGAGAGCGGCATCTCTTCATCAAACAATAGCGTTGGAATCCAAGTAGGTGTTCATTGCCTCTCTTTTATTTGCAATTAGGAACTTGCACAGTAGCATTGATTGATTGTTGCTAGACCCATTCTGGGCTAGTAGGGATCGCCTCTATCCGTAGAGGGGATTTACCTCTCCAACAATTTGGCGACTCCGCTGGGGAGCTGGCCTTTGTCTCTTTTTGTTCATTTTTGTGTTTTGAGTTTGATTGTTCTCTCTTTTCGAAATTGGGGATTAGTTCTCTGCTTTTAGACTTCCTGGTTCAGTCTGGGAGGTGTATAAATTGTTTAAAGAGTTCTGGCCTTGGTTTGGGAGTTTTTGGCTTGATTCTGCCTCTTTTTTAGCCTCAGCACGGTTTATATCAAAACAGTTGCGTTGACAGCGCATAGCTGTTTCTTTAACCCTGTTGTCATCGCGCTTCTACGTAAAACAGTCGCGACGGTTCTGAAATCGAACCAGCGCGCTTAAGTCATGTCCTTCCGCGCTGACAACACCTTGTTGCTACATGTGATCTCTTGTTAGCGCATTGTTGCTGAGCGCTACCCGCGCTGATCTTGTAAAATTGAATTTGTTTCAATTTTGCCTCCTGAGCCTGTTGGTTTGACTATCTCCAGCTCTTTCTACCTGGTTTATGACTTGATATTTATTGTTTGAATTGTGAAACACTTGTTTGCGAAGTCTTGTCGAACAAATTTTGTTTTTGTGTCTCGTGACCTAGTGCCATCATCCAGCTTTCACTGGATTGACCTTGTTTTATTCACTTGTTCACAAAATTTCGTTGCTACTTGCCTTTGCTATTGCAGAAACCTTCCTCTTTTTGCTTTCTTTACTTGGTTGCTTGAGGTGATTGTCGTTGGACCAGTCCTCGGATTGTTTCACTACCTAGACACAGATCACAGTTGCTTGGGTTCAATCGGCTCTTTTCATGCTTGTTGTGTTTGTCATTGAGTGATTTTATTTCTCTTTACTCGGTGTTGCTGTCTCTCAAAATTCATTTTAAAGTGCACAGTGCCATTGAAAAAGAAATCAAACTAATGTCTTTTGCATTCAATAGTTAATGAAAAGAAGAGCATTTTGTTGATTTGTGTTCTCAAAAGAAAAATTTCATTTCTTTGTCATTAGCTGCATTAGATTGTTTGATTGTTTGAGTTCATTTTGTTTGATTGAGAACTCTTAACCCTCTCATAGTTAGAATTCATCGAACGAAATGGTATTCTTTGGCATGTAGTTTGCATCTAAGTAATTGCGAGAGTTTACATACGGTAGGACCTGAAACCGAAACTTAATTCAAGATCAACCATAAAATAAACTGAATAAACCTAAAAACGCATTGGAACTTAACGCAAACATCTAGAGGTCTAGGTTAGAGACGTGTTCCGGTGTCTTTAAACATAGTCACTATTGTTTCACATTACGGTTGGGTGATTCCTCCTTCTGTGACTCGATAGTGGTCTAACACGGACTGTGCTCCCACGTACTGTCGCGTCTATAGGGAGACCCCACTAGGCTTTTATCCTTGATCCATAGGAAGCCGAGTCTGCCGCCTTGCAAACCGTAACGCACCGAACACAGCATTCGGGAAGATTGATTGCAGTACGGAAAGTCCTTGGTTCTCATACGATTGCCAAGGTGTATAAGCAGTTTTACGGATTGCTTGGTAAACCCTTTGCCTAGAGTCTCCAGAGTAGTCACTTTTGATCCTTTTCAGACTCCTTAAAAGAAAAGGTGCCAGTGAGCGTCTTGTCACTTTGTGCTCATTAAACATTCGAAGGAGACTAGAGTCATCTTTTCATCCTTTTCTCGACTCTTGAAACATGAAAAGGTCAAGTTTAGTTCCTGTGTCTTAAAATTTTATTTGGCCACGATTAACGTTACCTGGTTAGATCTTGTGTGCGTTAGCTTGAGTAGGCTTCTTTTTGTTTGCCATGGCAACTTTTCCGGGGTTCACCAACCCAAGTTCCCCTCCTGACGGGAATCTTGGTCATTTCCCTCCTCTCGGGAATGTTGGTGCTCCTTATATGGCAACGTTATCCCTTCCAGGGTTAACTATCGGGTTGCCTGTATGGTTGTTTTCAACCTCTCTGGTCCTTGTTGTGTCGGCTGTTAGTCCATCAGTCCCTCCACCTGAACAACATCATGTTGATCCTAAGGTGGACCTCTCCCCTTCGATGCCTACTTCTACGTCCTCATCTTCTACTTCGCCTGGTGAAGGCCTCGTTTCGAGTAACCAGGTGGCTAAGAAGAAGAAGAAGAAGACCAAGAAGAAGAAGTCTCCTAAGGGAGAGGCTACAAGTATAATTGTTACTCCCTCGAGTACACCTGCAGTCGGATCTCCTTCTGCTCCTCCGCGGAAGGTTAAGTTTCCTTATCGATTATGCAAGGAGGACCATCTTCTTCGCGATTGTCCTATCATTCCCAGGGTATTAGAAATATGGTCTCGCGATCCGGCCCACCCCTCATCGTCCTCTGGGGCTCACGGCGATGCTACCTTATTAGTTGACAAAGGTAAGGGAAAAGGGAAGATTCAGATCCCCTGTAGACTTTGTGAAGGCAATCATCCCCTTCACCTTTGTCCACTCATGGATAAAGCCTCCAGTGTCTTGGAAAGTCTCCCAGCTCCCTCACCCCAACTCCCCGTTGGATATCAACGTCTTTCTGCAGCTGCAGATCATCCGCCTCCCGACAATGAGATTGTTTCACATTCTTCTCTTGTCCAGGCCCCTCTTCCCGAACCCGGCTGTGTCCAGCCTGTTCCAGACCAACCATTGGTCGGAGAGAGTGTCGACTCGAGTCCACCGCTCGCTCACTCTGTTTCGGAAGAGAATCACGCCCATGTTCTTCTCGTCTCTTCAGATTCTCCTGAGTCCCGAAATGACTCCCTTAACCCAGCTGCTCCCGAAGGTTCTCCTTCAGTTCCTTTAGCACATGGGGGCAATCATATGATTCCCCCACCAAGTAGTATGGTCGCTTCCTTTGATTGGAATCGCCTGATCGCCGGTCGCCTTCCATCCCATATGCCTTTCCAGATCACAGTACATGCCTGTGCTATGGCAGTACCTGGCACTGTTTTGGATGAAGGGGCGTCTGTCAGTCTTATGTCGTACACTACTTGGCAAGCCTTAGGTTCCCCGCAGCTTGGGCCAGTCACTCAGAATCTGTTGGCGTTCGACGGAGGAGCCTGTCCATATCTAGGAGTTCTCCCGAAGTTCCCTATTACTTTGGGAGGCAAAACCGTCTATATAGACGTCTTGGTTACCCAAGGTGTTTTAGACTTTAGTCTTCTCCTTGGTCGCGACTATGTTTACGCGATGGGGGCCCTCGTTTCTTCGCTTTTTCGTGTGGTTTTCTTTCCACACGATGGAAGAATTGTGACTATCGATCAATTGTCGTTCGTTAGTCCCCCAATGCCTCCTGCGCAGTTGTCGTCCCCTCCTAGTTTTTATCCGCCAGTTGTATCTGCCCCACCACGGATCAACTACGTGGCCACCTACCCCGTGCCTGTATCCAGTGATGACACCATCGTGCATAGTGTCTTGGGGGCATTGGGCCCTGACTTCCAAGATGTCTCCCTTCCACCGGGAGTGGCAATCTTGGAGGCCCCGACTTTTTTATGATGAAGTTCGGGTGGAGCATAGTTCCTTTCCAATGTCAAGCTCCCTAAAAAATGAAATTGGGTCTCGTCGGAGCATAGTTCACTTTCCTATGTCAAGCTCCCTAAAAAATGAAATTGGGTCTGGTTGGAGCATAGTTCCTTTCCGATGTCAAGCTCCCTAAAAAATGAAATTGGGCCTGGTCGAAGCATAGTTCACTTTCCTATGTCAAGCTCCCTAAAAAATGAAATTGGGTCTGGTCGGAGCATAGTTCACTTTCCTATGTCAAGCTCCCTAAAAAATGAAATTGGGTCTGGTTGGAGCATAGTTCCTTTCCGATGTCAAGCTCCCTAAAAAATGAAATTGGGTCTGGTCGGAGCATAGTTCACTTTCCTATGTCAAGCTCCCTAAAAAATGAAATTGGGTCTGGTTGGAGCATAGTTCCTTTCCGATGTCAAGCTCCTTAAAAAATGAAATTGGGTCTGGTCGGAGCATAGTTCACTTTCCTATGTCAAGCTCCCTAAAAAATGAAATTGGGTCTGGTCGGAGCATAGTTCACTTTCCTATGTCAAGCTCCCTAAAAAATGAAATTGGGTCTGGTTGGAGCACAGTTCCTTGTCTTGTGTCAAGCTTGTTAAAAAATGACACAAAGTGTCCAGAGCATAGTTCCTGATCTTGTGTCAAGCTCATTAAAAAATGAAACAAGGGTTATGAGGATAGTTCTTTTACTGTGTCAACCTCATTAAAAAATGAAACACCTCCCTTTCCAAATCGAGTCTTTTGATTAAGATCTCGTAAAATACAAGTCGAGTCTTTCATCGATCTCGAGAGTGAACCTTCATTCCATCCACTTTGTTGAATGCAATGAAGCTTGGGGGGGCATGTACCTTGATTTGCGTCATTATGCTGGGGGCATGAGAACTTATAACAAGCATAGTTTTTCGTTTCAAGCTTGTGTAAACATGAAACCGAATCCAAGCAGAGTTCTCCATGGTTCAAGCTTGTGTAAAAATGAACCCATACCCGATTTACATCTCGTGATTGCCATTTTTATCCGCTGAATTCTGCAAGATGAGCCTTGGTTGTTTTCATTCCATTGCTACCATCTCTTTGGCCGATCATATGCTCTCACTTGGTTGTTTATCCTTTCCTAAGGAACCGCAGTGATGAGTGGTTTTGTTAGCCAGCCTCTTGACCATTACATGTTTTGAGCAGTTCCACCATTGCCGGAACCAGTTGCTACCCTTTATACCACTCGTTCCTCTAGGACGAGTCGCCTTTAATCTCTTTTCTGACTTGTAAAATATGAAAAGATTGCCGAGTGTTTTTTCCCTTTTTGACTCGTTAAAGAGAATAAAAATGGACGTCGCCTTTAGGATCTTTTTCGACGTGAAATAAGAAAATATCACCGAGTCCCCCTCTCAGCTCGTTAAAAGGAATGAGAGGTGGTCGCATTTAAAGCTCTTTTTTCGATCGTTTAAACTAAAAAGATTGCCGGGTGTTTGTCGTTTCGCACTCGTTCTTGGCTCCAAAACGACGTACTTGAGAGGTGGTCGCCTTTAAAGCTCTTTTTTCGATCGTTTAAACTAAAAAGATTGCCGGGTGTTTGTCGTTTCGCACTCGTTATTGGCTCCAAAACGACGTACTTGAGAGGTGGTCGCCTTTAAAGCTCTTTTTTCGACCAATTAAACTAAAAAGATTGCCGGGTGTTTGTCATTTCGCACTCGTTATTGACTCCAAAATGACGTACTTCTGACCGCTTTTTTACTTTTTCGGGTCGAAGTCACTATTCACGAAAAGTGATCCTCGATCATACTAGTCGGGCGGTTCTTTCGAGCATTGTTTTATACTTTTTCGGGCTTGAGAGACACAACTTTACGAAAAAGGACCCCCCCGGAGTTTTCTTTTCTGCTGTCTTTTCAGACTCTCTAAATGGGAAAAGACGCCGAGTTCTTCCTTTGTCAGACTCGTTAAAACTTAATGACATTGGACACCGTCGAAATGACACTTTCCAAGCATATTCTATCCCCGTCAAGCTTGTCACCCAAAAATAATCGGGGTACCTGCCAGAAATGGTGGGGAAAATGGAACTGTAATAATTGTCGTGTTGGCAGTATGTCGCTCTTGAACATGGCATTAGTCTGCATTCGTGTCTGGGTGGGGATTTCTCATCTTGTTTTACACTAGCCTCCACGGGTTTAGGTTATCCTATTTGACCTCTCATCTGCTCTTTGCCATTGTCACCATGACCTCTGCTCATTTGACGTCAGATACTGCCAAATCCGCTGTTGTGCCGCCGATATGTTCAAGAGAAGTTGGCCTCTGCAATATTACCACCCCTCTCTGATGTCTCACATAAAATATTTTATCCTTCTCTGTCTCGTGTCGATGATGTGGGAAACATCATGGCCCACCTTCGATCAAGGTTACTTCCTATCGACTTCAGCTCATTATCCAGGAAAGTGACCCAGAGACTCCCTTCAGGTGCCTTAGAGCCTGCATGCCTCAATGGCAGGTTCTTCGTGTTCGACGTGAGGTTTTCATCATTGGCCTCCGATCGGATGATTCTGCGGGTGTTCGACACCAGCTCATTGATTCACACGCCACAGATTGTACCTATAAGTACCTTGAGGACCATTGTCATTATTGGTGGTACCTCTCGCGTCTATTAACAGTTTTCATCATTGACTGGTAATCAGACGATGTTCATGCATGTTCGACTTCAGCTCATGTATTCACATGCTTCGACTTGTACTTTGTTCGGGTTGGGATGGAGCGCAAGACCCTGGTTTTTGTCTGTTACGAACCAGGCTGCAATTTTGTGGATTGTTATTACATGACTCATTGATGGATGGCTGCGCCCATACCTGAGTCTTTGGGATGGCTGCGACCATACCCTCTTATCATCATGGTCTCTTCAGCTGGGTGGCTGCGTCCATACCACAGACCTTCTTCGTATGTCTTTTGGATGGCTGCGCTCATGCCTAGACTATATGTAATCGAGATATCAGTTGTACATTCATGCAGGTCCTTCCTGGTGGTGTTCCAGTTCAGCAGTTTTGTAAAGCATTTCACCCCTCCCACTCTCTCGGGCTTCATGCTTTAGGGGGCATCTGTTACGCAGTAAATTGTCACTGTCTCCTTGTCAGTCTCCCTACTGTGTCATGAAATCAAATGCACCATGCTCATGCTCTCTAAACTGGCCAAATGACCCACTTTGCCAAAGTTTATTGCATCAGCGCGACTGTTATTAAAATAACCGCGCTGACTGGCGGCTGGTAATGTAACTGATGCCCAACCAGCACGGAAGCACACGGGTTTTCCGCGCTGGTCGAATTTCATGGGCCAGCGCATCCTATGAAAGTATTGAGCCGCGCTGACACAGCCTGCTCCGTTATTATGAGGCGTTGTCGGCGCTCCAGTCCAGTTATGCACCCGCGCTGATCCTGTTTGGGTGAGTTTGTTCTAACAGCCGGCCTTACAGATGACTCCAGACCTGGTTGTTGGCCTTGTGAATGTCGCCCTACTTTCTATGGCATGTCTGTTCGTCATTTGAGCCACCTTCCTTGGAGATAAGCTCATCCTCCCACCATTCATGGAGACTCCTTCTCCTATTTAAGCCTCTACCATGGCCATGAGCAGCTAGTTTTTGGATAGTTTGGATAGTGTGGAATTCATAGTGCTTAGTGTATTGTTGCTAGTAGGTAGTTGGTGTGACAAGTGTGGCTTTGCTAGAGGAAGCTTAAGGAAGGTTGTGAGTATTGCTTGTGTGAGAGAGAGCTTTGTCTTGGGAGAATCTACCTCCAAGGGTGAATGCTTAAGAGACTTGCTGGCTGGACCCTCTAGAGAAGGACTCAGCGTCAGAACTTTGGTTGTACCTTTCTCTGTTATTGATTAATAATAGATGACTACTGTTATGGTTCCATTCTCATTTGTCTTTGTAATGGTTAATGTGAATTACATCCTTTCTGACTGATGTATAATTGCATTTATTAGATTTCACGCTTGTGTTTGCATTTCTCTTCGTGTGTGCAGGTATCTATTCACGGAGATCGTGGAGGATCGTGACCGGCCAGAGCGAAGGAGCGAGAGCGGCATCTCTTCATCAAACAATAGCGTTGGAATCCAAGTAGGTGTTCATTGCCTCTCTTTTATTTGCAATTAGGAACTTGCACAGTAGCATTGATTGATTGTTGCTAGACCCATTCTGGGCTAGTAGGGATCACCTCTATCCGTAGAGGGGATTTACCTCTCCAACACCCATCTCCTACCAAGATTTTGATGTAGTGGCACTTGTTCCTTATATGTTTTGTCTTAGCATGAAACAACAAGTCTTCTGTCAATCTTATGCAACTCTCATTATTACAATGTATCCATGTAGGGCTAAGCGGTCCTTCAAATAAGTCTGTTAGCAACTTCCTGAGCCAAACTATTTCCCAACAAACCTTGCTTGCAACAATATATTCAACTTCATCACTACTCAAAGCAACTGTATACTACTTTCTGAACATCCATGAGATCATGGATGATCCTAGGCTGAAGCATCCACCTATCATGCTTCTTCCATCTATCTCACTGCCACCCCAATTTGAATTTGTATATCCCATGAGTTGGATTTCATTACCAGTGTACCAGAGGCAGTGCTATATAGTCCCATGCAAATATGCTTGGATGTAATCCAATGATCATGTATTTATTCCATCTGAAACTGGCTTAGGCCATTTACATTAAAACAAATGTCTAGTCTTGTGTTTACCAGATAGATCAAGGACCTAATAAATTGTCTATAGCAAGTAGGATCCACCAGACTAGATTTTGAACTCCTCAACTTCTTCAAATTAGTAGTCATAGGAGTCATGATAGGCTTGAAATCCATCATGCCATACTTTTGAAGCATATTTATCACATACTTACCTTTACCAAGATATATCTCTTGTGGCTTCTTCCATAATTCTAGTCCCAAATAATAATGCATGATCCCAAGATCCTTCATATCGAACTCAACTGCTAATTGCTTATTGCATTCCTGAATTCGATGCTCTACACCTATGACTAGTAGGTCATCCACATACAAGAGTATGATAACTAGTCCACCTTAAACCATCTTGATATATAGGTTAGGATTTGCAGTACTCTTGGTAAAACCAAGTCTCAATAGTTATGCATCCATTCTTACATACCAATCTGTAGATGCTTACTTTAATCCATACAGATCCTTACTCAATCTGTAGACATGAGTCTCCCTCTGATTTATTTCAAATTATTGAGGCTACTCATTGTAAACCTACTCATCAATTGTCCCATTCAAGAAAGTTGTATTTGTCGTGTCCCTTCCTAAATTAATTTGGAACAAGACTAATTGTTGCATTTTGGGGCCAATTTTGGAGATAGTGAGGCCTATTTGATTTTTATTAGGAGATTAGACTTAGGAGAAGTTATTTTGTTGTGGTTAAATTACACATTGGGGCCACCCACACTAGGGAAATACACACTCCCTAGTTTGGTTTGCATGAAGGTGGTTAACTTATACATGTAGGTGGTTAAGTGAGGGGCCATGATGGAGGTAAAATTGGAGGGAAAAGTGCTCCACAAAATCTATATACGGAAGGTATCTCTCCTCATTTCATTCATCTTATTGGAGTATATTGATTTTCTTTGCTTTCTCGAGTTGTCTAGCCGAGTCATTCGCTGTTTAGCACAATTTCTTTAGGCAAAGAGCTCAACCTTTCTTTGGGGGACTTTGAGTGCCACCCTAGGAAGGTTTTCTTCATTTCTTCAGGAGGAGGATCACATTGTAGTTCCCAACAGTATCATTCCCTTCCAAGTTGTGCGTATTACTATAGGACACAGTGGAGAGGAGGTCAATTTCATTGGTGGTGCTTAGTAGTGGATATTTGACGTGAGATCTTTTGGAGAGGAGGCTAGGGAGGATTTTCAGCATCTAGGAGAGTTTGGGAGCTGATTGAGCTTTTGGCTTGGAAGTGTGACTTTTGCACTACTTGGGCTAGACCAGAGGTAGTGTGTGGGAACTCATTTGGTGGGTAGAGTATCAGTCCTTGAGGCTAAGCTTTGCCATGGAGGTTAGAGGAGATATTTGGAGTGGTGCTTTATTCCATTTCAGAGCTTAGAGGAGGATTTTGTGGTCATTCCTTGCAGGCCGTATTTCTGGAGCTGTTTGGAGGGTGTGGGCCTTAGAAGTGGTCGAATTTGGGAGGTCAAAATCCAACCAAACCATTTCTAGGTTTTCTAGGTTTTTGACAAGGATCCCAAATATAAATTTTCATAATTTTATAAGCACCGAAAGTGGGGTTCGCAGCAGACAATGTAGAATTTCTGGGATTGAGTAGTGCCTTTGGGGTTCAATTTTGGGAATTCCAAATCGGGCCAAACCATTTCTAGGTTTTTGTGGGTTTTTCCAAGGAGTTTGTGGCTGAAGTTTCATCATTTTCTAAGTATCCGAGGAGGAGTTTCTTGCAATCCCTTTCCAGGTAGTAGTGAAGTTTTCTAGGCATCGTAGAGCATTAGAGGAGCAACCATTTCCAGCATTTGAGATCATTGTATTATAACTTGGGTTTTGTCACGCTTGCCATTGAGGCAAGCCGAGTTGCATTCCTCCATACTATTGTACTTTCTCCATTGATTAATAAAATGGCTAAGCTGGTTGTTAATTCTAGAGTTTTTGTGAGCATTTGTTGATTGTTTAAAATTTTTGTGTTGTAAATCGTTTTTGATTTGCATATCACTATTTATTTAAGTTTGGAACATTACAATGGTATCAGAGCATGATATTGGCCTAGTTGTGGGAAAATAAGCAGAAGAGAATGGAAGCTTTGGGTATGAGTGCATAGTGACTAGTGAAACCAGAGACAAACCCATGGCTCAAGGGAAATCCAGTATGCAAAATTTTTGGGGTAGAATTCATTGGGAAAATGAGTGGTTGGCCCAATTGAGGACGTTGACAGACCAAACCTAACCTCACCCTTACAACAAAGACATTAGAGGTGAGTAGGCCATGGGGGTGCAACCATCTACATCATGTGGGGAAAGTAAACCATATTAGGGCACTAGATCTTTTGATAAGGAGCAGGCAGGACAAAGACAGTTAGAGGGTGAGACCACGGGGCGCTTTTGTTGGTGGAGACCTAGCTTTAGATTTTAGGAGCCTTAGGAGGAGGTTGAGCATGATGTTGAGAGGCCACATGATGGTGAGGAAAGCATTGATATACCCAGTGTGGCAGAAGAGTCACCTTTGTTAGAGACCTCTTTGATAGCCCTAGTTGACACCTTGGTGCAGAAGATAAAGCCTGCACACATAGAGCCATCTGTTGAGGATGAGCCACCCATGGACGAGAAGCCAACAGTTTCTGAGGTACCTGGAGCTGTGATCGAGTTTACAGGTGCTAGATGCCCACGATAGTTCCACCAGTTTCAGGCTGACCTTATAGCATTAAAAAGGAAGGTCGCATTAGTGCGTGAGGCTATTCCGCAGTAGAACAAGGAGTTGGAGGGCATGCGAGCAGTTTTTTCCATGTCCATGACCAAATTTACTCACGTTGGGGAGCAATTGGATTCCCTACTGGTGCAGCTAGAGTGCACATTGGGGCATGAGAGCATCCCTCTTCAGGCATACATAGATAGGGTTGGCAACATTGTTAGGTTACATTGTCCCATTGGACAGAGAGAGACAGAGCTACCTAGTTAGATTTCATGTACTGACCAGGATAGTGAGATACAATGACCTGAGTTTCACAGGGTGTAGCACCCACATGCTAGGGTTGTCCTATGTGCATGAGTTTGTGCATTTTATCCCTCTCTTTGGGTTGGATGGCGAGAGATTTTGAGTTGGTACCCTATGGAGTGGGATATGGAGATGGTGGTGGACCTAGGTGTAGCTCAACAGGAGCTTCCAGGCACTCGGGATACCGAAAGTGCAACTAGCATTCGGTTCCCTGTGGGACAACCTATCATTTCCCAGGTATGTCAATTGACTACAACCTGGATGGTACAACTAACCTAGTAGTTGAGTGTGCACATTTGCTAGGGTAGTCTCAGTCAGCACGAGTGGCTGACATGTTTATGGACAAACTTTTTGGTTTTCTTGGTACAACATTTGTACATGGGATCACTGGGTCAGTAGCATACTCTGGCAGGAGTTTTTCAGAGGAGGTGGAAATGGCAGGCCACCAGATAGTGCCTTGTATGGAGCTAGGGACTCTTCAATTTTGTGTGGGGCACAAAATACACAGAGGAATGGAGCAGTGGTGGCATCACTACTAACACATAGGGAGAGTCAATTCTTGGATCCCTCTGGGAAGATTTGGAGGGAAGATCCATTCATCGGTGGGGATAGTGATGCGATGGTGGAGGTGATGATATTGATTGGGTGTGGCTTGACACATAGAGACATAGCTATAGGCCATCACATCCAGGGATGTGTGGGAGTATCTAGAGTTGAGAAGTGGTCTACAGGTGGGCATAGAGATGAATGGTGGTGTGTTGTAGTGTGTTTGACTGTGCTGTGGAGTGGGAGTGCCTCACATCGCATTCATTACATGCAAGGAGCGATAGGTGCAGTGACACAGGTAGCAAGAAGGACGATACGGGATGGCATAGCTGGAGCCGAGGGTATCCAACAGTGTATGAGGGTAGGTTGCAATGTACAATGGCATGTCTAGGAGTACTAGGATAGTCGGTGGTATGCAGAGGCATATGGTGTTGCACAACGAGGTCTTGGAGTCTTTCCTCCAGGGACACCCATGGACGAAGATATCGGCCACACCTTTGGGTGTAGTTCACCCAAGATTGAGGGGGACACAAATGAGCGATACTTGATGGTATTCAGGGGACTCACACACTTGACCCTCTTCTACCTCACTTCCATGAATGGGCAATATTTTTGTTGTCCTTTGACACTCTGGGCATGAACATCAGGGGATAGGGAGCTCACCCAAGATATTTGGATGACACTTGGTGTGATAGAGGGGAGACTTCTCAGCGGGGGCATCGATTCAGTGCACAAGTTGACAGCCATAGGTTGAGGGATGAGGTGATCACCGATAGGGATGACATATCATTCATCACTGATCCTATGCCTGGGGAGATGGTCATAGGGGAGATATGTGTCACTCTTTCCACAGGTCATGTCTAGACCATGCATGAGCAGAGGATACTGTGTACGGCTGAGACAATTGTCCAATATGCATCCAAGCTCCCGACATTGTATCGGTACATTCTCCAGGGGCCAGGTAGCCGTACCCATGGTGATAGTTGGAAGCAGCAGGATGGATCTGCATACACTGAGTCAATTGTGTGTATCAAATACCCATCTATTGGTTGCATTCAGAGGGTAGCTATTTGGCACACGTGGTTTCCAGTGGTTGTCACTACTACATAGTGGCAAGTACATGACAATTTAGCATGCCTCAGATTATTTCATGATGTATGGAGCCTATATATGGGTGGCATGGAGGGACTAGAGATGAGGGCTAGAGGGATTCCATCGGTTGTCAGGGCTATGCCGCAACAGGTCTAGCTATGGGATGCAGGGATTTAGTTGATCGATAGATCACTCATGATGAGTGGAGTCGTGGTAGAGAGTGGTATAGTTCACTCTTGGGATGACACATGGGGGTTGAAAGAGGGTTTCATCATAAGGACACCGCTCACAACCAGATCACAGATCAATACACCAGTATTTTTGACGTGGTTAAAACCCTCAAAGAGGGAAACAGTCCACGGCCTGAGCCAACGCGACCACTTCAGGCAATTTATTAATAAAAGAATGGAAATTTACATATGCTTCTCTCATACACGGATTACCCTACAAATGACCCTCCATGCGCTTTAAATAGAAATCATGGACCAATCGGGTGTCAAGCCACGGATCAAGTGTCGGTAATACCGAGGAGAGAATGAACCGTCGGATCACTACATATCGTGACCGTCGGATTGTAAGTTACAAAATGTACAAGGTAAAGAAACACACTTTACCTAACTCTATACCTAACTCTATACTAGACCAAGTTGTACTTAACTATTTCCTATGTGTCAGAATATCCTAACAACATGGGGGTTGAAAGAGGGCTTCATCATATGGGGAGGCAGGAATTCTCTGTTGCTGCAGAGGTTCAGAGTTTGATTTGGATGGGTAGGCCTTGGTGCCACGAGATTCCCAGGTAGGATGTGTCTCACCTCTTTCAGTATTCCACCATTGAGTTCCAGGAGAGTAGGATATTGTCTACACACAATGGGGAGTATGACATATTCATAGTAGCGCAACATCAGCATGGTGGCACCACTTTAGGACTAGCAGGGAACTGGGGTATCAAAAATCTTCATAGCTCAATAACCTTTAGGGATGCACTGACTACTACAGGGGGAGATCATACAGATCTTCCATTGGGTTTTAGCAAGTCACTGATGGAGCAGGGGACTTTTGGTACTTGCAACAGGCATGATAGGGAGTGGAGCGATGGGAGCTTCATGTTGGACTGGATGTCCTGAGATCCTCATATTGAAGGATTCTTTCATATCAGGACAGTGATGAGGTCAAGGATGATTCAGTGGCACATCCAGGACCTTGACACATATTGTAGTGATAGTGGGGAGCAGAAGTTAGAGAGGATGCTTGTTCAGTCATTGCTTGAGGACAAGAGAATTTTGGTGCTTTGGAGGAGCTTTCCAGATGAGTATGCTACTTGGGAGGATGAGCACATACTTCATCATCCAACACTGAAGTTGCTTGGGGACAAGAATCATTTGGGAGTGGAGGACTGTCATGTCCCTTACAAAATTAGTTTGGAACAAGACTAATTATTGAATTTTGGGGCCAATTTTGGAGATAGTGGGGCCTATTCAATTTTTATTAGGACATTAGACTTAGGAGAAGTTATTTTGTTGCAATTAAATTACACATGGGGGCCACACACACTAGGGAAATATGCACTCCCTAGTTTGGTTTGCATGAAGGTGGTTAAGTTTTACATGTAGGTGGTTAACTGAGGGCCCACAATGGAGGTAAAATTGGAGGGAAAAGTGCTCCATGAAATCTATATAAGAAAGGTAACTCTCCTCATTTAATTCATCTTATAGGAGTATATCAATTTCTCTTTGGTTGCTCGAGTTACTTAGCATGAGTTCTTTAGGCAAAGAGCTCACCCTTTCCTCGGGGGACTTCGAGTGCCACCCTAGGAAGGTTTTCTTCATTTATTTAGGGGAGGATCACATTGTGATTCCTAGCAGTAGTATTCCCTTACAAGTTATGCGTATTACTAGGGGACGCAGTGGAGAGGAGTCCGAGTTCATTGGTGGTGCTTAGCATTGGAGATTTGATGTGAGATTTTTTGGAGAGGAGGCTAGGGAGGATTTCCAGCATCTAGGAGAGGTTGGGAGCTAATTGAGCTTCTAGCTTGGCAGTGTGACTTTCACACTACCTGGGCTAGCACAGAGGTAGTGTGTGGGAGCTCATTTAGTTGGTAGAGTATCAGTCCTTGAGGTTGAGCATTGCCGTGGAGGTTAGAGGAGATATTTGGAGTGGTATTTGCTGCCATTTCAGAGCTTGGAGGAGGACTTTGTGGTCATTCCTTGCAGGCCATATTTTTGGAGCTATCTGGATGGTGTGGGCCATAGAAGAGGTCGAATTTGGGAGGTCAAAATCTGGCCAAACCATTTATGGGTTTTTGAAAAGGATCCCAAATATAAAGTTTCATGATTTTCTGAGCACCGGAGGTGGGGTTTTCAGCCGTATCTTTGTAGCAGACATTGTAGAATTGTTGGGGATTGAATAGTGCCTTTGCGGTCGATTTTGGGAAGTCCAAATTGGGCCAAAATATTTTTGGGTTTTTGTGAGTTTTGGCTAAGGAGTTTGTGGCTGAAGTTTCATCATTTTTTGAGAAATGGAGGAGGAGTTTCTTGCAGTCCCTTTCGAGACAGTAGTGAAGTTTTCTAGGCAGCGCGGAGCATTAGAGGAGCGGTCATTTCCAACATTTGGGATCATTGTATTATCACCTAGATTCTATCATGCTTGCCATTGAGGCAAGCCTAGGTGCATTCCTCCATACTATTGTACTTTCTCCATTGATTAATAAAATGGTTTAGATGGTTGTTAATTCCATATTTTTTATGAGCGTTTGCTGATTGTTTAAAATTTTTGTGATGTAAATCATTTTTGCTTTGCATATCACTATTTATTTAAGTTTGGAACTTTACAGCCTTGACATCCATTGGATGTATATTCCATCTGATAGTAACAACCAATGAAATGAGCGATGTTATTGTTGTATACCTAGTTGTGGGAGAAAAGGTTTATTCGTAATCAATTCCTTCTTTCCATGAGAAGCCTATTGCCACAAACCTTTATTCGTATTTTTTGATACTCCCATTTGTAGTGTACTTTATCTTATAGATCCACTTTGAAGTGACTATAGATTTTTCACTTGGCCTAGGGATAATTTCCTAGATGTCATCACCAAAAAATTGATCATCTAGCCTAATTTTCTAGATGGATCGAAGTACACCATGTAAAGCCAATTTTACCATACTAATATTGCTTTCACTATGAGAAATTACTTAATAAATCACCTTTGTTAAGTAATTTATAATTAAACCCATGAAGAATAATTAAATAAATCACTATTTATTTGATTTTCTTCTAGGAACAATTAATTAAACCATTGTTCAATTATTATTCCTTGTCATATTTGACTAAATCCCTTAGGAATAATTAAATAAATCTTTATTTGTTTATTATTCCTTAACCAATTTCTTGAGATGATAAATAAATCATTTCTTTCTTTATTATTTCTAGATAAAAGTTTAAATACTTTTTCCCTCCTAACCAAATATAACAAAATATTCCAAGTGGTTATTTCTAGAATGAGGTTAATAATAATATATTATTGCTCATTATTCGAGGATAGCCTAATATTTTGTTATTAATAGGAGGGTTTTTCATTCATTATTCACTTTTGATTATTTTCATTGTTGCACTCATGGTTGTAACTCCGATTATTATTACTGTCGCACACCATTTTTCTTCCATTTGAGTTCCCATTGAGCTCAAACATTTTATTTGCGGGATTACACATTATAGAGGAGAGAGACTCTACACAAGCTGAAGATGTTTGAGGATAGGTAAGAACCCATCCCATAGAGGGGACTGGTAACATTTATTTGTTCCCTTCACATGTGTTATAATAAAATATGTCCTTTGTATATCTCATTTCCATTGGATGATTGGAGTTATTATTGTTTCTTTTTGTTGTTTAACTATGATTGTGGCATAGATTAGGACTTTGGCAGGTTTTGTTTCTATTAGTTGCTGCATATCTACAATGTTTAGCAACCATTTATATTGTTGAGACTATTTTTCATCCATAGTCTTAAGTGTTTTCTTTTTGTACATCTTTGAGAGGAAAACACTACAACAAAATTGACGACTTCGCTGGGGAATTTTTGATTGTCGCTAACAAAATTGGCGAATCCACTGGTTTTTTACTTAAGATCCAAAAACTTGGGTGACCTTCAGTTTTCAGGTTTTTTATTTTTTTTTTTAATTTTTTAATTTTTAATTTTTTTATTATTATTATTTTAATTTTTTTAATTAATTAATTAATTAATTTAATTTAATTTATTATTATTATTATTATTATTATTATTATTATTATTATTATTAGTCTCTTAATGTTGTTTTCTATCTTTTTAACCCTAGATCTTCCAAATTTCTAACTTCTGCAAGTTTTCAGGTCTTTTTTGCAGGTCACAGGAACCAACCGCAACTAAGACGATAATTTTTTCCGAGATTTGCTGACTGGGAATCAAGGAGCAGGAATCAAACCTTTTAGCCCAAAAAGTATGATTTGGAGTCCAAAGCACACCTTTCAGCCCAAAAAGTGTGATCCCCCCAGAAAATAGGTCAGTACCTACGATTTTAGGGTTTCCAGGTTTTTATCAAATTTGTTTCTGGGTTTTGTCGAGAGTTGTCTGCTGGGTTGTTTGACTTCTGTATCATCCTTCTTAGGCCTTGATATTCTCTTATTTACTCGTCGAAGTGGAATTTAGCCCCTTAGGGCTTCTAGTACGCTTCCACCTTTATAGGAGGAGTTTAGCTGAGTAAGAAGTCTGAGTTTCTGCAGCACTTTCAACCATATTTTCTAGATCTGTACCCTTTTGTTTCAGATCTCTAAAGATAGGTTGTTTCCATCCATAGTTTCATATTAAACCTTGTTTGGTCATTTGCCTTAGGGTCCCATTGATTTCCCTAGGTTTTTCACCCATCTCCCTATCTTTTTGCAACGATCTTCCTCTCTGGGTTTTTGTTGTTGTTGCACCACTTTCCAATAACCTAGTGTCATTTGATCCTAGTCACACCGACAATTAGATATCTTGACATTTTTAGTGTGTTTTCAGTCGATTTCGGCACCAATCAGCATAGTGTTTGCAAACCCAATTTGGGTGGGGTTTAGTTGATTGTTTTGCTGTTCATTTTCTGTTGTTAAATTTCAGTTTATTTTTCTTTTCTACAAACACAATCTAGGCTTAATCAATAAACAGACTTGCACACACAATCACACATTAAGCGAAGGGCACTTGGTTTACACCGCCAAGCCATGACTTGACAATAAATTTGTCTCCCCTTATCGAGACAAAGACATATTGTTGATCTCCCTTCACCATTTCCATGTCACGTGTGTCTTACCACCATTATGACACCAAAGCATTTTCCACGGAGACTCTTAGGCATTCATCCCCAAATTTCGCTTGGGCATATTACTCCTCCCTACCCGGTTCGATTTTGTAGCCCTTTGAGTCTCCATACCAACTCTTCTCTTGGTTCATCTGATTCCGAGCCTCCTTCATCGCATTTCGTCACCATGTCTAGACCCACAGCTAGTGCAGGAACCTAACCTAGTGTTGGCTCTAGTTCTACTTGGGTGGTCACATTTAGTGGAACAGTCTCAGAAATCATTTTGGCAGCCCCTGTGCTCCCTTTTATGGCTAGGTTAAGTCTACTGGGTTTTAGCCAGTTGATAAATGACCCAATACACCATGATGTTGGTTAGCCTATATGCCGACTAATCTTCCCTCAAACATCCCAAAGTTTGTGGGTAATTCTGGAGAGGACCCTACCAATCACATATGCTCCTTCCACACATGGTTTTCATCCAACTCCATTACCAATGACTCCATTCATCTTTGGCTATTCCAATTCACACTCACTAGGGACGCTGCAAAATGGTATGTAGACCAGTCCACCACATCTCATTCCATTTTCGCAATGCTTTCTAAAGTATTCCTCTCATATTTTTAGTTACCTCTTCAGTGCGACACTGGTACGGAGTTATTGACCTCATTCCGTTAGTCCTCTACCACTCGCCTCTCCAATCATGTTGAGGAATAACATAGAAGGAGGAGCACATGTTGTGCCCCGCCCTTCAAAGACTGTGTCTACCTAGATTGGCTTCTAAGGAGCCTTTTATCCTCCATTAGAAAAGATGTCGCATCCCATTTTCTTCAGACAGGGGATTAAGCTCTCCAAACTGCTCTGAGATATGACCTAATTTATGTGCAATCTAGTTATGTCTATAGCGTCATTCCAGAACTTCACTGTCTTGGAAGTGCTAATGCACTGGGGCATCTCACACCGCTGACGGTATCGTTGGAACCCTTTCACACCCTTCACTATATACTTACAAAAGTTATAGTTATCCATAGGGGGGCACAAGTTCGTCCAACACTTATGCTCCTCCTGTTAGCAACATGTGTTAAGGGTCCCAACCTGTCTACCAAACCATTTCTCCTCCTTATGCATAGCTAAGCACTCCAGATCCTCAAGCATTAGCGCCGCAGCCTCCCATGGATCCTCATCCTCAGCAGCCACCATCCCGTTAGGGTCAAGTGTTTGTGCAACAGAGTGTGACCAATCCCCAAAAGTTGAAGAAAAAGAACAAGGGGGAGGGTAACAATGGTAACCAGGGTAATCAAGGTAATCAACCTAGTGAACCACATGGGAACTAGCCTGACACTAACAGCCAGCAATAGGGAAGCCAACGCAAGAAAAGCAAGGATATTCACATGAACGAGCCTTGTGCATGTTGTGGTGTACATGGTCAATATACACATGAGTATCCTCTTTTACCCGAGATGTGCCAAATGTGGGAAGCTCAAGCAACTTCTAGAGGTAAAAAATCACCTAAAAATCCTGTGCCATCTCAACCGGCAGTGCTTACAAATCCTTTCCCTCAATAAGGATTTGTTTCTACTCAACCTCAACTAGTTCAAGTAGCCCATTCCCCCCCAACCTTCTGGTCCTAGTGACTACCATATCCTCATGATGAATTCTCATGAGGTTAACCCCTCTAATATCAACCTGAAAACTCGATCGTGTCAATATGACAAGCCATCGACTTGGTTCACCACAGAGTCCAAAACCAAAGCATCTACTAAGCCTCTTACGACACCAAATGGTCCACTACAAATCCCTCAACCAAAATTCGAGGCAATTCCTAAGATCCCCAAGGGACCATTACGTTATAACGCAGCTTCTAACCGAGCTGCCCATACATACAGTATAGTAGATGACTTGGCGCAATCACATGCCACCATGTCGATGCTGGAAGTACTCTAGTCATGCCCATCTCAAAAGAAATCTCTACTAACTACTTTGGGTGCAGTAGATCCTTCTGATGATCGTTTGATTGTCTTCCCAGTTGATACATCAAAACATCCCCCATTTCCTTCATCTATTTCTTTCTAGATACTAGTCCGAGTCCGTAGTGCCATCATCTCCCGATGCATTATTGACGAAGGTGCACCTATTTGTGTGATGTCCACTACCATTTGGAAACAACTTAAGTCACCTGCGTTGTCCCCCTCTACCATCACTTTTCATGCTTGGGACATACACTCCTCCCAACCTCTTGGCATGTACCGCAACTGTCCAGTGACTCTTGCAGGCAAGACTATCCATGTAGACATTAAGGTTATTGATGCCAATTTAGATTGCAACATTATCTTATGTCATATTTACACATATCCAATGTAAATCGTCACATCTGTGATTTTTCGGAAGATGTGCTTCCCCCATGAAGGGAAGATTGTTACCATCGATCAATTGACTTACTACAAGCCAACATCTGTGACCTCCCCTGCATCCATTATCTCGTTAATGTCAGATAATAAATCCTCAAATCCCCTCACCAGTGTTTCACCTGGAGTCTATAAAGATTTCTCATTGTTGGGTGCTTTCCCTAGTCCTCCCCCTCTCATCTCAAAGCCTAACTCTTTGAGTGTTTGCATGTTACAAGCATCATGGGTTGCCTTCAAGTAGTTTGGTACATCTGATCTACAACCAACTCCTCAACACGCTGCGGTTACCATCCTAGCTGAGCCATCCGGATCCACCCCCCCCAGGACCTCCTCCGCTTGTGGGTGCCTCTCCTATGTTTCCCCCAGGAACTATTCCTCCAGGTCTTAACTATCCAGGAGATGTTTCGCCAAGACATTACCCTGTAGGCCAGATACCTTTCTTATTCCCCCTCGGGGAATATTTTCTGTCCCTGTCATGGCTTCGTTGTTCCTTCCTAATAGGACTTTGGGGATCCAACTATGGGACATTGATCCCCCTGCAAGCATTCCGACTGGTTGGCTAAGACCTTATCATGCTTTGATCCTGGTTCAACCATTCCCTACAGCCCTTACCACTGGTCCAGTTCCATCACAACCTCAACAGGAATCCACTCCTATTGTGAAAGCATCTAGACACAGGGAAAAATCTAAGAGGAAATAACCTAAGGACAAGGCTCCCCAAGCTCCTCCAACCTAAGGCCCCAAAGCCATCACCCTATGCGCTTTGTGTAAAGTTGTTCGACAAATCACCAATAATTGTCCTGAGCTTCATCATCTCAAACATTTGGTTCATGAAATGTTCCCTGAGTCAAATATCCCTCCAGTCCATGTTACCTTACCAAGAAATTCAGAACGTTACGAACAAATGACCCTTATGCCTTGTGCGATCATCATGGTCAGTATTCCCATTGTTTCCCTCGTCTCGACGAATTTCACAATTGCCTTGAGGCACTTTGTGAATACAATACCACTCGTAGTGGACCACCTACTCCTCTACTTGTGGATTCTAGTACCACCAGTAAACCAGAATAGGGGGAATTTGGTTCCACCATCGTGATCCTTCCCCTCGATGTCGAGATGATGAACACCACGGGCCATATCCTTTACCTATCGTCATCCTTGAGTTCCTCGCAGGAAAACCTTTCTAAGGTTTATGCATGTGCTTCTCTCAAACCTCTTTTGATAGAATCCCAGGGCTCAACATCAGTAGATCCTCCATCTACCAACTCGTCGTCTACCATTCAAGATGATATGTATGTGAACCTTCTCTCTCGAGTTGATGCACTAGGTACCGCCATTGCATCATGTAGTCAGTCTTCCTCCTGTCAGCTCATCTTCCATTATGATTAGGACATCATGGAAGTGATTTCTACCCCTGATTACCCTTACACTTAGGCAAGGGGGCATATCATGTAGAGGATTTTGAAGGCCATTTCCTTCCTAATTCTCCCAATGCACTCTACCTCAAGAAATATTGCTCATACCCTTTGATTTGTGTGTCTTTATTTCTATCAAGAAGTTAGGTAGGTTGCATCACCTTATATGTTGTCTTTTTCACCTTTCAGATGGATCCATTATCCACACCGTATATCGATCATCCTGATGGAGCAAGTCGCTTCTCCAGGAATCTAGCCTCAGTAGCCTGAGCCATTTTTACCCCCTTGCATATGCTAGTCCTTTCAAACGACGTGTGCATTGGATCAACCACCAATAACCAGGCTGAATATGATGCCGTGATAGGTTTGTTAGTCGATGCTCTTTCTCATTGCATCCTTCATATTCATGTTTGTTTAGATTCCTTGCTACTTGTCACACAATTTAATGGTGTGTATCATGTGCATAACCAAGTCTATTTAGAACACATCTACGAGTTAATCTGTTGGTACATGAATTTGAAACAATTACTTTTAGTTATGTTCCTAGAGCCCAAAATAACTATGTAGATACCATTGCAAATAACATTCTAGATTGGCATTTATCACATGTATACCACAAAAGACAACCATAAACACAACACATGGTGAACCATCATCATCATATAAAATGCATAATCATATTATGTATCACATAAAACATATAAGTATTTGGAGTCCACCACTCTAAATACATCTAGTACACCCATAGCATACTGGGGGGCACATAAGCCCCTACATCTCCTTTGGAGGATCTCGTGCCAATTTGGGTCGAGATGCTTGGATCCCTTTTTCGAGCACTCGAAACACAATGGTGCTCCACAAACTCCTCCTACTATGGGGCATCATTCCCACCTTTGCATACCAGATTAGTCCCCTCCATCACATATGTTTGTAGTCAATATTCTATGCTTGGGGGCATGATGGTTTTCCCCTAGCCATATTCTCCATTGATTAACATAAGTCTCGGCCTAGATCCCACTCAACCTAGGTATGGTCAATTATCCTCCCATTCCTTGGATAGTTTGTCCTATTGTCCTCTTCGGCGAGCCATATGCACATAGCATATCGTAGACGTTTGATACCATATCATCAAATATTCTACTCTAGGTCCACATAGTCCCCATGTTTGACTTCGTGGGTGAGGACGATTCTAGACCTCCTCTAGTAGTTCATTCTCATTTTCCTCTTCCCTTAATTCTTCACTAGGAACCATCATTCCAAGAAGCATTGAGGCCATATTTAGACAAGTAAGGACACTTGCATGAAAGCCACAGGCCCTGATTCCAATGTTTGGTTTTTCTGCTAAGATCTCCGCAAGATTTAGGGCCTTTTCCTCCTCACCAAATTCACCACAACTCACTTAGCAAATGAAAATTGGAGGGAAAATGTCCTTTCATAGAAAAATCCACAATTTTTTTGTTGACCATTGCGACCAAACCGTAGCTTAGTTTGATGAACCATCAACACCATTGGAAAGCTCTCATTGAGTACTATAAAGGGTCATCCTCATATTTTGATGAGTTGACACTTTACCAGGAAGTCATTTTTCCAAGAAGGGTCACTTTGTCGCCTTTAAAAATCGAATTTCTTCATATGCGACACTTCTACTTTTCAGACCACCTTCCCTTATCGCTTGTCATCTCACGTGTCGATTTTCATCATGAGTAACCATCATTTACTCATGCTTTCGTGGTCCCCACCGTGCCTATTTTGTGTGGCAGCATCATCGAGTCACCCTTGTTCAGAGCATTCATGATGAGTCACCCTTGCATCCATTGAGTCTGTTTTACGTCCCATTATATCATGTCATAGTTTTCTGCCCATATTTGCATACCATTCATCGTGTGTTTCCCATTTTGGCCTCCAGTCATACTGTCTCCCATCCCCTCTAGAGTTGAGTGAGTCGCTGCCAGGTCAACCATGCACTTTATGCTTTGACGAGGGAAGTTGTTTGTTTTTCCCTCAGTCCCATTTTTTCCATTATCCCTGGTGCTAGTCCATTAGTGAAATTACTATTTTCTCTCATGCCTTAGTTGAGGATCCTAATTGCCTCACCTATCACGGACCCTATTCTGTCGACATCAACTCATTTATTCCAGAAGAATGGCCTAGAGGGTAGTGTATCTTGGTTCTAGCTTCCATTCTGGTTCGGTACCTCAGATCGAGCAGAGGGACTCTTTATTTCCCTTTGAATTGGTTGTTTTATGTTCATTATCCATACACTTGATGGTCCAATGATGCACCAGATTATACCAGTGATTCCTTGGTGTGTGAGATGTTTCAGACCCCATGAGGGGGTGGCTCTTCAATTAGCCCCCCACATGCCCATATGCATTCCTATTATGATAAAACCTCAAATGTAGTTCTGCAAATTTGATGGGATAGGTTCCTACCGATCATAGTGTTCATAGCATGCACGTCTCCTTCAGATGATCCATTCAGTTTTGTAGAACCCTTACCTGTTTAGCACGGTTTCTCCGGTTGTTCTACCCTCCCTCCCACCCATTTTTTGAGGGAAGGGCCATTATATCTCATGTACTCAAATGATATTTTATTCAGTCTTGGCTCATATTTTTTTAGGTTCATTATGTATATGGGACACATTTTATTATTTTCTGGGTTATTTATGCCAGTATGTCATGTACCATTTAACATGTACTTCATTGCTCAGTTTTATGTTTCTGGGCACACCATTATTTTTGTACTAAGTTATTTTAGCGTGTATAGGTATGCCTCCCCCAGCTCATTGAGGTTCGGTACCACAACATAAAAGGAGACTTGGATTGGTCTCACCCCCTGTGTCCCTATCCTCTTTCGCTTCAGCTCTATTGGTCTCTCTCTCTCTCTCTCTCTCTCTCTCTCTCTCTCTCCACTTTGTTGTCTAGTGATTGTGTCTTTACAACATACTTCGGTCATACGTT
This sequence comes from Pinus tabuliformis, assembly GCA_031772625.1. Lineage (NCBI taxonomy): Eukaryota > Viridiplantae > Streptophyta > Pinopsida > Pinales > Pinaceae > Pinus > Pinus tabuliformis. The sequence goes on along the minus strand of CM062817.1, from coordinate 1,091,868,805 downwards.
TTGCTTCTAACACTCGTACACTGGGGGGCAATATTTTATCACCAAAAAAGTGATCATCTAGCCTAATTTTCTAGATGGATCGTGGTACACCCTGTAAAGCCAATTTTACCATAGTAAAATTGCTTTTACTGTGAGAAATTACTTAATAAACCACTTTTGTTAAGTAATTTATAATTAAACTCACGAAGAATAATTAGTTAAATCACTATTTTTTTTTAATTTTATTCTAGGAATAATTAATTAAACCATTGTTCAATTATTATTCCTTGTTAGATTTGACCCAATTATGAAAAGTCAATAGATAAATTATTAACTATCTTATTTTTCTCTAGGAATAATTAATTAATTATTATTCCTTGTCAAATTTGACTAAATTCCTTAGGAATAATTAAATAAATCATTATTTGTTTATTATTCCTTAACCAATTTCTTGAGATGATAAATGAATCATTTATTTATTTATTATTTCTAAATAAAAGTTTAAATACTTTTTCCCTCCTAACCAAATATAATAAAATATTCCAAGTGGTTATTTCTAGAATGGGGTTAATAATATTTTATTATTGCTCATTATTCGAGGATAACCTAATATTTTGTTATAAATAGGAGGGTTTTTATTCACTTTTGATTATTTTCATTGCTGCACTCACTACTATAACTCTGATTATTATCATTGTTGCACACCATTTGTTTTCCATTTGAGTTCCCATTGAGCTCAAACATTTTATTTGTTGGGTTTACACATTATAGAGGAGAGAGACTCTACCCAAGATGAATATGTTTTAGGATAGCCAAGAACACATCCCATAGAGGGGGACTGGTAACATTTATTTGTTCCCTTCACAAGTGTTATAATAAAATCTATTCTTTTTATATCTAGTATCCATTGGATGATTGGAGTAATTACTGTTTCTTTTTGTTGTTTAACGAGGGAAAATTTTAAGGATGAAAATTTATTTTTAAATTTAGAAACCTTGGTGAATCGCACTAGTGTCTAAGATGTAAACTATAAAATATTTGTTGATATATTTGTAAACATATTAAATGTTTTGGTGATTTTACATGAAGACTCTATATAATTTTGGCAATTTTTAGGGTAAAATAATTTTATATTGTAAAATTTGGGCGAATTATTTTGAGAAAAAATGGAAATTGGCGAATATTGTTTTTGAAAAATCATGGAAGATTAGCCCACTTACAAATATTAGCCCCTAAAATTTTCCATGTGTTTAACTATGATGTGGCATAGATCAGGACTTTAGAAGGTTTTCTTTCTATCAGTTGTTGTTGATCTACAATGTTTAGTGTTACACAAAAATATCGTCACCATGACTATTTGCAGTCAGTATGGGTCTATCATCACTTGTACTGTCCTCCTAAGCAAGTCTCAGACCTCAGCTCTTCAAGTCAAGCTTTGAAAATGAGAGAAAGACATTGAAAATCAACAAAGCTCTGGCTCCGCACTTTCTCTCACTGTTTCCTGTAGTCCCGCACCCTTTTTTCACAAAAACTGCGGACCTGCATGCTCTGTCCCTAAAGGAGTGGGTGTAGACCCTTGTGAAAGTCAGAAAGGTGCAAGTTTATTCTAAAAAACTCACTTTGGGTTAATTCTAGATGATTCTAGAAGGAATTTTGACGTGGATTGGTCGCTCTTAGGTGGTTCATGCGTCCCAAAAGAGAAGGAGATAATCCCTTGACGAGAGGAGCTATCCCTTTGAAGGAGGGCTCTATCCCTTTGAAGGAGGACCTAGTAACTTCCCTCCATTACACTATAAATTAAGGCATTGGGCTGGTTGCTAGGGAGGTTAGAAGCTGAACATTTTTGAGGGTAAATGCTGGTGGAATTGAGATTTCCTAGTTAAGCTTGAGAGGAGAGATCACATAACTTTTTGGATTCATTGGGAAGAGAGTGAAACTTGTCAAAGTAGAGGAGACTTCTTGTTGGACCCTGGGAGGAGCTTGTACAACATCAAGGCACAGGTTGCAAAGTTCTTCTTTGATTTGAATTAATACAATCAGATTCATTTTTCTCAACAAATTGTCTTATGTCATTTGTTTCATGAATTCCTTGATCATCATGTTAAGTATGCTTTATGATATTGGCTTTTCAGGTGCTATTTGATTTGTTTGCTTGTTTTTGTTTGTAGATTCACAACAAGGGAGCTCATTTGGATCAAAGGAGCGAGGCTTCCACAAACTTGCATTGGACCCAAGGTAGGCCTAAACACTTGTTTGCCTTTGTTTATAAATGCATATTTAGAGAAAGATAGTTTTTGATTAGCTTGCTTGTCACTAGATATCGTTAGATTCTAGGAAGGTCTATCTTGTCTGCAAGATCGAATCATTCCGTGTGACAAAATGGTGACCATACTGGGGACTTGATTTTTTCCTTGTTTTTACTTTGACCCGAGAAACTATGTTTTTGTTTCTGTTTTTGGATTGTTGTGTGTGGAATTGGGTAGATTTAGTAGATCTAGGATTATTTTTTGTTTTTCATAACTTTGGGAGAGGACCACACCCTCGGCTTGGGACACAGTGCAGACCTATCCACACTTTTTCTTTTAGCAGAGAGCGGTACCGCACCTGTGTTAACTGTGGGCCTGCGGACCTTGTCAAAATTTTGGAAAACCTAAGATTTTCTCTGTTAGTCAGCTTAGTTTTTGTTTAGATGTTATTATCCCCTGCCCAGACCTGCATATAACCTGTCAGAAGCTTTTCTTAGGTTAATTCCATTGGTGTTAGGGTTTTAGGTGAAATTCCTAGAAGTTTTGATTGTTGGGTTTGGTTTTCATTTTGGTCTTGTAGTAGCTCTGAGCTTAGAAGCTGTAGAAGCCTCAGATCACCTTGGTTTTTACTAGTATTCTTATGAGTCTGACCATTTGCAAAATCTACCTTTGTTGAGGAATCCACCTTGTGTTTTCTCTTTACGAAACTTTGAAAATGCTTGTGTTAAAAGTTTGGATATCATTTTTAGAAAAGAAAACAAAAATTGGTTGATTTTTGACTGATTTGTGATTCTGGACAAATTAGTCCTTAGTTTTCTTGTAGCTAAGTAAACATCCTTGAAAAAGACATCTTGTAAGCTTTGACTTCAAATAGTTTTTTATAGTTTATAGTTCTCAAGATTAGCTAGTTCCATAGTTTTGAGTGTTTTATAAAAAATAAAAAAATCTCTTTTGGAAAAAGTTTGTTTTTGTAGTATTTGAGTGTTTTGAAAAAAAAGGGAAATTTTTGTGAAAATAACTAGTTGTCTCGTTTTGAGTGCATTGGAAAAGACAAAAAGCTCTTCTTTTAATTTGTTTGTTAAGAAATATTTGTGTTTACAAGTATTTTCATTCTCAAACTCTTTCCTAGCTAGAAGTTCATTGAAGGGAAAAGATTGCTTAATCATCTTAAGTGCATTTTTTAGTGATTTCGAGTCGAGTCTTCACACCACGAGTTTCATCTCCGCACCTCTTGACTTAAACAAAAACTAATAAAAATAACGCTTAAAGTAAAATCTATCCAGTAATCTTTTTATTTCTAGGGCTCTGATACACCAACATAGCTTAGGCTAGTGTCCTGGAGTAGGGAGTAATTAACTCTCCAAGACAGTAAAACAAACAAGTAGCTGTATCTTGCGGTAGAAGAGAAATCCAATTGTTGCATCTATACTCTGGGAAAGCTCCTCTTAAAGGAGAAGCACGAGATCGTGTCTGAACCGGTGTGGGAATCAATCCTTCTTCATTGGGAACGATGCCAGATATTCACGTATTAAAAATGGTAAACCTCACATTAACCATTGCCGAGGAGCCTGGGGTGACTTGTTGGTAAACCTTGGATTATGTCAAGGAGCCTTCAAGGGGATTGAGCTTGTTACTCTGCCCTTGCGTGCGTATTAGATCATAGACTGTTCCCCCAGGTATATTTGTTTTCGTTGGTAACCTTAGTGACCATATTCTATAGGATTCTTCCTAAGGTGACAGTAGTGGGAAGATCCCACTGTACCTGGAGCAGACGTCGGCTAGACTCACTTAGATTTTCTGGGGGGTATCACATGGAATGAGTCAATATTGTAGACAAGATAGACCTTCATGGAATCTAACGATATCTAGTGACAAGCAAGCCAATCAAAAACTATCTTTCTCTAAATATGCATTTATAAACAAAGGCAAACAAGTGTTTAGGCCTACCTTGGGTCCAATGCAAGTTTGTGGAAGCCTCACTCCTTTGATCCAAATGAGCTCCCTTGTTGCAAATCTGCAAACACAAACAAGCAAACAAATCAAATAGCACATGAAAAGCCAATATCATAAAGCATACTTAACATGATGATCAAGGAATTCATGAAACAAATGACATAAGACAATTTGTTGAGAAAAATGAATCTGATTGTATTAATTCAAATCAAAGAAGAACTTTACAACCTGTGCCTTGATGCTGTACAAGCTCCTCCCAAGGTCCAACAAGAAGTCTCCTCTACTTTGACAAGTTTCACTCTCTTCCCAATGAAGCCAAAAAGGTATGTGATCTCTCCTCTCAAGCTTAACTAGGAAGTCTCAATTCCACCAGCATTTACCCTCAAAAAACGTTCAGCTTCTAACCTCCCTAGCAACCAGCCCAATGCCTTAATTTATAGTGCAATGGAGGGAAGTTACTAGGTCCTCCTTCAAAGGGATAAAGCCCTCCTTCAAAGGGATAGCTCCTCTCATCAAGGGATTAGCTCCTTCTCTTTTGGGATGCATGAACCACCTAAGAGCGACCAATCCACATCAAAATTCCTTCTAGAATCATCTAGAATTAACCCAAAGTGAGTTTTTTAGAATAAACTTGCGCCTTTTTGACTTTCATTGGGGTCCGCACCTACTCCTTTAGGGACAGAGCAGGAAGGTCCGCAGTTTTTGTGAACAGAGGGTGCGGGACTGCAGGAAACAGTTGGAGAAAGTGCGGAACCAGAGCTTTTTTGATGTTCAATGTCTTTCTCTCATTTTCAAAGCTTGACTTGAAGAGTTGAGGTTTGAGAATTTGCTTACGAGGATAGTACAAGTGATGATAGACCCATACTGACTGCAAATATTCATGGTGACGATATTTTTGTGTAACAGATTTCCCCCTAAAGTGCGAAGTATGTAGTAGATGAGGATTTCATTTATCATTTAGGAAGAGTGAAGTAATTTATCATTTCGAGGATCATCTTGTTGAGAGCCTGGTCGGAACCTGTAAAAGACATTCAATGCAAAATATATATATGAGATCATATCATCACTAAGGTAGGCATTCCCATTCTCAGATCACAGCTGACTAGAAAACTAACTACTGCTCTGATATGGGAATGATCTTGTAATACATCACAAGTATAGACATATGTAGACACAGTATGGACGCAACCATCTGTTTATGAATAGTCCACAATATAATGAATACAAAATTCCTCGCAGCCTGGATTGCGGAAACTAGATCCAGGGTCTTCATTTCTACTTCCCGAAACAGTACGATTCTATCTATGCGAATGAATGTGTTGAAGTCGAACATGGTAGAAACCACTTGATTACCAGTCAATGATGTAAATTGTTAACAAGTGTGAGAGAAACCACCAGTGATGTCAATGGCTCTCAAAATACCCAGTACAATCCATGAGATGTGAATAGATGTGTTGATGTCGAACATGTCACGAAATCCTTTGATCGAACGTCAATGATGCAACCTATCGTCAAAGGAGAGAAACCTACCATTGAGGCATGCAGATCCCAAGGTACTGACGATTTCTAGATCATCTTTCTAGATAGTGAGCTGAAGTCGATAGAAAGCAATCTGTCGTAGGCAAGCCCACAACACGAAATCATAGATCAAGTTGAAGAAATTTAGTTGCAAGGACTGACTCAGGGATGGTCAAGATGGATGACAGATATTTTGCAGATGAATGGCTTATTAGCAGTGACCTCTTGAACACATAACGACACAGCAGATGGTTTGGTGACAATTGACCCAAAGTTAATACCCAGAAACCGGCTAAAGACTTTCAATGTGGTTTGATCAACTGTTAGGCAAAGGATTTCCCAACCCAGGTGAACAAAAGTGTCGTGTTCAAGAGTGGTTACAAAGTATGACAAACAGGCTTATTTTTCGCTATTTTCCCCCACCATTTCTCGCAAGTACCTCTTTATTTTTGACAAGCTTGAGGAGGATAACATTTGCTTGAGTACAACTTAGTTTAAATTCGAACCCTAAGAAGGAGTGGTTCATTCTTGTTTGTAATTGAATAGGTCCTTTACTGTTAAATTTTAATGAGTCCAGTATAGGAGGAACTCGATGTTTTTCATTTTTAGAGAGTCTGAAAAAACTTAAGAAGACTCCATGGTTGTCCTTTTTCGTAAATTTGTGTCTCCCAAGCCCGAAAAAGTATAAAATAATACTTGAGAGAACCACTTGATCTTTACGACCAAGGAGTACTTTTCGTAATTAGTGCCCCTAATCCGAAAAAGTAAAAAACAACGATCAATGACACATCGTTTTATAACCAATATCGAATTTGAAACGACAAAAATCCGGCAATATTTTCATGTTTTTACGGTTAGAAAAAGAGCTTTAAGTGGACCGTCTTTTTAGTTCTGTTTTAAGGAGTTTAAAAAGAAAAACTCAACGATCTTTTCATGTTTTAGGAGTCAGAAAAGAGCTTAAAGATGACTCTAAATGTTTTTTCGTCAAAAATGACCGATTTCGCTTGAAAAATCTGTTATCCTGGACAAAATTTGCAAACATTACTCATACCTGTTTGAGATGGATAAAATGCTGCAAAACTTACCTTTCTAAAGTGAAACATAAACAAATTTACAATTCATTTATTCAAAAAACTTATAAAAAGGGCTTTCGTCAATTCATTTTTACCATTTGAGATTTGGGTGAGAAAATAGTGCTTTTGGTCAAAAACTTCCCGTGAAGATTGCAGAAAATCCATCCGTCGGAATCGAACACCGTCTCCTCCAGGTAATCCACATCATCCTACTCTTCAATTTCAACCATTTCAATTTGTTTTTTAGGGTTTTATTTCATTTTTAGAGGGTTTTTAGGCTAGAAACCCGCGCGCGGGGGCTCGCAGGCATAACACTGGCAGCCCGCGAACCCTGACTTTTTCTCAATGGGGAAAAAGTCAGGGGTCCACACCTTCCATGAAGGCAAGGTGCGGACCCATGCACTGTCTCTAATAGAGAGGGTGCGGTCCCCACAGCAAGGGTTTTTAACCCAAAAATTCTCAAAATTGACCCAAACAATTTAATTTCTTGCATTCTAATTCACCTTTTTGTTGGATGTAGAGTATACATCATGCTTGATTGGAGAGAACGGGAGCATGAGGACGTAGATCTTGCCATGTTAAATCACCAACCTTTGATCGATGCATTGAAGGCATGCGGCTTGTACAAATTCTAGGCCATACCTGGCATGAGGGCCCAGGTGGACTTCTTGCAGTGGCTGGTAGACAGGTGGAGCATACAGGACCAGTGCTTCTTCATTGGTGGCCACCAGCTCGAAATCGAGTCGATAGACATATACTTTTTAACTGGTTTGCCTAAGAGAGGTGAAGACTTGACTCTATTCGGGACTAGGCCAGGTGGCCAGTCTGTCGATAGCCTCCGGCTAGAGTTCTGCAACAACTAGGCTAGAGACAAAGGGATAGATATTAAAACCATATCCCGTCCTGAACTCATGGTGATCATGTTTACTGTTACTAGACTTTGTGGGAGCACCACACTACATATTTCCACCGGAACCCAGATGCGGATGACAGTTGACTGCTTTCGAGGCACCATCTTCAACTGGTGCGATGCTGTGTTGGCCAATGTAAAAGGCCAACTGCCCAAAGCCAAGAACGGACAACTGAATACCTTTGGTTATGGCGCTTTAGTTGTGAGTTTTGTTCTGGAGAGGGTCCCGATGTTGGTCCCATAGCATCTTACTGTTGGAGCTGGGCTTCCTCGAGAGCCGAAACTGATGCGATGGGTTGCAGTTATGGCCGTCATCCTCACGAGGGGACAGATGTCGTTCAGTTCAAACCTGAGTATTTCCATTGGTTGGAAAACTGGGTTTTTGCTATTCAGGACTTCCCTTATGCTGGGGTAGATTTTCGCGGTGACCCAGACATGGCTCTTCCACCAGGAGAGCAATGGGATGACTCAGGTATAATCATTTTCAACATTTTCCTATTTAATTTTTTTTTTGTTTTTATTTCGTCCCAAAACTGATAGTAAAAGTTTCAAATGCAGATGTGGGTGCACAGCGACCAGCCGCTCTTCGGCCTTACGAGAGGAAACAACCAGCTGCAGCGGCGCCAGCCCCACAGGACGAATCATTAGAGACCTTGGCTGAGTTGGAGAGTCATCTAGAGCGCTTGACAGGGGACATTCCAGAGACCGACATAGATGACATTCCTCGTCCACTACAGCGCTATGTGATTGGATTCCCAGGACCTTTTAGGAGGTTCCTTTGTAAGGTGGCCCGTATAGTGGTTTCTTATCGAGATCATCACCAGTGATAGGATGATCGCCTATTGTAGACACATATGACATTCTTGCTTTTTGTACTTATCATTTTTGTCGATCATAAGGTGTTTTTCAACCTATGATCGAGGACGATGTATAGTTTGACACACTCCTATATATATTACTGTTACTGGTTTATCTTGTAAAACATGTTATGGAATGCTTTTAAATTTACATGTATGATTATTGCAAATGTCTACTTAACATTCGAGAAGAAATTGCATCTGCTAATGTATTTAAAGATCTTAGAATATGCTGATATTCAATATAATCAAATTCACGTTCCAAGAGGCGCACTCTCAAAAAAAATCTCAATAACATTAGATTTCTAATGGCATACACTCTATTAAGCTGTAATACAACAAGTTCAGAATCTAACCTCACTATCAAACTTTGAATCCCAAATGAAATAGATTTAGATAATAACTCAATCACTTCACTGTACTCTGCAATGTTGTTCGTTGTTTGACCGAGGCTTACCCATGCATAGATACCAACTCGTCAGAGGGCGAATAGATAACCCAAGCCGCGGAAGAAATGTTCTGTGTATTACGACAAGCACCATCAACGAAACCAATGTATGTTTGGAGAGACATCGACATCTGCAATATCAAGAGTAAAACCAAGATATGTAGGAATAATGACGAAAAACACTCTCTAAGCTCGGCACACTTTTAAAACTAAAACACACCAGCTAGAAAGAAAACTATCCTAACCAAAAATCTCCATACCCATTCTTTAAGCATAATACCTCTTCAGGTAAAGACCATTTCTGGGTTTATCTAAAGAGTCCCCGTCAAAGTCTACCAATTCATAGGCCCCTTTTGCTAGCTTTCGCTTGACAACATAAGGACCATGCCACATAGGAACGAATTTTCCAGCACCTAATTTATTATTAGCTTGATCGTACAATAAGACTATGTCTCCTTCCGAAAAATTTCGAGGGGTCACATTTCGATCATACTGAGCTTTAATACGTTTTGCGTGAGTTTTGATCGCCAATGCAGCATCACGTCGATTCTCATCTAATTGAGCCAAGTATAACAAACCTTTTTCCTCTTCAGAAGTGGCTAGAAGTAACTCGATGGCCATTTTCAATGACGAGATTTCACATTCAATGGGTAACACAGCTTCCAGACCATAAACTAGTTGGAAAGGAGTGAACCCTGTTGACATTTTTACTGAGGTTCAATATGCCCAAAGCGCTGAAAATAGCATGTTATGCCAATTCGACCGATTAATCCCACTGATTCATCGGATCATGATGACTAAAACTTTGTTGATGGATTCAACCAGACCATTAGCTTGTGGATAATAAGGAGTTGAACTATCGTGACGCAAGCCAAGCTGGCCTGTAAGTTCGGTCATCATAACGTTTCGAAAATGACGCCCATGATTAGTGATAATCGCTTGTGGGACACCAAACCTAGCAATTATATGATTGAACACGAAAATTGCAGTTGTTTTGCCGTCTGCCTCAAATGTAGGCATCGCTTCGGCCCACTTGGTAAAATAATCTACTGCAAGGATGATATACGCATGCCTCCCGGCTGAGTGAGGGTTACATGTAATAAAATCGATACCCCATTTGGAAAAAGGACCAACGACAATTATAGGGTGGAGAGGAGTAGGTGGAGCGCGCATCTTTTGATCAAAAATTTGGTAGTTGTGGCATTTTCGGACCGCGTTAATACAATATTTAAACAAGGACGACCAGAAGTAGCCAGCACACAATATCTTTTGGGTTGTGGCATACCCAGAAATATGACCGCCACACGCTCCAGAGTGATAGTCATTTAGAACCCTTTTAGCTTCCTCGTGAGTTAAACAACATCGAAAAATAGAATCCGCCCCACGGACATAAAGAGTATCTCCAATAATTTTGAATTGTTGGGACTGGAATCGTATTTTTCGATGTTCTCACCTTGAAATTTCTGGTCGAAAGGATTGGGTTTGGAGATAAATGATGATATCCCCATACCACAGATCTAAAGTGTTGATTAGAAGCAAGGATTCATCCACAATGGGCTCCTCTGCCACAGTTTCCGTGTCAGCACGCGGGAAGTCACACATTAACTCCGCAAAAACTAAATATTTCTTAGATAGATTTTTCAAATTCCAAGTCTAACTCCTGCAGGATCACAATCAATTTGGAGTACTTTCCCCCTAGAAATTACTTGGTCAAAATGTAGATCATAGGGTTGCAATCAGAAATTACTGTAGTTTTAAGTAGTAAAATGCAGTGACGAAAACGTTGGACAGCTTGAACAGCTGCCAATGCCAATTTCTCCACATGTGAGTATTTCAGCTTAGTTGGATTTAAAGTTCGACTAAGGTAATATATCACATGTTCAGTACCGAATTCATCTTCCTGAACTAAGACCATTCCAATGGTGGAATGAGAGGCGGCGAGATATAAGAAGTAGTCCTGGTTGTAGTTGGGAGGATGCAATAACGGTGCATGGGTCAATGCGTGTTTTAGTGCATCAAAATATTTCTGAGCTATCTCATCCCAATAGAATGGGGTATTCTGTTTCAACAACTGGGTAAAACCCTTTGTAACCTCGGTGTAGTTAGGAATGAATCGTCGTAAAAAGTTTGCTTTCCCTTCCAAACTTTGGATTTGGCGAAGACTCGAAAGGGGAGGCAATTTGGCAATAGCTTCAACCTTCGAGGGATTGACGCGAATGCCAGCTTTCGAAACAACAAACCCTAGCAACCGACCCGTTTCTATATAGAAAACACACTTGTGTGGATTCAACCTAATCCGATAATGCCTACATCTCATAAAGATTGCTCGTAAATGGATGATATGATCAGCTTGATGTAATGAATGAGAAGGTAAATCATCGAGATAGGGTTGCACAATGTGCTTGATGTCATGAAACACATAAGACATGGCCCTTTGAAAAGTTGCCCCAACATTCTTGAGCCCAAAAGGTAATTTACAATAAGAAAATGTCCCCCATGGACAAATGAAAGCCGTTTTTGGTTGATCGGCAGGTAGAATATTGATTTGAATGTATCCGGAAAAACCATCCATGAAGGAGAATATTTCGCTGCCGGCACAATCATCAATGATTTGATCGATATAGGGAGTTGGGTAATTGTCCTTTGGACAGGCTCGATTAATGTCCCTATAATCGATACATATTCTTATTGTTCCTTGCTTTTTTTTAACAGGAACAATATTCGATACCAAATCCGTTAACGAAATCAGATAAATGAAACCTGCTTTGAGTAATTTTTCAACTTCTGCTTTAATAGCAGTAGCTTTTCTCGGGTGAATCTGACGCAAACGTTGCTGGACGAGTTTAGTGTCCGGGTAAGTTTTGATTTCATGAAAAAAAATTGCAGGGTCAATTCCTGTCATTTCCTCATACGACCAGGCAAACACGTCGCAGAATTCTTGAAATAGGGCCTTATATATTTGAATTTCATTTTCCGTACATGAGGCACCTATATGAATGTTTTCAACAATTCCAGGCTTAACCGAAATGTCAATAAGAATAGTTCGAGAAATGTTTCCCAAATTTAACTTTGAATCAGGATTTTTCATTGGATTCTAAGGTTCCTTGACATATTCAGTTGTAAAAATTGATGAGAAATCATTTTCAAAACTATCATTCTCGGGTAAGAACGAAGATATGTGATGGAGATCTTCCCATGGTAAATCATCGACACATAGGATTTCACGAATTTGCTCATCGGAGTGAACAAGTTTGGAAAACGTTGTTGAATCCGAGTTTGATGTGAAAAGTGATTCCTCATGGACCACATTCATTAAGTCAATTTTGGTTGAAGATGGGTCGGAAAACGACTGCACGGCCTGATACGCAATTTCATATGGACTCAAAGGCATAACATCACGAAATGAGTCTATCTCAGATTCAGAAGGTATGATCCAAGGATCATCATAAACAATGGTGTTTGATGAAATCATATGAATGGTTGCAAAAGAAGAAGATGCGTTGATCGGAGGAAAAGGAAACGTTCCCAGTAAACCAGCATCTTTAACTAGTCCTACTCCAACATCCTTATACGGGATAGTCGTTTTACCGACATGCTGAATGCTTTCAGAAGAGGCTGGGTCAGATGAAAAGTAAGCCAGCTGGTCTATTGTTACGATCTTTCCATTATGAGGAAACTTTATAACCCAAAAGACTGATGAAACGACAAATGTCATAGCGTAAGATCAACTATGACCCAAGAGAAGGTTGTAATCTAGAGGGGCATCAACCACCTCCACATCTAGATTAACAGTTTTTCCTTCTACCTGTATAGGTAAATCCTGTAGAATGCCAAAAGGATGAAACCCACGACCATCAAAGGCCTTTAGAATCGTCGGGGATTGATTTAGTGAAGGAGAACCAAGCAATCTCCAACATTGTATCGACATAATACACATTGAGGATCCCTCATCAATCACAGTCCTATGAATAGGTCTGTTTTTGACTATCACTGGGATCTGGAAATCCATTTGATGAGGTAAGTGCAGTGTACTATTTTCTAGATCAAAAATTATTAGGTTCGAGTCCTGAACGTCAACAACTCCTATAACCGACAAAAGTAATTTACGCTGTGCTGGACATGATTGCAGCACTTCCAAAGCCAACATTGCTGAAGGTGAAATAGCTAAATCTTCAACAATGTTATAGTTCTGAGCCGCTCTCGCATGTGGATTGAAAGCTGACTTTCAAAGTATACCCTTGGCGGGCGGTTTGATTACTAGTCTGGATTAGGTTTCTCGATCTGTAGTGGATCGGAACCGGGAGCTGAGGTTGATGGGTTAGAATGAGAAGATTCTGCTTCTTTACCATCAACAGGACTTTTACTACCATAATCATGTGATCGAGTCGCAATCCTAACATGGGACATCATCAGTATGGGTTCTTCATTAGCATTTGAGGAAGAACCTATCATCTTACTATCTTGACTTGGAAAAGGATCCTTCAAAACAGTAGGTGTTTGGCAACCTTTGACAATCTTCGCAACCTCTGCACGATGAGGGCAGTCTCTTGTAAAATGTTCTTCGTCACAAATGAGACAAGGATAACGAGGTTTGCGTTTCTCATCATTTGATTCTGCTTTTTCTAGTTTCTCTTTTGAATTTTTATCTGTTTTATTTTTCTTCTTCCCTTTCTTCTTACCACCAGATTTTTGCTTTGGCTGTAGATGACTCTACAACATGAATATCGGCGGAAATTTCCACGGAAGAATCTCCTGTCTGGGAATCTGGCAAGGTTATGATAGGAGAAGAATTCTTGGAAGACTTCTTCTTACTTTTGGTATTAACTGTACCAATCATACCGTCAGCGGCATGAGACCCTGAAGGAGCTGTAGCGATTTGATTTTGCTTAGGAAGATCGGGGATTTTCTCATGTAACGTACCTGACTGAGTATAAACTAAGTCAAGGTACTGCGCTTGAGCAATTACTTGCTCCTCAGTAATGACTCCGGCCTTAGCTACATCCTCAGTGATCTTTGGCAATAAATATTTTACAAACCATTCAGCTAAGATCTGATCCAGAATAAAAACCTTCACTAAACCTCGTCGACGTCTCCATTCATGGATGTGATCTAAAATGTAAGTGGACGTCGACTGCTTTAATGAAGTTAGTAATTCCATGCCATTGTCATATCTGACTGGCAACTGAAAATGAGTTAAAATGGAGGTAGCTAACTGACTAAAGTTATAAAAAGTGTCTCGCGGTAACTCAACGTACCACTTGGTCACAAGACCAATTAGAGTGCGCTGGAAAAGCCTTAAACGGATTGAATCATCTGAAATGGAATTAGACGCACATTAGAGGTGATAAGTCATCACATGGTTCGACGGGTCCTCTCCCAATTTTCCTTCAAACTTAGGAATATCACTAGGCAACTTATTCGGCATTGGCGGTGTTATCTCAAAATCAGGCCCTGGAAGGCTGCAGACCAGGAAGACTTCAAGTAACTATTTCAAACCGACTTAGGCTGAGGCTTAGCCTCCTCAACCTGAGAGGGCTCTCTCTTGATGGGTTAATGATTTTGATTAAAGGTAAGATGGCTAACTCTTATAGAACGACTGTGAAAAATATGAATGGTGGAAACACATTAAACAAAACTATTCATTGGGCTTATGGAGTCAACAACACCTCAATATAACAATGAACTCAACCCTACATGGAAGTCAGGGCATTCAACGTTTAAACATTCAGAACATAAACTCATATGGGAACACACAGTTTATAAATGTATACAGGAAGTCAGAGCACATTCAGTGAATTCTGAGTGATTATACATCCATACCACTATAAGAATTAAGAAAAGGACAACATCACATATTCTGAACATAAAAAACCCTTCATGAATCCTGAGAAGTAAAGTCAAGCATCAAATACAAGCTTTTCCATAAAATGTTCCAACCCTTTGCTAATTCGACCTCTTTCTCTATATAAAGCATTTACAATTAGGATTCCATCATCCCTCATCAAGAGAATTCGAATTTTCCATCAGTGACACCTATTCTAACCATAAAACCAACCATTAATTAGAACTAGTTGTTAACTAGGAGTGCTAGTGACCTAATACAACTAGGAGTGTAACTCCTTATTATGATTACAACATCCTTATCTAAAAATTTAAAGCATTCTTTGACACCTAACACTCCATGAAGTCGAATTTTATGAAGCCTTCCACGTGGTCACCCAACTGCTGATGACAAACCCTAGAAATTAGGGAACATGTTTCCCTGTTTTTAGGTTTAGATCCTTGAAAATTGGCACGTGGGACAGAGCCTTTATCTCTTCATCCATGACACATTTTACGAAACTGAAGGAGATTTTTGTAGCCCATGTTTTCCACAACAAAAACCTCTCCTGGTTTTTTAAAACATTTCTCCAGCTGTCTAGAAATTGTCCTTGAAAAACACATGGCAAACAGGAAAAATCCGTTTTCTGAAAGTAGGGTCTCAATGAAAGCTTAGTATCTCCCAACTGAAAACACTTATGAATAAAGTGAGATAGGTTATTGTATCTGGAGAGTTTATGAAGAGAAACCTCCCTAATAATTCCAAAATAAGTCTTCCTGTAACCAAAAACTGATCTTGAAAAAGACTGCTAAAACCAGAAGACAAAGCTTGACTTTCAGCAGTTTCATAACACAAGTTTAACCATAAATTCCTCCCACCTCAGAATGGATTTGAAGAAACTGAAAGAGGTTTTTGTAATGCAGCATGTTAGGAATAAAAGCCTCTTTCAGTTTGCAAAATTGAGTTCTCAGCTGCTCTGGAAAGCTTCTGGAATTTAACTAGTAAAACCATTTTTTCTGCTAAAACAAGCTGCTTCAGGGGTTTCGTAGCGCGCTATGAAAACACTGATTTCGTAGCGCAAAACAGGATTTTTACACTGTCTGCACTACGAAAACGTGGATTCATAGCTAGTTTCAAAATTTCTCCAAAATTATGTGAGATATGCCTTCTAAACACATGGTGAGGCTTCTAGGACATGGAATGAGGCTATCAAACTTTATTTGAAGATGGACCTGAGACTCTAACCCTATGACTTAGACTCTAAAACATAAAAATGACTTGACCATGACTTGACCATGACTGATACAAGAATTTAGAAACCATGTAAGTTGTCCAAACTTTTTAAGGAAGTTTTACAGTGATAACAGTGGCTCCACTAGGGATAGTGTGCCCTTGTGGTACATTAAGAACCTGTAGCTCCAGTGCCACTATCCATCCTCTAGAAGACAACTTTGAACTTCTGCCCAATTTGCTCCTCAAGCCTTTAATTATTTCTGAATGAAGAATTCCAACTGCACCTACTGAAACAGATGCTCAGTCAACCTACCCTGAGCTTTATTTGCACATTCCTACCTACCCTATCAGCTGCAATCTCCACTTGTAGCTCAAGGAACATGAAACTTCCAATAAAGCCAATCAATTGTCCTTTCTGATATTGGAGGCTCTTGACTGCATTCAACCTCAAAATAACCATGATAGTGAGATGACCAAATCAAATTATAATGTACCTGATCTTCATAATGCAAATGAAAATGAAATACTGGTGTGCAAAGCTTTGCCATGTATTCACTTATAGGGTCAAAGAAGACATGATTATTTTGATGATCATCATAACACTCTAAATCTTCAGACAACTGATTCTCAACCAAAGACCCCTTTGATGTGCTATCCAACTGCCTTTTTGCATGATTCCCACAAACAATGTAATTTTCTTCATTATTATGATCACTCTTTGATGTAAGCTGCTGCAAGGAATTACAAAAATGAACAAACTTTTCCTCTGCCTGAGGGTTATAAAAGCTATCTTTCAGTACTTCTCCTTGGTGTTTGCAATCGATTTCATACTCATTGTGATCAAAATCGTGGCAAGTTTGCTGCATCTTCTCATTTATATCAAAGGATGAAACATGGTTTTCATAAGTAAACCCCTGCTGATCCTCATGCTGCATTTCATGACATGTTATACTTTCTTGTTGGTGTTGAAATGCATTGTTATGAAGAGCCTCTAAAATTTCTTCATCCATAAATTCATCGTCATCATAACAATCCTCCAAATATTGAATAAAACTCGTAGAATGTTTACAACAATCTTTGACCAGCAATAAGGAGGGATGACACTCTTTATACATGTCATAGAACACATCATGGAAATCAGCAAGAGAATATAATGAACCATTTTCCAAACTTTTATACCAAGACGATGCTTTTCCTTCTAAAGTGGTCTTAAACATCCTCATGAGACAATCTTCAGGGAAATGAACCTTAAGACTGCGTACATGCATATGAAACCTAACCAAATAAAGAGCAGCATTGTCTTTCTTTTCATCTTTGAATATCGAAAGATCCTCTAACCAATCAACCTTTGGCATAGGATTTGGAAAACCAGGGATATGAGACCGATTCATAGGAGCATACCTGGCATTCATTCTTGCAATGGAATTCATCTTGAAACTTCATCAAGCTACTGATCTTCTAGCAGTGGAGTCACCTTCCAATTTCTTATTCGATGTGTGGAGTCGCCAAGGTAGTTTTGCAGCCTCAAATAGATGTCTAAGCTCCTGCTACCTTCATAAGTTCAGCTTCATGATTTCGGGAATGAATAGACTTCAGGCTCCCGGTAGACGCACCAAAATGTTAGCTGTAATAGGAACATCTCTATTCCTAAGATTGTACTGCTTTTGCATCTCAAAGATAGCGTGCTGATAACCCTTTAAAAAATCTGAAGGCTCTTCTCCTGATTTTATCATACTGGACTCATCATGTTCCTCCTTAGTCAAGAAAATCCCTGACACTTCTTCATCAAAACAATGGATTGATTCCTCAGGGACTTCAGGCTCATCTTCTTCATCTACCAAATTTTGTTGGAAGGGAGGTCTCACTGGAGGATCTGACTGCTGATTTTTGTTGTCTCTTGGCCTTTGATGATTTTGAGGTCTTCTGTACTGAGGGTTCCTGAATTAAGGTTCCTGTTGTGCTGGAGGGGCAGAAGCATTCCCAAGAGCTAGTCGGTCCATCAATTTTTCCATGGTTTTCATCATTGTTTCAAACTTGTCTTCTGAAGCAGAGGTAGAAGGTTTCTCTTCTTCCTTCAGCTTAGTCTTTGCCATCTTTGATTTCTTAGCAGCCATCATATTCACCTCCACCTTAATTGCATCATTTTGCATGTCAGCAAGAGAGGTAGACTCCCTTTCTCTGAGTAAAAGAGAGAAATCTGAATCAAATGATTCAACATATCTCAATTGTGCCAAAGCTCCAGGAGGTTTCAAATGAGCTAGAATAGAATTGTATATTTTATTAAACCTATTAGAGAAGTTTTGGATAGTTTCCTCTGGAGCTCTTCTAAGATTGTTATATTCAGTAAGGGCTTGGACAGGGTTGGTTCTGTTTCCCCATTTCCTTAGAAAGCTATCTTCAAATTCTACCCAACTATGAATGCTTCCAGCTCCAAGGGCTTTAAACCATTTTCTGACTTCCCCAATGAAAGTTTGAGCAAACAATCTTAGTTTTACATCTTCATCATCCACTTCTTCCCTGTCAACAAAATCATTGAACCTATCCACATGTTCCTCTGCTGTAATATCTTCATCTCCTCCCCATGTTGGAATTCTGGCAGCATATTTCCTAGGAAGATCATGTAAAACAGCAGGGAGAGCTAGTGGAGCATACCTAGCAGGTATAGCCATAATGAATGGAGGAGCAGTGATAACAGGTATTGTATGACCGGTGGGACCAGAACTAGTGTGAGATAGTGTCTGAGGACTATTTGGGCTAGCAGAGGCAGAGGATAAAGTATTAGTATGAAAAGGACTATTTGGACTTTGCAAACCACTGAAAAAGGAACTCCAATTTGGGAGGGGTAAACCAGTTTTGGATTTGAGCAAAACTTCAAAAGGATCAAGCTCTTTGAGTTGATTCAAATCTTCTTCTTCTAACAGTAATTCTGAAGTAACAACCTCCCAAAACTCTTCCTTATCTTTTTGTGACACTAAGGATGAAGTATCAATGCCTCTTTTTTGTAAATCTAAAATAATTCCAATAAGTTCTTCTTCGTTCTCAGACCTCAACAATACCTCATGAATTTTATCATCTACAATCTTATCTTCAGGACTTCTAGAAAATTCAGGGAACAAGGGTTTCGAAAAAGATGAAGTACCTGGTATATCAGGAAATCTTTGCCTGCTCCTTGAGATGGTGTTTGGATTATCCACAGGAGTAGGTGGATCTGGGTCAGGATTACTCCTTGTATATCTTCCTCTCGAAGCCACCTTTTTAACTTTAAGAAACAAATTGAAGATCTGAAGGCACAACTAAGCCAGCTTAAAGGACCTGCTAAATGAGTTTTCATTTCAAGTAAGATTACATTTCAAAATTTTGATAAGTTTGCTTGATCTTATCTTTCTGAAGAAATATAAATCCCTATTCGGCCTTTGGAAAGTCTAAAGAAGTTTTTGGCAATCAAGCACTCGCTTAATAAAGGTCTCAGGTTAAAAACAAACTGTTTTAAATAACTCAGCAGTTTCGTAGCGCGCTACGAAACTGCTGAAAGTGATGATTTCAACATAAATCAAACAATTTTGAACTATAAGCGGGAATTTTGAAAGGTGAATGTCTACAAGGTATGCAAGACATCAGCTGAAGCTATTAAGATTCAACCAGGTCAAGACACGTGGAGATAATATGCATTCGAATCCAACTTTAGATTTTTGTCATAAAGTGAGCATATTTACCACACTTCAGGATATGTGAAACAGTTTGCAAGAATTTTGGCTTTCACGCATGAAAACGGTGGACAGCACATCAAGGACGTGGCAGTCTGCTCCATTTTGGGTAATTAAAAGATAAAGGATATACTTCGTTGGATCCGGACATGTTAAGGCAAACTAAAGACCGGTACACAGGGGCAGTTTCCTATGATTCAGGGTATTGGAAAACATGTGACATTGAAGACAAACATGGAGCCTTGAAGACCCATCACAGCCAAACTAGAAGGGGACCAGATGTCAAAGAACGAGGATGATTGTAGACCAAGACTGTTATGGAATTAGAGTCCTACTTGATTTAGATATCTAGAAGGTCTAGTGGAAGTTTGTTACATTTAATAGGCAGTTAAAAGCTAAATAGGTGTCAGTAATAGAAGTAGTTTTCGAATTCCCCTCATGCTGGAGGAGGAATCTCGATCAGTTAGAATAAGAGCTCTATATATAGCTGAAACAGCAATGTAATCAGGGTTGGAAATTTTATGAAAAAAGCTGGTATTTGGCCTATGTAAAACTCATTTTCAGTAATATACATGCTTGACTTTACTTCTCAGGATTCATGA
Organism: Pinus tabuliformis; assembly: GCA_031772625.1. Lineage (NCBI taxonomy): Eukaryota > Viridiplantae > Streptophyta > Pinopsida > Pinales > Pinaceae > Pinus > Pinus tabuliformis. Next base: position 1,091,848,461 of record CM062817.1, on the reverse strand, counting down.
AGGATTTTTTATGTTCAGAATATGTGATATTGTCCCTTTCTTAATTCTTACAGTGGTATGGATGTATAATCACTCAGAATTCACTGAATGTGATCTAACTTCCTGTATACATTTATAGACTGTGTGGTCCCATATGAGTTTATGTTTTGAATGTTTAAATTCTGAATGCCCTGACTTCCATGTAAGGTTGAGTTCATTGTTATTTTGAGGTGTTGTTGACTCCATAAGCCCAATGGATAGTTTTGTTTAATGTGTTTCCACCATTCAAATTTTTCACAGTTGTTCTACAAGAGTTAGCCATCTTATCTTTAATCAAAATCATTAACCAATCAAGAGAGAGCCCTCTCAGGTTGAGGAGGCTAAGCCTCAGCCTAAAGTCGGTTTGAAATAGTTACTTGAAGTCTTCCTAGTCTGCAGCCTTCCAGGGCCTGATTTTGAGATAACAGGCGGTCAAAACGGAAGATAGTTAATGGGATCATTCATTAGGCGCGACAAGTCAGGCAAGTCCAAAGTTGCGATAAACGGTAACTGACGATTAGGGTCCCTAAAACTTTGGGTCATGAGACCAGCCCCAGGAGGAGGATATCCAGGATAACTAGGAATTGGAATTGCGTTTGGGATATTGTATCCTCCCGGAAAACCAAGATTAACCAAACCGTACTAGGGTTGTTGAGGTTGTTGATATGTACACCCAAGGTACGGTTGATACTGGTAGACTGGCTGCTGCACAGTAGGACCGAATTGGTACTGTCCCTGGTACGGTTGATAAGTAAATTGTGGTTGACTTGTGACAACAGTACTTGAACCAGGTTGTCCTATAGGCATCTGAACCGAAGTTTGAATTGTGGATCCAGACTGGGGTAAAGATGTCTGAGGAGTTGATACAGGAACAGTAGAAACCGGAGTTGTCGATACTCTAGAAGTAGGTGGGGTTGATTGAATAGATGTTGCAGCAGTTGTAGCAGCCGTTTGAGGCGGAGTACGAGGCGTACTCAGCCCAGGCTGGGAAACTACCGAAGGTACAGAAGTTTGAATAGTAGACTGAACAAGTTGCTGGGATGAACTAGAAACTAAGGGTTGTCCAGTTTGAGATGACAATTGTATATTTGGTTGCAAGACCTGTTGAGTTTGCGATGGATCCCACACTAAGTTCATTCCGGGGTACGGACCCATAACAGGTTGAGAATATTGAGGACCATAACCGAGTTGAGGGTAGGGTTGATAATTCAAAGGTACATTACCCATTCCTTGAACATATGATTGACCGGAGGGTGGTTGGAAACCTTGGTTCAAGTACTGACCTTGGGGTTGATACCCTTGAGGCACGTACTGGTACTGGGGTTGACCTTGAGATACATATTGATTCTGGGGTTGACCTTGAGGAACGTATTGTCCCGTAGGTATGTACTGTCCTTGAGGTTGCCCCCCAAGTGAAAATTGGGTACCTTAAGGTTGCCCCCCAAGTGAAAATTGAGGATTTTGAGGCTGCCCCCCAGGTGGTAACTGGCCACCTTGAGGTTGAGGATTAGGAATAGTACCTGACATTATGAGAATATCTTCCACACTCAATGACTTAGTACCATTGTTTCCAGTTAATAACCCTTGTTCAATGGGTTGAGGAGATGCTCCCGCAAAAGTACCAGAAAGTGACTGATACACAGAGGGAACAGAAGGACTGCCGTACAAAAAGGATTCTAGAGATTGAGAAAACATGGACGACTGTCTTGACATATTTAACGGAGGATAGTAACCTCTATCTGTTGGGTGATAAGGAATACGAGGTGGTGAAAAACTTAGTCCCGGGTTTTCCAAAAAATTAGTCAATGAAAGATACCAAGCACTGCTCCTAGGTGGACTATAAAAAATTGATTCATGCTCCCTAAGTTCAATAACAGGTTGATTTTCAGGGATAGGGATGCCTACTTCTTCTTCTGGAGTAGCAAGTTCTTCAATAGCTATAAGTCTAGAAGGAAGATTTTGGGTAATTATTCTTTCTACCCTGGGTGAACTAGGACCACTAGAAGTTGGAGAGGTAAACCCCGATGTTGGAGTAGCAGCAAATTCACTCTCAGGTTCGGATATTTCAGGTTCCTCACCTATATCACTAGTAGATGAAAAGCTACCAGTAATTTCGGAAATAAACACCGATTGTGGATTATAATCTGCTACTAAAGCTTGAAAATCAGGATGTACCACCAAAGAAGACTCTCCTTCTTCAGGTGACCCAACTCTACTGTCTCTAGGAGTTACGAGGGCTCTTAACCCTTCAGGTTGGCTCGGTGAAAACTCAGGAGGTTGGCCTCGAAGTCTACGTGACTTCCTCGGTAATTCAGCCACGATTAAAAATTTTTAACTACTTCACACGAAAACAAAGTAAAATCTCAATCAAAACCACCTAAAGCCTCTAAAGAACCAAACAAATTAGAATCAAAATCCTAAAGAATCTAGGAGATCAAACCACACACAAACAGTAACTTTCCGTATTGAAAACACTAGTTGGTGATGAAGCCCAATGTCGTAGAGTTAATTACAGAAATGGCGGTTGGAACAGTTACCTCAGCAACCTGCTTAATGAATAGACTGGCACAAGTTCCTCCACTAAACCGTCTCAAGTGAAGAGACCCCCCCAGAAAATCCAAGTGAGTCTAGCCGACGTCTACTCCAGGTACATTGGGATCTTCCCACCACTGTCACCTTAGGAAGAATCCTATAGAATATGGTCACTAAGGTTACCAACAGAAACAAATATACCTGGGGGAACAGTCTGCGATCCGATACGCATGCAAGGGCAGAGTAACAAGCTCAATCCCCTTGAAGGCTCCTTGACATAATCCAAGGTTTACCAACAAGAGACCCCAGGCTCCTTGACAATGGTTAATCCGAGGTTTACCATTTTTAATACGTGAATATATGGCGTCGTTCCCAATGAGGAAGGATTGATTCCACATTGGTTCAGACACGATCTCGTGCTTCTCCTTTAAGAGGAGCTTTCCCAGAGCATAAATGCAACAATTGGATTTCTCTCCTACCGCAAGATACAGCTACTTGTTTGTTTTACTGTCTTGGAGAGTTAATTACTCCCTACTCCAAGACACTAGCCTAAGCTATGTTGGTGTATTAGAGCCCTAGAAATAAAAAGATTACTAGATAGATTTTACTTTAAGCGTTATTTTTATTGGTTTTTGTTTAAGTCAAGAGGTGCAGAAATGAAACTCGTGGTGTGAAGACTCGACTCGAAATCACTATAAAAAAATGCACTTAAGATGATTAAGAAAGCTTTTCCCTTCAATGAACTTCTAGCTAGGAAAGAGTTTGAGAATGCAAATACTTGTAAACACAAATCTTTCTTAACAAACAAATTAAAAGAAGAGCTTATTGTCTTTCCAATGCACTCAAAACGAGACAACTAGTTATTTTCACAAAAATTTCCCTTTTCTTTCAAAACACTCAAATACTACAAAACAAACTTTTTCAAAAAGAGATTTTTTTTTATTTTTTATAAAACACTCAAAACTATGGAATTAACTAATCTTGAGATCTATAAACTATAAAAAAATATTTGAAGTCAAAGCTTACAAGATGTCTTTTTTAAGGATGTTTTACTTAGCTATAAGCAAACTAAGGACTAATTTGTCCAGATTCACAAATCAGTCAAAAAACAACCAATTTTTGTTTTCTTTTCTAGAAATGAAATCCAAACTTTTAACACAAGCCTTTTCGAAGTTTCGTAAAGAGAAAAAACAAGGTGGATTCCTCAACAAAGGTAGATTTTGCAAATGGTCAGACTCATAAGAAAGCTAGTAAAACCAAGGTGATCTGAGGCTTCTACAGCTTCTAAGTTCAGAGCTACTACAATACCAAAATGAAAACCAAGCCCAACAATCAAAACTTCTAGGAATTTCACCTAAAACCCTAACACCAATGGAATTAACCTAAGAAATTATTTTGACAAGTTATATGCAGGTCTGGGCAGGGGATAACAACATCTAAACAAAAACTAAGCTGACTAACAGAGAAAATCTTAGGTTTTCCAAAATTTTGACAGGGTCCGCAGGCCCACAATTAACACAGGTGCGGTACCGCTCTGTGCTAAAAGCAAAAGTGCGGATAGGTCCGCACTATGTCCCAAGTCGAGGGTGCGGTCCTCTCCCAAAGTTATGAAAAACAAAAAATAATCCTAAATCTACTAAATCTACCCAATTCCACACACGACAAGCCAAAAACAGAAACAAAAACACAGTTTCTCAAGTCAAAGTAAAAACAAGGAAAAAATCAAGTCCCTAGTGGAGTCGCCATTTTGTCACACGGAATGAGTCGATCTTGCGGACAAGATAGACCTTCCTAGAATCTAACGATATCTAGTGACAAGCAAGCCAATCAAAAACTATCTTTCTCTAAATATGAATTTATAAACAAAGGCAAACAAGTGTTTAGGCCTACCTTGGGTCCAATGCAAGTTTGTGGAAGCCTCGCTCCTTTGATCCAAATGAGCTCCCTTGTTGTGAATCTACAAACAAAAACAAGCAAACAAATCAAATAGCACCTGAAAAGCCAATATCATAAAGCATACTTAACATGACGATCAAGGAATTCATGAAACAAATGACATAAGACAATTTGTTGAGAAAAATGAATCTGATTGTATTAATTCAAATCAAAGAAGAACTTTACAACCTGTGCCTTGATGCTGCACAAGCTCCTCCTGGGGTCCAACAAGAAGTCTCCTCTACTTTGACAAGTTTCACTCTCTTCCCAATGAAGCCAAAAAGGTATGTGATCTCTCCTCTCAAGCTTAACTAGGAAGTCTCAATTCCACCAACATTTACCCTCAAAAAATGTTCAGCTTCTAACCTCCCTAGCAACCAGCCCAATGCCTTAATTTATAGTGCAATGGAGGGAAGTTACTAGGTCCTCCTTCAAAGGGATAAAGCCCTTCTTCAAAGGGATAGCTCCTCTCATCAAGGGATTAGCTCCTTCTCTTTTGGGATGCATGAACCACCTAAGAGCGACCAATCCATGTCAAAATTCCTTCTAGAATCATCTAGAATTAACCCAAAGTGAGTTTTTTAGAATAAACTTGCGCCTTTTTGACTTTCACAGGGGTCTTCACCTCCTCCTTTAGGGAAAGAGTGGGCAAGTTCGCAATTTTTGTGAACAGAGGGTGCGGGACCGTAGGAAACAGTGAGAGAAAGTGCAGAACCAGAGCGTTGTTGATTTTCAATGTCTTTCTCTCATTTTCAAAGCTTGACTTGAAGAGTTGAGGTCTGAGACTTTGTTTAGGAGGTCAGTACAAGTGATGATAGACCCATACTGACTGCAAATAGTCATGGTGATGATATGTTTGTGTAACATGGGGTTCTCTTCACTCGAGAAGGTTTAGTAGAGGAAATTGTGCCAGTCTATTCATTAAGCAAGTTGTCGGGGTAACAGTTCCAACCGCCATTTCTGTATTGAACTCTGCGACGTTGGGCTTCATCACCAACTAGTGTTTTCAGTATAGAAAGTTATTGTTTGCGTGTGGTTTGATCTCCTAGATTCTTTAAGCGTGTGATTCAAATTTGTTTGGTTCTTTAGAGGCTTTAGGTGGTTTTTATTGAGATTTTACTTTGTTTTCGTGTGAAGTAGTTAAAATTTTTAATCATGGCTGAATTATCGAGGAAGTCCCCTAGACTTCGGGGCCAACCTCTTGAGTTTTCACCGAGCCAATCTAAAGGGTTAAGAGCCCTCGTAACTCCTAGAGACAGTAGGGTTGGGTCACCTGAAGAAGGAGAGTCTTCTTTGGTGGTACATCCTGATTTTCAAGCTTTAGTAGCAGATTATAATCCACAATCGGTGGCTGTTTCCGAAATTACTAGTAGCTTTTCATCTACTAGTGATATGGGTGAGGAACCTAAAATATCTAAACCTAAAAGTGAATTTGCTGCTACTCCAACATCGGGGTTTACCTCTCCAACTTCTAGTGGTCCTGGTTCACCCAGGGTAGAAAGAATAATTACCCAAAATCTTCCTTCTGGACTTATAGCTATCGAAGAACTTGCTACCCCGGAAGAAGAAGTAGGCATCCCTATCCCTGAAAATCAACCTGTTATTGAACTTAGGGAACATGAATCAATTTTTTTACAGTCCACCTAGGAGCAGTGCTTGGTATCTTTCATTGACTAATTTTTTGGAAAACCCGGGACTAAGTCTTTCACCACCTCGTATTCCTTATCACCCATCACCTAGAGGTTACTATCCTCCGTTAAATATGTCAAGGTAGTCGTCCATGTTTTCTCAATCTCCAGAATCCTTTTGTACGGTGGTCCTTCTGTTCCCTTTGGGTATTAGTCACTTTCTGGTACTTTTGCGGGAGCATCTCCTCAACCCATTGAACAAGGGTTATTAACTGGAAACAATGGTACTAAGCCGTTGAGTGTAGAAGATATTCTCATGATGTCAGGTACTATTCCTAATCCTCAACCTCAAGGTGGCCAATTACCGCCTAGGGGGCAGCCTCAAAATTCTCAATTATCACATGCGGAGCAACCTCAAGGTACCTAATTTTCGCCTGGGGGGCAACCTCAAGGACAGTACATACATACAGGACAGTACGTTCCTCAAGGTCAACCCTAGACTCAATATGTACCTCAAGGTCAACCCCAGTATCAGTACGTGCCTCAAGGGTATCAACCCTAAGGTCAGTACTCGAACCAAGGTTTCCAACCACCCTCCGGTCAATCATATGTTCAAGCAATGGGAAATGTACCTTTTAATTATCAACCCTACCCTCAACCCAGTTATGGTCCTCAATATTCTCAACCTGTTATGCGTCCATACCTCAGAATGAACTTAGTGTGGGATCCATCGCAAACTCAACAGGTCTTGCAACCGAATGTACAGTTGTCATCTCAAACTGGACAACCCTTAGCTTCTGGTTCACCCTAGCAACCTGTCTAGTCTACTATTCAAACTTATGTACCTTCGGTAGTTTCTCAGCCTGGGCCTAGTACGCCTCGTACTTCACCTCAAACGGCTGCTGCAACTGCTGCAACATCTGTTCAACAACATTTTGAGGCTAGGTGATTACTTTTAGGGAAAGCATGGGATATAGGAGGTAAAATCAGAGGTTTGTATCTATCTGGAATTTTACAAGGTATAAGAATATGTACAAAAGGTGTAGAATCAGTCTTTGTCTCTTGAGGCTCATCAGTTTGAAGATGATCATCATAAAATTAGAAGAAGGGTCTTGATCAAGATCAAAGACATGCACATATTTTGTATCCACAATCTTCAAAGGGAAGGAATCAAATGCAGGCCGAGGATATTTTCTCAAATACAATATACTTTGCAAAGCCTTCTTAACATTCTCGGGAAAAGAGAAGAAATAACTTATAATGAAGAAAATAATGTCTTGGATGAAATTCCAACTTGAATACCTGATATTTCCATATTGTCCTTTCATGTTTCTATTGGTCAGGTTCATCCTCCAGTGGAGTCCTTGGATTTAATCTCGAAACTGATTTGGAGTCACCAGGTGAATGATTTCAACCTTCCTATGTTTGATCGTTGTCCACCATCAACAATCAGATCTGAACTTGATACATTTTGTTGAGGAACATAAAACTATGTTCCCCAGTATGGTCACCACTATGTTAGGGCCTAGATCTACCTTAGGCTAAAGGAAGGCAGGTCTAGGGTAACATCATACCATGCTTAACCTGGTAGCTAGCCCTACCAGGTCGGGAGAGGGATCTCTCCTTATTAATCTCAATTAGAATATTGGAAATTAGGGCTTGAGATGACTGAAATGAATGCTAATTTTAGGCTAGGTATAGTAGATTAGGGTTTCTGGTTTAATTTTAGGTTTTGGTTTCTGGATTAATTGGAGAAGGCAGATTGGGTCCTGGAAATCAACTTAGGGATACAATCATGTTCTGTGGGGCGAGGTAGACAAGTTTTTATGTACTAGTAATGGATTAGGATGGTAGTTTAGACAGTTGAGGAGTTGAGGAGGGCATAAAGAAACTATGAATCCTCTTCAAAGAGTTGAAAACATCGAAAACCAAATGAATTCCCAAGACAAAGCACTGTAACTTAGTGTATTTTGTCTATTCACCTTGATTCATTTAGTTTAGAAGAGAGAGATATGTGGATACATATAAAACATCAGAATAACTCATTACAATGAAGAAACAATACATAAAATCACTATCACAAGAATCCCACAAAATTAGTTGTGAAAACTGGTTTTATTCCTTGCCAAACTGCTAATACAAAATGTTCAATGAGTCCAACACTTCTGCCAAAGTCCAACCTCTACAAATGACTAAGAAAGTACATAATGTAGGCATCAAAACACCTATGCTAGCTATCAGGGGTCGAATCCATGGAGAAGAGGGGTGGTTTCAACCATATCTAAACTAAGAACAAGAATATAGGAAGTGGAACAACTTGCCTCTAAAACCATGGAAACTGATTCATTCAACCTCAAACCACCTCTAACTGATGTATCTACCCCCTAAAGTAATTTCTCATCAAATTTATGTCATATGACATCATTTAACATCAAAAATTTAGCAAGGAGAAGAGAAAAAGTCAACTGGTAGTCAAACTGAGTGAAATTATGAGTTTTAGGAAAAATTGGCAAAAATTTGCCTAATGCGCAGTGCCCTGAACCTGGTGCGCAGCGCCGCTTCATGACTACTTTTGGAGGCCTTGCACTTCACCAAATCAGGCCCAAGTTAGCTTGTTGGAAAGTTCTACCTATATAGTTCTTGGAAAACTTTGATTTTTCTGATTTAGAGTTGATTTTCCCCTTCAAAAATCATTTCTCCCAAGACTGCTTCCTGTGGGTCCAAAAAGTGGCTGAGAGGGCATTTTTTAGGTGTTTTTTGCCCTTTAGGTGACCCAGATCTCCTCCAAAATTTATGAAACTTTCTGTGTTTCATTGCTTTTTCATGAGGAATCCAAAACTACAAGCCATTTGGCAAAAGAGTGAGCCAATGCAATGCATAGCGTCAGTGGCACCGCGCATCAGCTGAAATTTCCTGTGTTTTTATGTACAAAATTGCAAAATGACAAAAAGTTCCCAAAATTTCTTCAAATTTAGCAAGAAGTAACCATATTAAGTGCTTTGCTAAGCTAATGAAGCTTCAACAAAAATTTTGAGTTTATCATTCTCTTTCTTGACCCTCAAGGCTCTCCCTAACCTAGCTTTTAGCCTCTTTACACTTATTTTACAAATCCTGTTCCGGGTTCAGTAGTGATAGGCCATATGGCACAACATTTTCTTCTCCTTGTTGGCTTTCTCAAGAATCTTCTCAAGGTGAATGTTTTCCCTCTCCAACCATGATTCTCGGTCAGCCTCAATTTCTTGCTCATGGGAGGTCATCTTGATCTTTCTTTTCTTTTCCACTTGCCTATTTTCTCTAATCATTTGTAGATCCATAATAGCTTTCCTATCTTCCAGTTGCTTTTTTTCCTGCTCAAGAAAGTTGATGGCCCATTTGGCTCTCTCAAGATTATGTGATAAGGCTTGTATTTCAGCATCCTTCTCTTTGATAATCATGTCCTTGAGTCTTGAGCTTTGAGAGCCCAAATAAGTGACATCCTTCTCAATCAAAACAAAATCCCTGTCTTGCCCTTCAGTAGGGCCCTCCTCATGCATCTTTTTCTTTCCTTTGTCTCTACCCTATATTTGTTTAGATGGAGAAGAAGGCAAAGCCCCTTTCACCCCTGGTGAATATAGCATTTGCATGTGGTCCGATGAAGAGAACGAGACCCCTTCCACCCCTGGTGGAGATAGTATTCGCTTGGCAGCTGCAAAGAGCATCCTAGTGCCTCTTTCATAAGTGACAAACACAGGAACATGAACCTCCTCTGTTTTATTTTCAGGCTCCTTTTGTTGCCTAGAAGTTTCACCTTCTTCTTGAGGATCTAAAAATATTTGAGGCCCCTTGAAGCACTCATGGGCAATGCCATTTTCCCATGGCACTCCCAACTAAGTGAGCTGATGCAAAACAACAATTTTGATAACAAAAACATGATAAATACTATTGAGCTGCTGTGGATATGGTTTTATTTTTGCAATCACTGTCATCCTCTCTATGTTTTTGCATATGAAATAAGGTATGCTAATCATTCTAACCCTGGTGAAGTGCATAAGCAATCTGATGTGGTAGGCATAGACTTTGGAGAACCTACCCTCACATGTAAAGTATTTGATGATAAGTTTCATGAGTGGAACATACCAGTCGTCCAAGAATTTGAAAGGAAACACCTTGCTAAGTTTACCATGGTACTTTGGCCTTGATATAAGGTTCATAATGCTGCTTACTAATATTTTGCCTTTTGTTCCACTTTTCCCTTACATCTGTAATTCTTATGGCTTCTGCAATGATAGTTGGTGAAAGAGTGAAGTTGACCCCAGCAAGATGCACCATATTATTATCCAAGTTTATCACAAACTGCCTTGCTAACTCATGGTGATATTTGATCCTCTCAACCATTTCACAAAACTCAAAACATGACGGATATCTGAAACATGTGGTGGCTAGAGGGCAAGCAAGGAGTTCACTCATGCTAATAGGTTCCTCCCTAATGATTTTTCCACCCTTGTGAGGCTTCCTAGACTGCACATTTCTTTCCCTTGAGCTATCACTAAGTGTATCTTCTTCAAAACTTGATTCGCTGCTTCTTTCCATGCTTGTGTTAATGATGTAATCTGATGATGGTATGGTGAACAATGATAATGGGTGGGGACAAAGAAGATGAGTATGAAGAGATTTTGCAGATGTGGAGTGGAGTAGGGGAATGAAGGGAAAGACTTAGGAAACTAGGGTTTTGAATTATGAGGGACTTAGGGTTTAATGAAGGGAGTTAGTTTCTTAGGGGAATAGGGAAAGGAAAAAGGGAATTAATGGTTAGTTTTAGGGCAATGAAGTTTGGGAAAAGGGACAAAGGATGTTGGTTTTGTAATGAAGTCAAAATTTTGCAATGAGGTGAAAATGTATGAAGGCAAGCTAGGGTTTTGATTTTAAGAAGCAAAACTCATGAACAAAACATGAAGAAGACTAATTTCAGCTCAATATCAATGAAAACTTACTTGTAGGAGTGAAATGTAGCATTTGGGAGAGTTTGGGATAAATTTGAGTGATTTTGGAAACTCCCTAGCCAATGCGTAGTGCACTGAGCCCAATGCGCAGCGCCTGTGTAATTTAACACTGGAAAAAATTGTCTGATGCACAACGCTCCTCTGATGCATAGCGCCAACCCTCTGATACACAGTGCCAAGCAAACTTGCTGCAAATTTTAGGTTTTCTTCCTCCTTTGCTCAAATTCCCTTCAAAATGCGATTTTGGCTCTCTATTTGACTTTTTGCACAATGAAAGGAGTAGCTAGCATGAATTTGCATTATATATGATACATTTTATTTTTTCTCCATTGCAAACCCACTTATATAAAGTCTTAGTCACTTTTTCTCAAAAACTCTATTTTTCATTTGAAGTTTGACTTTTTCTTGACAATTAGATGGACTGATGCCCTGGTGCTTTTGTTTTTGTAGTGGCAGGAGTTGGCAAGGTGACCAGGAACAACTGCTAAGCTTATTACATATAGAAACACTTAAATTACATGAAATTTTTACAAAAAATAGAAAAACTTTGTTTTCACCTCAAAACAAAGTTTTGAGGTAAAAAAGATTTATTGAGCATATTAGAAGTAAATTTAGGATTTTATGAACTCATTTATCCTCCTCATGTACCTGTTGACCTTTTTATTCAATTTTGAATGGTCATGATGACAAACCCTAGACCTAGTGAAACTAAACCCTAAAACTGAATGAAATGAACTGAAATGACTATAAATGACTATAAATGTGTTTTGAACGAGCTAGCAGGTATATGGCATGAGGGAAACTGAAATGAAACCACTACCATCAGTTGATCCATGACCTAATGGAATGCAGCTGATCGAATGAGACACCTAATATGCGTGCAAAAGAGAAATTTGATCACTGATGGAAGTGTGAAGACATTGACACTAACACTCCCTACCATAGGATGCCACAGGATAGACCAATAAGTGAATAAAATATCATGAATTCATTGACAAATTTTGGAACTCCACTGATTGAGAAAATCTAGGGACGTGCTCCCTGCTACAAGAGAAGACATAACTCAATATTTAATGAAGATTCCTATTGTTGAGAACTAGATCCACTTTTTAATGGATCTTGGAGGGGAACACTATCTCCTTTCAAGTAGGATGCTTCCCCATCAATTTCTATAAGTACCAATTCGAATTATCCCCTAGGGGCATGAATTTTTTAGTCTTCTTGTGAAGAAAACTTGTTATTTAGCAACCCTAATTTCATTTCTAGCAGGGATGTCCTCAAATTGACTCTAATGGTGAAGTTTGGTGTCATTGTCAGATTGTAAGGTTTGGTTTCCTTCATATGGCTTTGAGTATCCTTGGTCTTGGCCAACCCAAGAGCCTTAGAGCCTTGTTGTACAATTTCTTTGTATTCTTTGCATTTCTTGTTCATTTAGAACTCTTATTCTTGCATTTTTATTTCTGCACTTAATATTCATGCTTTATTTGTTGTAGGTTACATTGGTTAAATGATTGAAATAAGTGTTTTTTCAAGTCATTTATATATTTACAATTATGATGCATCCTTATAACAACTTTTAAAAGTCATATTCATCATTGAGCTACTTGGATTGTTTTACTAGTTCACAATTTTGGAATTTATGGAAGTATCCTATAGCAAAATAGTAATAAATTTATTCTGAATTTTAGAATGTTATAATGAGCTTATTTAGAGTTGATTATAATTTTATTTAAGCCTAAAAAAATCGAAATTAATAACAAAATTCACTCCATATCATTTTCACTTGATTAATTTAGGCATTTTGGTGCTTAGATCAGCTTACTAGTTCATTGTTCTAAAATTTCTAGTTTTTAGTAGTAATTTTTGGCTGAATATTAGCACATGATAATGAAGCTATTTCGAGTTGATTCCAATTGGATTGAAGCATAAAAAAATTAAAATTAATAATAAAAATTACCCCATAGTTTTTTCATTTGATTAGCTTGGGCATTCGACAGGTTAACTCGAGAAATATGCATCCTGTAGCAACTTGTAGCAGTTTGTTTTTCGAGTTGTTATTCACTCCAAAATCATGGTAGAAGTAGATTTACAACCTATGAATGCCACAAGGCAACTTTGGTTGAGCTGAGGCTTCATTAGGTCTCCATTTATCTTTTACATTGCTTGCTTCTTTAAATGTTTATTTATTAAATTAGTTTATATTTCATTTCTTCAATTTACCTTAAGCAAAGTGTGATTTCCTTCTTACACGAGTAATCTAGGACTTTCCTTTCCTGAAAAATAGAATAAATCTCCTTTAATGCCATTTTATTTCTAGAAATACATATTCCATTTTCTTGGTTGTCATTGTGCTTTACAAATTTTCAAATAGAATATATTTCATTTATGTCATTTACTTTCCAGCAAAAGTAGAATAGGTTTGGTTATTACTATTTACCTTTTGTAGCTTAGGGCTGATGACTTACCTAGAGCTTTGCTCATCTGAAGTTTCTTCATTGGCTTCTTCCACCTGCATCAAAGGGAGTCAAACTAGGAAGAGGAAGGTGTCTGTTTCACATACAATGCCAACCCCTCTTAAGTTTGTATAGAACCTGGGTTGATAATTAAGGTTGGTAGCCTTGGGAGTTGCAACATTCTTGTTGCAATACTAGGGCTCATAATTACTCGCAAGTAGAAAATTTGTTGGTATTTCTACTGGGTGAGTCTGTCACCTCACTGTTACACACTTTTTTTCACTATCCCTGTACTCCCTGTTCCTTGATCCTGGAGGACCTCTACAGTGAACCCCGCATGCTTTGCCTTCATGAAGAAATTCCCATTATGTCCCTCTTCATGAGCAGATCAATTCCCTTTTGCACCATTTCCCTTGAAACTTCTATTTTGCCCAGTTTACAAGGCCTGCGCTAATGACCTTTGTCTCCACTGCACTAATGTGTAGAGATTGGCACTATTCTCTGCACTGATTGGTGTGACTGAGCTGTGTTCCATTCATGTCGGTCCTGTTATGCAAAGTTTTTTAAATTAGAGCCGAAGCTTCCAACTCTAGAAGCTCCGTAACGGAAGTTCGGTAAATGGTTTGGCCGGATGGGTTTAAGGATGACAATTTGGGCTCCTTTCCCTATAATGATGGAACTACCTCAAGGGATAAGTCCTTCTCCCATGAGAAGAGGATCCTTCTCCCATCCATATTTCCTATATAAACCTCCCTTCTTCCCAAGCACAAACTAGTGTGAGAGTCATAGTTAGAGTGTTGGTTGAGTGTGAGTATACTATTTTTATTTGACAAGCAAGCTATTACTAGTTGTAGCCATCTAGTTGTGTGAGGGAGAAGTGTGTTTGGTTTGGAGTGAAGTCTAAATGTAAGAGCCTTTAAACTATTTTTGTTGGAAGCCATCATGGAATGCTAGCAGTAGTGTGTAGGAACCTAGTCTTGTCAGAGGAAGATTGCGACGTCAAGACGAATGGTTGTAATCTCTCTTTGATATTAATATATGCAACTATCGATTGATTTCCTACATGTTTTGTAATATTACATATTCATGTCTTGATGCTTCTTGACTCATTAAGTAGGTTGAATTGCAATTTGTCTATTATTATGTTTGTGTGTTGTTGTTGTTTACTTGTTTCAGGAACTTGAAGAAGGAAGTGAGAGATTGCTGGAGCGAACAAGCGAGGACACCATCAAGCAGGATAAGTGACCAAGAGATAGGCCCTCTTGATTGATTCTAACCTAAGGAAATCTTCCACAGAATGTATCTGTTGTGGCTAGACCCATTATCGGGCTAGAGGAATTTGTTTGTGTCTGCACTTATAATTTTACTTCACCACAGATTGATGACTTTGCTGGGGAGATCCCATAGTTTGTTTGTTTTGAATTTCATGATTTCGTGAGAACTTTTCTAGTTTCACGTTTTCCCTTTGGTTCTGTTTCTTTTCTCCTGTTCATTGGCCTAAGTCTAAAATTCATAGTAGTAGATTTGGTCCCTGTTCTGATTTTTTTATTTTTCCTTAGTTACCTCGGCCAGTGCGTTTAATTAGATGATAGTCGTGCTGACCAGTGCGAATTACTGAGAAACAGTTGCACCGACCAACCTCTGGCACATTTTGTTAGTTAGGCAGTCGCACTGATGCCTGTAAGTGAAGATTAGGGCTTGACCCCAATCTTAGCCAGTGTGTTCTGCTCTTATGATTTTGACCTTGTAATCCTTTTGGATCATCTTCTCCCTGACTAGAAAGCTTCATTTAGCTTGCTTTGTGTGCTTGCTTGGTTTAGCCCACCCTCTGATGTGTTAAGTTTGGCCCTATGTGAAGTTCTTTTTTATTTTTTATTTGAATCCCTCGATGAACACTAGTTGTCAGTTAGGCAATCGTGTTGATCAGGCCATCAGTGCTAGTTTTAGTACTGGTCAGTTGTGATGGTTGTGCCTATTAGAACTAGTTGTTAGTAAGGCAGTCGCGCCGGTCTAAGAGGTAAGAAAAAATTAGAATTTCTCCCATTCCAGTGCTAGTGTGTCTTGACCCTTAGACTCTCTTCTTCTGCCAGAAGTGACTAGGATGTTTTGTTTGCTTCATTTTCAATAGAATGAGTGAAAGAGTCTCGTTTGTTCTCTTATTTTGAGTGTCTCTTTTCTTTCCAAGCATAGATTACATTTCTTGGTTTTTCAATTGAAGCATTTATGTGTTTGGTTTGTTTGATTCAGGGAAGAAGTTGCTTTTAGTTTCATTTATAATTCTTTGGATTTGATTGATGCTTGCTTTTCTAGAATTGTGAAAATCTTCATTAGATTTCTTTATGTGAAAGATTCATTTTGATTTTTACGAAAAGAAGAACATCATTCTAGTTTACTTAAGTGAAAATATTGCATTAGTAGCATTATTAAGAATATAGAATTGCATCATCATAGGCATGGAAATGAAATGAAACTTTTTATGCTGTTATAGGAAGATTAAGTGCATTTAGGAGATTTATTAGTGAAAGATTTCATTCTTCAGTTGTTGCTTTAATTTTTTGTTCTCTGTTAGCACTCAAAATGAACCTCAAGGTTGAGAAGAGGCAATTCCGAGGTAACCACATGCCAAGCTTTTGATCTAGCATCTAGCCCAGCCAGACCAGTGACAGCTCTCTCTTTGCCAACAAAATGTGGCTGTGATAAATGAATTTTAGGCTAGCTATGGAGTGCAGGGATTTGTTTGAATTTTTTTTGGGTTGAAAACAACAAGAGAAAGGACCATTGGGCTATGGAGTCAATGCCAGTTTCTGCTAGAAAACTTGGGGCAAATTAAGTGCAATGTTAAGCCAGATAAAATTTTACAAATGTGAGAGGAATAAGAGAGAAAGCTCGTTGCCCTACAGGCATCAAACAGGGGATGGATCTACAGTAGCAGCGTTAAACGAAAAAGAAACACAGGGTTACTCAGTAAAGCATCTAACAAAAGATGGATTCTGAAAATACAACCACCACATTTAACAACAAAATCATCATGAAAGGAGCATCATGTATAGATGAATTTATAACACATCTCTTAGATAATGTTGTAACAAGGTAGAGAAAAAAATATGTAAGTGAATTATAGGAAAAACATAGTGAATAGTAAACACCATGATGGATCCCAGGTCCAAAGGGAAAAAACTTCTTTATTATAATTATATTCAAGAAAAATTTACACAGTCCCAAGCAGCCTCTCCCTGTTGCAAAAATCGAACCCTTACATCTTAAAACTAATCCTATTTATAATATTACATACTAATTATGATTTCCTAAACATAGGAATCAAAATAATAAAAATGAAAAAGAAAACCAAATATGTGCTACGGTCAAACTACATGAACTAAATTATAACTAAATAATCTAACTAAATCTTCATAAAAAAGAATAATTGATTCACTGCCACAAGTCGAAATGCCCGCCAAAGTTTGTTTGGAACCATCACTAGAAATCTATAATGTTTAATAGCTATTGCTTTCAAGCCTACAAACTCTGCCACCAGTTCCTAAAAAGATTCGAATAATGCCACATGTCTTTCAAAAAAATCGGTTGACTTCCAGAAGTCCTTTAATGCCCATGAAATCTCCTTCTTATTTCCCTAAATCTCTGCACAAGAAACATAATATCACTGTTGAAGATTTCCTTCGCCAGTTCATTTTCTACATGATGCTAAATCACTTTTACTGACTTTGCACCATAAACTGGATCATAACCTATACTACCTAACTATTATTCATTTTAGGGGTGATTCTCCTGTCTCTTAACCTTTGTTTGAACATGATCCAGCTTTCATTGGACTATACACTAGACCAGGAAAATTTTAAAATGATGGCCCTACGTGCAGCGGCAAAGGAATATACGCAGTGCCCCCTGAAGATGGCTATACACACAATGTATAACATGTTCATCCAATTCCTAGACAAGCTTCAACTGTTGGTCAACATTCCACAACCTCAACAACCTTCTGAAATGGTTCCTTGCCAAGCAATCATAACAACGTTGGAAGAGGGTTTATGGTACCATTCTCCATTGATGAAGCAACCAACTTTAGTGGAAGTCCAGTTGAGCTTTGAAAGATTGAATTGTTGATGTACAGCCTGACTACTAGTAGTATGCTCACCATGTTGTTTTATGGAGAATCTCACAATCTCTGAAAATGTAGGAACAACTCTTCCTCTTCCCCAGCGCTTGGTGATAGAACTACAAGGCATGGGAATGAACCAATTATTTCAGAGCAACCCACAAGCCACCACTCATCTTCTATCTTGTAGATTGGAAAACCTCCATCGCCATTATCAAAGGGACAAATGACTTTTCTTGACATATTTGATTCAGGCTGCTGGAGAGGAACCAACAGAATCAGGATCTGAATCTTCGGATCTCATGGTGAGCTCCATCAGATTGCTTGAAGAAACATGGTTGTTGATAATTGAAACTCGAGCTCCATCCCTTGGTGTGGTTCATTTAATATTGAACTTGTCTAGATTATGTTTATAGCCTTATTTATATCATTTTTTTCAAGATGAAAAGCACGTATGATATTCATATCTGACTTCTTAGAACCCGTAACTACTATGATGGCTTTAATCCTCTTGGTCCCTTCCTAATTTTCCATTTACTGAACCAAAATTCCCATCTCCTCTTCCTCTTCGATAAGCATTGACAACAGGTGCATTGACAAAACATAAATCCCATCTTGACACACAGGTTCTATGTGCAGCACCACACTTCCAGAATCGTAGCGCCATAGCCAGGAGCACAGCGCCACACTCCATAATGGCTTGACTTTTGATTTTTTGACTTGGCTTCAATTTTTTGACTTGTGTGTGTTTTTGATGCAGGGGCGCTGAGCTGGGCCTTTGGTTGTCATTGTAAGCATGACAGAAAAAACAAGAATCCTTGGAACCAATACGCAAGTTTCAATGCTTGCAATGTTGGAGTGTGAGTTATGGTCTTCCACCTTCAAGCTAGAATGCTTAAGAATTTTATTTACAGGTAAAAGCGCCCCCTCATACAGATCGCCACAAATCTCTTCAAATTTATACCGAGTTATGGTACTCCTGAAATCACGATCCTCATAAATTGATTCAATTGGTAGAGGGGCCTCATTATTAGAGTTAAGGGTTTCTTTGGTGCATTTAATTTGTGTCTTCAACTTCACCATTGCTTTAGGAGATTTCTGCACCTCTATACCATTCCCAACTTTCTTAAAACTGACATTTGGCATTTTGATGGGTTTCATAGGATGTCTTTGGCACACTATAATGGCTCTTTCATGCTGAAGAACCTACAGATATTGTTTGCTTCTTGCTTTAAATCATTCCTTTCCTTGTAGTACAGATTCACTACCCTCATCATTGCAATTGTGTGAAATCAACTTGGATGTCATTGAAGAATCATCAAAAGATCCATCATTGCTTCCTATTTCTGCATCCTTTCCCGTTGACATTTTTCCTTTATAATATCCATCTTGGCATCAATATCTACAACATTAGAGGCATGGCAAAGTGATCCCAAAAGTACAACAACTGAGAAACAACCAATGCCAGGAAAAGTATGCGTGCTTTGTTCAGGCCAACATCTAAGAAATAATTTATACTTGCTTAGAGACTTTCAACCTGAAGTTTGCGCTTTTTAAGGCCTTGAGCTTCCCATTAAAAATCATTTCTTGATTTGCAAACATGATTCCATATTGACCCTCTATTTTCACAAGATCACCAAAAAAACTATAATTCTGACCGAAGAATTCTTGTAGGTGCTTTTCTTTAATGTTCTCCAACACTTTTTCCCTTGTGAGATTGCCATACTTCTCTTTTTTTTACTATGTGCAAGGGTGCTATGAGTTGAAGAAAAATTCTGATAACAATGATATTTTGATTAAATAGGACCATTTCATATTCCCCTGAACTTCAATTTGGCTAGATGTTGGGAGAGCATCAGTTCTAGTGCCATCATTCGGACCAAAACACTAATGGTTGCCTGATGCAATATTTCCAACATCTGAACATACTGATGCCATAATAAAAGCCTCTGAATTTGCAACTTTATTTTGTTCTAATATCATGGATTTCATGGAAGAATGATTTTTAGGGTTTCAATAAGCATAGATCCATCTCGCCAAAAGCTTTTTGAAAGTATCCATGTTAGAAGAAAGTGGCCAAGCCTTCCTAGGTAGGCCCTGCAACATTCTTATCTAATGTAGGCTCAGAATTTTGTTCCTCTTGGCTTTGTTTGCCTTTTATCCATTCAGTGAAATTTCATAAACAATAATTAATCATTCATTTTGTCATATCTTCTGATCCGGGAGCTGGTTATGGGAGTGTGATATACCGCTAGAAATACTTTTCCGAGCTGCTCCTGATGAACATGTGTATGACATGTTTTGCATTGAAGATCATGTGTAAAAAATCTAATAAAATAAACATAATAAGAGGCCCATTTTGATCATTGAAGGAAGGCCAAAGGACTAACTCTAACAGTGGTGCCATCTGGGATGGTAGCTCCTTGGAGGTGCCAAGAACCGTAGATCTCTAGGAACATGTAGACTAGTGCCTCATCCATTGGGAAATACGGTCAAACAACTGCAAACCCAAAACAACTTATACCAATCCATAAAACATACACATACTGCAACCTGTACATAAACAAATATGGAAACTAAAATGTTGACTTGGGCAGCTTATTTATACACAAACCTACCCTACTTTGCAACAAAATCAATAGATCAAGTGATGTTGTAATGCTAGATCAACCAATCAAGTAACTATGACAAGGATGTTGCTTGGAAGTGCTTGAACGAGGACACAAATGTAAATGCTGACAGCCATACATGCACATAATAAGTCTGGTTGTGTAAAAGACAATCTGACCTATCATTCAAACTGAAATTTTTTTCCATGTACGCTACAATAGGATCGAAGAAACCAGACTCTGTTTGCTGCCCCAACTCCTCAATACATGCTTCCAGCTGGAAACTATCAATGCAAATATCCACGGGTAGCATTACCTTCTCTTCCTTCTGCTGAGAAAGGTCCCCAAAAAATGGGACTTGACAGTGCAGATCCTGGGACTGTATTTGGGTCTCCAATTCAGTTATACATCCTTCAATTTTGATGGCAAACTCTTGCAAAAAATTGAGCTTAACTTCATGGATACATCGACAGGATTTCAGATAAGAAGAAAGAGATGAAGCAAAGTTCTCGTCTACCTCATAGTTTGTGCACATATCTTCCCATTCTCTAAAGCCTTGAATAGAGGGAACCTCTATTTTGAATTCTTTCTCTTTCTCCATTCATGTTTCAAGAAAGATATGCGAAAAATCTGTGAATGACTTAATAGATCTGATAGGAAAACTTTTAATCCTTCTTCTACATTTTCCTTGAAACGAATCAAAGAATGATCTTATGAAGACATATTCCTTTTTAACTCTAAGAATTTTCACAAATGTTTTAAATTTTTGTATATGTTCAAGATTCAAAGTTAGATCTTCCCCATTGAATGTAGGGCCATTGCTAAAAATATATGCATCCTTTGGTAATTGATTAGGAAAACCGGGAAGATTAGAAAAATCGATACATGAATACATTGAACAAATAGAAGCAACATCTGAGTCCTTCATTTAGTTAGTGAAGCCACCATCAATACTTTGAAACTCGGGATTTCGAACAGTGGAGTCACTAGGTGAATGTTTCAACCTTCATATGTGTCTAACTGTTGTCCACCATCAACAATAAGATCTGCAACTTGAACAATATTTCCTGGCTAAGAAGAGGCAATTCCGAGGTAACCACAGACCAAGCTTTCGACCTGGCATCTAGCCCTGCCGGACCAGAGAGGGCTCTCCCTTTTCCAACAAAATGTGGCTGCGATAAATGAATTTTAGGCTAGCTATGGAGTGCGAGAATTTGTTTAAAAAGTTTTTGGGTCAAAAACAACAAGAGAAAGGACCATTGGGCTATGGATTCAATACCAGTTTTTGCTGGCAAAATTGGGGCAAAGTAAGTGCAATGTTCAGCGAGATAAAAGATTGCAAATGTGAGAAGAATAGGAGAGAAATCTCGTTGCCCTACAGGCATCAAATAGGGGATGGATCTACAGTAGCAGCGTTAGATGAAAGAGAAACATAGGGTTACTCAGTAGAGCATCTAACAGAGGATTGATTCTGCAAAGACAACCACTACATTTAACAACAAAATCATCATGAAAGGAGCATCGTGTACAGATGAATTCCTAACACATCTCTTAGATAATGTTGTAACAAGGTAGAGAAAACAAAATATGTAAGTGAATTATAGGAAAAACATACTGAACAGTGAACACCGTGATGGATCCCAGGCCCAAAGGGAAAAAACTGCTTTATTAAAATGATATTCAAGAAAAATTTACACAGTCCCAAGCAGCCTCTCTCTGCTGCAAAAATCGAACCCTTACATCTTAAAACTAATCCTAGTTGTAATATTACATACTAATTATGATTTCCTAAACATAGGAATCAAAATAATAAAAATAAAAAAGAAAACCAAATATGTGCTAAGGTCAAATTACATGAAATAAATTATAACTAAATAATCTAACTAAATCTTCATAAAAAAGAACAATTGATTCACTGCCACGAGTCCAAATGCTTGCCAAAGTTTGTTTGGAACCATCATTAGAAATCTAGAATGTTTAACAACTGTTGTTTTCAAGCCTACAAACTCTGCCACCGGTTCTTAAAAAGATTTGAATAATGCCACATCGCATTCAAAAAAATCGATTGACTGCCAGAATTCCTTTAATGCCCATGAAATCTCCTTATTATCGCCCAAAATCTCTGCACAAGAAACATAATATCACTGCTGAAGATTTCCTTCACTAGTTCATTTTCTACATGCTGCTAAATCACTTTTACTAACTTTGCACCATAACCTAGATCATAACCCATACTACCTAACTATCAGTCATTTTAAGGGTGATTCTCCTGTCTCTTAACTTTGTTTTAACATGATCTAGCTTTCATTGGACTATACACTAGACCAGGAAAATTTTAAAATGATGGTTCAACGCGCAGTGCCCCTTGAAGATGGCTATACATGCAACATATAACATGTCCATCCAATTCATGGATGAGCTTCAACTTCTGGTCAGCATTCCACAACCTCAACAGCCTTTTGAAATGGTTCCATGCCAAGCAATCAAAACAACGTTGGAAGAGGGTTTATGGTACCATCCTCCATTGATGAAGCAACCAACTTCAATGGAAGTCTAGTTGAGCTTTGAAAGATTTAATTGTTGATGTACATCCTGATTGCTAGTAGTATGCTCGCCATGTTGTTTTGTGGTGAATCTCACAATCTCTGCAAATGCAGCAGCAACTTTTCCTCTTCCCCAGTGCTTGGTGACATAACTGCAAGGCATGGGAAAATAGAATGTGACAACATCTCCCCAATTAAGTCTCCTACCATTACAAGTGAAAAAACCAATTATTTTAGAGCAACCCACAAGCCACCACTCATATTCTATCTCGTAGGTTGGAAAACCTCCATCGCCATTATCAAAGGGACAAATGACTTCCCTTGACATATTTGATTCAGGCTACTGGAGAGGGACCAACACAATCAAGCTCTGAATCTTTGGATCTCATGGTGAGCTCCATCAGATTGCTTGAAGAAACATGGTTGTCAGTAATTGAAACTCGAGCTCCATGCCCTAGTGTGGTTCGTTTTAATATTGAACTTGTCTAGATTATGTTTATATCCTTATTTATATCATTTTTTGCAAGGTGAAGAGTGCGTATGATATTCATATCAGATTGCTTAGAGCCCAGAACTACTTTAATGGCTTTAATCCTCTTGGCCCTTTCCTGATTTTCCATTTGCTGAACCAAAATTCCCATCTCCTCTTCCTCTTCGATAAGCATTGACAACAGGTGCATTGACAAAACATAAATGTCATCTCAACACACAGGTTCTACGTGTAGTGCCACACTTCTAGAAGTGCAGCACCACAGCGAGGAACGCAGCGCCACACTCCCAGAAGTGCAGCACCACAGCCAGGAGCGCAACGCCACACTCCAGATTGGCTTGAATTTTGATTTTTTGACTTGGCTTCAATTTTTTAACTTCTTTGTGTTGTTGATGTAGGGGTGCTAAGCTGGGCCTTCAACTCTCATCGTAAGCATGACAGAAAAACAAGAATCCTTGGAACCAATATGCAAGGTTCAATGCCTGCAATGTTGGCATGCGAGTTATGGTCTTCCACCTTCAAGCCAAAATGCTTAAGAATTTTATTTACAAGAAAAAGCGCCCCCTCATATAGATCCCCACAAATCTCTTCAAATTTCTGTTGAGTTATGGTATTCCTGAAATCACGATCCTCATAAATTGATTCAACTGGTAGAGGGGCCTCATTATTAGTGTTAAGGATTTCTTTGGTGCGTTTAATTTGTGTCTTCAAATTCGCCATTGCTTTAGGAGATTTTTGCACCTCTATACCATTCCCAACTTTCTTCAAACTGACATTTGGCATTTTGATGTGTTTCATACGATGTCTTTGGCACACTTTGATGGCTCTTTCATGCTCAAGAACCTCCAGATATTGTTTTCTTCCTGATTTAAACCGTTCCTTTCCTTGTAGTATACATTCACTACCCTCATCATTGCAATTGTGTGAAATCAACTTGGATGTCATTGAAGAATCATCAAAAGAGCCATCATTTCTTCCTATTTCTGCATCCTTTCCCATTGACATTTTTCCTTTATAATATCCATCTTGGCATCAATATCTACAACATTAGAGGCATGGCAAAGTGATCCCAAAATTACAACAACCAAGAAACAACCAACGCCAGGAAAAGTATGCGTGCTTTGTTCAGGCCAACATCTAAGAAATAATTTATACTTGTCCCACTTTATAGTCTCTAAGAGACTTTCAACCTGAAGTTTGCACCTTTTAAGGCCTTGAGCTTCCCATTAAAAATCATTTCTTGATTTGAAAACATGATTCCAGATTGACCCTCTGTTTTCACAAGATCACCAACAAAACTATTATTCTGTCCGAAGAATTTTTGCAGGTGATTTTCTTTAATGTTCTCCGACACTTTTTCCCTTGTGAGATTGCCATACTTCTCTTTTTTTTACTATGTGCAAGGGTGCTATGAGCTAAAGCAAAATTCTAATAACAATGATATTTTGATTAAATAGGTCCTTTTCATATTCCCCTGAACTTCAATTTGGCCAGATGCTGGGAGAGCATCAGTTCTAGTGCCATCATTTTGACCAAAACACTAATGGTTTCTTGTTGCAATATTTCCAACATCTGAACATACTAATGCCATAATAAATGCCTCTGAATTTTCAACTTTATTTTTTTCTAATATCATGGATTTCATGGAAGAATGGTTTTTATGGTTTCAATAAGCATAGATCCATCTCGCCAAAAGCTTTTTGAAAGTATTCATGTTAGAAGAAAGGGGCCAAGCCTTCCTAGGTAGGCCCTGCAACATCCTTATCTAATGCAGGCTCAGAATTCTGTTTCCTCTTGGCCTTCTTTGCCTTTTATCCATTCAGTGAATTTTCATAAGTAGGAGTCAATCATTCATTTAGTCATATCTTCTGATCCAGGGGCCAGTTTTGGGAGTGTGATATACCGCTGGAAAGATTTTTCCGAGCTACTCCTGATGAACATGCTTATGACATGTTTTGTGCTAAAGATCATGTGCAAAACATATAACAAAATAGACATAATAGGAGGCCCATTTTGGTCACCGAAGGAAGGGCAAAGGATTGACTCTAACATTCTTTATCTCTTAATTAGTGATAACTTCCATCGAAGACAAAGATCTCTTTTCTCATATAGTTGCATGTAGGAGTTTTGTCAGATGACAATGGTAGGGCCTTATAACTGAAATCTAATTCAAGATCATCCGTTAAAATTTATTGAATTAACCATTGAAACTTCAGCATTAGACAACGCTAGTACGGATTTGTGCTCCCCGTACCGTCGAGTATATAACAGGAGACCCCACTAGGCTGCAATACTTTTATCCTTAGGAAGCTGAGTTGGCTGCCTTGTGAATGTGTTACACTGAACACAATATTCGGGGAGATTTCCTGCTCATACTTCTCAGTTTGCTGAGAGGTATTCTACAGTTCATGGTTGCCTAGTAATCTTGTTTACCTAGATCATCCAGAGCAGTCATTCGATATTTTTTACTCTTTAAATTTAAAAGATCCCCCAAGAACTTGTCCTTTTGAGCTTGTTTCAAATCGAAAGTGATAGAGTCACCTTTTTCCCTTTTCTCGACTCTTAAAACATGAAAAGGAAAAGTTTTGTTTTAGTGTTCTAAAATTAACTTCCCATGAAATATTCCTGGTAAAAGTTATCTTCCTTAGTGATTCTATAGGGTCAATTCCAATGGAAACATTTCCAGAGTCTACCAATCAAGGTTTCCCCTTAGATGGGAATGCTGGTCCTTTTCCTTCTTTTGGGAATCTTGGTGCTCCTTATATGGCAATGTTGTCCCTCCTTGGGTTAACCATTGGTTTACCTGTTTGGTTATTTTCGACCTCAGTGGTCCTGAGTGTCCCAACTCCTGCCCCATCGTCTCCTTCATTCGAGTCATGTCTAGATGATTCTAAGGTTGACCCCTCACCTTCTTCCCCCACTTCTTCACCCTCTTCTTCTAATTCTCTTGATGAAAGTTTGAAATCCAGTAACTAAGAGGCTAAGAAGAAGAAGAAGAAGAAGAAGACGAAGAAGAAGAAGTCAAATAAACGAGAGGCCAACCATGCAACTATTACTCCAAATGTACCCCCCGTCGACAAACTTTCTAATCCTTCTTGGAAGGTAAAATTCCCTTGCATGCTATGTAAGGGTGACAATCTCCTTCAAGATTATCCTGGCATTCCTAGAGTCTTGGAGGTATGGTCTCAAAACCTGAATCGACCATCCTCGTCGTCCTCTGGCAATCATGTCGATGTTACGCCTTCAGCTAATGATGGCAAGAATAAGGGACAGATTAGATTACCCTATAGGTTATGTGAAGGAGAGCATCTTCTTCACCTTTGTCCTCTTATCGATAAATCTTCCAAATTTTTGGAAAACCTTGCAGCTCCTCAACCCCAACTTCTTGTTGGTTATCATAGGCTTTATTCTAACCCTCTCCTAGATGGTAAAGATATTGACTTGGACTCATCTCTTGCCCATCCCGCTCTTCCTGGGCATGACTCTCTTGTGTCTATTCCTGACCAACAATTGGTCGAAAACAGTGTCGACTTGGTTCCACTACTAGTTTCTCACTTTGTTCTGGAAGAGAGTGGTGATCATATTGCTCATGTTCTTCTCGTCTCCTCAGATTCTCATGAATTGAAGAGTGACCCTCCCGTCTAGGTTGTTTAGGAGAGTCCTTCTCCTATTCCTGTACAACATGGGGGCAATCATATGATACCCCCACCAAGTAGTTTGTCGTCTCTTTCAATTGGGGGCCATTGACTGCTTTTCACCTCCCATCTTATGTGTCTTTTCAGATTACAGTACAAGCCTATAATATGGTAGTACCTGGCACTATATTAGATGAAGGTGTGTCTATTAGCATCATGTCTTCTACTACTTGGAAAGCTTTGGGTTCCCCACAACTTGTGCCTGTCACCCAGAATCTATTGGCTTTCAATGGAGGAACCGGTCAACCCTTAGGGATCCTTCTAAAGTTCCCTATTACTTTGGGAGGAATGATAGTCTATATAGATGTGATGGTAGTCCAAGGTTCATTAGATTTCAATCTTCACCTTGAGCACGACTATGTTTATGTCATGGGAGCTCTTGTTTCTTCACTTTTTCGTGTGGTTTGTTTTCCTCACAAAGGGAGAATTGTGACTATTGATCAATTGTCATTCATTAGTCACCAGGTGCCTCCTTTGCAACCATCGTTCCCTATCAGCTCTTGTTTGTAAGAAGTACCTTCCCCACCATAGGTCAATTATGTGGCTATCCGTTCCATCTCCACATCTGCTGATGATCACATAGATGGTATAGTACATTATGTACTGGGGACATTGGAACTCGATCTGTCTTTGGTACCAAATGGCATGTATTTCTCCTAGAGCGTAGTTCTCCCGTCTAGTGAGGACCTGTTGGGGGCCATGTTCTCGTATGGTCCATGATGAGATTTTGAGGATAGATTTTTCTTGTATCATCCTCATTAAAAATTGAAATAGAGGGTTCGAGGATAGTTTTTTCTTGTATCAACTCGTTAAAAAATGAAACAGAGGGTCCCGAGGATAGTTCTTTTTTTGTGTCAACCTCGTTAAAAAATGAAACATATGTGTGAGGATAGTTCCTAGTCTTGTGTCAACCTTGTTAAAAAATGAAACAAGGAGTCATGAGGATAGTTCCTAGTCTTGTGTCAACCTCGTTAAAAAATGCAACAAAGGGTGTGAGCATAGTTCCTTGTCTTGTGTCAAGCTTGTTAAAAAATGAAACAAGGGTTCGAGAATAGTTCTGTTACTGTGTCAACCTCGTTAAAAAAATGAAACAGCTCCCTTTTCCAAATCAAGTCTTTGATTAAGATCTCATAAAATTCCAGTCGAGCCTTTCATAGACCTTGAAAGTGAATCTTCATTCCATCCACCTAGTTGAATGAAATGAAGCTTTGGGGGCATGTACCTCATTTTGAGTCATTATGCTGGGGGCATGCAAACTTTTTCAAGCATAGTTTTTCGTTCTGAGCTTGTGTAAACACGGAACCAAATCCAAGCAGATTTCTCCATGGTTCAAGCTTGTGTAAACATGAACCCATCCCGATTTACATCTCGTGATTGTCATTTTTATCAGCTAATTTTCGCTAGATGAGCCTTGGTTGTTTCTTTCCATCGCCACCATCTCTTTGGCCGATCATATTCTTTCACTTGGTTGTTTTTTCTTTCCTAAGGAACCACAACGATGAGTGGTTTTATTAGCCATCCTCTTGACCATTACACGTTTTGAGCAGTTCCTCCATTTCTAGAACTAGTTGCTACCCTTTATACCACTCATTCCTTGAGGACGAGTTGCGTTTCAGCTCTTTTCTCGACTTGTTAAACTCATATGAAAATATTGTTGAGTATTTTTCCCTTTTGACTCGTGAAAGAGAATGAAATGGGGGGCCTGCTTTCATGCTCTTTTCCGACCCTTTAAAAATGAAAATATGGCTAAGCCCTTGTCATTTCAAACTCGTTAATGGATGTGAAACATCGTGTGCCTAGTATAAGTTTACCCCTTTTCAGGTTGGGAGGCACTATTTACAAAAAAGGTACTCCTTGACTGAAATGGTGAAGCGGTTCTCTCAAGTATTGTTTTCTACCTTTTTGGGCTCGAGAGACACAAATGTATGAAAAGGGACCATGTGGAATTTTATTTTACGTGTCTTTTTCAAACTCTCTAAACATGAAAAAGATACCGAGTTACACATTTTTCAGACTCCTTAAACTATTAAACGACATTGGAATCGTCACCATGACGAACATGAGCTTCTCCTTCCTAGGGCCCGTTAAACTTACTAGGTTGGATTCGTCCTAAGGATGAACTTACAGTGCAAGCATATGCTATCCCCTTGAAGCTTGCGATTAAAAAATAATTGGGGTACTTGCCAGAAATGGTGGGGGGAAATTTGGAAATCTATCGAGTTGTGTTGACAACTTACTCTTGAACATGGCACTCTTTTCTTCATGTCGGGTTGGGACATCCTCCTTTGCATCATTAACCTCCTTGGGTTTGGGCCGTTCATTTTTTCCTTCCATTTGATCTCTGCCACATCATTATGACCACCGATCCCATGGATCCAAAAGTTGCCAAACTTCCAGTTTTGTTGCCAATATGTTCAAGAGTTGTCCTTCTGCAATTACACGTACCTCTGATTCTATGTATCATCCAAATAATTTTGCATCCTCTCATCTCATATCGATGATGTGGGATTCATTATGGCCCTCTTCGACACGGTCACTTTCCATCGACTTCAACTCATTATTCGGGAATTTGATTGAGAGACTCCCTTCCAATACTTTAGAGCTTGCATGCCCTAATGGCAAGTTCTTCACACTCAATGACGAGTTCACATCATTGGCTTTTGATCGAGTGATTTCGTGGATGTTCGACTTCAGTTCCTGTATTCACATTTCGTGGATTGTGCTGATAGTACCTTGAGAGCCATTATCATTACTGATGGTATCTCTCACGGTTGTTAACGATTTACATCATCGACTGGTAATCAAGTGACTTTCTAGCATATCTGACGTCAACACATCTATTCACATGCTATGATCTGTGCTTTGATCGGGTCATGTTGGAGCACAAGACCCTGGACTTAGATCACAAAAGTCCAGGTTGCGAAGCGATGTGATATGGTTATGATGATATGCATGTCTCTTTTAGATGGCTCGTTGCGACCAGACCATGGGTTATCATATGCAATCCTTCTCATTATTGGATGGCTGTGACCATACCTTGGTTTCATTATGATCCTCTTTGACGGATGGATGTGCCCATACCTGGATCCATTTACATGATCATTCTCTAGATGGATACGTCCATGCCATGATTAATGTATAATTTGACATAGATATTAGTTTATGTATATGTATCTATAATTTATTGTAGGTTTTCCAACGGCAGACCAGTTCCCCGCACTGATTTATAAATCATTTCATCCCTTGCTCCGACTCGGCCTTCATGCTTTAGGGGGCATCTGTTACACAGAATTTTGTCACTATCCCTGTACTCCCTATTCCTTGATCCTAGAGGACCTCTACAGTGAACCCCGCATGCTTTGCCTTCATGAAGAAACTCCCATTATGTCCCTCTTCGTGAGCAGATCAATTCCTTTTGCACCATTTCCCCTGAAACTTCTCTTTTGCCCAGTTTACAAGGCCAGCGCTAATGACCTTTGTCTCCCCTACGCTGATGTGAAGAGATTAACACTATTCTTCATGCCGATCAGTGCGACCGAGATGTGTTCCGTTCATGCCGGTCCTGTTATGGAATTTTTTTTAAATTAGATCCAAAGCTTCCAGCTCTAGATGCTCCATAACAGAAGTCCGGTAAATGGTTTCATTGGATGGGGTCAAGGATGACAATTTGGGCTCCTTTCCCCTATAATGATGGAACCACCTCAAGGGATAAGTCCTTCTCCCATGAGAAGAGGATCCATCTCCCATCCATATTTCTTATATAAACATCCCTTGTTCCAAAGCACAAGCTAGTGCGAGAGTCATAGTTAGAGTGTTGGCTGAGTGTGAGTATACTATTTTTATTTGAAATGCAAGATATTACTAGTTGTATCCATCTAGTTGTGTGAGGGAGAAGTGTGTTTGGTTTGGAGTGAAATCTAAATTGAAGAGCCTTTAAACTATTTTTGTTTGAAGCCATCATGGAATGCTAACAGAAGTGTGTGGGAACCTGGTCTTGTTAGAGGAAGACTGCGATGTCAAGACGAATGGTTGTAATCTCTCTTTGATATTAATATATGCAACTATCGATTGATTTCCTACATGTCTTATAATATTACATATTTGTGTCTTGATGCTTCTTGACTCATAAAGTAGTTGAATTTCAATTTGTCTATTATTATGTTTGTGTGCTGTTGTTGTTTACTTGTTTCAGGAACTTGAAGAATGAAGCAAGAGACTGCTAGAGTGAGAAAGTGTTGTGGTCACCAACAACCCCCCTCTTTGTTTGGTATTAGCAATAACACCAAGCAAATGGGGACCCTTAACAAAAAATCCAAAAAAACATTTTATCAAAATTTTTGTATTTTGACTCCCTAAAGCTGTATCCCATCGCGAGAAGAGAGTGAAGCATTTTCCTATGTGCATAAATAAGCTGCGAAGAAGCGACGCGAAATTCATCGCATCGCATATATTGTGAAGCGCTCTTAAATGAAAAAATTAAGGAATCGCCGACGGCCGATATGCGACGTCGCATATCGCAACATCGCATAAGCAGCACACAGTGATTGGATGATTAAGTGCGATTTGCGATTCGCGATCTGCGATCTTGTGATCTGCGATCTTGCGATACTGTGATTCGTGATCTGCGATGCATGCGACCATCAATTCCTGCGATGACACATCTTGACATCGTAATCCTCGATACTGCGATACGAGTCGCAGAAATCACTCATCGCAAAATTTCCTCGACATAGTGTTCAAGGAAAGCTGTCTGTAGACCAAAATTGGGCGCGCGCCTTAAAAGAAATTAATGATTGTACGCCAAAGTATCCAAGAAGGATTGTGTTGTGTTTTTCGAAGAGTCAAGTCATTATCTGTGTCATGATTATGCATTCATTAGAGCTTAAAGCTTTCATGTCAATCTTTTTGTCATTACTCTTTTCCTTTGCGTAAACTGTAAGACAGCAACTAATATAAATCAATGTGTAGGAAACATCTAAGGAAAAGGGGAAAGCATCAATACTCAGAGAACAGAGAAGAGATGCCTTCGCAAACGGATGCCGCATGTAGCAGGACCGCGGATTCCAGAGTATCACTCAACAGATACTGATGGAAATAGACTATCCAAGACTCAGAGTCAAAGACGCACAAAAGCAGCATGTTTACAAAATATCCTGAAGCTTAGACTGGGTAAAGCAAAAAGAAAAATGCTAAAGAGGGAAAACGCTCCAGAAAAGCCTAGAACAAAGAATGGAAGCAGTTTTCAATATAGAAAATTGTTCAGAGAGCAAAGTCCCTAACTTATTCAGTCATTCGCACGGCCGGAAACCGAAATAGCAACAACACAATCAGTTTGAAAGAAATTTGGGTTATACCAAGTATACACACAGTGAATACACCAAGCCAGAGGAAGATTTTCGAAAATATCTTCTAGTTTGTCAGAAAACGGTGCCAGCTCTTATTATTTCTATTTTCATAGCTCAAACGAAAGGAGAAGGCAACCAGCCGACTCTTCCCAGGCGAATGTTGCATTGATTATAGCACTAAGGAGCAAATACAGAAACGGTTAGAAATTAGATTCAATTTTTAGAAATAAATTTGCCTTAGTAGAAGGGCAGTCATTTGAAACCGTGTCCTAAATTTATGTAATTAAGATTACTTAGTTAGTAGTATTTAAACCCTTCTCAGGCATTTGGAGAGGGGTCCGGAAATTTGTCAAAAAACTTGTCCTCAGAACATGCACTTTTGCACCCTCGGAGGGGGTTTTTGATGAATGGATGGATCGAGATTTATCAATGTTTGTATTTTAATGTCTGCTACTGATGTTGCACTTTTGTACTCTTAGTAGATGTTAGAAAAAATAGAGATAAATCGTTATTGTTTGAAGCTTATGAGTGGAACCAGTCATAAATGGTACTTTTATCTCTTGACCAATTTCTGCTTATATTCTTAAAGTGATATGCAGTTTTCAATTGTTTATATGTTAATGTATGAATGTGTGGGTTACCATTTGGCACTTCTGTACGGTGGAGTCATTTATTTGTGCTTGACATATGAATAACTTATTATGTGATATGCTGTTCACAACTGTTTTGCTTAACATTTTATGCAGAGTGGTTTATCTTAATTGATTTCTATTCTTATGATAGTTGAATGATCTTTATTACCAGTTATTGTTCGAAATCTCTTTAGATCGCATAATAGAAGAAATACACCCCGGGTTAGCGTAGATTAGATGTGTTGTTTCTTATTAGATTACAATAGCATAGAGTTAGTTTATAAGTTTGAATTAAATTAGCTTAAAATACTCCTAGATCAGCATCATCCAACTCTACATACACACACACCCCTTAGATTGGGAAACTGGTCCCATTATCCCCAGTCGGACCCGCTATACCAAACGGATAAGGAGCTGCCAACCAAGGTCCGGACCGGGTGGGTATCCCCCTTGTTGTCGACCCGATTTTCGGGGCTTCAACATATCTGGCGCTAGAAGGAGGGCCCAAACTATGAATGGCACCTAAATCAAAATCTAAATACCATTCTGAGAGTAAATCGCCCTCATCAACTCCCCTGACTTCCCCAGTACGTTTAAATCCAGAGTCAGAAGTCACTCGAGTATCAACCGCTGCTACATACCCTAATATTTCAGACCAATTTATCATTGAACCCCCTGAAATTCAAACTCTGATTCGTAAACTCCAGGGATTCTCTATTTTTACTCAGAAGTCTGATAAATCTCAAAGCAGCGTGACTTCGCAGTCCAATCTTGCTCATCCCCTGACCAGATTAAAGAGTGAAAAATTTGGCATCCAGCCAACTGAATTCCCTCTCCCCACCAGGAAAAGAGCAAGGAAAACACCACCAGAGTCGGACAGTGAGACTCTTTCATCCACGTCGTCCATTTCAACTCCCTCACCGCGAAGTCAACCACCCACGTCTTCATTCCAAACCACTCATCCATATTCCACAACCCCTCCTCTTCAATCATCAAAGATCATAATATCTTCATCTTCCCAGCATCGGGGATCATCCTCTGCACTTTCATTCACTAGCAGCTCAACGATGGCCCAGTCTCCATGGAACAATCCTGGGGCGGTTTTAATGCCTCCACCCCTGAGCCCAATACCGGCCCATCCTGAGAAATGGCTACCCAAATTCAATCCAGAAGCAGGCATGCTAGCTGAAGAGCATATCAATAATTTCATGCTTTCTGTTAATCTCAACGGAGTTACCAACGAGGATGCTGTCGTCCGGCTTTTTCCCTACACAATGCAAGGGACAGCCGGGTCATGGTACTTTTCATTACCTTCCGGGTCTATCACAAGTTGGGACATTTTTCAAAGTCAATTCCTTACCAAGTTTGGGGATGACAGATCAACGATGACGTTGATCAATGACCTATCCAATCTTAAAGCCGAGGCTAGAGAACCCATCAAAGATTTTAATTTACGGTTCAATAAAATCCTCAACAAAATTCCCGCTGCTTCCCAGCCCAGCGAAGAAGTGAGATGTGAATGGTATATTACAGCCTTACCATCAAACTTGGCAATCTTCGTCAATAGGGAAAATAAGACAACCTTAGTTGAAAACTTGACAGAGGCGATAGCAGTAGAGAAACGCGTAGTAGCCCTGGAAAAAAGATCTACGATAGAAGAACGCAAATCTAAGAAAGTCTCCTATAAGGAAGACCCCAAAAAGAAACAAATGAAAGATCCTTTCGATTTGGAAGGATTACAAAAAGTGTTAAAAACCATGTCCAATGAGATGATTGACATAAAAAAACAAGTAGCAAAAGCTTCTTCAAAAAAGCCCTACAGAGCTTTTAAAAGAAATCCTTCAATGGATGTGAAACCACCCAACGCTATCTCAAACGTCGAATCCGAAGAAGAGGAAGAAGAAGAGAATACCACTGAAGGGCAGACCGATGACGAAGAAGTTTTGGAACTACAAGGAATGTGGGATTTCATCCTCCCACAAGAAGAAGATCAAGAAGCATTTCCGGTTAGCACACGAAGCAAAAATCAACTTGATCCTCCCCAAACTACCCCTAAGCAGAAGGGCGCAAGCCCTGCAGCAAAAGATAAAGTCGCAACAAAGAAAACAACCGCTAAAGCGACTCAATATAGCCTAGTCCAATCAGATCAAACACCTCCATCAAGAACACTCATTGTGTCGGATGAAATGGAGTACAACATTATCGATGACATGAAAAAGACTAGGCTAATATCACTCTTTACGAGTTGAGCAAATTGAAACATCAATAGAAGATAATGATGAAAGAATTACATGCCGTGCCTACTACATCTTTGCCTACAGCTGTAGCTTCCTACAACATAGGAAGACCTCCAACCAACACGATCAATAAGATTGACCCAAATGACATCGCCTTGATTGGAGGAAGATCAAGGTCTCACACTCCCCCTTTTCTTCTCACTTATGAAATTTTCAATAAAAATGTGCACAATTGTTTGGTAGATTCTGGTGCTTCAATGAATATTTTACCCAGATCAATATGTGCCAAGTTGAATGTTCAACCACAAAAATCCGCAGTGCACATAGTTCAGCTTGATCGATCCCAAGTCGAGGTGATTGGTGAACTTAATCAAGTGACCATAAGATTGTCATCTAACCCGAAGGTATGTCAGGTTATTGACATTCTAGTAGCTGATATCCATGAATTCTATGGTTTAATTCTTAGTAGGGATTGGTCCGAAAAACTCCATGGATACTTCTCAACCGACTGGTCGCACATGTGGTTACCCTACAATGGTAAACCGAATCAAATAAAGGTTGAACAAGAGTTACACCAGAAGTACATAGTGACGGAATTGGAGGGAGAAAATGAAGCAATAGCATACAACAGCAGTATCATAGGCAATTACTCGGTAGATTCTTTCCTCAGCAATTTCAATGCTCATATCTCACCTTACTTAGCAAATTTAGTTTTGTCCCAAGTCGAAAATTTTTCCCAAACTGATAATTCAAAGTGTGTTAATTTTTTAGATAACCCTGTAAATACATCTTTGTTTTGGAAATTATATTTTGATGGCTCTAAATCTAACGAAGGAGCAGGAGAAGGATGCGTTCTGATTAGCCCAGACGGAAATAAGACCATGCTTACGTGCAGACTTGAATTCGATTGCACAAACAATACAGCGGAATACGAGGCTTTGGTGCAAGGCCTATACAAAGCAATCGGGTTGAACGTTAAGTACCTTCAAGTCTTCGGAGACTCTGAGATTGTCGTCAAACAGGTACGTAACACCATACATTGCCTATCAGGTCATTTGAAACACTATCAATCTTTAGTACAAGATCTGACTGCACATTTCATAGCATTCAATATTTCGTCAATCCCAAGACTTCAAAATGCGAGCGCAGACCTGTTAGCTAACGTAGCCTCTAGACTTATTCCCTTCGAAGATTTTAGTCCAGATAGATTCTCAATAGAATTAATCTTTAGACCATCCATCCCTGACAACATTACAAACTGGAGAATATTCAATAACGATCCTGACATTGTAAATTTCCTCACTTCTGAAGGATCCTACTCAAATCAAATAATTGACGAAGACCATCATGATCACCAAATACAACAAAATAGCACTGATAATGCTATACCTAAATCGGTGGTTAAGTTAGAAGACTTATATGATTTGAAAAGTCGGTTTAAAAGGTCTACCAATTCTAAACTCTACAGTTCGACTCTGAACTACGAATTAGTAAACCTAGGAACCGATGAGAAACCACAAAACGTTAATCTAGGCCACGGCCTAGCCCCTGAAGAAAAATTAGCGTATATCCATCTTTTGAGACAATACAAAAATGATTTTGCCTGGAATTACGATGAGCTGAAGACATACGACACTTCTATCATTCAACATACTATCACTATGATTGACAATGAAAAACCTGTCCAACAGAAACTCAAAAAAATCCACCCCAATTTAGAAAATCAGATAAAAACTGAGCTAAATAAGTTGTTGAGAGCCAGAATAATTTTCCCCGTCAGACATTCCAAATGGGTTTCCAATATGGTACCCGTTAGAAAGAAAAACAGAGATATTAGAATCTGTATCGATTTCCAGAATCTCAACAAAGCCTGTCAAAAAGACAATTTTCCCCTCCCACCTATGGAGCAGATATTACAGGCAGTAGCAGGCTCAAAATTAATGTCTTTTTTGGATGGATTTTTAGGATACAATCAAGTGCTGGTACATCCCGATGATCAGTTAAAAACCACATTCCGAACTAAATGGGGCACATACGCATATCGGAAGATGCCATTTGGTCTGATCAATGCCGGCGCTACATTTCAGAGAGCCATGGACATCGCATTTAAAGGTTTAGTCAATAAATCTGTAGTGATTTACCTGGATGATATAACAGTGTACTCCAAGAAGCAAAGCGACCATCTCAAATACTTGAAACAAATCTTTCAACAATGTTTAAGGTATGGGATTTCACATAACCCAAAGAAATATTTTTTCACATTGAGTGAAGGAAAACTTCTAGGATTCATAGTGTCAAAATCTAGTATTCACATTGAACTTGACAGAATCAAAGAAATTTCTGAAATATCCATGCCTCATAACAAAAAATCCATGCAATCTTTCCTTGGTCAAATCAATTTTGTGAAGAGATTTTTCCCAGACTTCTCACGTATTGTTTCTCCTTTGCAAAATATGATTAAAAAGAATTCAAATTTTAAATGGGGTCAAGATGAGCATGAAGCATTCAACTTGATCAAACAAGCTATCATTAATGCTCCATCTTTAGCGACCCCGAATTTTTCAGAATCTTTTATCTTATACACATTTGCCTCAGAGAAATCTTATGTCGCGATTCTAACTCAAGCAAATCAAGAGAAAGCGGAAGCTCCAATCACATTTTTTAGCTCGAATTTACAAGGTGCTGAACTCAACTATTCAGACGTGGAGAAACAGGCATATGCTGTTTTCAAAGCGATCAAGTATTTCAGACCTTTCTTACTTAAAGCCCATACCAAAGTCATAGTACCATTTCCAGCGGTAAGAAACCTTCTGATACAGAAGGATGTGGGCGAAAAAAGAGCAAATTGGATCACCGCTTTACAAGAATACGATCTTGAGATCAAACCAGCAAACATTGTAAGAGGTCAAGGCTTCTGCAAGATGTTGGCTGGAGCATCGCAAATTCCTGAGAACTCATCTGAAGAGGTACATACGTATGAGGTAAGCCTAAACGATGCAGAATCATTATATGCTGACACCATTTATTATCTTAAGAACGGGTATGCTCCATCACACCTAGATCACACCAAGAAAAGAGCTCTGAGATTGAAAGCTAAACAATACCAGCTCATAAATGATGTTCTGTTTAAAAGGAATTACGATTCTGTGCTTCTTAGGTGTCTTGAGAAAACTGAAGCCGAAAAGGTTTTGCAGGAACTCCACGATGGACCAGCAGGCGGACACTATGCTGGAGACGCTACTGCACATAAAATCTTACGTGCAGGATATTATTGGCCCACGTTGTTCAAAGACTGACACAGTTACGTGAGGAAATGCCAAGTCTGCCAGACGGCTGCAGGGAAACAAAAGAAACCGCCCATGCCACTACAGCCAATTAACATCGAGCAACCATTCAGTCAGTGGGGCTTGGACATAATAGGTGAGATTGTTCCTCACTCTTCTAAGCAGCATAGGTACATCCTCATGACAACATATTATTTTACTAAATGGGTAGAAGCAGTTCCTCTCAAGACAACTAATTCTGAAAACATTATTGAATTCATAGATCAATTTATAATCACTAGGTTTGGATTGCCAACGGCCTTAATGTTTGATAATGCTTCATACTTTTCTGGAAATACAATGACTGAGTTTTCACTTAAAAGAGGGTTCAAACTGAAATATTCGGCCAACTACTATCCGCAAGGTAATGGATTGGCTGAATCAACAAACAAAAACCTGATCAGGATTATTAAAAGAACAATCGACCAAAATCAAAAGAATTGGCACAAAGCATTGGTAAATGCTTTATGGGCAGATAGAATAATGAAGAAAGCTTCAATCGACACTTCTCCCTTTAATTTAATTTATGGGAAAGAAGTGGTTCTTCCAACTCACTTAGTCATTCCCTCTTTGTCCTTAGTACAACACATCGATGAGGTATCTACCTCCTCCATACAAC
Organism: Pinus tabuliformis; assembly: GCA_031772625.1. Classification (NCBI taxonomy): domain Eukaryota; kingdom Viridiplantae; phylum Streptophyta; class Pinopsida; order Pinales; family Pinaceae; genus Pinus; species Pinus tabuliformis. The sequence goes on along the minus strand of CM062817.1, from coordinate 1,091,809,309 downwards.
TAAGACAAATGGAAATAATAAAATTAGAAGAACGACGAGAACAAGCTAAGAAAACCCATGCCCATCACCGAGCGCTGATAAAATCCTCTTTTGACTCAAGCATAATGACCAGAATAAATTTTCAGATGGGAGAATTAGTTTTGAAATGGGATAAGGCTCATGAAGAAAAGGGCAAACATACGAAATTTCAAAAACTGTGGCTTGGTCCTTTTCAGATTGTAGAAGTCATAGGCCCATCGACGTTTATGTTGCAGGATTTAGCAGGTAGAAGAGATTCTTTGCCTGTTAATGGACAGATTCTTAAAATGTATTTTCCATAGAAGATCACTCTTCTATTTTTGTAGGATAGTTTTAGTTTTTATTTGTTTTTCTCTTTCTTATAAATAAAACCAGTTGTAGATGGTCACTAAAAGGGTTCATGAAAAAGACACCAATTCTCTATCAGATTTTGAGCTTTTCGCTTGTACAAGTAGCAAAAATTTTCGAAAAATCTGATTTTTATTATTGACAGGTAGAGTTGACTTTAGCCTAGACATGATACTAGTTTCAACTTCAAAAATTTGATGAAAGCAACCTTTGGTAAAAAATTGTTTTATATCAGCATAATGAAAGGTATCAATAATAAAATAAATATTCTCTGTAAAGCTGCTGTTTTCAAACTCTATTATTGTCATCCAGAGCTTTCTTAAGGAAAAACAATGACTTCCTCCCTGCTAAAGGAAATCGAAACGTTCAGAGGAACAATACGAGAAAACACTATATCTCAAAGAATAAGAGGTCTCATCACGAGCCGGCTTATCATGATCACAGATATTATAACTTGCTAACTTTGCCAATACTATCTACCAAAACAGGGCAACGACTCAAGATTGTTGCAATCAAAAGACAAGGGGTCTCATCACGAGCTAGCTTGTTCAGCAAAAGTGTAAATCAAGTGAATGACTGTGTCATAATTTGGCCACCAAACCAAGACATTGTTCTTTAGAGAATAAAAAGGAAAAAGTGTCAAAAAGGGTTTTTCTCCGAAATGTTGTAAATAACCTCAAGCAGGATAAAGGATCATTGCTGGATAACAGGTAACCCTGTCGAGGCTGTGGACGCTTGCGGGCAACAGAGGCTCTACCTACGACAAATGAGCATATTCTAAAAGCCAGCATGCAGAGAAGACCTTATTTTATCTTTAAAAAAGACCAAGTAATGTCTGGTGTGAATACAAGAACTAAGCCTGAGGAAACAAACAATTGGAATATGAAAAGGTTGAGACAAAGTATCATTGATAGGATAAGGCGTAATGTACTCTATCTGTCCATAAAAAAATTTAGACATATGAAAATTTTTCTACTTCAGAAGAGGAAATTCAATAGAAAAGCAGAGATAACTGGTTCTTTACAGTGAATCGCCATTGTTGTGGTCACCAACAACCCACCTCTTTGTTTGGTATTAGCAATAACACTAAGCAAATGGAGACCCTTAACAAAAAATCCAAAAAAACATTTTATCAAAATTTTTGTATTTTGACTCCCTAAAGCTGTATCGCATCGCGAGAAGAGAGTGAAGCGTTTTCCTATGCGCATAAATAAGCTGCGAAGAAGCGACGCGAAATTCATCGCATCGCATATATTGTGAAGCGCTCTTAAATGAAAAAATTAAGGAATCGCCGACGGCCGATATGCGACGTCGCATATCGCAACATCGCATAAGCAGCACACAGTGATTGGATGATTAAGCGCGATTTGCGATTCGCGATCTACGATCTTGCGATCAACGATTTGCGATCTGTGATGAATGCGACCATCAATTCCTGCGATGACACATCTTGACATCACAATCCTCGATACTGCGATACGAGTCACAGAAATCACTCATCGCAAAATTTCCTCGACATAGTGTTCAAGGAAAGCTGTCTGTAGACCAAAATTGGGCGCGCGCCTTAAAAGAAATTAATGATTGTATGCCAAAGTATCCAAGAAGGATTGTGTTGTGTTTTTCGAAGAGTCAAGTCATTATGAGTGTCATGATTATGCATTCATTAGAGCTTAAAGCTTTCATGTCAATCTTTTCATCATTACTCTTTTCCTTTACGTAAACTGTAAGACAGCAACTAATATAAATCAATGTGCAGGAAACATCTAAGGAAAAGGGGAAAGCGTCAATACTCGGAGAACAGAGAAGAGATGCCTTCGCAAACAGATGCCGCATGCAGCAGGACCGCGGATTCCAGAGTATCACTCAACAGATACTGATGGAAATAGACTATCCAAGACTCAGAGTCAAAGACGCTCAAAAGTAGCATGTTTACAAAAGATCCTGAAGCTTAGAGTGGGTAAAGCAAAAAGAAAAACGCTAAAGAGGGAAAATGCTCCAGAAAAGCCTGGAACTAAGAACGGAAGCAATTTTCAATACAGAAAATTGTTCAAAGAGAAAAGTCCCTAACTTATTCAGTCATTCGCACGGCTGGAAACCGAAATAGCAACAACATAATCAGTTTGAAAGAAATTTGGGTTATACCAAGTATACACACAGTGAATACACCAAGCCAGAGGAAGATTTTCGAAAATATCTTCTAGTTTGTCAGAAAACGGTGCCAGCTCTTGTTATTTCTATTTTCATAGCTCAAACGAAAGGAGAAGACAACCAGCCGACTCTTCCTAGGCGAATGTTGCATTGCTTACAGCACTAAGGAGCAAATACAGAAACGGTTAGAAATTAGATTCAATTTTTAGAAATAAATTTGCTTTAGTAGAAGGGCGGTCATTTGAAACCGTGTCCTAAATTTATGTAATTAAGATTAATTAGTTAGTAGTATTTAAACCCTTCTTAGGCATTTGGAGAGGGGTCCAGAAATTTGTCAAAAAACTTGTCCTCAGAACATGCACTTTTGCACCCTCGGAGGGGGTTTTTGATGAATGGATGGATCGCGATTTATCAATGTTTGCATTTTAATGTCTGCTACTGATGTTGCACTTTTGTACTCTTAGTAGATGTTAGAAAAAGTAGAGATAAATCGTTATTGTTTGAAGCTTATGAGTGGAACCAGTCATAAATGGTACTTTTATCTCTTGACCAATTTCTGCTTATATTCTTAAAGTGATATGCAGTTTTCAGTTGTTTATATGTTAATGTATGAATGTGTGGGTTACCATTTGGCACTTCTGTATGGTGGATTCATTTATTTGTGCTTGACATATGAATAACTTATTATGCGATATGATGTTCACAACTATTTTTCTTAACTTTTTATGCAGAGTGGTTTATCTTAATTGATTTCTATTCTTATGATAGCTGAATGATCTTTATTGCCAGTTATTGTTCGAAATCTCTTTAGATCGCATAATAGAAGAAATACACCCCAGGTTAGTGTAGATTAGATGTGTTGTTTCTTATTAGATTACAATAGCATAGAGTTAGTTTAGAAGATTGAATTAAATTAGCTTAAAATACTCCTAGATCAGCATCATCCAACTCTACACACACACACACACCTTAGATTGGGAAACTGGTCCCATTATCCCCAGTCGGACCCGCTATACCAAATGGATAAGGAGCTGCCAACCAAGGTCCGGACCGGGTGGGTATCCCCCTTGTCGTCGACCCGATTTTCGGGGCTTCAACAGAAAGCAAGGACACCATCAAGTAGGATAAGTGACCAAGAGGTATGCCCTCTTGATTGATTCTAACCTAACGAAATCTTCCATAGAATGTATATGTTGTGGCTAGACCCATTATCGAGCTAGAGGAATTCGTTCGTGTCCGCACTTATAATTTTACTTCACCACACTCACACATATTGTGATTCACGACTTCGGATAAGTTGTGACCTTGGATGAGATCTGGGGAGGGGAAAAGCGATTAATATTTGGTCTCTTCGAAACCTAAGGTTTGGTGGAATTGTTTGTGCCTGAGAAAATGATAAGGATTTGGGATGATGAGGTAAATCGAGATGCTACCAAACAAATGCATTAAGAGGTAAGGTTATTGCGACTTAGGGGTTCAATGATACCACAAATATATGAAATGAAAATGTAAAACCATAATCAAAGGCATCAAATCACAAATGAATAGGTGAAGCATTCAATCCACAATCCATATAAATAAGCTAAGGTCATAGTTAAGCTAGGGCTTAATTGATGGTTCAATATGGTGTGAGGAAACGAGGGAGGTTTTCTCAAGGGTTTTAGATCGGTTCACTGTCATTCAATTGAGATGCATAGGACATGGTACATGAGACTAGAAGGGTCAAGATGAGCTATTTTCTATCCAAACCTATGGCACAATTGAAGAGCATAATGTGAGTATGAGAGGATATGGTGAGTAAAAAAGGTTAGGGCATGTAGAAATAATAGGACACCATATATGGGAATGTGTAGAGTCATGGCGTAGAGGAAAACCCCTACTAAAAACAATAAGAATTAATTATTTTGAGGAGATAGGAATTAATTACTCAGTGGGGTCACAATCGCTACCAACTTCCAGAGAGGAAGAGCTTGTTCCGCTTGTTGGAGATGGAATGAACATGTAAGTGAGTGTGAATTTGTTTTATAAGAGGAACCACATGTGAGAGAGGAAGTCACACCAAAAAATTATGTATAAAATTCATCTCATGCGACTAGCCCAGGCAAGAGGTCACAAGTCACGGTCACCATAGGTGGTTGCATGAGGGGTGCAAGATGATGGTGCGACCTCACAAAAGGGGTCATAGGTATGGGTTGTATGATGTTTATGTCACATGCAACCAATACAAAGCAGGTCAAAAGTTGCACAACAAACCATAGAATAAGGTGATTAAGGAGGAATAATACAACTTTGGGATTTGGAGAGTGAAGGAGAACGAAAAGGTCACAAATTGAAAAAAACAGATACTAGGGGGCTGTTACTATGAATTAAGGTTGCGATTTGTGACTTATATAAAAACCTAAGTCATGGTATTTTAGGGTTTGGTGTGCTAGGTACCAAGGAACCTTAGAAAGGTCAATGAAGCATGAAGACCTTAAGATATCATGGGAAAATGATGAAAAGTGTTCAATATGGGGGTCTTCAAAATTTTGAAATAGTTGGAAATTTTGGGGTTGTTGTAGCAGCCACAAAAATTGAAAATACACTCGCAGGACCTCAAAATCTCTATATAATATTTATATAGGATGAAGCCTCACCTTTAGAAGTATTTTTCTAGACTCATGAGTCCCATTGACTTCACTGCACAACCTTTGTTAAAGACAATATACCTTTCATTACTCCAATTGCCTTGCTTTGAAACACTTCATCAGTTAAGAGGTGAGACCAATGAATTAAATAGGGGATCCAGAAAATGATACATGAACTAAGAATATTCAACATTGAATTAGGTCTTTGGTGTTTCTATTTTTCTAGTAGGCCTGCTTAATACCTCGATGGAGTCACTTCAAGAAATCACAATCATTGCTTTTCTACTAGTAGGCATGTTTAGTACCCCGACAAAGTCGTCTGCATCACCTCTCTAAGCATTAAGCCTTTCTCAATCCTTTACCATTTTATTCAATTATTTATTCATATGTGGACCTTGGCATCATTTATTAGGCATTCATTTTGCTAGGGTGGATGTGGGATCTTGACTTATTTAATGGACAAGAGAGGTTGTTCCTTGTTTTTCAGAAACATTATTTATTCTTCCAAAAACATTTTCCTCATGAAAAGTTTCTCCTTTCCCCTTCTAGAGCCAATATGTCAAGTTATTGAAAACAAAATCTAGATACTGGAACCAATTCAAGTGCTAAAGGTCCTACAAAGGATAAAAGGTATTACAACTAATCAGGGTTCCCCACATAGTCTAGTCCATATTTTCTTGTGGCACTAACTTATAAGGTATTCAAGATCAAACATGAAAACAAAGATCAATAGTTGGACAATGATTAAATAACTTCCATAGTGTCCACAATATGCTAGGATTATTAATGATGTTATAGAACTCTTTATTCATATGAAAATCCTTTATTTATGGACAAGAGGCCTTTAAGGTACTGAAAATAAAGAATGAAGGAAATGCATGCAACTAAAACAAGAAAGGAAATTGAAATAAAGGGAATGACAAGAAAAAAATATGTACAAGATAAGCTAAGTGAAGTATAATTTGAGATATTGATGATTTATGGGAAGAGGTTCAATCCTCCCATCTAGAGTTTGGAGGCGATAGGTGTGTTGGACAAGTTTTTCATTGATATTGTATGGACCTATCCACAAAAATTGAAACTTTGTGTTCTTACCTTTATTAGCATGGGTTTTATCCCATTTCAGGACAAGATATCTGATGAGTCCCAATTTTTGGTACAATTTGGGCTCATATTGGCCTACTTACCTTGCTCAACCATTCATATTTTACCACTTATGCATTCATTTCTTAGTATATTCGTGTTGTTTGTAGGAAGAAAGGCAGGCATTATATCTGTGTGACTAATACATGATGATTTCAGGTTCTTGGCATTAAAGAGAGAAAAAGACCACGCAAAAGGAGACAAGGAGACAACAAAGGTGACATTGCGGGTTCATAGGGAGGTTGTCCACAGTCTTGATGACCCTCCTCATGATTTTCACCTTCACTCCGAGCTCTAACAGCTCTCCCCACCGAGCTTAAAGGCAGCCAACACGTTCTACAGGATCAGCAGTTTTACAGCAGTTTGACTTTCAGTTGGACAGCCAAGCTCCACGAATGGAGGAAGCCAGCTTGATCTTCATTTTGTATAAATATGAAGGCCGTAGCCTTTGTTAGGAGCTTTTTGAACTTTTGGACTGATATTGTAATTTTTGGAGCATAGCTCGGTGTTTGTTTCTGTAAGCTAGTTTTGGCATGACATTAGACTTTTGATTATGAATAAAGGCAAGCAGATTTGGATCTAATTCTGAGCTTTTAAGGGAGCTATAGCTCTCAGGTTAGGGCCCAACCTGAGAGCAATAGATCTCCTCTTCTTGTAGTGTTATTTACCTTTCTTTCCAGCATTTTGTTTACTTGTTTTGATATGCATTTCAAGAATACAGTTTGCTGATTTGGTTTCTTTAATAGGATTGAGTAGGATTGGTTTATGATTAAATTACTTTCAGCTGCTTAGATTCGGATAGGAGGTTTGTAATACGCAGGAGCTCCAAGAAAAGGTTGTTAGAGATCACTACCATCTCTGTTTAGGGATTGGGGTGCAGTCTATACCAACCACCAAAAAAAACGCAGTCTTTTCTACTCTCATGCAAGCTGCAACACAGTCGGTTTAATCGTGGATCCTTCCATGCACTTTTGCTCTTGAGCCATACTTCGTCATTGCAATTCCATGCACGACTTTTCTTCATGATTTACATCACTGTTTCTTGATTTAATAGCACAGGTAGCATTGGTTAATGAATTCTCGTTTTTGGTGCAAGACATCAGTCATTTGTTTTATTTACACTGCTCCATATCATTCTACTTCCTCCTTCTTCTTCTTGACCTCTCCTCAAGCCACCTACTCGACCTCTGTTCAGCTCGTTTACCTTCCAACTCATCCATTGCCACGTAGCTTCATCTTTTTGACCTTTCGTTGCTGCCATCCTTCTATCCACCAATCAACTCCGTGCACTCTCTCTCCATCTTATTCCTCTGCCCCTGAGCCATCACAAGTTCCATCTCCACCTTACCTATCCACCCAAGCCGTTCCATCACTTCACCATCACCCAAAACTTCCACTTACAACACATCCTGTAGAAGTTAGCAGACTTCCTGTAGAATTCCTTAGTTTCCTGTAGGATCCCCTGCAGACATCCTGTAGAAGCCTGCAAACTTGGTTGCCGAGCATCCGAACGTTGTAGACCTCTGTGGACTAATGCTAGGGACCCTCTGGGACCTCTCCTAGCCATCCTGACCTTTCCCAAGCTTTCTCTCCCTTCGCACCACCTCTGCACAGCCAAACCCTAATAAGAAACAAATTCATAATCACTCCATCCACTTAAGCAAAAATACAAAAACAATGTCCTTTTTCATAGAAGTAGTTTGAGTTCATGCATTTCACATCATTAGAGGTAATGGCATCCTTTTTAGACATTTGCACTTTCACTATTGCATCATAGAGGTCAAACTAGTCAAATTAGGGTTTACTAGGGTTTCATGTTTTGGTTGGCTTTCAGTTCACTTTTACAAAGTAGATCAATTTCCCTCGAGATAGCCTTCATCCATCATTTAGAAAGCTTCTTCTGAAGAGCATATAGAAGTTGGCTTGAGCCCTAGCGGACTTGTGCCAGCTGACCAAGTGACAGCTGCGACAAGAGCTAGTACTTGTGCATATAGCACCGTCGCTTCCAAGTTTGTACGAACTACCGGGTTGATAAAATTAGAGATAGGGAGCCCCAGGAGTTGTAGCATTATTGCTACAATACTGGAGCCCACCATCTTTTTGGCGCCGTTGCCGGGGAAGCGTCAGAGTATTAGTAATTGTTGCTTTTCTTCTATTTTCTTACTCTTGCCTTCTGCTAAGTAGTTTATTTCATTTCCATTCTGCAAAAGTAGCATAGACATTTCCTGCTTTCATAGATTAGCATTTCCTGCTTTCATAGATTAGCATTTCCTGCTTTCATAGATTAGCATTTCATTTCTGCAAGTGCAGACTAGCATTTCCATTCCTGCAATTTCATTTGAGCAAAGTAGATTAGTTCTTTCCTGCTTTCAGTTTAATTCTGCATCTTTATAGTTAGCTGTAGATCAATCTGTTTCAGTTTTGCAGGTACAAGAGAAAAAAGCAACAACAATCAAAAAAGAAAGTCTTTTCCATTTCATGCCTCGTAGGAACAGAGATAAATCAGGCAAATTCCTACCCAACACCCCCACCACATCACTGAGTCACCCTTCTCTCTTCTCTGGTGACAGTGACCCAGAAGAACCTATAGGTGAACATCCCGAGATATACAAAGATCCTATAGTAGAAGAAGAGTTAGAGACCACTCCATCTGAAGCTATGGCTGACAATAGAAGAGAAGATGAGAGAATAGAAGGTGCCTTCCCCATCTGAGAGACCAATGGAGAGATGAAAATGAAGAACATTAGCCCCTCCGCCTTACCTCACTTCCAAGGACTGACTACTGAAGATCCTGATACCTTCCTGTTCGAGTTTGCTGTCCTTTGTAGAACCTATGACTATACTGAACATGAGCAAAAGATGAAACTCTTCCCTTCAACTCTTAAGGATGCAGCATTACGCTGGTTCATGGGCTTACCTGGGAATAGTATCACCACTTGGGCTCAGATGCAGCAAGCTTTCAATACCAAGTACAGGGATTATTGTAGGTCTAAGGAAACCAAGGGAGAAATCTTTCGGATGACCATGGGAAATGATGAGTCCTTAGAGGATTATGAGGAGAGGTTCCAACTAAGCTATAAGCGGGCCAGGTGCACACTTGACCCTGAATCCCTCAAGTTGGTCCTGCTCCAAGGAGTCCCTGAAGACCTTGTAGATACCCTTCACATGTTAGCTGGGGGGGACATTTACCAACTACCTTATGAGGACATCAAGACTGTGTTTAGAAACCACTCCAGGGCAGCTCGGAAACGAGGTAGGGGAAACCTCCTCTCAACTAGTGTCCCTTTCTCCAAACATGAGCTTGCAAATCAATTAGAAGATCTCAAGAGTGAGGTGAGACAGAACATTGCCATGCAACTGGACACATTCAGAATCCAGCAGAAGAAAGAAGAAGCTGAGAGAGCCTTGGCTGTCTTCTGCCCTAGGTGCACAAGGAGACACCCTAAGAACGAATGCCCATTGCATTCGATTGAAGTGTGTTTCGTTTGTGAGGAGGACCATCCCACAAATCAGTGTCCAACCTTACCTGGGTTTAAAGCCATGTACCAAGGGACAGAAGCTCCCACAGAGCCTCTCTATTACCTCAACCAAAGGAGGCCACAGGGATCTAGACCTTATCAGCAGGGGATGCAAGGGGCATCTCAAGCTTATTACAGCCCCAACCAATCGACTCCTATGCCTTCCTGGGGTCCCCCTGCTCATCCTTCATGGTCCATGCCTCCTCCATGGTCTTATCCACCTCAGTACCCCACTCAACCTACTTCTCATTCATATCACTCACATGCCCAGCCACAGCCTCAATGGAATGCACCTCAGTCGGGGTGGAGGCCCCAATACAACACTCCTCCTGCCATCTTGCCTCCACCACCAGTTCAACCTCAGCCATTACCTCCTGCTCCTCCAAGGCAGCCTCAAATGCCTGCTCAACCGAACCCTAACCCCAACAATAGACAGGCCCAGCAGGTATACACTGGGGAAACCTCATGCCCTACCTATGCTGTGGAGATCCAGGAGATCAATCTTCGATCTGGAAAGACTCTACCAGATCGCCAACCTCCTCCCCCAGAGGATGAGGAAGATAAACAGGAAAGTGAACCAAAGGCTATTCCACCCTTTCCTGAGAGACTAACAGCCACCACACAACCCAACCCAGAGGAGGATGAGCTTCTGGGTGAGCTCAAGCAGTTGTGTGTAAAAATACCACTTCTCCAAGCCATCAAGGATGTGTCGATATACAACAAGCTGGTTAAGGAGAAGTGTTTCAAACACCCAGGAAGACGGAAGAAAGATGCCTCAACTATCAATGTCATAGGAAAACTGTCTGACCTTATGTTAGGACAAGTCATCTGCCCAAAGTACCTAGATCCTGGAAGTCCTGTAGTAGATGTCCACATCAATGGCACCATCATACCTCACACCTTGATTGATCTGGGGGCTGCCATTAATGTGATGACCAGGGACACCATGCTCAAACTCAATCTTCAGGGTTCCTTGAGAAAGATCTCGACAGTACTGCAATTAGCAGATCGCTCCACTGTGACTCCCGAAGGGATTGTGGAGGATGTCTTGGTCTCTATCGACTCTTGGGAATATCCTGCAGATTTCTTGGTTCTGCAACCCAAGGAAAAGCTTACTGGATATCCTCTCATTTTGGGAAGGCCTTGGTTAGCCACTGCAGATGCTTACATAAGTTGTCGTGCAGGAAATATGACCATCAAAAATGGTCCTATGTCCAAACAACTAGTCCTATACCCTCCTGCCCAACCCTCCTTAGAGCATGACTTACCACTCTGGTTAGAAGAAGGAGAGGAAGACGAGGTGTACTCAGCACCTCTGTGCACCTTAGAGACCACTAGAAGAGACCCCCCAACCGAGGATGACTTGATTGAGACCTTGATCCAGAATCCACCTTCCAGTACACTATCCTTAGAGAAATTGGTGGAGGATGCCCAAGCTAGCACCTTAGGGGATCTTTGTACAACCAACCCTGTCACTCCCAGAGTCAAGAATGTGGAGTTCGGCCCTGAGAGAACGTTGAAGATCAGCTCCTCTCTATCTCCTTCCCAGGAAAAGGAGTTGTGTAGCCTGTTGGCCAGTCACCTAGATGCTTTTGCTTGGAGCTATAAGGAGATGAAAGGAGTCCATCCTTCAGTCTGTACCCATCACATATACATCAAAGAGGATTGTAAGCCAGTTAGGCAACCCCAGAGGAGAATGAATCCAGCCCTTAAGGACATTGTCAAGGAAGAATTGCAAAAACTGTTGGATGCCGGATTCATCTACCCCATCTCAGATAGTGAATGGGTGTCCCCTCTGGTGTTGGTTCCCAAGAAAAATGGGAAATGGAGAATCTGTGTGGACTACCGGGAATTGAACAAAGCTACCAAGAAAGACCATTTCCCTCTACCTTTCATAGATCAAGTGTTGGATGGACTGGCAGGAAAGAAGTTCTTCTCTTTCCTGGATGGGTTTAGCGGGTACAACCAAATCCAAATCAGCCCAGAAGACCAAGATAAGACCACCTTCACTTGTCCTTGGGGCACCTTTGCCTACCGAGTCCTTCCCTTTGGGCTATGCAATGCTCCTGCTACCTTCCAGAGAGCTGTTTTGAGCATCTTCTCGGAGCTGGTCCATGATGCAGTGGAAATCTATATGGATGACTTTACTCCTTATGGGGCCAACTTCCAGGAAGCATTGTCCAATCTGGGAAAAGTCCTAACCAAATGCATTGAGATGAACTTGTCCCTTAGTCCTGAAAAATGTGAATTCCTAATGACTGAAGGGACCGTGCTAGGCCATACCATTTCTTGCCAAGGGTTGCAGGTGGATCCTAACAAAATTGCTCTCATCAAGAAGGTTCCACCTCCTCAAAAGGTAAGGGATGTTCGGAGTTTCTTGGGATTAGCAGGATACTACCGGAGATTCATTAAAGATTTCAGCAAGCTAGCCTCGCCATTGTTTGGCCTGTTGGCAAAAGATGTGGAGTTTAAATGGACTGACGATTGTCAGAGGGCTTTAAATGAATTGAAGGACAAGTTGGTGTCAGCCCCAATCCTGAGAGGTCCAAACTGGGCCCTACCTTTCCACATCCACACTGATGCCTCGAACAAAGCCATAGGTGCAGCTTTAGGACAGGTTGAGCAAAAACTCCCATATGCCATTTACTTTGTTAGCAAAAACTTGTCCAAAGCTGAGCTGAATTACACTGTAACCGAGAAAGAATTCTTGGCTGTGGTCCATGCACTGAACAAGTTCCGACATTATATTACTGGCTATCAAACCTTTGTACATACAGACCATGCTGCAATTAGATATTTAATGAATAAACCAGATGTGAATGCTCGTATTATTAGATGGTTACTTTTATTGCAGCAGTTTGATTTGACCATTGTTGACAAACCAGGTAGAGAAAATGTTGTTGCTGATTTTTTATCTAGATTGGATTTGTCTGCAGATGAGGATGGAACAGTGGATGACCAGATGCCCGATGAACATCTGTTTGCTATTTTAGTACTCTCTCCATGGTTTGCTGATATAGCAAACTACCTTGTTTCAGCACAGTTCCCTCCGCACCTATCTTCCAGAGAGAAGAGCAGAATCATCAGAAAAAGTGCCTCATTTACTTGGATCGGGGGCAATCTGTTCAAGCTTGGCCCCGATCAAATCTTAAGGCGTTGTGTAAGGGAGGAGGAAGTCTTTGATATCCTCCTCACTTGTCATGATGGGCCTTGTGGAGGACATTTTGCAGCAAAGAGAACTGCCTTCAAGAACCTGTAGGCAGGCTACTATTGGCCCACACTTCATCAAGATGTCAGAAGATATGTCAACCAGTGTGACCAATGCCAAAGAATGGGGAAACCGACCCAAAGGGATGAGATGCCTCTCCAACCTCAGGTGACTCTTGAGCCATTTGAGAAGTGGGGTATGGACTTTGTGGGCCCAATCAACCCTCCTTCGAGGCACAGGTCTTACATCATTGTGTGCACTGACTACCTGACAAAGTGGGCAGAGACCAAAGCAATCAAAGCAGCAACAGAAGAAAAGGTGGCCGAGTTCCTAAGAGAAAACATCTTCTATAAGTTTGGCTATCCAAGAGAGCTGGTCACTGATCAAGGGAGCCAGTTCACCTCCAACCTGGTTGAAGATCTACTAGCTCATCACAAGATCAAGCATAGGACTTCCACCCCCTATCACCCTCAAGCAAATGGGCAGGTGGAAGTCACCAATAGAGCATTAGAAGGGATCTTGACTAAGGTGGTGAGCAGCAGCAGAAAGGACTAGGCAGATCGCCTGGTTGAAGCCACATGGGCTTACAACACCACTTGGAAGACCACCACCGGCTTCACACCTTATGAGCTGGTCTATGGGAAGAAAGCTTTGCTGTCCATTGAGTTTGAATACAACACTTTGAGGATGGCAGCTCAGCTGGACCTAGATCTCAGCCATGCACAACAAGAAAGGCTATTGCAGCTGAATGGCCTGGATGAGCACCGAATGCAGGCCCTCCTTCACTCAGAAGTGGTTCAACTTCAGAGAAAGGTGTGGCATGACCAACATCTCCATGACAAGCAATTTCAGCCGGGAGATTGGGCTTTGTTGTATGACTCCAGATACAAAGATTTCAAGGGGAAGCTGAGAACCAGATGGCTAGGGCCATATTCAGTGGAAAAATGTCATGAAAATGGATCTGTGCTTATTAGGACCATTGATGAGGAAGCCATCCCCATGCTTGTCAATGGGCATCGATTGAAGATCTACAGGAAGCCTCCCTCAAGACAAGAGTTCATCAAAACTATGGAGAAGGCAGTGTTGGTCATAGAGAAGGGTTCTGCCTCTGCTTTGGGCATACCCTGAAGAATCTAAAATATATATATATATATATATATATATATATATATATATAATAATAATAATAATAAAGATCCTTGGGTGAAAACCTTTCTGAGGCGCCCAAGGCAGGTGGTAGGGGTGAAAACCTCATTGAGGCGCCCCTATTGTCTTTTCAAAAAAAAAAAAAAAAAAAAAAAAGAGATTGGAAAAAGATCCTTGAGTGAAAACCTCTTTGAGGCGCTCAAGGCAGATGGCAAGGGTGAAAACCTCAATGAGGTGCCCCTGTTATCTTTCAAAAAAAAAAAAAAAAAAAAAAGGAGAAAAAAAAACAAAAGAAAAACAAGGTCAGCAGATTCATTATGTAAAATTGCATGCAGGTGTTCTATGGAGGAGAGGAAGCCTCTCAACTCAAAGCCAAGGGTCCTCATCATGCAGCCAGGACACCTCACCAGCACCTCCTCCAAGAATCCTCATTTTCTCCAAGGTATGTGCAATTTTATTACAGCTTGAGTCTTCTATAGGAAGACGCAGATTTTCTACAGGAAAATGCAGAGTTTCTACAGGAAGGTGCAGACTCTCTACAGGAACGCATCCTTTCTACAGGAAACGCTATATTTCTACAGGAAGCTTCCTGTAGAAGCTCAGAACGGGCCAGAATTCATTTCATGAGGCGATCTAACGGCTAAGGATCGGTTTGGATGCATGCATGCCACTGTTGTCAACCATGCACATTGCTGTTATCTTGCTCCACCATCCTCATCGACATGCAACAAGTACCTGCACCAGCAAAGCAGATCGATGAGTCTCGAGAAAAAAAGCAACTTGTAAATGGAAAAAGCGCTAGAGATCTCACACCATATTCATCACAGTCAGCCCGAGGCTTCGAGAGCATGATCGTGAGGCCATCCATCGTCGTGCAGCATGCACCCAAGGAGGAAGAACTGTTCCAAGACATCCCGCGGGAGTCCTGTAACAGTTAAGCCTGCTAGAGTGGATACCATTCACTGCGCAGGCCATATGAAGGGAAACGTGGGCGCATGAAACTGAAGCATCCCATCCATCGACGGTAGCTCATGAACATGGACCTCCGGGCCTGTGTAAGTCCGCCAGCAGCAGGTAAATCGACTCATCAGCATCCAAAGAGCCGAAACATCGTGTACAGCCATGCAGGTAAGTGTCTCGACGCTTCCTTCCATCAAATTGCATGAATGTTACTTTGATTGATTGCTTAAGTGTAAAGGTGAATGGGTTGAGCGGCAGTATGGTCAGTTGGCCGGCCACGTCGGCCAGTTAATGGTCTAGTTGGATGTATGGGTGGCGGCCGTAACAAAAAGAATGGGCAGCACGCACGTGAGAGAAATCCCGTCGAGAAAACGAGTTCAACAGAAGAGGCGGCGGCAGATCCGCGGGAATTGATGCGGCAGCAAGTGAACGCACAGTTGAATGATGGGGTGACGTCACCCAATGGTCCGGCGGGGACAGCTCACCCCCGCGCCACGGATTCCGCCGAATTCAAAATCTAATCGGCTAGATCGCATTCATGCATTTATCACCCACCGGTTTGAACTCGAGCGGCTATCCTGATCCTTCTGCAGTGTGATACGCCGAGCCTTTGGCTATCAGAGCGATTGAGAAGCACGCCCAAGGCGCAGACCGACTGCAATCTCTCCCGAAAACCGCGCGCTGCATTCTACAGGAACGCTGTCATTCTACAGGAACGCTGTCATCCTACAGGAACGCAGTTTTCTACAGGAAAGCGGGTGCCTCACGTAAAAAGGTGGCCAATTAAAGAGGTAACCCTGAACTCTTCATGCAACTGGTTATTAAAGGTGGCAAGATTGTCGTCCACAGTCCGGTCATAGAAAAACGGTGAAATTGTTGTCTGCTGTGCCTATACTGTCATTCTACAGGATGTCGAGTAATTAAACTGTGTGAGTTCCTCAGGGATAAGTTTTGTGGGTTATGTGCATGACATTCTACGCTCTGTCTCAGTAAACCAAAATCCCATCCACAATCACCACCTCTGGTTAAGAAACTTGTTTTATCATGCCGGGTGGGTTTATAAGACGAGAACCCACTGATTCAACCAAATTAAGGGAAAACCAGGAAGTGGTAGAGCTCTTCACACAGGTTCAATGGATACCTTTTTGTGACAAATTGCAGGGGTACGATGATGAAGTGGCAGAAGAATTTTTGCAGGCTCTGAAGCCGAAATCCAAGACACTGGCCACAGTGAACTTCAGAGGTCTAAGCCTCAAGCTCACCCCGCAATATATCAGTCAGATTACTGAACTTCCGATGGGTTTGCCATGGGATAAGGAAGAAAGAAAGTTGAGCCAACAAGCCAAGAAGGAATTCTTTCCACCTGAGGAGGAATTCTCAGAGGACAAAAATGGGGTGCGAAGAACCAGCTTGCTGCCACCATGGAATGAAGTCAGCTTGCAAACCATGAAATATATAACTTGTGAGGGCCATTTTAGCATCGTGTACGCATATCACTTTCGGTTGCTCACTGAACTGAGGCACCGGATTGATCTTCCTGTAGAACAAAAACTGAGCATTCCTTATTTCCCGTTGTAGTCTCTAATTGAGTGTGCCACAAAGCTAAAAGAGGGCATACCAGATCAGATAGCCCACCATGGGTTGATCAAGCTTCTTGTGGAGGATGCGCTGCTTTCATATAAGGTTCCCCTCTCATGGGAATCATTCCGGAACTTGACAAGAGATGGAGACATTAAAATGTTGATTGAAGAAACGGGTTCCTCCAGCAGTGAGGAACAATAAGCAGTGGCCGAGGGAAAGAGAGAAAAAGGCCAGAAGGCCCCGACCACAGTGCAGAAGAAAGAACAAAAGAAGAAGCAGGAGGAAAAGGATGACAAAGAAAAAGGTGGCACACCCATCTTGTCAGCAAGAGAAAAGAGGTTGAAGAGCAAAATGGACAAAGCTGAGGTGGTCCACATCAACCCAAGTACCTCATCAGCACCTGCAACCAAAGCAAAAAGAAAAACCCATGCGGCTAAGCAAGAAAAGGTGGTGACACCCGTGTCTAGAGGAAAGCAGAAACAGGCTTCTACAGGAAGCCCGAAAAAAGAGACAAGGGCTTCTACAGGAAGCCCGAAATTGGCAAAAGGGGCTTCTACAGGAAGCCCGAAAATCATTGTGAAACAGGCTTCTACAGGAAGCCCGAAAATCATTGAGAAACAGGTTTCTACAGGAAGCCCAAAAATTACCAAAGCAGGGGCTTCTACAGGAAGCTCGAGAGTGGCTAAAACCGGGTCTTCTACAGGAAGCCCAAAATTGGTAAAGAAAGGATCTTCTACAGAAGCCCCGGAAGTGGGCAAAGCAGGGTCTTCTACAGGAAGCCCGAAATCTGAAAAGAAGGGGCCCTCTACAAGGAGCTCTGGGAAAGCAAAACGCAAGGAAGAGAAGGTTGGTATTCTCGAAAAGGAGGCAGCAGCTGCGCTGGCCGCCCTCATTACACCTCCAAAGCCGAAGGAGAAGAGAGGGAGGGAGATCCCTCTACCTGTTGAAGCCAGGAGAAGTAAGAGAATAAACACGAGCAAGCCGCAGCCTCCACCCAGCAGCCAAACAATTTCAGGGGGTGTCCCTACTTCACCCAGTAAAAGATCCCCCTCTAAAACATCGGCCACCCCCGAGAAGGGAAGCCCAAAAATAACTTCCTGGACACGAAGGATAGGCCAATCGGCTTCCGAAGCCCGGCTCAAGGAAACGGAAAAGGGGGAGGAAGCGCCACCCTCATCACCGCCAGGGGCAGAAAAGGCAGGGCCACCAAGAACAGGAAAGGAAGAGCATGCTCCGGGCTCTAGTTCTCGGCCAAGGACGAGGAGTCGGAGCAAAGTTGCTCAAGGATGAGCAAATAGTTTAGCTGGGGGGTGATGATGAGCCCCAATTTTTGGTACAATTTGGGCTCATATTGGCCTACTTACCTTGCTCAACCATTCATATTTTACCACTTATGCATTCATTTCTTAGTATATTTGTGTTGTTTGTAGGAAGAAGGGCAGGCATTATATCTGTGTGACTAATACATGATGATTTCAGGTTCTTGGCATTAAAGAGAGCAAAAGACCACGCAAAAGGAGACAAGGAGATAGCAAAGGTGACATTGCGGGTTCATAGGGAGGTTGTCCACAGTCTTGATGACCCTCGTGATTTTCACCTTCACTCCGAGCTCTAACAGCTCTCCCCACCGAGCTTAAAGGCAACCAACATGTTCTACACGATCAGCAGTTTGACTTTCAGTTGGACAGCCAAGCTCCATGAATGGAGGAAGCCAGCTTGATCTTCATTTTGTATAAATATGAAGGTCGTAGCCTTTGTTAGGAGCTTTTTGAACTTTTGGACTGATATTGTAATTTTTGGAGCATAGCTCGGTGTTTGTTTCTGTAAGCCAGTTTTGGCATGACATTAGACTTTTGATTATGAATAAAGGCAAGCAAAATTGGATCTAATTCTGAGCTTTTAAGGGAGCTATAGCTCTCAGGTTAGGGCCCAACCTGAGAGAAATAGATCTCCTCTTCGTGTAGTGTTATTTACCTTTCTTTCCAGCATTTTGTTTACTTTTTTTTATATGCATTTCAAGAATACAGTTTGCTGATTTGATTTCTTTAATAGGATTGAGTAGGATTGGTTTATGATTAAATTACTTTCAGCTGCTTAGATTCGGATAGGAGGTTTGTAATACACAGGAGCTCCAAGAAAAGGTTGTTAGAGATCACTGCCATCTCTGTTTAGGGATTGGGGTGCAGTCTATACTAACCACAAAAAAAACGCAGTCTTTTCTACTCTCATGCAAGCTGCAACACAGTCGGTTTAATCGTGGATCCTTCCATGCACTTTTGCTCTTGAGCCATACTTCGTCATTGCAATTCCATGCACGACTTTTCTTCATGATTTACATCACTGTTTCTTGATTTAATAGCACAGGTAGCATTGGTTAATGAATTCTCGTTTTTGGTGCAAGACATCAGTCATTTGTTTTATTTACACTCCTCCATATCATTCTACTTCCTCCTTCTTCTTCTTGACCTCTGCTCAAGCCACCTACTCGACCTCTTTTCAACTCGTTTACCTTCCAACTCCTCCATTGCCATGTAGCTTCATCTTTTTGACCTTTCGTTGCTGCCATCCTTCTATCCACCAATCAACTCCGTGCACTCTCTCTCCATCTTATTCCACTGCCCCTGAGGCATCACAAGTTCCATATCCACCTTACCTATCCACCCAAGCCGTTCCATCACTTCACCATCACCCAAAAATTCCACTTACAGCACATCCTGTAGAAGTTAGCAGACTTCCTGTAGAATTCCTTAGTTTCCTGTAGGATCCCCTGCAGACATCCTGTAGAAGCCTGCAAACTTGGTTGCCGAGCATCCGAACGTTGTAGACCTCTGTGGACTAATGCTGGGGACCCTCTGGGACCTCTCCTAGCCATCCTGACCTTTCCCAAGCTTTCTCTCCCTTCACACCACCTCTGCACAGCCAAACCCTAATAAGAAACAAATTCATAATCACTCCATCCACTTAAGCAAAAATACAAAAACAATGTCCTTTTTTATAGAAGTAGTTTGAGTTCATGCATTTCACATCATTAGAGGTAATGGCATCCTTTTTAGACATTTGCACTTTCACTATTGTATCATAGAGGTCAAACTAGTCAAATTAGGGTTTACTAGGGTTTCATGTTTTGGTTGGCTTTCAGTTCACTTTTGCAAAGTAGATCAATTTCCCTCGAGATAGCCTTCGTCCATCATTTAGAAAGATTCTTCTGAAGAGCATATAGAAGTTGGCTTGAGCCCTAGCGGACTTGTGCCAGCTGACCAAGTGACAACTGCGACAAGAGCTAGTACTTGTGCATACAACACCGTCGCTTCCAAGTTTGTACGAACTACCGGGTTGATAAAATTAGAGATAGGGAGCCCCAGGAGTTGTAGCATTATTGCTACAATACTGGAGCCCACCAATATCCTACATTAGATTCTTTACTACCTACAAATTTCTTGTCAAACTATCTCTTGATTTGACTCTAATGAGTGGAAATGTTTTCACAGGCTTTTTGTTTTTCTTCTTCGAGTTGAAGCAAGGTGTCAAACCTACTCTGCATGATAGGGCATGACCTACTTTGAGATTCTTGAGACAATTTTAGTGTGGATAGGTACATGTTAGGAGGTAGGATGGATTCCTTTCCATACATTAGGAAGTACGGTGAGGTGTCCATAGACAATTTGGGAGTGACTCAGTCGACCCGAAGAGCATTGGTTAAGGCATTATGCCAATTGCTTTGTTGTGAGAGAAAAGTTTTCTTAATGATGCGTATTAGATTAATATTGGAGATTCAGCTAAACCATTGCCTTGGGGATAGTAGTTAGCATAATGTTTCAAAACAATTCCATTCTCCAAAGAAAAACCATATAACCTCAATGAAGAAAAGTAAGTTGCATTATCAAAAAAAGGGAGGTAGGAACACTAAACCTAGTTATGATGTTTTGATTAAGGAAATGAATTACCTCCTGGTTATTGAATTGTCATAATGGTCCAAATTATACCCATCTTATGAAGTAATCTGTAGTTGTAATGATTTACTTGTGTTGTTTCATTGAATATGGAGTAATCTCCCTGATAACAACCAGACCCCATTGTTGACAAGGTTTCTCTATTGCAATAGGCTAGAGTACTGTAGCCAATTGAGATTCTCTTCTAGCACACTTATGACATATAAAGCATTTCTACACACACATGTGGGCATCCATGAACAATGTAGGCCAACAAAAATCAACCCTCATGATCTTGTGTGTTGTTGTGTCACTGGCACAGTGTCCTCCTGCCAACTCATCATGCATCTCCTTCAAAACTTTCTCAACATCATAAGATTCCAAGAATTTCAAGAAAACACCATTATTATGCTTTCAACATAAGTCGTCATGTACCAATTGATAAGATGAAGCTTTTAATATGATTGCCCTCTTTTTCTTTACTGACAAGGAAGAAAGCAAAGTATCATGTTCGAGATATTGCCTTAGGTCTTCATACCAAGATGATGATAGGTTAGGAATGGGTACTGAATCATTTTGATACATCTCAATTTATTGTTCTCACCCTAGTATGTCTTCTTTAAGTTGATCAAAGGCTTCGACAACAAGCTTGTATAAACCATGTTGTGTGAGTAGGTTTTAATTCCAAATCATACTCTTGCAAGCATGTCATCTAGTTAGCCTTGCGTTAACCCAAATCATGTTATACAATCAATGATCTCACAGTTGGGTGAGGTATAAACACTATCACATAATTTTTTAGAATGTAATGTTTGAAGTGTTTGACAACCTTATAGACAACATATGCCTGCCTATCCATATCAGGATAATGGAACTCTGATCCCTACAAGCCAATACTCATAAAATATATAGGTTTTTCATCACCTTGATCATCCTTTTGTGTCAAAATGACCACCAATGGTGAATTTGATGCAAATGTATATAACATGAAGTCTTTATTGAAATTGGAGTTGTAAAGAGCAGGAGCTTCAATTATTGCTTACTTGATATGTTTGAAAGCCTCCTTCTCTTCTTTTTTCAGATAATGGCCGACCATATTTCTTATATTATTTCTTTCATAACCTATATATATACTCTTAAATATAGCTCATGGATACATCATTAATATCTTTAGAATACCTATTGACACATCCCCTGATGATGGACTCACTTTGTTATGAAACCAACTCAAGAAAGATAGAAAAGATAGATCAACGCCTTAGAATTCAGCCTCTTCGAGGGGGCACCCTCCTTTACATTACATAAACGAACAATTCTTCGATGATTCAAATGAAAAACCCTCCTTTCTATATATAGGAGTCTAAGGAGTCACAATATAACCCAACCAACCTAACAATAATAATATAAAGCCACAAAAATAACAATAGATGGATTCTATGGGGCACAGTAATAACAATATGGGGATAATAGGGGCACAACAATATTAATAAGGGATGCAACTACAATAGTAATGGGGTAATTACTAGTATTATAGGGACCCAACATGCCCCTCTCCTTCAAAAAAAGTGTTGTCCTCAATGCTTGAGTAGTTCTGGATGCTTCTGTATAAAATTCTCATCCTCCCATGTGGAATCTTTAGCAGATAAATTCTTCCACTTGATAAGATACTCTGAAATTGATCGATTTCATAGCTATCAAGTTCTTGTTTCTGTGACTCCTTCCAGTTCCAATATAATTTTTTCTTCCTCATTAAGTTCTGGCAATATTGTTTGAACTAGGAGCTTGTCCCCTATAACCTTCTTTAAACATGAAACATGGAAAACTGGGTGCAATCGAGAAGCTGCAAGAAGCTCCAATTTGTATGCCATAGTACCAATCTTTTGCAACACCTTGTACGGACCATAATACTTTGGTGATAATTTATTATCCTTCTTAGCTTGCTTGAGGGACATTTGCTTATATGGTTGTAGCCGAAGGAATACCCAATCACCTACATCAAAACTTCTTTCACTGCGATGTTGATTTGCCTGTTGTTTCATTCTATTCTGTGCCAACACGAGGTTATCCTTTAAGAGTTGGAGGACTTGTTGTTGATGTTCGATGTGATGTTCCACTGCTTGAACGTTAGAATTTTCTCTTAAATATATTGTGATGGATGGTGGTTGATATCCATAAAGTGCCATAAATGGGGTCTTTTTTGTTTCTGTATGGAAGGAAGTGTTATACCACCATTCAGCTAGAGGCAACCATTTGACCCATTGTGTCTGTTTATCAGATACAAGGCAACGAAAATATCCTTCCAAACATTTGTTTACTATCTCAGTTTTACCATCAGATTGAGGATGATAAGATGAGCTATGAGCTAACTGAGTACCAAGACAAGAAAATAATTCTGTCCAAAAATTTCCAATGAAAATGGGATCTCTATCACTTACAATAATCTTTGGGTTTCCATGTAGCTTTTGAATTGTTTCCATAAATGCAACAGAAACTGTATTGGCTTTAAATGGATGTGATAATGCACAAAAGTGTGCATACTTGGTAAGTCTGTCAACTACCACCATGATGGCACTCTTTCCCTCAGACTTGGGTAAACCTGTGATAAAATCCATTGAAACGTCCTCCCAACGTTGGCTTGGAATGGATAAAGGTTGTAATAGACCCGGTGTCTTAATTGTTTCAACTTTATTTTGTTGGAAAACCAAACATTCCGCCACAAATTTTTGAATATCTGATTTAAGGCCATCCCAAAAAAATTCCTTCTTAACCCTGTGGTTAGTTTTTAAAAATCCTGAGTGCCCTCCTAAGGGAGAAGTGTGCAATTCCATAAGAATATTTTGTTTTAGTTGGGAATTCTTACATAGGTATAAGCAATCTTTGTACCATTAAGAATCATTTTTCCAGCTAAATGTATCAGACATATTGGAATCTTGTTATAACTTTCGAATAAGTTCCCACACTTCTTCGTCATTCTTCCATTCCTCCCTTGCTTCGTTTATCCAATCTGGTTGGATAATAGAAATGGCACACAACAATGCTTCCACATCCTCATCCTTTCTTGAGAGTGCATCTGCCACCACATTTTGCTTCCCTTTTTTGTAGATGATTTCAAAGTCATAACCCAACATCTTTGTGACCCATTTTTGTTGCTCTTTAGAGGATAATATTTGTTCTAAAAAGTATTTAAGGCTATCATGATCCGTTTTTGCCTTGAAGTGTCTTCCCATTAGGTAGGGTCACTATTTCTTAAGTGCATGGAGTATTGCCAACATTTCCTTCTCATAAATAGCTTTGTGTAAAAACTTTCCCTTGATTGGATGACTTTCAAAATCAATGGGTCTTTCATCTTGCATTAAAACAGCACCAATTCCATTTCCTGAAGCATCACATTCCACAATAAAGGTTTTTGTGAAGTCTGGTGTAGTTAAGACCAATGCTTGGCACATTGCCTCTTTAAGATGTTCGAAGGCCTTTGTTGCTTCTGGAGTCCATGAAAATGCATCTTTCTTCAATAATGTTGTTAGAGGTGCTGCTATTCTCCCATAATTCTTAACAAACTTGCTATAATACCCTGTCAACCCGAGAAATCTTCGCAGATGCTTTATGGATGTGGGGGATTTCCATTCCTTAATGGCTTTAATTTTGCTAGGGTCTACCTTAACTCCTTCATGAGATACAATATGACCCAGATATTCCACCTCTTGTACTCTAAAGAAACATTTGGATCTTTTTGCATATAATTGTTTCTCCTCCAATAGTTGTAGCACCCTGTCAACATGTTCAACATGATCCTTCCAAGACTTGTTGTAGATTAGTATATCATCAAAAAATACTAACACAAATTTCTAAGGAATGGTTTGAAAATGGAATTCATCAAACCTTGAAATGTTGAAGGTGTATTGGTAAGGCCAAAAGGCATGACCAAAAATTCATAATGACCCTCATGAGTTCTAAATGTTGTTTTTGTAATGTCTTCAGTCTTCATTTTGATTTGATGGTATCCTGAACGAAGATCCAACTTGGTGAAGTAAATTGATCCATGCAATTCATACAGTAATACATCAATGACGAGAATGGGAAACTTATCTTTAATAGTGAGCTTGTTGAGCTCCCTATAATCTGGACACATGTGCCATGATCCATCCTTCTTGTGCACTAATACTACTGGAGTAGAGAAAGAACTTTGACTTAGTTGAATTATACTAGCCTCTAGCATTTCTGCAACCATACATTCAATTTCACTCTTTTGGGCATAGGGATATCTGTACGGCCTGATGTTTGGAGGAACACCTCCTAGAATCAAATGAATAGCATGATCATGATCACGAATAGGTGGGAGACCTTTGGGAGTCTCAAATACCTTGGAATGATTGTCCAAGACTTTTTGGAGATCTGGAGAAATAGATGATTGTAATGTGGAAACATTTAGCGAACATAATTGTGCAATTACACCCCTTTGTTCCTTTTTTAGAAGCTTTGTCATACTATTAGAGCTAATTATCTTTCCCAGTTTCCCTGCAATACCCCTTAATTTAACTTCGCTTCCTTCCACAGAAAATTTTATGAAAAGTTCTTGAAAATTAAAAGCTATTATACCCAAGGATTGTAGCCATTGGACTCCTAGTACAACATCAGCACCTCCCATTGGAATGGAAAGCATTGGGCTAGTCAATACATATTCTCCCATTGATAGCTTGATATTATGGCACTTTCTAGAGAAATTTATTATTCCTCCATTTGAAACCATCACTTCACACTCTGGTGTTGGATATAAGAAGCAATTCAATTCTTTTGCTACCTGACAATGAATAAAATTGTGGGTAATTCCTTAATCAATCAACACTATTACCTTTTTCTTCTTGATTTGTCCTTCTATCTTGATGGTTTGAGGAGTGGTAATTCCAACCAATGCATTACAAGATATGGTCGGATTCATTTCTTCTTTATCTAGGCTTTGTTCCTAGAGTATATCCTCTTCTTTTGACCTTTCTTGCTCCTTTTCTTCTTCCTCTTCGCAATCTATGTAGAATAATTTCTTCTCAGCACACTTATGACCTTTAGTGTATTTGCTATCACAACTGTAACAAATCCCTTTTGCTATTTTTTCTTCCAATTGTTGTGGTGTCAACCTTATAGGTTGTGGAAGACTAGGAGCAACCACACTTCCATCTTTATAGTTGTGAGTGATATTCTTCCTGGTTGCCATAATTTTTCTTTCCTTTTTTCTTGCTAGCCTGAATGCCTTCTCTAATGAATTAGGTTCCCAAAGGTGAACATCATGTTGGATATTATCCTTTAAAGTCCCTATGAACACATCAATCCTATGCTCCTCTGGAATATTTTTTACCCTTATGTTCAATTTTTGGAACTCCTCAATGTGCTCCATTATTGAACCCTTTTGTTTGAGACTTATCAATTGGCTAAAAAAAGTGTTTCTTTCTGTATCCTCATAATATGCTATCAATTATTCCGTAAAAATTGCCCAAGTGATAATTTGTTTATGAGAGCAAAGCCATTGATACCATACATACTGATTTGGCTCCAAATATAAAGTTGCAATACGTACCTTTTGTGTGTTTTGCACATTATTGAGATCGAAAAATTGCTCCATTTGTAATATCCATGTTGTGGGATCCTTGCCATAAAACTTCCTCATATCGATTTTTGGAATATGGTGGGTCTTCGATCCCACATTAGAGTCTAAGAAATCATGATTAACATTTCTTTTATTCACATCATGAGTTTCCTTTACTACCTTTTCACCATTAGTAAGTATTTCTTGTAGAAAATTTGTCAAATCTGTCTTCAAATCTGCCATGCCTGTCTTCAAATTTGTGTTCAAATTTATCTTCAAGTTGTCCATCCTAGCTTCCATGCCATTCATATTAGCTTCCACGCCATTTATCTTAGCTTCTGTTAGCTTTTGTGAGAGTGACATTTGTTGCACTTGTTCTTGTAATTTTGATATATCATGTAGCATTTCTTCCTCTTCTTCATGAGTCATGCTAGAGCATTCAGGTTGCTTACTAGGTGTTTTCATTTTCTTTCCTCGAGGCATCAGTTACCGATAATAATGCTCTACTATGCCCTTTGAATTCCTCAAAAATAAATTTTCAAACCAAGCTTAAGCAAAAATTTAAGAAAATCTACACACCTTTTTTCACTTTGTAGGAGTTCAATATTGCCTCTGATGTATCTCTATACTTTCTAATCCTCCAGTTCTGAAATTGTGACCTGCAGTAGCCCTCCATGTCCTCTTTCCAATGCCACTAGTCTAACCCAAATTGGATTCTCCAAAGAAGAGTTATGTGAAATCTCCCACAGTGACTTGATTATAGACTAGTTCAGTCGAGTGAACTTGTACGACGTGGAACGAGTCACTGTGTCGACCTTTGGCTCTAAAAAATATCTACAAGAAACTACAGTCTATCCTCTTTCTGTAAATTCTTACGAAATTTCAATCCGATGCTTAGAGAGAAAGTTATGACGATTTTCCATAGGTCACCTGTTTGGAATGTAATTTAGGAGTCCCAAAAAGACAAAATTCCTTAGATAATGTGTCCTCAAATATAGCACTAAAAGCTCTGAAATTCAGACTTGAGGTTCAAAACGATGTCTTCTCAAATGGGTTTTTCTTTTAGCTTCTGAAATTTGGCAGGAAAAAAGTTATAGTGAAAATGCCACGATGACCTATTTGGAGCATAAAAACCCTAGAATCCAAACCTCTGATACCAAATGTTATGAAACCAGCTCAAGAAAGATAGAAAAGATAGATCAACACCTTAGAATTCAGCCTCTTCGAGGGGGAACCCTCCTTTACATTACATAAACAAACAATTCTTCAATGATTCAAATGAAAAAACCTCCTTTCTACATATAGGAGTCTAAGGAGTCACAATATAACCCAGCTGACCTAACAATAATAATATAAAGCCACAAAAATAACAATAGAGGAATTCTATGGGGCACAATAATAGAAATATTGGGATAATACGGGCACAACAATATTAATAAGGGATGCAACTACAATAGTAATGGGGTAATTACTAGTATTATAGGGACCCAACACACTTGGTAGTCTGAAACGTTGGGTTCATAAAACTCTATAACAGGTCATTCCTCCTCTATTTAAAACTTTCCTCACCTGTATGGATTAATTATTTAATACCACATCCTTTTTTATCAATTTCTATAGTGGATTTAATATTTGGGAAAATTTAAAAATGAACTAATGAAGGAAGTTAATCTTACCCCAAAATGACTACATTGCCTTCTTTCCATTGGGATGCAGAAATTGTGTGATGGATTTTACACACTCTGGGTCTACTGTGATACCACTCTATTGACGATGTTGAATGCCTCCAACATGTAAGGGAATCTCCTCAACATGAAGTCCCAATTAGACCTCACACTATTTGGTGTAGTAGTCCCATCCAGGCATATGTTCCAACCAGCATTGGAAAAGTTTGAAATGTATGCCTTGGTTACTCACACACAAAAGAGATCACAACACCTCTTTGGGAAAAAAGTATGTAATATTTTTGAGACACCAAAAGTAAGGTGCATGGGGGAACTTCCCCTACTAGTAGAGGAAAATGAGCCTCCAGTAAGAAAAGTAATAGTATTATCCTAAAGGGGACTCGGGAAGGAAGAGAAAGAATTGTTTATTACTTGTAGATTAGTCCACATAATAAAAAACAATCATGAAAGCATAAAAACACTTGTTCAATAATAACCATAGCTAAGAAATGAATTAGTTCATTAACTTAGTATGTAATTAAAGCAACATATACCATAAATATAACAAGAATAGTCCTACTATATATATGATACATGTATGAATAAGTGTTGACTCATAGAGCTTCTGATTAAGAATGAAATATCCCAAGTACACTGTTACATTGACGAAACACTATATCTAGTAGTGGAACATGAATCCAAAAATTTCTTCTCCAAAGAATGATCTATCTCCTATGAACTACAAGAGAAGCCAAGGCAAGATTCCAAGAATCCAAGCCCTTAGCTTGAGTTATGAGGAGCTATTGATAAATATTGATAATGTCAACCTTTGAGCTGCATGATGATTCTTCAACTCCTATGGATTTTCATATTCTATACATGAATTATTACATTCCATATGTGGCTATCCATATTCCACATGTGTCTCTTGGTCTTCATTAAATATAATTTATTACAAAAGACAAATTACATATGAGATGGCAGATATATAAGACAAAATTGTTAATGGGACAAAGTCCATCAAATTGATAAGTCATTCAATTCCTCATGGAGCTCATTTTTTATGTATGTATGCCATGATCTAAAATCTGTTGAGATGGATTTGACCCGAACCAGCAAGTCCCCTACATACTACATATTCACCTCTAGTGCCTCAATCAATATAGTCTTGGAGCTTGACTGTACATTATTCCATAACCATGAAAGCTTCATATGAGATTTGACTAGTGTAATGGAATATTGTAGAATAATGTCTTTGGTGACCTCCAAGCCTTCCTACTCTATTTCTTTTTCTTGATTTCCTAGAAGATTATTTCTCTGCCTCTGATTGCTTCAAGTGTTCCTATTGTGAGCATCCCATGTTTCTATGTTAGAGACTCAAAACCATTGTGTAGTAGATTATAGGCAACAATAGTACTAATCAACCATTCTCCAAGACACATGTAGTTTTGATGGTGGAGTCTCAACTGAAATTTGTCTCTCTTTGAGGAAATCCTGTATTTTCTTCCCAAATGTTGCAGAGAATCTAGATACTTGGAAACACACTCTTGGAGATGGTCAACCACTTTGTTGTCTACTTTCAAGATTTTTACCACTTCTTGTGCTTTCTTCTAAATTCCAACAACAGGAGCCACCACCTATTTTAGAAGTATCATCTAATCATATAGCCATGCCATGGTGTCCTCCATTGGTCCCAATTCCACCTGCATGGATGAATTCCATTCTGCTATGTTGCAACTACGTGAAGATAAACGTTGCTTCTCTGTTGCAAGACATTATGCCTATTGCTTCAATGAAACAAGTTATTTCCTTAATATAACATTCTCATTCAATAGATATTCAGAGTTGTCCTATGCTACTATGGCAAAAGCAACATTTTCCACCATGATTTCCCCTTGATTCCTTATGGTGTTGGCAGTTATCACCTTTTTTGTAGAAACTGAGACTAGGTTTTGAGGATCATTTGGGAAGTATCTATGTCTCTACTACATGATCTTCTCCTTAATATGATCAAACGTGACACTGTATACATCTATGACTCTATATGATAGTGGAGGTGTGATCCCCATCTCTCCAAATGGAAGATGACCCCCTATGAGAGGAGGTTCTTCTCAAGAACCTGGTTCATCATCCATGGGTTAGATGGTATCCTCTTCCTCCTCTATCTCCTAAGTCAACTATTCTTGTTCTAGTCTATGTGTTGCTTCTTCCTCATGGGACTGCCTTTGTTGCTCCTATTATATTCTTCTCCTTTCTTCTTATTCTTCTTGTTGCTTCTCAAGAAACTCATCTTGCTTCCTCTTCTCCTCTTCTTTTGCTTATCTCATCTCTTGTTTTGCTTGAATAGATCCCATGTTCAAAGGATTAGCTTTCAATTTCTTTCTTCTCTTGCCTATCAAGTCATACTTGATCCTCTTCTTAGGAGCTACCTTCCTTACTTGAGGGGTTATCTTTTCTTCTTCTCGGACCTGCATATTTTGCGCTAGTGGATCTTGGGGTGAATTGGTCCCCACTGTTGGGTGTGTCATTCTAACTACATTATACCATTTATTCACCTTCTGATCTTCTGTTGTGGACATTGATGAGTACCACATATTTAAAACGATCCTTTCATGATGCTTTTTGCACATACTTTTGGGACATATCCATGGAAGTATCTAGTTGCAAAGTTCAAGAGATCCAACTCTTGTATGTATGCTACTATTGCCTTGTGGCTCTTCAAATCATAGAGTCTTGTCCTCAAAGGAAGGTGGGACAAGGGAATTTATTCCTCCTGTGAAGAACTCCCGACAATATCTTGTCCCACAGATTTTCTACTTCCTGCATGACCACCTTATTGGTCACATATCACGACATGATATGAGGGGATACCTGGAAAACAAAAAAATTGATGTATGTACTCTCAAGCGCTACAAACCAATCCATGATATCCCGTAGTGGATCCTTCACTTGATCGGTCATGCAAGGAGGATCAATCTTGAATGTCATATGGAAAAGAACTGCAAATAAGTGTTCATCCAATCTGTCATATGTGTATCTGAAGCTTGATTTTGGAAACACTTTGTAGTGAAAGTAAACTGGGAACTTTTCCTAAGGGGCACAGTTCTAGTACATTCCTAGGAATGCATATTGTGCACAAATTCCATCTAGTAGAAGTGCATACATATAGAATTCCGGGGCATAATTCTCCCTCAAATATTCTTTTGTCTGTGCCACATGACGTTGCAAATCAAATGAAAATAGATCTACCCAATTGAAATCCTTACTATTGGTTACGACCATATTAAGCATATATATCTAGTTCTCCTCAAACACCTCAGTGTTCTTCCACCCATGCAATAAAAAACACATGGAAATCAAATACTGATAGACATCTTTGAGAAGCTTGGTCGGATACACTACGGATGGATGGTGCCTAAACTTAGCAGGATCTCAACACCAAGAATTTATAATTTCCCTAGTGTCGAGGTCGAGCTATCTAATTTAGAAGTCATCATTTTCATATTTCGTGGGCATGAGCATATTATTGTAAGTCTGCATGTCTACCATAATAGGTGGTGAGATGGACACCACTCTCACTATGAAGCACAAGATGAGAGTCATCCATTTGTGTAATGATCCAC
Organism: Pinus tabuliformis; assembly: GCA_031772625.1. Taxonomy (NCBI): domain Eukaryota; kingdom Viridiplantae; phylum Streptophyta; class Pinopsida; order Pinales; family Pinaceae; genus Pinus; species Pinus tabuliformis. Next base: position 1,091,777,821 of record CM062817.1, on the reverse strand, counting down.
TCCTGCACAGGGGATGACTGAGAATCTACATGGTATGGTGTGTATCCTATACCGCTTAATATTTATATATTCTTCAAGTCTCCCAAGTTCTCCAAAAACTTTTTCTGCATGAATGTGTCTTTCATGCTATTCCATGTGACCTCTGTAGACTTATCGATGAAGCACTATGTCTGTATATATGGGAATGGTTGGCTTGGTAATTTCAACTACTTCCTCAGTGCTTTCTTCTAAGACTTATTTAGAGGCCTCTTTACAGGGAGGCATGGCTCCAACAGATGATGAAAGGGTGACAATACTTGTACCTCGAACACCTGTTTATGGAAGCACACTCAAGATGACAATTTTATCTCATGAAACTAACTATGTAGAAATATATTAGCAAATGATATTCAAAGAGCCATTAAATGTACTGAGAATGTAAATATATCAACGATAGCACATAACTACTTGCATGCGTAAGAAAATAGCCATGCAAACAAGGAGGGAGCACTATCAAAGCACGAAGGGGTGTCAAGGATCATTTAGGGCTTTGTAGTGTGCTCATGTGATCAATAAAGAGAAAGGAAACCTGAAGGGTGCACTAGAGCACTCCAAAGTGGTGAAGGATAATTTTTCGAGCCTTTGAGGTGTGCTCAAGCACTCAAGGAGAAAGAGAGGGTGCACTAGCACACTCCAAAGGTACAAAGGAACATGTATTCGGGCCTTGAGGGTGCGATTATGCACTCAACGGAAAGGAGGGTGCACTAGCGCATGCCGAAAGGATGAAGGAAACTCACTCAAGCCTTCTGGGTGCACTCATGCACATAGGAAGGGCACAATTCTTCATGGTCAAGGAGTGCGCCAAAGAGGGAAAATGGATTTTTTTGGGCATAATTTTCAGAGCTGATTAGGCTTCGGGTTCCAAAAGTGTGCTCTGCTTGAGGATGGCTAAATTTAAAAGGTAACAACAATATTTAATGATGAAAATGAGAAGAAGAAAGATCTACAAGCTTTTATGGATGCTTTCACAATCATGGTGAGAATGTGAAAAGTTGAAGAATGTACAGATTTTCAGCATGCGACAACAAATTAACACTTGTAGAAATAAGATTGAATAAAAATGCCAGTATATAAATTGAAAAACAAAGAAACACTAGCAACGAAAGCAATATTGACAGTGGAATCATGAAAGGCAATGAATAGATTCAACATGCAAAACTTAATAACACATATAGATGAAGAGTTTCTTGATCTATAACTATGCGCCCAACCTAAATGAGAATCATTATCAAAATGAATGATTAACTAGGTTGATTTAAAAGAAATTAAATGAATATCAGTTTCATGCATGATCACTATTTGTTGACAAGAAAATGAGTTAGTTAAGGGAAGTTATGTGGGCTATTATATTTTACAAGTTGGCCCACATGCAACAAGAAGCTCATGCATGCATTCAAGAAGGGCACATGTCTTCGACACAAAGGAATGCACTTAGGTAGGGTGCAAGTCTCCAGCATGAATGTGTGCACTCAAGGAGGGTGCACTTCTTTGACTCGAAGGAGTGCACTCAACACAAGCGCATGTCTTCATCATATGGAAGTGCAATTTTTCCTTAGAGGATGTTTTCTATTTCTTTTCGAGTGTGTGCATGGTGAAAAGGCAAGTTTCCAAGTCAAGAAAAGTCATAATTCCACCTAACAATGGGCTAGATAACACAAACACTTCTAAGGGTTAGGTGATGATACTTAGGAAACATTAACTTAGGAGGATGCGACACTAGGAGAAAACATAAAAGTATCAAAACAAACAATGTGATGACACTAGGGATACTGAAACGACGGTTCATGTAGGCTCCAAAATTGACTTAGGAATTTGTTTTAGATATTTTGGAGGGTCATTGTCGCTATGACAGCACAATCTTTACTATTATGTGCCCCAGAAGATTACCCTCAAACACCACAAAGATGTTTTTCTTGGGGTTGAGTGATATTATGAATTTCCAAAAATGTTTACAAATTTTATTCGGATGATATAGATGATTTGATATTTCCTTTGAGAACACAACCACTTCATCTAGGTAGAATACCACACTTTGGCCAATTACCCCTCTAAAAGCGATATCCATTTCCCTTTGGAAAGTAGATCCAACAATTGTAAGGCTAAAGGTTATGAATATAAAAGAAAATGTCCCCCATTTCATTCTAAAAGTTGTCTTCAAGCTATTTGGTTCAATAACCAAGGCTTGATTGTAACAAAAAAAACCCATTGAGCAGAGAGAAATTTTCAAAACCAAAGTATGTTTGCAAGATTTACTCCATGGAGGGGGTAGGATAATTATCCTTATCAGAAGCTCCTTTAACGTTTCTAAAATCAATGCATAGAAAAATATTTCTAGACTTCTTCCTTATAGGTACTAGGTTGGAAACCTAAGTGGAGTGCATGAATTTGAAAATAATTAGTGCATCCAAAAGCTTATTCAAATCTTTCTGAATGAGGGGCTCTAGTGTTGGATGCACTTTTATTAGTTTGTGCTTGTTTTGTATGTGTTATATTCTTTCCGCGACTAGCCCTTGGCGTTGTTATGTTGTGTCAAGAACAACGGGGGTGGCAAAACCTTGCATGATGTCCAGGGCAGTGCCATGAGAATTGTTTTTTATGTAGACTCAAGGATGGATGGTGGGTGAACCTACCCATGGTTTTGTGCATGTTTTCTCTCTTGGTTTTGGGCATGATGGTTTTTTCCATGGTATTTTGTATACCTCGTCAAGGGAACTACAATATGTTCTAATCCAAGGTTAATGGATTGGGGTTTATGAAGGCTTCAACATGTATATAATGTAATGTAACATTGAAAGGAATATAATGAAAAATCAATCTGGTTTCCTAGTTTGGGTTCTAAGAGAAAATATATGTATATTTTTTATGTTATCGCTATTGTTTATTTTACTAGTTTTAAGAATTTGTTTGTAGGTGATTTATATACAAGGTTAAAACCTACATCGTTGGAATGGTTTGACCCCGTCCTTTATAGGTATGACATGCTAGATGATACATGTGTCATATGTTTTTAAATCTTCATATGTCCAAGAAAAGACATATTGATACTTCTTGAAATACTCAATGAAGTCTTGTCTTTCTCCAGGAGAACAACAAGTAACAAGAGTGATGAACTTGGGATTGACATCCATTCCAAGGTTTACTTGCTTATGCAATAATGTGAAACTTTGAGTCTTGGTATTTGGTGCTCCCCGGAACTGATTATTTAAGTCAAATAGATTATCAAGAGTAACAACACCTTTGGGCATGTGGGTTCCCTTGCACATGTCAACTTCTTCTAGCAAGGTCTCATCATGTTCTTCTTTATATATCATCATGTCCTTGAATAAATATGCGTTGGCCATAAAATCTAGTATTTGTTGATCATCATTGAAAACAAGAAAATTAGTTATATTATTTAGGACAATAGACTTATAAACAATTTCAATATAAAATTCATGTTATATCACAAAACAGAACAAAATATAGATCAACGACTTGAAAATAAGCCTATTCAAAGGGGTAACCTCCTTTTAAATTACATAAATGAACAATTATTGGATGATTCAAATGACAAGACCTCCTTGGTATATATAGGAGTCTAAAGGGTCAAAATATAATTACAACCTACATAACAATAATAATGTAAGAGTTCTACAATAACAATAGTGGGTTTCTATGGGGCACAACAATAACAATATGGGGGTTCTATGGGGCACAACAATAATAATATGGGGGCTACACTAGTATTATGGGGACAGGCTAACATGCCAATCTCCTTCAAAAAGTGTTTTCCTTAATGCTTGAGTAGTTATGGATGCTAATTTTGTATGAAATACTCATCCTTCCATGTGGAATATTCAACATGTAAGTTCTTCCATTTCATGAGGTACTCTAAAATTGATTGATTACGTAGTTGTCAAATTCTTGTTTTTGTGATTTATTCAGGTTCCAACATGATTTTCCTTCCTCTTCAAGTTCTAGCAATATATTTTGAACTCAGAGCTTGTCACCTATATCCTTCTTTAAGCATGAAAAATGGAAAACTGGGTGTATTCACGAAGATGCAGGCAACTATAATTCATATTCCATATTACCAATCCTTTGCAATACCTTGTAAGGGCCATAGTACTTGGGTGATCATTTATTATCCTTCTTGGCTTTCTTGAGGGACATTTTTTTGTATGGTTGTAGCCATAAAAATACCCAATCGCCCACATCAAAACCTTTTTCATTGCGATGTTGATCAAATTATTGTTTCATTCGATTTTGTGCCGGAGTTAGGTTATCCTTTAAGAGTTGGAGAACTTGTTGTTGATGCTCGATGTGATATTCCACTCCTTGAACCTTAGAATTGTGTCTTAAAGACAATGCGATGGATGGTGGATGATATCCATAAAGTGCCATAACTGGGGTCATTTTTGCTATAGTATGGAAGGATGTGTTATACTACCATTCCGCCAAAGGTAACCACTTGACCCATTGTGTTTGTTTATCAAATACAAAGCAATGAAGATATCCTTCCAAACATTTGTTCACTATCTCAGGTTTCCCATTAGATTGAGGATGATAAGATGAGTTATGAGCTAATTGAGTACCAAGACAAGAAAATGATTTTGTACAAAAAATTGCAATGAAAATGGGATCTTTGACTTGAAATAATCTTTGGGTTTCCATGTATCTTTTGAGATGTTTCCACAAATGTAGTAGTGACTGTACTAGCTTTGAAGGGACGAGATAGTGCACAAAGGTGTGCATACTTGGTAAGTATATCAATTAACACCATGATGTTAATATTTCTTTCAGGCTTGGGTAAACCTGTGATAAAATCCATTGATACTTCCTACCAACGTTGACTTGGAATGACTAATGGTTATAAAAGGCCCAGGGTCTTAATTGTCTCAATTTTATTTTGTTGGAAAACCAAACATTTTGCCACAAAATTCTAAATATAAAATTTAAGGCCATCCCCAAAAAATTCCTTCTTGACCCTGTGGTAAGTTTTTAGAAATACCGACTTCCCTCCTATACGAAAGGTGTGAAATTCCAAAAGAACCTTTTGTTTGAGTTGGGAGTTCTTACATATATATAATTGATCTTTGTACCATTATGAATCATTTTTCCAGATAAATGTATCATATGCACTAGGGTCTTGCTGCAACTTTTGTATGAGTGTCCAAATCTCCTCATCATTCTTCCATTCATCTCTTGGTTCAGTTATCCAATCAAGTTGGATAATAGAAATGGCATAGAGAAATTCTTCCACATCCTCATCACTTCTTGAGACTGCATCTACAACAAAATTTTTATTCCCTTTTTTGTAGATGATTTCAAAGTCATAACCCAATATCTTTGTGACCCATTTTTGTTGCTCTTCTAAAGATAATATTTTTTCCAAGAAGTATTTAAGAATATCATGATTTTTTTTTACCTTGAAGTGTCTCCCCATTATGTAAGGACACCATTTCTTAAGCGCATGTAGTATTTCCCACATTTCCTTCTCATAAATAGGTTTTTGTAAATACTTTCCCTTGATTGGATGACTTTCAAAATTAATGGGTCTTCTTTCTTGCATTAAAACAATACCAATGCCATTTATTGAGGCATCACTATCCATAATAAAGATTTTTTTGAAGTCTGGTGTAGCTAAGACCGGAGCTCAATCCATTGCCTCTATAAGATGTTCAAAGGCATTAGTTTCTTCTGGAGTCCAAAAAAATGCATATTTCTTTAGTAATGTTGTTAATGGCACTGATATTTTCCCATAATTCTTAGCAAACTTGTGATAATACCCTGTCAACCCAAGAAATCCTCAAAGATTCCTTAAGGCTGTGGGGATTTTCCATTCCTTTATGGATTTAATTTTGTTAGGGTCTAGCTTAGCACCCTCATGAGATACAATATGACCCAAATATTCCACTTCGTGTACCCCAAAGAAATTTTTTTAGGGTTTTTCATACAATTGTTTCTCCTCCAACGATTTGAGCACCTTATCAACATGTTGAAGATGATATTTCCAAGTCTTGTTATAAATTAGTATATCATCAAAAAATACTAACACAAATTTTCTAAGGAAGGGTTTGAAAATATAATTAGTTAACCCTTGAACTATGGAAGGTGTATTAGTAATACCAAAAGGAATGAAAAAAAAAATCATAATGACCTTCATGAGTTTTGAATGTTATTTTTAGAATGTCTTCTATATTAATTCTAATTTGATGATATCCTGAGCGAATTATATAGCTTGGTGAAGTAAATTTCTCCATGTATCTAATAAAATAATTCATCAATGACAGGAATGGGAAATTTATCTTTAATAGTGAGCTTATTGAGCTCTATGTAATATGGAAACAAGTGCCATGATCCATCATTCTTGTGCACCAATAACACTAGAGAAGAGAAGGAACTTTTTCTAGGTTGATTCATACTTGCCTCTAGCATTTCTACAACCATATGTTCAATTTCACTCTTTTGAACATAGGGATATCTGTAAGGTCTAATGTTGGGAGGAGCACTTCCAAGAATCAAGTGAATAGCATAATCATGATCGTGAATAGGTGGAAGACCTTTGGGAATCTTAAATACCTTGGAATGATTGTCAAGGACTCCTTGGAGATCCGGAGAAATGGATGACTTAAATATTTTAACATATAATGAACATAATGGTGCAATTACCCATCCTTGTTCCTTCTTCAAAATATTTGTCATGCCATTTAGAGCTAATTATCTTTCCAGGTGTCCCTACGATACCCCTTAATTCAATTTCCTTTCCTTCCCAGAAAAATTTCAAGAAAACATCTTGAAAATTAAAATGTATCATCCCCAAAGATTGTAACCATCACACTCCTAATACAACATCACCACCACCCATTGGAATGACAAGCATTGGACTATTCAATACATATTCCTCCATGGTTAGATTGATATTATGGCACTTCCTCGAGAAATTTATAGTTCCTCCATTTGCAACCATCACTTGACACTGGTGCTGGATATAGAAAACAATTCAACTCCTTGGTTATCTTAAAATTAATAAAATTATGGGTACTTCCAAAATCAATAAGCACTATTACCTTTTTCTTCTTGATATATCCCTCTACTTTGAGAGTTTGAGGAGTGGTAATTCCTACCAATGCATTACAAGAATGGTCAAATTCATTTCTTCTTTTTCAAATCATATTGTTGGTTCTTAGTGTATATCTTGTTCTTTTGATGTTTCTTCTTCCTTTTATTCCTCATCTTCACAATCTATGTAAAATAATTTCCTCTCAGCACACCTATGACCTTTAGTGTATTTTCTATCACAACTGTAACAAAGCCCTTTTTCTCCTTTTTCCTCCATCTTTGGTGTCAATCTTGTAGGTTTTGAGAGGTTAGGAGCAATAGCATTTCCATATTTATAGTTATGAGTTGTAGACTTCCTTATTGCCATAAATTTGTTTTCAACTTTTCTTGCCACCCTAAATGCATTCTCTAATTACTTAGGTTCCCAAAGGTGAACCTCATGTTGTATGTTATCCTTTAAAGTCCCTATGAAGAAATAAATCATATTCTCCTCTCGAATATCAATTACCTTGATATTCAATCTTTGGAAGTCTTCAATGTGCTCCCCAACTAAACCCTTTTGTTTGAGATTTATCGTTTGGCTAAAGAAGGTATTACTTGTTGATATATGAAGATTTTCGGAAGAAATCACATTGAAAATATTTGGTCAACGTGTTTCAAACCAGCCAATGTGGTTCATCTTCAGGACAAGATGAAGAGACAGATCTCACAAGCAGGCTAAATAAGAAGAAAGGTCAACTTAACAGTTAGATGAAAACGACTATTTTTGACTAGGGAGGGAGAATTATATTGTTTATTCATTTATTTATTAATTTGTTTATAAAATATTATTATTATAATATAATTAAACAGCTATATTTGACTTAAATTGTCTAAATAATTAATAATTAATAATAATTTATTTATTTGATTATTTATCAAAATTATTTATCTATTCCTTCCCTTATTTATTTACCTGTTATTATTATTTAATTATTTATTTGATTAACCCAATTGAATAATAATAATGATGATGATGATGATGATGATGATGATGATGATGATGATGATGATGATGATGATGATGATAATAATAATAATAATAATAATCATAATCATAATAAATAAATAGAAATCAATCAATAATTAATTAATAAAAATAAAAATAATTAATTAATATTTTTAGTTTTTTATAAAACAATGATAATGAATGAAAAAATTAAATTAAAAATAAAATAAATAACCTAAAAAATATTAAAAGTGAATACAAAATCATACCAAAAAATACATACTAGAAAATATAAGACAATAATAAGAGGGGATCTAAAAAATAATAATAATAAACAAGTAAAAATATAAGAATTAATAATATTGATGACAAAAACTGATAATGAATACATGAATAATATTATTAAAAAATTAATAACATGAATAAAAAGAGAGGGTAATCCTCTCTAATGAAAATCAATAAAAGGAAGAATAAAGGGGAAAATAAAGGGGAAAAAAGGTCAGACAAAGAGGAGAGGAGAAAAACTAAGAAGAGAGGGCGGGAATCCAATAGCTACTAATTTTCCAGCCATCATCCCTATTAATATTATTAGAGGACCTCTCGATTTCGATGGCTTCTCTAAACTTGCGGTGATGAAATTGAGAAATCTTAGCGACGACCTTAGCCTCCTCAATGCATATATGATGCTTGGTCTTCACTACATGCTCCACCAAAGCAGAAGATTTGGTCCTCCCATGCTTGATATCAGCAGCGTGTTCCTTAATCCTTTGGTTAATAGACTGACCTATTTCACCAATGTATGAGGTCCCACACGAACAAGGTATTCCTCTTTGTATCCTCATAATGTGCTATCAATTCCTCAATAAATATTATCCAAGTAGTTTACAAGAACAAAGACATTGATACCACACAAATTGATTGGGTTCTAAATACAAATATGCAATGTGTACCTTTTGTGTGTGTTGCACACCATGTAGATCAAAGAATTGCTCAATCCATAGTATTCATGTTACCGGATTCTTGCCATCAAACTTCCTCATATCGATCCTTGGAATATGGATGATCTTAATCCTTGGGTTATAATCTCTAAAATAATGATTCACATTCCTTTTGTTCTCATCAAGAGTTGCATGGAATACCTTGTCACCATTAGGAAGACTTTCCTGAAACAATTTTGTCACAACTTCCTTCAAACCTATTGAAATATGGCAACAAGAATATTCCAATTTAATTTTTCCTTGAATTAAATTGTGAATTAAAATCAAATTTAGTCTTAACAACTACTTGGAAATAATTAATTAATTTATTTTTAAACAAATTAGTTGGAGAAATTCAAGTTAGAAGTCTTTTTGAAGTCATGCAAGAGTTGTCCCTTAAATTAAGGAGATAGGATTGAGTTATATTTGAGTTGTAATTAGTTAACTAAGTTTACTGAGTTAAGTCTAGTTAAATTAGTTCCAAACTGTTTGAGGAACTAATAGTGAATTAACAACCAATTGATGCATTAATGCACTCAACTAGTCCTACTCTATTTAACTGAAGATTCCCTCATCAGAAACTCATGCATGTCTATTCTAAGAAAGACCCAGTTGAGATAAATGTTCAAGGACAGTGTACTATCAGTTGCATGTGTTTTCTCATGGAGAAAACTCATGCATGTAGTCAAGGATTTATCCTTTAGGATTGCGCAGTTTTGAAGAAAGGTTTTCCACTTGGTAATAGAAAATCATCCACAAGGAACAATGCAAGGAAATAGGAGCTTGGAGGGCAGGGAGGAAGGCTGGTGAGAAGCCAATATTTCCTGTGAGCATATGTGAGGATTGTACTGAGAGATGGCTTGCTGTGAGAGCTAAGGATTTGTATAATTCCTATGTATTTCCACCATGTATAATAATACAATAGTGTGGGGTTTTTATCTGAGGCTTTCCCCAAAGTATTTTCATGGGTATTGTGCCATTGATTCTTGTTCTTTTGGTTATATTTTTCAGCTCAATCTTTAAGCTTCCACAAATTGATAGTAGAAGTAGGTTATAATATTCTGCTTTGATTTATATTGCATTATCGGTTAACCTATTATCAGATTTTCTACATGGTATTAGAGCTAGATATGTAGATATTTTCTACATGGTATCGAAGCTGTGAAGAGTATACTGAGAAGAGAATTTGAAGTTTGAAGTTCTGGGTTGCAGGAGAAAATTGAATTCACATCATACTTCAAGGTTGGCCAATCGTGTTCTATTTCTTAAGACTCAAGTATGCCTTGGAAGGTGGCTCGAGTTACATAGCATGGAAAGATAGAATGGAGGTTGTATTAGAAGACAACGGCTTGAATAAAATCATTGATTAAGAAACCCAAAGCCAGCTTCAACTAATGCACAAGAGTTGGCTGAGTGCAAGAAGTGTGTGGCGAAGGTGAAATGGATCATCCTTGAGGGAGTTCGAGACCATATTGTCTCCAGTCTCCATGGGAAGGATATTCCATTTTCAATGTGGAAGACATTGATGGACCTCTACTAGAACAGTAGCGACTAGAGGAAATTGGCGCCCAACGATAAGCTTTGAAGAATCAAGATGGAGAAGGGTGATACTATTTCCAAATATCTGAACAAGTTCACCACCTACAGAGATGAGCTTGGCAGTGTGGGAATAACTATTGCTGATGATGATATGGTGAGCCTTGCTCTCCTTGGCCTTCCAAAGAGTTGGAATAGCTACCAGGACTATGTGAATGGAAGGGAGAAACTGTCGAATTGGGAACAACTATGGTCAGATCTTATGTAGGAGGAGATTAGTAGGAGCACACAAGATGGTTCTTCATCCAAGAATGATGACGAAGAAAATCTGGCCTTAGTAAGTAAGGCAAGGAAAGGGAAGGGGAAGGCTTCCCATTTCAAATTGAATTCTTCTCATAGAGGGAAGAAGGGTGACATGTCTAAAGTAAGATTCTTTAATTGTCACAATATGGGACATTATGTGACTAATTTCCCATCGAAGAAGTCCAAGAATGGATCCTCGGAAAGATCGGAAGGTGAGGCATTAGCCTCTCAGTTCGAAATGTAATTTACCCTCATCGCATGCATGGTATTATCGATGATGGGTTGTGTCTGGTATCTTGACAGTGGAGCCTCATTCCACATGACCGATGATAAAAATTTATTTAGTGCCTTAGAGGAGAAAGACCTCAAGATGCACATAGAGATGGGTGACGATGGAAGGTATAGTGTTTTAGGAGTGGGAATAGTAGCTTTTCAGAGGGAGCATGGAGCTCCTCTCACCTTGACAGATGTGATGTATGTGCCTGGACTGAAGAAGAACTTCGTATCAGTCATGCTGTTGGAGGACAAAGGCTATGATGTTGTCTTTAGTAAAGGAAAGGCATTCCTAAGACACATAGCCATGGGTCAGACCAAGAGGATAGGGATTCGGGTGAAGAATATCTATAAAATAGAGGTAGATGATTATGCAACATTGAGTACAAAAGTAGAATTGGTGCAAAGCCAAGACATTGGCGAGTTGTGGCACAGGCAGCTGGGCCATTTGCATCATGGGGATTTGAAGATAATGCAGTAGATACCTACAGGACTTCCCAAAGGTAGACTTGAGCAAGTTTACACTTGCAAAGGTTGTACCTTTGGAAAGTACACCAAGTCTTCCTTTCATGATCGAGACAGTCGAGTAGAGGCTACCTTAGAGCGAGTTCATACTGATTTGTGTGGAACATTCTCGATGGCATCCACAATGAAGCAAAGGTATTATATGATTTTCATTGATGACTATTCTTATAAATGCTGGATTTATTTCATGTAGAAGAAGGACCAAACTTTCACAAAGTTTGTTGAGTTCAAATCTTTGGTCGAGAAAGAGTCAGGGAAGAAGATCAAGGCCTTGAGAAGATACAACGGTGGATAATATGTCTCTCAAGAGTTTAAGGACTTATTTGCAGTGGAAGGAATTAAATGAGAGTTGATGGCACCTCATAACCCACAACAAAATGGGGTGGACGAGAGGAAGAACATAACTATTGTAGGGGCAGCACGGGCAATGTTGCATGACCAAGGCCTACCAATTCACTTGCAGGCTAAGGCATGTAACGCAACAGATTATTTGTAGAATAGAAGCTGACATCGCATACTTGGGATGAATATACCAAAGGAAGCTTTCTCTGGTAAGAGACCAAATGTGGGTCACTTCAGGATCTTTGGTTCATCGATATATTTCCATGTGAAAAAGGATGTACAGAAGAAGCTTGAGCCGATAGCAAAGTTGGGGATATTTGTGGGGTACACTGATACACCTCACAACTATTAGGTTTACTTTCCTACCGGTCAGAGGACAGTTGTTCACAAAGATCTCAAATTTGATTAGCAGAAGGCCATGCGAGTTTCCCTTGAGTGGGAGCTCCAACTATAGGCTATGGAGGAATTGTTGGTTGCTAAGGAGGAGGAGCCTCAAACTGATGCAGAGCAACCGCATGCAGAGGTTCCAGGAGTGGAGACATCCACTCAAGCAGAGTCTTCCAAAGATGGACAGAAGTGCACAAGAGAAGCTGACAGATTATTGGAGGATGCAAGAGAGAATGTGGGAGCACCATCTTCTTAGCGCAGGCAGAGGAGGTCACCTGAGAGGTACACTGGATACATGGCCCTTGCTGGGGAATATGTTGAGACGGAGCCATCTTCCTTTGAGGAAGCATTGCAGCAACCGATTTGGGTTGATGCTATGGTGGAGGATTATGAATCCATAGTTCGTAACAGTGTTTGGGACGTGGTTCCAAGACCGAAGAACAAGTTAGTTGTGAGTTACCGTTGGCTTTATAAAGTAAAGCAAGCTGTTCATGGTAGTGTGAAGAAGCATAAGGCAAGATTTGTTGCCTGTGGTTTTTCACAGGTCGAGAGGATCATGTTGCTGCAGTATATTTTGACAGAGGAGAAAGATGCTGACATTTTGAAAAAGGCATTGTCAAAGTGTAAATTCGAGTTCCATAGAGACAGGATCAGGGTGCCAAATAATCCCTTTCTTGTTGAGAGGGAGTGTTGAAATATGGCAACAAGAATATTCCAATTTAATATGTCCTTGAATTAAATTATGAATTAAAATCGAATTTAGTCTTAACAACTACTCGAAAATAATTAATTAATTTATTTTTAAATAAATTAGTTGGAGAAATTCAAGTTAGAAGTCTTTCTGAATTCATGCAAGAGTTATCCTTTAAATTAAGGAGATAAGATTGAGTTATATTTGAGTTGTAATTAGTTAACTCAGTTTACTGAGTTAAGTCCAGTTAAATTCGTTCCAAACTGTTTGAGGAACTAATGGTGAGTTAACAGTCAGTTGATGCATTAATGCACTCAACTAGTGCTACTCTAGTTAACTGAAGATTCCCTCATCAGAAACTCATGCATGTCTATTTTGAGAAAGACCCAGTTGAGATAAATGTTCAAGGACAATCTACTATTAGTTGCATGTGTTTTCTCATGGAGAAAACTCATGCGCGCAGTCAAGGATTTATCCTTGAGGATTGCACAGATTTTAAGAAAGGTTTTCCACTTGGTAACAGAAAATCATCCACAAGGAACAGCACAAGGAAATAGGAGCTTGGAGGGTAGAGAGGAAGGCTAGAGAGAAGCCAACATTTCCTGTGAGCATCTATGAGGATTGTACTAAGAGCAGGCTAGCTGTGAGAGCTACGGATTTGTATAATTCCTATGTATTTCCACCATGTATGATAATACAATAGTGTGGGGTTTTTAGCTGAGGCTTTCCCCGAAGTATTTTCATGTGTTTTTTGCAATTGATTCTTCTTCTTTTGGTTATATTGTTCAACTTGATCTTTAAGCTTCTGCAAATTGATAGTAGAACTAGGTTATAGTATTCTACTTTGATTTATATTGCATTATCGGGTTAACCTACCATAAGATTTTCTACAAAACCTTCCATGTCTTCTTTTAAACCTTATGTTGAGAATGTAACTAGTTTCGATATTCATAATTGTTGTTGTACTCATTTAAATATGTATACTATGTAACAAACAAAAGAAGAAAACACAAATTTATTATTTTTAAAGCATGGGTTTCATGCTCTTTATTGATGGTCTTCTAAGTAAAAGCATGTTCTTCGTGCTTCTAGGGTTTGTTAGGTCTTAATATTTATTGTCATGGGTAAAAGGAGCCAACATCATGTTTATAAGACCCTTCTGAGAAAATTGTAATTGTAAAAATAATTATTTTTAGTTTAGAAAGTCCTGGAAGCTCCTAAAGTACAAGTTGGACCTAACAATTACAAGTCGATCTAAAGGAGGGAATTCAACCCCTTGAGAAGGGTATATAAGGAAGCAGTCAACCCACAGTCAACCTCATTTATCACTCACTCACTTAACAAGTTTGATTTATTAAGAAAGAGTTTGACCTATATTTGGGAAACATGAAGAAGAAGAGTAAAGGTATAAGATAAGAAATAAGGACAAAATATATTGTTTTTGGTCTCTATCTCTCTCACACGTGTGAATTTATAGGGTTTCTGGTGCCGCAGAATGAGATCGAAGTTATAGTAGGACGAAGTGAGAAATCTTGTAGCTGGAAGGAAGAAAGCCCTACCTTGACCTTAATGACCTTGGGAGAGTTGTCTTGCTCTAATTAGGTCTCAAGAGGAGGCTGGATTAGGGTTTTGTGGAATATTCAAGGCCAAAATTGTAGGGTCAAAGTTGTAGGACAAGTTGCAGTATTGAATGCGGTATATCGACTTGCAGTATTGAAGCTGGTTGTTATAGGATCAGGGAAAGACTTGTTGGAGGGATGAATTGGCACTAGGAGAAGAAATTGGTCTAGGGTTTGGGTCTTTGTATCTCAATTGAAGCATATTGTAAGAAGAGAAAAGTTTATGGGGTTTTCCCCTTGGAGGGGTTTTTCCCTGGCTTGGAACCTAATTTTTGTGTCTTCTATTGTTCTTTCATTCTTAATATAGTTTGATGAAAATATCAAACTTATGAACATAAAGAAGAGTAATTAATTTCATAAGAAAATATTGTGGTTAAAGGAAAATAAGAAGTAATAAGCTACCACTTTGTATTGTTTCTCTTTGTAAGAGTGAAATTTATTAAACTTGGTCTTGTAAATTTGTGTTATAGTGACAACAACCACCCTCCAAAATTTTTCCTTAGCTTCGTTTTGGAGCCTCCCTACCAACCTTCACAGAAGCATTTCTTGCTTCATCAAGTACACAAACTTCAGTGATTTTATAATAGAATGAAATCCTGTTGATCAAACCTTGATGCATCCCCCTCACAGGCTATTCATCCGGACTTGATCTAGCAGTAGACTGAGTAGCTCCTTCAAGAATTTGCGCAAATCTAGAGGGAAACTAGCCTTCCCTCTAGAAATTGTGCAATCCTGACTGGCAACCTGCTGGGCTCCAAAATTGTGCAATTCTGCTGAGCAAGCTTCACCCAAAAAATTGCGCAATCCTTCCCAGCTAGGCTGCTTAGCCCAAAATTTGCACAAATCTGAGTAGCAGTCAGCTACTCTGCCAAGAAATTGCGCAAATATTTTGAGCAGCCAGCCTAGCTAATAGCCAGAAATGCACATTTTCTCCCAGCAGTTGAGCAACCCCTCGGATGTGTAGCTAAGTTGACTAGTTCCCTCTGGGACCGAGAAAAAAGGACTTGCATGCAAGGGCTACTTCTCCCAAGGCAACATGAAAATACATCACTTGTTTCAGGGATCGATTTTTGGTAGTTGGAGGTTACATGCAAGGATCATTTCAGAAACCTCCCACCAAGTGTCACTTTCCCTAGATTTGTGGCATGCACGTCGCAACCTCGATTTTATCGAAACTCATCAACCAGATGCTCCAAAGCTCATTCCTCACATCAACCTTTTAGCTCTGACATCCCACATCGTATCTAGGAGTTGTCGACACATTTAGCTCAGTTGTTTTGGGGTAAGCTCACTTTCCATGCCTTGTGTTGCATTTCTGGCGCTTTTTGTGTTTCGCTTCGTATGAACATTGTCTTCTTGATTTCAGTGAGTGCTTGCTATCATTTTGATACATACTATCTTGTACTAGCACCATTTTAGTTTTCATGAACATCTCACTCTTATCACATGCATGAAACTGTTTTTCACGAACGGTTGCTGATTTGGCAACTCACCTCACCCACATGCATGTTGTTCCATTTTCTAAATCTTTCATTCACCATTTGCATGCATGATCATTCACTTATGCTTACACTCAACATCGCCATGCATTCGCATTCACTTTCACTTACAATTGCCCATCGGTGGGTCTGGGCAGCCTTGGTCTGGACTCTACCTCGCCTAAACAGCATTGCACAACCCTGAGAGGGAAGGCTCTACCTTCCTCTCCAGAAATGCACAATTCTACCCAACAACTATTACCTAGGCCTAATTTGCACAATCCTAAGGGACATTGACTACTAGCCCAGAAAAATGCATAATGCAATCATTGAGCCTGTAGTCATTGCTAGCTGAAATTGCGCATTATGCAATTCCAACAGTCAACAGTCAGGCTAGACTGTGCATTGCACAGTTCTAGCAACCAATCAGCCTCCTTATAGCCCAGACTATGCCTTGTGCAGTCTTGGCAGTCAATCTCCCAACATATTGACAGAAATTGCGCAACCTTCATGATCATTCACACAGGTATGTTGCAAGTCAGTTCTCAGATTCATTTTGGTTTTTGACTGATAGATTGCTTTCCATGAGTGTTGTCATGTCTTCAGGTATCGCAGGTGTTCATCTACCTCTCGTAGCATAGGTACAATGGCTTCTAGGAGAGCAGAGTCGAAGACACTGTTCAGAGCTCACTTGGGGATGCAATCGATCAAGTATCTATGAGCCTACCTACTCACGAAGACATCAAGTTGTTCATAGACAAGGACATCAAGATATGACGATAGAAGCATCACAACGAGCAACATCATGAATAGCAGTTGAAGGCAGCATACCAAATGTAATGAATGCAAGAGGAAGGTTGTTAACAACTCAGAGGTAGAACAAAGTTGCAAGCTCATGTAGATCCATTGATGATGAAAGCAACTTTGGAGACTCAGGCTATGAGGTGACAACGTGATCGTGTGAAGACAGAGAATGGAACCAAGAAGGAGTTGCATGTGCTGAAGTAGCAACTCAAGCAAGAACATGAGCTGCATAGACAAGAAAATGAGTTGCAGCAGAAACAAGAACAACAAGGGGTGCAACATGCACTCACGGATGAAAATACTCCCATACAAGTTATAGATTCATCCCAGCAGCTGGCACGGAGCAAACATGGTGAGGAGTGTTGTTGATCACATGCAAGGGATTCAGCATCATGTATGTCATTGTGCACACGCATGCCATCCAACCCAATCAACACACTCACCGAGGTGAAGACAAGAAGCAAGTCTGACTGGAGTTGAGCATGTAGTTGACTGTTGATGCACATGACCACCATCACACAATGGAAGATCAGCAAAATCACTATGAATTAGTGTGTTTCTGGTTCAATTGCACCAAGAAGACCATGTGCACGCTAGTAGGTGAGTTGGATGAAGGAGCCACACCAATGCACCCAGATGAAACAAAGGAAAGAGTTCACTTTAGCATGATGTCACCATGGGGTGCATGCACACCGTCATGGACGACCATGCTTGGCATCAACTCACCACCTTCACCATCACAAGCATGTCAAATAGTTTGTCTCACCACAACGGACCGAGTTTCAGCGATGTATTGCATGGCTTACTCAAGTCATTTTGTCTCACATGAGCACATGTGCATTGTAATGTAATGTCTTGTCAAGTGTAAGTCAAGTGTAAGTCAAGTGTCGATAGTTGGATGTAATAGTAATAGAGTAGATGAAGAGTCATAAGGGTAGATGAATTCTCACAAAGGGGAATGTCAAGGATCACCCCACCCTTTGCTATAAATAAAACCTCATAACTCATTGTATAGGCTTTTGGTCAGCCAAGCTTTGATAAGAGTATCTTAGAGAAAGCTTGGGAAATATTGTAATGAGCCTTGGCTTCTCCATTGCGCAAAGCTAGTACATCTATTTGGAGGAGCAGGCGGTTGTGGCTATAACGTTCGATTATTGGAACTAGTGGGTGGACATAGATGTATTGTATGACTAGAACTTACACTTCTTAATATAAAAGAGTGAACACATTTCATGCATATGTTTTATTGTATTCTATGCTATTTGGTTTACTCTAAATGATATATGTATTGTTTGCTTACACAGGCATTTATGGACTATTTTGTATAAGTACGTATGAATATTTCTGAAATGTGTTGTTGGTTTAACCATCACTTTGGATTGCTTGGTAACTTTCTTTCTAGCTTGTGATGCATCTTTACTTGTGTGTTCCCTTCCAAGATGAGTACCATTACAGGTTTCCAAGGGGCGCACTCATCTGAACCCTCATGTGTTAGAACTTCTCATGCACCGTCCTTAACTCACTGTAGCTATCACAACCTTGCTACCAACAAAGTTATCTTACTTGGCTCTGTAAAAATCGCGATCAAGTCATTACCATACGACCCACTGCTGGGACTCCTACACCAAATGGTCTGAGGTCTAATTGGGACTTCTTACCCGGGAGATCCCCTTACATGTTGATGGGTCCAACACTGTCAACACTTTCATATATCATGTTTCATTTCTTCCTTTTCTTCATGTGTCATAGTAGAGATTTTTGGTTGCTTACTAGGTACGTCCATTATTTTCTTACGAGGCACATTGGAACTAAATAATGATATATATGCTTCATTATGCCCTTTGAATCACTTCAAACAATTTTTTCAAACAAAAGTTATGCAAATTAAAAAAAATACACATCTTTTTTTTTAGTTTGATCTTGAAACTATTATATCTCTATAATTTTGGCTCTCCAATGTCTACAATTTCATCACGTGGTATCCCTTTGAGTCCTCTTTCCAACACTACCAATTAAACCCATATTGGATTCTTCAAGGTAAAGTAAGGCCAATTCTCCCAAGATGACCTGATTATGGATTGGTTTAGTAGAGTGAACTTGTATGGAATGGAACATGTGATTGTTTCATTTTTTAGCCCTAAAAATGGTATCCAAGAAAATACATTCCATGGAATTTCAGTCACTTTTTATGAAGTTCATCTTGGATTCCCAAAACGAAATTTATGACTATTTTCTCCAAGACACTTGTTTGAGACAAAATTTTGGAGCATACAAAAACCATAACTTCCTTTAATCAAATCTCCAAGAATACATTGAAAAGAGATTTGAAATATTTACCAGATGTTGACCCAGATTTTAGATCCACGTGGTCGAAATTTCAGCTTCTGAAGCCTCATGAAAAAATGGTAATAGTGAAAATTCCAAGATGACATGTTTGAAGCAGTGAAATCATAAGATCCAAAGCTCTAATTCCAAATTTTATGTAAGCAAATTAAAAAGTAGAACAAAATATAGATGAATGACTTGAAAATAAGCCTCTTTGAGGTGAAAAGCTCCTTTTACATCACATAAATGAATAATTCTTGGATGATTCAAATGAAAATACCTCTTTGGTATATATAGGAGTCTAAAGGGCCAAAATATAATTAGAGCCTACATAACAATAATAATGTAAGGGTCCTAAAATAAAAATAATGGGTTTCTATGGGGCACAACAAAAAAAATATTGGGATACACCAGTATTATAGGGACCTAACAAGCCATCCCTAAGCGGCATAAATCTAGTTGCAATGTTAGCTAATGTATTAGTAGTGACATTGTTAATCCTCAGAACCAATTTAATACCAAAATCTTTAAAAGAAGAAATCAATTGCCATACCTCTTGTTGGGAATTTTTCAAGTGTGGTGATAAAAAATGGATGGTGTTGCGTACCTTCCTTGTAATAATTTCAGAATCACCAACTATCTTTAAATATTCAGCCTTGAGGCCAATGACTTTCTTCAGCCCAAGAATCATTAGAGAAATTTTGAGGTCTAAAATGGGTTTCCTAAGGAATGCTATAAAATAATAGTGGAAATAATAATAAAAATATTAGATTGCATCATCAATTTTAGATAGCAAAAAAAAAATCTAATTTTTCAACTTATCTCCCCATGATTTTACTCAAATTTCAAGTGAGATTACTTATTGTATGCGGAATTTAATTCCTCATCCAAGGAGTATCCATGTTGCATACTTTCGTTGGACCTTGCTACGCGAAAAAGGGGAATACATGAAAAAACATGATTGCAATAATGTTTTTTCATGTATTTCTCATTTTTCGTGTACCAAGGTCTATCAAAGTATGAAACATGGGTACTCCTTGTATGTGGAATTAAATTCCGCATCCAATGAGTGTTCTTGCTTGAAATTTGAGTAAAACTGTAGGGAGATAATTTGAAAATACGAGTTGAAAAAGTAGTTTTTTTTTTGACACTTTTACTCAAAAAATGGTGAATCATCCCCCATGTTTGACATAATCATCTTGAATCCTATTGGTTCTTATAAATTTGATTTTGGTTGTACATTTTTGTTTTGAGGCCCATTTTTTACCTCAAAATTTCTCTAATTCAGTGCTTCATGCTATGTGGTGTTGTTAGTGCATTGAATTTCTAATCTACAAGAAATTAAAAAATTATTTTTTGAGGGTCCATTAAGATACAACCACCATCGACTCCATCTTGAGTCTTAGACCCATCATATTATAAAGTCCACATATCACTACAAATAGAATCTAAACTAAAACTATTTACATCTAGAGTACATAGTTCATTACCATCGGCTAGAGGACAGGGAAGGAGTTCCAACTGCATATCTCATGAGATGATTGTATGGCTTCCTAAAAAATGATGTTGGATTCCAAGAAACACATCCTGAATTCTTCCTAAGGGAAACTAATGGGTTCATTAGGTGCTTCCAACTTAGTGATCATGTACGTCATATATGGTTTATTATTTACTCTGATTTGATTGTTCTTTCCCTTATAGGGAAGCCACAAATGTGACTATCTTGTAGTAAAATATCCTTGGAGCTTGCTAGACCAGTCTCTACTTAGTAACAATCCATATTCTTCAGGAATATCAATGACCATAATATCTATGAACTAATGCACTCTTGAATCAGAAGATAGTTTGATCAGTACATTATTCAACTCTCCAACAATACGAACTTTAGATCTATCGAGTTGGATGATTTTTTAATCTGTCTTTTCTAGTTCAAGATTAATCTTCTTGGAAACTGATAGACGCATGACATTGGTGGATGCACCAGAATCAATGAGACAATTATGCACGCTATAATTAAATATCTCAAACATTAGCAGTAAAAGAGGAGTTGAAGATCTAGAATTAGCATTTACAACATTGAAAATGGATTCAAGATTTATGGGTGCTTTAGAATAACTATAGGAATAAAATTTTTAAGAGAGAGGGACCTTACTAGTGGAAGACATGGAGGCAAAGGTCTTGACAATAAACGCCCTCTGTGCAACCAAATTGGCAAGCTCATACAGTGAAATGTTTTCCTAGGTCTTCTTCATATCTTCAGTAATGTTTATCCAATATCGGAAGATATGACTTCATCCTTGGATGGTTAAATGATGGTATTTAACTAACAATACTTAGCAACAACTTTAGGACCATTATATTTACTCTTAATATTCGTTGAAGTACTCTTCGACAATTTCCTAGTTGAAGAATTAGAAGCTAAAGCTGAAGGTTGGATAGGGTTTCTCAGGGGTGGAATCCTTCTTAAAAATTCATTCTTCTTCTCTTTTAGAGAGGGTTCAACTACGGGTCATTTACTTCTCAGATGATAAGTCTTTGGAGGTTTAGGAGGAGGAGTTTTGCCAAATAGGTATTATTGGATAGACTGAACCTCACCTCCTTGAATAACTCCGAATTTCATCACAGAGGAACCAACATTGTCATTTGGAAGAGATGTTTCTTCTTCTTCATCTTTTTCTCCCTCATCTTCACCTCCAATCTTTTGATCCTTGAGCACTTTACTCACCACAGTGGTCATATTATGTATCCATTGAAGGCACGTCTTTTCTGAATGAGTGGCTTGGTGAAAAGTGTAATAGTTCTCCATACCAAGCTCTTTAACATTTAAGTTCACATTAGATATTTGAGATGACTTTATGGGTGGATTACCACTTTTCTTGAAGAAATTCTTGTACAATTTTCTACCATATGAGCTCTCACTTGTCTCTCTGTTCAGCTTAGACACTTCATTATTTAATTGCTTTAAAGATTTAGCTAAAGTTTCAAAATCAAAAGAGTCTTTATCATTATATTTACTATATGAGGCCTGATATTTCTTTCCTGTAGCCTTTGAACCATCACATGAATCATGCTCAAGTGCTCCAATGTACATGAGGTATTTTTCAACTGTGAGATCTTCCACAAAGTTTTGCACCAATGTGGTTTTTACTTCTCTCTTTGCAAACATAACGATATCTCGAGGCAATGCCTTGGTATATTAATCAATTGTGATGGAGTCATGAGGAGGAACATCAACTGGGAACTTGTTCAAGATGGTAGTAAATCACTGATTAAAGCCTTTGACCTTTTCCTTCTTTCTCATCTTCAACGAACTCAACTCTTGAAGTAACATGGCAAGTGTCTTCTCTTCAACAAACTTTTCAATAAAGGCCTTCTGAAATTCATCCCAATTCCTAATGAATGCTATGGGTAGGTAGTGATACCATGTAGAAGCCTTGTTTTCCAGGGTGTGTGGAAACAACCTGGATGTGATGTCATCATGTTCCACTCTCATCATCTACAATGATAGATATAAGTTATTGATGTGCTCTTCGATGGTGGTTCCTTTCTCTGGATCATATTTAGTAAGATACTTCTCTTAATTATTAGGCATGTCATGAAGCAAATCTTCGATATCCAGAGGAGACTAAGTCATCCAAGCCAAAGGTTGTTTCCGGTTACTCCTTGTTTGATTGTTTTCCATATTGTTGTTGTCTTCCTCATCACTTAATGAATTATATCTTGAGCCTTCACTATTATGATGGGGATTCTCTTGGTTCCTTTAATTCCTAAGAACCCTTAGATTCCTTAGATTTCTCAGAATCCCTTCATTCCTAAAATTTTTCTTGTTCCTATTGTCCCCTTCACCCTATGGTCTTTCAATGTTCTCAACATTTCCACGTTTTTGTCGATTTCCACCCTTTACATTTTCTCCCTCGGGATTTTCCTCTTCCAAACCAACTTGGCTTTCTAGGTCTTGGATTGAGTATCTTTCAACATCGTCTACAAAATCATCCAAGGTTATATTAAAAATATCTTCTATTGAATCCATTAGGACCCCTTTAAGGGTATGGTGAGGTTGCATTCAACATGTATGAGGAAGGGAAGCTATAGTAGGGATAAGTCCAAGGATTTTAGAAAATTGACAAATGATATGGCATAGAGCTCTCAGTTGCTCATACATTACTTCACAAAGAATTTCAGAATTTCCAAATGGGATGTCTTCAAGTGGAGGTGGTTCCTCAGTAGGAGGGATGGGAGGAAGAGGATGAGGTTGATTGCTAGCTTGTTTTGAAGGGTCAAGGTGAGGACGATAATTTGTACTATCCATACAACAACAGGAGCCCTCCTTTTAGCCCAAAAAATATGTTGATGAGCCAAAATATACCACCAACAACTAAGGGATCTCCCCAGTGTAGGATCCCAACTAGACTCTACATCATTTAGTTTATGAGTCCCATGTGGTATGTAGGCCCAAAAACCATCATATTTCTTATAATTCAATTTGAATGAAACAAACAATAATATTTAGAGAACAAAATAAAACCTTCAAGAAATGAAAATAAGTGACTTATTGTTGAGTTAAATTATAGACTTATAATTTACCAACATAAATTATCAACCAAGGGTAAGTAAACTTGTGAGATGCCATGCAAAATATATGAAGGCTTGATACCTCAAGTGCTTCCTAATTAAATCAATCACATATACACAACACTAATGCCTCTTTTCTGCATCAACACTTGGAAGCAAAGGCTATAGAGTGGATTCACCTCCCTCTACAACTCTGATATTGTTGATATTGATTAGAAAAGATAAAAGATCAAACACATAGCCAAAATAAATCAATTTGATAATGGAAATTTGAAACTGATTAAATGAATCACATAAATCTGAACCATAAATCAATCGATATATGCTACTGAATCAAAAAAGAGAACACTAGCTATGCAAAAACAATATCACTACATAAACATAATCAAAAGAATATGCTAGTACTACTAATGGAGTTGTGAGTAAAGGGGGCCCTCCCTTACTCACAACCCCTTCAATATTAAAAGGGTTTACTCAGTAAAATGGATAGAACATATAACTTGTATTAATATAGAAAAGATCACAGTCTTGTACAATCTGATGCACTGATCAGCCAACCAACCCCCTTACACATACAATGTAATAGTATTTATACAAGTTTGTAGGCATATGAGTTTCCTGAATAAGGAAAAACTACTTGCTGAACTATTTACTATTGTTATAGGTATAAAATATAAAAAACAACTTTGTTGATTCTGATCCATGACTGAAAGCACATATCAAACTATTTCGCTACATCTGCTGGAGCTTTTCCTCATGCGGCCAATGAGAAGGAGATTGGAGATTTGGGTGGTTTTGATGATAAATATGGAGTAGCAAATAGGACAGTGTCCATGTAGGTGGAATTCCCCACAAAACCCATATTCCTGTTTGTTTTGAGAATAAGTGGAACATAGAAAGCCGTCGATTCTGTTGCATAAAATATGGACGACTGCAGGAAATCTAGATGGTTGTAGGAATTCCACACCTGCAAGCAATTGTGAAGTGTCTACAGGAAAATGGTGACCACAACCTGTCTAAAGGAAATGGTAGAGCTGCTTTGAATCTGCATAAGACTTCGATCAGTTAACATGACAATTTCAATAAGGAAAAGTTAGCTTAAGGAACTACTTAAGAGTAAGATAAAATGACACTTTTTAAGTTAATTTTCATACCTTAAGCACATAGTACCCTTTTGGCCAAAATCTAGATAATATGGTTGAAATAGGTATAACTAGGGGACAAATAGAGTTCGAAAATAGGAAAACAAGGTCTTGGAAGGCTGTCAAAATTGAGAAAATTTGGGACTCAACATTCCCCCATGCCTAACTTATTGCATGTCCCCTATGCAAGAAAAATTATGCAGCCACTAAGGAAAAAGATCAATCCTTGTCCTGTGCTACAACTATTATACCAAAATGGTCCAATTGGGTCCTCCTGGATTCTGCCTAAATCTAGCTTCTATATGTTTCATTCTCCTTCTTCAGGTGGTCAATCTGTCTTTGTTTCTTCTTCATGATTTGGGTTGCCTTCTGATGCCATTCATCATGCTTTTTCTGCATGCATAAACTGTTTTCTTTCAAGGTTTCATTCTCCTTCTGCAGAGCCCACTCTGACACAGTAAGCTCATGGATGGTTTCTTCCAGTTCATGTCGATCCTTCTTTTTCTGAGAAGTTACCTCCGCCTCCTATCATCCAGGGGAGGACTAAGGCAAACTAGGCTTCTCCTGCCCTTGGTGGTCTTCTACTGCCTTATCTTCACTTTCCTATAGTAGTGAATCCTAGAAGGATACTGCTTTTTTGTCAATAAATTCATCCAATACCACGTTCTCCTTTCCTTTTTCCAAGCCCTATGGCTTCTTTTTCTTCTTATCAGGTCTGCTTGGTGATGTTCCTTCTGCTACAATTTCCTTTGTGGCCAGCTTTGCAACCTGGCTCCTTGTAACTCTTTTAGTAGGGGTATAAGAATTTTCCATTTTAGGCTTCTTCCTTATGATTTCTCTTGTCACCACTACCTCTTCATCCTTCTGATTCTCCTTTATAATTAAACCTCGTTTTTGTGGCTTTTTCCTTGGATTTTCATCTGGATTTTCTTCGTTAACTCTAGAAGGACTAGAGTCCTTCTAATCTTCCACGTAATGTTTTTCTTACAGGAAATCGTCCCACGTTTTATTTTTCTTCTGTAGAACATCGATCAGGATAATTCTTATTAACCCATGGTGATAGAGGTTTTCCTCTATGTGGGTTGCTCTATCCTTAGTGGAAGTAGACATTTTCATCAAAGACATCCTTAAGAAATAAGGAAAATTTAAAGGTCTATATGTTCCCAAGAAGGTGAATATGAAACAGAAATGCAAGCTGGAAATGACCTTCACAAGTTATATATTTCTGCAAGAAAAATAGTAGGTGTCAATACTTACTCCAGAGGTATTCTTGTGGTATGCCTTTACTCCAATCGGGGTTTGTGTTTTCTTTCTCAAGGAAGGGCACACAACTTCCTTTGTCAAACCGTTGATTTTTAAACCAACATTCTCCCTTCTGTGGAATACCATAGGATCAAGCCACCAGCTCCTCTATCAGCTGAAATTGGACATTTCCCACCCACGCTTTGTCACCATTAAGGTTAAGAGTGAAGGATTTGGTCACTTCCGAATTGTGCCCACATAATTTCTGAAATAGTGGCAACCAACTTTCCTTTCCCAGCCTAGCTTTTCTTCCAGGATCAACATCTAATAGTGTAGGGCCTTGTGGTTCAAACCAAACAGGGGCATGCAGTTTAGAGATGGCTAGGAGCGGAAGAAACATAGTTAATTTTTCTCACAGTGATACCTCCATGCCTTTGCAAAAACTCGACAATGGGATTTTAATTTTGGAAGTATTAGGGAAGTATGGAAATTTAAAAAAATTGTCAGTCATGATCATGATTAGCATCATGATCTGACCTATGGAATGGATATCAGAAATATCACCAAAGGATGTGTCAGAGTTATGATAGGTGTACATGAAAATCCATTTATGACGTAACGGTCATGGCTGCACGTTTCCGAAAAGGGTACAAAGGCTTAAGTTCATGCAAAATTTTAAAAAGATTAAAGCAACATTACCTTTAACTTTAAGCATCCTATCACCAACTGTACCTTACTGATCTTACCTCCCCACAATCCAGTCCTTTGATGACGATTGCCACTTTCTTCAAAATGATAACCCACCTTAGAATTACATGATTCATGTATACGTTAAGCATGATAGGTTATAAATAGGATTACGTGATTCATGATCTTAACCAATAATAAATTACCAATACTTTATCGAATTAATTTCAAGCTAATGTTCTGTCTGTAATTTTAGGAAACCGTTAGTGCACTACAGAAATTGTTCTGTCTACACAATTGCTTAATGTTCTGTAGGAAATTCTTTTGTAGAAAACAAACCCATTTCTTCCCCTTTTTGTACAGTTCATTGCACATAAATGAAGGTGTTGATGTCGAATGTGCAATGAGCTCATTGAATTACCATCCATTAAGGTCAACTATTAACCAATGCGAGGCCCATCACCATTAATGAAAGTGAGGACCAAGGTACTCTGATGCATCCTATTATGTGTGAATTTATGAGATGATGTCAAACTCCCTGTAGGATCCAGCAGTCAAGGAGCCATGATGATTCCCCATTGCTACTGGCAAGATAGCTTGTCATTAAGGCATACAAGCTTCAAGGCATCATGAGGCTCTTGATCTTGGGCCCAGATAATTTGCTGATGTCGATGGGCCAAGATTGTTGGAAGGAGGGCCTTAAGGAATCCCACATCAATCCAACATTGGAAATCCAAAGATTAACTAAAAAATAAAATTTATTATGGGGATCCAAAGGATCTACTATCTTGTTATTTTAACGATCCCAGGGCAATTCATGTTTGCCAAATTTCAATTTTAGAGAGTATGAAATATTGAAAAAGAAGATTCCAAGGGGGTTCCTTTTTTGTAATTAGTCCATTGGGCCCAGAAAGAGGAATAAACCTATACCCAATGGACATTCCTCTCATGGTTTACTGAGCACGAGAAGGAACAAAGTAAGCTCAGTTTATGACAACAAAAAATCTAGAAGAGGTAGTAGAAGGAACAACTCCTTCTCCTGCCATTTCCAACTCCTTCTTCTTCACAATTTATTCCACAAATTCTTCCTTTGATTGGGGTTTTTGATATAACCTGAGTTTGTGCCCATTTACCAAGAAGAAAACATTCCCATTATCAATTGTTTTAACCCAGATAGATCCATTGTCAAAAAAAATTTCAATTTCATAGCGACCCAACCAATGTGTATTGAATTTCCCTTAAAAGTTCTTAAATCTTGAATCATACAACAATGCCCAGTCTCCCTCTTTAAAGTACTTCTTCTTTATGTATCTGTCATTCCATTTAGTGCATTGTTGTTGGATCAAGTTAGTATGTTGAAAAGAATCCATCCTAATCTCATCTAACTCATTGAGATACAGAATCCTCTGTTGTTGTGCCTCATCAAGGTCTATACCCAAATCTATTGCCATCTTGAAAGTTCTAATCTAAAATTCAATGGGAAGTAAAACCTATTTTCCATACACCAATTCATACATAGTGAAGCCAGTGGTATTTCTCCATGTGATCCTATAGGCCCATAATGCCTCAGGAAAGCAATCAAACCAATCCTTTTTGTGTAATTGCACTATCTTTGTAAGGATTTTCTCCAACACCTTATTTGTTGATTCCACTTTCCCATTGGCTTGTGGATGGTAAGGGGTGGAATTCTGAGGAGTAATCTAATATTTTTGTACAATTCCATGCATAACCTTTGATAAAAAATGAGTACCTTGATCAATAACTATCTCCTTAGGTACCTCGAATCTCACAAAAATATTAGAAAAAATAAATTCTACCACTGCTTTCTCCATTGCTCTAGGTAGTGCTCTTTCTTCCAACCACTTCATCACATAATCAATACAAACTAAAATATAATTCTTACCTTTGGACATAGGATTTATGGGACCTACAAAATCAAGAGCCCACCTCTCGAATGGTTCTATGAGAACTTGTGGCTACAAGGGCATTTCATCTGATTGAACAGGCCGCCCTATTCTTTGGTAGCTATCACACTTCCGGACATACTCCCTTGCATCTTTAAAAATACTTGGCCAATAATAACCTGAGCAGAGGATCTTATAGGTTGTTTGCTTATCTGCAAAGTGACCTCCATAAGGTTCATCGTGACAAGCTCTCAAGATATCATACATCTTGTCCTCCCTGACACACCTATGAATAATCAAATCAGGTCTGGTGAAAAAGAGGTCTCCCATTATCCAAGAGTAATTATCACTTTTCCTAATAATTCTTTTCTTCTGACTAGATGAAAAGTAGGGGGGTAACTTTCCTACAACAAGGTAGTTGGCCATATCTGCAAACCAAGGTGTTTTAACAGAGATAGCAAACATATTTTCATCAGGAAAGTTATCATTAACAGGAACATCCTCACCTGCATGGTTAAGCCTAGATAGGAAATCAGCTACCTGATTTTCTTTTCCTGGCCTGTCCAATACTATGATGTCAAATTCTTGCAGCAGCAACAACCACCTAGTAATCGTGCCATTAGTGACTGGTTTTCTCATGATATATCAAATAACAGAATGATTAGTATGTACAAAAACTTTGTAACCAATGATGTAATTTCTAAACTTATTAATAACATAAATTATAGTAAGGAATTGTTTCTCAGCTACGGTGTAATTCAGATCTATAGGAGTTAAATTTTTATTAACAAAATAAATAGCATGGGTTACGAGATTTTCCTTTTGGCCCAATACTGCTCCTATAGCTGATTAGAGGCATCAATGGAAATATGAAAGGGAAATTTCCAAAATGGACCTCTCAAGTCAAGCGCTGAAGAAATATTTTCCTTGAGTGTATCAAAAGCAGCTTGACATTCATCATTCCAATGAAATTCAGATTCTTTAGTTAATAATTTAAACAATGGAGAGTCTACCTTTGTACAATTCTCAACAAGCCTTCTGTAGTAGCCCACATGTACAAGAAAACTTCACACTCCCTTTTGATTGGTTGGTGGAGGACTTTTTACAATTACTTCAATTTTAGCCGGATCGACTTTAATTCTTGTAGCAGAAACATGATGTCCCAAAACAATGCCCTTAGTCATAATCATAGAACACTTCATTACTCAATGAAAGATTAGTTTCTCTACATCTCTGCAACACTCTCATAATATTATGTAAATATTCTTCAAAAGCATCACCTATTACTGTAAAATCATCCATATAGACCTCTACACAATCATGCAAAAGATCAGAGAAAATACCAAGTATCTCCCTTTGAAATGTGGCTGGTGCATTACATAAACCAAATGGTAGTACCTTATATGCATAGGTACCCCAGGGACATGTGAATGTTGTCTTCTCTTGGTCCTCTGGAGCTATCCTGATTTGATTGTACCCGTTGAATCCATCTAGGAAGGAGAAATACTTCTTCCTTGCTAAAGTGTCCAACACTTGGTCTATAAAAGGCAAGGGAAAGTGGTATTTTAATGTAGCTTTGTTTAGTTCCCTATAATCCACACACACTCGCCATTTACCATTATTTTTAGGGACAATAACCAATGGGGACACCCACTGACTGCCTGAAATAGGATAGATGAACCCTACATCTAACAATTTATGCAATTCATTTTTCACAATTTCTCTTAAAGAGGGGTTCATCCTCCTTTGCAGTTGTCTTACAGGTTTGGCACTTCCCTCAATGTAAATATGATGAATGCAAGTATCTAGGTGAATACCTCTCATGTCTATATATTCCCATGCAAATGTATCTAAAAATTCTTCTAATGTCTGAATTAATTGTTTTTCTTGTTCAAGAGTCAAGGTAGCATTAATATTAAGAGTTTTTTCAGGAAAAATTTCAACTACCTTAGCTCCAAATTTAGTCATTGAATATGCAGGAAATACATATAAGAGGGCTGAATGTAATTCAGCTATGGTACTATGCTCATAATAATTTTGCAAGTTAGTAATGCTATCTATATTATGACTAGACTGCCCTTCTTCATGCTGCAAAAAGTCATGATTAGAAATATAAAACTTTATAAGATTTTCTTTTGAGTTTTCCTTAAGGCTCGTGGCTTGGGCTATTGTTAAAACTAGTTGGTTACATTCTAAATCATGCTCTTCTTATTCAACCCATTATGCATTTTCTTATCTTAAGAGGGGTTTAGTAGGGGGATACAAATTGATATGCTTTGTTTCATCCTCATGAATGATAGTCATATTCCCTGATCTACACCCTATGTAGGCATTTGTTGTGGCTAACCATGGCCTCCCCAAGATCAAAGGATGCCCTCCCAAGTTAGTTTTAGGTTGAATAACATAAAATTTTGCAAGATATTCACAAGAATCCAATGAGATGACAATATGTTCTAATACTCCCTCTGGCTTTAATGTAGACCTATCCGCCAATTCTAACATGGTAGGAGTAGGTAGTAAGTCAAAGGATCCTATATGAGATAAAGTATCCATGGTCATCACATTGATGGCTGCACCTATATCAACTATTTTTTTTTTTTATTGGATACCCATTGATAAAGGTGGTAACCATAGGGATTCCAGGATCTGCATATTTTTCAGTAGAAAATCTGGTGGACATAAGACTTGCAAGTTTTCCACCTACTTGAATTGTCGAGGGTTATTTCTTCTGTCTTCCTGGATTCTTGGTACATAGTTCCCTCACTCTTTTGGCATAAATCAAGGTATCCTTAATTTCTTACAGTAACGGGATTTTAATGCACAAATTTCTTACTTCAGACAGAAGATCAAACTCGGGTTGTTTTATTTTCATTTCCAACCTCTTTGGAAAAGGAGGCTAGACCACATGGGATGAGGAAGGTTCTTATGATCCTAAAGTGATTTGTTTTGCTGGTTTAGGTATGTTTTTTACTTCAGGTGGTTCGAGAGTGTCTTTCTGTACAACCTTTTCAATTCTTTCAGGATGACTCACCAAATTTCCAGATCAGAGTTTGATTTCCTCCAATGACACAGGAAATTCCTGCAGTAAAGGAACAAAAAATTCCTCCAACAGTTGTGGGGCAATACAACAAGTAGGAAAAGTGGGATAAGTAACCAATCCAATATTGTGAGAAGACTATATGGTTTTATTATTGGGGTTAGATATTGGCTGAGCAGGAAGTTGTGTGGGACAAAGTTGATTTGGTGGGGTAGGCAACTAAAATTGTTGTTGGTGTGGTTGTACCATTTGTTGTGGCATGGGCTGTGGTGGATAAACATTTTGAGGTGGAAAATTCTATGCAGAAGGGAAGAAAAGTTCCCCTGCCAAGGTTGTTGAGGAGGCCAGGGTTTCTAGGGCATTGGAACATTCCACATCTAATTATGAGCATACAAAATTTCAAAATGTGACTATGATATACCTATAAGACGTGGTTTCCATGGTCGTTGAGGTGCCATTGAATAGAGTGCATTGAAAGCTTCATGATCTGTTGCATAGGATGCTTTAATCTTAGGAAGCGAGGGACATTGATCAGTAGAATGCTCAGCTTCACAAATTTGACATACCTCTACGCTGTCAGTCAGGCATTACCTTAGAGAATGTTTCTTCCTGCATTTGGAGCAGAATACGGCCATGGATTTTTCCAACTCCTCTTATTTCTTATTAGCCTACAAAACATCCAATTGTGAAGATAAAACACTAAGAATATCAGTCTTAAAATTTTCAAATAAGTTACCCATTTCAGCTCTGGTTACTCCAGCTCCAACAACTGATTTGACAATCCTGGAAGAAGTGTCTCTCAGTTTTCCTCCAACCTTAGAATTTTCTCATGAATAACATATGAACAATTCACACACATCATCATAGCTCAATTTTGATACATCACCTGCTCCCATTAGGTTCAAAACCTCCAAATATTTTCGTCTGATTCCCTGAGAAAAATTGTTCTCAAGGTTTCTTTGCTCAGCTAGTTCATCTTGGATATTTGGAAATTATATTAAAATATTTCCACCAAGTCCTCAAGGCTCTCCCCTTCCTTTCAATTGATGCCAAAAATTTCTTCCCTGAGGTCCCTAGTTTTCCAATAATCTTGGTACTTTTTGAGGAATACGTTCTTCATTTCATCCTAGGTTACAATGGAGTTTGAGACCAGCCCCATAAACCACCTGAGAGCTACATCCTTTAATGTAGTAGGAAACAACTTCAACTTCTAAGCATTGGAATAATATTCATAGCTCTTGCATAATACATCAAATTCAAATAAGAAGGCATCAATATCTTCACTAGAGGCACCATGAAAGTTGCGCAAGGCTAAAGGAGGAATATTTTCATCTGAGTAGCTCTAACAGTATCCCTGATCAAAAATTGAAATGTGACTAGTTCCTCTTCCACGTGGCCTACATCTGTATTACTGATACCTTCTTCATGAGCCATGTCGATCCAAGAGAAAGTAGGACCCTTAGAAACCACAGATTCTTCAAAGTTAATGGTCTGGAACTCTGGTTCTTAGATAGGATTGACAAGGAATTCCTTCTCAGGTTGACCACTGAGCAGAGATACTGTCTTCCTTGTAAGAGGAGGTTCTAAATGGGCAGCAACAAAAGATTTTTCAACAAAATATTCTGTTGTGGAAATATTAGTCTGCTTAGGGTCAAAGACTAAACTATCTTCAGGACCATAGACCTCCTATTTGGATTCTTCCTCTTTTGTTGCCTTGTTTCTTGCAGACTTCCTTTTTCTTTCTAGTTTATTAGTGAATGAAGTGGTGCTCACACCACCACAAAAGACATTTGTAAATATTGGACCCTATTTATCTATTATGCAAACAAATTCAAAAGCTTCTACTTACCAAGCAATTAGGACATGGCTTTGGTGAATTATGAACTCTGTAGGTGTGTAGGCTTTACCCTACGTCTTACGACTTCAACTCCCCCAGTCCTAAAAATATTAAACAATAGAAATCATACTGAAACAATTTTAGTATCATCCCTTAGCACCTCCTCGGCAATGACACCAAAATGTTGATTTAAATTATAGAATTATAATTTACCAACATAAATTATCAACCAAGGGTAAGTAAACTTGCGAGATGCCATGCAAAATATATGCAGGATTGATACCTCAAGTGCTTCCTAATTAAATCATTCACATATACACAACACTAATGCCTCTTTTCTACATCAACACTTGGAGGGAAAGCATAAAGAGTGGATTCACCTCCCTCTACAGTTCTGATATTGTAGATATTGATCAGAAAAGATAAAATATCAAACACATAGCCAAAAGAAATCAATTTGATAATGGAAAGATGAAATTGATTAAATGAATCACATAAATCTGAACCATAAATCAATCAATATATGTTGTTGAATCAGAAAAGAGAACACTAGCTATGCAACAATGATATCACTACATAAACATAATCAAAATAATATGCTAGTACTACTAATGGAGAGCCCCCTTTACTCACAACCTCTTCAATATTAAAAGGGTTTACTCAGTAAAATGTATAGAACATATAACTTGAATTAATATAGAAAAGATCACAGTCTTGTACAATCTGATGCCCTGATCAGCCAACCAACCCCGTTACACATATAATGTAATAGTATTTATTCAAGTTTGGAGGCATATGAGTTGCCTGAATAAGGAAAAACTACTTGCTGAAATATTTACTATTATAGGTACAAAATATAAAAAATAGCCCTACTGAGTCTGATCCATGACTGAAAGCATAGATCAGACTATTTCTCTACATCTGTCGAAGCTTTTCCTCATGCGGACAACGAGAAGGAGATTGGATATCTGGGTTGTTTGATGATAAATATGGAGCATCCAATAGGACAACGTCCATGTAGGTGGAATTCCCTACAAAACCCATGTTCCTATTTGTTTTAAGATTAAGTGGAACATAGAAAACTGTTGATTTTGTTGCAGGAAATCTGGATAGCTGCAGGAAATCCGCGCCTGTAGGAAATTGCAGAACGTCTACAGAAAATGGTGACCGTAAGTTGTCTATACGAAATGGTAGAGCTACTTCAAATCTGCATAAGACTTCAATCAGTTGACTTGATAATTTCAATAAGGAATAGTTACCTTAAGGAACTACTTAAGAGTAAGATAAAATGACGCTTTTTAAGTTAATTTGCATACCTTAAACACATAGTACCCTTTTGGCCAAAATCTAGATAATATGGTAGAAATAGGTATAACTATGGGTCAAATAGAGTTCGAAAATAGGAAAACAAGGTCTTGGAAGGTTGCTGAGATTGAGAAAAAATGGGACTCAACACTTATTGAATTTAAACAAGTGGAAGACTATGCATATAGCAATGATTGCAGTCTAGATTACCCAGTTTTGAGCCTGTGACCCCGATGAGCCCTAGAAATGGGTAATTATATGGGCTCATTCAGCCTCCTAATTCAACTTAATCCACCATTCTCATTATTTTATTGCATGTTTTTTATTATATTTATGCTAATAGAGTGAATTGGGTTAGTCATTATGCCAAAAAGTCTAATGTGTGCTTTATGCAGATTTTTGGTCAATTTTGAGACAAAATCAAAGGTTTTAATGAGCACTTGGCAGCCAAATTCATGGAAGAACAATGGAGAGGATTTGTAGGAATGTGTCCCCTTCATTTATGAGCCCTTACCTTGAATTCTCCACTAGCAGCTCGGAGTTCAAGGGCCACCACATCGATGATCACAAGGGCAGCCGAACAGGGCTAGTAAAGTTGCTGTTAACTGCAAGTTTTGGCAGCCGAGTTCCTAAAGTTTAGGAGGACTGTTGGGGTCCTCAATTTGTATGAATAAGAAGGCTTACAACATCAGTTTGGTTAGGTAGATGTTAGGCAGATTTTAGTCAGATGTTAGTTAGATTTTAGTCAGTAGGTTAGCTCGCATTTCAGCGCATTTTCGAGCTTTTTCTTGTAGACCGTTTTTGGGATGTAACTATTATTTCTTGATCAATAAAGATGAATCCAGCTTTGCACTAGCTCTGATCTTCCTTAGAAGGCTGTAGCTCTTGGGGTTGGGCCCAAATCAAGTGCCAATACCTCATTTGTGTACTTTTATGTGTCTTTGCTGCATTCATAGAATAATTTTTGTTATTTAGGTTAAAATCTTGCTTTGTTACTTAGGTTGTTTTTTATGATTAAATTAGCTTTTCATGGTTCAGGTTGATTTGATAGTTTGGTAATAGAAAATATCTACAAAAAGGCCATCAAGCAATCCTTGATCTCATCTCTTCCTCCTTGGGACCATGAGCTGAGACCAAGGCATATTTGCTGCCACAAAAACACTGTTTTTGCCTCTTCATGCAATTGTTAGTGTTAGATTTTTAGTTAGGAAAGTTGATACTAGTTGTACTTACATGTTTAGAATCTGTTCTTTCTTAGTTTCCATAGTTATCTTGCATGATTTTCTACCAATAAACTTATGTTCATCATATTTCTAGTTTGTAGGTCAAAGTAGGTCAAAATAGTTAGATCTCTGGTTTTTCTAGTCTTTCTTCGATCAGTTTTGAGAAATAGTGTGCAGATCATCTGTAATACCTCCCTATCTATCCTTCCTCCATCATACCACCTGCTCCAACCCCTAATTCTAGATTCCTTCCCTTTAGTCGCCACCCTTTTCCAACTTGACCTAATTTCCATATCTTTGTGCAACATTGCTCCTTCCATCCTTGAATGAATCCAACCACCTTAATCACTTCTTAGTTTCATCTACCAGGTCTTAGACCCCTTCACATCCTCATCCATCCTCCATTTCCACTTTCCCACCATTTTTCCACCATTAACCCTCCAAAATCCTCTCTCGGCTCTTCCTGTAGAACATCTTGTAGACCCCTGTAGACTTCCTGTAGAAGTTCATGTGGGCCATTTTTCGAGATCTGATCACTGTGAAACTCTTTGGAAGGGTTCTAGGGACCCCTTAGGCCCTCTTCTCACCTTCCCAACCTCTTGCAAGCACCCACTCCATTTCCTTTCGCCAATCAACCTCTGCATCGTTAAAAATAGTTAAAGCACATGCATAATAATTCTGCCAACTTACTCAAAAATAAAAAAAAAAGGTTCTTTTTCTAGATTTTACTTCAAAAGTAGCTTAGTCACATGCATTTTACCTTTCCAAGAGTCAATGGCATCCATTTCCACCACTTTCATCTCTTTTCTTGCACTAGTAGGGTTAGTCGGTAAAACTAGGGTTTGCATTTCCTTTCAGCTTTCAGCTTCTTTCTGCAAGTAGACTAGCCTCTTTTGAGTTAGATTTCATCCATCATAGTTAAAAGCTTCTTCTAAGAGCTCATAGAAGTTGGCTTAAGCTCCTAGCGGACTTGTGCCAGATGATCAAGTGACAGCCTGTAGTAAGAGCTAGTACTTGTGCATACAGCACTGTCGCTTCCAAGTTTGTTACGAACTACCGGGTTGATAAAAGTAAATAAGTGAGCCCTAGGAGTTGCAACATTATTACTGCAATACTGGAGCACACCATCTTTTTGGCGTCGTTTCCAGGGAAGCTTCAGAGTATTAGTGATTGTTGCTTTTCTTCTATTTTCTACTGCAACCTTCTGCTCAGTAGTTTATTTCAGCAAGAGTAGAGTAGTTATTTCATTTCCATTTTGCCAATTTCATTTCTGCAAAATTATATTAGACATTTCCTGCTTTCATTTCATTTCAACAAGCGTAGATTAGCATTTCAATTCAACAATTTCAATTCTACAAGCATTTCAATTTAGCAATTTCAATTCTGCAAGTGTAGCTTAGCATTTCATTTCTACAATTTCATTTCAGCAGCATTATTCATTTCCTGCTTTCATTTCAATTCCGCATTCTCATTTCAGCAAGATAGATTTTAGTTAGTTGCAGCTTAATCTATTTCATTTTTGCGGGTACAAGCAAAGAAAGAAACAAAAATCAACCAAAAATATTTCCTTTCATGCCTTGTAGGAGTAAAGATAAGTCAAAAAAATGTTTGCACAACATCCCTACTACTTCACATAGCCAACCTTCTCTCTTCTTCGATGGCTGTGATTAAGAAGAACCCTTAGGTGGACATCAAGACATATCTGAAGAACCTCTAGGGGAGAAGAAGAAGAAAACATTCCTCTGGAGCAAATGGCTGAAAACAGAAATGTTGGGAATAGTACCTCTTCTTCCAACTCATCCATTGAAGGTGAAATTGGAAACATGTGGGAAGATTGCAAAAGCAAGATAAGACAGATGATTGCCATGCAAATGGATACCTTTTGGATCCAAAGGAAACAAGAGGAAGCCGAGAGGGCTTTGGCCATCTTTTGTCCTAGGTGCACTAGAAAGCATCCTAGGAACGAATGTCCATTGCACTCCATAGAAGTGTGTTTTGTCTATGAAGGAGACCATCCTACGAATCAGTGCCCTTCCTTGCCTGAAATTAAAGCTGCATATCAGAGGGCCAAAGGAGCCACTGAACCACTCTATTTCATGAACCAAAGGAGGCCACATGGACCCAGAACTTACCAGGAGGGAATGCAAGGGACATCCTAGACCTATTACAACCCCTATCAAGCCACTTCCATGCCTTCTTGGGGTTCCCCTGCTCATCCTTCCTGGTCCACACCCCCTCCTTGGTCATATCCTCCTCAATATTATGCCCAACCAGCTGCTCATTCATTTCACTCTTATGCTCAGCAACAACCTCAATGGAATGCACCTCATCAGGGGTGGAGGCCCTTGTACAACACTCCTTCTGCTCCTTTGCCTCCACCACCTGCTCAATTGCAACCATCGCCTCCTGCTCCACCAAGGTAGCCCTAAATGCCTACTCCACCAAACCCGAAGCCAAATAACATGCAGGCTTAGCAAGTATATAGTGGGAAGCCACCTGCCCAACCACAACCCCATCCACATCCATCTCAAATATACGCCCCCACTCAACTACCCGTACCACCATTTCCAAACCCGCACATTGGAGTAGCTCAACCCAATTACAATGCTGAGGCACAAAATTTCCAAACAACTCCTTTTGAGCTCAATGATATTCACCATAGCTCAGGAAGAGCATAGCAAAAAACAGAATATATTGACAGCATTGAAGGACCACATCCAGCAAAAGAAGATTCAAGGAGGAGATCAAAGGACCATGGACTGCACTTGATGAAGAGAGGACAACAGAATCAGAGATTGAGAGAGCTCCCTCATGGTTACCATCAAATCCTCCATGTATTCCAGAGAAAAATCAACAAAAAGAGGAAGATGAGAAGGTCATGGTAGAAGGTGACATGAAGAATGATCCAGATCAGCAAAAGGACCAAGGATATCAGAGCTATATTGAGATATGGTTCCAAACGGTCACTAAGTTGCAGTAGTACTCTCTTCCTCAGCTATGTCGGATTCCTTCAAAGTCAAATCATTTGGTCTCTGAAATCTGGATACCTGTCAAAGCATGCATTTCAAGCCTCCACATCATTTTGTCTCTAATATTGATGTGCAGATGGATCCATTGGAAGTATTCTTATACTTGAAAATGATTTTTTTTTCAAGTAGGGCAGGGTAGGAAAAAAAAGAAAAAAGAAAAAAAGAAAAAAAATGAAAATAAGAGGAAACTAAAAATCTAAGGTGAAAACCTCCTCAGAGGCACCTCAGATTGGCTCATTGATTGAAAACCTCCATGAGGCGGTCAATGGGTTGGAAAGAAGAGAAAAGAAAAAAAGGAATAAGATCCTTGGGTGAAAACCTCTCTTGGAGGTGCCCAGGGCAGGCAATTAGGATGAAAACCTCCATGAGGGCCCCTAGTTGTTTTTAAAAAAAAAAAAAGAAAAGAGAAAAAGAAAAATAAAACTAATTTATGTTGAATAATTACAGGTTGCAGGAAGGACATTGCAGGTTAGGAGGATCACACAAAACAAAGACAAAGGTCAGCACCAGGCTGCAAGCATTCGTCACAATCCATTCCTCCATGACCACTACCCTTTCCCAAGATTTGGTCTCATTCGGACTGATATTTCACCTTCAACAAGAAGTTTTGTGTCTTCTATAGGAAGTTTTGTGTCTTCTACAGGAAGATCCTGTAGAGCCTACAAACAAGCCAAGATTGATCTTCGAGGAGGACCCAAAGGTTAGGAATCTATCCATGAGGTCTATAAACATCCATGCTTCCATACATCACCATATGTCACCTTTTTCCATGTCCATACACCTCCATTGCACTCATTTTTTTTATGTTCCTGCCTAGTCACACACAGAAATCCTGTTTACTTCATACTACCAGAAAAAACTCCTTAATGAAAAATCAAGCATTAGTTTTTCACTCATCATACCTGTTACCCTCTATCTAGATTCCTCATCAGCTGAGACTCAAGTCTGCATTACATCCCAAGCTCATTTTTTCCTTACTGTGCAAAAACTGCAGAATGCTTTGATACAAAAATACATAGAGCAGAAATTTGTTTTTTCCCTAACTTGAAAACCATGCATCCATTTAAAAAACTATTTATGGGGAGTAGTATAGGGATGGTGGCAACATGCCTAAGCAATTTCAGCCAATTCCTATGCATGGTTTCTAAGAAATCAACCTCCATCACCTTCAGCCATTTTTGCATTTTCTCCATATCCGTGCATCCATTTCAAAACTTGTTTCATGGGGAGATGCATATGGGTGATAGTAACCTGCCCAAGCAATTTCAGCCAATTCCAGTGCATGGTTTCCGAGAAATTGACCTCTGTCACCTTCAGCCATTTTCAGTTTTTCTCGAAATCTGTTCATCCATTAACCACAATTTTGCTATGGGAGGTGCATAACGATGATAGAAACATGCTCAAAAAGTTTCAGGTCAATCTGGTCTATCGTTTGGGAGCTATGGACAAAACAAGTTGTTGTCCTGCAAAAATCCAGCATCAGCAGCATGAGGGTGCAAATCTGAACATTGAAACAGACTCCTGTAGCTTAGATCTAGCCAGAGGATACCTGCACAAGAAAAATAGCCATGTATCAGCAACCAGACTAGCATGCATCCACAAAAACAAAGGCATGCAGCAGAAGGAAAGGCCACAGCACCTCACAACAAACACATTTGACTTCCAGGTACGTGACTAAACCCGTTCCTCTGTTGCATGAATGTAATTTAAGAACTACATGGACAATGAGATGGTTGTGATTAAACAATATCGGTGGCCAGCTAACTAGCCACCCTCATCCAGTTCAAACAACACTCAGAGGGTGCAAGCGGCATGTGTGCTCAGCCATCTCGGGAAGAAAACTGAAAACAGGTAGTGGTGGCTGTTTAAACTCCAATGTAATTGATGGAAGTGATTATAGGCAAGCAACATATAGTTTCATAATAGCACTACAGTCTGCATGGGGCCAACGTACATCCAGCCACCTCATCTCCTCACCATGAATCATGCTAGCAGTTAAAAGACAGCTCAGTTAACGCATTCACCACTCTTTGTTCACTGTGCCTTCACGACATTCTCGACTGGAGTACGCATCTACCACTTCCAAAGTAGCTAACCAGTTGTCCTCCACCAGATTTCTGCTTGTTTTTTTTTTTTAAATCTCCTGCCTATCGGGCTCTATAGGAAGCACAGTTTCATTCTACAGGAACAGTGTCTACAGGAAGATTTCTACAGGAAGGGCAGAGAGTAGTTTCTGCAGCCAGAAAATTTGAGATTTTTGTCAAAATTCGAGCTTGAAAAGAGGTAGGCTGAGGAAACTGCTCTGCATAGGATATATTTATATAAGTTGGAGGATTAAAAACACAGTATTGGGTTGAAAGAAAGGAAAGTGAAGCTTAAAAGTCTGTCTGTGTTTTTTTTCCCTTCTCTGAGTCTACATAGTCTCTTCGTTTTTCTACTCTGCATCCAAAATATGCCATTTTCTTTCTCACATTCTTTTGAAAAAAGGGATGCAACCATAGAAGCCGACCTGTGAAAAACCAAATTTGCAAGACTGCCCACTCTCTGAAGAAAAAAACACTGTGTTATAAATATTCTTTGTTCTGTCAAAAGTATTGATTTTTCTCAAAAACCGAGAAGCAAATTTAAGTTGGAAATAGTTTGAAGAAAAATTGCAAATTGATGTTGTGAAAAAGAAGAACATGAGAAATTCTTGATTCCAGAAAGACAAACCTCAACAATTTCTCTATTTTCGGTTTTGAAAATTTGTTTCCTCCCTCCTCACCTTAACATTTCCAGCAGTCACTACACATCATGATAGGGATATTTTTAGAAATATGGCAGGGGAAGATGAGGAGGAAATAGAAAAAGAGGCAAAGACAAAAATGGAGAAAGAAGAACTTGAAACAGAGGAGGAAATCAAAACAGAAGATGAGAAGAAAGACCTAGAACAGAAAAGAAAAAGACTAAAGCAGAGAAGGTAGAAACTAAACAAGATGAAAAGAAAACCAAAACAGAGCTTGAGGAAGCAAAGCTAGCAGAGGCAGAGAAGACAAAAGAAGAGGAAAAAAAAAGGAAGTAGAGACACACCCTGAGATATCAGTGGTATAAGCAGAAACAGTGGGCATAGAAATTTCTACAGGAAGTGAAGAAAAAGAACAACAGGAAGAGAAATCCCCTGAAATGTTGGCAAGGGAGGCAGCAACTGGTCTCACTACCTTAAGCACACCAATTAAGCCAAAAGAAAAAGAAAAGGCATGCCTCCATGTATTTTAAGGCCAAGAAAAGCTCAAGAATTCAAACAAGTAGAATAGGAGGAACAGTGGAAGGACATGGAAAAGAAGACAGAATTTTATGGCACACATGAGTAGACCACATCAAAAGCTTGGGATGATAAGGAGGCCACTAGGGCCATCAAATATGAAGAGATAGATTAGTTGCTCAGAGGATGAGCAAAACCTTCAGTAGGGGGGTGATGATGAGCCCTAGAAATGGGTAATTATATGGGCTCATTCAGCCTCCTAATTCAACTTAATCCACCATTCTCATTGTTTTATTGCATGTTTTTATTATATTTATGCTAATAGAGTGAATTGGGTTAGTCATTATGCCAAAAAGTCTAATGTGTGCTTTATGCAGATTTTTGGTCAATTTTGAGACAAAATCAAAGGTTTTAATGAGCACTTGGCAGCCAAATTCGTGGAAGAACAATGGAGAGGATTTGTAGGAAGGTGTCCCCTTCATTTATGAGCCCTTACCTCAAATTCTCCACTAGCAGCTCGGAGTTCAAGGGCCACCACATCGATGATCACAAGGGCAGCCGAGCAGGGCTAGTAAAGTTGCTGTTAACTGCAAGTTTTGGCAGCCGAGTTCCTAAAGTTTAGGAGGAATGTTGGGGTCCTCAATTTGTATAAATAAGAAGGCTTAGGGCCTCAGTTTGGTTAGGTAGATGTTAGGCAGATTTTAGTCAGATGTTAGTTAGATTTTAGTCAGTAGGTTAGCTCTGCATTTCAGCACATTTTCGAGCTTTTTCTTGTAGACAGTTTTTGGGATGTAACTATTATTTCTTGATCAATAAAGATGAATCCAGCTTTGCACCAGCTCTGATCTTCCTTAGGAGGCTGTAGCTCTTGGGGTTGGGCCCAAATCAAGTGCCAATACCTCATTTGTGTACTTTTATGTGTCTTTGCTGCATTCATAGAATAATTTTTGTTATTTAGGTTAAAATTTTGCTTTGTTACTTAGGTTATTTTTTATGATTAAATTAGCTTTTCATGATTCAGGTTGATTTGACAGTTTGGTAATATAAAATATCTACAAAAAGGCCATCAAGCAATCCTTGATCTCATCTCTTCCTCCTTGGGACCATGAGCTGAGACCAAGGCATATTTGCTGCCACAAAAACATTGTTTTTGCCTCTTCATGCAATTGTTAGTGTTAGATTTTTAGTTAGGAAAGTTGATACTAGTTGTACTTGCATGTTTAGAATTTGTTCTTGCTTAGTTTCCATAGTTATCTTGCATGATTTTCTACCAATAAACTTCTATTCATCATATTTCTGGTTTGTAGGTCAAAGTAGGTCAAAATAGCTAGATCTCTGGTTTTTCTAGTCTTTCTTCGATCAGTTTTGAGAAATAGTGTGCAGAGCATCTGTAATACCTCCCTGTCTATCCTTCCTCCATCATACCACCTGCTCCAACCCCTAATTCCAGATTCCTTCCCTTCAGTCACCACCCTTTTCCAACTTGACCTAATTTCCATATCTTTGTGCAACCTTGCTCCTTCCATCCTTGAATGAATCCAACCACCTTAATCACTTCTTAGCTTCATCTACCAGGTCTTAGACCCCTTCACATCCTCATCCATCCTCCATTTCCACTTTCCCACCGTTTTTCCACCATTAACCCTCCAAAATCCTCTCTCGACTCTTCCTATAGAACATCCTATAGAACCCCTGCAGAGTTCCTGTAGAAGTTCACATGAGCAGTTTTTGAGATCTAATCACTGTGAAACTCTCTCGAAGGGTGCTAGGGACCCCTTAGGCCCTCTTCTCACCTTCCCAACCTCCTGCAAGTGCCCACTCCATTTCCTTTCACCAATCAACCTCTGCACCATAAAAAACAGTTAAAGCACATGCATAATAATTCTGCCAACTTACTCAAAAATAAAAAAATAAAAATCTTTTTCCATATTTTACTGCAGAAGTAGCTTAGTCACATACATTTTACCTTTCCAAGAGTCAATGGCATCCATTTCCATTGCTTTCATCTCTTTTCTCGCACCAGTAGGGTTAGTTGGTAAAACTAGGGTTTGCTAGGGTTTGCATTTCCTTTCAGCTTTGAGCTTCTTTCTGTAAGTAGACTAGCCTCTTTTGAGTTAGCTTTCATCCATCACAGTTAAAAGCTTCTTCTAAGAGCTCATAGAAGTTGGCTTAAGCTCCTAGCAGACTTGTGCCAGCTGATCAAGTGATAGCCTATAGTAAGAGCTAGTACTTGTGCATACAACATCGTCGCTTCCAAGTTTG
The DNA here is from genome assembly GCA_031772625.1 of Pinus tabuliformis. Classification (NCBI taxonomy): domain Eukaryota; kingdom Viridiplantae; phylum Streptophyta; class Pinopsida; order Pinales; family Pinaceae; genus Pinus; species Pinus tabuliformis. The sequence goes on along the minus strand of CM062817.1, from coordinate 1,091,733,012 downwards.
TTATGAACTACCGGGTTGATAAAAGTAAAGAAAGGAGCCCTAGGAGTTGCATAATTATTGCTGCAATACTAGAGCCCACCAGACCCTGAAATTTGAGCTACCTTTTTAGGGCCTGACTCTCAATCACTACCCAAAACTTAATGATAGTTTTAGAAATGTTAAATGATGCTAGGAAAAATACATTGACATAAAACTTATACAAGGGCTTGACCTATCCAGGTCTAACCATGACAAAAATTCCATCAAACACATATTGAACATGAAATCTATAGGTCATGAATGCATATATGAAGATAGATATTTCATACTTATTTGAGAATCATCAAGAAGATCTAATGCCCTCTCACAGTAGCTGATATAACATCTATTAGGTCCTGCATTCACTAACCATTCATTTACCAATCAAACATGATAATAGCCATAACTTGAATCTATCATAAAACCATGCTTATAACCAACATATAACTGTGATAATAGCAATGATAGAACAACCATCAAAGAGACATAATAACAAGTACATTTAATCATAAAATACAAGAGGAAATGAGCTCCTATTAACACATGAAAAAACCAACCAAGCTAGGGTTTTCTTCATACCACCCGACCATATATTGGGCTGAAACAAATCTTTCTTTTAGCCAATCACCCTTGTGCCATATTCCAAGCATGAATGTGGGATCTCATGGGATAAACTAATATATTAAAAACCAAGGGAATCTAGAGGTTAAACCACCTCCACCCTCATAGTACTATGATCTCACCTAAAATGGTCCTGAGATTACAAAACCAAACCAAGCTTGGATTCCTTAGAATTCCTTCACCATCCCTTGAGGAATTTTCCTCTCTCCACCCACTTGTTGAAGGCTTCTCAAAGAAGACCATCTCCACCCCCAACCCTTGGGACTTTCATGAGACCACCTCACCAGGATCCAAAACCTTATGGTATCCAAAGCTCAACCAAGAATGAATCCAACCACACCATGGATATCTAGAAATGGCAAGGCAAGGTTGAAACCACTGTCAAACTAGACAAAACCCATGCCAATGAAAAAAAATGAACCAAATACATACATGCACATAGCAGGCATGCAAAAACCAACTAGGAAATCATACATGCAACTGATCACCTGCAAGTATTCGCGTTGAAGCTACTTGATCCAAATTTCCTTACTTGATCCTTGCTTTCCTTTGCTTTCTTGCTTGAATTCTCCTCTTGGTGTTCTTCTCCTCTCTAAAACCAATTCCAAAACTCAACTAAAATAAGGCTAACAAAAGCTATGAACTAATCCTCTAATTCATTTTTATTATTGGTGCCTCTAATTTCTTTATTTTTCCTTCAATTTCCTCTTCACATGCAACTTGTGACCTTTCACCTTCCTTTTCTCCTAATTTCCTTTATTTTCATAAATAAAATGCCAATAATGCCTTTTTTCCTTTTCATAGCCTTTTCCAATGGATTTGCCAATTTCGTTAGCCATAAAAAACAACAAGTGATGCCCACTAGGATGCTTTTCCCAACATTCAACTTGGAATATGTGTCCCATGACCTTGGTAATATTTTTCCTTTATTAACTTTATTACATAAACTTTTAACTTGAGGTTGTTACAAACCCCTCCCCCCTGGGGGAACATCATCCTTGGTGTTCTATGACACCTATAACCAACAACACCACTGAAAACAAAAACATATTGTTTATGGAGATTTATAACTTAGTTGGATGCAGTATTTACAATGAACAACTTGTTGAAAAGCAAAACCCATGACAAATATGAGAACATGAAAACCATATGAATTATTGGAGCTTTATAACACAAGTCATTGTGGTCTTTACAATAATAAACATACATAAATATGTACATATACCAAAAAATCATTTGTGTCCACGAGAAAATAATGAATTATACATAGCTTGCATCTGATAAGCCATATACCATGTAGCTTCCACAAGCCCAAAGTGCTTCCATTGCACATTAACTTGCTCGATTTGTCTATTCTGGAGCATGAGGTTTTTCCACTGTAATATGCACTGAGGTTGCAGATATAATTCTCCTTCTAGCTCCACCTGCAATATAAACCAATCAATAACATGATTAACATATTTTACATATATTTTAAGCAATGAAACATCAAAAGCATCATGGACTTTCACTGGCGGAGGTAGTGCAAGTCTGTAGGCCACTAGTCCAATCCTCTAAAGGATATCTAAAGACCTGTAATACTGAGGTGCCAACTTTTCACATGACCCAATCCTTAAGGATCTCTTCTTGGGCTTTATGCACAAGTACACATGTTCCCCAACCTAAAACTCCTTAAATTCCCTATGCTAATCTGCATAAATTTTATGTCTATCTTATGCTGCATTTAGATTCTTCTTTATAGCGTACATTTCTTGTTCCATCTCTACCAACATGCCTGGTCTGGTTAGTACCCTGTTCACTAGATCACTCCATCTGATGGGAGTATTAAAAGTCCGCCCATAGAGAGCCTCGAACAAACTCATCCTCAGTGACTCTTGATAACCATTGTTGTAAGCAAAATCAATCGGTGGAATATACTCCTCCCACCTCCTCTATTGATTCTTAACATAAATTCTCAACATGTCCTCCATGATCCTATTGACCCTCTCTATCTATCCATCTGTCCATGGATGATAAGATATACTAAAGGCCAAATTTGTACCTAAAACTGTAAACAACTCCTTCCAAAAGCTGGAAGTGAACTTGGCATCTCTATCTGATACAATGTTCTTCAGAACACTGTGCAACCTCACTATCTCCCTGATGAAGACCTATGTTACCTCACTAGATGAATAAGTAGTCTTTAATGGAATGAATTGAGCTACCTTTCTCAACATGTCAACCAAAACCATGATGGAATCATGCTGCTACAATGTCCTCGACAAACTTGTAATGAAATCCATGGAAATGAACTCCCATTTTCACTCTGGAATCAAAGTAGGTTGTAACAAACCATCTAGGTTCTTACACTCAACTTTCACCTGCTGATAGTCCAAGAATATAACAACAAACTTTGCCACTTCCTTCTTCAAAGTCTACCAATAGTAGAACCTCTTCATAGTTTTCAACGTCTTCTGACATCCCGGGTGACTTGAATATGACTTGACATGAAACTCCCTCAAGATAAGATTCTTGAGCTCAATGCCACTCAAACATAGATCATGTCTCTAAATATCACCAAGCCATATGTCGTGAGATGATGATCCATATCCGGTTCAATTTTACCCTACTGTAACCTGTGCTTAAGCTCCCTATACATGTCCCATAAAAACTGACAGCTGCAGCATGATTTACCTGTAATCTCCTACTAAGATCATATACAACCATGTTCTCCTTTCCTTTAATGTATATGATCTCAAAGTCAAACTCACTGAGGGTAGCCAACCATCTGGCTTTCCTAGAATTTAGATTAGGTTGGTTAAATAGATACTCCAGTCCACTATGGTAACTCATAAACACACACCTCCTGTCAAGAACATAATGCCTCCACATTTTCAAGGTGTGAATAATAGCTTCCAAATCAAAATCATGAGTCACATCGTTCTACTCATGTTCATTTAGTTTCCTTGAATCATAGCATAACACCTATCCCCCCTACATCAGGACTCCACCAAGTCCTCTCTTGTAGGAATCTCTACACACAATGAACTCTTTATCTGGATCTACAATCTTTAAAATTGGAGTGTTTGTGAGAAACTACTTCAACTACTAAAAACTTGTAGCACGTTCCTCTACCCATTCAGTTTTCTTTCCTTTCCTTTGCAAGGATGTTATAGGATATCCAACCCATGAGAAGTTCTCGATGAATCTCCTGTAGTAACCTACTAAACCCATGAATGATATGACCTCATCCACATTCCTAGGAGCTTCCCATTCCATGATAGCTCTTATCTTTTCCAGATTTACTGCTATTCCTTCCTTGGAAACAACATGTCCCAAGTAATGTACCTTTATTTGAAAGAAACTGCACTTACTAAGCTTGGCATACAACTGATGCTCTCTTAGCAATCTCAATACTATTGCTAATTGTTCGGCATGATCTTCCTCATTCTTAGAATATATCAAAATATCATCAATGAATATAATCACAAACTTGTCCAAATAAGGACACAACCCACTATTCATCAAACAAATGAAAGTAGCTGGAGCATTAGCCAAACCAAAAGGAACCATAACAAAATCATAGTTCCCATACATGTTCTGGAAAGTAGTATTGTAGATATCCTCTTCTTTGATGCACACCTGATGATATCCTGATCTCAAATCGATATTTTAGAACATTGTTTCTCCATTCAACTGATCAAGCAAGTCGTCAATTCGCAGCAAAGGGTACCTGCTCTTGATCATCACCTTGTTCAACTTCCTGTTGTCAATGCATAACCTGAGAGTACCATCTTTCTTCTTCGCAAACAACACAACTGCACCCCAAGGAAACACACTTGGCCTGATGTATCCCTCATCAAGAATTTACTTCAACTACAAATTCAATTCCACCAAATCTAGAGTGCTCATCTTGTAAGGTGCCTTTGATGCTGCTGTTCCTCCTGGTACTAACTCAATAGAAAATTCCACTTCCCTGTGGGGAGGCAACTCCAAAATATCTGCTGGAAACACATCCTGAAACTATTGTAAGACAGAGTAACTCCTGAGGACTTCCACATCCTCAACATCCTTACTCTTGTCACTAGAAATATGAACTGAAAATAGTACACACCCCTTCCTATGAATGTGCTTATCTTGCATAACTGTAACCATGCTCACTGATGCAGGATTCTTCTTTCCCTACAAGATTCTCTTTTCCCCATTATCATCTAGGCACTCAAAATCCTTTTCATAACAATCTACTTTCATCATATGGAGGTACAACCAATCCATACACAGAACCATGCTATATTATCCCAATGGAAGCACATTTATATGTGCCTATGTATGCATACCATTCAACTCAAATGCACAAGTACCCAATGATGAACCCTCTTCTTAGTACTTATAGCCAACTGCACCAACCAAGACTCTATATGAACTTCTTTTCTCAAACAACATTTATCCACAAAGTCAGGATTCATATAATTATAATTCAATTGACGACCAACCAAAATAGAAACAAATCGATCATAGAGCTTACCTTCCATCTCAATAATGGATTCTTGGTGATTTGTTTTCTTGTTTCCACAACTGCATAAATTCGAGGAATGCTATAATCAACATCCCCAACCATCTGCAGCTCCTAAGCACTATAGATTTCAGGCCTGCCACCCTGGTACAATGGACAATCCTTCTTGTGATGATATTTTCCACAAATCCAACACTGCTATGGTCCCCTACCATCGCCTCTACTCTACTTCTGTCCAAGCTGCAACCCATGTCTCTTCTCAACTACATCAAACTTCTTGTAAGGAACACCATTTTATTTCTCACCTACATCCTAAGGTTTTCCCCACTTCGGTGGCCACTTCCCTTTAAATTTATCATTCCCCTTCAAATCACACTTAGGCTCAACTTCACTCTTTAATTTCTCATAAAAATTCTTTAGTTTCTTGATGGCTTCCTCTAGTGACCAAGGCTCACCAAACTCAATCTGGTTTGTATACGCTGGTGGAAACCCATTGATGAACCTTTGAATCTTTTCTTTCTCATCCTTGAGGTAAGGCACATACCTCAACAACTCCAGGAACTTGCTAGTATACTCATCATATATCATGGAACCCATTTGTAGCTCATAGAACTCCTTAGCTCTATCATCATAATAATTTTCAGATAGGTACTTCTTCTTGAAGAGTCACTTGAACTCATCCCAACTCTACTCTTCTTCCCGAATGCCTCTAACATTCTTCACATCTTCCCACCAAATATCTGCCTTCTCTGAATAGTTATGCAATCTGAAGAATTTATTCATCTCAAGCAACCATGCCTTTGCATATTCTGACATCATCTCTCCATCAAAAGTAGGAGGCTTGAATTTCTTAAACTCCTCTTGAAAGTACTCATTCCTCCTATAAGGATGATGGTAGTGATGATGATGATGTCTCTTGGATGAGGAACTAGAATGAAACCCATACATACCAGTCCTCCTATCAGGTGTACCCAATGATCTATCACCTCTGACTGTATCGCTCTATCCAGCCTGTATTTTGACTGAGACCTACTACCATATACCCATTAGTATTCTCTTCCTATTCTTGACTAATCCTTAGTTGTTCCTATCTCTACAAGTCTAAAAAAATCTGAAGGATGATTGCACTAACCTCTGCCTACTTTTACTAAGCCCTTGCAAGTCTTTCCTGAGCCTCAACCAACTTTTCATTGTGTACCTTGCAATTTTGATCTCTACCCTCAAAATCCTAAATGTATTTGTTATATTAAGAGAATAGTCATTTCCTTTCTCCCCAACTAATCTGTAGGGAGATTCACGTGAATTGTAGTCCACAATTTTTCTCGTCATCTTTGATTCTCTTCTTCCTACAATAATGCCATGTTAGATAAACCAAATAGATATCATAATAAAAATAATACCTCAATGACATTTAGGGTAGGCTTATCTCATTTGAAAAATCAATCCACATTAGCACAACACATTTATAATCATAATCATATCAATATTCCAACATCATGCATGAAAATATTAACTGCATACCATGACCTCATGCATGACAACCATAACCATGACAATGCATGCATAACCAAATGCATCTAGCCCATATGGTCTAAGTGTTTGAACCATGCTCTAATACCACCCTATAATTCCACCTCTCACATTTACCAACTTTCATCGACCTACTAGGGTAAACATGAGCATAGGTCTACTAGGACATGACTCAACTCCCTAAGTAAAATTAAGGAAGTGGAATCTACAATCTAAAACTTTACTTACTTCCCTTAGGTGCTACAAGACCCCGGGGAGATAAAAAAGCACTCCAACTGGCCAAACCCTGAGTTAACTTTCTTTTTCAGTGATATAGATCCCTAAACACTCTAATGACAAGGAAACCCAATGATTGTAATGGTCCATTCTCTTTTATGAGCCTACTTCCCAACAATTACAGTCTATATTACCGAGTTCTGTGCCTGCGACCCTGAAATATAAGCCACATTTTCAAGGTCTAACTCTCAATCACTGCCAAAAACTTAATGAGACTTTCAGAAATGTTAAACGACACTAGGAAAAATCCATTGACACAAAACTTAGATAAGGGCTTGACCTATCCAGGTCTAACCATGACAGTCATTCCGTCAAACACATAGTGAACATGAAATCTACATGTCATGAATGAATATCTGAACATAGAGATCTGAAACTTATGTGAGAATCATCAAGAAGGTCTAATTCCCTCTCATAGTAGCTACAATAACATCTATTAGGTTGTGCATTCACTAACCATTCATTTACCAATCAAACTTGATAAGAGCCATAACTTGAATCTATCATAAAGCCATGATTATAACCAACAAATAACTAGGATAATAACATTGATAGAACACCCATCAAAGATACATAATAACAAGTACATTTACTCATAAAATACAAGAGGAAATTAGTTCTTATTAACATATGAAAAAGGAAACCAAGTAAGGGAATTCCACATACCATCCGACCATATATTTGGCTAAACCAAATATTTATTTTAGCCAATCACCCCCATGACATATTCCAAGCATGAATGTGGGATCTCATGGGATAAACCAATATATAAAAAACCAAGGGAATCCATAGGTTAAACCACATCCACCCTCACAATACTATTATCTCACCTAAATCGGTCCCGAGATCACAAAACCAAACCAAGCTTGGATGCATCAAAATTCCTTCACCATCCCTTGAGGAATTTTCCTATCTCCACCCACCTATTGAGGGCTTCCCTGAGAAGACCATCTCCAACCCCAACCCTTGGGACTTTCTTGAGACCAAACTCAACTGGATCTAAAACCTTCTGGCATCCAAAGTTGAACCAAGAATGAATCCCACACACCATGGCTATCTAGAAATGGAAAGGCGAGGTTGAAACCACTATCAAACCAGGAAAAACCCATGCCAATGATATCAAATGAACCAAATACACATAAGCACATACCATGTATGCCAAAAATAGCTAGGAAATCATACATGCAACCTGTCACCTGCAAGTATTCCCACTGAAGCTGCTTGATCCAAATTTCCTTGCTTGCATTCTCCTCTTGGTGCTCTTCTCCTCTTTGAAGCCAATTCCAAAACTAAACTAACAAAAGGCTAACAAAAGATTTGAACTAATCCTCTAGTTCCTTTTTATTATTGATGCCTCTAATTTCCTCAATTTTCCTCAATTTTCCTTCAATTTCCTCCTCACGTGCAACATGTGACCTTTCACCTTCCTTTTATCCTAATTTCATTTATTTTCATAAATAAAATGCCAATAATGCATTTTTTCCTTTTCAAAACCTTTTCCAATTTCCTTAGACATAAAAAACAACTAGTGATGCCCACTAGGATGCTTTGCCCAACATTCATCTTGTAATACATGTCCCATGTGTTTTTGGGAAAACTAGTGTCTTGTCGAATGACTAGCCCTCTAGGTTTGACAGCTACCCTAGAAACAGCAGCTTAAAGTAATTCAACGATTTCTTCTATGTGCAACAGATAAGAGAAAGATAAAGGAACCAACCTAGAACTTCTGCTTAATCCCTTGCTTGATCTCTCTCCCCCTTGACAGAGCTTGCAACTCCTCTCTGTACTTAACCTGCTTGGAGAGTACCTGCACAAGTATAGCAACAAAGAACTGTCAAAGCATCATGATCTATTACAACATAAAAATTACAGAATCACATATATAATGAACAAATGATTGCATTCATAAATGATAACATTCACAATTGCACAATCATATGGAAGAAAACTTGAAGAACTTTATTAAATATAAGGAAGAATTACAACCCAGTTGTCTGATCCAACATGATCCTCCCAGCTTCAATCCCTCTTCACCTCATCAAATAGCAAGAGCACACCAAAAATACAATGCTCTTTCCTCATTACAAACTATCAGCACTTCCTTGCAATTCACAATATTCCAGCCCCTGGATCTCTTAGGTGAGGGATCCATTTATAGATGTGTGCAAGGGTGTGAGTCATCCATGGGGTTTGATTAGTGTCATTCCACTTGTTACAATTGGTTCCACTTGGAGATTTCTTGGATCTCTTACTAATCCCTGGGCGAATTCAGAGAGGCAAGTGGCATAGGAGAATTTTCTAGAAGATTCCATGAGAAACCACCTAGAAAACTGTCTCGGACATTTGTCCATCCTTTCCCATTGCACCCTATAGAATGCCTAACCAGTATGCATCGTACCCTGGCATTTTACTACTCAGTATGCATCGTACCTTGCCAGTGGAGCAGTCATTATGGTTTAGTTTAGGCCATTTCTGGATGGTTTCTCAGGTGGAACTTTTGGGGAATGATGTAATGAGATGACTGTGTTCTTTTAGGGTATGAAACAACTCTTTTAGGGGTTGAAGAGCTCTAGTTTATCGACATATAAGTTTGGGGTTGGTGTGCCCAAATATGTCTATAATAGTTGCCCCCTAAAGCATAAAGTCGTAAATGTTGATGTCGAGTGAAATGCTTTATCATGAGGATCCAAGGTTTCGAACTGGAAGGTGACTTGCATAATTTACAATACAATACATCATCATAATATAATTTTCATGATCTAGCTGAGGGCGACATTCCCATGATCAGCTTTATAAATTCATTTCATGTACATAGATCAGATAGTCGTATGTAGATGCAGACTGGTGATTCTTCAGATGTAGAGTCATCATCCATGGTTCGGATGACCATCTGTGTAGCACCTTTGTACATTTGATGTTTTTATATCCTTGAATATATCGCAGCCCGGATGGATGAAACTAGATCTGGGGTCTTCAAACTGGTACAATCTTCGCTCGATGTACAAGTCAATCCATGTGAAGAGATGTTCTGAAGTCAAACATGGAAAGACATCGCTTGATTACTAGCCAATAATGTGGGCTATTAATAGACGAGAGAGGAATTACCGATAATGGTAATGACCCTCAAGGTACTACAGTACAATTCACGTGGTGTGAATATATGATCCGATGTTGAACACCACGCAAAATATTTCGGTTGAAGGCTATTTATGTCAATCTGTCACCGGAAGTGAGAAACTTGCCATTGATGTATGCAAGCTTCAAAGCACTGAAAGGGGTGTCTCTAAGTCAACTTCTTGGATAATGAGTTGATGTCAACGAGAAGTGACTCATCATAGAAGGGCCTTGATGTATCCCACATCTACACACGAAACGAAGCAAATGATTTCTGGAGGTGAAAATGAACTGATGACACAAGGTTCAAGAATGGCGGTCATGAAAAAATGAAGGTCGGAGGTATTGCAGTGGATGAGACATTAACTGGATTATGGTTTCTAGACTGAACTTCTCTTGAACATGTCGGCGACACTGAGTGTTAACCCCAAAAGATGGATGGTGTGAAAGACCAATGGTGAGATGACCGGTGAACAGAATACCCAACCCAACTCAATAATGGTGATGAAGTGAAAGTGTCATGTTCAAGAGCGACCTGCTACCATAAGTTCTTCAAGTTTTTTCCCTTTTTCCCCAGTCATTGCTGACCAATGCCTCTTTATTTTTGTCAATATTGAGGAGGATAACATATGTTTTTTCTATAATTTTCTCTTCGAGAAAACCTGTCACTATGGTTTAACGAGTTTAGCAACAGTGAAACTCGGTCTTGTCTAGAATGGACAAGTTTGTCGCTATTGTTTTAACGAGTTTAACGACAAGGATAACTCGGTCCTTTTCATGTTTAGAGAGTTTGAAAAGGGACGAAAAGAAAACTCCAAAAGTTCTTTTTCGTAAAATAATCCCTTAAGTCCAAAAAAGGATAAAATAATACAAAAGGGATGACTTTTCCGCTCACTTTAACGAGCCGAAAAAGACAAGCGCTCGAATTTTTCGTAAGATAATCCCTCGAGTCCGAAAAGGTATAAAATCATATAGGAGGGATGACATTTCCAATCACTTTAATGAGCTGGAAAGGCTGGCGCTCGACTATCTTTTCATATTTAACGAGTCTAAAAAGGGTTTAAAGCAGACTTGATTTGAGGAACGAGTGGTGTCTAGGGTAGCAACTAGTTTCAGTGAATTTGAAACTTCTCAAAAATTGGTGAATTCTATGAAGAGGCTGGCTAATAAGACCACTCATCACAACTATTCCTCAAAAAGGGTAAAACAACCAAGTGGAAGCGTATAATTGACCAAAGGGATGGAGGTGATGGGAGGTACACAACCAAGGTTCGAAAGGCTGATAGAATGGAAATCACAGAGGTTAATTACCTAAAGGTGGGTTCATTTTTTGACAAGCTTGAACCATGGGGGAACTATGCTTGGTGGGTTCATTTTTTGACAAGCTTGAACCATGTGGGAACTATGCTTGGTGGGCTCATTTTTTGACAAGCTTGAACCATGGGGGAGCTATGCTTGGATTCAGTTTTATGTTTATACAATATTGAAACGAACAAACTATGCTTGGAGCAGTGGTCAAAGATGTTTAATTCACTATTTAGCACATAAGAATCTTCTTTAGTCGTTCAACCTGCTCAATCACTCCATCAAATTGATTAGAAATACATATATATGGATGAAAAAGAACTAAAACTAACATTTTACTTGAAGTACATGAATAGTAAACATAAAAAGTAGTTTTACCTTTCACTTTCATCATTTCTTTTCAAATTTGGGATTTTGATGTGAAATGCTTTATTTACAAATACTGCAAATGTCTATTTAACACATAGTTTGCTAATGAATCAGTCAATGTGTTTAAGTTTCTGGAAATGTGTTGATATTGAATGGAATCAAAATTCCTTTCCAAAATCCTAACTCTTAGGAACATGTGATAAATAGCTGGGTTTCGAATGGAATAAATGCCAGTAAGCTGTAGAATGATGAGCTATGAATCTAGCCTGACAATGAGTCGACATATGACATGTGAAATAACATCAGAGAGAATTTCAATCAATGTGCTATACTCAACGATGTTGTTCGTCAATCAAACAATACATATCCCCCTGAAACTCACTAACTCGCTGCTTGGAGCAAAAATGGCCCAGGCCGCAGAAGATAGGTTCTGCGTACTACGACTAGCTCCATCGGCATACCCAACAAATGGTTCCAAAAAGTCTAACATCTGCAACAAATGTAGAGTGGATTACCTAACCAAATTGACAAATATAAAAGAAAACACTAAAAAATGCAATAAAAGAATATGCACAATGAGTTTACTATACTTAATCAAGCATAGTAACATTTAAGATACAACCCGTTCCGGGGTTGCGATAGTGGAATCCCATCATAATCGACTAGCTCGTAGGCTCCTTTTGTCAATAATCATTTAACAATGTAAGGGCCCATCCATAACGGTTCAAATTTACCTGCCCCTAATTTGTCAGAATCCTGATCATAAAGCAAGACCAGGTCACCTTCTGAGAAGACACGAGGGTTGAAATTTTTGTCATATTGCGCCTTGATGCGTTTCTTATGTGCTTCGTTAGCCAACGCGGCATCATGACGAGTTTCATCCAGATGGATTAATTCCAAGAAACGAGCCTCTTATTCAAAAGTTTCAGGAAGTAGATCGATTTCAAGCTTGAGGGATGAGATTTCGCACTGGATTGGTAAGATTGCTTCTATACCATACACCAACTGAAAGGGCATAAATCCGGTCGCATTTCTCACCAAAGTCATATATGCCCACAAAGCTGAGTACAGGATTAAATGCCAATTCCATTTGTGGACTCCAATCATTCTCTGCAGCATGCGCTTAAGGACTTTGTTGATTGCCTCAACTTGTCCGTTAGCCTACAGATAATATGGAGTAGAACTATCATGGGACAATCCTAATTTGGCAGTCAATTCGATCATCATGTGATTGCGAAAATGCGACCCATGATCTGTGACTATAGCCTGTGGTACACCAAATCTATAAACTACATGATTGAAAAAGAAAAGAGCAGCCATTTCACCGTTGTTGCAAGGAAGTGCTGATAGTTTGTAATTGAGGAAAGAGCATTGTATTGTTGGTGTGATCTTTCTATTTCATGAGGTGAAGAGGGATTGAAGTTGGGAGGATGATGATGGATTTTTCCCTTTCTTCTTGCCCCCTGGTTGCTTTGGATTTTTACCCTTCTCAGATGACACAACATTAATCTCCAAGGCAAGAGGTTTGTCATTTGCATTTTGACTAGAAACAACAAGAGCTTTACCAGATGGACCCTTTGCGGTTTGCGTGCTTGAGGCACTGATCACGCCATCATCGGCATGAGAGTCCCTATTCGATTTAGGAGGAGGTGGAATGGAAAATTCTGGTCTAGGAGCGTCAGGAATTTTGTCGTAGAGTGTGCCAGACTGAGTATAGATCAAGTCTAAATATTGGGCACGAGCAATGACTTGCTCTTTAATGACAACTCCTCCTTTCGCCACATCCTTAGTGATAGATGGCAATAAGGACTTAATAAACCACTCAGCTAAAAGCTGATCAGGAACATATGTCTTTACCATTTGACAACGATGTCGCCACTCATGAATATGATTAGATATGTGAGTGGTCGTGGTCTGTTTAAAGTTGGTAAGGAGTTCTGTTCCCGTTTCGTACCTGATGGGTAACTGAAAGTGGGTTAGAAAAGTAGTGGCAAGGGTGTTGAAGTTATCAAACAAAGCTCTAGGCAATTCAATATACCATTTCGCTGCTGGACCAGTGAGCATTCTCTAAAAAAGGCGAAGCCTAATTGAATCATCATTCAGGGTGTTAGATGAGCACCACAAATGAAAAGTCATTACGTGATTCGATGGATCTTCACCTAGATTTCCATTGAATTTAGGAATATCAGAGGGAAGTTTATGAGGAATCGCTGGCCACTAAGGGGTGTATGTAATTGGATCATTCGTTAACCGGTTCAAATCTGGTAATTCCGAAGTTGCTACAAAAGGCAATTGTTGTTTTAGGTTAGGTGAAGCATACCCAGGATGAGATGGAATCGCCTGAGCAGTAGGTCTTTGCATACCAGCATAGTGTATCTGATGCTAGTAACTTTGATAAGGCTGTTGGACATAACCAGTATAGTGTGGTTGTTGATAACCATTTTGAAAATGCGGCTGCCCATAACCTACAAAGCCTTGTTGCTCAGGTCCTTGGTAGGCTTGGTATTGACCAAGCCCAGTTTGAGCTTGTAAACCGAGCCCAAACTGAGGTTGGGTTTGCTGGAATTATGGTTGTTGGTATTGGGCCAGCCATGGTTGTTGGACCATTTGTTGTTGCCCAATACTGGAAGATTGACCAAGATGCAGATTGACAATACCCATTTGTGCCTGAGTCGTTCCAGATAAAGAAGCACTAACCTGAGGTTGTGATTGGGCCGTAGAGACAAGTGGTTGTTGTATCGCAACCTGAGAGACTTGAGGTTGAGACACAACAAGCTGTGCTTGTGCTTGTGACACAGTCATAATAGCAGGTGTAGTGGGAATATTCGACACAGGTTGGATCGGTTGTGTTGGATATACAACCCTTGGTTGTTTTGGCAGTATTGGTATCCAACCACTAGATGTAATTCCAGTTTGACCTAAATTTTGTTGTTAACTCTCATATGGTTGTTACCCAGGAGAAAACAGTGAAAAGGCATACTGCCCTCCATACAGTGGCAGTCTATTGTTTAAAGGATATATCAGTCTTTGAAGACTGGTCTGCCCAAATTGATACTGGAATGCAGGATCAAATTGCTGAGTTTCAACATAAGAAATACTAGATGGGACTCTGGATGAATAAATAGGAGTGGACCATGTTGTCGAAGTAGCCCCTAAGTGGACTCCAGTTAGTGATTGATAACTAGCTAGAATAGATGGTATAATAGCAAACATTGTAGGAATGGCAGCAGGAAGTTCTGCCACAGCTGCATCAGATGACACATTCCTGGATGTCGATGGTTTCTCAAACATGTTTAATCTATCCAAAAGATTTCCTAGTGATTCTGCAGGAACATGTGACGAAGGAGGATTAAAAGAACCAAACTCAGGAGTAGAATGACACAAATTAATCCCAGTTCCAAAATGTAACGGGGTATTAGATGGAGGATCCTCTACTATCTCCTCTATAGAAATCAGACCAGGTGGAATAGGTAGACCGTTAGGTCCGTAAAAGATTCCTGGAGATGAAGAAGGTATAGCTTCTGTAGTGACAAACACTGGAGGGGTGACACCTTCTAAATTCTGAAACTCAACTTCTAGATGTTTAGGTAAGTGAACTTTAGTCTTAAAGGGAGGTTATTGAACAACTACTAGTTCCAACATAGCCTCGGTTTGAACTGAGATGGGTTCTGGATCAACTCTAGATGGAGTTGTTTCAGGTATAGGAGTATCTACCATTACACTAGGATCAGTTCTAATGTCCTCTTATAACTGAAGAACTTCTTCTCTAAAGGCAGATGTACTAGAAATAATTGGAGTAACTGGAGTCTCTGACGATGTTGAAACCAAAGTTTCAAATAAACTAGATGAATTAGACTCAGTTAAACAAGACCACTTTGTCTAGAATGGCTTCGCTTCTGGAGTCAAAGACGGTTGACTCGCTAGTCTCCGTAAACGACGAGGTTTTGATTGACTTTCTTCCATGATTGCGGATTACTTGATCAAATCAAAATTAAGGGGAAAATGATGTTATTTTGAATTCAATTAATTTTAATGATGCTTTGACATAACTTTGCTTTTTCAATTTTTAAGAGTCGAGAAAAAGCTAAAGATGACTCTAGTCTCCTTCGATTTTTAATGAGCCTGAAGTGACAAGCGCTGAGATGGACCTTGTCTTTTAAAGAGTAAAAAAGGAATGAAAGTGACTACTTTGGAAAATATAGACAGAGGGATTACCTAACCAATCGTAAAACTGCAATATACACCTTGGTGATAAATTAAAGAGAAATTACCAAGGACTTATGTACGGCAGTTAATCTTCTCGAATGTTGTGTTCAGTGCATTGCGGTCAATAAGGTGGCAGACTCGGCTTCCTATGGATAAATGATTTAAGCCTATTGTGGTCTCCCAATATATACATGACGGTACGGGGAGCACAAGTCTGTGCTAGTACTTTTTGTATCGAGGAGGAGGAATCACCCAACCTTCAATGAAAATGATAGCCACTAGTTTTTATGACGCCGGAACACATCTCTAGCCTAGACCTCTAGATGTGTTGTGTTAAGTTCCAAAGCGTTGTTAGGTTCATTGAAATTTATTTTAGAGCTGATCTTATTTATAGTTTGCCTTTCAATAGTTCATTGCATGACGATGATTTTGAAATTTCTAAAATGCAATCTACAATGATAAACAATCTTTGTTTCTTTTGAGCAATGAAACTCCTAGCTACTAGGGAAAGAAGATTACAATTCTTTCAAACAAAGAGCAAAGAGCACACACTAGTGAATTTTCCTAAATCATTTTTCGCACAGAAACTAAAAAATGCTAAATGCAAATTCATGTATTAGTTTTTGTTCTCCTTAATTTGAAAAATTCCAAAAAGGAAAACTAAATGCAGCAAAGATCTAAAATATTTTAATCAAAATGACATTTTCGACAATTTCTTTTTCAAAAGAGAAAGGAAGACTAAATGACACTTTTCAATTTTGAACAAAAAAAAATTCTTTTGACACTTCTAATAAAAAAATAAAATCAAATACATGAAGAAAAGTTCAATCGACTATTAAGGGAAGGAAGAATTCATGACACTTCTCTTTTCGACACAAAACGATAATTACGACACTTTTTGTACCAAAGTGACATATCGATTTAAGAAAATTTTTGACAAAGGATTGTAAATGATGAACAAATAAACAAAAAAATTTACTAATCCTAATATAATGGAGGCTGATCTATGTGATGCAAATAGGCTTCAATAAGGAGGCACTGTTCATAAGCAGCAAAACAACTAAACAAAACTGAAAACAAGCTCAAAAACCACCAATTTCTAGAATGGGAAAAGGGTTCAGTCAGTCATCGCACGTGGGCTTCATAGAAACAGGATGCACCACACTTACTACAGTCGGGAGGTGCAATGCATACTGGGTTACAGTGGAAGACAATGCGATGGGCCAGGGAGCACAACTGAAGTGGGTTTTGGCTCAGATGTGTAGCTATTTTCAATGAGTTAGGCTGAGCTTTGATGAACAGTAAAGAGCAAAGTATAGAGGAAGGTCTTGAGAGGTTACTGAGCTACCAAAAGGGCATCTAGAATGCTTGTAAGTCAAATGTTTAATTCATAAACTAAACCAGAGATTGACTGAAGCAACATTCATCTACTATGCAATTGCAGAGCAAGAGTAGTTCGAAGGCTACCTGGCTGACTTCAGGCTCTGTCTATAGTTTATAAAACAAACAATAACAACAAACACACATCTGTTCTTCCCCAATGGGGTCACCAATTTGTTTATGGGAAAACTAGTGTCTTGTCGAACAACTATCCCTCTAGGTTTGGCAGCTACCCTAGAAACAACAGCTTAAAGTAATTCAACGATTTCTTCTATGTGCAACAGATAAGAGAAAGATAAAGGAACCAACCTGGAACTTCTGCTTAATCCCTTGCTTGATCTCTCTCCCCCTTGACAGAGCTTGCAACTCCTCTCCGTACTTAACCCGCTTGGAGATTACTTGCACAAGTACAACAACAAATAACCGTCAATGCATCGTGATCTATTACAACATAACATTATAGAATCAGATATATAATGAACAAATGATAGCATTCATAACTGATAACATTCACAATTGCACAATCATATGGAAGAAAACTTGAAGAAATTTATTAAATAGAAGGGAGAATTACAACCCAATTGTCTGATCCAGCATCATCCTCCCAGCTTCAATCCCTCTTCACCTCATGAAATAACAAGATCACACCAACAATACAATGCTCTTTCCTCAATTACAAACTACCATCACTTCCTTGCAATTCACAATATTCCAACCCCTGGATCTCTTAGATGAGGGATCCATTTATAGATGTGTGCAAGGGTGTGAGTCATCCATGGGGTCTGATTAGTGTCATTCCACTTGTTACAATTGGTTCCACTTGGAGATTTCTTGGATCTCTTGCTCATCCATGGGCGAATTTAGAGAGGCAAGTGGCATAGGAGAAGTTTCTAGAAGATTCCATGAGCAAGCACCTAGCAAACTATCTCAGACATTTGTCCATCCTCACCCATCGCACCCTATAGAAGGCCTAACCAGTATGGATCACACTTTGGTAGTGTACCACTCAGTATGCATCGCACCCTGCCAATGGAGCAATCAGTATGGTTCAGTTTAGGCCATTTTTGGATGGTTTCTCAGGTGGAAGTTTTGGGGAACGATGTAATCAAATGACTATGTTCTTTTAGGGTATGAAACAACTATTTTAGGGGTTGAAGAGCCCTAGTTTATCGACATATAAGTTTGGGGTTGGTGTGCCCAAATATGTCTATAACACCATGACCTTGGTCTTATTTTTCCTTTATTAACTTTATTACATGAACTTTTAACATAGGGTTGTTACACCTTTCTTCTTCAACTCTCTTTCTTTGTTCTTCTTCTTCTAGTTTCTTCCTCATTTCATCCTATTCTTGTTTTTCATTAGTTGTTCCTCCTGATTCTTTTGATCCTCTTCTTCTCTTATGTGCTACTCTTCTTCTTCTTCCCTTCCGAGTCTTTCATCTTCCCTTTTCTTCCTTATTTCTTATTTATTTTGAGATATTTCTGTATTCCTATTTTCAAGATCCTCCTTTCCCTTCTTTTCTTCTTCTTTATTCTTTAGGGTTTCATCCTCTTCTTGTTGTTTTTGTTGGGTTTCTTCCTACTTGTCGGCCTTCTGGTTCTTTTTTTTCCTTTCTTGCTTTCTTTCTTTTTCTTGCTTTTAAGAATGACTTCCCTAGCTTCAAGCCTTATGGTTTCCTGAGTATCATTATTTTAGTGCTCTCCCTATTTTTCTTGTTTCTCATTTGGTCCTATTTCCAAGGAATAATTATAAAAGTTATTGATATTGTCCTCCTCATCATATTTAAAGTGTGAATACACCCAAATGAATCCAATAGTTTTGCACTGTGCGGTTGCAATACCTTTAGGATCATATTTATGGAACCCTAATTCAATGAAATGGAAGGTATTCAAGTCTTCAAATTCTTCTTTGGCCTCCTTAAATTGCTTGAGTGTATATGCTCCAATTGTTAAAGGGAGCATATGCCATGATCCATTTTTACCTTTTGCTAGTGCCTTGGACAACCTAAGCTATTGGTCAATTGGTGGGAGACCCCCTGTAAGAGCACTTTATTTGTCACTATTGTAGGGAGAGAATGAGGAGATTTATAGGTACAAAACACCCTAATATATGTTGATTCCCTAATTGGAAAGTTGGAAACTAGTCTACAACGTCAAATGAGGGTGTTCCGGGCCCTTTCAAACATGCACAAAAGCTCTTCTCCAAAGAGTACTCTATACAAAGGGGAAATGAAATATTCTACGATTGTCTCATACATGCTTTTGTAACCTGTAATCCAAAATATTTTATAATGAGTATGCATAGGCTTTTGTACTTTTGGGGTCCATTTTAAACCCAATTCTTCAAAGTCATACTTTGCGCAGACTACATCAAGAAGATATGGAGCCATAAAAGACTCTGATGGTTAGCCTTTTGTCGGATTCTTGGTTGCAGGAATTTTTGAGGATGCAAGTATGCTTCCATAATTAAGTATTATTCCATTTTTGGCAACTGTGTGCATCAAAGGGACCCATGGTCCTAGGAAAGTATCAATATTTTCTCTCCTATACAACCTGTTAATCATGGCTTCCATTAATTGATACAACTTCCAAAGGCCTTTTGTCTTATAAACCTAGTCTTCCCTAAGCTTGAGCTTAGTTGGCTCCTGCCACCATGATTTTAGTATGTCCTTGGTAGGTTCATTAAAATTTGATAACCATTTGGTGTTGAAGGAATCTTCTCTCAAGAAGCTTGTAATATGTTGCAATGTTAGCAGTGGTAAAGGATGCCATAATTTCTCAAGTATGCCCTTTGATCATTAAATGATCCTCATTTGCATGCTGAAATATCCACTCCATTGTTTCATCACATGGGAAAATTAGTGGGTGTGAAGCCACTTTATGCAACCAAGATCTCTTGATGTTAATGTATACCTTGAATTCCTCTTAAATTTGTGGGTTGTCCTTGTTTACAAACTATGAGTAACTATCCCACTAGGATTTTTTTTTCTTATCAATATTGCAGACAATATCTCCATATATGGGCAGAGTTAATGGATTATCTACAACTCCTTCAATATTACTTCGGACTCTAGTGGAACTCTTACCCGAACATTTACAAGAACCTTTGACCACTAGTGGTTCCATATCTCCTGAAAAAGATGATATGTTGATACAATCCATATCAATGGTACGTCATATTTCAAAGTTATGATTCTAGGATATAGAAGTTAGCATGAATAATGATAAGCACAACTAAATTAGAAAATGAAAGTGTCATTGTGGGTCTTCAAGGTGAAAGCGTAAAGGGGTCTACTAGGTTCGTAGTTCCAAATGGTAATATAGGTTGTAGATATAAAAGGTAAGACATGTCACAATGTTCACATGTATACATAGGTCACATGACATATTAGGTCTCAAGGTTGCATGATAGAGCAGGTCTAATAGACCGATGACCTTTCCAGTTGCGATTTTGAAACTTTGTGAATTAGGGGTTAGTCTGATCGCAAACCCAATGCCAAGGTAGGTTACAAGTTACGATGGCAAGGAATGGTAGCAAGGATAAAGAAGTTCGTGGTTGCAAATTTGCGACCTAGTTGTACCTCACAAAGTCATTTGGTGTTGCTATCGAATAAGTCTGCGACCTCACACAGGTTGCAATTTGAAACTACAAATAATTTGCGACCTTGGATGAGATTTGGGGAGGGGACATGTAATTAACACTTTGGCTCTTAAAAACTTAAGGTTTGGTGGAAGTATTCATGCCCAAGAAAATGATAAGAATTTGGGAAAACCAGGTAAATGGAGGCACTACCAAACACATCCATTAAGATTTGAGGGTATTACGACTTGGAGTTTCAATGATACCACAAATATATGAAATGAAAATGGAAATCCCCAATAAAAGGCATCGAATCCAAAATAAATAGGTGAAGCGTTCAATCCACAATCCATATAAATCAGCTAAGATTGTAGTTAAGCTAGGCCTTAATTGATGGTTCAATACAGTGTGAGGAAATGAGGGGGGTTTTGTCAATGTTTTAGACTAGGTCCTTATCATTAAGTTGATATGCATAGGAAATGGCACAAATGACTAAAAGGGATGATATGAGTTGTTTGTATGCCAACCCTAGGGCATAGTTGAAGAGCATAATGTGGCTATGAGAGGAAAGGGTGAGTAGAAAAGGCTATGGTGTGTAGAAATAATAGGATGACATGGATGGGAATGTACAAAGTCATGTGTTTGGTAGCAAAGGGCCCGCGTAACAATTTTGGGGTTCAAAGTCCAAAATTTTGGGAAAGATATGGTAAAGACTCCGCAAAGTGCACAGAGCGCGAATTGTAAATAAGTTAAGTCAAAGGGTTGTCCACCCAAGAAATAATATAGAATAATAGGAAGTAAGTCGGTCTTTAGACCATAGGAAGGTATAAATAGAGCGAAGCTCTATGGGTAGAAGGAAGTTGTTTGGTATGAAATCTTGGATCTGATATGTAATGGGTTTTTGAGAAGAAAAATCTTGAAGCATCTGTAAGTCCTAGTCGAGGGTATTGGGTAGTAGATAGAGGCTTTATAGCTGTGTGTGCAGAGGCCTAGAAGAGTCCGCAACTGTGTGCGCAGACCCCTACATTTGAGTGCGTAGGACAAATCTGGATGTATTGGTGAAGAAATTGAATAAAGATAAGTTGATTTTGAAATTTTGTGCTAAATCTGAATTATTGCATATTTGACTAATGTATGGTTAATATAACTATTTGATCTATGCAAGTATGCTTATGGTATGAATATATGTGAATCGGTATCTATTCTAAGTGCACGAACTGGTTAATTCTGTTAGGGTCCCACCCTAACCCCCTTATTTATGTCATGGGATCACGTCATAGTCAAGAGTCAATAAAGCCCATATTAATATTTGTAAGTGGTTAACCCGCAATTAATGACGGGACCACAGTTAGTTGCAAATGGGCGGTAGTATTAGATAGATGGTAAATGGGCGGTAGTATTAGATAGATGGTATTAATAAAACCCACGGTATTGGCCCGTGGTATCACATGTATGAGTCGTATATAAAGGATAGAGACTCCCTGCGAGGAGTATCGTGTCTTGTTTTGTAATCGAGCTCTGCTCTATTGGAGGTTGCCCCCTCGAAGAGGCCTGTGAACATTTCTCTCTGAGTAATAAAATCATTGCTATTCTGTGTTCAGGGTATATTTTCTTCGCATATTCTGTGTTCTGGGTATCTTTTCTTCGCATATTCTATGTTCGGTATTACTTTGCAGGTTAAGAGCATAACAAGTGGTATCAGAGCACTTTCCAGGGCTCGGTGGGATCTCCAAATTTTAGCAAAATGTTTTTTTGGCTAGAGACGTGTTTCGGCGTCTTTAAACCATGGGATCTGTCGTTAAGCGCATAAACCTGCGGATTTGGGGAGGCATGCACGCAGGAAATACAAGAGGTGGTCACGTCTGTTGGACTCCCTTGTAACCCCTGTGGGTACCCCTTTGAGTAGTAGCGCATTAGACAGAACCGCGCACGGACTGTCTTCCACATACCCTCTGGGTATATAGGAAGCCCCCTAGCTCCCTTGAAACCTCGCCATAGATAAACCTTCGGCCGTCTTGTGGCTACAGTACACCGAGAACAGCACTCGGAGAGATTACTCGCTCGTACGATAGGGTAGTCGGGTTGTACGGCTAAGGGTACGATCGATCCTCCTTAGTTAGAGCCCTGAAACATTGGGCCGAGTACTACTGTCAGACCCTTATGTATATTGGGATCTGTAGCACTTGACACTCCTCAAGACCATAGTTCCCTTTCTATCGGGGGATCACACATCACCTATTCCAGGTCAGCAAGTGCAACAGCAACCGACATCAGTCCCGCAGCTCCATCAAATCAGCAGCAGCAGTTGCTCCACCATTCAGATCTCTCAGATCCACCAGATCGGAGTAGTTGTGAAGGGTTCCTGTCCCTGGATATAATTTTCGCAGGACTTTTGGCAGCATTGACATTCTGAGGATTTGGCGACTGCAGTATTGATCAGGAAGGAGTAAAACTCCATTAGGAGTTTTCCAAAAAAAAAAAAGGTCTGAGATCTTCCGGGGCGCTTATTGGTGACCTAGCCCATCAGAATCAGGACGACGAGCTGAGCAAGGTGGTACCATTCAATTTCTTAGTAAAAATTTTTTAGGCGGTCCCAATTTTTCATCAGGTTGGTGTATGGTAGAAACTCGCGCTCAAGCGATGGCCAATGAAAGGATAGACAAAATTGAAGACCATGTGAACTCCCTCCAAACTGCGGTGAAGAATATTGAACTTGAGCTTAAAGGAATAAGTCTCCAGATACATGATGCACTCCCAAAGGGCAAGGAGCCAGCCCACGAGGAGGCGTATAATGGCCATGAATACCATGAGGGTGAGTCTAGCCACTCTCATCACATCTGGCACACCCATCCACCACCCAGTCAGTGACCTCCCAAGTTGGATATGCATAAATTTGACGCTCCTCACATGTCTGCATGGCTAGCACAAATGGAGTAGTATTTCCAATTGAATCATATCATAGATGAGGGGACTAAGCTTATGGTGGGCACCATGTACTTGGACAATGAACGATGGAAATGGAAGGAATGGCATCAGCGTTGCAATGGACATTTTCAGAATTGGGCCCAATTTGCCAAAGCTCTTCGAAGTCGCTTTGAACAGGAAGACTCTTTTTTGGGGCGTCTCACTAAGCTCCGACAGACGGGTACAGTGGAGGAATATATTACTGCTTTTGAAGCCTTAGCCTTCCGCACTAGGGGTCTCACAGATGAGTTCTACATGGAATGCTTTATCAGCAGTCTTAAAGAAACCATCAAAGCTCAGGTTCTACTCCACCACCCTCCCACATGGACAGAGGCTTGCCAGGTAGCTCGTAAGGTGGAACGTGCATTAACAGCCCAATCCAGCCGCCCCAACTTCATCGCTAAAGGTCGTCCCTCACAGGCTCCCAATATGACTCAGACACTTAAGATTCAAAAGGTGTCACCTGCGGAAATGGCCGAAAGAAGGAAGCAAGGACTATGTTACTACTGTGATGAAAAATATTCCCCGGGTCATAAATGCAAAGAGCCCAAGTTTTTTCAAACAGATGCCACTGACTACAGCTCCACCGAGGAAGATCCACCACTTGAGGAACCGTAGGCGATCGAAGAAGATAACCAAAAGGAGATTGTGTCTGATGAACCAATTATTTCGCTAAATGCATTGGCAGGAATTTCTTCCCCTCAAACTCTCAAAATCAGGGGTTTTCTTAAACATCGCCCAGTAGTAGTCTTGATTGATAGTGGAAGTACCCATAATTTCATCCATCAAAAGATCACTGAAGCAGCACATTGTTTCGTCCGGGAAGTTTCTAACTTCCAAGTCCAGATTGCAGATGGGGGCACAATGAAATGTGAAGGTCGCTGTGAAAATGTCAAACTTCAAATGGGGGATTATCAATTGAAAACCCACATGTTTGCAATACACATGGGGGGTTGCGACATTGTCCTAGGCGCAGAATGGCCCCGCACTCTTGGGCCAATCACAATGGATTTCCAGGAGTTATATATGAGTTTTTAAGTAGAACAACTCCACACATACCCTCCGTGGACTACAGGGGGGAGCCCCCTCTATCATCAGCTCGTATAGGATGGAAAAATTGTTAAAAAAGGGCCATCATGGAGTGGTAGCTCAATTTAATGCCATCCAGGTAGTCGACACCATGTCTCTGCCAATTCGTCCTGAGATGCAACAGATTTTAAATAAACATCGGACGGTCTTTGACAAGCCTCATGAGCTTCCACCCTCGCGAGGGGAACATGATCATAGCATCACATTGGTTCCAGGGGCCCAACCCCCAAATGTGCGGCCATACAGATATCCGTTCACCCAAAAGAATGAAATAAAAAAAATCATCAAGGAATTGTTGGAAGCAGGTGTCATTCGTCCCAGCATTAGTCCTTATTCATCCCCAGTGGTCATGGTCCTCAAGAAAGATGGGGAGTGGCGGATGTGTCCCGACTTCAGGGCCCTCAATAACTTAACAGTCAAAGATAAATTTCCCATCCCGGTGGTTGACGATTTGCTGGACGAACTCAATGGGGCTCAATTCTTCACTAAGTTCGATCTTCGCTCAGGCTACCACCAAATTCGCATGAAGGAAGTCGACATTCCCAAGACGGATTTCAGAACTCATGAAGGCCATTATGAGTTCCTGGTCATGCCATTTGGTCTCTGTAATGCCCCCTCTACTTTTCAGAGGCTTATGAATCACCTCCTCAAACCATATCTCAGAAAATTTGTCCTTGTCTTCTTCGATGACATCCTCATCTATAGTGGCACTTGGGCGGCACATCTTCAGCATGTAGATCTACTCTTGCAACTGCTACGCACGCATAAATTATTTGTCAAGATGTCTAAGTGTTCGTTTGGCATGGAAGAAGTTGAGTATTTGGGCCACATTGTGGGGCGTGAAGGTGTCAAGGTGGACCCCAAAAAGATCCAGGCAATGCAAGAATGGCCTCAACCTAAGACCTTGAAAAGCTTGAGAGGATTTTTGGGTCTCACAGGCTATTATTGTAAATTTTTCCGCAACTATGGCCGCATAGCGAAGCCCCTAACGCAACTCCTAAAGAAAAATTCCTTCTTCTGGAATGAGGAAGCACAATAGGCATTTACCGCTCTCAAAACCGCCATGTGTTCCACTCCCGTCTTAGCACTACCGGACTTCACCAAATCATTTGTCATTGAATGTGATGCTTCGGGAATAGGTATTGGAGCGGTCTTAATGCAGGAAGGGCGACCATTGGCCTTCACCAGCCAACAACTAAGTGGGAGGAATCTGGGCCAATCTACCTACGAGAAGGAAATGATGGCCATCTTACATGCAGTCGAGACCTGGCGACCTTACTTGTTGGGGCGACGTTTCCAAATCCGCACAGATCATCACAGTCTTAAATATTTTTTGGAGCAACGCCTATCTTCCCCACAACAAAATAAATGGTTAGCCAAAATGCTGGGATATGATTATGAGATCATTTACAAGAAAGGGAAAGACAACCGTGTAGCAGATGCATTGTCGCGCCAATTTGAGGAGGAAAGTACTATGCTTGCAATTTCCCTCCCCATTCTAGACTAGATTGAAGAGGCTCGCAGGGAATGGTTTTCACATCCCGGGCTCTCCCAACTCATTTCTCAATTGCAGGTAGATCCTAATTCCAGCAAGGGCTACTTGTGGCAGAATGATATTCTTCGCTACAAGGACAGAGTCGTAATATCACCAACATCCACCCTCAAAAGTCGCATTTTGGCAGAATTGCACTCATCTCCCATTGCAGGACATTCGGGCTTTCAGAAGACGTATGCTTGCACCAGAAGATCATTTTTTTGGATAGGCATGAAACAGGACATCCTTACTTTCGTAGCAGAATGTGACGTCTGTCAACGCCACAAAGGGGAAACCGTCAACACACCAGGAACATTACAACCATTGCCCATTCCGGCGTCAATTTGGATGGAGGTCTCCATGGATTTCATTACAGGTCTTCCAAAGTCTGGGAACAAGTCAGTCATCATGGTGGTTGTGGACCGACTGTCGAAGTATGCTCATTTCTGCGCCCTACCCCAACCATTTACACCAACTTTGGTTGCTCAAACTTTCATGGATCAGATATTCAAATTACATGGCATGCCCACTTCTATTGTATCCGACCGCGACCCAATCTTCACCAGTAATTTTTGGCAGGAGCTCTTCAGAATACAAGGCATTCAACTCAAACTCAGTACTTCATATCATCCACAAACAGATGGTCAAACCGAAGCTGTCAACAAATGTCTAGAAACCTACCTTAGGTGTTTCACTTCAGAAAAGCAACACCTTTGGGTACAGTGGTTACCTCTGGCGGAATGGTGGTATAACACCAACTATCATGCCACCACCAAAATGACTCCCTATGAAGCAGTCTATGGTCAACTTCCGCCTTCCCCTACTTCTTATCTCACGGGGTGCTCCAAAGTACAAGCCGTGGATCAACTCCTACAACACCGCGCAACCATGCTCGCCCATCTGCGCGAGAATCTTCATCAAGCTCAGAACCGTATGAAGAAACAGGCTGACCAACATCGCTCAGAGTGCCAATTTCAAGAAGGGGATCAGGTCTTTTTGAGGCTGCAACCATATAAGCAAACATCACTCAAAGACAAGGGTGGTCAAAAGCTCTCTCCAAAATTCTACGGACCATACCAAGTACTTCAATGCATTGGAGAAGTGGCTTACAAGTTGGCTTTGCCACCTACAGCAAAAATCCACCCAGTTTTCCATGTATCGTGCCTCAAGAAAGTGATTGGGAACAATTGCCGAGTTCAAACCAGTCTACCTGAATTGGGCGAAGAAGGGTCAATCTGGCTTCAACCTGAACAGGTTCTAAACACACGAGACAAGCACCTGCGCGGTCGCATGATTAAGGAGGTCCTCGTCAAATGGAAAGACACCTCTCCGGAAGATGCAACTTGGGAACCAGCCACTATTCTTCAGCAGTTTCCGCAGCTTCAGCCTTGAGGACAAGGCTAGTCTTAAGGGGGAGGGCATGTTAGGGTCCCACCCTAACCCCCTTATTTATGTCATGGGATCACATAATAGTCAAGAGTCAATAAAGCCCATATTAATATTTGTAAGTGGTTAACCCGCAATTAATGACAGGACCACAGTTAGTTGCAAATGGGCAGTAGTATTAGATAGATGGTAAATGGGCGGTAGTATTAGATAGATGGTATTAATAAAACCCACGGTATTGGCCCGTGGTATCGCATGTATGAGTCATATATAAAGGATAGAGACTCCCTGCGAGGAGTATCGTGTCTTGTTTTGTAATCGAGCTCTGCTCTATTGGAGGTTGCCCCCTCGAAGAGGCCTGTGAACATTTCTCTCTGAGTAATAAAATCATTGCTATTCTGTGTTCTGGGTATATTTTCTTCACATATTCCGTGTTCTGGGTATCTTTTCTTCGCATATTCTATGTTCGGTATTACTTTGCAGGTTAAGAGCATAACAAATTCTGATAAATGTTTGCTTAAATACCATAAAAATATATTGAATCTATAAGTATTAAGGAGTATTCTGGGTCTGGATTTGTGTGAAGCAGAGTAGCGCGAAGCCACAAAACGATTTACCAAACCTCCATACCACATCAAGACATCCCAAGGGTGTGGAAACTTGGTTCCAGCACCCTCCCATGCTACCTTGGGTGAGACCTCAGTCTATGCGCCATGGGCTATTGCCGAAAGGGCTAGTAGCTAAAGGATTTTTTTGGCTAAATAACTCTTCCGAACTTGGGTTAGGCCCATATAAGCCAACAAATGGTTCCATTGCCGGGACCAGGATCTGCCTAAGGGGTGTCTGAGGTTAGAACACTCGAACCCTACAAAGAAGAGCTTGAAGAGTGGTTGGAACTGAAGCTCCACAAGTTCATGGTTTAGGAAAACATAAATCTGCGGATATCGGAGGAAGGGTGGTTGGATTGTTACATATACATTGATATCCATGCAATCTTCTTTGCTACATTCTCAATAGAATTAAACGAGTGGATCATGAGGCTAGAAGATAGTGTGGGAAGGTGCAGACTAGATCAACCTATTGTGTGGACCCCAGAATTGGTGTGCAAGCTAGAAGCATCCAAGGATAAAATCGCACGTGCAATAGATCACTGGTTGGATTGGGTAATAGGAGGGTTTATTACTGAGTTCACGATAGACACAACTGTGAGTTATAGTGAAGCAAAAAGGTGCTTTCTCCAAGGATCCTAGGGTAAGTATATTAAGTTGTTGAACACTTGGATTAAGATTTCATTGTGTGAAAAACAGATTATGTGCGTTTATTGATGTCTGGTGTAACGTGGAGTGGAAGAGGCTATCGAGGAACAGAGGGATTAGAGAACAGTCCTCTAATTTCTATTTCACGGGAAATCGAGGAGGAGCTCGCGAGGTGGTCTCCAAGAAGCACAGTCCGATTGATTAAGCAGCTCTTTCCACTGATACCACCTCCATCTACGGTATCACCTAATTCTCTAATGTCAAATCCATCCTCGCCCACTCCACCTCCACCCCCGCCACCACCGAAGGTTTGGATGGTGAGCGTAGTCAAGTTGCTGGTATTTAAGGGTGTAGGAAATGAGGAACCAGGTCAACTCTGGTTTGTGGTAAGGGCTGTATGGGAAGCCCAAGGCATAACAGATGAGAACATCAAAAAGGATACCCTGGTTAGTGCCCTGCAGGACCACGCGTTGACAACTATGAGCTATAGTGAAGCAGAAAGGCGCTTTCTCCAAGGACCCTGGGGTAAGTATATTAAGTTGTTGAACACTTGGATTAAGATGTTGTTGTTTGAAAAATAGATTATGCAAGTTTATTGATGTCTGGCATAACGCGGAGTGGAAGAGGCTATCGAGGAACTGAGGGATTAGAGAATAGTCCTCTAATTTCTATTTCACGGGAAAGCGAGGAGGAGCTCGCGAGGTTCTCTCCAAGAAGCACAGTCCAGTTGATTAAGCAGCTCTTTCCATTGACACCACCTCCATCTATGGCATCACCTACTTCTCCAACGTCAAATCCATCCTCGCCCACTCCACCTCCACCCTGGCCACCACCGAAGGTTTGGATGGTGAGCGCAGTCAAGTTGCCCGTATTTAAGGATGCAGGAAATGAGGAACCAGGTTAGTTCTGGTTTGTGGTAAGGGATGTATGGGAAGCCCAAGCCATAATGGATGAGAACATAAAAAAGGATACCCCGGTTAGTGCGCTGCAGGACCGTGTGTTGACATGGTATATAAAGTATTCAAGCAATCATCTGAATGTAGGAATAACAACAATCCAAGACACCTTGGACAAGGAATTTGGTCGACCAAAATCAGAGACACAATCGGTCATTGGGTTCAAAGAGATAGCGATGCTACCGGGTGAAACCCCATGGGATTTGGATTAGAGATTAAAAAGCACAATCCGAAAGGCTAACATGACATTGACAAATGTCAGCACAGCGCGTGATTGTGGCATCATTGACGCCACATCTAGGGATGGTGCTATCACAGCAAAAGATCTCAACCCAAGTCGAAGCATTAGAAACCACGATGAGATTGCACGAAACCCAAATATAGGATCTGGGTTGAAGCAAGAAAGGGTGACCTAATCAGAGGCGCATACAGAAGTGGGATGCATTAAATGCAAAATTGAAGCACACAACAAGGACCATTGCCCCGTCTTCACGAACTATCTGGCGGGGGGGGGAGGGGGGGGCAATGCCACTAAAACTAGAAGTGTAAGAAGGACCAAATGTGGCACCCATGCTCTGGTGCGCGATTTGTCAAGTGGGTGGAAAGCACAAAACAGATAACTACCACCTATTATAGAAATATATCCAGACCCCGCAACAGCTGTATTGCAACTTTTGTAAATCAATGGATCATGATGAGCGAACATGTCGAAGTTACAACTTAATGATGGAAAGGACCCCAGCTTATAGAGTGTAGACTGAAGCGCGAGGGTTCGACCCAGCTGTAGGACCACATGGGGGATTTCAAGGACGCGACCGAGGGAGAGGAATGGGGCCTGGGAGAGGGCATGGGCAACTGATCTGTTATAATTGTGAAGGGCCAGGACATTACACTCATGACTGTACTAACTCGACAAGGATATCTTGTCCATATTGTGAGCAGTTTGACCATGAAATGGTAGATTGCCCGACGTTAATTTCCCAAATGTGGGAAAAGGGAGTATTACAGCCCACCCCAACCCAAAATGTCCAAATGATGAGGTCAGAACCATGTGAAGAAGACCCCAACATAAATATGGTATTGAGGAGTGGCACACCCACGGGAGGAGATGCACGGAAATAATTTATGGAAGAGGCAAAGGGTCATGATACCCCTGCAGGGGAACCCAAATTTGAAGTGGAACAAGGGATGAAGAGGCCTAATGAAGCTCCAAAGAGCTTCACGGAAGTCATTACTCTAGGTATGAGGGAGCCAACTGAGTCGAGGATGGATCCCTCCATGCTGACTACCTTTTTAGAGACGTATATGAAGCTGCTGCATGACAGTACAACCATTAAGGGACTGTAAGAATTGATCACTAAGTGCGCAGTGTCGGGCGAGCCACGCATGGTTCGGAAACTGAGATGACATGCTCTGCGTACTAGATGTGAGATGCGTATGACAACGCAAATTGGTGAGTACGAGATGGACCAGGTCATTCTAGATTTGGGTTCGGATGTGAATGTTCTACCTAAGCAAACGTGGGAACGCATGGGTAAGCCCACACTACAGTGGTCCTCGATTCAACTAAGAATGGCCAACCAACAAAAGATCTTACTGATGGGCTGATTGCAAGGGGTGACAGTGGACATTGAAGGCATAAGTACGCAGACCGACTTCGAGGTAATAGGAATTTTTTATGATAGTAATCTTTACCCTGCGTTGCTCAGAATCGATTGGGCCATGGACATGAACGTGGTCATAAACTTAAAAAGATGGAAAATGACGTTCGAAAAGAATTCACTGCGAGTAATAGTTCCATTGGACCTAGCTGAAGGAGAGTGCTACACGGAACCGGTGCGTGACAAGGAGAGTGATGATGAACTGGACTGCATCTATCAGATAACAGCGCAAGACCAGGATCGGGTGAATCCCACAAATGATGGAAGAATCTCATGGGAGCACAATAGCTCCTGCACATCGAATTCAGATGAGGAGACTGAACGATGGCAAAATTGATTGCATGAAGTTACGAAAGTTAATTGTAAAATGATGATTAGATCATTGTGACACGTGACCACAGAAGAAAGACAATGGCCAGCGGATAACAGCACAACAAAGGAAGGGCAGTTCATCAGCCTTGGCACCTTAATTGTAACACAGGAGTAGCCTGGTGCACCGGAAGAAGCACTGTGTGCACCTAGGTGCAGGGCATAGAAGCTGAGATGTAGGAGGCGGTTCCAGGTATGGATTGGAGGATGCACACAACAGCCTCGTAGGTGCAGGGCGGTCATCCATCACCAATGAAAGACACGGGTGCATGTTGTGCGACCATCAACCCAACCAGATCTGCATGGAACGAGGGCTCATAGGGCCAGAAAAGGAAATTTCTCCATGACTGGACTAACCATTAGCTCTACAATCCGTCCTACATATGCAAACCTGTGCGAAGGGATTCAACAGCTATGGGAAGCCATTCGGTGTGGTAAAATGAGACTTTGTGAGTTAGCGGAAGCGGGGGCCAGACTCTGAGAGAAAAGTGCAAGGTTGGATGAAGAAATTGATAAACTACAATTAGAAGTCACCCCCACAGGCTACGCAAAAGAGCTAGTGAAGGAATCAGACATGGCTGGCTCTCCTATACTAGTCGTACAACCCGCGACCCTGCTAGCATGGTTGCGCCTGCACCCTAGGGCACACAGAGACACAGACCGCGATACACCATCAGAATGTGAATGGTGCTCGTAGCCCGGGTTAGTAGGGAAGTGGCAGGCTTGCATGAATAGTGCAACCACTTGACTATCTGTAGAAGGCTCAGTCCTAGCGCTACATGCAGTTGGAAGAGGGTGTGGGACTATAAAACAAGCTACAAAAAAGCTGCACATGGATGATCAACTACATAGGATGCACCCACGCACCAGGAGCTGCGATGCCACAGAGAGGGAATGGAAAGCGACTGTTGTAGGTATTGTTCATGATAAGATGTCCCAATTAAGACATGTTGGAGCGGGCAGCGGGCACTTAAGGCATAAGGGTAACCACCAAAATCGCATTAATGAGCCACAAGGAGGGCGAACGACAGATTTTAAATTTGAAACCGTATATAACACATGAGAAAAGGGAAACAACACTAAGGTTGCTCATCTGAAGATTAGAACGCCTTGGTTTCAAGCTAAGAAGAACACAAAAATGGAGGAAAGCCCGTGGTTTCAAGCACTGCCAAAGGAGTACTGAGAGTCATTCCTCAGGACAAGAAACCCTACCGTAGGGAGCCCATAGAATCCCCCGCCATAGGTAGCTGAGCTCCCTAAATCACCCCAGACGTCGCGGACCAAGAAGGACTCCCAGACTCCAGAACTAGTAAGAAGGTTGCCGTGACATCTGCACTATAGTAATTTCACCATGAAAGAAAGGGGCAAAATGGTCACAATTGAAAGCGACAAGGAGGAAGTGGGCTCTCCAACATATGTCGAAGAAATAAACCCTGATGAGGATACCATCCAACTAGTATGATGGCCCAAGTATGTGCCTCCAAGCAAAGGGAAGGCTAAGGTACCTACCAATCTGGATGAAGTCGATAATATACTCATCACCCCGTCCCTTCCAAAAGGAGTTCCAGTTGAAAGCTCGGTGGTTGGCTGGATTGCGACAATGAAATTTGAAGACTGGGACTTGGTAGATACAACAAAATTTCCCCATTTGGCAACTGGTGCACTGATGGAGTAGAGTGCAGAAGGGACAATTACAACCCTACAGCCAAAGGAGTGGTTGTGAAAGGTGGACAAGGTCAGGTTGCTCTATCTCTTGTCCATCCCCCACTTTCTCTAGCCCCCTATCACCATATTGGTCATCAGGCAATTGCTCTGTTTGGTCCATGATGGAATATTGTGGATCGGAAAACTCGTCTGCATCACTTTTGAACTCATTCATAGGATCTCGCAACTTCCCCACAAAGGGAGAGACCCTAGGGAAATTGTCGATAAGAGTGGTGATGTACCAATGATAGAGTCCCTGAAAAAGAAATATAAGCTCAAGAAGGGGCAATGTAGGTACATGATTGATAGTATCTCAGATAAGGTTGTTCGTGTTGCTACCCAGTTGCTGGCCGAGAAAGTAATGCGGAAATGTTGCGGCACCAAGGTTCTAGCCATAGTAATTGCATGCGTTAAGGCATGTGCAGCTGGCGAATGATTCAATTGGTCACGTTTCCTTTGTGAAGAGTTCCTGACCAACTGTCGGGAGGTCCAAGAGGAAGGAAAAACATTTCATTATGTGTGGCTACTGCTGTGCATTGTGTTGGTTACCAATGAGTTACCCGAAGACAGCTAGTTCCCCACCTTGGACCAGAATTGGCATGAAGCCACTAGATACACTTCCCTTTGGGCAACAAGGGACGTTGAGCGAATTTTTGGCATCAAGATCTTTTAGATACTGATGGATGCGAGTGTGCGACAATGGACTAACGAGAAACCCCTCCTGTACACTGAAATCTATGAAAGTGTGAAGCACATTGCTAAGTTTAAAGCAGACATGCACTTTTTCTACATACGGGTGTGTAAGGACCCCGACCAGACATGGACCACACTCCCTTTCCTTTCCATTGATGAAGCTATGGATGTTGTATTGGATACTTGGCCACCGGTATGGTGCAGACCAGAGGCAGTGGGGTGCAATGAGGCCACTATCCAAAAGCAGAAGGATGCAGCTAAGCGCGCAGAACAACAAAAGTGGAACGAACAACACGCTGCAGAGGTTTGGGCGGCCTAGGAGACGACGCAAACTTCAAAAGCACTAGCAGGAGGGGTTGTGTTGACAAAGGATAATAGTAGTCAGAAGGTACCCACGAAGATGGCCACGGAGACAGGGACGGAAGGAACACCGTCAACCACCACGGGTGTGCCCCTAAAGCGATCGATGTCGACATAATGGATGAAGCCATGAAAGAAGGCCAAGGCATCTAAAGGGGACTGCGAACTAATTGCCTTGACAGAGGGTGACCTAGGGGACATAGGGGACACTATTCACGAAGCCACTCGGGATGCAATCGACGGCGCCATGTCAGAGCACAAAATTATGTTGGGGGAGCTCCGTGTGCAACTACAAGGACTGAGTACACGGGCAACGCACATGGGAACTACCGCTACTCATGACGTTACAGGAATTTCAGCCACCGAGAAATTACTGAAGGCCCAACTGGCTCATACTATCACGATTCCAGTAGGAGCATTGCTAACAGAAAATGAGGAGGACTGAGCTATGGTAGGATGGCTTCGAGGGCTGGGACTCAATTTGGCTGCCCTCTCGTGTGACAGTTTGTACTAGCTCCAGGACAACACCACGATGGAGCTCCATGCTAGAGAGAGGCACGTGGCACGGGAACTCAACAAACAGAGAATTAATATAGAACAATTGAGCCTGCAAAGGGACCAAGCCGTCGCACAAAGTCAACAAGTGGAGAAACTAGTGGGGGAAGCATGTTCGCGAGCCCTTGAGCCAGAGATTGCACCTGATTTTCCTGTTGGCGTATGAATCGACAAGCTGGTTAGTGGGTTCTGTGCTGTAAAGGAGGAGGCCGCAAAGATTCAAGTGGATCTTAGTTTGCAGATTTCTGAGCTGAAACTATAGGCACAGCCGTCAAAGCCCTCGGAGGTCAATGAGCAGCGCATGAGAACCATTAGCTCTGGCCGGGAAAATATCACACGATCCATGAAGGAATGCACTGACTTGTTGGCATAGGCACTTATCACACTCACTTCACTCCAAGAAGATCCTACCCTACAGTGACTGGAAACTGAGGCAAGAGAGCTCCAGCAAGCATACGATGATATCAGGGGGACCGCGTAGATGGTTGTGGTTACGCAATGCTTGGCCAAGATGAAGGAGGCCCAGGCTCTGAAAATCCAAGCTGATGCTACCCGCCAGAAAGAAGTAGTGATCAAAGAATGTCTCCAGCCATGGATTGATGAGGTGTTCACGGTTTCCACTGCCATTGAGTGCAAGGTGGCACACATGTAGGTAGAGTATCCGCCTGGTGAAGAAGCATCGGCAGAGACTGATGTGTTGACAGCCTGCATTGCACGATTATAGCACATTGCAGATTTTTCCGCAAGTACCAACGAAGCACAAAAGTTGTTTTCTAACCACCGCGCAAATATTTTCACACTAGTTGAGTGGCTTGGGATGAGTC
This sequence comes from Pinus tabuliformis, assembly GCA_031772625.1. Lineage (NCBI taxonomy): Eukaryota > Viridiplantae > Streptophyta > Pinopsida > Pinales > Pinaceae > Pinus > Pinus tabuliformis. The sequence continues at coordinate 1,091,696,770 of CM062817.1, read as the reverse complement.
ACGATGATTTTGTTGGGGGACTGTTGGGTAGCAAAGGTCCTGCGTAATAGTTTTGGGGTTCATAGTCTGAAATTTTGGGAAAGATATGGTAAAGACTCCGCGAAGTGTGCGGAGCGCAAATTGTAAATAAGTCAAGTCAAAGGGTTGTCCGCCCAAGAAATAGTATAGAATAATAGGAATTAAGTCAATCCACAGACCATAGGAAGGTATAAATAGAGTGAGGCTCTATGGGTAGAAGGCAGTTATTTGGTATGAAATCTTGGATTTGATATGTAATGGGTTTTTGAGAAGAAAATTCTTAAAGCATATGTAAGTCCGAGTTGAGGGTATTGGGTAGTAGATAGAGGCTCTGTAGTTGTGTGCACAGAGGCCTGGAAGAGTCCACAGCTGTGTGCGTGGACCCCTACAGCTGAGTGCGTAAGACGGATCTGGATGTATTGGTGAAGAAATTGAATAAAGATAAGTTGATTCTGAAATTCTGTGTTAACTCTGAATTATTGCGGATCTGGTTAATGTATGGTTAATATAACTATTTGATCTATGTGCGTATGCTTATGATATGAATATATGTGAATCTGTATCTATTCTAAGTGTGTGAACTGGTTAATTCTGATAAATGTTTGCTTAAAGACCATAAAAAGTAGATTGAATCTATAAGTATTAAGGAATATGCTCGGTCCGGATTTTCACAAAGCCACGGAATGGTGTGCAAAACCTCCAGACCACATCAAGACATCCCAAGGGTGTGGAAACCTAGTTCCAGCACCCTCCCTTGCTACCTCGGGTGAGACCTCAGTCCGCACTCTGCGGGCTGTTGCTGAAAGGGCTGGTAGCTCCGGGATTTGTTTGGCTAAATAACTCTTCCAAACCTCGGTTAGGCCCATATAAGCCAACATCATGGCATAGTGGAAAACACCTGTCAAGAGAAATAAAAAGTAATTACTACAAGGAGACATGGCGTTACTTACTAGGTGGGGTTGAAATTGTCGCTGGCTACTAGAGAAGAAGAGGTTGTTCTACTTGTTGGTGGTGTTGGGTGTGGCGCCTAATTATCGTCTTGATTGTTTAGAGGTATTTTTTTTCAACCATGGTTGGATCCTAGTCCCTAACGAGGGGGTATGGTGGGGCTTCCCCCTCCACTATTTTTGCCGAGGGTTCCATGGTGGGTGGCATTTGGAAGCTTAATGTATGCAATGGTGTCCATGTTGGGACAAGGTCCCCTGGTGTCAATTTTGTAAGCAGTTTTATTATTATTGTAAAGTCTCTGCATTTTGAGGAGTGGACCACGAAGGTCATTAGGAGTCAAAGGGGCTTTAGGAAGGTCAAATCCCCTTAGTTTGTTAGAATTTAAGTTGTTTTGTGACTTGCCCATGGTTCGCAAACCATGGTATTGTAATAGAAGATGACATAAAAAGGAGTCATAGAGAGTCAACAAAGATATCTAAGTAAATATATGGGTAATTGATCTAAGTAATATAAGTTTTTTTTCTGTACTTAGGCGAAGGGGAAGGATCCTGCAGTTGTGTGCACAAAGACCTTGGTAAGTCTACAGCTAAGTGTGTGGGCTCCTGTAGCTGTGTGCACAGGATAGAAGGAGTCTGTAATTGAAGATTTGAGCATAATGAAGGCTATTTTGGAGCATAACTTGTGTATCTGTGTGTTAATCTTTACTTCTGCAATTATTGTGTATTCACTCTATTTACTGAATTTATCATGAAAAGTACTTAATAGATGTGCGAAAGTGGTAGATCTATTAGTTTACTTGATGTTATGAATGTTTAGAGCAATGGGCATAGAGTTAGAATTTTTTATCCATAAGTTATTGTAATTTTCATGTTTCAAGGGTTAAGGTTCACGAAGGTCAGAATAAAGACCTAGAAGTAACATAAACATATCACATAGTCATCTGGATACAGAAACCTAGTTTTGGCATCCCCCAATACTGCCTCAAGTGAGACTACAGCCTGCGCTACACAGGTTGTTGCCGAAAGGACCAGCAGTGTAGGTTTTTTCTGGTTAGCACAACTAACTCTGAACCTGGGTCTAAGCCCCCTTAAGAAACCAAATGGTTCCATTGCCGGTACCAGGATTTGTCTCAGGATTATGCGATGAGAAATAAGTGGATAATGACTGAGAAAGAGATCAAGAAGTGGATAGATCGGTAGTTGCACCAATTTTCAGCCTAGGAAAACAGGAATCTGTGCCTGTCAAAGGAAGAGTGGTTGAATAGATACCTACATACAGAAGAACACGAATTTTTCGTCTACTTCTTTCCATGCAAGTTATATGAATGGTTGTCTAAATTAGAAGATGGTTAAGGTACGTGGAAGTTGGATAACCCTATTGTTTGGACTCTAGAGCTAGTGAGGCGTCTAGAAGGGTCAGAAAACAATATCGCGAGGGCTGTCAATTATTGGATCGATACTATTATGGGTCGATTCATTACTCGTTCTCAATCGATACATATGTTACTTATAGCAAAGTTGAACACCGATTTTTCAAACGACCAACCGGTAAATGTCTAAAGTCCCTGAAAACCTGGATTAAAATGCTATTGTGTGAGAAAAAGGTTATGACATTGAATTGATGTTTGGCTTAGACTTGACGAGAGATACACAAAGTGGAAAGCCATTTAGAAGAAATCTAGATTCAAGTGCTAAGTACAATCCTTTGTTGGGAGCTTCTGATAGTGACGAAGAAAGAAGTAGTCTAAAAACACCTCAAGGTGTGTTGTGAATGGTAAATTAGGGCATCACGAGGATACCACATCCATCCACTCCACCTCTACCATCACCTCCACCTCCACTATTTAATATGGAGAACTCTATGAAGATTCCCATATTCAAGGGTCTGGGGACAAAAGACCCTGAAATTTTTTGGTTTGTAGCAGATGTTGTGTGGAAGTCACAAAATATAATGGATGATGACTTGAATAAAGCGCAGCTGGTCACAACATTGCAAGATAGAGCGCTGAGCTGGTATATTAAGTATTGTTCGACTCATCCAACTGTGATGCTGAACAATACAAAGGATGAGATAAATAATTAATTCAAGAAGCCTAATTCGCAAGCCCAGTCAGTAACACAGGTCAAAGAGATCTAGCAGAAGGTAAACGAGTCTGCATGGGATTTTGATCAAAGGCTAAAGTGCTTGCTCCAGTAGGCTAATATGCAGATCACAGATGAACAACACAAGGATTCATATATTGCTTCACTATTACCCCATTTGAGATTTACACTGTCATAACAGAAGATTGGAATGGAGACTAAGGCATTGAAGATTAGTATGAAGTTGGAATCCTCACCTATTCAAGATACAAATCTGGGAATGCAACAAATTCAATCACAGTTGGCTAGCCTTCATATGGATTTGTAGAGTGACAAAAGGGGAAAGGAAGTTCATAATGAGATCTAAGTGGAAGTATGGTGTTTAAAATGAAAATTCCATGGCCTTGAAAAGGATCATTCCCTACATATCAGAATTATCTAGTTGGGGGAGTTCATGTCCCCTTGAAGCCAAAAAATATAGTTGGGACGAGTATAGGTGCGGTACCTTGGTGCGCTATCTATCAGATCATAGGAAAACATACGACCAACAGTTGCCACTTGTCACAGAAGTTTGTTCAGACTCCTCAACAACTATTTTTCAATTTCTGTAAGTATGTAGGTCATGATGAGCGCAATTGCCGAAGTTATGAATTGATGGTGGAAAAAACATCAACATATAGAGTACAGATGGAGGCACATCCTCAGCAGGATCAAGGTGCAACAACAACACGTGAAGTATTCGAGGGATGAGGAGGAGGAGATGGAAGAGGCTGAGGCCATATCATTTGTTACAATTCCGAAGAACCAAGTCACTTTATGTGAGATTGTCAGAATCCAACACACCCCTCGTGTCAGCACTGTAGATAGTTTGATCATGTCATCGAAGATTGTCCCATATCATGAAGATGCGAGAAAAGAAGAATTAGGCCCAACATCCTACGTAAAACATCTAGATGATGGGATCAAAACCATGTGAAGATGGGCCAAGTGTTAATATTGTTACATGGAGTGATATATCTATCAGGGAGGATAACGGAAAACAACCAGAGGAAAAGTATGGGTAAGCAAGACTGTTGACAAGGAGGATGGATTTGATGTGAATAAAGTGAAGGAAAGTTTTATGGAGGTGTAGAGGAGCTTCGTGGACACAAGAGCTTCTACATCAAGGGCTCAGAGTACACGTACGAAGAAGCATGAAGGAGTCAGTACAGCGCAAGAAATAGATCCTTCATTGTTGACATATTTCTTACAAACCTGCATGAAGCTCCTAAGAGACCAAAAAGCAATAGAGGGGTTGCAAGAGTTGATAAATAACTGCAATGGTAAGGATAAGCCACTACCAAAGCAATGCGCAGTGCATAAGGTGGATAAAGGAAAGAAAAGGGCTGGTAGGGAAATGAGATTGACTGCCCAGATTGGAGAATTTGAAATGGACCAAGTGATCCTTGATTTGGGGTCTAATGCAAATGTGTTGCCAAAGCAAACCTAGGAAATAATAGGAAGGCCATCACTACAATGGTCACCAATCCAGCTAAGAATGTTGAATCAAAAAAAGATTATTCGTGTGGGGCGCCTACATGGAGTGATCGTGGATATTGAAGGGGTGTGCGCCATAGCCAATTTTGAAGTGATTGAAATAGTGGACAACAGTAACCCATACCCAACATTGCTTGGCATTGATTGGGCATTTGATATGAACGTAGTCATCAACGTCAAGAAGCGCAACATGACATTTGAGAAGAAGGAACTGAGGGTTTTTGTTTTATTCGATCTAGCCGAGGGTGTGTGAAATGATGAACCAGTCCAAGATTACTATGAGGAGGACGATATTGAGAAAATTTATAAGCTTACTACACAGGATGAGGATTGGATCAACCCTATGGCAGATGGGTGAATTACTTGGGAGAAGGACAACTCCTGCAACTCAAATTCATATGAGGATCTTTAGCACTAGTAAAACAGATTGCATGAGGTATCATCATTGCGATTCAATAAGCTTACTAAGTCACTCTGATGTATATCCACTGAGGTACAAAACTTATCATATTATGATGGTTTAGAAGATGTCAATTCATTTTTGGATAAATTTGAAAAGAATGTACTAGAGGAATATTGGTTCTAAGAATTAGACATTGTGTTGAGAGTTACGCCTTCTATATGGTGGGTTAAACATAAGAACAACTTTGCAGACCAGAAGGAGTATCGACTAATGATGAAGCTGTGGTTTGGGTATGTAAATACTTGCATTACAGAGAAATATACAGGAAAGGATGATCAGCACGAGCATCTAGCTCGATGGACAAAAGCATGGGGAGAGGAACCACAACTAGAATGGGTTCACATATTCTACCACACATTGCATACTATTTTGATGAATTGGTATCTAGAAACAAAGCTGCGACATGGAACCACAACGTGGGATGTTCTGAAGGAAAGTTTTCCATTAACTTTCACTTTTGAGGATGGCTTTGAGTTTATTGACAAAGCGTTACAAGAGATCAAAGATGAAATACTTGGAATGTCCAAAGAACCTGTCACGTGGGTACAAACAAACTGGAGTACGCAATTGCGCCATGCTATGGAATGCTACAATGTGACCATGGAAGAAGGTGAGGAAGAACCTAGGAACATAAATATTCTTGAGTTAGAGGGACAACACAAAGTTGTAGGACCTAAGGTGGAAGTACATGATATCTATAAGCCCTTGAAGACTAAGCATGTGAATATTGGGTCGGAAGCGCAGCCGAAGTTTGCAAACATAGGTGACTATTGGGATGAGGACATACTGAACAAAGTCGAAGAGTTATTGCAGGAGTATCATGACTTGTTTCCCAACAAACTTCTATGAGATGAAGGGGATAGTAGGTGATCTAGGAGTCATGAAGATCACTCTAAAGTCATATGTAAAGCCGGTGAAGCAACGCCCATACCTGTTGAATCATAAGTACAAGGAAAAAGTGCGCGAAGAATTGGATAAGAAGCTTGTAGCTGATATTATTGAGCTTTAATGATTTTAGGCTTCTGCGATCTGTGTTTTGTGTAGTGTTATCTTTCGGAGTCATTGCATTCATGTTTGTTGTAATTGATGTTTCGAACCAACCTCTATGGTTCATCTTCAGATGCTTGCAGCTGATATTATTGAGCTTGTTGAGGAATCATACTGGGTTAGTCCTATGGTGGTTCAGGAAAAGAAAACAAAGGGCGAAATTTGGATATGCGTAGAATTAAGGAAGTTGAATGATGCTTGTGTCCATGGTCCATTTTCTACGCCATTCACATGTGAAGTATTGGAGAATGTGGGAGGTCAGGAAGCCTATTCGTTTACTGATGGGTTCTCAGGATATCATCATATCAAGATCGCATCGAAGGATCGGAGTAATACTACCTTCACTACTGAATGGGGTTGTTTTCAGTATACAATTATGCCCTTTGGACTTAAGAATGCCCTTGCAATCTTCTCTAGGGTAGTACTCGTAGCTTTCAAAGAATTTATTCATAAGTTTTTGGAGGTTTACTTTGATGACTAGACAATCTTTGGGTTAGTAAAGAGACATGTTTCTAGTCTTCTTCTCATGCTAGATACTTGTCGGAAGTATTAGATATCCCTTAATCTGAAAAAGTACATATTTTGTGTACCATATGGGATACTTTTGGGCCATGTTGTCTGTAAGCAGGGGTTGATGGAAGACCCTACCAAAATTGTAGTGATTGTAAATTTGGAGCCTCTGAGCAATGAAAATTTTCAGGATGGAAGTTTATCTTAAAGTTTAGAAACCTTAACGAATCTTACTAGTTCCTAAAATGAAAAATGTAAAAAAAAATTCCGAAATTTTTGTAAACGTATTAAATATTATAATTATTTTATATTTTCTCTATAAAATATTGGCGATTTTTTGGGTAAAAAAATTTATACTATAAAATTTGGGCAAATTATTTTTAGAAAAAAATGGCAATTGGCGAATCTTGTTTTTTGTAAAAACATGGAAAATTAGCCCACCTATGAATATTAGCCCCTAAAATTTTCCATGTAGGCTCTGAGCAATGTCAAACAACTGCATGCAACATAGGTCCACACAAGATATTATAGGAATTTTATCAAAGCATATGTGGAGATCACTGTACCCATGGAGAGATTGTTGAAAAAGGATGCAATGTTTTGCTAGGATAATGATTGATAGAAGAGTTTGGATGTCTTGAAGGAAAAAATGGTCACAATGCCTATTCTAGTGTTCCCTGACTGGAAGAAGGAATTCCACATACATGTAGATGCATCCTGCATAGCATTAGGAGTTGTGCTAACCCAACCAGGCATAGGTGATATTGACCATCTGATAGAGTTTGCGAGAAGGAAGTTATCCAAGGTAGAAAATAATTATTCAACCATAGAGCACAAAGGATTAGCAAGGGTGTATGCACTCTAGAAGTTTAGGCACTATTTTTTGGGTGCGCGCTTCAAAATGTACATAGACCATTCTGCTTTGAAGTACCTGGTCAACAAGCCTATGTTGGGGGGGGGGGGATTTGTAGATGATTGATGCTCTTTTAATAATATGGCTTTGAATTAATTGTGAAGATAGGGCGACTAAATGTTCGACTATTAGGAAACCAGCTCACAAAAAGATAGAAAAGATAGATCAACGCCTTCGAATTCAGCCTCTTCGATGGGGAAACCTCCTTTACATTACACAAATGAACAATTCTTGGATCATACAAATGACTACACCCCCTTCTATAAATAGGAGTCCAAGGGGTCACAATATAATCAAGCTGACATAACAATAATAACATAAGGGCACAAAAATAACAATAGTGGGTTTCTATGGGGCATACTAATAACAATATGGGGACAATAGGGGCACAATAATAACAATAAGGGATACAATGACAATATTAATGAGGGAATCACTAGTATTATAGGGGCTTAACATGCCCCTCTCCTTCCGAAAAGCATTGTCATCAATGCTTGAGTAGTTCTGGATGCTTCTATATAAAATTCTCATCTTCCCATGTGGAATATTCAGTGGATAAGTTCTTCCACTTGATGAGATACTCTAAAATTGATCAATTTTGTAGCTATCGAGTTCTTGCTTCTGTGTGTTGGGTTGTGTTATATTCTTTCCATGTAGTTAACAAGGGGTTTGAGGGGCACCCGTAACCCCACTTTATGGGGTCCGGGGCAGTGCCCCAGAAAATTTTGGTTTTGGAGCCTATGTTAGGTTTGGCGGACCCACCTATGGTTTTTTGCATGATTTTCGCACATGTTTTTTGGACGCGATGATTTTTGGTCCATGGTATTGGATGCTTCGACATGTATAAATATGTATTGTAACATTGAAAGGAACATAATGAAAAATCAAGATAGTAGTCCCGGTTTTGGGATCTAGGGGAAAATCTTTGTGTATATGTGTTTTATGTGTTCTGCTCTCGCATTATTTATTTTCTGTGTTTTAGAATTCGTATGCAGGTAATTTTTGTATGGGGTTAAAACCTACATTTTGTATCAGAGCAGTTTTGGCTTCAAGGGGATGCCTTTATTGCCAAGGGGTTTCGCTCGGGCCTGTGGTAGACCCTGTTGAGTGGGAGATCTGCAAGATCAATTATAGTGGTGAAAGAAGATGGTGAGCAGTGGAAAAATAGAGATCGAGAAATTTAATGGTCAAAGTTTTGAGTTGTGGAATACAATATGGAGGATCTGTTGATGGATAAAGATTAGTGGATCACGGTAAATCCGAGCACTAAACCAATGGGAGTGTCCGATGAAGAATGGAAGAAGTTGGATCAGAAGGAAAAGAGCATAATACGATTATGTGTCTCAGATTCAGTATTACTGAATGTATCAGGGGAAGCTACAACGAAGGCTTTGTGGGATAAGTTAGGGACTTTGTACCAATCTAAGTCTCTAGTGAATAAACTGTTCTTACGGAAAAAGCTGTATAACCTGAGGATGAAAGATGGAGACTCAGTGACAGAGCATCTGAACACATTTAATACTGTGGTAAGTTAGTTAACATTTGTTGATACTAAAATTTCATATGAGGATAAGTGCATTAGTTTGTTGTGTTCTCTACCAGATTCGTGGGATAGTCTGGTTATTGCAATAGGTAGTAATGCAACTACCTTGCATTTTGATGAAATAGTCTCATCCTTACTGTTGGAGGAGATGAGACGGAAAAATACATAGAGCCAAAATGGTGATGCCTTGTTTGTATGAGGACGGTCCCAGAACAGAAACAAAAACAAGTCATTGAGTGGGAGATCTAAATCTAGAGGGAGATCTAAATCTCTAGGAAAACCTGTAAAGGTGGTGTGTTGGAAATGCAAAAAGGAAGGGAACTACAAAAGGGATTGTAAATCTAAAGCTCCTGATAAAGGAAAGGGATCTGATTATGCACCTTCTATAGAGGTGAAAACCACTTCAGATGAAGGTGGGGATGTGTACTTGGATTCTTCAAGTACACATGTAGATCACAAGGCATTGTTGATTGACTCAGGTGCATCCTTTCACTTCACTCCCCATAGAGAGTGTTCTGTGAGTATGAGAAATATGATGGTGGTGATGTCTTCTTAGGGGATGATAGGAAGGCTAGAATCATTGGTCGTGGAAAAGTAAAGTTGAAGTTGCAAGGTGGAAGGGTTAGAACACTTTCGAGTGTTCTGCATATTCCTACATTGGCCATAAATCTGATTTCTGTAAGCAAGTTGGATGATGCAAATGTAAAAACAGTGTTCGAGAAGGATACCTACAAGATGGTTTGGGGAGCACTGGTATTGATGTGGGGAGTTCGGGTTGGAACTCTGTACAAGCTGCAAGGTAGCACTGTTATTGATGGGTGCAATAGTTCTCTGGTTCCTGAAAGTGGAGTAGAAAATCTAGTGGTCTCTGGAGAGAAGACCATGTCGTGGCATCAAAGGCTTGGACATAATGGAGAGAAGGGCCTTCGAATACTTCATGGTAAAGGTATGGTAGAAGGTATGAGTAATAGCTCTCTGGATTTTGATTTTTGTGAAAATTTTGTATATGGGAAGCGAAATCGGGTGAGTTTCCCCTCTGGTAGTAAGAGGGTGAAACAGATATTAGAGCTTGTGCATAATGATGTGTTTGGACCTATGAAGGTTCCATCACTAGGTAAGTCTGTGTACTATGTATCATTTATAGATGACTTCTCGAGGAATACTTGGATATATTTCCTTAAGAATAAATCTGAAGTTTTTGACAGGTTTAAAGAATTTAAGGCTCTCGTGGAAAATCAGACAGAGAAGAAGATAAAGGTGCTGAGGACAGATAATGGTGGAGAGTTTTGCAGCAAGTAATTTGAAGAATTCTGTGAGAAGTGTGGTATATCACAGCAGAAAACTACTCCAAATACACCTCAGCAAAATGGAGCTACAGAAAGAATGAACAAGATGTTGATGGAAAGGGCAAGAAGCATGCTTAGTGGTGTCAGATTAGGACAGGAATTCTGGGCAGAGGTAGTGGATACTGCATGTTACCTGGTCAACAGGTCACCTTCATCAGCGTTGGAGGATAAGACTCCACAAGAGGTATGGACTTGTAAGAAACCCTCTATTTCACATATGAGGGTATTTGGATGTGATGCATATGTACATGTTCCAAAGGAGAAACGAACCAAGTTGGATAGTAAATCTGAAAAGTGAATCTTTCTTGGGTATAAGGATGGTTTAAAGGGTTATAAGCTTTGGAACCTAGTCACACGGAAGGTTGTGTACAAAGGTATAGTCCATCTACTTTCTATTAAAATTTTTCTTTATCTATTACTGACGATGATCCCAGAACTGTGAAGGAAGCAGTAGATTTAGAGGATGGAAAACTCTCGAAAGAGGCCATGGTTGATGAAATGGCATCTTTGCACAAAAATGAGGCTTGGGATCTGGTGGAGTTGCTGGCTGGAAGGAAACCCATTGGCAGCAAATGGGTGTTCAAAAAGAAGACAAATGCAGAAGGAAAAGTGGAGAAATACAAAGCTTGGTTGCTAGCAAAATGTTATTCCCAGGTGCCGATAATTGATTTTGGTGATATTTTTTCTCTCGTTGCCAAGGAAACTTCTATTAGATTACTTTTATCTGTTGCTATTGCTTTTGATTTTGAGGTAGAACAGATGGATGTGAAGACAACATTTCTTCATAGGGATTTGGAAGAGGAAATCTACATGAAGCAACCTGAAGGCTTTGCAGCGAAGGGTAAGAAAGAATTGGTATGCAAGTTAAATAAGTCTCTGTATGGGTTAAAATAGTCACCAAGGATGTGGTATCAGAAATTTGATACATTTATACAGGGACTTGGCTTCACCAGAAGCAAAGAAAATCATTGTGTGTTTTAAATTAATTGGTGACCATGTTATTTATCTGGTCTTGTATGTGGATGATATGTTGCTGGTTGGAAATGACAAAGAAATTATCCAAGATTTGAAGACCTAATTGTCCTCCAAATTCGACATGAAAGATCTTGGTGCTACAAACTATATTTTGGGCCTGGAAATTAAAAGAGATTAGGCAAAGAGGAAGCTCTAGTTAAACCAAAGGAAGTATGTCGAGACAATACTACGGAGGTTTAATATGCAGGATAGTAAACTGGTGAAGGTTCCTATTCATGTAGGTGTGAGGTTATCTGTTGAACAATGTCCCAAGACACAAGAAGAGGAAGAGGACATGTCCCGAGTTCCATATGCAAGTGTAGTCGGTAGCCTGATGTATGAAATGGTCTGTACTAGACCAGACATTGCACATGCAATGGGAGTATTGAGCAGGTTTATGTCAAAACCAGGAAAGGAGCATTAGACAGCAGTGAAGCGGGTTTTCAGGTATTTGTGTGGCACTAGTGATTATGGTTTGTGCTACCAAGGAAGATCAGGATCAGACAGAATGTTGGATATTCGTGGCTTTGTTGATGCAGACTGGGCTGGAGATCTGGATCATAGAAGATCTACAAGTGGGTATGTATTTAACCTATTTGGAGGTGCAGTCAGTTGGATGAGTAAGAAACAATCTGTCGTGGCACTATCAACTACAGAGGCAGAATACATGGTAGCCACTCATGTAGGCAAGGAAGCAGTTTGGTTGCAGAGATTGTGTTCAAGTATGGCGTTAGTAAAGGGAGATATAAGGATAGGCCATGACAACCAAAGTGCAATTTTCTTGGCAAAGAAACCCGCATATTGTTTAAAGACAAATCACATTGATGTTCAGTATCACTTTGTGAGGGATATGATAGAAGACAAAAAGGTGTTGCTGGTAAAGGTGGACACTTTGAAGAATATTACAGATGCATTGACAAAATATGTGAGCTCTAAGAAGTTCTCTTGGTGTAGAGAGACAATGGGCATTTCAGGGCTAGAAAAATGACTAAGCTCTCTTGTGGACCCCTATGGAAGGAAAACAACAAGTGGAAGAATGTTGGGTTGTGTTATATTCCTTCCACGTAGTTAACAGGGGGTTTGAGGGGCACCCGTAACCCCACTTTATGGGGTCTGGAATAGCGCCCCAAAAATTTTTGGTTTTGGACCCTATGTTAGGTTGGGCGGACCCACCTATTGTTTTGTGCATGATTTTCGCACATGTTTTTTGGACGCGATGGTTTTCGGTCCATGGTATTGGACATGATGGTTTTCGGTCCATGGTATTAGATGCTTCAGCATGTATAAATATGTATTGTAACATTGAAAGGAACATAATGAAAAATCAAGATGGTAGTCCTGGTTTTGGGATCCAGGGGAAAATCTTTGTGTATATGTGTTTTATGTGTTCCGCTCTTGCATTATTTATTTTCTGTGTTTTAGAATTCGTATGCAAGTAATTTCTGTACGGGGTTAAAACCTACACTGTGACTACTTCTGGTTCCAATATGATTTTTCCTTCCTCATCAAGTTCTGGCAATATTGTTTGAACTGGGAGCTTGTCACCTATAACCTTCTTTAAACATGAAACATGGAAAACTGGGTGCACTCAGGAAGCTGCAGGAAGCTCCAATTTGTATGCCACAGTACCAATCTTTTGCAACACCTTGTACGGACCATAATACTTTGGTGATAATTTATTATCCTTCTTAGATTGCTTGAGGGACATTTTTTTTATATGGTTGTAGTCGTAGGAATACCCAGTCACCTACATCAAAACTTCTTTCGTTGCGCTGTTGATATACCTGTTGTTTCATTCTATTTTGCGCCAACGTGAGATTATCGTTTAAGAGTTGGAGGACTTGTTGTTGATGCTCAATGTGATGTTCCACTGCTTGAACCTTAGAATTTTATCTTAAATATGATGTGATGGATGGTTGATGATATCCATAAAGTGCTATAAATGGGGTCATTTTTGTTGTAGTGTGGAAGGAAGTGTTATACCACCATTTAGCCAGAGGTAACCATTTGACCCATTGCGTTTGTTTATCAAATACAAAGCAACAAAGGTATCCTTCCAAACATTTGCTTACTATCTCAGTTTGTCCATTAGATTAAGGATGATAAGATGAGCTATGAGCTAACTAAGTATGAAAACAAGAAAATAATTATGTCCAAAAATTTCCAGTGAAAATGGGATCTCTATCGCTTACAATAATATTTGGGTTTCCATGTCGATTTTGAATTGTTTCCATAAATGCAGTAGAAACTGTACTGTCTTTAAATGGATGTGATAATGCACAAAAGTGTGCATACTTGGTAAGTTTGTCAACTACCACCATGATGACACTCTTTCCCTCAGACTTGGGTAAACCTGTGATAAAATCGATTGAAACCTCCTCCCAACATTGGCTTGGAATGGATAAAGGTTGTAATAGACCTAGGGTCTTAATTGTTTCAACTTTATTTTGTTGGCAAACCAAACATTCCGCCACAAACTTTTGAGTATCTAATTTAAGGCCATACCAAAAAAATTCCTTCTTAACCCTATGGTAAGTTTTTAAAAATCCTGAGTGCCCTCCTAAGGGAGAAGTGTGCAATTCCATAAGAATCTTTTGTTTGAGTTGGGAATTCTTACATAGGTATAAGTGATATTTGTACCATAACGAATTGTTTTTCCAGCCAAATGTATCAGATGTACTGGGATCTTGTTGTAACTTTCGAATGAGTGCCGACACTTCTTCATCATTCTTCCATTACTCCCTTGTTTCGTTTATCCAATTTGGTTGGATAATAGAAATGGCACACAACAATGCTTCCACATCCTCATCCTTTCTTGAGAGTGCATCTGCCACAACATTTTGCTTCCCTTTTTTGTAGATGATTTCATAGTCATAACCCAACATCTTTGTGACCCATTTTTGTTGCTCTTCAGAGGATAATCTTTGTTCTAAAAAGTATTTAAGACTATCATGATCCTTTTTTACCTTGAAGTGTATTCCCATTAGGTAGGGTTGTAATTTCTTAAGTGCATGTAGTATTGCCAACGTTTCCTTCTCATAAATAGCTTTGTGTAAAAACTTTCCTTGATTGGACGACTTTCGAAAGTAATGGGTCTTTCATCTTGCATTAAAATAGCACCAATTCCATTTCCTAAAGCATCACATTCCACAATAAAGGTTTTTGTGAAGTCCGACATAGCTAAGACTGGTGCTTGGCACATTGCCTCTTTAATATGTTCGAAGGCCTTTGTTGCTTATGGAGTCCATGAAAATGAATCTTTCTTCAATAATGTTGTTATAGGTGTTGCTATTCTCCCATAATTCTTAACAAACTTGCGATAATACCCTGTCAACCCGAGAAATCCTCGTAGATGCTTTATGGATGTGGGGATTTTCCATTCCTTAATGGCTTTAATTTTGCTAGGGTCTACCTTAACACCTTCAAGAGATACAATATGAACTAGATATTCCACCTCTTGTACTCCAAAGAAAAATTTGGAGCTTTTTGCATATAATTGTTTCTCCTCCAATAGTTTGAGCACCCTGTCAACATGTTCAACATGATCCTTCCAAGACTTGATGTAGATTAGTATATCATCAAAAAATACTAACACAAATTTTCTAAGTAAGGGTTTGAAAATGGAATTCATCAAACCTTGAAATGTAGAAGGTGCATTGGTAAGGCCAAAAGGAATGACCAAAAATTCATAATGACCTTCATGATTCTAAATGTTGTTTTCAGAATGTCTTCGGTTTTCATTTTGATTTGATGGTATCCTGAATGAAGATCCAATTTGCTGAGGTAAATTGATCCACGCAATTCATCCAGTAATTCATCAATGACAGGAATGGGAAATTATCTTCAATAGTGAGCTTGTTGAGATCCCTATAATCTGGACACATGTGCCATGATCCATCCTTCTTGTGCACCAATACTACTAGAGCAGAGAAAGAACTTTGACTAGGTTGAATTATACCAGCCTCTATCATTTCTACAACCATACGTTCAATTTCACTCTTTTGGGCATAGGGATATCTGTATGGCTTGATGTTTGGAGGAACACTTCCTAGAATCAAATGAATAACATGATCATGATCATGAATAGGTGGGAGACCTTTGGGAGTCTCAAATACCTTGGAATGATTGTCCAAGACTTTTTGGAGATTTGGAGAAATATATGATTTCAATGTGGGAACCTATAGTGAACATAATTGTGCAATTACACCTCGTTGTTCCTTCTTTAGAAGGTTTGTCATACCATTAGAGCTAAATATCTTTCCCGATTTCCCTACAATACCCCTTAATTCAACTTCCTTTCCTTCCGCACAAAATTTCATGAATTTTTTTTGAAAATTAAAAGCTATTGTACCCAAGGATTGTAGCCATTGGACTCATAGTACAACATAAGCACCACCCATTGGAATGGAAAGCATTGGGCTATTCGATACATATTCTCCCATGGATAGCTTGATATTATGGCACTTTCCAGAGCAATTTATGATTCCTCCACTTGCAACCATCACTTGAAACTCGGGTGTTGGATATAGGAAGCAATTCAATTTCTTTTTTATCTTACAATGAATAAAATTATGGGTACTTCCTGAATCAATCAACACTATTACCTTTTTCTTCTTGATATGTCCTTCTATCTTGATAGTTTGAGAATTGGTAATTCTAGCCAATGCATTTAAAGATATGGTTAGATTCATGTCTTTTTTATCTAGGGTTTGTTCCTGGAGTATATCCTCTTCTTTTGACATTTCTTGTTCCTTTTCTTCCTCCTCTTCACAATCTATGTAGAATAATTTCTTCTCAGCACACTTATGACCTTTAGTGTATTTTCTATCACAACTGTAACAAAGCCCTTTTGCTATTTTTTCTTCCAATTATTGTGGTGTCAACCTTGTAGGTTGTGGAAGGCTAGGGGCAACAACACTTTCATCTTTATAGTTGTGAGTGGTAGGCTTCCTAGTTTCCATAATTTTGCTTTCCATTTTTCTTGCTAACCTGAATGCCTTATCCAATGAATCAAATTCCCAAATGCGAACCTCGCGTTGGATATTATCCTTTAAAGACCCTATGAACACATCAATCCTATGCTCCTCTAGAATATCTTTTACCCTTATGTTAAATTTTTGGAAGTCCTCAATGTGCTTCATCATTGAACCCTCTTTTTTGAGATTTATCAATTGGCTAAGAAAGGTGTTGCTTTTTGTATCCTCATAATGTGCTATCATTTCTTCTGTAAAAATTGCCCAAGTGACAATTTGTTTATGACAAAAAAGCCATCGATACCATACAAACTAATTTGGTTCCAAATATAAAGTTGCAATATGTAGGAATTTACAAGGTAAGTTCCTCAGACAGAACACCAAAGGACACCACTCACAAACAGATCATAGATCAATACACCAATATTGTTGACATGGTTAAAACCCTCAAAGAGGGAAATAGTCCATGGCTTGAGCCAACACAGCCACTTTAGGCAATTTCTTAATAAAATAATGAAAATTTACATAAGCTTCTCTCATGAACAATTAACCTACAAATGATCCTCCATGCTCTTTAAATAGAGATCATGGACCAATCGGGTGTTAAGCCATGTATCAAGTGTCAGTAATACCGAGGAGAGAATGAACTATCGGATCACTTCATGTCTAGAACATATTGTGGCCGTCGGATTGTAAGTTACAAAAGTACATAGTAAAGAAACACACTTTACCTAACTCTACATTAGACCAAGTTATACCTAACTATTTCCTGTGTCAGAATATCCTAACACCTTTTGTGTGTTTTGCACGTTATGGAGATCGAAAAATTGCTCCATTTGTAGTATCCATGTTCCGGGATCCTTGCCATCAAATGTCCTCATATCGATTTTTGGAACATGGTGTGTCTTCAATCCAACATTAGAGTCTATGAAATCGTGATTAACATTTTTTTGTTCTCATCATGAGTTTCCTTTACTACCCTTTCACCATTAGTGATCTTTTCTTGTAGCAAATTATTCAAATTTATCTTCAATTCTTCCATCTTATCATCCATGCCATTCATCTTAGCAACCATGCCATTCATCTTAGCTTCCACGCCATTCATCTTAGCTTCATTTACCTTTGTGAAATTTGTTGTACTTTGTCTTGTAATTTTGATATATCATGTTGAATTTCTTCCTCTTCTTCATGAGTCATGCTAGAGATTTCAGGTTGCTTACTAGTTGTTTCCATTTTCTTTCTTCAGGGAATTAACTAATGCTAATAATTCTCCACTATTCCCTTTGAATTCCTTCAAACTAACTTTTCAAACCAATCTTATGCAAAATTTAAAACAAACTACCCACTTTTTTTCACTTTGTAAGAGCTCGATATTGAATCTGTTGTATCTCTGTACCTGCGGTTCTTGAATATCTAAAATCTCATGCTATGGTAGCCTTTTGACTCCTCGTTCTAACCTCGCAAGTCTGATCAAGATTGGATTCTCCAAGGAAGAGTTATGCCAAATCTCCCACAATGACCTGATTATAAACTAGTTCAGTAGAGCGAACTTGTACGACGTGCCACATGTCACTATTTCGACCTTAGTACCTAACACTGATACACAAAAAACTACAGGCCAGCCTCATTTTGAAACTTGTTACGAAATTTTAATCTGATGCTCAAAACAAAAGTTATGACGATTTTCCCTAGGTCGCCTGTTTAGAATGTAATTCGGGAGTCTCCAAAAACCCTAACTACCTCAGATCATATCTCTGCAAATATAGTGAGACAAGCTAACATTTGGACCAAATGTTTAGAAATATTTCCGCTCAAATGGGCTTTTTTTGTAGCTTCTGAAACATTGCAAAAAAAAGGTTATAGCAAAAATTCCACGATGGCCTGTTTGGAGCAGCGAAACCATAGAAGCCAAAGCTGTGATACCAAATGTTAGGAAACCAACTCACAAAAAGATAGAAAATATAGATAAATGCCTTATAATTCAACCTCTTCGAGGGGGAAACCTCCTTTACATTACACAAATGAACAATTCTTGGATGATACAAATGACTAAACCTCCCTTTTATATATAGGAGTCTAAGGGGTCACAATATAATCAAGTCGGCATAACAATAATAACATAAGGGCACAAAAATAACAATAGTGGGTTTCTATGGGGCATACTAATAACAATATGGGAACAATAGGGGCAAAATAATAACAATAAGGGATACAATGACAATAGTAATGGGGGAATCACTAGTATTATAGGGGCCTGACATGGACCAGATCACCTCTCGCGGATTAAGAATGATGAAAAAACTACAAGTCTGGAGGAAGGATTGCCTAATGCATAAATCTTTGTTGTGCACGTCGCAGATGAACATTTTTCAAACATAATCCAATTCTTGTCTATGGGTACAACTCCTGAAGGATATACAACATAACAAAAGAAGGAATTGGTGGTTAGGGCTGCATATTTTTCTGTTATTACACAACACTTATATAAAATGGGATTGGATGAAATATTGTGTCGGTATGTCCCATAGTATGAACAACAAATTATCCTCACTGAACCGCATGGAGGAGTTACAGGAGGACATTATGCAGGAAGAGCAACTGCGCAGAAGATCCTACGAGCAGGACTATGGTGGCCAACTATGCATAAGGATTCCAAGGAGTATTACAGGGCATGCGATGTCTGTCAGAGAATGAGGAGGTCATCGCGACAGGATGAATTTCCTTTGAACCCACAGGTGTCATTACAAGTGTTTGATAACTCGGAAATAGATTTCATGGGACCAATTCAGCCACTAGGAAAGAATATTGGAGTAAGATAAATCATTAGAACGACCGAATACTTGAGCAAATGGGTTGAGGGGTAGCCCGTGAAGGATTGTAGTGCAGCCATAGCTGCGAAGTTCATTTTTGAATACATTTTGTCTCAATTTGGCTGCCCTAAAATTTTGATGAGCAATAGGGGCTCACATTTCTTGAATGAAACAATTTCTACCTTGCCTGAAGAGTTCCAAATATATCACCAGAAGAGTACGTCTTATCACCCTCAAACACATGGAACAGTGGAAGCCTTTAACAAAATTTAGGAGAATGCCTTAAAGATGATTTGTAATGCAAAAAGGAATGATTGGGATGTGCACATACCAGCTATTCTATGGGCGTATAGAACTACCTGCAAAAATTTGACTGGACAAACACCATTTAGACTAGTTTATGGACAAGAAGTTGTGATGCCGATGGAGTACATCATGCCAAGTTTGTAGATTACTGCAGTTACAGACATGGCCAATCGGGATACCATGGAAGAACAACTCACACAACTAGTTGAGTTGGAGGAAGATCGCTTCTTGGTCGGTTTTCATCAACAGGTGCAGAAGGATCACGAAAAGGCATGGCATGATCGCCATATTAAGTAGTGCACCTTTAAGAGTGGGGACCTGGTATTGTTGTATGATAGTAAGTTCATGAAGTTTCCAGGAAAGTTCCAAATGCATTAGTTGGGGCCCTATATCATCAAGGAGATTACGGATGGAGGCACAATTCAACTCGTGAAGCTGAACGGGGAGTTGTTTCTAGGAAAGGTCAATGGAAGTTGGTTAAAGTTGTATAGGGGTGATCTCATCCCTGCACAATTACTATATGAATGCAGGATAGTCTTAGTACTCTAGGCAGTTGCAAGGGAGTGTGAGACTATAAAATACGCTACTAGAAGACTGGTTGGATGAAGTAAATGGGTTGTGTGACGAATCGAGGGAAGGCGCAGAAGAGAGTTGCGATGAAGGAGTCACTTGGGGGATCACATGAAATTCCGTAGCTAGTGCCGAAAAAATACCTAAAGAAGGTATACTATGAAGAATCAGAGGTTATGCAGCTTGATCCAATGAAATAGGTGGCCAAAGTTTGGTGTGCATGGCTGTTAAACATGTTATGGGTGTTTCATTTCAGCCGCATCACCATTAATACTGTGTGTGTGCATCAACCATTGACACTAGTTCGTGATGAGTGCCTTTGGTTGGGAGGGCCTATCCCAATCACAGATATGTTGATTCAACGGATAACCTTCTTCTTGTATCAAGGAATAGACCCTGCAGATGATTTCGTAAGAAAATTGTAGGAGAAGAAGCTAGCAGATAAGATGAAGAACAACTTCAGGCTGGTGAAGAAGTCATGCAGTTATGCAATCATTTCCATCTCAGATGGTGTAGTATAGTTCACTGCACAAATCTTGGTCGGGAAAATCATGAGGAAGTGTCACGTTGATGAAGTGCAGTGCCAGTAGTCTCTTTGGCTGTGTAGTGTGCCAAAGGAGTCCAATACAATTGGGTTCAGTAATTATGTCATGAATTTTTGGAGGATTATAGAGAGGCCCATGATGATGGCAAAGCGTTCCACTATGTGTGGCTACTTTTGTTGATCACGTTGGTGGCATGGAGGACGCCAGAGGAAAGCTAGTTCTTGCAGCATGGTCCAAATCTACCAGAGGCTGCGAAGTTCACCTCACTGTGGGTGACCAAGGACCCTGAGCATGTCATGGAGACTAAAATAAATTGGGTCTTGTTTGAATTAGAGTTGACAATGGTGATTAACCAACGACCACAATTATCACCTAGCTTGCATGTGCAATATGCCAATGTTGTTGACTTCAAGGCATATTTTCATAATCTGCATATCTACATGAAGAAATATGCCACACACACATGGCACAAGGTTCAATACCTAGTCAGCAAAGATGACATTATGGGATTCATCACTAAATGGCCAAGCAACTAGCTCACCCCATCTGATGCAGGTGTAGGAAGAAGTAAGGCTCCCAAAGGCGAAGCAGAGAAAACCATAGCTATGACAACAGTAGTGAAAGAGAAGAAGAAGGAAGTACATAAGGCTTCTACAAAGGAAAAGGCTACGACAAAGGAAAAAGGCTGCACAAAAAAAGGAGGCTTCTAAAAAAGAGAAAGAAGCAACAAAAGAAAGGGTCTCTACCAAAGAGATAGAAGCGCCAAAGGAGAAAACTACCACTACGTCGCAGGCCACCATTGACCTCGGCAAGTCTGACACAGAGCGCACCAATGTAGAGGGGGAAATAGAGGGTGAAGAGGAAAGGGCCATAGGATTGGAGTCCCCCTTCATTTTGAAAATGAGGCAAAAGCGGATCTCTATGGGACCACACAAGAAGCAGAAATCTGACAAGTCTCCGAGCGTGACCCCTTTGGTCTGTATGGAGGGGGACCTAGATGAGATCAGTGATGTGGTATGTGATGCAATGAAGAAAATTTGGAGTCATATTGAGGACCAGTACCATCAAACATTGGACAAGGTGCAATAGGGCCTGATGGAATTGCATGTCTAGATAGACATCATTCAAGCAAGTGTGGGACAAGAAAAGCAAGAGAGCCTGAAACAAGCGAGCGGGTTAGCCTTAATAGTAGTGCGCTATCATAGGGGTCACTGCACATTAAGACATCAGAATACAAGGCGCGCCTCTTCCACATGAAGGATTTGAGTCTGAACTTGGTGGTGCTCTATATTCAGACACTAGACGAGATGCATCAAGGGGTATCAGATGAGCTTAGAGTTCAGAAACAATGTGCATTGTTGGTCATCAACGAATTTAAAACCAATAACTAGTAGATGTTCGAGGAAAAGGTTCATGCCCTTAAGGAACATGAAGAAGTGATGGTGCATAGTCAACAACTAGAAGCAACAATAACACAGGCCTGTTGTGAGCTTCTCGAGCTCCAGATTATAGCAGAAGTGGATTCCGCAGAAATGATTCAGAGGTTAGTTGTTGTAATAAAGGAGTTAAAAGAGGAGATTGGCAAAGTTCATTTTGAGCTACAGCTACAAATATCATAGCTTCAACATAAGCTAGAACCAACTGTAGAAATTTTGAATAATTTAACACATATTCAACAGAGATTATCCTGATCATGTACTATTGCGGAATACATACACAATACATAAGCTCCTCTACGTTGATCATCAATAACAATAAAACATCAAGAGCATTCACACATTAACACAGTATGTAACCTGGGGAAAGCATCTCGCCAAAAAAACCCCACACTATCTGTATATTAATGATTGATACCATGTAACATTACAAAGTACAATGCTTATCACAAGCAATCTAGTACCAGCTCCACCTGTTACACACAATACAGCTAAGATCTGATCTCCAAATCTATTCCACTGCTTGCCTGCCTCCACTGCTCAATACCTGCTCAAGAATGAATGAGAATGGTCTACCAAACTCGTATTTCACCTCCAAAGAATCACTCACAATGTGTAAGACGTGAGCATAAGCTACAAACTGGGCAAATACATGAGAAAACTCATTGGCATACTCAATCCCTTGATTGTGCAAGATCTGATGCACAACTATAGTCACAACTGATAGCAATCTGATTCTCTAACACCTGTCCCTGCTGAACTGAACATGCACTGACATGCAACTGAGTTAACTGATGTATTCTATAGTTGTATTAAGAGTTAATAATTAGTTTAACAACTCATCATTAGTCTATTTTCAGTTAGACTAACTACAACTAGTTTAACCAAGTCAAACTGAACACAACTCCATCAACTCCACAATCAACTCCACCAAACTCAACTGATTGAGTTCTAACTGAAGTCATGCATGCAACAACTCAACTGACTCATAAGAAAAGCGTACTTCCTTCTGACAGCTGCATGGGCCACATCTGTAGCTCAAACTGAAGTGCTGCAAGAGAATAAGATCAAGTTTATAGTCCAAATATTATTATGAGACAATAATATTTGACTTTTCTATTTTTGATAGCCAGTCTAAAAATAGACTTTGATCACCCACACTATGGTCACCCACACTTTGGTCACCCACATTGTGATCACTCACACTGTGATCACTCACACTGTGATCATCCACACTGTGATCATCCACACTGTGATCAAAAATAGAACTTGCGCCATAATTTGCCTGCGGGCCCACTTAGTGAAGGCGACTCTTTTCACTAAGCTCCATCATCTTGTTGCAATCTCAACACTCCCTCTCGACAAGATATGGATTATCAGCAACCCCTATCCTGCCTCGGTGGTACTCGAATTTTCTCCTGGTGAGAGCCTTCGTCAGAATATCAGCATCCTGATCCTCCGTTGGAATGTATGAAAGCAACATGATCCTCCGCTGCACACAATCTCTGATATGATGGTACCTGATGTCAATATGCTTAGATCTATCATGAAATATAGGATTAGCCGAGAGTTTAATGCAACTCTGGTTATCACAGTAAATCACAGTAGGATCCAAATGAGAACTGAACAAACCAACCAGGATCTTCCTCATCCATATAGCCTTGCATGCAGCCAAACTTGCTGCCATATACTCAGCCTCCGCTGAACTGAGTGCCACGGATCTCTGCTTCCTGTTGTACCAAGAAACTGCTGTCAATCCAATACTGAAGACCCCTCCTGATGTGCTCTTTCTATTCGTTGGGCTCCCTACCCAATTTGCATCCGTGAACCCACATAACTTCACCTCATCCTCTTGTCTGTACCACAAACCATATCCCGATGTGCCTCTCAAGTAGCGCAATACGTGCTTGCCAGCCTTCTAGAAGAGCTTGGTAGGCTTAACCATAGCTTTTGAAAGCTGGTTAACTGCATAGCATATATCAGTTCATGTATTGACCAAATACATCAGCGACCCCACCAACTTTCGATAAACAGTGGCATCCACTTCTTCTCTCGAAGTGGCATCCTCTTTCCTCCAACCTCCAGGAAGAGGAATATCAACAGGCTTGCAGCCATGCATGTTGAACTTCTCCAGTATCTCCCGAGCATACTTTCCCTAAGAAACAACCAATCCACCACTGCGCTGCCATATTTCCAATCCTAGGAAATAGTGAAGGAGGCCCAAGTCCTTCATCTCAAACTCTGTAGCAAGATCCTTCTTGCATGACAGTATCAACAGCTCATCACCCGTTAGAATCAAATCATCAACATACAGTACAATGATAAGAAACTTACCCTCCACCACAATCTGGTATAGGTTAGGATCCGCTTCGCTCTTGGAGAATCCAAGTCCTATGAAATAGCTGTCTATCCGTGTGTACCAAGCACGTGGTGCTTGCTTCAACCCATACAGTGCTCTCTTCAGCCTGCACACATGCGACTCACTGCTGAAGACCTCAAAGCCTTTGGGTTGCTCAATGTACACCTCCTCCTCAATGACTCCAATGAGGAACGCAGTCTTCACATCCATATGATGAATGTGCCATCCCATATGCGCTGAGAGAGCAAGAATCGTCCGTATGGAAGAATACCGTGTGACAGGTGCAAAGGTCTCCTCATAATCGATCCCCTCTATCTGTGAAAAGCCTCGGGAAACAAATCTTGCCTTGTACTTCTCCACACTCCCGTCAGCTGCCTGCTTGACCTTGTAGATCCATCTCGAACCCACCACTGATTTCCCTTCCGGTCTAGGAAAAATCTCCCATGCACTATTTCTGAAAATAGAATCATACTCTTCCACCATGGCGTCTACCCATGCGGGATCCTCCACAACTTCCTCAAAAGAGGATGGCTCAGTCACAACACACTTGCTCATCAAAGCCATGTATCTAGTGTACCGATCAGGTGACTGTCTCTACCTGCGTTGGGTTGTAGGTGGTCCTACAACTTTCTCTGCATCTTGAGCCAGTCGCTCAACTTCTGTCAAGCGCTTTCGCCCTCTGATGGTTGGCGCTGCATGAGTGGTCTCTTCCACTCCATGAACCTCGTCCTGTGGCTGATCCACGTCTTGAAGCTCATCCTTAGGAACTAATAGCTCTTCATTTGCATGCAAGTGTATCCCCCTCTCAAGCGAACACTTCATGGCTTTCTCCTCCTGAAATTTTATATCCCGTCGCACAATAGTTTTACCACTGTCTGGCAAATACACACGATAGTTGTGGGGCATATCAGTGTACCCCACAAATATCCCAACCTCTGTGGTTGGCTCCAACTTCTTCCTGGCATCCTTCGTCACATGCATGTAAACGTTAGCACCAAAAATCCTCAAATGAGAAAGATCAGGCTTCTTACCAGAATAAGTCTCCTCATGTGTACTCATGCCAAGTATTCTATGAGGACAACGGTTCTGCACATAAACTGTTGTATTGCATGCTTCCACCCACAAGTGAAGGGGTAAGCCCTGATCATGCAACATTGCCCGTGCAGCACCCATAATCGTTCTGTTCTTTCACTCAGCTACCCCGTTCTGTTGTGGGTTATGGGGAGCTATGAGCTCTCTACGAATCCCTTCTGTCTTGCAGAAATCCTTGAACTCTTCCAAGATGTATTCACCACCATTATCGCTCCTAAGAGCCTTCACCTTCTTCCCCGACTCCTTCTCGACCAGTGCTTTGAATCACAGAACTTTGAATATGTCTCGCTCTTCTTCTGCATGAAGAAGATCCAGCACTTATGACAGAAATCATCAACAAAAATCACATAATACCTGTGTTTTGCTGTCGAAGCAACTGAGAAAGGTCCACACACATCAATGTGAATTCTCTCAAGGATCGTCGTGGCGCGGCTATCCTTCTCGTGAAAGGTGGCTTTCACAAACTTCCCCAAAGTACACCCCTTGCACTGATCTGACTGCGCAGTGTGCCTTTAGGAAGCCCTATAGTGATCTGCTGCAGTATCTTCAAGGCTCCATGGTGAAGGTGACCCAATCTCCTGTGCCACAACTCGCCATCATCCCGGCTCACCAATCCTTCTGCCTTGCCTGCCATTGCTGCGCATCCATCTACATGCAACTGATAAAGGTTACTCACTTGAACCCCTATCTTCTGGGTCTCACCAGTTGTCTTGCTACGCAGGAAAGCCTTTCCCTCGCTGAAAACAACATCATACCCCTTGTCTTCTAACATCGCCACTGAGATGAGATTCTTCGTCAATCTTGGAACATGCATGACTTCCTTCAATACGAAGGGTTTACCAGACTCCCTCTGAAAGGAAATGGTACTGATACCAGTCGCACTGTATCTACCATCATCGCCCATCTCGATGTGCACTCCAAGATCTTTGTCCTCCATATCAGAGAACAAATCTCTATCTCCCGTCATGTGAAAAGACGCACCACTATCCAAGAACCACACTGATCCCATCACACTTGAAACCAAGCATGCGATCAACAAAAAATCAAGCTCAAACTGTGAGGCTAGAGCCTCTCCTGCTGAAGATCCAGCAGCCTGCTTGTTCTTCTTCTTCTGCAGACAATTAGTGGCATAGTGTCCGTGCTGGTGACAGTGAAAACACTTCACCTTGGACATATCCTGCTTCTTGCCTTTCACACCAGACTAAGAAGCTTTCTTACTCTTCCCTTTCTTTGCTTTGTCAGCCAAAGCACAATTCTCTTCATCAACTCCCTTTGACGAAGATCCATCCCTGGTACTCCGCCTGATCTCCTCCTACACAAGATCTGACCATAGTCTTTCCCATCTTGGAAATTTCTCCCGACCATTGACAGAGTCCTGATAGGAATGCCAACTCTTCGGAAGACCAAGGAGAGCCAATCTCACCAAGTCCTCATCATCGACAGTAACCCCCACACTTCCTAGCTCATCTCGACACTGAGTGAACCTCGTGAGATACTTGGGAATACTGTCACCCTTCTCGCATTTGATGTTTCTGAGTTTATCTTTGAACGCCAACTTCCTCTAATCGCTCTTGCTTTGGAATAATTCTGTTAATGATTTCCACATCAAATATGGAGTAGCCTTCCCATGGAGGCTAGACACAATGTGATCCTTCACGCCCTCCAACAGAATCCTTCGACATTTTGCGGTCTTCTTTTGCCAAGCATCAGCTTGAGTAGCATCAGTAGGCTTTGGGACATCCGTCTCTATGAACTCCTTCAGCCTGTTATCATCCAATACTGCCTCCATCCTGTCCTTCCATGCAATATAGTTTGAGCTACCCTCAAGAGCATACTCCAATCACAAGCCGTTGAAAGACATTGCTGCGTTGTCACCAAGAAAACACTACTGCAAATTCGAATTCCACCAGCAACCAACTCAACTGCCTCGGATCTAAGATTCGTGAGAACACAATATTTCTCATACAGAGATTGACTGTATGGGCATTCACCAGATATCTCACCTTCCAAAGGAAGGATGAATCCAGAGGCTACCTGGCCTGATTACAGACTCTGCCTGAAGAAATAGAATGTAAACACTTCCTGAATAGTAGATCTGATGATCAACAGCTCTGATACCATGGAGAAATTTTGAATAATTTAACACATATTCAACAGAGATTATCCTGATCATGTACTATTGCGGAATACATACACAATACATAAGCTCCTCTACATTGATCATCAATATAGCATCATCAATAACAATAAAACATCAAGAGCATTCACACATTAACACAGTATGTAACCCGGGGAAAGCATCTCGCTAAAAAAACCCCACACTATCTGTATATTAATGATTGAGACCATGTAACATTACAAAGTACAATGCTTATCACAAGCAATCCAGTACCAGCTCCACCTGTTACACACAATACAGCTAAGATCTGATCTCCAAATCTATTCCACTGCTTGCCTGCCTCCACTGCTCAATACCTGCTCAAGAATGAATGAGAATGGT
The DNA here is from genome assembly GCA_031772625.1 of Pinus tabuliformis. Lineage (NCBI taxonomy): Eukaryota > Viridiplantae > Streptophyta > Pinopsida > Pinales > Pinaceae > Pinus > Pinus tabuliformis. The sequence continues at coordinate 1,091,668,760 of CM062817.1, read as the reverse complement.
CTACCAAACTCGTATTTCACCTCCAAAGAATAACTCACAATGTGTAAGACGTGAGCAGAAGCTAAAAACTGGGCAAATACATGAGCAAACTCATTGGCATACTCAATTCCTTGATTGTGCAAGATCTGATGCACAACTATAGTCACAACTGATAGCAATCTGATTCTCTAACACCTGTCCCTGCTGAACTGAACATGCACTGACATGCAACTGAGTTAACTGATGTATTCTATAGTTGTATTATGAGTTAATAATTAGTTTAAAAACTCATCATTAGTCTATTTGCAGTTAGACTAACTACAACTAGTTTAACCAAGTCAAACTGAACACAACTCCATCAACTCCACAATCAACTCCACCAAACTCAACTGATTGAGTTCTAACTGAAGTCATGCATGCAACAACTCAACTGACTCATAAGAAAAGCGTACTTCCTTCTGAAAACTGCATGGGCCACATCTGTAGCTCAAACTGAAGTGCTCCAAGAGAATAAGATCAAGTTTATAGTCCAAATATTATTATGAGACAATAATATTTGACTTTTCTATTTTTGACAGCCAGTCTAAAAATAGACTTTGATCACCCACACTGTGGTCACCCACACTTTGGTCACCCACATTGTGATCACTCACACTGTGATCACTCACACTGTGATCATCCACACTGTGATCAAAAATAGAACTTGCGCCATAATTTCCCGGCGGGCCCACTTAGTGAAGGCGACTCTTTTCACTAAGCTCCATCATCTTGTTGCAATCTCAACACCAACCACTCATTCGGAAGTCAGAGAGCAATGTGTGGATGGTATTAAAGAAGAGATGGCTACATTAGAAGCTGCAGTCAAGGGCTACACCTAGTTGTTTGAACAAGCAAGGGAACTATGGACCTTGCTACAAGAGAATCCAACTTTGCAGAAAATTGGAGAAGATATCCAAGAAAAGCAAAGGCATTTCAATGAGATCATATCTACAACGCAGACCTTAGAACCAATGCAAAGGTTCACCGTATTATAGGAGGGAAAGCTCATCCAGAGCGATATCGATGAGATGCATCGGAAGGAATCCCTCATATCTTCAAGGATGCAGCCCTGGGCAGATGATGTAAGTCAGTTGACATAGTCAGTGTAGATTAAGCTGAAGACAATGCAACAGACACTGACCATGTGCCTTGTAGTTGAAGGTCCGACTACTAAAAAGTTGGTTGAGGAAGTTCATCAAGCCGTTGCATAGGGAACAACAGATCTTCAAGTGTTTAAGATAAAATTCAATGGTCTGCAGGAAAATATCAAGGCAACACAAGTAGAGTAACTCGGGAACGAGTCATGACTTTGTGTTGGGGGCCTGTTGGGACAAGGTCCCCTTGGGTCAATTTTGTAAGAATTTTTTATTATTATTGTAAATTCTCCGCATTTTGAGGAGTAGAGCGTGAAGGTCATTAGGAGTGAAAGGCGCTTTAGGAAGGTCAAAGCCCCTTAATTTGTTAGAAGTTAAGTTGTTTTGTGACCTGCCCATGGTTTGCAGACCATGGTATTGTAATAGAAGATGATATAAAAAGGAGTCATAGAGAGTCATGAAATATATCTAAGTCAATCTATGGGTAATTGATCTAAGTAAGAGAAGTTTGTTTTCTGTACTTAGGCGAAGGGGAAGGCTCTTGTATCTGTGTCTGTGGAGACCTTAGTAAGTCCACAACTAAGTGCGTGGGCCCCTACAATTTTGTGTGCAAGGTAAAAAGGGTCTGTAATTGAAGATCTAAGCATAATAAAGGTGATTTTGGAGCATAAATCGTGTATCTATGTGTTAATATTTACTTCTACAATTATTATGTATTTGCTCTGTTTACTCAATTTATCATGAAAAGTACTTAATAGATGTGTGAAAGTGGCACACCTATTCGTTTACTTGATGTTATGAATGTTTAGAGAAATCGACGCAGAGCTAGAATCTATTATCTATAAGTTATTGTATTTTTCACATTTCAAGGGTTAGGGTTCGCGAAGGTCGGAATAAAGCCCTAGAAGTAGCATAAACATATCACGTAGTTCTCTAGATGCAGAAAATTGGTTTTGGCATCCCCTAATACTGCCTCGGGTGAGAATATAGGTTGTTACTGAAAGGGCCAATAGTGTAGGGTTTTGTTGGTTAGCACAACTAACTCTGAACCTGGGTCCAAGCCCCCTTAAGCCAACAGTGCACAAGGCCTGATATTGCACATGCAATGGGAGTTGTGAGTAGGTATATGAAAAATATAGGAAAAGAGCATTGGATGGAAGTGAAGTGTATTCTCAGGTATTTGAGAGGTACCACTGATCAAGCATTATGTTTTGGAGGTTCAAACATTGTTATACATGGATATGTCGATGCAAATATGGTAGGTGATAAAGATAATAGGAGGAGCACCACAGGGTATGTGTTTACTATAGTTGGAACAAATTTCGTTTGGGTTTCAAAAATGAGAATCATTGTTGCACTTTCAATAATGGAATTGGATTATGTGTTTGCTACAGAGGCTAGTAAAGAAATGATTTGGTTACAAAGGTTTATGGATGAATTAGGAAAGAAGAAAGAGATTGGCAGGTTATACAATGAACACAAAAATGCCATTCATCTTGAAAAGAACTCAAAATTTCATTCCAATACTAAACATATACAACTCAAGTACCATTTCATATGGTCAATTCAAGAAGATGGACAGTTGAAGCTGGAAAAGATACACACTAGCCAGAATCCTGCAGATATGTTAACAAAGGTTGTAACCAGGGAGAAACAAAGTTTTTTCTTAGTGCCAATTGGGCTTCAAGTATGATGGTGAAGATTAGAAACAACCAAGTCCAAGTGGAAGCATTGTCAAGCAAGTGAAGAACCGATGGAGATTATATAATCAGTCTCCAAGTGGGAGACCATTAGATGTGGAGCTTGATTATCTTCCTGATTGTTCATAGGTCTTTTATTTTAGCCTTGGCTAGATCCTAGTCCTTGAAGGAGGGGGTGTGGGGGGACTTCCCTCCCACTATTGTCATCGGGGTGGTGGTGGAATCCACCTAGCCCCCTCTTGGTGGGGGTTTGGGGGCAGTGCCCCCGAAGCAAAAAATTAGATGAAAAATTGCCTTGTAAAATATTGTAATTTTGTAGTCAATCTTATTCATTCATTATATGGAAGATTAATAGTAGAAGTTATGTTAATTTAGGTTTTTTTTTCACTGAGAAAGCACCCCTCAGTTTATATGATGGAATTATATTACGATTGTGTATTATTTTTTGCGAGAAAAAGAGAAGAGACTGTGCGAGAGTGAAGAGGAAATTAAATCAGATTTTTTGTAGGCTGTATCTCTTCATTTTGTTGAATAATATAAAAGGAAGGAGTTCCTGTTTCTCTATGGACATAGCCCTTGAGGGAACCAAAATACATCTGTGTCTCTCTTGTTTTATACCTTTTTTGTGTTTTCTATTCTACAATATTTTATGTGTTCCATTGCTATGTTAATTAATTTCTAATATGAGGTGGAATGAATAGTGAAGTGAGTGTGAATTGGTTTTATAAGAGGGATCCACATGTGAGAAAGGAGGTCCCACCACTGAATTTTCCTAGAAAATATGTCCATGCGACTAGCCCAAGCAAGAGGTTGCAGGTTGTTAGGCCCCTATACTACTAGTGTAACCCCTTATTGTTATTAGTATAACCCACTTATTATATTGATGTACCCATGTAGTTCCCATATTGTTACTATTGTGCCCCATAGAAGCCCACTATTGTTATTATTGTGCCCTTACATTATTATTGTTATGTCGGCTCTGATTATGTTATGACCCCTTGGACTCCTATATATAGAAAGGAGGTCTTTTCATTTGTATCATCAAAGAATTGTTCATTTATGTAATGTAAAGGAGGTTTCCCCCTCGAAGAGGCTGAATTCTAAGGCGTTGATCTATCTTTTCTTGAGCTGGTTTCATAACATTTGGCATCAGAGCTTTGGATTCTAGGGTTTCGCTGCTCCAAACAAGTCATCGTGGCATTTTCGCTATAACTTTTTTTCTGTGACGTTTCAGACGTTGCAAACAAAACCCATTTGAGAAGGAATCGTGCTGAACCTTGGGTCCAAATTTCAGAGATTTTAGCGCGATATTTGCGGATATATGATCTGAGGAAGTTGGTATTTTTGCAGACTCCTGAATTATATTCAAAACAGGTGACCTGGGGAAAATCGTCATAACTTTCTCTCTGGGGATCGGATCGAAATTTCGTAAGAAGGTACAGAAAGAGGACAGACTGTAGTGTTTTGTGTATCTTTTTCAGATCCAAAGGTCAAAACAGTGACATGTGGCACTTCATACAAGTTCGCCCTTCTGGAAAGGTCTATAATCAGGTCATCTTGGGAGATTGTGCATAACTCTTTCTTGGAGAATCCAATTTGGATCAGACTGGTGGCATTGGAAAGAGGACACAGAGGGCTACTATAGGTTTCAATTTCATAACTTAAAGATCTGAAAGTACAGAGTTATAGTCATTTCAAGGTCGAGCTCCTAAAATCAAGAAAAAGCAAGATGAGGAAGTTTGATGGCAAGGACCCGGTAAATTGGATACTTCAGATGGAGCAATATTTTGATCTACATGGTGTACAACTGTTACAAAAGGTATGTATTGCATCTTCATATTTAGAACCAGATCAATTTTTATGGTACAAAGGGCTTTGTTCTCGTAAAAAACTTGTTACGTGGTCAATTTTCACGGAGGAAATAATAGCACATTATGAGGATACAAAGAGCAACACCTTCTTTAGAGAAACACCACAACAATTGGAAAGAGTAAAAGGGCTTTGTGACATAGTGGAAAGAAAAATTATGGAAACCAGGAAGCGTACCCCTCACAACTATAAAGATAGAAGTGTTGTTTCTCCTAGCCTTCCACAACCTACAAGGGTTACACCACAACAATTGGAAGAAAAAAGATAAAAAGGGCTTTGTTACAATTGTGATAGCAAATGCACTAGAGGTCATAAGTGTGCTGAGAAGAAATTATTTTACATCGAATATGAAGAGGAGGAAGAAAAGGATCAAGAAACATCAAAAGAAGAAGATATACACCAGGACCCCACCCCAGAGAAAAAAGAAATGAATCAGACCATATCTTGTAAAGCATTGGAAAGAATTACCACTCCTCAAACTCTCAATATAGAAGGACATATCAAGAAGAAAAATGTGCAAGAAGTGAAAGATCACATCGAGAAAGAAGAAATGAATCCAACCATATCTTGTAATTCATTGTTCGAAATTACCACTCCTCAAACTATCAAGATAGAAGGACATATCAAGAAGAAAAATGTTCAAGAAGTGAAAGATCACATCAAGCATCAAGAAATGAATCCGACCATATCTTGTAAAGGATTGGAAGAAATTACCACTCCTCAAACTCTAGATATAGAAGGACATATCAAGAAGAAAAAGGTTCAAGCAGTGAAAGATCACATCGAGCATCAACAACAAGTTCTCCAACTTTTAAAGGATAACGCCACTTCGGTGCAAAATCAAACGAAACAACAGGTAGATAAACATTGTAGTGAAAAATGTTTTGATGTAGGTGATTGGGTATTTTTACTGCTACATCTCAAGCAAGCTATTTATGAGAAGGAAACGTTGGCAATACTACATGCACTTAAAAAATGGCGACCTTACCGAATGGGAAGACTCTTCAAGGATGAGGATGTGGAAGCATTGTTTTGTGCTATTTACATTATCCAACCAGATTGGATAAACGAAGAAAGGGATGAATGGAAGAAGGATGAAGAAGTATGGCCACTTATTCAAAAGTTGCAAAAGATCCCAATTCAAACAATATTGCCAGAAATTCAAGAGGAAGGAAAAATCATATTGGAACCTGGAGCAATCACAGAAACAAGAACCCGACAGCTACGAAATCAATCAATTTCAAAGTATCTCATCAAGTGGAAGAACTTACCCGCTGAAGATTCCACATGGGAGGACAAGAATTTTATACAGAAGCATCAAGAACTACTCAAGCGTTGAGGACAACGCTTTTTGAAGGGGAGGGGCATGTTAGGCCCCTATACTACTAGTGTAACCCCTTATTGTTATTAGTATAACCCACTTATTATATTGATGTACCCATGTAGTGCCCATATTGTTACTATTGCGCCCCATAGAAGCCCACTATTGTTATTATTGTGCCCTTACATTATTATTGTTATGTCGGCTCTGATTATGTTATGACCCCTTAGACTCCTATATATAGAAAGGAGGTCTTTTCATTTGTATCATCAAAGAATTGTTCATTTATGTAATGTAAATGAGGTTGCCCCCTCGAAGAGGCTGAATTCTAAGGTGTTGATCTATCTTTTCTATCTTTTCTTGAGCTGGTTTCATAACACAGGTCATGATTGCATTGGGTGGTCACATGAGGGATGTAGGATGATGGTGCAACCTTGCGACCTGAAGGGGTTGCAGGTTTGGGTTGCAGGATCATTAGGTCATATGCGACCAACACAAAGGAGGTCGTAGGTTTCACAAAACAACACAATGCAAGGTGGATAAGGAACTAGAATGTGACTTTGTGATTTGGAGAGTGAGGGAGAATGAAAAGGTCACAAATCACAAAAATAGATGCTAGGGGGCTAATATTATGAATTAAGGTTGTGATTTCCGACTTAGAGAAAATCTAAGTCCTGGGATTTTAGGGTTTGGTGTGCTAGGTACCAAGGAACCTTAGATAAGTCAAGGAAGAATGAAGACCTTAGGAGATCATGAGCAAAAGATGACAAAGAGTTCAATATGAGGGTCTCAAAAATTTTGAAATAGCTAAAAATTTTGGGCTTGTTGTAGCATCTACAACACTCTCTTGTCTGACTTTGTTTGCAACAATGGTGTGTTTTATTAATATATGTGATTACAAATTTAAATAACTAGGCTCACTGGTGTTTTAGCATATAGACTTCCCAACCTAAAATCACACGAGAACTATAGCTTTAAAAATATTTGAACATAAACATATTGAACTAAAACATAAGTATATGGGCACACAAACTAACTTTCCTAACTTTTTCTACAACAATGGTGTATTTTTTAATATTGTGTGATTAAAAATTTACATAACAAGAGTCACTAACCTTTTAGCACATGGTCCTCCCAGCCTAAAATCACATGAGCACTTTGGCCTCAAAAAAATATGAACATAAACATATTGATCTAAACACATATGTGCATAAACATATTGATCCATGACAACCTGTTGGTGCATTCCAATCATCTACTAGGGCATATCCATACCTCATGACCCTATGAAACCTGGATTTATAACAATTTTATAATTTGATTTACTTCCAGTAATCCCTCCGACACAAAATGAGGCATTTCATTGTGCTTGTTACCATTGTAACCCATTTTTTTGGAAATTGTCTTTTTATTTTATTCCTTGTGTGGGTGTTATGCATATATGGATGTATTCTACAATGTAGTAACTCATATGTAGACATATATTTTCACAATTAACAACCTTAAATCAAAATTCACATGCAGTTCACAAAAATACATGGATTATTGTAGTAGAAAATAAATACTCATAGAAAGTAAATACTTGTCTTTTATTTTCACAAACTAACTAGAAACCTAAAACATTCCTCCCAACTATATACCACGTTTCTCGTTTTCTCTTAGTAATGAATCACCCTTGAGCTAGGGCTTCAACTCCATGGGGCAACAACTTACCAAAATCAGGTACATGATTGGTACCATAAATAAATAGGGCCAAGGTACCAAACCCCAAAATCCAACCTATAAGCTCACATCCCCCATCAATGCCACATCTAAGTAGTGCATCCCCTTCTTTACACCCACAGTCCCTTAGTCTATGCCATTAACTCAAGGGTAACCAACTAGTTTAGCCAGGGATGTCTATAGAACTATTGGTATAAGATTTCTTGCTACCCTTAGGGTATCCAGGTATCTTATAGGCCCTCATACCAAACTATATCATCTTCCAATCTATAGGCTCACATCCCCCATCAACCCCACACCCAAGTAGTGTACCCCCTTCTATGCATTTGTAGTCCCTTGGGTTATGCCACTACCTCCATGGTGACCACCTCAACAAAAAAAGGATTTCCAGAGCACCATGGCTGTAAGAGTTCCTACTACCCCGATACAAGGAAATATCCCCTCATAGTACCAACATTCTTACTTTATGTGCATGTCATTCCTTTTACACTTGACACCCCATAATGTCTCTAGATGGACTTGGTTAAAAACATGTGCACTTCAATAAATATTAAGTGATAGAAAGCCCCCTTTTAATACACATGGAGTCTCAACCCCCATAATATTTTCTTCTGACATGGTCTACATTAGTAAACTATTATTTTTCATTAACATGCATGAAACTTCATATCTACCAAACCTATATCTATAGCCTCAAAAGACATAAAAACATATGCACATAGACACACCAATCCAAAAAAATATACAAACACACGTGTACACAAGAACTTTGACCCCTGAAAGTAATCCTTGAATCACCAGCCTAAGTTTTGTACATACATGTTATTTATAATCTAAGGCTCGATTTGGGGTGTTATGTTCCCCTACCCTTTATTTATGTATTATCCTCGGTGCATTATATATACATATATATACAACAAAGTTATACAAAAAGGTGATGATATTTTTCCCTCTTCGCATCTCCATTCTCCCATGTAGCATATTTAGGACTTAAATGGGTCCACTTCACCTTTACCAAGGTGATGGCTCAATTCTGGAGCACTTTGACCTTGCTGTCCGAAACTTTTACTGGTTGGACATGAAAGTATTCCTTTGGCTCCCCCTAAATTATATTCTAGTTAATTACATGGTTAGCATTAGGAACATAATTTTTAATCAATGAAATATGAAACATATTATGGATATGCATGGATGTTGGAAATGCAATCATATATGTAACTGGACCAATCCTTTATAGGATTTCAAATGTGCCACAATATATAATTGCCAACTTTGCACAATGACCCAATTATAATGAGATTATATTTTCCTTCAGTCTCAGGAAGACATGATCACAAAATTTAAATCCCTTGTTTAACATGTTCTTATTTTCATATATTTCTTGGCTATCTTAGGAAGCCTTCAAATTCTATTTGATTTTTATTACTTTCTCTTCCATTTCCTTGAGCAAGTTTGGACCAATAATGACCTTGTTAATTGGATTGTCCCAACTCACAGATGTGTTTCATTTTCTGCCATGAAAGGCTTCAAATAATATCATCTTGAAATATGCTTGGTGCCCATTATTATAAGAAAACTCCACCAAGTGAAAATATTCCTCACATTTCGATGGTTTCCCATCACATAGATCCCTAACATATCTTTAATAACCTTATTGAATCTTTCTATTTAATCATATGACTCTATATGGTATGTTGTTCTAAAATTAAATTTAGTTTCAAACCCCTTGAATAAATCTATCCAAAAGTTGGATGTAAACCTGGGAACTTTGTCTACAATAATTTCCTTGGGCACACCATGTAGCCTAGTAATTTCTTTCATGTAAATATTAGCAACATTTGTTTCCTTATGTGTTCACTTAATTGGAATAAAGTGGGAAACCTTAGTGAGTTTTTCCATTACTACCATGATGGAATCATGTTTCCTCATAGATCTAGGTAAATTTGTAATAAAATTGATAGAAACAATTTCCCATTTCTGCTCAAGAAGGGGTATTGGCTATAGTAATCTAGGTTGGTGTCTGTGTAAAACATTAAATTTTTGGCATTCCAAACACTTGACTATTTAATTATCCACCCTTTTCTTCATACCTAGAGAAAAGTATTATTTATTGATTGATGAGATTGTCTTTTGGTACCCTAGATGTCTAGCATAAGGTACCCTACGCATATCATCCAACACAAAAAAAATTTAGCCCCTAGGAACTTACCACATAAATCCTACCTTTGTACAAAATATTTACATCTTTTCATATTTTGTGATTCTTGTACTTTGGTTGTAATTTACCTTGATGTGGATTGCTTTTTATTTCCATGTATTGCTGATTTGAATTTTCGACCTCGAAAATTATAACTTTTAAAGCATATTTACATATACTTATGGTTGTAGCATGCATTGTACACACCCCTTCTACTGAGTGCATCAACCATCTTATTTTCCTTACCTTTCATGTGCTTAATTTCAAATTCATAATTAGCCAAAAAAATTATCCCTCTAGTTTTTCTAGCATATAAATTTGGCTATCAAAACAAATGCTTCTAACCATTGTATTCAATTAATGATTAAAACCTTTTTCCCATGAGGTAATGCCTCTACATTTTTAAGGCATGTATAATGAATTTTAGCTCCAAATCATGAGTGGCATAATTTATTTCATGCTCTTTTAGCTTCCTTGATTCATTTTTATCCTGTGAAAATAAACCCGTACTTTTATTCCTAGAAAGGAGAAAATACATTTTGTAGACACACACATGTTGTGTGCATTCCTCAAGGATCTGCCAGATCATTGTGTGGGTGAAATCGCAATGAAAAAACCATCATATGGATGCTTACAAACTCCTATATATATATATATATATATATATATATATATATATATATATATATATATATATATATATATATATAGATATATATATTAGGAAGAGCCCATGATGTGCACATCAGTAGTCTTCCCCTTCTTTCCCTTCTTCTTCTAGACCTGTTGCCAAACCTTGGGCTTGGTAGCCACTCGAACCAGGGCCAAAACATCTATCTATGACCCAAAAGGGTCATCTTTGTCAGACTTTGAAATTTCTGATATATGGCCTCGCTTAGTACCTTGTGTCTCCTCCTTCATCTAATTCTTCTTTGACTGTACTACTGTTACCTGGATCAGGACTAAAACTGCCCCGCATTGACTATGTATAGTATCATTAGGCTCATGTATTCTTGTTTCTAGGAACACTGGTGTCTTCTCGATCTACTAGTCCCACTAAGATTGGCAGCTATCCTAGAAACAAACAATCAAAGAAATTTGCGATTTCCTCTATGTATGATAGATAAGAGAGAAGCAAAGGGACCAACCTAGATCTTCTGCTTGACTCCTTGCTTGATTTCTCTCCCTTGATAGAGCTTGCACCTCTTCTCCTACTTATCCTGCTCAGTGAATACCTATAGAAACGAAGTAAAAAAACACTATCAAATCATCTTGATCTATTATATCATAAGAAATGCAGAATTAGAAATACATTCAACATACAATGGCATTCACAAATAACAACATTCAAAAATACACGATTGTGGAGGAAAACTCAAAGAACTTTATTAATAATAGAAGGGAGAATTACAACCCAGCTGTCTGATCCAGCATCATCCTCCCAACATCAAAGCCCTCTTCAGCTCATGAAAAGCAAGATCACCCAACAATACAATTCCCTTTCTCAAAGACAAACTATTAGCGCTTCCTTACAAATTACCAAATTCCAGCCTCTAGATCTCTCAGATGAGGGATCCATTTATAGATGTCTGCAAGGGTGTGAGTCATCTTTGGGTTTTTGATTAGTGTCATTCCACTTGTTGTTCTTGGTTCGACTTGGAGATTTTTTGGATCTCTTACTCATCCCTGGGCAAATTTAGAGAGTCAAGTGTCATAGGAGAAGTTTTTGGAAGATTCAATGAGCATCCACTTAGAAAACTGTCTCGGGAATTTTTCCATCCTCGTTCATCGCACCCCACAGAAGGCCTCTTCAGTATGCATCACACCTAGCTAGTGTAGAAGTCAGTATGCATCACACCCTAACAATGGAGTAGTCAGTATGGTCCAGTTTTGGCTAGTTCTGAGTGGTTTTTTAGGTGGAACTTTTGGGGAATGATGTAATCAATTTACCATGATCCTTTAGGGTATGAAACAAAACTTTTATGGGTTAAATATCCCTTGGTTTATCGACATATAACATTGGGGTTGCAGTGCCCAAATATGTCTATAATAGTTGCCCCCTAAAGCATGAAGTTGTAAATATTTTGATGTCAAGTGAAATACTTTATCACGAGGATCTGAGGTATTCGAGCTAGAAGGTGACCTGTATAAGATACAATACAATACATCATCATCATATTATTTTCATGATCTAGCTGAGGCAGGCATTCCCATGCTTAGCTTTATAAATTCATTTTCATGTACATAGGACAGATAATCGTCTGTAGTTGCAGACTGGTGATTCTTCATGTGAAGAGTCATCTTCTCTGGCTTAGATGACTATCTATGCAGCTTCCGGTACATTTGATGTCTTTATATCCCTAAATATATCGCAACCCAGATGGAATAAACTAGATCTAGGGTCTTCAAACTCATTCAATCTTCACCCAATGTAGAAGTCGATCCATGTGAAAAGATGTCCTGACATAGCCTGATTACTAGCCAATAATGTAAGCTTTTAAAAGGCGCGAGAGGAATCGCAGATAATGATAATGACCCTCAAGGTACTACAGTACAATTCACGTGGTGTGAATATATGGTCTGATGTTGAACACCACGCAAAATCTTTCGATAAAAGGCCATTGATGTAAACCTGTCGCCGGAAGTGAGAAACTTGCCATTGAGACATGCAAGCTTCAAAGTACTGAAAGGGTTGTTTCTAGGTCAACTTCTTGGATAATGAGCTGATGTTGATAAGAAGTGACCCGTCATAGGAGGGCCTTAATGTATTCAACATCTACGACACGAAACGAAGCAAATGATTTTCTGGAGGTGAAAATGATCTGATGATATAAGGTTCAAGAATGGCAGTCATGAAAAATGGAGGGTGAAGGTATTGCAGTGGATGAGGCATTAACTGGATGGTGAATTCTTTGAATGAATTCTCTTGAACATATCGGCGACACTAAGATGGATTGGTAGCATTAACCCCAAAATATGGATGGTATGGAGGACCAATGGTGATATGACCGGTGAACGGAATAACCCAACCTGACTCAATCATGGTGATGGAGTGAAAGTGTCATGTTCAAGAGCGACCTGCTACCAATAAAATTCTTCAAGTTTTCTTCCCTTTTTCCCCAGTCATTGCTGACCAGTACCTCTTTATTTTTGTCAAGCTTGAGGAGGATAACATATGCTTGTTCTATAATTTTCCCCCCTGTCGCTATGTTTTAGCGAGTCTAACGACAGTGAAACTCGTTCTTGTCTGGGTGGACAAGTTTGTCACTATTGTTTTAGCGAGTTTAACAACAAAGAAAAATCAGTCCTTTTCATTTTTAGAGAGTTTGAAAAGGGACGAAAAGGACACTCCAACAGTTCTTTTTAGTACCATAATCCTTTAAGTCCGAAAAATATTAAAATAATACAAAAGGGATGACTTTTCCAATCACTTTAGCGAGCCGAAAAAGACAAGGGCTCAAAAATTTTCATGAGATAATCCCTCAGGTCTGAAAAGTTTAAAATATACAGGAGGGATGGCACTTCCAATCACTTTAGTAAGCTGGAAAGGCCAATAGCTCGACAATCTTTTCATATTTAGTGAGTCTGAAAAGAGTTTAAAGGAGACTTGTTTTTTGAGGAATGACTGGCATTTAGGGTAGCGATTGGTTCTGGGTAAGCTTGGAACTTCTCAAAACATGGTGATTTGAAGAGGGTGGCTAACAAGACCACTCATTACAGTTGTTCCTCAAAAAGGTAAACAATCAAGTGGAAGCGTATGATCTGCCAAAACAATGGAGGTGATGGCAGGAACACAACCAAGGATCAAAAGGCTGATAGCAGGGCAATCACAAAGGTTATTTACTGAAGGTGGGTTCATTTTTTAATGAGCTTGAACTCTGGAGGAACATATGCTCAGTTGGCAGGTTCATTTTATAACGAGCTTGAACCTTGCAAAAACATTGCTCATATTAGTGGTCAGAAATGTTCAATTCATTGTTTAGCACATTAGATTCTTTCATCGGTCATTCAACCTACTCAATCACTCCATCAAATTGATTAGAAATACATATATATGCACGATAAAATGAATTAAAACTAACATTTTACTTGAAGTACGTGAATAGTAACATAAAAAGTAGTTTTACCTTTCATTTTCATCATTTCATTTCAAATTTGGGATTTTGGAGCTCTGGAGTGGTTTTCCCCCTCAAATTTCACTAGCTGATTTTGGGAGATCCGATGGACTATTCTTCGTGCCGTCAGGACCAGGTAGGAGCTAACCCTGAGCTCTTCATTTTCATTCCATCCTTTCTTGATTTTGAGCAAGTTTTCCCATTCTTCTAGGCCCCTGGGGTTTGAAGAATTCGTTCTCCCATCATCACACCTATTCTACATCGAAAGGAGCGATGCATACTGAGTTGTACACTGGCCAGTCAGTATGCATCTCACCTTGCTCAAAGGCAGGGTGCGATGGGCGCAAAAGGGAAACTTTGCACAGTGATTTTTCATGAAATTTTTGCCTGTTTTTGCTCAAATTTGGATCCTAACTTATCTTTTGTCTGTGTTTCAGATATTTGTTGGATCAAGATGGTCATCACATGGTGTGAACATGAACATGAAGAAGAGGACATGATTTCCTTACACGATCAGGGCACAGTTACTGCATTACGAAACTGTGGTTTGCTCAAATTCTTCCGCATATCCAGCATGAGGCAACAAATCAGTTTGTTGCAATATTTTCTTGATGCTTGGGATCCAATCGACCAGGTATTCCAAATCAGAGGCAAATCTATTCCATTGACAGTTGAGGATATTTACTTTCTAACAGGGTTATCGAGGCATGGTGCCCCTCTTTCACTATCAAGATCTGCCCATGGAGGTGAAACCGTGAAAGATTATATCCGTCAGTTCTGTAGAGATGGATCTTAGCGCAGTAGAGATGGAAAGATCAATATCCAGGATGTCACTGATCAACCCTTGAGGACCATTTTATTTACCTTTTCTAGATTGGCTGGCAGTGTAGCTTTACACTTGGCAAACATATCTTACATGCAGTACGCCCTGAAATGCCTGGAACCAAAGGTGTTCAACTGGTTTGAGGTGGTACTTCCTGTCATAGAAGAACAACTCTCAAAAGTAAAGAATGGAAGATCCAAGAATTTTGGCTATGGTTTCATATTGACTACTTTTGCCTTCGAGAGGATTCCACTAATGTAGCCTCAGTACATTTCATTAGGATTGCCAACACAGGGGGAACCACAGATGCAGAGATGCATTTATCTTATGTCTAGACATGCTGGTCAGCCTCAGATTTCTTTCTCTGATGCCTTCTTTGAGTGGTTCGACCATCAGGAGATGGTCTTTTTGGAGTATCCATATGTCGGGATGGATTTCCGAGGTGACCTGGATTTGGCACTTCCAGTTGGCAAGTAGTGGAGCACTATAGGTAAAATGTTTTGACCATATCTTTGTTTATCAGTTTTATAATGTTTTTGTGTTTTTAAATTTTATCAAGACTAATCAAATTCATATGTGTGTGCAGATATTGGGCCAGTGAAACCAGCGGTATGCCCACGGGCGACAGCTGACGCTCCAGCAGGGGAGGTTGTAGGGAGGGCCGTCCTTCAAGATCTGGACATATCGGAGACCCTGGCAATGTTACAAGATCAAGTCGAGGGCCTCACTCTTGGTATTCAGGATGTTAGGACTGATGAGTTACCTTTGAGGTTACAACGTCGTACTACTAGCGTGCCGAGTCGATGGACCAGGCTTTTGCACATGATCACACAGGTGGTGACATGCCATCACTAGCATCATTAGCCTAGGATGCTTCCCTACATTCATTTTTGAGTTTCTTGGTCAAGTGACCGATTTTTTCTTGGACACAAAACATTTTGTAAACACTATAAACAGTTATATATTTTTGATTTTCGGAGTTTTATCTTGGTTAAGTTATGCAATACTGATGCAAATGTTAATGTAAAATGCTTTCTTTACAATTGTTGCAAATGTCTATCTAACACATAGTTTGCTAATGAATCCTTCAATGTGTTTAAGTTTCTGGAAATGTGTTGATATTGAATAGAATCAAGCTATCTTTACAAAATCATAACTCTTAGGAACATGCAATAAATAGCTGGGTTCCGAATGGAATAAATGCCAGTAAGTTGTAGAATGATGAGCTATGAGTCTAGCTGACAATAAGTCAGTGTATACCATGTGAAATGGCATCAGAGAGAAGTTCAATCAACGCGTTATATTCAGCGATGTTTTTCATCGACCAACCAATACATATCCCCTTGAAACTCACTAACTCACTGCTTGGAGTGAAAATGGCCTAGGCCACAGAAGATAGATTCCGCATACTACGACTAGCTCCATTGGCATACCCAAAAAATGGTTCCAAAAAGTCTGACATCTGCAATCAAATGCAAATTGGATTACCTAACCAAAATGACAACTCTAAAAGAAAACAAAAATGTAACAAAAACATATATACAAAGAGTGTACTACACTTAATCAAGCATAGTAACGCTTAAGATACAACCCATTTCAGGGCTGCGACAGTGGAATTCCATCATAATCGACCAGCTCATAGGCTCCTTTTTTCAATACTCGTTTAACAATGTAGGGGCCCATCCATAATGGTTCGAATTTTCCTCCTCCCAATTTTTCAGAGTCCTGATCGTAAAGCAAGACCAGGTCACCTTCTGAGAAGACATGAGGCTTGACATTTTTTTCAAATTGTGCCTTGACACATTTCTTATGTGCTTTGTTAGCCAGTGCGGCATCATGACGGGTTTCATCCAAGTGGATTAGTTCCAAGAAATGAGCCTCTTCCTCCAAAGTTTCGGGAAGCAGATCAATTTTGAGCTTGAGGGACGAAATTTCGAACTAAATTGGTAAGACAGCTTCCAGACCATACACCAACTAGAAAGGCGTAAATACAGTCGCATATCTCACCAAATTCCTATATGCACATAGAGCTGAGTATAGGATTAAATGCTAATTCCATTTGTGGACTCCAATCATTCTCTGCAGCATGCGCTTAAGGATTTTGTTGATCGCCTCAACCTATCTGTTAGCCTGTGGATAATATGGAGTAGAACTATCGTGGGATAGTCCTAATTTGGCAGTCAATTCAACTATCATGTGATTGTGAAAATGTGATCCATGATCTGTGACTATAGCCTGTGGAACACCGAATCTAGAGACTACATGATTGAAAAAGAAAAGAGCAGCCATTTCACTATTGTTGTTTAATGTAGGCATCGCCTCGGCCCATTTTGTAAAATAGTTGACATCGACTATAATATACCCATGCCCCCCGGCCGAGGTGGGGTTACATGTCATGAAATCAATGCCCCATTTAGAAAATGGCCCAACAACAACTACTGGATGCAGTGGTGCAGGTGGTAATCTGGTTTTGCAATAAAAAATCTGACAAGCATGGCAACTTTTGACTGCAATTATGCAATCTTTGAATATAGTGGGCCAGAAGTAACCGGCGTGTAAGATCTTTTGTGCAGTAGAATAACCAGATAGATGCCCCGCACATGCACCTGAATGACATTCATTCAAAACTTTTTTGGCCTCCTCATGTGTGAGGCACCTTCGCAGAACTGTATCGACACCACGGTGGTAAAGTGTATCACCGATGATCATGTAGTCTTTGGCTTGGTATCGAATACGTTGCTATTCTAACCGAGAGGTGTTTGGACTAAATGTTTGGGTTTGGAGATAGATCAGTATATCTCCATACCACGAATCTCTTGACGATATCAGAAACAAAGTCTCATCCATGATTGATGCTTTAGATGTTAAATCGTTGGATGATGATGGAAGGTTACAAAGTAACTCCGCAAAGACAAGAGACTCCTTTGACGTGGATTTGGTGAATTCTAGATCAAACTCTTGCAAAATGGCTATCCATTTGAAATATTTCCCCCCCAGTAATTGATGCGACAAAATGTAGGTCATTGGGTTGCAATCTGACACAATGGTAGTTTTGCGAAAGAGTATATAGTGTCGAAATCTCTGTACTGCTTGAATAGCTGCTAAAGCTATCTTTTCAACATAGGAGTATTTTCTTTCTGTATCATTTAAGTTTCGACTTAAATAATATATAGGATGTTCTATTCCATCATTTTCTTGCACTAAAACCATAGCGATGGTTGTATCTGCGGCAGCGAGATACAGGTTAAAGTCTTTTTGATAGTCAGGAGCATACATTAATGATGCTTTTATCAGGGAATGTTTTAAAGCATCAAAGGAAGCTTGCACAACCTAATCCCAGTTGAAGGGTACTTATTTTTTCAAAAGACGTGTATAACCTTTAGCAAGTTCGGCATAATGTGGAATGAACCTCCTCACAAATTTTGCTTTCCCTTGGAGTTTCTGAATCTAAACCAAATTTGAAGGTGGAGGCATGTCAAGGATTGCCTTAACCTTACATGGGTTGAGTCGAATACCGTCCTTAGAAACTAAAAAACCAAGTAATCGACCGGAACCAACACAAAAAACACACTTGTGTGGATTGATTCGTATCTTGTAGTGTCGGCAACGTAGAAATATGGCTCTCAAGTGCTGCGGATGATTATTCCACTTTCGCGAATGAGCTGGTAAATAGTCGAGATATGGTTGAATGATGTGTTTGATGTCATGGAAGGCATAGTTCATTTCCCTCTGAAAAGTTTCCCCTGTGTTTTTCAAACCGAAAGGTAATTTTTGATATGTGAATGTGCCCCACGGACATATAAATGCAGTCTTTGACTGGCCCTGTGGGCAGATATTGATTTGATTATATCCGGAAAATCCATCCATAAATGAAAAGTTTTCGCATCCGGCACATTCATCAATTATCTGGTCGATGAAGGGTGTAGGATAGTTGTCCTTTGGACAAGCTTGATTTACATCCATATAATCAACACACACTCTAATTGTTCTTTGTTTTTTCATTACAAGAACAATGTTCGATACCCAATCAGTGAGTGGAACAGGGTAAATGAAACCAGCATGCAAAAGTTTTTCAACTTCTGCCTTAATGGCAGTGGCTTTCTTCGAATGAATAGGTCGAAGCTATTTTCGTACTGGCTTGACATCTAGATACATATTTATTTCATTTTCAACAATCCTCAAGTCAATGCCTAGCATTTCTTCATATGACCATGCAAAGACATCTCTGAATTCATGAAAGACAGTGCAGTAAATTTCCAGTTCTAATGAAGAACATGATTTGCCAACATGAATATTCTCTACAACATTAGAATTGGTCGAGATATTAATGGCTATAGTTTCTTCAATATTGGACAGATTTCGCTCGGAATCCATTGTATTTACAATATTTGATAGAACATCAAAGACTGAAGGATGATTAAGGTCACTTGAATAACCTTCATTCTTATCTTGAAGGTGGGAATGATGGTGGTAATCTTCCCATGGTGTCTCTCCTATCATCATAGACTGAATGATTCCTTCGTTTGTAGAATGTATACGAGACCAAGGATCGGAAGAGGTACCATACTCTAGAGACCTATCTATCCAAACACTCGCTGAGTGTTGATTTGGGTTCGCTGCCTAGGCCCAGAAAATTGATTGCTACAAAGATTCTATGGGGCTTGGGGGCAACACCTCATGATGATCCACACTATCAAAATGGTCAGAGTTCTTCTTAATCTTTGATGATGTAGAAGATATCATATGAGAGGCTTCCACTGTGGCCACTTCCACCAGATTACTTGGTGGCGGGAGGGAAAAAGTACCCATTAAGGAAGGGTCTTTTAGGAGACCTACTCCGACATGTTGAAGCATTTGAGAACTTCCATGGATCAATGGAATGCTTCTAGTAGCTTGTGAACTGTTGGGGAAAAAGGTTAGTTGGTCAACGATTGTAATTCCACCTTGTAAGGGAAATGCAATATTTCTAAAATATGTTGACACAATGGCGGCCATAGCATAAATCCAGGGCCTTCCTAGCAATAAATTGTAGTCAAGGTTTCCATCAATGACCTTGACTTCAATTTCTACTATCTTCCCCCCCAGTTCAACTTGCAAGTTACTTAATATCCCATATGGTGTGTATGTTCTTTCATCGAACGCTTTTAATGTCGTTGATGATCGTGACAAGGGTGGTGAGCCTAAAGTTTTCCAACGACTCATTAACATAATATAGTTAGATGCCCCCTCATTAATGATTTTTTGATGAACAATTTTATTGAGGGATTTTACCTGTATAAGGAAAGAGAGTTGGGCCAGTAACTGAGGTTCATATCCTTTATGGTTAAAGGCCACAAGATTGGAATCCGCTGGGTCAATCCCACCTATTGCTGATAACAAAGCCTGCTTTTGGGAGGGGAAATTTTGCAGTACTTCAAGTGTCATCATAGCGGATGGTAATTGTGCTAGATCCTCCACTATATTATAATTCTGTGTAGCTCGAGCACAAGGATTAAATGTCAATTTATGTACTACTCCCTTTGGTGGCTTTATTTTTAATTCAAGAATGATGGGTGGAACAACTTCAGGCGAAGTTGTTGTCGAACTACTGGGTTGATCTGTAGCCTTGTTGTTCGACGATGGTGGATTCCCATAATCTTTATTCCTTGTTGATATTAACACATCATTTTGTTGTTTTGAGATGGATAACATAAGCACTTGGGATAGGGAAGCATGATCGATAGCAACCAAATTGGTTTCTAGGCTCGGAAATGGATCAGTCAACACCGCTGAGGTACTTGAAGTCTTTAAAAGTTTTGCAACCTCAGCTTCATGTGGAAAATATTTTGTGAAATGCTCGCCGTCGCATATGAAACATGGATAACGAGGTTTCTTTTGCCCGGTAGGGTTTTGAGAAGATTTTTTAGGAGGTGAATTTTCCCATTTCTTCTTATTATTTTTCCCTTTCTTCTTGCCCCCTGGTTGCTTTGGATTCTTTCTCTTGTTAGATGACACAGCATTAATCTCCGAGGAAAGAGGTTCTTCATTTGCTTTTTGACTAGAAATTTTAAGGGCTTTTTTAGATGGAGCCTTTGCGGTTTTTGTGCTTGTGGTACCAATCACACCATCATCAGTGTGAGAGTCCTTGTTTGATTTAGGAGGAGGGGAATGGAAAATTTTGGTCTAAGAGCATCAGGAATTTTGTCGTAGAGTGTGCCAAACTGAGTATAGATCAAGTATAAATATTGGGCACGAGCAATGACTTGCTCTTCAATGAAAACTCCTCCTTTTGCCATGTCTTTTGTTATAGAAGGTAATAAGGACTTAATACACCATTTAGCTAAAAGATGATCAGGAACATATGTCTTTACCATTCGACGAAGACGTCGCCACTCATGAATATGATCTAATACGTGAGTGGCCGTGGTCTATTTGAAATTCGTAAGGAGGTCCATTCCTATTTCGTACCTTATGGGTAACTGAAAATGGGTTAAAAAGGTAGCGGCAAGGGTGCTGAAGTTATCAAACGAAGCTCTACGCAATTCAATATACCATTTTGTTTCCGGACCAATGAGCATTCTCTAAAAAGGGTGAAGCCTAATCAAATCATCATTTAGGGTGTTATATGAGCACCACAAATGAAAGGTCATTACGTGATTCGATAGATCTTCACTTGGATTTCCATTGAATTTAGAAATATCGGAGGGAAGTTTATGAGGAATCGCTGGCCACCAAGGGGCATAATCAATTGGATCATTCATTAGCCGGCTCAAATCTAGTAATTCTAGAGTTGCTACAAAAGGCAACTGCTGATTCAGGTTAGGTGAAGCATACCCAGGATAAGATGGAATCGCCTGAGCAGTAGGTCTTTGCATACCAGCATAATGTATATGATGCTGGTAACTTTGATAAGGTTGTTGGACATAACCATTATAGTATGGTTGTTGATAACCATTTTGAAAATGCAGTTGTCCATTACCTACAAAGCCTTGTTGCTCAAGTCCTCGGTAGGTTTGCTAGAATTGCAGTTGTTGGTATTGTACCAGCCATGGTTGTTGGACCATTTGTTGTTGCCCAATACTGGAAGATTGACCAATATGTGGAATGATCATACCCATTTGGGCCTGAGTTGTTCCAGGTAAGGAAGCATTAATATGAGGTTGTGATTGAGTCTTAGAGACAAGAGGTTGTTGTATTGCAACTTGAGGTTGACACACAACATGCAGTGCTTGTACTTGCGACACAATTACAATATCAGGTGTAGTGGAAATATTCGACACAGGTTGGGTCAGTTGTATTGAATATACAACTCTTGGTTGTTGAGGCAATATTGGTACCCAACCGCTGGATGTAATTCTAGTTTGACCTGAATTTTGTTGTAAAGTTTCATATGGTTGTTCTCCAGGGGAGAACAATGAAAAAACATACTGCCCTCAATATGGCAGCAGTCCAATGTTCAAAGGATATATCAGTCTTTGAATATTGGACTGCCCAAATTGATATTGGCATGCAGGATCAATTTGCTGAGTTTCAACATAAGAAATACCAGATGGGATTCTGGATGAACAAATAGGAACAGACCATGTCATCGAAACAGTCCCTGAATGGACTCCAGCTAGTGATTAGTAACTAGCCAGGACATATGGTATACCAACAAAGATTGTAGGAATGGCAACAGGAGGTTCTACCGTGGCTATATCAGATGATATAGTCCTAGATGTTGATGGTTGTTCAAACATATTTAGTCTATCCAAAAGATTTTCTAGCAATTCGACAGGAACTTGTGATGAAAGATGATTAAAAGAACTAACTTCAGGAGTAGAAGGATATAAGTGAATCCCAGTTCCAAAATGCAATTGGGTATTGGATGGAAGATCCTCTACTATCTCTTCTATTGCAATCAGTCCAGGTGGAAGAGGTAGATCGTTAGGTCCGTAAAATACTTCTAGAGCCGAAGAAGGTATTGCTTCTGCAGTGATAGATACCGGAGGGGTGACACCTTCTGAATTTTGGAACTCAACTTCCAGATGTTTAGGTAAGTGAACTTCAGTCTCTAGATCAGCTCTATCTGGAGCTGTTTCAGGTATAGAAGTGTCTACAGTTACACTAGGATCAGTTCCAATGTCCTCTTGCAACTGCAGAACTTCTTCTCTAAAGGTAGATGTACCAAAAATGATCGGAGTAACTGTAGTCTCTGATGATGTTGAAACAAAAGTTTCAAATAAATCAGGTGAATTGGACTCAATTAAATGAGACCGTTTTGCCCGTAATGGTTTTGTTTCCAGAGTCAAATACGGTTGACTCACTAGTCTCCGCGAACGACGGGGTTTTGACACAACTTTTTCTTTTTCAATTTTTAAGAGTTGAGAAAAAGCTAAAGATGACTCTAGTCCCCTTCGATTTTTAATGAGCCTGAAGTGACAAGTGCTCAAATGGACCTTTTCTTTTAAGGAGTCAAAAAGGAACGAAAGTGACTACTCTGGAGATCTAGACAAAGGGATTACCAAAACAATCACAAAACTACAAAATACACCTTGGTGATAAATTAAAGAGAAATTACCAAGGACTTATGTACGGCAGTTAATCTTCTCGAATGTTGTGTTTAGTGCATTGTGATCGATAGGGCGACAGACACGGATTTCTATGGATAAAGGATATAATCCTATTGTGGTCTCCCAATATATAATCGATGGTACGGGGAGCACAAGTCTGTGCTAGCACTTGTCATATCAAAGAGGAGGAATCACCCAACCTTCAATGAAAACGATAGTTACTAGATTTTACGATGCCGGAACACGTCTCTAGCCTAGACCTCTAGATGTGTTGCATTAGGTTCCAAAGCGTTGAAATTTATTTTAGAGTTGATCTTGTTTAGAAGTTTTCCTTTCAAGGTTCACCACGTGATGTAGATTTAAAATTCCTAAATATGCAATCTAAAATGATAAACAATTGTTGTTTATTTTTAGCAATGAAAATCCTAGCTACTAAGGAAAACTAAACAAAGAGAAAAGAGCACACACTAAATGCACTTTTCCTAAATCATTTTTCGCACACAGTCTAAATGCAAATGCAAATGCATGTATTTGTTTTTCGTTCCCCTTAATGTGAAGAATGCCAAAAGGAAAACTAAGTATAGATCTGAAATATTTTCTTCAAAGCGATATTTCGACAATTTCTTTTCAAAACGAAAGGAAGACTAAATGACACTTTTTGATTTCGAATAGAGAATTCTTTCGACACTTCAAGATATCAAGAAATCAAATCAAATACATGAAAAAAATTTCAATCGACTATCCAAGGAAGGAAGACTCAATGACACTTCTCTTTTTGATATAAAATGACAGTTATGACACTTTTTGCACCAAAACGACAGTTCGATTTAAGCAAATTTTCGACAAAGGATTGAAAATGATGGAAAAATACATAAAAAAAATTTCTAATCCTAATCAATGGAGGTTGAACTATGTAAAGCAAGGAGGCTTCAACAATGAGATATTGTTCATAAGCAGCAAAACAATTGAACAAAGCTGAAAACAAGGGCAAAAGACCCAAATTTCAAGGAGTGAAATAGGATTACTCAATCGTCGCACCTATGATTCATAGAAACATGGATGCATCTCACCTGCTACACTTAGGAAGTGTGATGCATACTGGCTTCCAGTGATAGATAGTTCGATGGGCCAGGGAGCACAACTGAGGTGGGTTTTGGCTCAAATTTGCAGCTGAATTCAATGAGTTAAGCTGAGCTATTATGGACAGTAAAGAAAAAAGTACAGGGGTATGACCTTGGAAGGTTATTGAGCTACCAACATGGCATCTAGAATGCTTGTAAGTCATATTTTCAAATCATAAACTAAATCAGAGATTGACTGAAGCAACATTCATCTACTTTGCAATTGCAGAGCAAGAGCAATTCGAAGGCTATCTAGCTAACTTCAAGCTCCGTCTATAGTTTATAAAACAAAAATTCAACAACAAACAAAAAAACTATTCGATCCCCAGTGGAGTCACCATTTTGTTTCCAGGAAAACTAGTGTCTTTTCGATCTACTAGTCCCACTATGATTGGCAGCTATCCTAGAAACAAAAAATCAATGCAATTTGCGATTTCCTCTATGTATGATAGGTAAGAGAGAAGCAAAGGGACCAACCTAGATCTTCAACTTGACTCCTTGCTTGATTTCTCTCTCCCTTGATAGAGCTTGCACCTCTTCTCCTACTTATCCAGCTTAGTGAATACCTGTAGAAATGAAGTAACAAAACATTATCAAAGCATCTTGATCTATTATATCATAAGCAATGCAAAATCAGAAATACATTGAACATACAATGGCATTCACAAATACACAATTGTACGGAGGAAAAATCAAAGAACTTTATTAATAATAGAAGGGATAATTACAACCCAGCTGTCTGATCCAACATCATCCTCCCAGCATCAAAGCCCTCTTTAGCTCATGAAAAGCAAGATCACCCGACAATACAATGCCCTTTCTCAAAGACAAACTATCAGCACTTCCTTACAAATTACCAAATTCCAGCCTCCAGATCTCTCAGATGAGGGATCCATTTATAGATGTCTACAAGGGTGTGAGTCATCTCTGGGTTTTTGATTAGTGTCATTCCACTTGTTGTTCTTGGTTCCACTTGGATAGTTTTTGGATCTCTTACTCATCCCTAGGCGAATTTAGAGAGGCAAGTGTCATAGGAGATGTTTTTGGAAGATTCCATGAGCATCCACTTAGCAAACTATCCCAGACATTTTTCCATCCTCGCTTATCACACCCCACAGAAGGCCTCTTCAGTATGCATCGTACCTGGCTAGTGTAGAAGTCAATATGCATCACACCCTGATAGTGGAGCAGCCAATATGGTCCAGTTTTGGCCAGTTCTGAGTGGCCTTTCAGGTGGAACTTTTGGGGAATGATGTAATCAGTTGACCATGATCATTTAGGGTATGAAACAACACTTTTAGGGTCTAAAAAGCCCTTGGTTTGTTGACATATAACATTGGGGTTGCAGTGCCCAAATATGTCTATAACAATTCCACGTTATTCTTTGTCTAAACCCTCCATGATTTCTTCCCCCTCCACCAAAATAGACTTTGAAAACTTCCACCCACGTGCCTTATGAATCACCTTCGTTTTTGGTGACTTTTTATTTTTATTTTTGGCCATGTGTTTTTCAAATGTCTTGTTTGAAAACAGTTCCTACATTTGAAAGTTGTGTTCTTATAGTCTAGTGGCTGTGACCACCGAAAATCTTTGTGTTTAAGCATAATGTGATAAGGCAAACCTTTTCTAAGATCAATCTCCATGAAAATCCTAGCAAAAGTGAAGATGCCTTTCCGAGTTCTATCACAATCCCTCTTCTTGAAATTTCCCAGTTTGTTACCAATATCCTCTAACACCTTATGGTACGAAAAAGGAAGAGGTGGGTTTGAGAGCCTTACCCAAAATAACATTTTTGATACCACCATGTTTGTAGCATTGGATTCTAGGAACCATGGGATTTTAAAAAGCCCAACATCTCCCCAAAACCATGGCACTTCATTTAAAACAAAATCATATTCATTTTGTGCATTAAAATGAACAATAAAAAATCCTTTGGAGCATAAATAAAGGTCACAATTTGCAGTCCAAGAGGAAAAAATCTATTGATGCAATGCTTTTTCTTTGGCCAAAAACCATTAAAATGATAAATAATTACCTTATTTTGCATAGTAGAGAAGAGGGAATCCACCTCTAAAATATCTACTTCCATTGATGGAGATTTCTTTATTTGTTCAACAATGTATGGACCCAATATAATTGATATTTTATTAGAAAAACAAGAGTTCTTATTTTTTAAAACATTTTTAAAAGACATGGTTGTTCATTTTTGTGTTTGAAGACTTGGAACTACACCCCACAACGCCAAATTGATTATTAAACTGGATTCCCTTTGTATATGGTAGTCCTTTATCTGGGAATTTTTTCCATAACCATCCCCTCAAATTGTAGAATTTGTTTATGGGTTGGAAGGCCCCATTTGTCCTCAATACTCTGTTTTACTTCATTTACTATGTTATATCCCCTCACCCAAAATGGTGTGGTCTTCCTTGATAAAATTTTAATTAAAATTTGGAAAGCACCTGGATCTTGTTTGCTTTGTCGAATGTTTATGAAATATTAAATGCATGGGTAGGATAGAGGATTTATGCATATTTGAAGCATCATCTATGGAAGCCACTAGACATGCCCATAACCTTCGTGACAAAAAAAAAACAATAAGACATAAAATTGGTTTTTAAGTACTCACAAAGAACCTCACAATTTCTTGGGTTATACTGCCTATAAGCATCAAATCCACTAGGCACATAAAAAAAAAGGAGTATAAAACCCCACCAAGTTGAGAAAAGAACCCCGTGGAGGAAGAAAACTGTAGTTCCAATGTATCCAAGCCTATAGATAAGTGTGTCGCCATTTGCACACAACCCATCTACATATCCTTTTGCAAATCCCACACAGAGCTTAAAGAAAACCTGTAAAGGGAATCCAATCCCAGGACATTAGTTGGTGAGAAATCGACACAAACAGTGCTTCACCACCATGCTTAGAATTTTTTGCAAGAGAAGCACCAGGGTATTCGTACTTCATTTTTTCTCCAATCTATAAATTGTGACACGGTTTTCCTTGATTCATACGATGTCACATGCCCATTTTGCATCAAAACTCATCCAATTCCCTCCTTACATGCATTTGTGCACATAATGAAACCTTTATTTGGATAAGCTATCTTCAATATAGGTGCACTTGTTAATAACAATTTAAATGTTGAAAGGCCTCTTCCCTTTTATGAGACAATTCAAATTTCACACCTTTCTTTTGCAAGGAAGTGATAGGATTGACTATTTATAATAATCCCTTAATAAATATTATATAGTAACCTACTAAACCCATGAAATATCTCAACTCTTTCACATTTTTGGGTGTTGGCCACTCTTTGACTACTTTGATCTTTTATAGGTCTATTGCTATCTTTTCTTATGAAATGATATCACCTAGATAATGGATTTGTATTCTATAAAATGATCACTTACTCAACTTGACATACAATTGATGCTCTCTGAGTACCTATAACACCATCCTCAAATGTTGTTCATGATATTCTGTAGATTTGGAATACACTAAGATGTGATCCAATAACACAATAACAAACTTATCCAAATAAATCTAGAAAATTCCATTCATGAGGCACATGAAAAAACCTAGTGCATTAGATAACCCAAATGATACCATTATGAATTGATAATTCCCATATAAATTTCAAAATGGAATATTATTGATGTCCTCTCTTTAATCCTTACTTGATGATACCCTAATCTCAGATCGATTTTGGAAAACACCTTAGCTCCCCTGAGTTGGTTAAACGCCTCATCTATTCTTCATAAGGGGTATTTATTCTTCACTGTGACTTTGTTTAGTCACCTAAATCAATACACAATATTAGTGTACCATCCTTATTTTTAACAAAGAGCACTGAGGCACTCCAATGTGACACACCTGGGCATATATACCCTTTCTTTAAGAGTTCTTCTAATTGAATTTGTGATTCTTTAATTTCTGGTGTGCTCATTTGTATGGTGTTTTGGACATTAGGGAAACTCGAGGTACTAAATCTATAGAGAAGTCAATGCCTCTTATAGGTCATAACCCTAGAATTTCGACAGACACATATTCAAATTCCTTAAGTATATCGTAGCCTTTAATGCTTGGTGCTTGATTCTTGGTTATCTCCCCCATGTGAGTTGCACTCACCAAAAATTCACTTTTCCCTTTAAGTGATAGATTGTAATTCATGCTTCTAAATTATATGTGTAATCATGTAGTTGAAGGTACATTCTCATTTCTAGCAGCCAAGTTTTAGCATCCTCTCCTTTCTTATGCTCATGATTAAATGTGGGAGGATTGATCTTCTTGAGCTCTCCTTGCAAACTAGCCAAGTTGGGTTGTCTTCTTGGTTTCCTCACTAGTGATATGCTTGGAATACTTCCTAGTTTTGAGGAAACATAAGCCCTATTAGTTAATTTCCTTGACGTATGATGATGATACCCAACAACGCTCCAAGAGTTCCTTGAATCTCTAGCATATTCCCCCCTTAATTCATGAGTCATGTTACTTTTCCTACATAGAATTAGCTCTCTGGTTCATTCTCTTATGTAATTTATTCAGGATCTATAAAATATGAGTATTAATTTGTTGTTCTTGACTTATCCATCTATCATTATCATCCTTGTAACTAAGCAGCTCCATTTTGAGACTCCTCATGGTTTTCTCAAGGTATGTATCCTGTAGTCTATCCCTTACATGTCCATCTAAATTTATTTCAGCATTACCCATGCTAATGCTCATATCTCTGACCGCTTCTTCATGGCTATAGGACTCTTGAGCATCCCCCATACTTCTGGTCCTCATTTTGGTCCTTCCCTATAATCCACATGTATCCTTCTCTTAAATTTTCTGAGGCATTCCATACCTTGAACCAAAGTTTTGGGTTGATAGACATATTCTCCTTTTCAATAGCTTTCTATTGACCACTTGTTTCCCAAATCCAAGTATTGAGTTGAAATTTATGGAATTTAAAAGTTTTAGCCCATCCAACCCAATTTCCCCTATTCTGGTACAATAATATTTTTCCAATTTTTTGAACAATTATGTATCTGATTTCAAATCCAACTCTATGGTTGTGTCATGTTACCTCATAGTTTCTTATTAAATTCGTTGATGCTGATCTAAGCTTTGGTTGCAGAGTTACACCATTTTGAAGCAACCACGTACCCTATTTTCCCTCTAGATTGTTTCAATCATAATTCTTCATATTGGTTCCATTTCATGATTGTAATATGTATTTGGAAAACTCTCTCCAATCTCTTTTATTTTAGTTGCAAAAATTACCTATGCTACTTTTACAATAAGTTTTCATGGTTTATTGCTACCTAAAAATGTTGTTTATGGCCTCAAAAATGCCCTGCATGCAAATGAATTGAAAAATTAGCAAAATTTGAAAAGTTTACTAAAATTTTGGTTGATTTTCTCTCCTAGATGAATCATATCTTCCTATAACTCTTATTTCTAAGTATTTTCAAACATATGTGCCTTCGCTCTTGTTTCATTGGAAAATAATTTCCTGTACATGCTTGGTGTTTAGTTCCCATTGGCCATGAAATTATTTTCTTTCCATTCCTTAAACACTTGGCATACATGCAACCCTCCCTTTTGCATGTCAGTCCCCACCTAGGCCCCACCATTCATGTGGGGACTTCCCCATGGAAATATTTGATTGGGTATGGCTACACGTGGGGTTTATTCTCTAGTTTTCCCCATGGTGAGCGACTCATTCACTCGCAGATATGACAACTAATCTTGAGATAGATCAACGACCCATATTCTTATAGACTTTGAACGTGTGTGGAGTTTATAGTAATGTTATGCACTCGATGGATCTAATGGATGAAAATGATTTGATTGAATGACCTAGATCTCTATTGGGTTGGAACATGCACAAAGGTTTATGTGAAGTTGCACCTCCAATGGTTTGATAGCTATGATGATCTCTCATTAATGGTATAGATTGCCTATTGAGTTCCAACATGTGCAGGAATTAAAATGAGTTTGCACACTCGATGGATATAATTAATGAGATCACTCTGATCCAATGGCCCAAAAATGATATTAGGTGGAAAGTAGCACGACTGTTTACAACACTTAATTGACCTGATGGATCAGATGACTAATTATTGCCACATAAGAAGCCATATATTCATATTGGGTAAAAAAGTGTTGCTTGGTTAATGAGGTAGAAAATACTAGATGGTGTCCTATCCTACCTCTAGTTTGTTACTTGGCCTCCTCAACCTCCCAACTCAGTGATCACCTCGCATTTCCACCTTGTTGTTGGTGTCACACTTCTTTTTTTTTAATTTAAAATTTAAATTATTATTTATTTTATTTTATTGATTTATTATTTAATTAATTAATCAATAAATTTTTATTTATTTATTTATTTATTATTATTATTATTTTTCCATCAATAATCCTTATTTTCCAGAATTTTCCATATGTATGAATTTAACATTTATGCTAGTAAAATTTACTCATCACTTTGTATATTCCAAGTCTATAATAATAAAATTAATTCATGTGTCTACCATTATGGTGGCTTTTCATCTTGAACTTGGAATTCTGTTCATCTCCATTTCCTATAAATTTTGTGAAATGGTTTCCCAACAACGTGTGATTTTCCCTATAATGGATTTTGAACCATATGGCCTAAGTGTTGTAGACCTAAGCTCCGATACCACTCTATAATGTTCCCCAACCACCTATAGATGCATTCCAGTCACCTACTAGGGAATATCCATACCCTATGACCCTTTGTAACCTAGCTTTATGATATTTTTATCATTTGTTTTACTTCCAGTATTGTCCCCAACCACTAGATGAGGCATGTCATTATGCTTGTTACCATTGTAATCGCCTTTTATGGGAAATTCCCTTTTATTTTATTCCATGTATGCGAGTTATGCATGTCTAAATGTATTCTAAAATGTAGTAACACATATATAGGCATATATTTGCATAATTAAAAGACTTGAATTGAAATTCACGTGTAATTCGTAAATGGGCATGGATTATTGCAGTAGAAAATAAATACTCATAGAAAGTAAATACTTATATTTTGTTTTCACCAACCATCTATAGACCTCAGATGTTTCTCCTTTCCATAGATCATGCTACTCGTTTTCTCTCAACAATGGGTGACCCTCGAGTTGGGGCTTTGACTTCATGCAAAAACAACTTACCCAAAACTAGGTACATGACTGGTACCATAAATAAATGGGGCCAAGGTACCAAACCATAGCAAACTCCAACCTATATGTTTACATCCCCCATCAACCCCACACCTAAGTAGTTCACTCCCTTCTCTACACTCATAGTCCCTCGGGATGTGCCACTACCTCTAGGGTGAATAACTTGGACAACCAAGGATTTCCAAAGTGCTATGGGTCTAGGAGTTCCTAATTCCCTTAGGGGTCTCTAGGTACCCTCCAGACCCTCATACTAAACCCTAGAATAATCAAACCTATATGCTTACATCCCCTATCAACCCCATATCTAAATAGTGCACCCCCTTCTCTACACTCACAGACCCTTGGGTTGTGCCATTACCTCAAGGGTGACCAGATTTGACGGCTAGGCATGTTCGTAACACTATGGCTCCAAGAGTACCTGATACACTCATACTAGGGAATCTCCCCTTGTAGTACCAACATCCTTAGCTTATGTGCATGTCATTCCTTTGACACTTGGCACCCCATAAGTCATTTGATCGACTTTGGTTAAAAACATGTGCACTTTAATAAATATTAAGTGATAGAAAGCCCCCTTTTAATACACATGGAGTCTCATCTCCCCATAATATTTTCATTTGAATCAACCTTCTGCAACAATAATGTATTTTTTTCATTAACATTAATGAAACTTTATATCTTCCAAACCAAGATCTCTGGCCCCAGACCACATAAAAACATATACACACAAGCACACCAACCCAAAACAACACACATGTATCACACCAACCCCAAAAAATAATCCTTCACTCATTAGCCTAATTAATATGTGTTGGCTCATCAAAATAAGTTTTACATGTACATATTATTTACAAACTAGGGGGTGATTTGGGGTGTTACAATGCCAACTCCAAAATAGTCATGTGCTCACCATTCTAAACATGATATATACATATCACACACATGCAAACGTCATCCTAGGGTTTTTAGATTCCCCTCCCCCTTATTTATAAAATGCCCTCTATGCATTATGCACACACACACACAAATAAAATTACTCAAAAAGATGAGAGTGCTCCTCCCTCATGGAATCTTCATGTTCCCATGTGGAATTATCAGGATCAAATGTGCCCATTGCACCTTTACCAAAGTGATAGCTTGATTTTGAGCACCATGACCTTCCTATCCAAAATTCCCATTGGATTGACCTAAAAGTTGTTGTTGGGGTCCACTTGAATCATATTTCGACCAATTACATGGTTAATATTAGGAGCATACTTTTTAAATAATTAAATATGAAATAACAATGAATATAGATGGATGTTGTCAATGCAATCCTATATGAAATTGGGTCATTTATTTTTATGATTTCAAATGACCCACAAAATCTAGCTACTGATTTTGCATAACAACCCAATATTAATAAACTAATTTTTTCCTTTACTTTCTAGAAAACATGGTCACCATATTTTAATTCCTTATTTAACTTGTTCTTATTTGCCTAGTATGTCTGCATATCTTGGTAAAACTTTAAGTTTTACTTTATTTTTAGTACTTGATATTCCAAATCTGTGCCAATAATGTCCCTATCTAAAAGATTGTCTAAAAACATAGATGTGCTGCATTTTATTCCATACAAAGCCTTACATGGGCTCATCTTCAAAGATGCTTGGTACCTAATTTTACATGCATACTACACCAAGTGAAAACACCCCTTCCCATTTTGATGTTTTTTCTGTCACATACATCCTCAACATATCTTCAATCCCCTGATCAACCCTCCCATCTATCCATATGACTTTAGATCATGTTTTGAGCCAAAACTAAGATCGGCTCCAAAACGCTGGAATAAACCTTTCCAAAAGTTTGATGTAAACTAAGGATCCCTATCAGAAATGATTTTAGGCAAACCATTTAGCTAAACCATTTCCTTCATATAAATTTCAGCGATATTTGGTGCCTTGTGTGTTGAATTCATTGGAATGAAAATGGGCAGCTTTAGTGAGATTATCCACCACTACCATGATGGAATCATTTTGCCTCACAATCTTGGAAAGAATTGTAATGAAATCAATAGAAACAATTTTTTATTTCCACTCAAGGATGGGTATTGGCTGACATAATCTAGTTGGGTGTGTATGCTTAGCTTTAGCCTTTCGGCAATCCCAACACCTGCCTATATAATCAACAACTTCCTTTTACATACTCTACAAAAATTATTTGAAACTTTACAATGAAAGTTATTTTTTTGGTACTCTGGGTGTTCGACATAAGATATTGTGTGCATCTCATTTAGCACTATACATTTCATATCGTGAGAATTTCGTGCATGTACTCTACCTTTGTACATGAGAATTCCACCTCTTTCAACTTTTTGTAACATAAAATGACTACCCCAAAATTTCTTGACTTCATAGAAGTTTGGCTTATTCATTGATCTTGTTCTTATCTCCTAAACCAATTTCCTCTGTTTATCAAATATTGTCTCTTAATAAGAGCCCAACTTTTTTTACCAAATCTTGATTTTATTATCCAATAACGTCATTATTTAGAGCCAAGTTAAAAATCCAAAAATAATAATAATTTTTTAAATAGATATTTTAAAATTAAAACCTTATTCTAAATTTTTTTTATTAAACTCAAATTATGTCATTAAATAAATGGATTAAAAAAATATAAAAATCAATTTACCCATTAACTTTTGTCAAAGTTAAATCCAATTTTAGAAATCACATAGGTGTAAAATATGTATTTATTTGAAATGCAATAATCATTGTGCTTCATTTTAGTATTCACATGATTTATAATTTGTTCCCTCTGTTAAGTTAATTAACCAAAGTATTATCCCATGCATTGAATAAATTAAATTACTAGTTTTTAAATCCATGAAAACCAAAATTATATTCTGTCGTATATCGTTAGCAGTTTTTGGGTGAGGGCCATGAGTGGTTTTGGAAATCAAACTTTTGGTTTTACCTTTTCCGAACCCCCGCCCCGAAATTAATTAAGGCCATAAAATTTAAAAACACATAAGTAATTACCATTTATGAAATCCCCCCTCTTTGAAGTTAATCAAGGCCATCAAATTTAAAAACATGTAAATTATGAAATCCCCCCTCTCTAGAATTTTAATGTTGGGAAGTCTACAATTTTAGATGCCTAATGTTTTAAATGGATGGTCATTGGTTGGAAAGTAAACATAGGATTAAGAAACCATTCATCAAGATTAAAATTTTAAAATTTTACAAAATAAGAGGTATAATATTTTGGTGAGTTAAAACTTTTGAGAAATAAGAATGAAAATAAATCAAATAAATAAATAAAAATAAATAAATAAAAATGCTAAGTCATTAGTGAAATTTATCACCCATATAGAAATAATGGTTCTAAAATTTCAATAAAGGATAATATAGATCCACATCTTGAGCAAATAAAAGATCATGGCATCAATGACAAATTAATGAAAGTATATCTTCATGACTATTTTTGTTAACACAATTTAAGCAATTAGATGAAGACAACTAGTCAACATTTGAAGAGCATATATGCAATAGTCAAAGATTTCAAAAATGAAATAATTTTAGCAATAGTGAGATACTGAGTTTTCTCTGTAATTCAACCCTTGAGGCTATTTGTAAAGTTCTTAGATCTAGGTGAATTATTTATTGGATTGATATCTCAAGGATAGTATAGCCTTGATCCTATGTTATTTTTCAATTTTAAGCTCCTCACTTTTCATCTTTGTTTTTTTCCTAGTTATAAATGTAATTATTGCAGCTTTCAAGCTAGAGTCGTCATATATTCAGTTATTACAGAGACAATTTTAGTTCCAATTTTCTTTATAATTTCTAGTTTATATGAAATGTTTATACAATAAATCGAGGATGGTTAAAGAATTCATATTTTTCCTATGTTTGTTCCATGCATTTGAATATATGTAATCAATTTGGTCTTTAAAATCATCAAATTTGTAGGCATCATGATCAAAATTATTACACGCAAAGCAATAGCCAATGAAGAGATTTTTGATACCAAGATATGAAAGGCCTACTTGATGGAGTAGCTCTTCTTAATTCATTCTTGATTATGTTGTGAGAAAAATCAGGCCTATGCTAGTCTTCAACTCCTTTCATGATGTTGCTTTCATTATTGATAGAAATTTTGAATGAAATATATCTATGTTGATCCTAAACTCCTTTCTTGGTAATGCTTTCATTGTTGATAGAGCCCTTGAAGAAATCAGGGCTTTGTTGATCCTAAACTCCTTTCATGATGTTGATTTTATTATTGATATAAGAGGTTTGTAGTGATTTTATCCTTATCTAATACAATTTATTCTCAACCCTAATTATCATCCCTTTCTTTTTCAAATTTGGCATTATGTGCTTAAAATTGCAAGTTATTGCTTAGTAATAGTAAGCAACCAATTGTTAGAAATCATATTTGCATACACTTATGATTGTAACAGGAACTATATGTACCCTTTTGCTAAGTGTATCAACAACCTTATTCTCCTTTCCTTTTATATGATTGATTTCAAAATCATAATCAACAAAAAATTCTGGTCATCTAATTCGTGCGACATTCAAAGTTGGTTGTCCAAACAAGTGCTTCAGACAACCATGGTTATTTCTCAATTCTAATATTTTTCCCATTAGGTAATGCCTCCACATTTTTAAGTCATGTATAATTACTACCAACTCTAAATCATTAGTAGCATAATTTCTTTCATGTTAATTTAACCTTCTCGACTCATAACATATTGCATGCTTGTTTTGCATGAAGACTCCTCTTATCCCTTCCTTGCATGCATAAATACAAACAATAAAATATTCATTTGGATCATCTATCCTTAGTATTGATATCAAAAGGATCATATATCCTTAAAATCATGAAAAAAATGTTTATTAGTTGGATCCATTTTGATGCATAGTAGCTCACTTTTCTTCATCTTAGATTTGTTGTGACTACCTTACTCACTACCACACCCGACATTTATTATTTTCCTTAAGCTTCTTCCACTTTCGATTTCTAATTATTATGCTCTACAATTTGAGACTCCATGCCCAATGGATAGGCTTATGATCTAAGAGGTTTGCATTATTTATATTCCATTCTATTGCCATTTATTCTCAATCCTATTTATCATCCCTTTCTATTCTAAATATGCAATTATGTGCTTAAAGTTGTAGGTCTTTTCTTAGTAATAGTAAGAAACTAGTTGCTAGAAATCAATTTTTCATATACTTATGGATTTAGCATGCATTGTATGCACCATTTTTCCAAGTGCATCAACCTTCTTATTCTCCTTGTCGTTTATATGCTTGATTTCTTAATCATAGTAAAAAAAAAAATCCAACCATCTAATGTGTGTGGCATTCAAAGTTAGTTGTCCAAACAAATCCTTCAAATCACTATGGTTGGTTCTCAATTATAATATTTTTCCCATGAGGTAATTCTTCCACATTTTTTAGGCATGTTTAATGGCCATTAACTCTAAATCACGAGTGGCATAATTCCTCTCATGTTCCTTTAAATTTCTTGGCTCATAACATATTATATGCCTATTTTGCATGATGATATCTCCTAGCCTTTCCTTGCATGCATCAATACATATAATAAAGTATTCATTTGCATCATCTATCCTTAGTATTGGTATCATAAGAATCAACTATCCTTAAAATTATCGAAAAGTGTTTCTTAGTTGGATTCATTTTGATTCCTAGAAATTCATTTTTCTTCAACTCAACTTTTTTGAGCCTACCTTACTCATTGCCACACCTGAAGTTTTTGTTTTCCTTAAGATTATTCCACCTTTCATTTTCAATTATTATGCTTTTCACTTTGATACTCCATGCCTAAGGGATAGGCTTCCGATTTAAAAATTTTGTAATTTTTTTATCCTAATATGTTTCCATTTATTCTCAACCCTATTTGTCATCCATTTTTATTTTCAATATGGAATTATGTGCTTCAAGTTGTAGGTTACTTCTTAAAATCATCAAAGAATTTTTTATCGCCTAGATCCTTTCGATGCCTTATAGCTCACTTTTCTTCCTCATATTTGTAGTGACTGCCTCACTCACAATTGCACTTGAGGTTTATTTTTTTCCTTAAGCTTCTTCCACCTTTCATTTTTTAGTTATTGTGTTCTACACTTTGAGACTCCATGCCCAATGGATAGGCTTCTGATATAAGAAATTTGTAGTATTTTTATCCAATTTTTTTTCCATATATTCTTGACCCTATTTTTCATTCCTTCCTTACATGCAACAATACACACATTCAAATCCTCATTTGAATCCACTATCCTTAAAATCATCAAAGAAGTGTTCATTGGCTGGATTCATTTTGATGCCTAACAAGTTCACTTTTCTTCATCTTAGGTTTGCTATGACTACCTTACTCACTTCCACACCTAGGGTTTATTGTTTTCCTTAAGCTTCTTCCACTTTTCATTTTCAATTATTGTGGCTTGCACTTTAACACTCCATGCCTAGTGGATAGGATAATGATCTAAGAGGTTTGTAGTGTCTTGTCCTAGTTTACTGCCATTATATTCTCAACCCTATTTATCATCCCTTTATATTTTAAATGTGGCATTATGTGCTTAAAGTTGCAGACTATTTCTCAGTAATAGTAAGCAACTAGATGTTATCAATAGTTGAGGGATCCCCCTTTGGCCCAGGAGAAATTTTGAGGCCAATAGTGGGTCTATGATTTCTTGGCATAGTTCCTAAACATCTACGAACTTTTCAAGGAACAACATAGCTCATAATTCTGATACTTTTGATGTAAATTATTTTGAGGTAACTCTTCTTTTTCTTTCTTGTACTGCTGATCTCAAATTTCAAACTCTAAAATCTTGATTTTTAAATTAGATTTGCATATACTAATGGTTGTAGCATGCATTGTATACATACTACTACTAAGTGAACCAACCACCTTATTCTCCTTTCATTTTATATATTTTATTTCAAAATCATGATTAGCAAGAAATTCCATATATCTAATTTTTATGGCAATCAAAGTTAGTTTTCTAAACAAGTGTTTCATACCACTATTTTTGGTTCTCAATTCTAATATTTTTCTCATCACGTAATGCATCCACATTTTTAAGGAATTTATATGGCTACCAAATCTAAATCATGAATGGAATAATTCCTCTCATGTTACTTTAACTTTCTTGACTCATATAATATTACATGTCTTTTTTGCATGAGGACTCATCCTAGCCCTTCCTTGCATGCATCAATACAAAATAAAATATTCATTTAAATCAACTATCTCCTCATGCAATATATTTGAATTTACAACAAACTAATGCCTGAAATTTCTACCACATTTATGTAAATATATCCCCTCTATCTCCTCCACTTTCAATGGTTTGAAACATCCCAAAGGAAAAGTTATAGTGAAAATATCAAGTTGACTTGTGTACAGCAGATTTGAGGATCATTTAGGAAGCCTAAATTCCTAAGAGCATATCTGAATCTATAGTAACCCAATGCATAATTTTTTACCACATATACATAAAGGTCTTGTCTCCATCTCCTCTAGCTTTCAGAGTATGAAAGATCCAAGAAAAAGGATACTAAAAATTCCAAGCTGATATGTTTGAAATATATTTCTAGAGCATTCAAAAAGACTCAATTCCTTAGTTCATATCTCAAAAGTTATAGTGAACCAAAATCTAAATTACACATTTGACTTACACTTTGCATATTTTGTTTCAAACCTTCAACAACAGAGCATTTTGAGTTGTATTCCTCCCATTATCAAGATTGATTGCCCCCTTTCTAGCTATCATTTTTGATGCATTATCTCCAAAAGTAACATTGCTTCATTTTTCAGTTTTTAGTATAAGAAATATACTCTGGTATCCTATCATGTGTTTTGAGTATCCACTATCAATATACCATTAGCTTCCTTTCTTTTGAGCATATAGAGCAAACCCATATTCTTCCTATTTTTATTGCTTCCTTTTCCATACATTTGTTAATTATTCTCTATGTTTAGTAATATCTTCTTCCTTGATTTTCTTAGGAAACCAAATTGTGCTACTTTTACAATCACATGATTTGTGCCCATAGTTAATTCACTTATAGTATTCAATATGATATAATAAGGGAGAAAATGAATTGTAATTTCTAACATCATTATCATTAAGTCTTCTAGTTTGGTTGCTCATAAAACCATTTTTTGAGGTGTTATAAGATCCTTTGCCTCTATTTTTCACATAGTAATTTCTCATATAAGCTCTACAATTTATTTCTTAACGACCAAAATTATTACAATAAAAATAATAGCCAAACAATATATTTTGATATCTAGATGTGAAAGGTTGTCTTGGTGGAGTAGCTCTTCTAAATTCATTTTTTATTATTTTTTGAGAAAATCAAGCCTCTATCAATATTCAAATCCATTCCTGATGTTTCTTTCAATGTTATAGAAATTTTGAAAAATAAGATTTTTGTTTATCCTCAACTCCTTTCCTAGCGTTGCTTTCATTATTGATAGGGCCCTTTAAGAAATCAAGTATTTGTTAGTCCTTGACTCTTTTCATGATGCTACTTTCATTGTTTATAGATCCTTTGAGAATATTTGCATAACATTTGGGTTTTTCTTCATTATATTTATCTAATGTATTTTTCCTTGTTTCTCCTTTGAAGGTCTTATGGTTTTCTTTGTAACCAAGATCTATTTTGATGAAAAGTGACCTCTTGAAACTGAGAATATCATCTAATATTTCAAAACCTTTTCCAAATTTCAAGCTTTGATTCAACTAAACGTTTTCCTTTTCTATTTCCTTCCTTAAGGCAATAACTTATACTTCTAGCATGTCATAATTTTCTTCCTTTTCTTTTAGTTGCATTCTAAATACTTCTTCTGTCCTCTTTGCCTCTTCTAGTTATGTCTTTAGGATGGAATTTGTTGTTCCGTAAAGACCATTCATGAGACCCAATGTTACAACAAGAGTATTGCAACTCCCAATACTACCAACTTTAATTATCTATCTGAATTTCTTATTAACTTAAGAGGTATCAATACTATATGTACAACAAGCAATATTCTACTTAGGTTGATATGATGCAATGAAGTGAATGAAGATGCATAAATACCATTATGCTACAAGGAAAATACTTGAAAGATTCAGTAGATTGAAAACAAACCTATCTTAAATTTGTAAGGAAAGAAATGACTAAAATAGAACCTATTCTATTACAGAGAATTGAATGTGATGAAAACGAAGTCTGGGGTCTCTTCATTTTCAAAATTTTTACGCGCTCGATCTTGGGACCTGTGGGTTATGGGCCCACGAAGCCTTTCAGAATCACTTCTTTTTGACAGCGAGGTCTCACTTGCCTTTTGGTCCAGTGAATCTTTAATCTTCCTCCATTTCAGGTGGCAATGCATGACGGTGCTCTCCTCGTCCTCAGTCCAGCGTGACGGTGCTCTCCCCATCCTCACACACACACCGTCTTCTTCAACTTGGATTTTCTCGCTAGTGCTTCCACAATCTCTTTCTCATTCTTCTTGGGCGAAGGCAGAGCTGCGGGCTTCTCCGCTGCTGGGCGATTGCTCACCTGAGTGAGATGATTCTCTAGTTTTAAGGCATCTTCTTGGCTAACTCGGCAGCCTCTCCTTGTTCTCAGTCCACACACGTTTCCGTTGAGGGTTCTTGGTCCAACACGTCTAGCAAATTCTCGGCCACGCCATTGGTGCATTGACCTTTGGATTCTCTTCTGGTTCGGATTCAGACGCGTTATGCTCGATCTCTTCCACCGGTTGCCACTACCACATGGGCCCTTGGAACCATGTGACCACTCTTAGCCGAATGTAATCTCCGGGAAGACAACTTTGCAAAATCACTCCCATCTAGACTCCTCACTAATGCAAAGATTCTTCATCCAGTCCCGCTTACCGGGCCACGCGATTTCTTCAAGTTCTTTTTCATGGAGTCCGATGATGTTGTAGAATGCGTCCTTGCGAAGCTCCCTTGTAGGAAAATATTTTCCTTCATCAAAACTGTCTTTACTCTCCTCTGCCATTTGTTTGAGCCGAGTTGCTGCCTCCGCCTGCGAGTAACTTCAATTTCCATATTCATCGAATCTTTTTTCTCACTGAAAAACTTAAAAACTCCAGTCATTAAAATGTTACATTGAATTTATTGCTAGAAGTCGATTTCAGAAAACTTTTCACCGTAATGGTGAAACCTCACTTGTAAGGCAAACAGAAAGTAACTTCGAGAACAGAAAACTATTACAGAGCCACAGAAACATGAACTCAATTGACATCTTTTCCAAACAAACAAAAAGACACAATTTCACAAAGAAGAATTTTCTTTATTTACAAATTCAGATTACAGTTTTAAGGCATCCCAGCCTTAATCCATATTTCCCCAGCAACTACATTTTGCCCTCTCACCCGCACAGGTTTTTCTCTTCTTGTCTTCTTGATTCACTCAGGAATCTTTAAGTTCTTTATACATACATTCAGTCTTAACTGATTTTTTTAACTAAAATTAGTTCCTTGAACAGAATTCAGTTGTGGTTGGCCTGGCTGTCCATGTGGTTGTCCACCTGTCCTCTTTCTCTAATTTTCTTTTATTGAGGTGTCCGGATGCTCCTGCATCAGACTCCCGAGGTACAAAAATTATGACCTCCTAGTCATATGCTCCCGAGGCACAAATTTATGACCTCCTGGTCATATGCTTTTCTTGAGCAATTCTACCCACTGTTTCTCTTCTTCAGTGGAACTGCCTTTTGTGAGCTGCAATCAAACCTCTGCAATAGCAAGTCCTCCCTGCTACCAGATGCCCTACCAAGCTTCTCCGCTGAGCTTAGTCCTCTCGGCATCTCCGCGGTTCTCTCCTCTCGAACCAATTGAGCACTCCTGCTCCAGGTTTGCTGCAATCTTCTCACCTTCACAAAATAAACTTAAAAAAAAACTACAAGCTTACAAATCTTCAACAAACTGTACCTCTTCTTTCTTCATACCTCTTCTTTCTTCGCATGCAAAAAGAAAAACTCCTCTCCGCAGGAAATCTTTCCCACTCTGATACCACTTGATGAAAACGAAGTCTGGGGTCTCTTCGTTTTCAAAATTTTTACGCGCTCGATCTTGGGACCTGTGGGTTATGGGCCCACGAAGCCTTTCATAATCACTTCTTTTTTTTGACAGCGAGTTCTCACTTGCCTTTTGTTCCAGTGAATCTTTAATCTTCCTCCATTTCAGGTGGCAACGCATGACGGTGCTCTCCTCGTCCTCAGTCCAGCATGACGGTGCTCTCCCCATCCTCACACACACACCGTCTTCTTCAACTTGGATTTTCTCGCTGGTGCTTCCACAATCTCTTTCTCATTCTTCTTGGGCGAAGGCAGAGCTGCGGGCTTCTCTGCTGTTGGGCAATTGCTCACCTGAGTGAGATGATTCTCTAGTTTTAAGGCATCTTCTTGGCTAACTCGGCAGCCTCTCCTTGTTCTCAGTCCACACACGTTTCCGCTGAGGGTTCTTGGTCCAACACATCTAGCAAATTCTTGGCCACGCCATTGGTGCATTGACCTTTGGATTCTCTTCTGGTTCGGATTCAGACGCGTTATGCTCGATCTCTTCCACCGGTTACCACTACCACATGGGCCCTTGGAACCATGTGACCACTCTTAGCCGAATGTAATCTCCGGGAAGACAACTTTGCAAAATCACTCCCATCTAGACTCCTCACTAATGCAAAGATTCTTCATCCAGTCCCGCTTACCGGGCCACGCGATTTCTTCAAGTTCTTTTTCATGGAGTCCGATGACGTTGTAGACTGCGTCCTTGCGAAGCTCCCTTGTAGGAA
Source organism: Pinus tabuliformis (assembly GCA_031772625.1). Taxonomy (NCBI): domain Eukaryota; kingdom Viridiplantae; phylum Streptophyta; class Pinopsida; order Pinales; family Pinaceae; genus Pinus; species Pinus tabuliformis. Next base: position 1,091,625,250 of record CM062817.1, on the reverse strand, counting down.
AATCTTTTCCTTCATCAAAACTGTCTTTACTCTCCTCTGCCATTTGTTTGAGCCGAGTTGCTGCCTCCGCCTGCGAGTAACTTCAATTTCCATATTCATCGAATCTTTTTTCTCACTGAAAAACTTAAAAACTCCAGTCATTAAAATGTTACATTGAATTTATTGCTAGAAGTCGATTTCAGAAAACTTTTCACCGCAATGGTGAAACCTCACTTGTAAGGCAAACAGAAAGTAACTTCGAGAACAAAAAACTATTACAGAGCCACAGAAACATGAACTCAATTGACATCTTTTCCAAACAAACAAAAAGACACAATTTCACAAAGAATAATTTTCTTTATTTACAAATTCAGATTACAGTTTTAAGGCATCCCAGCCTTAATCCATATTTCCCCAGCAACTACATTTTGCCCTCTCACCCGCACAGGTTTTTCTCTTCTTGTCTTCTTGATTCACTCAGGAATCTTTAAGTTCTTTATACATACATTCAGTCTTAACTGATTTTTTTAACTAAAATTAGTTCCTTGAACAGAATTCAGTTGTGGTTGGCCTGGCTGTCCATGTGGTTGTCCACCTATCCTCTTTCTCTAATTTTCTTTTATTGAGGTGTCCGGATGCTCCTGCATCAGAATGACATAAAGGAAACCCTAATCAAATTTCATGAAAGTAAATGATAGAAAAGTAATCCTAATTTATTTTGTGGAAAGTAAACAATAGAATGAAATCCTAAGCTGCTTTGCAGGAAAAGAAATGACTAAAGTAAATTTTATTCTACATGCAAGAAGACAAGAATTTTAAAGGTAAATCACTCTAACAAATAACATAAGTAGTATAACCTAGTTGCATAAATGAAACTATAGCCATGAAATTGAAGTGCCTATGTGAGTCTCTAGTTTTCTCAAATCCATAATCACATATTAAATTATGTTGTAGAGTGAGGAGAAATGAAGGAAAAGTTTTGGATGCAGTTCTGGAAGCGATTTAGGGAAATCTATATGTTGCTATAGGATTGCTACAGGATGCCCTATTTTGTAATAGGAAAGCATCCGAGAGAAATATTATGGGCTCTAGGAGTGGCCTGAAGAGAAAGAAAGGTGGTGGAAGGCTATATAAGGGTGTAGGAGACCTTACCAAGCTCAGACCCACTAAGTGAACTAACATGTGCAGGAAAGAAACAAGACTAGAAACTTCTTGTAGTTTGGTGAGGCAGTTTCCAGGACATAGAAAATTTGCAGAAATCAAGATTTATAGTGGAGGGAAAGGTGATGAAGGAGGTGATGCTCATGCATGAAAATTGATGCTAATCCTTTCTATGAACTAAACTAATTTATTCCATTTTCACATAAAGTACATGTTCATTTGATAAAAATAAGATGATTAAGCAACTATCAAACTACTTAATTGCAAAAAACAAAATGGCAGTGGAAAGGATGAGTTGAAATTAAAATGGAAACTAATTATTGCATAAAGAAAAAATATTTTTGGTGCTTATCATCACAGGTTACACAACCAAGCTTCAAGAAGGAGCTCACTTATCAACCTGCAAGGACAATTCTTTTCTCATAAACAAGATTTGCAGAAAATCACAACTAGACTAAATGCATGCAAAATAAATGTACAAAGGAAGGGGATTGAGCACTTGGGTTGGGCCCTAACCCAAGGAGACTCAAGTTCCTTGAAGAAAACTTAGGCTTAGAAAAAAATAGTGCTTTTAATTAACCCCAAGAGTGTTCAACATGAAACATGACAATGGAAATAATAAGTGTAAGTCTCCTTGTTTGATAATCATTATCTTGCCTCTAGAATTTTAATCCCTATTGAGCTATTAGGATCTCTTATTTATATAAAAAATGGGTGAGGGGTAGCCTCCTTGAAGGGAGGAATGATTCCCTCCAAAACTCCTCAAAAAGTGGATTTGGTCCCTTAGTGTACTCATAGCCACAAAAAGGTAGTAACTACTCATGAGCCAGTTGAGTTGTGATGATCCTGTAGCAAGGGACAAGCCTCCTTACTTCTCTCCTACTCGTCTCCAACGTGTTCTGAACAATAAATCCTAATATCATGCATATTTAATGATTATTAGGTCACATGATATAGAAAATATATCCTAACCTTCCTAAGAAAACATTATAACTTTAAAAAGATATTATCAAATGTAAGAGGAGAGGCTTAATCATGCCCAAGGATGGTCAGATGGGCTTTAAATTATACCTATTTGGGAGGCCCATCAATCATGATCATTTTTCATCTAATATTTATGTAATAGTTTCTTTTGTTTTTTTTTTATCTTGCCACAAAGTATGTCTATTTATTTTAGGGAACTATCAAGTTCTACTTCAAGATTTACTTCCACATCAATATCTTGGTCCTCTAAATTTATATTCTATTTCTGATTGTCTTCATTTTATTGATTAGTAGTCTATGCATCCATGGTTATGAATATTTATTCTTCTTTGTTAACATTAGATGCATATCCATTACTTTTATACGAAGAGCTAATATCTTCTCTATAGTAAAAGATTTTCTTCTTAGTATATCTTCCTTTTTTGTGTCTATGTGATTTTGCTCTATTTTTAGGTCCTTATTCATCATCACTATCTTTTTTTTTGCATATGAACATTTAGTAGAAAAATGGCCTACTCTATCAAAATTAAAACATTTCAAGCTTACCTTTGTATTTTCCATATATTCTTTTTAGCTTTCTCACAAATTGTGTTTCTTCTACATCTAATTCATTTCTAGAATACATTTTGATTTTAAGTTATTTTGTCTTCTTTGCAACATTGAAAGCTATTCCCTTCACAGTTTACTTTCCTTATTTTTTCCTCGTTTTTCATGTAGAGAGAAATACATGTAGCTCATTGTAGTGTTCTATCTAGGGTACTAGACTAGACCATATTTATTGTCGACCATGATGCGTAATCTTAGAGGCATGCGTCTAAAGTATATAGACATAAAGGATTATTAGCTAAGTGGTTATGATGTAGGTCACAGAATTTCTTTACGGAAGATTGGGGTATGTTACCTATCATCCAAACACTCAGGTCACTCTGCTAATATGCCTGATTACAATACTATCATTAAATTCATTTAACAAATTAAACACTGAAATTAAACACTGTGCATCACTGCAAACCAAGATTTCAATCTCCTTACAGAGACATTATACATAAAACCCTTGTTCAGCAAACACCCATCAATCACTAATATTTATACAAGATGAAACTATACAGAGATCATAAACAGATTTTGAAATGAAAAAAAAGTTTATGACATTGCTTTAAAAGACAACACAGGGATCGAATCCCTTACAGGACACGATTCACGATCTCAGCGATGGGCTATTCAAGCATTATCACAAACACAAACCATATGCATTCGATTAAAGTCAATAACCAATCCTAACTATTGAAATCGGAAACCAATCTTAACTACTGTGCAAACCATATAATACCCTAAGTGCGAATAAAACGAAAAGGACAATATACTAGTTTAACGCAGGGCCCGTCCGCATTCCAGAGGTATACTGGACTGTATTCAACCGGTTATCAAATCAACGCACAAGACAAGGGTCGTGACTGTAACTGGATTCTTAATATTAAGTTCAAAAACTCTGTTTCAAAATGATACAACGATTAACCATTGTTCATTACCCCGAACTGTATTTACATATGTCTTTTTTACAACACATTTCAAAAATGAATGTACATACATGATATGGCTGTTGCCGCTTTTACTACATCGATATTTTTAAAATGTTTCCATCCTAAACTGATTTCAAAAAGAACAAAAACTAAATCAAATTAGAATGCTCTGCTGTTGCTGCCTTTTTCGCCAGTGTGCCATGCTTTGACCTGTGTTGACCACGCATGTAGGAGGGTTGATTCTACTGTAGGATAGGTATTCGTCCATGCTTGGACATTCTACTTTTCATCCATGCCTTTCGCTCTAGCCTAGCTGTTGTGCCACATGTCAAACAATGAGCCAATTACAGGATGTTGGAACTTCCTGTAACCATTTTACCAAAAACTTCTAATTCTTTAACATAAAACTCCTAAATCAATTTCAATGCATTTTAATAACTATAGGACTATTAACTAATCAATTTTCAAGGATTATAAGAGATATATGATGAAAAGGAATAGGCAAATGATATGTTTTAGGAGGAAAAAGGAGGTCATGGGATGGTACCAACATCTCTCCCCGACTTAAGGAATTAGCATGTCCTCATGCTAACCCCGAAGTGCTTCCCTTGAACTCTGTCCCTGCCTGGATCTCTACTGCCTTTAGCAATGTGTCCACATTATTTTTCACATGGGTATCTTTCTGACCCTTGAGCTCCTTCTTTAATCTTTTGTATTTTTCTTTGAGGGTCTTCTTCTGATTGTACCACTTAGTGGCCCAGTTAGAAATCTTTGTTTGCTCAGCCTCCAGTTCACTGATTCTCTCCCTTAACTTTTCATTCTTATTTTGAGTTTCTTTACTTTGCGCTCGGAGCATTTCATTTTCTCTCTTGATAACTTTTTCTAGCATATTAGCCTCCATGAGCTCTTCCTTTAATTCTTCAATTTGTTTTTCCAATTTCTTCTGTCTCTTAATGGGAGGTGGTGAACATTTTTCCTGCTTGTTATTGCTTTCTACCTCTATATCAACTCCTGGCCCTGGTGGTGAGTGGTCACCACTCTCAACATCCATTTGTGCAGGTGCATTGGATTTAAGCTGGTCTTCTTGTAACTGGGCTTTTGGTGTCCTCCTTGTTCTTCGTGAGTAAGTGGTGAAAATTTTATCTTGTTCTGCCCTCTTAGCATCTTCCTTTCTCATTTTCCTAGTCCTTATGCTGCCCACAGGTAGAGGTGTCTTGCTGGCTTTAGATACTGGGATTTCTTCATCAATATCCTTCATGAACCCTGAGTCCTCCGGCACTTCTTCTTTGTCTTCCTCATCTCTAATTTGATTAGCAGCTAGAAACTCTTTCCACGGTTTCCCTCTTCTCTGCAATTCATGCTCAATAAGAATTTTAATTAATCCAAAGTGATATAGGCTCTTGTCTTCATTCCCCTTCTGCTTCTGGATGGTCTTGGACATCTTGGTTAAGCTTTGTAATAGAAAATATGGTAGACTGATAACACATTGTTTCTTCAAGTGGAGCAGTAGTTTAATATGGTATAGATAAACAATACTATAACGGCCTTCGCAGGTTATGAATTTTTGAAGGATATAGACCATCTCATCCCAGGGATGCATCAACCAACTTCTTGGAACACCTTTCTTCCAGTTAACTGATGAGACTCTAGATCTAGACATAAACTGTGTCCACGATTTCTCTTTAAATTTATTTGTTTTAAAGTACTTCTCCCCTTCTGGACTGATCCCTATTGACTGGGCTATAGTATCCTCTAAAACCCTAAATGAGAAGTTACCTATCAGGGCTTTTTCTCCATTGAAGGTGAAAGCAAATTGTTTGGTAACCTCTTCATTACTCCCATGAAATTTTTCTAAAAATGGTAACCACTGTAACCCTCTAAGAATTGCAATGCAATCTTCATGATATTGAGAACTGTCAAACACACTCGGCTCGACCCTATTAGTCATAGTGGCAGAGGATCATGCTCTAATCCTTCTCTGTTTATGTTTTTACAATTTCAACAAAGAAATTTCAAATTTGTTACCTGGTGTGTCGCTCCCTTAATCTTCAGTATGATGCTCGATCGGTTGACTGTCTTATGACTTTGGTGGGAGTCGAAACCGAGTGGTTATGTTTCCCTTTTTGTGGCGCTCACTGCTTCCAATCCTCACTGTGTAAGTCGAACCCAAATGGTAATATTTCCTTCGGCGCTCACTACTTCCGGTTCTTGTCAAAACCATATGATAATATTTCCTTCGGTGCTCATTGCTTCTGATTCTTACTGTGGAAGTCACGGGAAATCAAATGCCAGCGTAAGATAACCGAAAATGATGGTGGGATACCCAGCTGTACTTACTTCATAGCGTATTCATTTTTTAGAACAGAGGAGTGTTGTACCGCTTGTATAGATGTCACCATAAGAGCGCTGGGAGCGTATATGCAATACTGGTTATGATTTCGGGGAGTCCTTTAAATCATTTAGCTACGTCGGGTGGTGGAGTCATAATTTGGCCGTGTGGAATACAATGAATAGGCCGCTTTACATTTGTTTCTTTCCCTTTTATTTAAAAACACAATCCACCACGTGTCCTGTTTCGGTTGGCATTCAGTCAAATGGAAGATGTTGGTATGGCTGTAGGATGCATTTAGCATGACAAGGTTGATGTGTTGGTAATGGGTTCAGAGGTATGAATAGGTTGAAGTATGAAAAAAATGATAAGAATCGGTGGGATAAGGGATGATGGAAAATGTAGGTGTCCTTGAAATCGATCATAACAGTCACAGTCATCAAATTTACATTAAAAATTAATCTAAGAAATTAAATGTTAAGAATAAGAAACATATTACTCTTTTGTTGGTTGTTGTTGTATTGACATGCTGAATAGGACTAGTCCCTTTTTGACTGTTCTTTTGCTTGTTGTAACAGGTCCCCTGAGAAAGATTGAATGCAACAGGTCCCTTGTGAAAGATTAAATGCAACAGGTCCCTTGAGAAAAATTTGAATATGTTCATACAGCTCCTTATATGTATACAGGTTCATTGAGCTTGGGCATTTGATGGAATCTTGGTGCCCAAATCCTTGTAGAAACTTGATGAAACTCTTGTAGAAACTTGATGAAACTCTTGTAGAAACTTAATGAAACTTTGTTGAAGTAGCCCTGGGTGTCAATCTCTTTAACAGGTCCCTTCTAGGTGTCTTAAACAGGTCCCATTACTGCTGATGTTGGTAGCATAGTCGTCTGGACAGAACAGGTCCCCCTGCATAATGTTTATAACCAGGTCCCTCTGAGATAAAACAATGACAAAACAACTTATTTATTGAAGTCTGGAATGTTGGAACAAGCTGCTTTGGAAATTTACAGTGAAAAGATAGGATAAGAAATCTTTAAGAATTTACAATGGAGAAATAAAAGAACAAAATGCTGATGCCTCTCTCCCCGACTAAAATTTTGACTTGTCCTCAAGTCATGATTCAGTTGATAAATCAAACAGTGAACAAAAGAAAGAGAATTCATACCCGCCAACGAATTGGTTTTCAAGTAGGAATTCGGGGTTAGAGTGTGCCAGAGGCTGGTTTTCACATCTAACCCATTATTTTATATATATATATATATATATATATATATATATATATTTTTTTTTTTTTTTTAATTATATATATATATATATATATATATTTAGTTTTTGTTTTATATTATTTTTTTTATTTCTTTTTGACTCTGAAATTGAAAGGAAATGAACTAAGGTAGTGATACTGCAGCTGAGGGCTGCAATACCTCAACCTCTCTTTGCTGAGATACTGTATGGAGAAAATCTTGCTTGCTGATGGGCTTGGTGTATAGTTTCAGGCGATGACCATTGACAGTAAAGGAGTGACCTTCTCCATCAATAGTTTTGAGCTTGACTGAACCATTGTCGTAAGCCTGAATAATTTCATATGGGCCCATCCAATGGGTGGTGAACTTGGCTTTATGATCTCTGAATTTTGAGTCAAAAAGTAAAGCCCAGTCACCTTCCTTGAACTGTTTCTTCTTAATATTTGCATCATGCCACTGCTTCCTTTGTTTTTGCATGAGGATTGTGGTCTCCTCTGCTTGCTACCTCATTTCATCCAGCTGGTTCAACTGCTGAATTCTTTCTTTTTGTGCTTGGTCCAAGTCAATTTGCAAATCTGCAGCCAGTTTAAAAGTATGTATTTGAAACTCAATAGGAAGCATTACCTCTTTGCCGTACACCAATTGATATGGTGTAAATCCGGTAGTATCTTTCCACGTAATTCTGTAAGCCCAGAGTGCATCTTTGAGCTTCTCTTCCCAATTCTTCCTGTTCATTGCCACAGTTTTAGTAATGATCCCTTCCAAAGTTTTGTTTGTGGATTCCACCTGCCCATTGGCCTGTGGATGGTAAGGGGTACTTTTCCTATGCTTGATTTGGTATTTGTCTGTGATGTCCTTCACTAGCTTTTAGGTGAATTGAGTACCTTGATCAGTCACAATTTCCCTTGGTACTCCATACCTCACAAAAATCTCTTCAAAAAGGAAATTTACTACTGTGTGTTCGGTGGCTCTAACCAGTGCTTTTGCTTCAGCCCACTTTGTGACGTAATCAGTACATACTAAGATGTACTTTTTACCATTGGACGTTGGGTTAATGGGTCCTATAAAGTCTAGAGCCCATTTGTCAAATGGCTCTAGGTGAACTTGGGGCTGAAGGGGCATCTCATCGGTAGCTGTGAGCCTGCCCATTCTTTGGCAGCTGTCACAACTCTTTACATACTTCTTGGCATCCTTGAAAATGGATGGACAGTAGTATCCAAGAGTAAGAACTTTGAATGTTGTCCGCTTAGCTGCAAAATGCCCACCACACGGTTCATCATGGCAAGATTTTAAAATATCAATTACCTCATCATTTCTTACACATATTCTAATGATCATATCATAACCAGTGTAAAATAAATCGCCATTAAGCCATGAATATCTAGCACTTTGTTTGACTAGTCTCTTCCTTTCCTTTGCAGTAAAGTGTGGAGGTGTCCTTCCTGTAGACAAATAATTGGCCAAATCAACATACCAAGGAGTTACTATGGAAATTGCAAATAAGTTTTCATCTGGAAAAGAATCTTCAACTGGAACAACCTCACCTGGATTTTGCAGTCTAGAAAGAAAATCTGCCACCTGGTTCTCTTTGCCTGGTCTATCTAACACTATGATGTTCTTCTCTGTGGTTGCCTCACTGGTTTAATGGTGCTATCTGTATAGATATGGTGAGTGCATGTGTCGGGGTGAATCCCATGCATATCGGTGTAGTCCCAAGCAAAGGCTTTTTGGTATTTTCTCAAGAGTCTAATCAATTTCTCTTGCTGAGATGAGTCTAGGTGATTGCCTATGTTCAGAGTTTTCCATGGACTAATCTCTATGATCTGACTCTGTGTGTTGTTGATGGATTGAACTGGAAAAATGTCGTGAAATGTGGTTTGCAAAGATTGGATGGTGCATGTTTCCTGAAAGTTTTGGGCCAGAAGTACATCTGCAGCATGATATTGTTCATTTCTCAAATTTTCGGACATATCAGGTTGAGAAAGGAATAATTCTACCAAATCATTATTGTCTTGTTCTTGGAAATCATAGATTTGGTCAATGCTAAAAATAGATTGTACTTCTTCTTTATCATTAAATTTATCATCAAGCCACAAATTGTGTGTTACTGCTGGCGATTGTGCCGATGGATAAAGGGTGAGTTGTTTTCTTTCGGTCCCCCTTGAAATGATCATGTTGCCCGATCGACATCCTATAAATGCATCAGCAGTCGCTAAACATGGTCTACCAAGGATGATAGGGTGTCCTCCTAAATTGGATTTGGGTTGAAGAACCAAGAAATCCACTGGATACTCCCAAGAGTCCAGTGAGACAATGATGTCCTCCAAAATCCCTTCAGGAATCACTTTAGACCTATCAGCTAGTTCTAGAACAATTGTTGTATGTTGCAAATTTATGAGCTGGAGTGTTCTCATGGTTTCAAGAGTCACGACATTGATTGCGCCCCAAGATCTATCAAAGTGTTTGGAATCCGTATGTTGTTAATGGTGGTGGTCACTCTGGGGATGCCAGGATCAACATACTTCTCCATGGAGATGGTATTGGTCATAAGGCCTGCTAAATTTCCTAAAACATGAATGGTTTGAGGATCAATCCTTTTTCTAGCAGGCTTCTTGAGGCACATGTCTTTGATGGATTTGGTATAGATAGGAATGTCTTTTATAGCTTGCAGCAGTGGAATTTTTATGTAGAAATTCTTGAGTTCATCTAAGACATCAAACTGTGGTATAGACAGTGGAGGTTTTATTTGGACCAATCGGTCTGGAAAAGGTGGATGCAGTGGTTGCATTTGTTTATCTTTGGTATCATTGTTTGGTTTTCTTTGATTTATCATTTCATTTTCATTTTCTGTGTTTTCTTCTTGCTTATCTATTATTGGAGAATCTTTGTGGAGTACCCTACCAGACCTCAAGTTAATATTTTGCAAAGGCAGTGTGGAATATGAGGTTCCCTCTTCTACATTGTAAGCTGGCCTCTCTGCTCTATTATTTGGATTTGGGACAGTTTGAGCAGGAATTTGAGTGGGTCTGGGAGGTTGTGAGTTAGCTGGAAATTGCAGTTGTGGTGGATTTATTGGTGGAGGAGCAGGCAGTGCTTGTTGAGGAGGTTGGGGCTGATAAGCAACTTGCTGAGGATACTGCTGATATGGTTGAGAATGTGATGAATACGGCTGTTGGTATTGCTGATATGGTTGTGAGTATGGTGGGTATGATTGAGGGTATGTATGATAAGATTGGGAGTACTGTTGAGACGGTCTCCATTGGTGTTGTGATTGGTTTTGGTGCTGCCATGGCATGGGTACATTCCATGAGTTTTGTACATACATTTGATCATTCATAGGAAATTGCAAATTTTGACTTGGAAACATACCTTGAGGTGCTGGCCTTGGCTGCCATGGTCTCTTTGCACCCATGTAATACACGTTTTCCATCTCTGCATTGGCTGCCATATTACAGTTCTGCAAAACCTTAACTTTAGGACAGTTAAACATATCATGATGTTCAGTACAGAAAGCATAAACTTGGATGTTTTCTAGAGGGCAGTCTTTTAATGCATGTTTCTTCCGGCATTTTAGGCTGAAGATAGCCATTATCTGATCTTCATCTTCTTGTTTCTTCTTGGCTTTTAAAGTGTCAATTTGGTTCCCTAGAGTGCTTAACAGATCTGTTTTAAACTCTTCTAAAAGATTCCCTATTTCAGCCCTTGTGACACTTACAAAGGCAGATTTTGTGACTTTGGATGACAGGGTTCTCTTTCCCATTTTAGCTTTACTTCTTGAATACTTTTCGCACAACTCAACGATTTCTTCAAAGGGTAAGGCAGAAATGTCACCTTTGCCCATCAAGTTGAGGTCATCCATGTATTCCTCTCAGATACCTTTCAAGAATATTGTGCGGATCAGATCAAGATGCATAGTTCGGTGTTTAGATTTTTGTAAGTTATAGACAAACCGTTCTAAATATTCCTCTAAGGTTTCATCCTCTTGCTGGCTCATTCTAAAGATATCATCTTTAGAATCTTTGGATCTGCAATAAGGCTGATATTTCCTAAGAAATATTCTCCTCATGCCATCCCAATCAACTATAGCATGCTCACCAAGCCTCATGAACCATCTTAAGGCTGATGCCTTTAATGTCGCTGGGAATAATCTAAGCCTATGGGCATCATCTGTATAGCCATATGTTCGACATACAATGTCAAACTCGAACAAGAATGAGTCTGGATCCTCCGAAGCCATACCATAGAAGTTTGGTAGCACGGATGGGGGTATGTTTTTCATTTTGATCTCATCATCTTCCTGTGGTTCATGTATAGGAAACTTAAAAGTTGACTCCTCTTCATCTCCTTGACGTGGTACTGATCCAGATCCTTCCTCAGCCATTCTGATAGGTATCTCTGTGTCAGTGTCACTTGTTTGAAAAAGGAGATTAAAGAAAGATTGTTCGGTCACTGTGCTACTTTCTCCTTGTGTGGAAGGTCTAGGAAAGTGCTTCTTCTGAGATTTATGTGTAAATAAAGTTTGCCTTTCAATAAGAGTAAGTCTCTGTCCTGACTTTTTTTTTTCTTCCAATGCTTGGATAACTTCCTCAGCTGGTGTTGTATTCCCTAGAGAGTCTGCTCCTGATGATGATGGGTTAGTTTTTAGATGGTGGGGGGTTTTTACAAATCTACCTTGACTGTCTCTAAATCTAGGCATAAATGAACATGATTTCTAACTGTGTTTTTGTTTATTTTTGTGTATTGAATTTTTTTTTTCTTTTTTTGTTTGAATCCTTTAAGTACGCGTCCCCGGCAACGGCGCCAAAATGTAGTGTTCTATCTAGGGTACTAGACTAGACCATATTTATTATCGACCAGGATGCGTAAGCTTAGAGGCATGCGTCTAAAGTATATAGACATAAAGGATTATTAGCTAAGTGGTTATGATGTAGGTCACATAACTTCTTTACGGAAGATTGGGGTATGTTACCTATCATCCAAACACTCAGGTCACTCTGCTAATATACCTGATTACAATACTGTCATTAAATTCATTTACCAAATTAAACACTGAAATTAAACACTGTGTATCACTGCAAACCAAGATTTCAATCTCCTTACAGAGACATTATACATAAAACCCTTGTTCAGCAAACACCCAGAATTCACTAATATTTATACAAGATAAAAATATACAGAGATCATAAACAGATTTTGAAATGAAAACAAAGTTTATGACATTGCTTTAAAAGACAACACAGGGATCGAATCCCTTACAGGACACGATTCACGATCTCAGCGATGGACTATTCAAGCATTATCACAAACACAAACCATATGCATTCGATTAAAGTCAATAACCAATCCTAACTATTGAAATCGGAAACCAATCTTAACTACTGTGCAAACCATATAATACCCTAAGTGCGAATAAAACGAAAAGGACAGTATACCAGTTTAACGCAGGGCCCGTCCGCGTTCCAGAGGTATACTGGACTGTATTCAACCGGTTATCAAATCAACGCACAAGACAAGGGTCGTGACTGTAACTGGATTCTTAATATTAAGTTCAAAAACTCTGTTTCAAAATGATACAACGATTAACCATTGTTCATTACCCCGAACTGTATTTACATATGTCTTTTTTACAACACATTTCAAAAACGAATGTACATACATGATATGGCTGTTGCCGCTTTTACTACATCGAGATTTTTAAAATGTTTCCATCCTAAACTGATTTCAAAAAGAACAAAAACTAAATCAAATTAGAATGCTCTGCTGTTGCTGCCTTTGTCGCTAGTGTGCCATGCTTTGACCTGTGTTGACCACGCATGTAGGAGGGTTGATTCTACTGTAGGATAGGTATTCGTCCATGCTTGGACATTCTACTTTTCATCCATGCCTTTCGCTCTAGCCTAGCTGTTGTGCCACATGTCAAACAATGAGCCAATTACAAGATGTTGGAACTTCCTGTAACCATTTTACCAAAAACTTCTAATTCTTTAACATAAAACTCCTAAATCAATTTCAATGCATTTTAATAACTATAGGACTATTAACTAATCAATTTTCAAGGATTCTAAGAGATATATGATGAAAAGGAATAGTCAAATGATATGTTTTAGGAGGAAAAAGGAGGTCATGGGATGGTACCAACACTCATACATATTCATATTTTCCATATCCTTAATTTATTTAATAGATGAGACATTTGCATCAAATATTAAGGGGAGAGATCTCAATAACTTTTGTATGCTCATTAATTCCTTCTTCAACAAGTCCTTTGATAGTATCATCAATCTCATCCACATGAAGGAAGTAGGCTATAATATATTCTTCATCATTCATATTCAAGCTCTCAAACTATTATCTATGATTTTGAAGCTTTTCCCTCTTCACCTTATCATCTCCTTCATAGATTTTTTGAAGATTTTACCATATATCTTTTACATATTCATAATGCATTACTTATAAAAAAAATGTGTTCTTATAGATATGCCAAACAATATGGAATTCATGGTTTTTGCATCATTTACACAAGCCTTCTTAGCATCTTAAAAAAATGGAGTTGTTGAATTTTTATAACCATCCACTACATATTTACAAATGTAAAAATTAAAAGATAGTAGATTAGTACTCATCCTTACCCTCCAAAAGGCATAATTTGTTCCATCAAATAATGGGGCTCTGCATGTGAAAGAAATTTCATGATCGGTCAGGGCCCTTTGTGATATGATTTCTAGTGCTTAGACTAATTCCAAAGGAAGCTACTCTAAATCTAGTTGTTTGATTCACACTTACACTGAAAGTTGTGGGGGTGGTGTTATAGATCCATTTGGGTATATCACTCCCATCATCTAGATCAGTGTTTTAGGGCTCATCAAACCCTAATTTTAGTTGCTACATGCCCTAAACAATTCACACTTTTGAATGCCTCCTTCCCAGACAGTTTCATGACTTGAATACATCTTGAAATGACCTATAAAGGGACCAGTGTAGTTAGGCCCATGTAAGGGTGTGCTACAGAGCCGTTAAGTCCATGCCAAGGTGCTCTGCTGAGCACTTAGGCCCTCTTTGACATGCGTTGGGCGCGATTGAGTGAAATTCATGTATGGTTTGGGGAATATTCTTATCTCTTAGAGTCTTCTAGACTTTTCCCTCACTTATAAACTCCTATGAGCTTGAAAATGGATGAGGAATGAGTTAAGATGCATCCTATCCTCTCATCCTATTCACTTGGTTGTTTTACCTTTTTGAGGAAAAATTGTAATGAGTGGTCTTATTAGCCAGCCTATTCACATAAATCAACATGTTTTGAGAAGCTCCAACATCACTGGAACTAGTTGCTATCCTAGACACCACTCGTTCCTCAAGGTGGAGTCCTCTTTAAGCTCTTTTCTGACTCTTTAAACATGAAAAGATTGTCGAGTGCTTGTCCTTTTCAGCTCGTTAACGGATTGGAAACAACATCTACTTAGTATAAGTTTAACCATTTTCAGGACTAAGATAGATTATTTATGAAAAAGGAATATGTTGATCGAACATGGTCAATAGGTTCTCTCGTGTATTCTTTTACACTTTTTTCTGACTTGAGAGACAAATATACGAAAAGGAACTTGTGGAGTTTTCTTTTTTTTCCCTTTTCAAACTCTTTAAACATGAAAAGGACCGAGTTATCATTGTCGTTAGACTCGTTAAAACATCAAATAGGGACAAAACTTGTCCATCATGACAAGACCAAGTTTCACCTTCACTAGACGCGTTAAAGCATCGCATAGTGATGGATTCACCCAAAGGGTGGAATTATACAATAATCATATGTTATCCTCCTCAATCTTGATAAAAAAAAGAGGTACTGGTCAGCAATGACTGGGGAAAATGGGAAAAAGGGGTAAAACCACTTTATGGTAGAAAGTTGCTCTTGAACATGACACTTTCACTTGATCACTATGACTACTTGGGTTGGGTTATCAGCTTGATGGTTATCATATCGTTGGTATATCATACCATCCATCACTTTGTTTTGGGTCAATGCTACCAATTCATTTCAGTGTCGCCGACAGGTTCAAGAGAATTCATTCAGTTACAATTCATCCTTTGAAATACCATAAACCTTCATTTTCATGACTGCCATTGCTAAACCTTGTGTCGCAAGTCAAATTCTGTCTCCAAAATCATTACACTTGTTTTGTGTCATTGATGTGGGATACATAAAGACCCTCCTTCGACAAGTCGCTTCTTGTTGACATTAGCACATTATCCAAGAAGTTGACTTAGAAACACCCTTCCAGTACCTTGAGGCTTGCATACATCAATGGTAGGTTTCTCACTTTCAATGATAGTTTGACATCAATGGCCTTCGACCGAAAGACTTTTTATGGTGTTGGACATCAAAACATCCATTCACAACATGCAAAATGTACTATAGTACCTTGAGGATCATTATCATTATTGGTGATTTCTCTCGCATCTGTTAATAGCTTACATCATTAGTTGGTAATCATACGGTGTCTTCCCATGTTTGAATTCAGATCACATATTCACATGGTTAGACTCGTACTTGAGTGAACGATTAAACGAGATAGAAGACCCCGGATCTAGTTTCATCCATCGCAGCTGCGATTTCAGGAGTACTAAATCATATGTACAATGGTCGTACACTAATGATCATCCATTTATGGGTCTATATCTGTAGACGACTATCTATGTACATGTAACAAAAGTTTATATGATGAGCATGGGTATGCCTTCCCTCAACGATTCATGAAAAAAAATCAAAATATCATGATATATGTATTGTAATTGATGCAGGTCACCTTCCACTTCGAAACCTCCTCATCACATCGTAAAGCATTTAATTCGACATTTACATTTTTCAACTTCATGCTTTAGGGAGCATCTATTACAGATCCATTTGGGTATATCACTCCCATCATCCATATCAGTGTTTTAGGGTTCTTCAAACCCTAATTTTAGTTGCTACATGCCCTAAACAAGTCACCCTTTTGAATGCCTCCTTCCCAGGCAGTTTCATGACTTGAAGACATCCTGAAATGATCTCTAAAGGGACCAGCACAAGTAGGCCCATGTAAGGGTGCATTGCAGAGAAGTTAAGTCCATGCCAGGGTGCTCTACAGAGCACTTAGGCCCTCTTTGACCTGCGCTCGACGAGATTGAGTGAAATTCACATAGGGTGTGGGGAATATTCTTATCTCTTGGAGTCTTCTAGAACTTTCCCTCACTTATAAACTCTTATGAGCTCGAATGGATGAGGAATGAGTTAAGATGAATCCTATCCTCTCATCCCTTCCTCCATGGAAGTAATTCTAAGTATGGAAGGCCATTCAATACCCCCATTTATGACATAACCTCCTCCATCTTCTTATAAATTGAGCACTCATCTAAGTGATCAAGGGATGGACTTTGATGAATTGTAAGGAGATAATGTTAGTTTGAGAATTGAGACTATTGTAAGTGTCGTTATGCTACCGGAATGTCATGCTTATGATGTGATGTGGATGGAACCAAAGCCAGAGGAGTGACTTTGAATCAGGCTTCATGGTTGTAATTCTTCCTTCTATTCAATAAAGTATTTACACCTTTTTCCATATGCTTATCTTGATATATGATGCTTTTATGTGTGAATGTATCTGATTCCATTTACTTGTAATCAATAGATATTTTTCTTTGATTGTTCTTTGTCTTATGTTGACGTTTACAGGTACTTCTCAAGCGTGTTAAGTACGGGAAGGAGCGATAGGACCGATACAAAGGAGACAAGAGGAAAGCGAAAGTGCAAGTAGGTCCTCTCATTGTCTTTGTCTTATCTATTGTTTATAGATAAAGGTTAAAGTTATTTAAACTGTTGTTCTAGATATGGCTACTTATCTAGGGAATTAGTATTTATCCGTAGATACCAAATTCTTCATAATAGGTGGGAATAAGTGGAATACAATTTCTTACTTATTTAAAAATTCATGAATTATAACTGAATAATATGACATATGGCACACAAGAAATAAATAAAACATATGCATCACAAATATTTCTAGGCACCAACGTACTAATACAAACTATGTAGGCGCCAACCTATAGGAGACACCACCCTGTATTGCTGCAAATATTCATGGGAACCAACATACTTCACCAAGTATGCTTGTTACATCTACCTTCACAAGGTATCTTACCTTCTTTTTCCTTTAACATGATTTCTTGTTGCTTTGGCTTCACCAAGCATGTTAGTTTCTTTTGTCTTCAATAGGTTTTATTGCTACTTCTACCTTCACCAAGTCCCTTTGTTATTTTTTCCTTCACTAGGTTTTCTTGTTTCTTCATCCTTCACCATGTTTGCTTCTCCAAAAACTTGTTTTTTTCCTCTTCCTAAGAATGAACTTGTACAACATACCATGTATCCAAATTTCAAATCTAATCATTAATTTTTTACTTAAGAAACTTATGTATGTCTCCTTATAGATCTAAAATTTTCACAGTTTGAAAAGTCCCAAAAGAAGTTATAGGAGAAATTACAAACAAACCTATTTGAACGAAGTTAAGGAGAATTTACGAACCCTAACCTCCACATGGAATATCTCCAAATTTATAGCAAAAAAAGTCTAAAATTTATACCATAGGTACCTAGGGATCTTGTCTCTATCTCCTCAATATTTTGTAGTTTGCAACATCTCATAAAGAAAGTTATAGTTAAAATTCTAGGATGACCTATTTAAAGCATATTTTGGAACATTCAGGAACCCTAACTTCCTCATATCATATATCTGAAATTAAAATGAAACAAAGTATGAAATTTCTACCATAAGTATAAAATATCTCCCCGTTATATCCTCCAATTTTAATGGTCTTAAATATCCCAGCAGAAGAGCTATATTGAAAATTCCAAGCTAACTTGTTTGAATTATATTTAAGGAGCATTTAGGAAGCTTAAATTACTTATAGTATATCTTTGAAAGTATGGTGAACCAATACCTAAAACTTTTAGCACATGTAAATGAAGATATTTCCTCCATCTCCTCCAAGTTTAACTTTTCGAAACATCCTAAAACAAAATTTATATTGTAAATTCCAAGTTTGTTGAAAATAGCAACAAGAAATGTTAAAAATAGAATCAAGAAAAAATCCTAATTCAATTTTGTCCTTGAATTAAATTGGGAATAAAATTGTAACTCGACATCCCATGAAAACATGTAATAGTTAACTAAGTTAATTTTACTTAGTTGGCTCAGTTAATTCGAGTTGACGGTTTAACTAGAGTCATGTAGAGTTTCTCCTACAATTAGGAGCACTGGTTAAATTTATTTTGAGATGTAATTATTTAATTCAATCTAACTGAGTTGGTTAAACGAGTTCCAACTGATGGAGGAATTAGTGGGGTGTAACCTATAGTAGTGGGGTGTAACCTACAGTAATGGGGTGTAACCTGTAGTAGTGGGGTGCAACTTGTTGAATAATGGGGTGTTGCTTGAAGTGACGTGTGGTGTTGCCAATAGTGATCAACCAGTGAACTAAATATTCCCTCATAATTAAATCATGCATCTCAGATCAGAGAAAGACCTAGTTGAGATTGGAGTTTAGGGACAGTGTACCATCATTTGTAAAATCATCTAAATTAAACTGATGGTGCATGCAATCAGAGGAAGACATATGAGGATTGCGCAATGCATAATTGAGGAATCTCCTAATTAAATAGAGCCTAATTCCTTAAAGAGAAATGAAAGGAAGTAGGAGCTTGGAAGGCTGGGAATTTGGCTAAGTATTGGCCAAAGGAAGTCAATCAAACAGAGGATAGAAATACTTATGTAGGTTGAGCTCAAGGATGAGAAAAGCATATTGTATTCATCCAAGTCTTGCCTAGGAAGAAGTGAGACAAATAGAGATAGTGCAGAGGTTTCTTGAGCTTGAGCAAGGTATTGTGATCTCATATTTTCTGATTAATGTAATATGCATATAGCAGGGGTTTTTAGTTGTGGCTTTCCCAAAAAAATTATTGTGTTATGTGTGATTGAATTCTTTCTCTTATATGCTTTGTGATTTCAGTAATTGTTTATTATTTTTGTTGATGAGTAGAGTAGATTCAAGTCAATTGTTTTAGCATATTACAATCACAGTTTAAATCTAAAATAAATTTCTACATGGTATTAGACCTATATTTTTAGAAATATCTACATGGTATCAGAGCTATATTTGTGGAAATTTCTACATGGTATTGGAGATCAAATCACAATAGAAGATAATAATTCAAATTTTTTCTTGTGGATTAATGGAGCTCTAGTTCAGGGCAGATCCAGAAGACACTATGTGCAGACTTCTTAATGGAGCTAGAGGCTGATAATGGGAAGATCAATGAGCCAATCTTTAGTGAAAAAAAGAGTATTGATCATTGATATTGGCAGATTGAGGAGAAGTGAGATTACCCATAGGGAGATCGAGACTTAGAGGAAGTCTATTTTGAGAGGGTGTAGCCATATGGAATCTAGTACTTCAGGATCTGGGGAGATCATAATCATTATTATAGTGGTTGTAGCAGCAGTGCATAAGCAGCAAAAGAGTAGTAGCAACAATAGAATGAATAGATCAAATTTAGCTCATGCATGCAAAGCATTGAGGAGCAAGTAAAAGGTTAGATATTTGGTGGTTAAGAGGGAGCATGAATTACCTCCCAACATGCAACCTCAAAAGCAGCATCAGTAAGTTGTGGAACATCCACAATTGAAGAAGAATATAGGAGGAAGAGTGGAGACATCCACTTAGTCAGAGACCTCTAGTAGGAGGTGAGTTCAAACTAAGTGGGAAGAGGGTGCACATGCAACCATCCCTTTAGATGAGATGTGGGGTGATGCGAAGAAATAGTCCCAAGAGTTGCATAAATTTGGGCACGGTCCATTGAGGTGTGTCTATCACATGGATGATTACCTTGCTATGGGAGTTCACAATATTCAGTAGTAGGAGAATCAATGTCAGTCAGATACTGAGGAGTGCAAAGAAGTTTTGATAGCAGAGAAGGAGGCTCAGTAGTAGAGTCATCAACAACACAACGTTTTTAATAGAAATTCGCAGACACAATTGATTCAGTTTATTGTGTTCGGATGCTTTTTTTTGGGTTGAATATGTTGCAGTAGAAATAACAATGATGAAAAGTGTTGCATGTAGAACATTCCAAAGGTACCAAATCAAGATAGAGTTGAATTCCTTTCTTGTTGAGAGGGAGTGTTGATAGCAACAAGAAATGTTAAAAATAACATCAAGAAAAAATAGTAATTTAATTTTGTCCTTGAATTAAATTAGGAATAAAATTGTAACTCCACATCTCATGAAAACTTGTAATAGTTAATTAAGTTAATTTGAATTAGTTGGCTCAGTTAATTCGAGTTGAGGATCTAACTAGAGTCATGTATAGTGTCTCCTACAATTAGGAGCACTAGTTGATTTTATTTTGAATTGTAGTTATTTCATTTAGTCTAACTAAGTTAAAGTCAGTTAAAGTAGTTCCAACCGATGGAGGAATTAGTGGGAGGTCCAGTAGTGGGGTGTAACTTGCAATAGTGGGGTGTAACCTGTAATAGTGGGGTGTAACCTGCAATAGTGGGGTGTAGCCTATAGTTGTGGGGTTTTGCCTGACGAATAGTGGGGTGTTACTTGAAGTGAAAATTGGTGCTGCCTACAGTGATCAACCGCTAAACTGAAGATTCACTCTTAATTAAATCATGCAAGTCAGATCAGAGAAAGACCCAATTGATATTGGAGTTCAAGGACCGAGTACTATCAGTTGTAAAATCATCTAAGTTATATTGATGGTACATGAAATCAAAGGAAGGCCTATGAGGATTGCACAATTCATAGTTGAGGAACTTCCTAATTAAATAGAGGCTAATTCCTTGAGGAACAATGCAAGGAAGTAGGAGCTTGGAAGGCTAGGAGTTTGGTTATGTATTGTCCAAAGATAGTCAGTCAAGCAGATGATAGAAAATACTTGTACAGGTTGAGCTCAAGGTTGAGCAGAGAATATTGTATTCATCCAAGGCTTTCCTAGAAAGCAATGAGACAGATAGAGATGGTGCAGAGGTTGCTCAGGCTTGAGCAAATCATTGTAATCTTCTCATATTTTCTAATTAATACAATATACGTATATCAAGGGTTTTTATCTGTGGGTTCCCCCAAAAAATAATTGTGTGATGTGATGTGTGATTGAATTAATTATCTTATATGCTTCATGATTTCATCAATCATTTATTGTTTTCGCTAATGAGTAGAGTAGATTCAAGTCAATTTTTTTAGCATATTACAATTTGCAGTTTGAATCTTAAAGAAATTTCTGCATGGTATCAAAGCTATATTTTTAGAAATATATACATGGTATTAAAGCTACATTTGTAGAAATTTCTACATGTTATCAGAGCTGAAATCACAATAAAAGAGATGAATTCAAAGTTGTTATTGTAGATTAATGGAGATCTAGTTCAAGGTAGATCCAAAAGGCCCTATGTGTAGACTTCTTAATGGAGCTAGAAGGTTGCTAGTGGGCAGATGAATGAGCCAATGTTTAGTGACACAAAAAAAAAAATTGATCATTGATATTGGTAGATTGAGGAGCATAGATCTTTCCTATAGGGAGATTGAGACTCAGAGGGAGTCTAGTTTCAAAGGGAGCAACCCTATGGAAGCTATTACTTCAGGATCTCGGGAGATCAGACTCATTATTGTAGTGGTTGTAGAAGCAGTACAAAAGAAACAACATAACAGTAGCAATAGCAGAATGAGTAGATCATATTTAGATCATGCATGCAAAGCCTTGAGGAGCAAGGCAAAGGTTAGAGATTTGGTGGTTGAGAGGGAGCCTAAATTACCTCTCAACATGCAGCCTCAAATGAAGCCTCAGAAGTAGCCTCAATAATTTGTGGAGAAACCAAAATTGGATAAGCAAATAGGAGGAAGAGTGGAGACATCAACTTAGTCAAAGATCTCTAGTAGGAGGACAATTTGAGCTAAGTGGGTAGAGGGAGCACATGCATCCACACCTTTAGGTGAGAGGTAGGAAAATGTGAAGCAATAGTCCCAAGAGTTGCAGAAAGTTGGGTATGGTCCATTGAAGTGTGTTTGTCTCATGGATCATTACCTTGATACGAGGCCCCACAATATTTAGTAGCAAGAGGATCAATGTCATTTAGATCTAATGAGTGCAGAGAAGTTTTGACAGAAGAGTTGGAGGCTCAATAGCAGAGTCAGTAACAACATAGCTTTTCCAATAGACAGTTGCAGACACAATTGATTTAGTTTATTGTGTTTGGATGCTTTTTTTTAGGTTGCAGATGTTGTAGTAGAAACAACAATAGTGATAAGTGCTGCATACAGAACATTCCAAAGGCACCAGATCATGATAGAGTTGAATTCCTTTGTTGTTGAGAGGGAGCTTTGAAAATAGAAATAAGAAATGTTAAAAATAGCATCAAGAAAAAATCATAATTTAATAATTTTGTTGAATTAATTTTGGAATAAAATTGTAACTCCACATCTCATGACAACTTGTAATAGTTAAATAAGTTAATTTGACTTAGTTGGATGAATTAATTTGAGTTCAGGGTCTAGCTAGAGTCATGTAGAGTGTCTCCTACAATTAGGAGCACTAGTTGAGTTTATTTTGAGTTGTAATTATTTAATTCAGTCTAGCTGAGTTAAAGTCAGTTAAACTAGTTCCAACTAATGGAGGAACTAGTGGGAGGTCTAGCAGTGGGGTGTAAGCTGAAGTAGTGAGGTGTAACCTGTAGTAGTGAGGTGTAACCTGAAGTAGTGGGGTGCATCTTGCAGTAGTGGGGTGCTTCCTGTCGAAAAATGGTGTGTTTCCTAAAGTGCAATGTGGTTATGCTTGCAGTGATCAACCAGTAAACTAATTATTCACGCATAATTAACTCATGCATGTAAGATCATAGAAAGACCCAGTTGAGATTGGAGTTTAGGGAGAGTGTACTATCAGTTGTAAAATCATCTAAATTAAATTGATGGTGCATGCAATCATAAGAAGGCCTATGAGGATTGCACAATTTATAATTGAGGAAATTCCTAGTTAAATAGAGGCTAATTCATTGAGGAACAACATAAGGAAGTAGGAGCTTGGAAGGTTAGGAATTTGGCTAAGTATTGGCCAAAGGTAGTCAGTCAAATAGAGGATCGAAAATACTTGTGTAGGTTGAGCATAACATATTGTATCCATCCAATTCTTGCCTAGGAAGGAGTGAGACAGATAAAGATAGCACAAAGGTTTCTCAAGCTTGAGAAAATCATTGTAATCTTCTCATATTTTCTGATTAATGCAATATACATATAGCAAGGGTTTTTAGTTGTGGCTTTCCCTAGAAAATAATTACGTTATGTGTGATTGAATTCTTTCTCTTTTATGCTTTGTGATTTCATCAGTGATTTATTATTTCTGTTGATGAGTAGAGTAGGTTCAAGTAAATTGTTTTAACATATTACAATTTGTAGTTTGAATCTAAAAGAAATGTCTACATGGTATCAGAGCTAGTTTTGTAGCAATCTCTACATGCTATCAAACCTAGATTTGTAGAAGTTTCTACATGGTATTGAAACTGAAATCACAATAGAAGAGAATAATTCAAAGTTGTTCTTGTAAATTGATGGAGCTCTAGTTCAGGGCGGATCTAAAATATTCTATGTGTAGACTTCTTAATGGAGCTAGAAGGCTGCTAGTGGGCAGATCAATGAGCCAATGTTTAGTGACAAAAAAATAGACTTTTTATCATTAATATTGGCAGATTGAGGAGTAGAGATATTTCCCATAGGGAGATCGAGACTCATAGGGAGTATAGTTTCAGAGGGAGTATCCTTATGGAAGCTAGTACTTTAGGATCTGGGGATATCAGACTCATTATTACATTTTTTGTAGCAGCAGTGTGGAAGTAGTAGTAGAGCAGTAGCAATAGCAGAATGAGTGGATCATATTTAGCTCATGCATGCAAATCCTTGAGGAGCAAGGAAAAGGTTAGTGATTTGGTGGTTGAGAGGGAGCATGAATTAGCTCTCAACATGCATCCTTAGAAGAATCCTTAGCAAGTTGTGGAGCAACTACAATTGGAAAAGAAGACAAGAGGAAGAACGGAGACATCCACTCAATCAGAGACCTCTAGTAGGAGGAGAGTTTGAGCTAAGTGGGCAGAGGGAACACATGCATCCATACCTCCAAGTGAGAGGGGGGGCGATGTGAAGCAATAGTCCCAAGAGTTACCGAAATTTGGGTAGGGTCCATTGAGGTGTGTTTGTCTCATGGATAATTACCTTGATATGGGGGCCACATTATTCCGTAGTAGGAGGATTAGTGTCAATCAGATACTTAGGAGTGCAGAGAAGTGTTGACAACATAGAAGGAGGCATAGTAGCAGAGTCATCAGCAACACAATTTTTCAAGTACACAGTTGCAGACACAATTGATTCAGTTTATTTCATTTGGATGGTTTTTTTTTGGGTTGTGGATGTTGCAGTAGCAACAAAAATAGTGACAAGTGTTGCATACATAACATTCCAAAGGTACCAGATCAGGAAAGAGTTGAATTCCTTTCTTGTTGAGAGGGAGTGTTGAAAATAACAACAAGAAATGTTAAAAATAACATCAAGAAAAAATCATAATTTAATTTTATCCTTGAATTAAATTGGGAATAAAATTGTAACTCCACATCTCATGAAAACTTGTAACAATTAA
The DNA here is from genome assembly GCA_031772625.1 of Pinus tabuliformis. Classification (NCBI taxonomy): domain Eukaryota; kingdom Viridiplantae; phylum Streptophyta; class Pinopsida; order Pinales; family Pinaceae; genus Pinus; species Pinus tabuliformis. The sequence goes on along the minus strand of CM062817.1, from coordinate 1,091,600,325 downwards.
CTAAGTTAATTTGGCATAGTTGGCCGAGTTAATTCGAGTTGAGGGTCTAACTAGAGTCATGTAGAGTGTCTCCTACAATTAGGAACACTAGTTTATTTTATTTTGAGTTGTAATTATTTAATTCAGTTTAACTGAGTTAAAGTCAGTTAAACTAGTTCCAACTGATGGAAGAATTAATGGGAGGTCCAATAGTGGGGTGTAACCTGCAGTAATGGGGTGCAACTTGTATTAGTGGGGTGTAGCATGCAATATTGGGGTGCTTCTCGTTGAACAATGGGGTGTTTCCTGAAGTGAAATGTGGTGCTATCTGCAATGATCAACCAATAAATTGAATCTTCACTCATAATTAACTCATGCATGTAATATCAGAGAAAGACCCAGTTGAGACTAGAGTTCAGTGACAACGTACTATCAGTTTTGAAATCATCTAAATTAAAATGATGGTGGATGTAATCAAAGGGATGCCTATGAGGATTGCAAAATTCATAATTGAGGAATTTCCTAATTAAATAAAGGATAATTCCTTGAGGAACAAAACAGGGAAGTAAGAGTTTGGAAGGGTAGGAATTTGGCTAAGTATTAGCCAAAGGCAGTCTGTCAAGCAAAGGATAGAAAATACTTGTGTTGTTCAAGCTGAAGGTTGAGCATAGCATATTGTATTCATCTAAGGCTTGCCTAGGAAGAAATGAGATAGATAGAGATAGTGTATAGGTTTCTTGGGCTTGAGCAAAGCATTATAATCTTCTCATATTTTATTATTAATGCAATATACATATAACAGGGGTTTTTAGCTATGGATTTCCCCAGAAAATCATTGTGTTATGTGTGATTGAATTATTTCTCTTATATGCTTCATGATTTCATCGATCATTTATTGTTTCTGCTGATGAGTAGAGTAGATTCAAGTCAATTATTTTAGCATATTACAATTTGCAGTTTGAATCTAAAAGAAATTTCTACATGGTATGAGAGCTAGATTTGTAGAAATATCTACATGGTATCAGAGCTAGATTTGTAGAAATTTCTACATGGTATCAAAGTTGAATTCATAATAGAAGAGAAGAATTCGAAGTCATTCTTACATATTGATGGGGCTTTATTTCAGGGAAGATCCAGAAGAACATATGTGAAAACTTCTTAATGGAGCTAGAAGGCTGCTATTGGACAAATAAATGAGCCAATGTTTAGTGACACAAAAAAAGATCTGTGTTCATTGATATTAGTAGATTGAGGAGCAGAGATATTTCCCATAGGGATATCGAGACTTAGAGGGAGTCTAGTTTCAAAGGGACAATCCCCATGGAAGCTAGTACTTCAGGATCTGGGGAGATCAGACTCATTATTGTAGTGGTTGTAGCAACAATGCGAAAGAAGCAACATGGCAATAGCAACAATAGAATGAGTAGATCACATTTACTTCATGCATGAAAATCATTGAAGAGAAAGGCAAAGGTTAGATATTTGGTGGTTGAGAGGGAGCATGAATCACCTCTCAACCTGCAACCTCAGCATCAGCGTCAGCAAGTTCTGGAGCAACGACAATTGGAGAAGTAGATGGCAGGAAGAGTGGACACATCCACTCAGGCAGAGACCTCTAGAGGGAGGAGAGTTTGAGCTAAGTGGGCAGAGGGAGAACATGCAACCATACCTCTAGATGAGAGGCAGGGAAATGTGAGGCAATGGTCCCAAGAGTTGCAGAAATTTGGGCAGGGTCCATTGAGGTGTGTTTGTTTCATGGATCATTACCTTGCTATGGGTGCCCACAATATTCAGTAGCAGGAGGATCATTGTCAGTGAGATACTAAGGAGTGTAGAGAAGTGTTGACAGTAGAGTAGGAGTCTCAGTAATAGAGTCAGCAACAACACAGTTTTTCTAGTAGACAGTTGCAGAAAAATTGGTTCAGTTTATTGTGTTTGGATGTTTTTTTTTGGTTGCAGATGTTGCAGTAGCAATAGCAACAATGAAAAGTGTTGTATGCAGAACATTCCAAAGGTACCATATCAGGATAGAATTTAATTCCTTTCTTGTTGAGAGGAAGTGTTGAAAATAGAAAGAAGAAATGTTAAAAATAACATTAAGAAAAAATCATAATTTAATTTTGTCCTTTTATAATTAATTTCAGAATAAAATTGTAACTCCACATATCGTGACAACTTGTAATAGTTAACTAATTTAATTTGACTTAGTTTTCTCTATTAATTCTAGTTGAGGGTCTAACTAGAGTCATATAGAGTGTCTCCTAAAATTAGGAGCACGAGTTGAGTTTATTTTTAGTTGTAATTATTTAATTCACTCTAATTAAGTTAAAGTCAGTTAAACTAGTTTCAACTGATGGAGGAATTAGTTGGAGGTCCAATAGTGGGGTGTAACCCACAGTAGTGGGGTGTAACCTACAGTTGTGGGGTGTAACCTGCAGTAGTGGGTTGCAATGTGCAGTAGTAGGGTGTTGTATATTGAATAGTGGGGTGTTTCCTGAAGTGCAATGTGGTGTTGCCTGAAGTGATCAACTAGTAAATGGGAGATTCACTCATAATTAACTCATGCTTGTCAGATTAGAGAAAGACCTAGTTGAGATTGGAGTTCAGGGACATTGTACTATCAGTTGTAAAATCTCATAAATTAAATCAATTGTGCATGCAATTAGAGGAAGGCCTATGAGGATTGCACAATTCATAATTCAAGAATTTCCTAATTAAATAGAGGTTAATTCCTTAAGGAACAACACAAGGAAGTAGGAGCTGGAAGGCTAGGAATTTGGCTAAGTATTAGCCAAAGGCAGCCAGTCAAGTAGAGGATAGAAAATAATTGTGTAGGTTGAGCTCAAGGTCAAGCAGAGCATATTGTATTCATCCAAGGCTTGCCTAGGAAGGAGTGAGACAGATAGAGATAGTGCAGAGGTTGATAGGGCTTGAGCAAAGCATTGTAATCTTCTCATATTTTCCGATTAATGCAATAGACATATAGTAGGGATTTTTAGCTATGGATTTCCCAAAAAAATCAATGTGTTATGTGTGATCGAATTATTTCTCTTATGTGCTTCGTGATTTCATCGATCATTCATTGTTTTTAATGATGAGTAGAGGAGATTCAAGTCAACTATTTTGGCATATTACAATTTGCAGTTTGAATCTAAAAGATATTTCTACATGGTATCAGAGCTTGCTTCACAATATAAGAGAAGAATTTGTAGTTGTTCTTGTATATTGATGGAGCTCTAGTTCAGGGAAAATCCAGAAGACCCTGTGTGCATACTTCTTAATGGAGCTAGAAGGCTGCTAGTGGGAGGATCATTGAGCTAATGTTTAGTGACAAAAAAAAGAGTTATGATCATTGATATTGGAAGGCTGAGGAGCATAGAGATTTCCCATAGGGAGACAGAGACTTAGAGGGAGTCTAGCTTAAGAGGGAGCAACCCTATGGAATCTAGTACTTTAGGATCTGGGGAGATCAAACGCATTATTGAAGTGGTTGTAGTAGCAATGAGAAAGTTGTAGCAGATAAGTAGCAACAATAGAATGAGTTTATTAGATTTAGCTTATGAATGCAAATCCTTGAGGAGAAAGGAAAAGGTTAGGTATTTGGTGGTTGAGAGGGAGCATGAAGTACCTCCCAACATGTAGCCTTAGAAGCAGCCTCAGTAAGTTGTGGAGCAACCACAATTGGAGAAGAAGACAAGAGGAAGAGTGGAGACATCCACTTAGTCAGAGACCTCTAGTAGGAGGATATTTTGGGCTAAGTGGTTAAGGGGAGCACATGAATACATACCTCCAGGTGAGAGGCAGGGCGATGTGAAGAAATAGTCCCAAGAGTTGCAAAAATTTGAGCAGGGTCCATTAAGGTGTGTTTGTTTCATGGATCATTACCTTGCTATGAGGGCCCACACTATTTAGTAGCAGGAGTATTAGTGTCAATCAGATATTGAGGAGTGCAGAGAAGTGTTGATAGCAGAGCAGGAGGATCAATAGCAAAGTCAAGAGCAACACAAATTTTCTAGTAGAGAGTTGCAGACACAATTGATTCATTTTATTGTGTTTTGATGTTTTTTTGGGTTGCAGATGTTGCAGTAGAAACAACAACAGTGACAATTGTTGCATGTATAACATTCTGAATGTACTGGATCGAGATAGAGTTGAATTCCTTTCTTTTTGAGAGGGAGTGTTGAAAATAGTAACAAGAAATGTTAAAAATAGCATCAAGAAAAAATCCTAATATAATTTTGTCCTTTAATTAAATTGGGAATAAAATTGTAACTCCACATCTCATGATAACTTGTAATAGTTAACTAAGTTAATTTGACTTGGTTGGCTCAGTTTTTTCAAGTTGAGGGTTTAACTAGAGTCATGTAGAGTGTCTCCTACAATTAGGATAACTAATTGACTTGATTTTGAGTTGTGATTATTTAATTCACTCTAATTGAGTTAATGTCAGTTAAACTAGTTCCAAATTATGGAGGAACTCATGGGAGGTCCAGTAGTGGGGCATTTCTTGTCGAACAATGGGGTGTTGACTGAAGTGCAATGTGGTGCTTCCTGCAGTGATCAACCTGTAAACTTACAATTCACTCATAATTAAATCATGCATGTTAGATCAGAGAAATACCCAGTTGATATTGGAGTTCAGGGATAATGTACTATTAGTTGTAAAATCATTTAAATTAAACTGATGGTGCTTGCAATTAGAGGAAGTCCTATGAGGATTTCAAAATTCATAATTGAGGAATTTCCTAATTAAATGGAGGCTAATTCCTTGAGGAACAATGTAAGGAAGTAGGATCTTGGAAGGCTAGGAATTTGGCTAAGTATTGGCCAAAGGAAATTAGTCAAGAAGAGGATAGAAAATACTTGTGCAGGTTTAGCTCAAGGTTGAGCATAGCATATTGTATTCATCCAAGGCTTTCCTAGGAAGTAGTGAGATAGATAGAGATGGTGTAGGGGTTGCTTGAGCTTGAGCAAAGGATTGTAATATTATCATATTTTATAATTAATGAAATATACATATAGGAGGGGTTTTCAGACGTGCTTTCCCCAGAAAATCATTATGTTATGTGTGATTTAATTATCTCCCTTATATGCTTAGTGATTTCATTGATTGATTATTGTTTCCACTAATGAGTAGAGTGGATTCAAGTGAATTGTTTTAGCATATTATAATTTGCAGTTTGATTCTAAAAGGAATTTCTACAAAGTTGACCTATTTGAAGCAGATTTTAGGAGCATTCAGTGAATCTAAATTCCTCAACGCATTTCTCAAAAATTATAGCCAACATAAGTCTGAAATTTTTTCCATAGGTACATGAACATATATTCTCCATGTTCTCCACATTTCATGGTTTGAAACATCCTAGTAGATAAGTTATATTTAAAATTTCAAGATCTCTCATTTACTTAAATCACATTTATGCTCCAGCTTTAATACCCCAAGAGTATTCCCTAGAATTTTTTGCACACCTCAAATATTTTCTTTCTTAGATGGTCCTCAAATGCACTCATCTATCCTTTATATCTATATATCTATATATATATATATGTGTGTGTGTGTGTGTGTGTGTGAACAATGTTGTTCAGTTACAAATGAGGGCCTTGTATAAATACTAGGTGCGATGTCCTTTCATGAATATTCATGTCCCAACTAACAAATATGTCCTTTCATTATACTAATTATACTAATTATTTTTTATTTGTTTATATATATATGGTGTGGTTTGGTTATAGATGGTAGTATTGTATAAATATTAGGTGGTATGTCATTTCATGAATAGTCATATCCCAACTAAAAAAACATGTCCTTTCATTATTCTAATTATTTTTTAATTATATTTTTTATATATTTATGTTCATAACAATAATTTTAGTCTAAATTCCTATCTCAAATGAAAGAATAAAATATATGGCTGGAAATCTGTTGACGTTACTAAACCTGCCAACATTCAGGGGATCACCCCCGTATGAAGTCCCAACTAGACCTCACACCGTTTGGTGTGAAAGTCCCATCCAGTATGATGGCCCGGTTGCCATTATCTTAAGGATTTACCTCAACTCTTTCTTGTCAGCACAAGAGAGTGGTTTACTGTGTCTTCGAGAAGTGAGGTTCACATGCCTAGTGAGTGTAAGTGTACTTGTGTCAATAGTTCTTTCACTGTGAGGGGAAGAAGGTGAAGGTGAGTTCCAGGTTGAAAGGGATTAGTCCCAAATCGGTTAGGAACACACAACGCAAAGGACATAGACAACTTCCAGTGGAGCAGTCCACTCAGATGCGACAGTCACAACATACAAGGTAAGATAACACGTATAGAACTCACATACCAGTCCTAACGAGTGAAACAATTGTTACAACAAGGTTCATGTGAAAGGTCTATCTGATGTCCATCAGAGCAGTATACATGGATGGGACAACATTAAGAGCATATACAACACATTTACATTAATAGATTATGCATTACAACAAATGAATCAGTTCAGATATATAACACATGTTAAAGCAACATGCATTACAAGTGTTAAAGATCATTCTTACAACAAATACAATACATGTGTGAAAACGTGCTAGCCTGTTAACATGCTTCTGAATTAAGCGGAGGTTCTAAGACACATCATTACATAATACATCACTAACCTCGTCAGTAGTGCATTGGAGCCATTACTTACTCCTCAAAGAAAAGATTACAGACTCTCTTGGCTATGTGGGAGGAGTTGAGGTGAAAAGTCCTTTCATGTACAAATGAGGGGGTATTTATAGCCAAGGGTGAAACTGACCCTTGTGGTTGTTCGACTACCCTCATGACCGTTCAACTTCCATGACTTTTTGACTTACATGACTCTATGTTCAACAAGTGGGTCTCTTGGACTTCCACGTTACATCACATTGATTGGCAACAATCCCATAGTGGAGATGTGGGCAACATGACTCATGACTTGACTCGACATGACATGACAATGTTAGTACATTCATGTCGCTGTTGGAGTGCATGTTGAGCTACAATGCTACTGAGTGATGAATGTCTTCATGGTGTATCATAGCTTCCCCTCCACATGGCGAAGTGTGAAGATTCATCGATGGTCCTTGGTTCACGTGATGAAGCTTTAGCATGTTGTTCCTTACTTTCATGCTAGAAGGATTGACAGGCTCACTTGTTCATGAAGGTGCATGTTTGTTGCATTCGTCTGCTTCGCATGCTTTGTTTGTTTGTTTTTTTGTGAACCTGTCCATCTGCATGTTCCCCCTTTATTCATCCCGTCTGTCGTCTTAACATGTTTGTTGGTGTACCTGTACCTATATTCACTCATGACAAGACGACATAAAATCCAAAACCTCCTAGTCTACCATGATACATGATCATTTGAATGCAGGTGACTGGGGGAGGCAGTAGGTCTGTAATACCAGATGATGGCTCCAGGCAACTACTGATGAAAACTACACAAGAGTCACTGAGAGATGGAGATAGACAATCTACGTCGACAATGACTATTTGCAAGGTCTGGCTCAGATGGGAGGTAAAATTGCACAAATTTTGTGAGGGACAGTCTGGGCTGCAAGAGGGAAACATAGGCATGCTCTATGCATTTTTCAGAATGAACAGTTAACAGTGGATGGATAGCTAGATTTGCACAACTTTCCAGAGGAATGGGCCAGGCTACATGAAGGGTTAGTAGGTAGGGATTGCGTAGTTTTTCTGGGGAACTTCCAGGGAGAGCGGCAGCCAAAACTGAGGAATTCCAAGAGGGAACTCCCAGTTGGCTGTTGGGGTCACTGGTAGCCATAACTATGCAATTCCTAGAGGGAATTGCCAGTTGGATGATGGGGTCACTGGCAGCCAGAACTACGCAATTCCCAGAGGGAACTGCCAGTTGTCTACTAGGGTCACTGGTAGTTAGAACTGTGAAATTCCCAGAGGGAATTGCTAGTTGGCTGCTTGGGTGACTGGCAGCCAGAACTGTGCAATTCCCATAGGGAACTGCCAGTTGGCTGCTACAGTTACTGGCAATAGAAACTGTGCAATTCCTAGAGGGAACAGGCAGTCTGCTATTGGGAGCTACTGGCTGGGAAAACTGCACTAAGACCGGAAGGCCAGCCTGCTGATCATCTCTGCAGAATTTATGAGTTGAATTGATTGATGGGCAGAGGGAGGCCTACTCATGAAAACTGTGTAATTTTTAAGATGAACAGTTGGTCAACTATCTAGGTAGCCAACATGAGTGCTGCTTGAGTTGCTTGCGGGCAGTGCAGCTTGAAAGAACTAGCTTGGTGCTTTTGCAATGTTCTGGTTGACAGTCGATCAAGTCGAAAGCAGGGTGATGGTATGACTATCAGTGAGGAGTCTGGTCATTAAAATTTCGGCAAAAATGACTAAGTGTGTGAATAGTCAAAAGACGCATAGGTGATCATGCGAACACACACTCGCATGACTTGATGACAAATGACCAAACCATCTAGAAACACATGTTCAACATGATTGACCTATGGTTCAAGCAATAAGCACGACACTCGTGATTGATCATTCATGATCAAGACGATGCTTGCACGATAGTGAATGTGACTCTTCGTGTGAGTGTGACAGATGCTTTCATGGCGAACACAACAGACACATACAAATCAAAGAATTTGAGCATAACTAGAACACGGTCGCAAGCATGACTTGGACATCAGCATGCAGAGACTTGGATGCAGTGAACAAGCAAGGTGAATATAAGACTCACACGAGCTCAGGGAGAGAACCTGAGTGTGTGCAATCATCAAGTGAAACTCTCAAGGGAGGCTTCGTTATTGGTGCTGGCCAAAATTTTGGAGGGTGGTTGTAGCCGCTACAACACTTGGTGATACACTTGTAGAACTCCAAATTCTCTGTTTTGGTTCATTGCTATCACAGGGCCTTGGTCTTTTGGGGAATATTGAACCGTTGTGCAGTTTACTTCAGTTTCCCCACTTACCCCATGGACATACATGGTTCAGGCCTTGCCAACTTAGTCAAACAAAATCAAAAGTTCAACTTAGATCTCAGTGTTTTGAATCCTGGAAGGGTAGTTTAGCTCGCAAGTTGAAGATTTTTAGCATATAAGTTTTCATCTCTGGTGTTGCTCTGCTGCCAGCAGGCCTGGACAGTACCCCAGTAGAGTCATGCGAGAACACACACATTTCTCCACTACCAACAAGCCTGGTCAGTACCCTGGTGGAGTTGCATGTTTCACCTCTCTGCGTAGGAAGCCTTTCTCTTCTTTCACCTTTGTATTTTTTAAGAGAACTGTGCATAGGCACTTATTTATTTTTTGGGGAAGAAGAGAGATCTCGAGTTATTAAGAAGAGGTTGTTCCTTTAGAGAAGCATGTAAGACCTTTGACATAGGTTTTCTCGTGTATATTTTCCCCCTTCTCCATTTCTACTAGTTGGATTAGCTTAAACACACGGAGCAGAAGGCTGAGTACATGCATGGGGCTTCCTAATGTGGACATAGGTTCACAGTTGGACCAAATCTTCCTTTATAGATAGTTCTTATTTTCCATCAGGACTTCATCGGCCAAAGGTTGTAACCAAGCACAGAGAAAATGGACACAAGATAGGTCAAGTGCTGCAGTGTCACAAATCTCCTCAAATTTCAACCACATACTCTATTCAAAATCCATAACGTAGTAGTTGCAAGCACTTATTTCCGGAAAAAAAAATAGTAATATATCAAACAAACAAAATGAACATGAACAAAAAATAGTAAGCAAAATCAAACAAGGCGAAAGAAAACGTAATAAGCCAAAAAAACAAATGAAACAACAAGAAACAAGTAGACTATGTACATGGCATGGGTATGGCCCGACCTACTGAAACTAGTGTTTGAGGACTTGGCCTGTGACAGTAATATTATCAATCCTCCTATCAAGTGATTGCAAATGATACCAATGCAAGCCAAGTTTCTCATGGACGAGTGTCGATCCACTAGGCTTCGCTACCGGAACCTGGTGGCATTCTAGAAGACCTTCAAGTGAAGACAACACCATTGTTTTAGGTACTATGTGCAACATGGGCATGGGTTAGTTTATTTTATTCTGGGAAGGGTTCAAGTTTCTGAAGTCAATGCGTAAGTGGATCTTCCCATATTTCTTACATGCAGGATTTAAATTAGCAAACCAAGTATGATGACGAACTTTGCAAGTAATCCAAACACTTAAAATGTTAGTCAATCTTTTCGGTGAAAGGAGTACAAACAACATGTATGTGTTACCTGTTCTTTGTTGTAATGGCTTGTCTTCTCCTTTACCTGGAATCTCATGTTGGATTGTTCGCATGTAGTGGGCACTCAAGTCATCATCTACTCGTGCAGACCCATCCAGGTATTGTTCGACCAAGCGGTCAATGATTGGTCACTGCTACAGTGTGTAACTTGTACCAAGATTGGCCATCTTCGAATCATGGTGGATTCCTAGGTTTCTCTATTTGTTCATAGTGTTGGTCCTTCGTGTGTTTAGCATGAGTGCTTCAACATCATTGTTTGTGACTTCAAACTTCAAAAAGCTTGAAATCATGCATTTTCCATTATTTTGGATGACTGAGATACACTCAGTCCTTGAGCCATCATGTGTCCCTGATTTGTCAAGACTCATGGCCCACAACTTGTCTGTACATGGACCGTTTGGTGTGCTGGTATTGATGCTACTACCGTTGTTGCTACTACTATCATTATCGAAGAAAAAAATTGTACAAGTTTCATTATCATCAGTTGGACGAGGAAGGAGATCCAACTTCTTGTTTGATGAGGTTGGGGTTGGCTGTGCAAGATAACACTCCAATGTCTTTTCCATGAAGCAGTTACCAAACATGAGTTCTTCGAAGGCCAATGGTTCGTTCTCACCATTAAGGGGGGTGACATTGTGTTTCATATACCTCTCCAATAACACCCAAATTTGGTTGCATCTGCCCTTGTATAGAAGCCACATGTGAGACCAATCTATAGCAAAATATCCATCTAGCTTGCTTGACTAGTCTCTACTGAGTAGCAGGCCATATGCTTATGACATTTCCACAACAACTATGTTGAGGCATTGGTGGACTCGACTATCATGGGATAGTCAAATGACCATGTCTCATAGTTCACTAATGGCCAATACTAATTTTCTATCGAGTTGGATGATTCTGGCAGATGTATTACTCCATCGTGCATTGATCTTCTTAGCAATGGAGAGCGGCACGACATTAGTTGCTATGCCAGAATCAACCAAGAAGTTGTGGACATTGTAGTTGAAAACTTTGAATGAAAGTAGCAATGGGGGGCAACTTGAGTTTGCTTCTTCCATCCAGAGTATATTGAGCACAGTGGATAGTGTTTCGGGAGGTGTGCTTGCTCCATTGCCGGTGGAGGCCGCGCTATTTATTGTTGTTTTTCCCAATGCACGCAGCAAGATATCTCACTAACTCTGGACTTTGGCTAGCTCGAACAAACTAATGTTCGCTGAGTTTTCTTCATGTCATCGACTATGTTGTAATCCAGAGGTGGTAGACTCACCGAGGTGTTTGGGGTGGAACGGAAGTTCGTGTTGTCCTTCAGAGTGTTCTGTAACTTGCTACATATGGACATACTCTTATCTGTCGTTGTCTTCACAGACTTGCTTTTTGTTTGTTGTTTTGAGGTAGATGGTGGGTTGGCCTTATTTATTAGTTGTCTCACCTTCTCTTGCATCTCCTCAAGTGTAGGGGGATCCCCTTTACTCCTAAGATGGTAAAGATCATTTTTCTTTTGGGGCTGCTTCTCAGTGTTTGTCTTTGAGACTACTTTTGATCATTGGTATGTGTTCACAACATGCCCAGAACTTGGTGCTTCATCAGGTGTAACCTCTTCATTATCATCCATGTCTTCCGACTGCTCCTTTATGTTGCCATCCGCATTGAGTGTATGAGTACAGATAGAGGTAACAACTTGCTTCTAATCTGAACAAGAGTTATCGAGGTGAAATTCTTCGTGGAAGGAACAGAACTTAGGATCAACACATTAATCGAGTTGGAACATAGGCTTCTACACAAATTTGGAACCGAACCAATTATTGCTTGACGAACCGATTGATGAATTTCTTTCTTGTCTCTATCTGGGCAAATGACTACTCATGAATGTGTCCATTTTCCGTTGCTTGAGTTCGAACACTTTGATGGTGAAATTCTTGACAAGGCAAGTGAGGGTCTCAATATCTGTTGCTTCCTTGTCTCTACCCTTGCTCGCCGTTGCTTGGGGCTTTCTGCTCACATCCTTGGAGTCTTTCATTGATTCATCATCCTTGATGACTCCAATGGCACGCAAGTCTTTCTTAACAGCAATAGCCTCTTCACAACTTTATAAAAGTGTTGGCTTCATAGTTCGATTGACGAACAGCATAATGGTGGTTGGCAGTGCAGATGTGTAATAGTCGAGAGTGATGGAGTCATGAGGTTTGGTGTCTACTACAAACTTATTCAAAATACGCATAAACCGTTGATTGAAATCTTTCACTTTCTCTTTTCCCTCCATCCTCAGGCTTCCCAATTCTTTGAGTAGCATGGCTGGGATATTATCATCAGTAAACTTTTCAAGGAACATATGTTTGAAAGAACCCTAGTTCTGTATGGAGTTGGGTGGAACGTTGGATACCAAGCAGCTGCATGATCATCTAAGGTACATGGAAACAATCTACATGCTACGTTGTTAGGTCCCTATACTACTAGTGTAACCCCTTACTTTTATTAGTACAACCCCCATATTATATTGTTGTGCCCATGTAGTACCCATATTGTTTTTATTGTGCCCCATAGAAGCCCACTATTGCTATTATTGTGCCCTTACATTATTGTTGTTATGTCAACTCTGATTATATTATGACCCCTTAGACTCCTATATAGAAACGAGGTCTTGTCATTTCTATCATCCAAGAATTGTTCATTTGTGTAATGTAAAGTAGGTTTCCCCCTCGAAGAGACTTATTTCTAAGGTGTTAATCTATCTTTTCTATCTTTTTGTGAGTTGGTTTCTTTACATTTGGTATCAAAGCTTTGGATTCTAGGGTTTCGTTGCGCCAAACAAGTCATCGTGGAATTTTCGCTATAAATTTTTGCCTGCAACATTTCAGAAGCTATAAATGAAACCCATTTGAGATAACCTCTCACTAAACCTCGGGTCTAAATTTCAGATCTTGTGTCAAAGATATGATCTGAGGAAGTTAGAGTTTTTGCAAGCTCCATAATTTCATCTCAAACAGGGCATCGTGGAATTGTCGGTATAATATTTTTGCTACGAAGGCTCAGGATATGAAATTAAAACCCATTTGAACCGAAATCTTGGTGAAGATCGAGAATGAATTTCAGATCTTGTGTCACTATATTTTTGGAGATATAATATGATGAAGTTAGGGTTTTTGCAGACTCCCAAATTACATTCTAAATAGGTGACCTTGGAAAAAATGTCGTAAATTTCTCTCTCAGCATCAGATTGAAATTTCATAAGAAGTTGCAGAAAGACGATGGAATTTAGTGCTCGATGTATATTTGTTAGATCCTAAGGTTGAAACAGTGACACGTGGGACTTCGTACAGGTGCGTTATACTGAACCAGTCTGTAATCAGGTCATTGTGGGAGATTTGACATAACTCTTCCTTTCTGAATCCAATCTTGATTAGATTTGTGGGGTTAGAAAGAGAACACAGTGGGCTACTGTAGGAAAAAATTTCAGAACTTGGAGATCTAAGATTACAAAGTTACATTCGTTTCAAGATCGAGCTCCTAAAATCAAGAAAAGACAATATGAGGAAGTTTGATGGCAAGGATCTACTAAATTGGATACTACAGATGGAGCAATATTTTGATCTACATGAGGTGAAACTATTACAAAAGGTATGTATTGCATCTTCATATTTAGAACCGGATCAATTTTTATGGTATAAAGGGCTTTGTTCTCGTAAACCACTTGTTACGTGGTCAATTTTCACAAAGGAAATGATAGCACATTATGAGGATACAAAGAGCAACACCTTCTTTAGCCAATTGATAAATCTCAAACAAAAGTGTTCAATGTAAGATCACATTAAGGACTTTCAAAAATTGAATATAATGGAAAATGATATTCCAGAGAAGTAGAGGATTGTCTCCATAGGGACCTTAAAGGATAACATTCAACATGAGGTTCATCTTTGGGAACCTGATTCATTGGAGAAGGCATTCAGGTTGGCAAGAAAAGTGGAAATAAAAATTATGGCAACAAGGAAGTCTACCCCTCACAACTATAAAGATGGAAGTGTTGTTTCTCCTAGCCTTCGACAACCTACAAGGTTGACACCACAACAATTGGAAGAAAAAAGAGTAAAAGGGCTTTGTTACAATTGTGATAACAAATACATTAAAGATCATAAGTGTGATGAGAAGAAATTATTTTACACAGATTGTGAAGAGGAGGAAGAAAATGATCAAGAAACATCAAAAGAAGAGGATATACACCAGGAACCAACCCTAGAGAAAGAAGAAATGAATCAGACCATATCTTGTAGAGCATTGGAAATAATTACCACTCCTCATACTCTCAAGATAGAAGGACATATCAAGAAGAAAAAGGTTCAAGAAGTGAAAGATCACATCGAGAAAGAAGAAATGATTTTGACCATATATTGTAATGCATTGGAAAGAATTACCACTCCTCAAACACTCAAGATGGAAGGACATACCAAAAGGAAAAAGATTCAAGCAGTGAAAGATCACATTGAGCATCAAAAACAAGTTCTCCAACTTTTAAAGGATAACGCAACTCTTTGGTGCAGAATCGAATGAAACAACAGGCAGATCAACATCGCAATGAAAGAAGTTTTGATGTAGGCGATTGGGTATTTTTATGACTACATCTCAAGCAAGCTATTTATGAGAAGGAAATGTTGGCAATACTACATGCACTTAAGAAATGGTGACCTTACTTAATGGGAAGACACTTAAAGGTAAAAATGGATCTTAATAGTCTTAATTACCTTTTAGAACAAAGATTATTTTTAGAAGAAGAAAAAAAATGGGTCAGAAATATGTTGGGTTATGATTTTGAAATCAAAAAATGGAAGCAAAATTTTGTTACAGATGCACCATTAAGAAGAGATGAGGATGTGGAAGCATTGTTTTATGATATTTCTATTATCCAACCAGATTGGATAAACGAAGCAAGGGATGAATGGAAGAAGGATGAAGAAGTGTGGTCACTTATTCAAAAGTTGCAGAATATCCCAGTTCAAACAATATTGCTAAAACTTGACGAGGAAGGAAAAATCATATTGGAACCTGGAGAAGTCACAGAAACAAGAACCCGACAACGACGAAATCGATCAATTTCATAGTATCTCATCAAGTGGAAGAACTTACCCACTGAAGATTCCACATGGGAGGAAAATAATTTTATACAGAAGCATCAAGAACTACTCAATCATTGAGGACAACATTTTTTGAAGGAGAGGGGAATGTTAGGTACCTATACTACTAGTGTAACCCCTTATTGTTATTAGTACAACCCCCTTATTATATTATTGTGCCCCATAGAATCCCACTATTTTTATTATTGTGCCCTTAAATTATTATTGTTATGTCGGTTCTGATTATATTATGACCCCTTAGACTTCTATATATAGAAATGAGGTCTTGTCATTTGT
This sequence comes from Pinus tabuliformis, assembly GCA_031772625.1. Lineage (NCBI taxonomy): Eukaryota > Viridiplantae > Streptophyta > Pinopsida > Pinales > Pinaceae > Pinus > Pinus tabuliformis. The sequence continues at coordinate 1,091,584,710 of CM062817.1, read as the reverse complement.
ATCATCCAAGAATTGTTCATTTGTGCAATGTAAAGGAGGTTTCCCCCTCGAAGAGGCTTATTTCTAAGGCGTTGATCTATCTTTTCTATCCTTTTGTGAGATGGTTTCATAACATATGTCGTCATAACATACCTCAAGCGTTTACAACTGTAGGTAGAATTTGTCTAAGTGGTCTTCTGCCTTCACTACGCTATCAGGGTTGAACTTGATGTTAATTCTCTCTGCTCACTTCTACATCTTGTGTAGAATAGCTAGGAGAGCCAATGGTCCCTGAGTCATCCTTTCAAGATTTATGTCAACCATCTCTTCATCCTCTTCATCTTCTTCCTCTCCTTTTAAATCTGATGGTTCCGGATCTGAGTCTCTTAGTTCGTCTCCGCCTCCACCTCCTCTGCTACCTTCCCCTCTGCCTCCTGTTAGTTTCAATATTTGAAGCCTTCCACTAGTGATCAAAAATGCTCTTACAAAGTGTTCTTAGGGTGCCAAAGTCAAATTTTGTCATTTCAGTGAATCTTCAAGTAAAATTTGGTCACTAGGTATAAGGTCTAGGATTTTTTTTTACTTCTTTCAAAGTTGTCCAAATGTCGGTCCATGTCACAATTTAGATGAGTGTACCATCATTCAGAGAGTTTTCATCATCATTTCAGGTTCCAATGGGTCATTTTACACCTTGTTCATGCTTCAATTGTGCCTAGGTATGGTTCATTTCCCTCTCCTAGGGTTTTGAAGGTAATTTCTCTTGGATGGTCAAATCATCAACAAAACTTGTATCCTGATGTTCATATACCTTCCCCTATCATTAATGTACCTTTCTAAGTACTTCCCATTACTGATATCCTTCAGATTCATCATTTTCCCACAAACCCTAGCTCCTTACTACAATTTAACAATTTTCTAGGCTAGGCCTATGTTTTTCCCTTTTGGACCTCTTCCCCTCACTCAATATTTGAAATTCAAATTTCCCTTACTTCCTAACATCCCTCCCTACTTTTTAATTTTTTCTCAATAATTTAGAAGCCTCCTATCCCCTTCATTTCACTTCATTTTGACAAATCCCTTGTTCCACACATCGGGATAGGTTTTACTCAAATGATGTTTCTTAGCCAGAAAAAATGAGTTTGGAAAAAGTGAGAGAGGTTTTTGTCCATAACAAGCCAAGAAAGAAAAACCTCGTTCACTTTTTACACAGGTGTCATGGTTTTAGAGAAATGTCAAAAATACAAGTTTCCTCAAGAGAGTTAATGCACCTCTGAAGTGACCTTGGGAAAATCAAGATTTATCCTATCTTGGTTGGCCAAATGACTTGCTTGATGAGTCAAATGATAGCTAGACACAAAGATATTTCCAATTAGCTATCTTGATCTCAATTTAGAGTTGAGGAAGACCTTCAAAAGTTGACTGCAATAGCACTCTACATTTAGGCAGCCTCATTTTGACCAATCTTTAGAGATTTGACTTTTTACAGGGCAAATGAACTCCAAATTGGAAAATTCAAGATGTTCTAGATAGACTCAATAAGATTTCCAACAAGCTATCACATGCCCAATTTAGACACTATGAAGGCCTTCACAACTGATATACAAAAAGGCGCTATGCACTTGTGGAAGGTTTCCAGTGTAAAATTACACTAGCACTGCACACCTGTTGAAAACACCTAAAATTTGTCATCAAAACACCTCAGATCTCTTTAATGATTCTTCCAAGTAATTACAGTCATCCACCTTGCCAAAGCAGATTTGTTGCTTGGTTTATTGAGTTGTGTGGTCTCATCTAAAGCAAACCCTAGTTGTCTTTGAATTTCTTCTCAAAACCCTAAACTGATCACTAAATCACCTCTCATAAGTTGTAAAACATATATTGTTGCTCACCTGTTCCATTTTTCATCTACTTTCCTAAGTCCCCTCCCCTATCCTTAATTCATTAGAGCTCATTTCCAAAAACCCTACCCTCCATATAAAACCCTAGCCCTATACACTATTCCCAAACCCTAACTCTGAAATCCTACATCTTCACTACTCCTACTTCCCTATCAAACCCTTATTCTACATTCTAAAACCCTATTTACTCCCCTCATTCTCCTCATTACCTAAAACCTCAAAACCTCACTCCCTCAAGCATTCACCACCCCCATACACCTCACTTATCTTATCTTTTAAAATCTCTTCATACTCATCTTGTCCCCACCTCATCCCTTAATTCCTCATTAGCTACTACATCATTAAAACCTATGGAGAGGGAACTCAGATATTTTCATCAGTGCCTCAGGAGGAAGGAGGACCTTCAAGACAGCAGGAGGTCAAAGAGATTGAGACCTTGATCAAGAAAACAAGCAGCTTACCAACAAACAAGACCTCATGGAGCTGCAAATCATCAAAGAAAACCGGCAAAGGGCCAAGAAGGCAAAGGTCAAGTTGACCTCCATTGAACAAGAGATAGAGAATGAAAAGGAGTCTTGGTTGGAGAAGATGAACATGCACTTGGAGAGGTTGCTTGAGAAGGCAAACAAAGAGAAGAAAATGCTTCGTCACTTAGCCTATCACTACCTAACCCGAAACAAGATTTGTAATGCAAGGACAAAGAGGCTAAAAGGCAAACTAAGAAGAGTTTTGAGGAACAAGAAAGAGAAAGATAAACTCAAGATCTTGGTTGAAGCATCATTGGCCCATCAAAGCACCTAACAAGGATCATTCATGCCAATTTTCAAGAAATTTGGAGAAAATCTTGACATTTTTGAATCTCTTAATTGTAAAAACATATTTTTCCAATAGGTGCGTAGCGCCACTGGCGGTGTGCTTGTGTTGGGAGAATCCATTTGCAAAACAGCTTACATTTTTGGAATCAGCATGGAAAAATATGAAAGCTCAGAAATGGCGAGGAATTTTGGACAAGTTCTAGGTCTCCAAAAGGGCAAAAAAACACCCAAAAAGTGCCCTCTCTACCACTTTTTTGCCACACAGGAAGCAATCTTGGGAGAATCAATTTTTGGAGGGGCAATTGGACTCAAAATTCAGAAATTCAAGTTGTTCCAGAAATTAGACTCAACAAGCTTTCCAAAGAGCTATCATGCACCTAATTTTGACTCCAGGAATGCTTCCAAAATTGGCCTATAAAAAGCGCTACACATTAAAATTTTGGCACTGTGCATTAAATTGATTTTGCCAATTTTTCTTGATTTTCCATATTTTTTCTAGTTTTCTTGGGAGATCATTTTTTCCTCATTTCTTGGTAAATGTAAACATGGTAAATGATGAATTCAATGTAAATATGGATGAAAATCACTTCATAGGGTAGATACATCAAGTTCCAAGTGGTTTTGAGCTGTAATGAATTGGTTTCCTTGGTTTTAGAGGCAAGTTGTTCCATTCCCTATATTCTTGTTCTTAGTTTAGATATGGTTAAAACTACCCCTTTTCTCATGGATTCGACCTTGATAGCTAGCATGAGTGGTTTCCTTGCCTATATGATGTAATTTCTTAGTCATTTGTAGAGGTTTGACTTTGGCAGAAGTGTTCGACTCATTGAGCATTTTGTATCAGTAGTTTGGCAAGGAATAAAACCATGTTTTACAGCTATTTTTGTGGGATTCTTGTGACAGTGAGTTTATGTATTTTTTCTTCTTTGTAATGAGTTTTTCTGATGTTTTATATGTATCCACATCTCTCTCTCTCTTCTAAACTAAATGAATCAAGGTGAATAGACAAAATACACTAATTTACAGTGCTTTGTCTTGGGATTGCATTTAGTTTTCAATGTTTTCAACTGTTTGAAGAGGATTCATAGTTTCTTTATGCCCTCCTCAACTCCTCAGCTGTCTAAACTACCATCTTAATCCATTGCTAAGTACATAAACACTTGTCTACCTCGCCCCATAGAACATGATTGTATCCCTGAGTTGATTTCCTAGACTCAATCTGCCTTCTCCAATTGATCCAACAACCAAAATCTAAAATCAAACTTGAAACCCTAATCTACTATACCTAGCCTAAAATCAACATTCATTTCAGTCATCTCAAGCCCTAGGTGCCAATATTCTAATTGATATTGACAAGGAGAGAGCCCTCTCCCGACCTGGTAGGGCTAGCTACCAGGTTAAGCGTTGTTTGATGTTACCCTAGACCTGCCTTCCTTCAACCTGATGTAGATCCAGGCACTAACATAGTGGCGACCATACTGGGGAACGTAGTTTTATGTTCCCCAGAAAAATGTATCAAGTTCAGATCTAATTGTTGATGGTGGAAAATGATCAGACACAAGAAAGTTGAAATCATTCACCTGGTGATTCCAAATTAGTTTTGACATTAGATACAAGGACTCCACTGTAGAATGAACTTGACCAGCAAAAACATGAAAGGACAATATGGAGAGATCAGGTATTCAAGTTGGAATTTCATCCAAGACATTATGTTCTTTGTTATAAATTATTTCTTCTCTTTTCCTGAGAATGTCAAGAAGGTTTTACAAAGTATACTGTGTTCGAGAAAAGATCCAAGACCTGCATTTGATTCCTTCCCTTTGAATATTGTGAATACAAAATGTTCGCATTCCTTTGATCTTGATCAAGACATTTCTTGTGAATTTTGTGATGACCATCTTCAAACTGATGAGCCTCAAGAGTCTAAGACTAATTCTACACCTTCTGTATATACTCCTATAGCTTGTAAAATTCCAGATAGATACAAGCCTCTAATTTTACCTCCTATATCCCATGCTTTCCCTAAAAATCATTACCTATATCTATCAAGATTTGATGGTGAATGTGACAACATTACTACTGAGAGACATGTATTTAATTTTGAGTCTTTTCTCGACCTTTTTGAAGTTGATGAAGAAGATGTTAGTATTAGGCTTTTTTCTCTTTCTTTGCAATGAAAAGTCAAGAGTTGGTTCAAAACCCTACCTGATGCAAGCATCTCAAATTTCTAGTAGTTCGTCAAAGTTTTCCTCGATAGGTGGGTGGTCAGACAAAACCATTTCTTTATTCTAGAAGAGTATAACTAACTAGCTGAAAAGGCAGTCAGGGGAGACGGTGCAACATTTTTCTTCCAGGTTTAACCAAGTCTATTTTTTATGCCAGTTAATATAAGGCCTCCTTCTCGATCTGTTCTCTTGCATTACCCGAAAGCCTTTGATCTGGAAATGGAGTTTCAACTAAGAGAAAGGAACCTTGCAACACTTGAGGAGATGCAAAACAATGCAGTAGATGTAGAGGCTAATTTGCTGATCAAAAGGGCAAAGTTGAAGGAAGAAGAGATGAAGAACATAGATCCAGAGGAATTGACATCTTTAGAGGTAAAGCTCGACATTTTGGTGAGTGCAGTGGAAGAGTTGATGGAAAATATCACAACAAGGAATGAGTATGATGTTCAAGACCATGGTTCGCTGATTAAAGAAGAACAAATGGCTGCTCCAAAACATTTTGTTTCTTATCCCAGTTGTCATGGACTTGATAATGATTGTTTTATAGATCATCTTGGAGAAGAGAGATCTGTTGATATGACATGTATGCTTGATGATGTGTTTTATACTGATGATTTTCCTAAGTTTGATCAGTATGATGATGATGATTTTGTTCTCCAAACAGAAGCTAATCTTGCAGACAAATCAAGAGCTGGTTTATGGAAGGAGGAAGTTCATTTTCAGTAGCTCGAATACAGTGATCAACCGTTGCACATCAGCCATGGAAATGAGGAGGAAAGTGCAAAAAAATTTGAAGTAAGTAAAGGCTCTTTGCCTTTTTGTTTTACTTCGTTTCAGTTCATCAGAGACAACTTTCATGCAATCAAAAATCAACCGTCGATAAGTTTTTATCTGGACCATCTTGAGGGCAATGAAATCCTTGTTCAAGACTTTTCATATCTAGAGTTGCAGCCTCTGAATGCCATTGATTGTCAAGTTGCAAATGAAGACTTGGAAGCTGGACCATATGATCAAATGATGCCAGATGATTTCGTACCATTATGTTTTGAATCATTTTAGTTTTTGAAGGGAAATTTGGATAGTACATCTTCAATAAAGGATGAGCAGCCTGTAGAAAATTGTGCAATCGCATTAGAACCAACAGAAAATGGGTTGCAGTAGTCTTTTCTAGTTTTTCATGATCCAATAGCTAATGTGTTGGATGATGTCTACAGTCAAATTCCTTCTCCATAAGTTAACTGTGAGCTTCAAACAAGTATTGATAAAAACATGATTTGGCAGCCTGTTTCTTTGTTATTTTCAGCAGGAGTCACGTCACAAAGCTTAGATGAAAGTTTTCATTCATGGTATGAGGAGAAGCAAAGTAATGCATTGGATGAGCTAAGTCCCAGCACACATGAATCTCAAGATCCTTCTGCAGTATTTTTGGAGCCAGATAGAGAATACATATTATTCAATGGATTTGTTTACAAGTTTTCATGGGAGTTGCCTTTCAATAGTTCTCCCTTGTTGTTCATAAACAAGCACTTGCAAATAATTCAAACAACAACCATAATGCTTACTTGGTTGCATTGGTTGTTTCATTTCACTTGATCAGGTGATGAATGGAACTGTTAGGGAAAGTTTTGATGAATAATATCTATTTTGAGCATCATTTCCAGTTTGTTAGTTGTGTTTTAGTATTGAGTCAGTTTCAAGTCAGGTTGTGTCTTTGAGTCATCAGTATTCGGTCATGAAATTTTAGCTTGAGTTTTTGACTCCATGCCCAATGGATAAGACTACTAGGTCTACGATGTTCTTGGCACCTCCAAGGAGCTACCATCCCCAATGGAGCCAATGTTAGTGTCAGTCTTTGAAGCCTTCCACCAGCGATGAAACATGCTCTTACAAAGTGGTCTTAGGGTGCGAAAGTCAAATTTTGTCATTTCATTGAATCTTCAAGTAAAATTTGGTCACTAGGTATTAGGTCTAGGATTTGTTTTCACTTGTTTTGAAAGTTGTCTAAATGTCAGTCCATGTCACCATTCAGATGAGTGTACCATCATTCAGAGAGTTTTCATCATCATTTCAGGTTCCAATGGGTCATTTTACACCTTGCTTGTGCTTCATTTGTGCCTAAGTAAGGTTCATTTCCCTCTCCTAGGGTTTTGAAGGTAATTTCTCTTGGATGGTCAAATCATCAACAAAACTTGTATCCTAATGTTCATATACCTTCCCCTACCCTTAATGTACCTTCCTAAGTACTTCCCATCATTGATATCCTTCAAATTCATCATTTTCCCATAAACCCTAGCTTCTTGCTACAATTTGACGATTTTCTACGTTAGGCTTGTGTTTTGCCCTTTTGGACCTCTCCCCTCACTCAATATTTGAAATTCCACTTTCCCTTACTTCCTAACATCCATCCATACTTTCCAAAATTTTCTCAAGAATTTAGAAGCCCCTTATCCCCTTCATTTCACTTCATTTCAAAATATCCCCTATTACACACATCAGGATGGGTTTTACTCAAAGGATGTTTTTGAGAAAGAAAAAATGAATTTGGAAAAAGTGATAGAGGTTTTTTTCCATAACAGGCCAAGGAAGAAAAACCTCCTTCACGTTTTACACAGGTGTCACGGTGTTATAGAAATGTCAAAAATACAAGTTTCCTCAAGAGAGTTAATGCACCTCTGAAGTGACCTTGGGAAAATCAAGATTTCTCCTAGCTTGGTTGGCCAAATGACTTTTTTGATGAGTCAAATGATAACTAGACACAACTATCTTTCCAATGAGATATCATGAGTTCAATTTGGAGTTGAGGAAGACCTTCAAAAGTTGACTGCAACAGCACTCCACATTTAGGCAGACTCATTTTGCACATTTTGACCAGCCTTGGGATATTTGACTTTTGATAGGGAAAATGACCTCAAAATTGGAAAATTCAAGATGTGCTGGAAAGTAGACTCAATAATATTTCCAACGAGCTATCACATGCCCAATTTTGACACTAGGAAGGCCTTCAACGCTGATCTACAAAAAGGCGTTGCGCATTAAATTAGCATTTTGCACCTATGGCAGGTTTCGAGTGTAAAATTACACTGGCACTGCTCAACTGTTGAAAACACCTCAAATTTATCATTAAAACACCTCCAGAGCTCTTTAATGATTCTTCCAAGTAAGTATAGTCATCAACCTTGCTGAATAATATTTGTTGCTTGGTTTATTGAGTTATGTGGTCTCATCTAAAGCAAACCCTAATTGTCTTTGAATTTCTTCTCAAAACCCTAAACTGATCACTAAATCACCTCTCATAAGTTGTAAAACATCTATTTTTTCTCTCCTATTCCATTTTTCACCTACTTTCCTAAGTCTCCTCCCCTATCCCTAATTCATTAGAGCTCATTTCCCAAAACCCTACCCTCTGTTATAGACATTTTTGTGCCCTACAACCCCAAGCATGAAATGTCCATAAACCAAGGGCTCCTAAGTCCCTAAAAGTGTTGTTCTAACCCCTAAAGGAACAAGGTCAACTGATTACAGCTTCTCCCAGAAGTTCTCCATGAAAAACTACTCAGAATTGGTCAAAACTAGATCATTGCACTTGCTCCATGGCCAGAGTGCGATGCATTGCACCTTGTACACACGGGAAGTGCGTTGCATTTCAGAAAGCCCTTCTATGGGGTGCGATGGACGAGAAAAGACAAGTGGCGGAGACAGTTTGTGAGGTGGATGATCATGGAATCTTCCAGAAACTTCTCTTGGGACACTTGCCTCTCAGAATCGCCCAAGGATGAGTAAGAGATCAATGAGATCTCCAAGTGGCATCAAGAACTATCAGAGAGAAGACACTAATAAAAAACCCAGAGATGACTCACACCTCTGCAAATATCTATATATAGATCTCTCATCCCAGAGATCCAGAGGTTAGAGGCTGGAATTTTGCATATTGTAAGGAATTGTTGTTGGTTTCTAGAGACAAACATCAGATTTTTGGGTGATCTAAGCTTTGTTTGAGGTGAAGAGGGGCTTCTTTGCTGGGAGGTTAATGCTGGGTCAGAACAACTGGTTGTAACTCCTCCTGGATCTTTTCTTATTTATCAATAAAAACTATTTGAGTTTTCCTCCATGCTTTTGTATCATTGATGCTTGTTACATTTGTATGGTCAATTTGCATATGATCCTAGATTGTTTATGATTATAGATCCATGTCTTTATATAGTGCTATGCTTCTGTGATCTTACAGGTACTTTGTGAAGATGGGCGTGCAAGGGAGTAGGTAGCTGAGGACTATCAAAGAAGAGAGGGATCGAATCGAAGGATTAGCGCAGGACAGAGGTTGGTCTTTCTATTCCTCTCTATCTATAATTCATAAAGGAAAAACAAAAGTAGTTTTTCTCTCTTTGTTTCTAAGGTAGCTATCACACCTTAGTGGGATAGAGTAGTTCTAAATAGACACTTTTCCCTTTAACAAAATGGCGACTCCGCTGGGGAGCTAATTAGTTTGTTTGTTTATCATTCCTTGTTGTCTATTTCATAAACTTACAAGTAGCATTCGAACTGCATTTGTCATAACAAATGCAAAGTAGATAATTGCTGCTTCAATCCATCCACTGGATCTGTTTATGATTTAAACAACTGATTCACAAACTATCTGATTGCCCTTGTGATAGCTCTTAGATCCTCCTTAGATCTACCCCTGATTGTTGCATTACTGATTGCTTTTTACTCGGCCAAAACCCAAGAACTGAACTGCAAACTGTGACCCGGAACCCAAACAGAGTCTCGTTTCTGGCCCAACGTAGGTACTGTTTAGAGATTCTGAACTTCAGCGCACTTCCCGAGTGGAAAACCTGCACTGCATTTCAGATTCTCTGTGTTACAGGTGCGCTGATCAGACTAGCTCTATGCAATTGTGGCTTATGTGGTTCATTATTTCCAGTTCTATTCCTGATTTTGCTGCCTGTGATCAGTATATGTCTGTTTGAAACTCCTTTTCCTTGTTGTTATTCCGCCTCCTTTTTACAAAAGAACTGTAGATGTTTTTGTGTGTTTGTTGAGTCATTTACAGTTCTCCTTTGCAAAAGTAGCATAGTCGTACTGTCATCCTTTGATTTGAATCTGTTGCAAGTGTCGATTTCGATCGTAGGAAAAATTTTGATTGCTGTTGATGGTCGATTATCCTGTTACTATTGATTTTGGTCTGAATTTGTAATTTTCTAGTGTCAAGAACAAGTATTCAGTTCAAAATCGTGAAGTGTTGTGATCGTCTCCATTTTTTTTATTTCGAAAAGAAGCTTGTTGATATTTGTCGCTTGAAAAGAAATTCAAATTTGTGCATCAACTTTCTTTTTAGCATCTATATACTAAGAAAGTCGAAAAAACAAATACATGCATGTGCATTTGCATATAGACAGTTTGATTGGCTTGATTTAGGAAAGTGCATTTAGAGTGTGCTCTTTTCTCTTTGTGAAAAGATTTTGTCTTTCTTTTCCCTAGTAGCTAGGATTTTCATTGCACAAAGAAGATAAAAAGTTTGTTTATCATCTTAGATTGCATTTTAGGAATTACATCTACATCTCGTGGTGAACCTAAAAGGAAAACTTCATAAACAAGATCAACCTAAAATAAATTCAATGAATCTAACAACGCTTTGACACTTAACGCACAACATTTAGAAGTCTAGGCTAGAGACATATTCCGACGTCGTAAAGCCTGGTAACTATTGTTCTCACTAATGGTTGGGTGATTCCTCCACTTTGAGACAATAAGTGCCAGTACAGACTTGTGCTCCCACGTACCGTCGAGTATATTTTGGGAGACCCCAATAGGCTTAATCCTTTATCCATAGGAAGTCGTGTCTGCCGCCCTATCGATCGCAATGCACTGAACACAGCATTCGGGAAGATTGACTGCCGTACCGTAAAAAGTATTCTGTAGTTTTGCGATTGGTTTGATAATCCCTCTACCTAGATTTCCAGAGCAGCCCCTTTCGTTCCTTTTCAGACTCCTTAACAGAAAAGGTCCACCTGAGCACCTGTCACTTCAGGCTCATTAAAAATTGAAGGCGACTAGAGTCATCTTTTGTTTTTTCTTGACTCTTAAAAATTGAAAAAACAAGTTGTGTCAAAGCGTCTAAAATTTATTTTAAACAAAATAATCATCACCTTTCCCTCGTTGGTCTTCGAAGTTAGTCTCCCTTCATCGCAAGTTCTTGTAGAATCGCTAGGAAATCTTTTGGATAGATTAGATATGTCTGAACAATCGTCGACATCCAGGACTGTGTCATTCGACATAACAGCGGCAGAGCCTCCTGCTACTACTTCAACGATGTTCGCCGGTATACCATTTGTCCCGGCAAGTTATCAACAACAAGCCGGAGTCCAATCAGGGACTGTTTCGACAACATGGTCAGTTCCTATTTCTTCATCCGGATTATCATCTGGTATTTCTTATGTTGAAACTCAACAAATTGATCCAATGTGTCTTCAAAGGCCAATCTACCCTTTAAGCACTGGATTTCCACCATATGGAGGGCAGTATGCCTTTTCATTGTTCCCTCCCAGAGAACAACCATATGGAAGTTTACAACAAAGTTCAGGTCAAACTGGAATTACATCCAGCAATTGGGTACCAATACTGCCTCAGCAACCAAGGGTTGTATATTCAATGCAACCAGTGCACCCTGTGTCGAATATTCCCACTATACCTGCTATGGTGACTGCATCGCAAGTACAAGCGCTACCTGTTGGATGTCAACCCCAAGTTTCTCAGGTTGAAATACAACAGCCTCTTGTCTCAATGACTCAATCACAACCTCAGGTTAGTGCCTCCTTATCTGGAGCGACTCAGGCTCAAAAAAGTACTATGACTCCTCATCTTGGTCAATCATCCAGTATTGGGCAACAACAAATGGTCCAACAACCAGGGCTGGTTCAATCTCAACAACCGCAATTCCAGCAATCATATCAAGGACCTGAGCAACAAGTCTTTGTAAGTAATGGGCAACTACATTTCCAAAGTAGTTATCAACGACCATACTATAATGGTTATGCTCATCAACCTTGTCAAAGTTGCCAACATCAAATACATTATGCTGGTATGCAAAGACCCACTGCTCAGGCGATTCCATCTTATCTTGGGTATGCTTCGCCTAACCTGAATCAACAGTTGCCCTTTGTAGCAACTCTAGAATTACCAGATCTAAACTGGCTGACTAATGATCCAATTGCTTATACCCCTTGGTGGCTGGCGATTCCGCATAAACTTCCATCAGATATTCCTAAATTTAATGGAAATCCGGGTGAAGATCCATCGAATCATGTGATGACCTTTCATCTATGGTGTTCATCAAACACCCTAAATGATGATTCGATAAGACTTTGCCTTTTTCAGAGGACGTTAATGGGTCCAGCGGAAAAATGGTACATCGAATTGCCTAGAGCTTCATTCGACAACTTCAGTACCTTAGCCACAACCTTTTTAACCCATTTTCAATTACCAATAAGGTACGAAACGGGAACGGAACTCCTTACCAACTTCAAACAGACGACAGCCACTCACATATCTGATCATATACATGAGTGGTGACGTCGTCGTAGAATGGTAAAAACATATGTTTCCGATCAGCTCTTAGCTGGATGGTTTATCAATTCATTACTACCTTCCATCACGGAAGATGCGGCAAAGGGGGGATTCATAACAGAAGAGCAAGTTATCGCTCGTGCGCAATATTTGGACTTGATTTACACTCAATCTGGCACGCTCTACGATAAAATACATGACGCCCCTAGACCGGAATTCTCAATTCCTCCTCCTCCTAAATCACACAATGAATCTCATGCCATCGATGGCGTGATTGGCACAATAGACACAAAATCGACAAAGGCTACATCCAAAAAGGCCCGTAAGATTTCAGGTCAAAATGTAAGTGAGGAACTTCTTGCCTCGAAAGTAAATGTCGTATCGACAGATAAAGGCAAAGAAACCAAGCAACCAAGGAGCAAGAAGAAAAAGAAAGGGAGAAAAAAGAAGCAGGATGAGTCATCTCCTGGAAAACCTTCTGAAAATCCTTCTGGGCAAAGGAAACCCCCTGCGGGGTGTCATATATGCGATGAGGATCATCGGACGAGAGATTGTCCACATAAAGCTGAAGTTAAGAAATTCTTTAAGAGTTCAAAAACCTCAGCAGTATTGACTGATCCGTTTCCAAACCCGGGAACCAAACTGGTTGCTAATCAAAATGCTTCCGGATCCCAAGTGCTTATGTTGTCTATCTCAGAGCAGCAAAATGATGCTTTGACAAGGAATAAAGATTACGGGAATCCACAGTTGTCAAATAACAAGGCTAATGAAAAACCTAGTATTTCGACAACAACTTTGACTGAAGTTGTGCCACCCATCATTCCTGAACCAATGATAAAGTCGCCAAAGGGAGTAGTACACAAATCGACATTTAATCCTCGTGCAAAAGTAGCATAGAATTATAATATAGTAGAGGACCTGGCCCAATCGTTGTCCGCTATGTCGACACTTGAGGTACTGCAAAATTGCCCCTCCCAAAAGCAAGCTTTATTATCAGCAATAGGTGGGATTGACCCAATGGATTCCAATCTTGTGGCCTTTGATCATAAAGGATATGACCCTCAATTACCGGCTCAACTAGCTTTCCTTATTCAAGTGAAAGCCCTCAACAAAACTGTTCATCGAACAATTATTGATGAGGGGGCATCTGCATGTATTATGTCGATGAGTTGCTGGAAAAATTTAGGCTCACCACCCTTGTCGAGATCGTCAACGACATTAAAAGCATTTGATGGACGATCATACACTCCATCCAGGATTTTAAGTAACTTGCAAGTTGAACTGGGGGGCAAAACAGTAGAAATTGATGTTGAGGTTATCCATGAAAACCTCGATTACAACATCCTACTGGGAAGGCCCTGGATATATGCCATGGCCACAGTTGTGTCGACCTACTTCAGGAAGATTGCATTTCCCTTTCAAGGAAGAATTAGAATTCTCGACCAACAAACATTTCTCCCCAACATTTCACAAGTTACGGGAAGCATCCCAATGATCCATGGAAGCAATCATTCGCTTCAAAATATTGGAGTACGCCTCCTAAAAGACCCTGCCTTAATGGGTACTTTTTCCCTACCGCCTTCGAACAATTTGGCGGAAGTGACCATAGTGGAAACCTGTAATATGAAATCTTCTATATCTAATGGATTCGGAAGATTCCTAAACATTTTGTTAGCATGGATCATCGCCATTTTAGAAATATTGTAGCAATCAATTTTCTTGGCTTGGGGGGCAAACCCAAATCAACGCTCATCGAGTGTTTGGATAGATAGGTCTAAGGAATATGGCACCTCTTCAGATCCTTGGTCGCATGTACATTCTACAGACGAAGGAATCATTCAATCAATGATGATAGGAGAGGCACCATGGGAAGATTACCACCATCGCTCCCATCTTCCGGATTACAACAGAGATTATTCCAGCAACCTTAGTCATCCATCAGTTTTTGATTTTCTATCAAATACTGTAAATACGGTGGATGTCGAGGATGGTTCTTATCTTGTGTCAACCTCATTAAAAAATGAAACAAATCCCCTTTCCAAATCTCAAAGGTAGACCTTCATTCCAACCACCAAGTTGAATGTAATGAAGCTTGGGGGGCATGCACCTCAATTTGCGTTATTATGCTGGGGGCATGCGAACTTATCACAATTAGTGTTACTGCAGGGTTCAAGCTCGTTAAAAAATAAACCCACCACGAGCAGTGTTACTGCAGGGTTCAAGCTCGTTAAAAAATAAACCCACATCGAGCAGTTTTAGCACATAGTTCAAGCTCGTTAAAAAATAAACATAAGACATGAGCAAATGTTTCCACCCGCATTTAAGCTCGTTAAAAAATGAACTATTCCTCGGTAAATAACCAGCGTGAATGTAGTACTTCAGCCATTAAAGCCTTGGTCGTGTTTGCACCGTCACCTCCACTTTTTCATTGGCCGATCATTCACCTCCATTTGATTGTTTACCCATTTTGAGGAACAACTGCGAAGAGTGATTTCGCTAGCCATCCTTGTGCCGTGATTGGAAAATTCCAAACCTTACCTGGAATCAGCTGCTACCCATTGTATCACTCGTTCCTCAAAAGACGAGTCTCCTTTAAGCTCTTTTCAACTGACTCGTAAAATATGAAAAGATTGTCGAGCCATTGGCCTCTCCATCTCGTTAAAGGGACAGGAAGTGTTATCCCTCCTCTAGATTTTAATCTTTTTGGACCTGAGGGATTATTACACAAAAAGATCGAGCGCTTGTTTTGTTCGGCTCGTTAAAAGTATCGAAAATTCATCCCTTCTGTATTGTTTTATACTTTTTCGGACTTAAGGGATTAGATGACGAAAAAGGAATTTTGGAGTTACCTTTACGTTCCTTTTCAGACTCTCTAAAATTGAAAAGGACCGAGTTATCTTTGTCGTTAAACTCGTTAAAAAGATTAATAGCGACAAACTTGTCTATAGACGAGAATGAGTTTCACTATCGCTAGGCTCGTTAAAACATAGTGATGGGTTTGCCCGAAGGGAAAATTATAGAACAAGCATATGTTATCCTCCTCAAGCTTGAAAAAAATAAAGAGGTACTGGTCAGCAATGACTGGGGAAAATTGGGAAGAAAACTTGAAGAAACTTTGTTGGTAGCAAGTCGCTCTTGAACATGACACTTCCACTTCGTGTCCGAGTCGGGTTGGGTTGTTTCATTCACTGGTCACACCACCATGGTCACGCCATACCATCCACATTTGGGGTTAATGCTACCGATCCATCACATCAGTGTCGCCGATATGTTCAAGAGAAGTCATTCAGAGAATTCACCTCAAGAGAGTTAATGCACCTCTGAAGTGACCTTGGGAAAATCAAGATTTCTCCTAGCTTGGTTGGCCAAATGACTTTTTTGATGAGTCAAATGATAACTAGACACAACTATCTTTCCAATGAGATATCATGAGTTCAATTTGGAGTTGAGGAAGACCTTCAAAAGTTGACTGCAACAGCACTCCACATTTAGGCAGACTCATTTTGCACATTTTGACCAGCCTTGGGATATTTGACTTTTGATAGGGAAAATGACCTCAAAATTGGAAAATTCAAGATGTGCTGGAAAGTAGACTCAATAATATTTCCAACGAGCTATCACATGCCCAATTTTGACACTAGGAAGGCCTTCAACGCTGATCTACAAAAAGGCGTTGCGCATTAAATTGGCATTTTGCACCTATGGCAGGTTTCGAGTGTAAAATTACACTGGCACTGCTCAACTGTTGAAAACACCTCAAATTTATCATTAAAACACCTCCAGAGCTCTTTAATGATTCTTCCAAGTAAGTATAGTCATCAACCTTGCTGAAGAATATTTGTTGCTTGGTTTATTGAGTTATGTGGTCTCATCTAAAGCAAACCCTAGTTGTCTTTGAATTTCTTCTCAAAACCCTAAACTGATCACTAAATCACCTCTCATAAGTTGTAAAACATCTATTTTTTCTCTCCTATTCCATTTTTCACCTACTTTCCTAAGTCCCCTCCCCTATCCCTAATTCATTAGAGCTCATTTCCCAAAACCCTACCCTCTGTTATAGACATTTTTGTGCCCTACAACCCCAAGCATGAAATGTCCATAAACCAAGGGCTCCTAAGTCCCTAAAAGTGTTGTTCTAACCCCTAAAGGAACAAGGTCAACTGATTACAGCTTCTCCCAGAAGTTCTCCATGAAAAACTACTCAGAATTGGTCAAAACTAGATCACTGCACTTGCTCCATGGCCAGAGTACGATGCATTGCACCTTGTACACACGGGAAGTGCGTTGCATTTCAGAAAGCCCTTCTATGGGGTGCGATGGACGAGAAAAGACAAGTGGCGGAGACAGTTTGCGAGGTGGATGATCATGGAATCTTCCAGAAACTTCTCCTGGGACACTTGCCTCTCAGAATCGCCCAAGGATGAGTAAGAGATCAATGAGATCTCCAAGTGGCATCAAGAACTATCAGAGAGAAGACACTAATAAAAAACCCAGAGCTGACTCACACCTCTGCAAATATCTATATATAGATCTCTCATCCCAGAGATCCAGAGGTTAGAGGCTGGAATTTTGCATATTGTAAGGAATTGTTGTTGGTTTCTAAAGACAAACATCAGATTGTTGGGTGATCTAAGCTTTGTTTGAGGTGAAGAGGGGCTTCTTTGTTGGGAGGTTGATGCTGGGTCGGAACAACTGGTTGTAACTCCTCCTGGATCTTTTCTTGTTTATCAATAAAAACTATTTGAGTTTTCCTCCATGCTTTTGTATCATTGATGCTTGTTACATTTGTATGGTCAAATTACATCTGATCCTAGATTGTTTATGATTATAGATCCATGTCTTTGTATAGTGCTATGCTTCTGTGATCTTACAGGTACTTTGTGAAGCTGGGCGTGCAAGGGAGCAGGTAGATGAGGACTATCAAAGAAGAGAGGGATCGAATCGAAGGATTAGCGCAGGACAGAGGTTGGTCTTTCTGTTCCTCTCTATCTATAATTCATAAAGGAAAAACAAAAGTAGTTTTTCTCTGTTTGTTTCTAAGGCAGCTGTCACACCTTAGTGGGATAGAGCAGTTCTAAATAGACACTTTTCCCTGTAACACCCTCCATATAAAACCATAGCCCTATACACTATTCCCAAACCCTAAATCTCAAATCCTACATCTTCACTACTCCTACTTCCCTATCAAACCCTTATCCTACATTCTAAAACCTATTCATTCCCCTCATTCCCCTCATTCCCTAAAACCTCAAAACCTTCACTCCCTCAAGCACTCACCACTCCCATACACTTCACTCATCTTATCTTTTAAAATCTCTTCATACTCATCTTGTCCCCACCTCATCCCTTCATTCCTCATCAGCTACTACATCATTAAAACCTATGGAGAGGGACCTCAGATATTTTCATCATTGCCTTAGGAGGAAGGAGGACCTTCAAGAAAGTAGGAGGTAAAAGAGACTGAGACATTGAGCAAGAAAACAAGCAACTTACCAACAAACAAGACCTCATGGAGCTGCAAATCATCAAAGAAAACCGACAAAGGGACAAGAAGGCAAAGGTCAAGTTGGCCTCCATTGAACAAGAGATAGAGAATGAAAAGGAGTCTTGGTTGGAGAAGATGAACATGCACTTGGAGAGGTTGCCTGGGAAGGCAAACAAAGAGAAGAAAATTCTTTGTCACTTAGCCTATCACTACCTAACCCGGAACAAGATTTGTAATGCAAGGACAAAGAGGCTAAAAGGCAAACTAAGAAGAGTCTTGAGGAACAAGAAAGAGAAAGATAAACTCAAGATCTTGGCTGAAGCATAATTGGCCCATCAAATCACCTAACAAGAATCATTCATGCCAAATTTCAAGTAATTTGGAGAAAATTTTGACATTTTTGAATTTTTGAATTGGAAAAACAGGTTTTTCCAATAGGTGTGTAGCGCCACCGGCGGTGCGCTTTTGTCGGGGGCATCCATTTGCAAAATGGCTTACATTTTTGGAATCATCATGGAAAAATATGAAAGCTCAGAAATGGAGAGGAATTTTGGACAAGTTCTAGGTCTCCAAAAGGGCAAAAAACACCCAAAAAGTGCCCTCTCTGCCACTTTTTTGCCACACAGGAAGCAGTCTTGGGAGAATCAATTTTTGGAGGGGCAAATGGACTCCAAATTCGTAAATTCAAGTTGTTATAGAAATTATATTTGACAATATTTCCAACGAGCTATCTTGCACCTGATTTGGACTCCGATAAGGCTTCCAAAATTGGCATGGAAAAAGTGTTGCACATTAAAATTTTGGCGCTACACATTAAATTGTTTTTGCCAATTTTGCCTGATTTTCCAGATTTTTCCTAGTTTTCTTGGGAGATCATTTTTTCCTCATTTCTTGGTAAATTTAAACATGGTAAATGATGAATCCAATGTAAATATGGATGAAAATCACTTCATATGGTAGATACATCAAGTTCCAAGTGGTTTTGAGCTGTAGTGAATTGGTTTCCTTGGTTTTAGAGGCAAGCTGTTCCACTGCCTATATTCTTGTTCTTAATTTAGATATGGTTGAAACCACCCCTCTTCTCATGGATTCGACCCTAATAGATAGCATGAGTGGTTTCCTTGCCTATATGATGTAATTTATTATTCATTTGTAGAGGTTGAACTTTGGAAAAAGTGTTGGACTCATTGAACATTTCGTATCAACAGTTTAGCAAGGAATAAAACCAGGTTTTACAACTATTTTTGTGGGATTCTTGTGACAGTGAGTTTATGTATTCTTTCTTCTTTGTAATGAGTTTTTTTTGATGTTTTATATGTATCCACATCTCTCTCTCTCTCTTATAAAATAAATGAATCAAGGTGAATAGACAAAATACACTAAGTTACAGTGCCTTGTCTTGGGTTTGCATTTAGTTTTCAATGTTTTCAACTATTTGAAGAGGATTCATAGTTTCTTTATGCCCTCATCAACTCCTTAGCTGTCTAAACTACCATCTTAATCCATTGCTAAGTACATAAACTCTTGTCTACCTCGCCCCAAAGAACATGATTGTATCCCTGAGTTGATTTCCCAGACCCAATCTGCCTTCTCCAATTGATCTAGCAACCAAAACCTAAAATCAAACCTGAAACCCTAATCTACTATACCTAGCCTAAAATAAACATTCATTTCAGTCATCTCAAGCCCTAGTTTACAATATTATAATTGATATTGACAAGGAGAGAGCCCTCTCCCGACCTGGTAGGGCTAGCTACCATGTTAAGCGTGGTTTGATGTTACCCTTGACCTGGCCTCCTTCAGCCTGAGGTAGATCCAGGCACTAACACCTCCTATACCTGAGTTTGATCCCAAGGCCACAAGAGTGCTTTGTTCATCTTCAAAGAATGTTTGAGGTTCCTCTCCATCTTCAATATCTTCTTCCAAACCTTCAAGAGTAGTAAGGACCACTACTTCCACTGATGATACAAAAACCCCTATGGGAGTGGCTTTTGGCTTCTTAGATGGGTGTAGAAGATACTGTACACCTAGGATCAGTTCGATTGCTTTCGCAAACTGGAAAGTGATGGGACGGACAGAGCAAAGGTGTTGATATGAAATCTTGTGTTCGATTCTAGGAGGTGAGGAGTAACCAACTGCTGAGTCGTAAGAGAGGGAGTGCGAGTTACTGCCATGCCTAGATGGTTTATGAGTGAGTGTGAGGGGAATTTTAGCCATGTACAACTGGATGCCATCCTTCTAGTGCCATAAATGTTGACGGTGCTGGACCGGCCAACATTCAGGGGATCACCCTGGTATGAAGTCCCAACTAGACCTCACTCTTTTTGGTGTGGGAGTCCCATCTGGTATGATGGCATGGTTTCCATTATCTTAAGGATTTTTCTCAACTCTTTCTTGTTAGCATAGGATAGTGGTTCACTTTGTCTTCGAGAAGTGAGGTTCGCATGCCTGGCGAGTGTAAGTGTACTTGTGTCAATGGTTCTTTCATTGTGAGGGGAAGAAGGTGAAGGTGAGTTCTGGGTTGAAAGGGATCAGTCCCAACTCGGCTAGGAGCACACAACAAAAAGTACATACACATCTTCTGGTGGAGCAGTCCACTCGGATGCGACAGTCACAACATACAAGGTAAGATAACACATACATCACTCATGGAACAGTCTCAACGAGTGCAACAGTTGTTACAACAAGGTTCATGTGAAAGGTCTGTTTGATGTCCGACAGAGCTATTGACACGGATGGGACAACATATACAACACATTTCCATTAATAGATTATGCATTACAACAAATGAATTAGTTCAGATGTAGAAAACAGGTTAAAGAAACATGCATTACAAGTGTTAAAGATTAGTCTTACAACAAATACAATACATGTGTGAAAATGTGTTGGCCTGTTAACAGGCTTTTGAATTAAGTGAAAGTTCCAAGACACATCATTACACCATACATCACTAACCCCGTCAGCGGGGCATTGGAGCCACTACTTACTCCTCAAAGAAAAGATTACATAATCTCTTGGCTATGCGGGAGGAGTTGAGGTGAAAAGTCATTTCATGTATAAATGAGGGGGGTATTTATAGCCAAGGGTGAACTTACCCTTGTGGCTATTCGACTACCCTCATGACCACTTGAATTCCATGACTTTTTGACTTACATGACTCTATGTTCAACAAGTGGGTCTCTTAGACTTCCACATTACCTCACATTAATTGGAAAAAAGCCCATAGTGGAGATGTGGGCAACATGACTGATGACTTGACTCAACATGACATGACAATGCTGGTACATTCATGCTGTTGCTAGAGTGAATGTCGAGCTATAGTGTTCCTAAGTGATGGATGTCTTCATGGTGTATCATAGCTTCACCTCTGCATGGTGAAGTGCGCGGAGTCTTCGATGGTCCTTGGTGCACTTGATGAAGAGTTATCATGTTGTTCCTTGCTTTCATGTTGGAAGGCTTGACGTGCTCACTTGTTCGCGAAGGTGCATGTTCGTCGCATTCATCCACTTCGTATGCTTCATTAGTTCATCCATTGGTGAACTTGTCCATCTCCGTGTGCTCCCTTTGTTCATCTTGTTCGTCGTCTTGACATGTTTGTTTGTGTACCTGTACTTGCAGTCACTCATGACGAGATGACATAAAATCAAAAACCTCCTAGTCT